>OY720385.1:14800000-16146658 GCA_963082945.1 Cerastis leucographa | reverse complement strand
AACGGCTTCGTTCGTTGAGTTAGTGATGCGCGGGATTGTTTGCACTTGAAACAGCTGATAATAATAATAAGGTCATTTTTTTGCCAGTACTTTACATATTATAGGTATTCCTTTTTGAAATGCTGATTAAGTAGGTTACAAAATACGAAAGGAAAGCGTTCTTTAAGATAAAAAATTGCCTACAAACCTGGTAGATCTTTAGCGGCTCCGAAGTACTTGTAGCCTCTGTTACCGGGTACCTCCTTGCCGTCTTGGTCCAGCATCTTGGGCCCGACACGCGCATGATCCGGCCCGCCCAGAGACTTGATCTGCACCTCCCAATGACGCTTCTCGCGCATGAGTTTGTTTATCTCGTCGTTTAAGTCACGTATCCGAAACTCGCCTAAACCGGCTAGTAGAAAAAAATAGTTTTTTGAAGCAGTCTTCATAGTTCAACACAAAGGTTAAAGACAATAACATGTGTCATACTGACAGTCTACTTTAATAATAAAATGAGGCCATCACTGCGCCCCCATAAGGGGGTACGGCTGGAGCCCTAGCGGTCACGAGGCGGCGCCCCAGCTCCCGCAGTTTTGCACAGCAGCGCTATGGTGCGTAGTCAGTCCACGCTGAGTGAGACCTCCAGTTTCCCGGGCGAGGCCCGGCAGGAGACGACCAGCGACAGAAGTAGACAGACTCCAACGCACCTACAGTGCCTATGTGGTTCCCGTTTCCAGAGTTCATCAGTTGCGGTTCGGATTAAATCATGATGGTCTGTCTGCGCTCAGGGCGAAGATAGTTTTAGTGTGCGAGCAGACCGCGCTATGCAACGCGCGTGACCGAAAGCGAGATGCTTGCCCTGGCACTACGCTACCCTCGCACCGCGTTACTTTCTCCCCAGGCTACCCACATCTAACGCATTATTACAATTTGATTTAGACATAAGGAAATTAAACGAATTGTATTAATAAGTAGATATTGTATTTAGGTTTAAGTAGCTTGAATTTTAAAATAATGGAAACATAAAAAATATTATATCGCCGGGTTAAAGGCAAAACCAACTATCTGCAATTTTTTGAGTTTTTCACTTTAATATACCATTCGAATCAAAATTTGATTCTTTACCTAATGGTAAAACCAACTATACTACAAGACTTACCGTTCCCGAGTTACTGAATGTAAAAACAGATTAAATGGTCGAGAAACTGTATCTTTGGAGAATTAAAAACTAATAATTCGTTATAATTTTCCGGAATATTTCGAAATATAGATGCAGAAAATACCAAACTTTTTTAGTGGTTTTTAGTCCTACAATAACGTCAAATCAAGGTCTCGGTCACTAATGGTAAAAAATAATATTTTTGATTAGCATCTTTTTGTCCTCGAACATTCAAACTAAATAAATATTAAATAATTATAGACGATTTTGGCATTCGGTTTTCGGATCTTTTAAGCGAATTGCCTAGAAGCAAAACCGATTAACTTATTATGGTCGGTACTACCCCGCGCTTCCGCTGTCGCGCTCCCGCTTTACGGGGATTTAGTCGAATCTTGCGCTTTTTTTTTTTTTTTTTTTTGAATGGCATCTCGCAGTTCAACCTATGAGGTTGTCGTCTGCTTAACCGGACTATCCTGTGGGTGCCTTTAGAGTAAGGCCTCCAGCCAGGGCATAAAAACTTACAAACTAAGCGACTGCACGCTAAGGGCACCCTCTGTGGGGTACGAACCTCGGCTTAGGGCGTCGCTGGGGGAGGACTGCATGGGGACAGGCTGGATCTGAATGGTATCATTATTTAGGGGCTGATTGAAAACTACTGGCACAGTATCGCGGGCTGGCTCGAGCGAGGGTCGGGGAGGGCATGGACCGGGACGTCGCGACGGACCTCGACGGCGAGGTCGGAAAGACGGCGGTTGGAGTCGGAACTTTTTAAGAGTGCTAGTCTCTTTCCTACTCTCCTGGAGGAGGGTGATAGCATCATCTGGAGTGACGAGGGTATGCCTAGGACGGCGTACTGTACTAATGCGCGAGGGTTCGTAACGGGCGGCCGCTGCGATCAGGGGATTACGGTGCTTAATGGCGTTATCGAAGAAGCGCTTCGAAAGACGTTTCATAAACTGAAGGACGGTGGGCATTCTAAGGTCTACGTGTAGACGGTCATTACGGACATAAAAAGGGGCTCCCGTGACTCTACGGAAGAACCGGTTCTGTGAATCTTGCGCAGCGAACGACGAGGCTTTATAGTGCTTTTTTCGCGCGGTTTTGTGTGTTTGCTGAGAAAATTTTAGTTGAAGAATCAGAACCGTCAACAGCAGGATTTCCAGATAGTAAGTACTTTTACAGTGTGTGTTTTACAGTAATAAATTTCTTGGAAGACCATAAAGGGCCAGTTATTTCAGCATTTAATAAAGACGTTTTTGGTAGTGACATGCTTGACCCTGACTATGACTTTTCTAATGCTTCTGTTATTACAAACCGGCCAAAGTGCCATAGGCTGTGGAGTGCTCAAAATGTAGATTTAAATGTACCGTAAACTTCTGTGAAACTGATCGTTAGAGATGTTGTAGGAAATACTAGACTCAAAGCTATACTGCAAAGAAAGACATGATTTTGAACTTGGTCGAAGTAAAACAAATCAAAACAACTCTGCTTGAAACATAACGAAATACAAAGACATCAAATTCAAAGCAGTACTTTTTCTATTAACAAGGCGTTGCATCATAGATATGCCAATTTTTTTTCTGCAAAACGTGCGTTTCTGCTTCAGTTATCACAGAAGCAGTAGATAGTCGTGTTGCGATGGGATTTTATTCTCGAGATTGTGATCCGCGAAGACGGCATGAGCCCCAAAACAAAACGCCACTAGAAAAAGCTGAAGAAATTCGGCGTCATATGACCCGACCCGATAAGAGCGTCGCATTTGACGACTCTGAGAAGGCCGAATGCCTAGCCGACAGCCTGGGGTCCCAGTGCTCCCCCAGCTCTCAACCAGTAGACAAGCGACATCTCGATGAGGTGAACGCATTCGTCGAACGTAAAGCCGCCCTCCCCCCCGTAGAAGACCCTGATGATCTCTGCCTTCGGTCACAGCTGACGAAGTGCAAGACATCATTAATAAGCTTCAACCGCGGAAAGCACCCGGCTCCGACGGAATCACCAATAGGGTGTTAAAACTCCTCCCCGCCCAGCTCGTCGTGTTAATGGCGGCCATCTTCAATGGCGCCCTGAGCAACAACGCCTTTCCCCAAATATGGAAAGAGGCCACTGTCATCGGTTTCGCCAAGCCAGGCAAACCCAAGTCTGAGCCCTCGAGCTACAGACCTATCAGTCTCCAGAACGCACTCGGCAAAATCTACGAGAGACTTATTTATAAGCGACTCAAAGACTTCGCCGAGGCTAAGAGTCTCATCCCCAACGAGCAGTTCGGCTTCAGGACCGGACACTCTTGCATTCAACAGGCCCATCGCATCGTAGAACACTTGAGCGCTGGCTTCCAGCGAGGAGCGATGACGGGTGTGTTGTTCTTCGACATAGCAAAGGCTTTCGACAAAGTCTGGCCCAACGGCTTATTATATAAGCTGTACAAACTGGGAGTGCCGGACCGTCTCGTGCTCATCTTACGTGACTTTCTGTCGGATCGCACCTTCCGCTATCGCATCGGGAAGGCACTGTCTTCCCCCCACCCCATTAGAGCCGGAGTCCCTCAGGGCTCCGTCGTCTCTCCCCTTATCTTTACTCTGTTCACCAGTGACATCCCGAAGAGCAAGAAGGCTCAGTTAGCCCTGTTCGCGGACGACACGGCCATTTATTACACTGGCCGCAGTCACGACGCTATCTATAGCACCCTCCAAACCTCAGCCAACGTCTTAGGCGCTTGGTTCCGGAAATGGAGAATCGAGGTGAACCCCGACAAGAGCCAGGCAGTTCTTTTCTCTAAACAGCGTAAAATTAAGCCACCCGCGCTCAGCCCGATCACTATGTACGGTAAGCCTATCCCTTGGGAGAAGCAAGCCAAGTACTTAGGAGTCATACTTGACAACCACTTGTCTTTCGCGGCGCACATCAAAGCAGCTCGCGACCGAGCTGCGTTTGCTATGGGTAGGCTTCATTTCATGATTTCGGCAAAAGCAAGTTGTCACTCAAGTGCAAGTTGCGCCTTTATACCGCGGTGATCCGCCCCATTATGACGTACGCTTGCGTCGTGTACGCTCACACCAAGCCTAAATACATCCATAGGATGCAAATTTTACAGAACCGGTTCTTACGAAGAGTCACGGGAGCCCCTTTTTATGTCCGTAATGACCGTCTACACGTAGACCTTAGAATGCCCACCGTCCTTCAGTTTATGAAACGTCTTTCGAAGCGTTTCTTCGATAACGCCATTAAACACCGTAATCCCCTGATCGCAGCGGCCGCCCGTTACGAACCCTCGCGCATTAGTACAGTACGCCGTCCTAGGCATACCCTTGTCACTCCAGATGATGCTATCACCCTCCTCCAGGAGAGTAGCAAAGAGACTAGCACTCTTAAAAAGTTCCGACTCAAACCGCCGTCTTTCCGACCTCGCCGTCGAGGTCCGTCGCGACGTCCCGGTCCATGCCCTCCCCGACCCTCGCTCGAGCCAGCCCGCGATGCTATGCCAGTAGTTTTAAATCAGCCCCTAAATAATGATACCATTCAGATCCAGCCTGTCCCCATGCAGTCCTCCCCCAGCGACGCCCTAAGCCGAGGTTCGTACCCCACAGAGGGTGCCCTTAGCGTGCAGTCGCTTAGTTTGTAAGTTTTTATGCCCTGGCTGGAGGCCTTACTCTAAAGGCACCCACAGGATAGTCCGGTTAAGCAGACGACAACCTCATAGGTTGAACTGCGAGATGCCATTCAAAAACAAACAAAAGGCGTCATATGAAATCTTTCCCTACGATAGAAAGCCATTACGAACCCAAAGCCATTTTGTGCTAAAAGATATTAAACGGCAATATCTAAAGGCTGTTGTCTGTCAATTATAAAAATGTATGCATTATATGTGGAGGAGTCTGAGAAGGAGAGCACGAGTTACACCCGTGTCGGAGGCTACATATCGAAATATATTTTGTACCGAATTCAACTTGGGGGCTTTTGTTCCCATTGAAGAAGAGTATAAACAGCAGATTATTAGAAAATATACATGTAATCGCGAGAAACAAAGAGACAAGGAGAGGGTAGAAAAAGAAACGAACTTCACTTCGGCATCCTTTGATTTGCAGGCAATTTTACAAATACCTAGTGGAGATGTAAGACTTTTTTATTATTGCAGAAAACTCATACTATACAACCTGACAATTTATGAGAGCACTTGTCTAGTATAGTAGTAGTAGTATAGTAGTAGTAGTTATAGTAGTAGGAGGTACACAATTTCAATGATTTAAGCAATACAAATCAGTAACTTGTAATGTTAGTACAATTTTGCATTCTACATTCAAAGACATCCATTAAGAAATAGAAAGGCAAAACCAACTATTTTTTCGTATTTTTTAAAATAGTTTCAAAACTAATGTTAAGAAAACCAGCCTTATAAGCTAATTATCACAACAATACTTTAACTCACGTAAATTGAAAGTCTGACGGAAACAGGACAATCACTTTTTCAGATATGCTTGTATTTGTACTATAAAGGCAAAACCAACTAAAATGGGGGGTTATAATCAAATGTATTTTTTTTGTGCAAATAACTTTAATTTATGTATTTAGTATGTTACTTTTTTAAACTTAGATAATTAAAGAACACGATCTTAATTTTGCGACGGACATAATTTTACTACTAAGGACTTCATTTTAATAGCAAACTTTCCAAATGTGCTTATGGAAAATTTTATAATGTCTTTTTTGGACTAAATAATTGGTTTTGCCTTTAACCCGGCGATATATCATCGATTGTTCGGTTACTTCTTCTTGTTTTGCTGTTTGCCGCTTTTTCCTTTCTTGTCTTTGTTGCCTTTTCTCTTTTTCTTTCCTTTGTTTTTATTTTTTGAAATGTCGCCACCGCTGTACTGCAGGGCAACACTGTGACCTTCTAATGATTTATCACACGGAGGAGCTTTTGGAGTTATTAGTTCTATTTCTAGGTCAGTCTTTTTATCTTTAGTTTCGAGTTTCTTTCCAATTTTAAGAATAAACACATCCTTTTGTGGATGCAGTTCTTTCGCCATATTCACAGGGACGGGGCAATTGGTAGGCGTTACGTTGATGGTCTTTCTGTCTTTCCTGTCAGTTTGTTTTTCCAGTCCTTGCAACGAATATGTCAAGTTTGATGAATAAGTATTATCTCGACATGAATTAGGATCTCTTGGCAGTTCAAATTGTATTTGCTCGCCGGTATTGTATGGTGTGCTTTCACATGAACACAACTCTTGAATCTTATCATACCTCCCAATTCTTTCTACTCTACTGCTCTTCGGTACTCTGATCTTCAATTCGTTGACATTCATTTTGGTATAAATTTCGTCGTATTTTTGAGTTGGTTCTGGAAATAATTAAGAATATTCAGTTTTTGGCCGTTTATATGTAACGCAGTTCACTTGACGATACGACTTACCATGTTCGTAAGAAGTCACTGGTGCACAACAAGGAGCACATTCGTAAGATCGTCTAGATATTGTGCTAGATATTTGCGACTGCGGGCTCTCTGGTCTTTTGTGTTGATCCGCTGTGCAGATCGTAGCTTTCTTCGCCATAACTCCTTCATCAAGAAGTATTTTACCCTGATCGTCCATTTCCACCTTATGGCAAGAGTACATCGTCATGCCATGATCTTCTTTAAGGAGAAATGAAGTACCCTTTGGTTTAGGTGAAGCACAAAATGCGGTGGTTATCTCTTTTCCTAAAAACGACATTCGTATGGTTACCTCAATAACTCCTATTGAGTCTTGGTTCTCACCGTCACAGCACGACAAATAGTACATGTTCTTGGAAAGAGGTGTCGATGTGGTGCACAGTATATTGTCTGTTGGCTGTTCCTCCATCCATTTTTTGCAAAGTTCTTCTCTCAACTGGATAAACTCACATGTGAAGTCTATATGTGTTTCAGCTATTCTAGTCACACACGTGGTACACGGGGGTTGTTTCGTCAACAGCAAAACAATTTGGAATTCTTTGATACTGCATATTTTATCATACGTCATGGCAAACAAGGTGGATTTTCCAACATTTACTCTACTGAAATTATCAATTTTACCGAAAGACGAATCATATAATACAATTGGCGGTTTCCCCAAAAATACAGCTGAAATAACTAAATTATTGAAGTCTAAGTCGAAACATTCACACTTCATGTGGATTTTGTTTATAATCATCTCAATAAGGAATAAGTGATATGGGAAATTGACATTCTCCTCTTTGCAGTAGCATAATTCCTGTTTTGTACGCGCAATGTCTTCAGTCAAACACTTTATAGACTGTCTCAAGGCGTTGGCTTCGCACGTGAGCAGTTTGCTCATATTAGCTATTTTATCTATATTTGTAGTTAAGTTATTAGAATTTGAACCCCCTAGCTCACTTGCAAGCTCTCTGACGGTACCCTTTAAGCCTTCGACTTTTTCAGTTATGGTGTTACCATTTGGCTGGAGTTCTGAATGACCTGCCATTTTCTGCACTTTCGGGCTTTTGTGTTCTTCGTTACGATGTTCAGCCGGCGAAGATGCAGCGTATTTTGGAGACGGTGACTTTGGACTTTTGTAAATTTTGTCGGACAATTCAGTAGGTGATGCTACTGTGTATTTCGGAGACTGTGACTTTGGACTTCTGTAATCTATGTCTGGCATTTCAATCGGTAATGGTTCAGCGTACTTTTTTGGCGACTGTGGTGTGGGCGAGGGTATGGGAGCGGCCTGTGTCGTGCTGCGCCGGGGGCTCGATCGCGCCACGGTAGGCTTAGGGGAAGGCGTCGACGGCGGCAGCGGTATTGCTACCTGCAGCTCTTCGGCAGGTGCCGCTGATCCTTGATCTGAAGCTGCTTCGGCATCATCCATTTCAGAAGGCTTTTAATAGTTAATTATCAAAGCAGTGTTGAATTGTAACAAAAAAACTCACATTTTATTATTTTAAACTATTGATACCATGTTAATAGCCATAGCCCTATTGATTTATGACAAAGATTTTAAATCAATCAATTTATTCAGCTTCCAATATGCTGTGTATATGCCAGTATAGATCCAAGGTTTGTATTGTGTCAGCATATTTAAGATCACAGTGTTCAAATGGCCAGTGTGTAATGTTAACAATGCTTACCTATTTATGAACTAAATGCGTGCCTCTCCAATTAATTAGCGGACTACGCGCATTAATTATAAGATTTAGATATTTATTGGGTTTATTAAAAACTTTAAACATTTCGCCACTCACTGTGAAAGTGACTTTCAAAATGTTCGACTAGATTAAAAAGAATGTGTGTATGTTTCACAAAACTTACCATTCTGTATCTGTGCAACTTTCTTAGCTATTTCCCTCACGATCTGGAGTCTCCATTTCTCAGCTTGCGGCAGGTCGGTGCACTCTGACGCGAGATATGGCCTTCTCTCGCGCTGGCCACCCGCCTCCTGCACTTGAGCTGCGCGCCATCGAGCCAGCGTGGTCCTGTAAACAACTTGATATTAATGAAAGAAGCTTTGGCTTCAGGGCTGCTTTAGGAGGGAAGTGGTGGCACAGTGACAGACCCTTGTGATTTCTTGGTGCCAAGTGTTCGAACCCAGTCCCAAACAGGCACACTACTTTGTATAATAAATTATGTATTTCATCGCCATTGCTTTGAAAATAGTAAAGGAAAACCTTGAAAAATTAAAAGACATGTGTCATTTCCGAGACATTACCTGGCTACCATAAGTTAACTCATAACACCATCAGTGCAACTTTGATGGCTTATATTTTGGAAAGTGCCACTTTAGATGATTTGATAAAACAGGTTTGATGTGAGGCTGCTACTTAGAAAATAAAATAAAATCGCAGACAGTTATGGAGGCCAGAGGACATACTAAGTTCAAACACCTTTTTAATCTTCTTTTTAGTTTTCAAGGGCACTTTCTACATGGAGATGGAAGAGTTATTATAAACATAACATGTAAAGGCACAGAGGAACATCAAAATAGACATGCTAGGTTGTTAAGACTTATCCATATATTTTCAGAGCTTTTGAAGCTAGGCTAATGCCTATGGTTTCTACAATCTGGGACATATGCACACTTGTTTTCCCATTGTTGAAAATAGATAAGGATAAAGATTACTTGATCCATTGGATGAACTATTTTGATTCAATTTCAGAGCAAGTTCTTATGTAAATACTCAATTCTCACTATAGATTTCATGTAGGTTTGTACAGTCACGATGACCAATATGTAAACACTTACAACATTTAAAAAGAATATCTCCTACTGTTCTGATTATAATTTCATTTTGTTGCTAAACATGGTATTTTGGAACTCACATTATTATGAAATAGATCCTATATCAAAGTTACAATGGTTATTTTTTTCGAAATTCACTTTTAAATTTAGGAAAGTGTATCCATATTGGTGCTCACGACTGTACCATAGGTACAAGATATATATAATGCTTAGGTATTAGTGACTTCTCTCTGGTACTGGGTACATTTATGGTGGTTCTTTAAATGTGGTTTAGAAACTTTATGTTACACTTACATAGCCTTTTCCGCATTGCGAGCCTGAAACAGAACAAAATACCTTTATATTTGACTTCTTGATTTCTGATTGGTACTGAACAAAATAGCATATTTTTAAGAAAGTAAGTGTAAATCTTTTTATCTTATTTTTTATATTGAATGTATCTTGGAAAGTGTAAGATGTTGTTTTATTAAAAACTTGGGCCGAAACTTGAAATTACAAGTATAAATTCTTTTTTTTTAAATAGCTGTTTCCAATTTTATTTGCTTAGCACTGTTACCATTTTTGTGACTGTCTATTTATCAACACTACTAGAATGATTCCTGAATTGCACTTTAACACCAAAATAATCACAATGTTATTCGTATACAACAGGTAAACATAACCTCAAATTGGAAGTGACAAAAATATCAGAGACGAACGAAAATAGAGATGAGTCCGATATCATGTCACATGTAAAAATCATCGATATTTTAAAATCATTTCATCATGCAATGACAAAGACAAAATCATCAATGCTTTTAAATCATTATTAGAATGAACGCGAACTTCGGTGATTCGGATCGGACGGTCTCGGGGGCGCTGTGGTGTGAATTTCGACTTTGCGATGCTGCGCGATCTCTTACTGAATTCACAGAACTCACATTTCGATAAAATGACAATGACCGGGACTGGCGCAAGGAACGGCAATAATGCTTGCACTTGCGTTGTTACGTTTGCGTGCGAAATGTGCTGCCTTAAAATACCCTGCCATGCCAAATTGAATTCCGCGGCTAAGTGACAATCTTGACCCATGCCTACATAAATAACTAATGATAATTTCACTAAGCCGTTCCGCGATCATTTCAGTATCTACTCACAATTGAAGTGACGAGATCTAATATTCAAATAAAAATCATTGATGATTTTGTCATTGTTCCCGTCACCGATATTTTTTGTCATTGTCATGCAGTCACCGATACAGAAAAATCATCACTCAGCCCATCACTAAACGAAAACAAAACCTCTTTATTTCTATAGGTACCATATATTACTTTACTCTTTGGTCTGTGATACTTTTTGACAAAACCCTTGCCACGGAGGCTAAGGCTTTTTAGAGTAGTGCCGTGCGCCAATAACAAAACTATCGAGACTCCATTTAGTAGGTAACAACAATTTCGAGTGAGATACTAAAGTTGGAGGAAAGAAGTAAACAGTCATAATTATTTATTTGCAAAAAAAATAACTGCATTGCACTTATAATAATTATTCATTAATGTTTGCATGCCATTTTTAAATACCTACCAATTTTAACAGCTAAAATGTAGCAACGTGAACGTCCGCGTCGATCGTCTGCTTGGCCGTGTGAGACTTCCAAGAGAAACTTTGGTATTCACATCTAAGTATTAGTTCTACACTTTGCTTCTCACTATTCCGAATGTTTTTATTTCTATATTACATATGTACATTATTTACAAACTACAAATAAAATATGTACAAGTATCAAAAAACAAGGCGTCAAAAAATTCGTCGACATCGCTGTCGACAGGCAAAGTGCCCAGAAGGCTGGCCGCATTGCCTCGTTGGATGGCAATGCTGATTCTTTGACCAAAAAAGAGGCCAGCCCTCTGGTCCCGTGAAGCGTCGGCCAACCGCTTGGCGATATCCTGAAACACAAGATGGGCACTCAGGCCCCATGGCCCTAGTGTTTCAACCCCAAACGGCTCAAATACATAATTACCAATTAAATTATTGTATTTGCGCCGTTTAAGGTTTTCAGCGCCTGCAGCAGCCGCCCCAGAACAGCTCACCGTGCTAAGAAGATGGGATGGCGCAAGGGTGTCGACGCAAGTCGCATCCCACACCAAAGGCCTACCCAACTTCCATGGCATTATGGTCATACCATCAGGGTCTCTTCCCATCGACACGTGCCAAGCCATTGGATTCTAAGACAGCTGGCACCCCGACGGTGGCAAGAGCACGACGAATGAGATCATTAATGCTAGCGTGCCGCGCTATCCGACCTGCGCTCTTACTACAGGAAAGGCCATGGTGTCCGAGGCCGTCGACTGCTTCACCACATCGACAGCGATGTGGAGCCCCGCTAGGAGCGCCCAATCGCAGACATGTAGCGAGCCGAAATGTTGTGTCACCTAGCATAGTGCCTATGTTAGGTGACGGTAGTGCCTGAAGCCAGAAACCCGACTCCCACTCACCCACATGCGGGCACGCTCAGCATTATTGGTAGTCGTATTAATAATGTTATTCCGTACCAACCTGCAGAGCGGCTCATCCCACTGTCTCTGGGAGAACGGGTTCTCGGGCCGATCCGTGTCCGGGCAAGCCACTTTCCAGGCGTCCTCTGCGTCCGTCAAGCACGGCACTTCCGAATCAACCAGGGAGAGAGTTAAAATCTTCCTGGTTAGCTTTTCAGTGCTGTGGACAGAAGACAGGAACGCCGGTAAGCTTATACTAGAAATTTTGCGGACGCCGAGGCCACCAAAACGAATTGGTAACCCGGCTTGCAGCCACGCTCGGTCGTCCAAGGCCACATTAAGAATAGAAGTTAATGTGTTGCGAATAATTTGGTCAATTTTGTCCAAAAGTTCTGGTTTCGTCCAAAGAGAAGAAGAACCATGTCTATGAGAAGAACGGAGAACATACATAAAAGGACAAAAAGTTCAAAAATTCCGAATTCACTCTTTATTCTTTGTCAAATTATAATTTAATGATTTTCAAATGTCAAAAATGTCAAAATCTCAATGTAAATGTCAGTCGTCCGGCTCGTTGGTTGTTATTTGTTTACTTGTTCGTTTTTGCTATGAATTTTATTATTATATCTGATTAATTTGTGCTTTGGGGTAAACAAGAAATAATTTTGTATAATGGAAGTCTCAATATCATCCGGTACCACAACTTTGACCTGGGAATATTGTCCAGAGGAATTACTACGGATGATATTTAAACAATTAGACTATCAATCGTTAATATCATGTATGACAGTAAACAAGAGATGGATGGATATCGTACTTGATTGTATTGAGGTAAATATTATTATTTGAAAGGTATCTCGGTTGGAGTATACGTAACGGGGCACAGGAAAATACGAAATTTTTTGGAATATTTTTTTTTTGGTAAATTGTTTATTTATTCGATTCTATCGTATAGAACACCTAAAAATAAGGCGGGAAACATCTGGGTGATTTTAATACTCAATACTTTATTGCATTCCACATGTTATTCTTAGATGGTAAACTATAATTGGATCATATGGACCCTGTCGGGCACAGCAAATAAGTGAAGTTGGAGAGAGGAAGCATTTTCATAAAATAAATAACATTAAAACTACTAACTACTAAAAAACAAAACAAACTACTATACTAAAATAATAGTGTAGGTACTTTCTGAGGTAAACTAATAGCTTAAAAGTAAAATATAGATAGGCATATATTTAGACAAATGTTCTTAGTAAGGATTTATAAATAGTCTCAAGTAGGTACTTAAGTTTATAACTTTATAAGTCTATCACTTAGAAATTCGTTTACCATTTAGATTTTAATGATCAAGAATATTTTAAGTTTTTTTAGGAATATGTTAATTTTTTCTTCTTTCTTAATTATCATGGGCAATTTATTTTATAATTTAATGGACATTACATACGGACTTTTAGAGTGCATTTTTAATTTAGAGCTTGCTAAATTCAGCCTAGTTCGGTGTCTGAGTAGATAGCGTGTCTGGATGTCTTTGCGTTTGGAATAAAATTTAAATACATACAATTTCTAAAATGTAAATACAAGGAAGGGTTAAAATGTTATGTTTCTGAAAGTAAGGTTTACAACTATCTGTTTGCTCAATGTTTGCCAGGATTCTGACCAATTTCTTTTGCAGGGTGAAAAGTGTTTGTGCACCTGTACTGTTTCCCCAAAGGGTGACACCATAGCTAAGCCCCATGCATAGGCATAAGCATAATAGGTGGTGAGAGCTGTTTGTAAATTGGTGGTTTTTTTTATTTCACGAAGGGTGTAGGAGAATTTAGAAATTTTTGCGTGAGTTTTCTCTGTGTGATTTCCAGTTTATTTATTTATTCAGTAATACATTTTAAGCTAACAGTAATAGACCAAAACGCTTAAAAGTTAACAATAATCAAATTAGAATGTCAAATACATTTTATCATTAGATGAAATACACCATTAGACATCATAGATTCCTTCATATTCCGCCATTTTCCTGGCATCAATTTGCCTCCGACCTCAAAAATACGAAATTTAAAAAAATGTAACTTTTGCAGCAAAAATGTAACTTTTCAGGAAATGAAACGTAACTTTTGACTTAAGGGCCCTGGCAACACTGAATACATAGCATCTCCAAGTAAATAAATATATGTCAAGTGGTGCTTAGGTACATATCACAAATAAAATAATATAAATAAGTCCTAGTATGTCAAACCATAAAAAATAACGTGTAGTATGTCCTATAATAACGGTTATACTGGAAGCTGACCGAGAAGGCTGGGCGGATGGTGCTGAATTCAAAATTAATACACTAGTGTTTTATAAACATGTCACGGAATTCAACAATTACAGTCTTGATTAAAATAAAATAAGAGAAAATTATAAATCAATTGTTCAAAAATGACAAAACATCTTTCCTTAAAGTGCCAATAGTATCCACAAATATGTCGGCATTTGGACTGCTTGAGCAATTGGCCTCATTAATCGATACCTTGACGGTTTCGATTAATGAGGCCAATTGCTCTTGCCGTTGGACTGTTATTGGCTTGATGGATGCGCCATTCCGGTGGGCATGCAAGAAGTTGGTGCCGCCGCCGTCCTATGCCACGCATGTATTGCTGCGGTACATAGAAATGGATATACTCTCTTACCGATGGATTATCTATACTACTGTTAATTAACAAGTAGTAGTGTATAATATGCATTAATTTGCGCCTGAGCTTCAAAGTATCCAGTCCGATCATTCCTGATACAAATAATGAAGGATACAAAAATGGGTAGTATCCATAGGTACGCTTATATATATAACGGCAAAATTTATTTATGCGTGTGTCACTAACTAGTCCGAGTAAGGTAAATTCGTTAACAGTTTCTAATTTTGTGGTGGAAAGTTATTAATTTGGTTTTGGAGTAATTTATCTCGAGGTTATGTTCGTTCATCCAGTTGCATGTTTTAGTAAGAATGGAAAATAATTAAGAGTTTCTTCTATTTTGGTATTGTCTTGGCAAGAGACTAATATGGATATATCAACCGCGAATAAGACACATGGCTCTTCTATGGCCTTTGGTAGGTATATTAATATATATTAAAAAAATAAGAGGCATCCTATGACGCTTCCTTGGGGAATTGAGGCGATTGCTTTAGTGTATGATCGGATTTTTACGATTTCATTATTTTTATGGTCAAAGTACTCTATTTCAACTAATTGTTCTCTGTTCTTAAGACCTTTTTGTCTCCGACCAACCGTTTGTCGTAAAAACGATGTCGAAGGGATTCCATTATAAAGGCGTCAGGGACTTGATCAATGACACGGAAATTAAGGCTAATGCCCTTCAGGTGACCCAAATTTAGGATACAAGAGCGAGCGAAGTGAGCTCGCAACATGGGTCATCCCGACTCGGATAGGTTAGGTTAGAAGAGGATAGCCATCCCCTTCGTGGTTATTTTTTTTTTAAACCACCCAGAAGTAGGAGCCCCGCGAAGCAGGGCTCCGTCGATATAACCTCGTGAATCACTTCACCTCAAAGTCACTTGAACTTGACCCTTATGTCATTTGACCTTGACCTCAAGGACACCATGAATATTGACCTATAATTGCTCCTGAGAATCGGTTCTTGGTTTTCGGAATTTCAAACTTGATATCAAGGTCAAGGACCATGAGGACAAGGTCAGTGACCTTAGGAGATTCGCGGATGTTTACTTTAGGAATTTTGACCTTGACCTCAAGGTCAAGACAGTGACGTCAAGGTTGGTAACTTCAGGAGAATAGCTTATTTTGTACTTCAGAAATTTGACCTCGACTTAAAGGTCGGAAGTCAAGGTTAGTGAGAATGGCGGAGTTTGACATTTGGAATTTACACCTTGACCTTGACCTTGAGGTCAAGGTTAATGCCCTTGCGGTCAAGGTCAATGGCCTTGAGGTGTACCATATGGTGTTCCCCCACCCTACTACTCCAACATCCCACCGGGTCCCGAAGAAGGCTTGATTGGGCGATGGATTTTGGTGAAATCTTTTTTTCATAGTGCCCCGTTTCTCTCTATACTACTTTACTTTTTAGTAGCTTTGGATGCCCCACTGCTGGGCAAAGGCGTCACCAATCCGCTGGGCATATCCTTCTGTGTACTCTTCTGCGCAACCTTGAACCAGCCGTAGACTGACTATAACAGTGCAATATCGGTTGCCAGCGTTACTGCTGGCCATTAAAGTGGAAGCACCAGGGGGGCCCGCGAAATTCAAATTTTCTAACGTTTTTTGCAATTTGGTCAGTGTCAGGTTTTATGTGGAATAAAATATGATATGCGGCCTGGCTACGTGATATTGGGTTCCTCAGATAGAAATTTCTTAGATAATATTGTTACACTTCAATCAGATAGAATTAGAATTTATTCATTTTTAAGAATGTAGTAGGTATAGTGTTAATATTTTTGAAGTTCTATACATGACCACAAGATGTTAAAGTTAGCTTCTATATCCAAACCTGGCACAATTCCAAGGTTGTATTTTTTTTTTCAGATTTCATAGCACCTTTTGTAACACAATGTGACTTGAAAATGCATAAATTCATTATTTATTCTTCTTTCATACTCAAAAACAAAATGATTAAATACATATAAGTACATTAAAATAAAAGCAAATTATTTCTTTACAGGCTTTGGGCCTTTGGCCCACGATATTTTCAGCAGCAATGGTAAACAAGGGTCGCAGTTTCGAAAGAAAGTCTGTTCTTAGCATGAAAGATATGTGGAAGAATTCCATGCTGTGGACTTATGCAGCGCAGGCCAGGATAACACTATGGCACACATATGCGGAACAGAATGTTAAATGTATACATGTGTTTAAAGGTAACAAGATTATTTAACTAAAAAGATAATGCCCCATATTAATTGGGATTGGCACGAAAAGTTTTATTTTGTTTACTTAGAAATATGTTGCAGCATGTAAAAACGTCAAAACATAAATGAGTACACCCAAATTTTACCAGGCATATTATAAGTATACCATGGTTTTCAATGGTGTTTATCGTGTGCTGGCTAAAATGTGGCAAATAATTTATAGTAGAAGTATTAAAAACCAGTAAAACATGAAATACTGCGTCTCCATCTATTTTTATAAAATGTGACGATCAGACGTATTGCAGGGGAGTTTGTTCTGCCGGTTATTGCCACCAAATAAAACACTAGAAACAGAAAAGGGCAGGTATTTTGGGACAATGTGTTAAGTAATTTTCGACACTCAATTAGTGCTGATTTTCAGCCATATGATCAAATGACTTTAGATTTGATTGTGATAGTGTGTAATGGGACAAGCCCATGGCTGACTTACCCCATTGCAAACTGACAGGGGGACATACTATGGAAATATTATGACAGTAACGCTCTATGGCCGAACCCATCCAAGACAGAGTCGTGTGCATTCCACCTCCGCAATAGGAACACAAATCGGACACAACATCTCGTGGCGAGGATGTAAGGTAACATTGCTCGAATCCAAAGTACTTGTATTTAGGTGTCACGCTGGACCGGGCTTTAACGTATAAGTCGCTCTGTCATAGAACGAAACAAAGTCGGGCATTTGCCTATGTTTTTCTGCTGGCGTATTTGCGTTTTCAGTGTGGCACCGATCCGCTCACGCGAAACAAGTTTAAACAGTCCTAAACGAGACGTTGGATAATATCGGGCTGCCTAAAACCGACTCCTCTCAATAAGTTATTTCCGCTAGCAAGTATCGCACCACCGGCTGTACGAAGGGATGTCGCATGCGCGCAGGAAAAAAAGAACCAAAAATCCGATTCCCGACATCCCCTGTATGACCACACAACTATACCGGGTAGACTAAAAAGCCGCAAAATTTTCTTGTGCTCCACTTATGCAATCTAAGACAGGCAACCTAAAGAACGAAGCAAGCTATGGCAAGAAATATGTCCACCACCTCACAACTTCGTGAAGCCCCAAGAACAGCTGGCACCCGGTAGTGATCTGCAATGGCCTATCTGAAAAGCTTTAAATCAATTGCGTACCCGCGTAAGTAGGCCGCTGCAAACATAATCTGGCAAAATGGGGTGTTATTAATTCATCCAACAACAAGTGCGAGTGCGGTGCTCCGGATCAAACTGTCCCAGGTGTCCGTTTACCTGCAGTCTTGACGACCTAAATAACGCCTCTGACGCTGCAGTAAACGTGGTCACCTACTGAGCCCAAACCATATAGCACAGAAGTATCATCAATACGACAAGAAGAAGAAGCCCATTGCTATCAACCTCACAGAAGTTTAGGTTGCTACTATAACAAATAATGAAACCAGTGTACAATTTGGAACTCAGGACTATCAACTGACCACTATAACAATGAGGCCATCTAACAAACTTACATTTTTTTTATGTCACCACCGCCAGTCTGTGGAATTCACAGCCGGCTTCTCTTTCCCTGATCACTACCACCTATAGGTTAGGTTAGGTTAGCGGGGCTGTTTCCGCACTTAGCCTCTTTATTGGACCATTGTACGACTGCACTACCACCTATATCACCTCATCTCTTTAAGTTCATGTGAATTGGTTTCTTCTAGGCAAGCTTTCTCCACCCTAGGCAGTATCATCGCTTCACATCAGGCGAGTTGTGGCCAACTGCAAGACAATTCAGTATTAAAAAAAAAACATCAATTTTCAGATACAATGATTTTCACCACAAGTATGAAGACGACGGACAGACCTATAAAATACTATAATATTCCAAATGCGGAATTAGTGAAAAATGTTGCCAGTGCAGTAGGTGTGGTATTTTATAATTATTATTTTAACTGGCTTTTCTTTCATGAACTTATTTCGGTGGTGTTTTTGTCGCGAAAATTTGTTACTTGTGTTAGGAGCTTATTTAGACTAAACGTTTTTTATTTTTCGGAGGAGCTCGTGGCTAAATAATAACAGCCGCCCGGGTCGATCTTTAAGGTTAAGCCGTGCTTGCCGAGGTTGGTCCGTGGATGGGTGACCATAATTACATACCAAGTTTCCTCCGTGCCTCGGAAAGCACGTTAAGCCGTTGGTCCCGGCTGTCATTTGTAGATCTTTGACAGTCGTTACGAGTAGTCAGAAGCCAAAAAGTCTGACATCCAGTCTTACCAAGGAGTATCGTATTACCTAGTTACTGGGTTGTGGAGGTCAGATAGGCAGTCGCTTCATGTAAAATACTGGTACTCAGCTGCATCCGGTTAGACTGGAAGCCGACCCCAAGATAGTTTGGGAAAAGGCTAGGCAGATGATGATGTTTTTTATTTTTCGCTTTTCAGTTTCTTTTTCTTTAGTCCTAGCGGGTATATAATGTAAGTCTGACATGACGGGACGAACTTCTGACTACCTTGGTGAAGTGTCTTTAACATCCGTTATATAATATCCATAAAAGTCTACTTACACATATCAGGATTCAAGTACAGCTGTGGGGTCTCCCGGGCCTAAGCAGCTATGCATGCTAATACACAAACACTGGGCCTTCACTGGGAACTGTGTGGATAGAGCTAAAGTATTTTTTTCATTTAAGTTGAACCAACTGAATGTAGAGAGAACGATCATATGTTTGTGTATTTTGGACACGGACTTCGTGCATATGGCAAAGAGACCCCAGAGGATACAGCACATGATTTAGAACGAATGGTCTACTATGCCACAGACGAAATTCTCTTTTATAGGTGAGTTTGCACGACCATATACTTTATTTTCAAAGATATATTAATATAGTATATGTATGTTCGATCAACAATTCAACATACATATATTTACACCCAATTGGGTGTTACGAATTGAACTGTACTTTTACTATACATATATTGCACAATGTCAGAGGATAATTTTTTGAGATTAATATTAAGTAGCTTGTTGACAAATTGTGTGAACGTATGTATATTTTTCTGGTCTAATAAATATTTTTATTATTACTATTAAAGTCAAGTTTTCTGTTATTTTATTGTGTCTGCAAATATCCTCATCTTTTGTAAGCACTTTTTTTTTGCGATTCTACCTGTCTGTCCGTCCGTATGTCGATGTCGCAGGCATTTAACTTAGAGCGGGACTGTTGGCACCACTCAGTTGGGAGACTTTGGTGTTTTCTTTTTTTCTTTATAAACCGCCACACAAAAGGTATGTAATATTGTGAAAAAAAAAATGATAAAAAATTGGGGTGGCCCTTCATACTTGTTCAACTGAGGCTAGAGTAATTGTATGTTTTTGTTGTTATTCTAGTTTTTGACTTATTATAGGACTTCGTGAAACTGCAGCAGTAACTTTCATTAATATACTATGAGAATCAAATTTAGTTTTGCTGTTCAGTGTAAATTTACCTGTGAATGAGTATTAAAAATATTGTTATAACAATGTTTGGTGCTACGAAACCCGTTGTGCACGAGTACGACTTGCACTTGACCGGTTTTTCGTTTCTAATCTTAATCCTAACTAATATTAGGTATATTAAATGCGAAAGTAAACTTTTCACGCCTAAACCACTGAACCGAACATCTTAAAACTTTGCATATACGTTGCCAGATATACAAAAACGGACATAATACCTTTCATCCCGAAAAAAAGCACTATTCACGAGGATAAAAAAAAATAACGTTCTTAAGATAATTGATGGCGCCACGTGTCCGAGCCGGTTATTGTCAAATTCTAAATGACCACGAGTGAAGCCACGGGCAAAAGCTAGTATATAATATTGTTGAAAGCTCATATCGTTTATCATAATTATTACTATTTTCGCAGAATGGAAGACAATGTTATCTACACTTATATGAATCCGTGCTTGGTAATATACGCCCATACCTGGAAAAAGAAAAAATGGACGCGTGTATCAAGAGGTCGCTACTACGGGAATTCATACGACTTAGTCTGTAGTATAAATGTGTTTAATGATACAGTTTGCTTACTAACTAAGCTTGGATTTGTAATGTGTGAAGATCCGGAAACAAGCAATTATTACAAAGTAAATAGACATAACCTTGTGGCACGCATTCAGGATTCAACCGTTTTGGAAATGTTTGATCAACATAGCGTTGCTGTATCAGGTAAGCCAGTTACTTAATAAATAAATAATTCTTTATTTCACCAAAAGCCGTCATATTACAATATACATAAAACGAAGAACATGTAGGGCTTTTTACAAGGTCACAATAATTTGCATACTCTGACTCCTAATCTAGATGGAAGACAGAGAATCACTGACTTCCTGTAACAACCAAAGCCAGATTCATGATAAATCAGGACATTTCAACAATAAGAAATGTTGGCAAAGAAAACATCAGCCTGTTGAAATATTCGTATACCGACGCGTCCGATTTGCACGCGGAGCTGTGTCAATTATTTGTTCCGAACAATTATAAACGCTTTAGAAAGCACCCATTTTGTAGCTGTGTAGCTTTAAACACCTCAACTATACCGCGTAATTATGCTGATAATTTTAAAGACAATCGTGGAGACCAACTCTAGATTGTAAGTCTTCCATTCATCAAGCAATTAATGGAAGACGATGATGTTAGTATGTTTGTGGTTGTGTGAGAAGACGGAGTGAAAGGATTAACTTAATTTAGTATATTGATGGATGTAGGAGGAGCTCGTGGCTAAATAATAACAGCCGCCCGGGTCGATCTTTAAGGTTAAGCCGTGCTTGCCGAGGTTGGTCCGTGGATGGGTGACCATCATTACATACCGAGTTTCCTCCGTGCCTCGGAAAGCACGTTAAGCCGTTGGTCCCGGCTGTGTTTGTAGATCTTTGACAGTCGTTACGAGTAGTCAGAAGCCAAAAAAAGTCTGACATCCAGTCTTACCAAGGGGTATCGTATTACCCAGTTACTGGGTTGTGGAGGTCAGATAGGTAGTCGCTTCATGTAAAATACTGGTACTCAGCTGCATCCGGTAAGACTGGAAGCCGACCCCAAGAGAGTTTGGGAAAAGGCTAGGCAATTGATGATGATTGATGGATGCAGGTGCTAAAAAAAATCGTCTGTGTGGATTAACCCAACCCCATCTCATCCCGTGGTCGTCGTAGGAGGCGACTAAGGGAGCTTAAAACTCAGTGCATAGGCTAAAGCACCTTTGGGCTCCTGAATGGTAACGGGTAAAGATTTAGATAGTAACTTGAAAGAAAGCGTGAAGGATGTTAAAAGGGCTAATGATCGATTGATAGTTGTAAAAGTTATGTTAGAAGATATAATGCTGAATGTAATAAGTGTATATGCACCGCAAGTGGGATGTAATTTAATGAAAGAGTAAAAGAAAAATTTTGCGAGGATTTAGACACTGAACGGCAAATCGCAAAAAACGTTAGAACATTTAAATTTCGCGGACTACCCTGGCGCTTCTACCCTAATGAAACGAAACAGGGCGTAGCTTTCGCCCATAAGCGATGGCAGTTTTTGACGCGTAGATCTAACCAGATTGATGGCAATAGGCTTGCCACATAAACGGTACATCGGACGAAATGTGGGTGTCCAATTGTACATTTATGTCAGTGTGTGATGTTATTTTATTTACGTTTTCAGTGAAAGGTTATAGCAATCGGCGAGTTACGGCGTGCAATAGATATAAATCGAGCTTCATGTGGTTATCATGTGAGAACATGTCGTGCGTCACCCGACATGGAGCAGTCTTGTTAATTGGCTTTAACGATGGAGCGGTCGGTACCTAACGATACTTATATTTGTATTTAATACTTCTACAGCACCGAGGAGCTCGTGGCTTAATGATAACAGCCGCACGGGTCGATCTTTAAGGTCAAGCCGTGCTTGCCGAGGTTTGTCCGTGGATGGGTGACCAAAATTACATACCGAGTTTCCGCCGTGCCTCGGAAAACACGTTAAGCTGTTGGTCCAGGCTGTCATTTGCAGATCTTTGACAGTCGTTACAGGTAGTCAGTTGCCCGAAAATCGGACGACCAGACTTACCAAGGGGTACCGTATTACCCAGTGTTAACTGGGTTGTGGAGATCAGATAGGCCGTCGTTCCATGTCAGCTGCATCCGGTTAGACTGGAAGCTGAGCTCAATATTGTGAAAAAGTAAGATGATGACAGAACTGCGATTGTGGATATCGTCAAAGTCCCGGGCAACACTTTAATGAGAGATGCTCAGAACCGAGAATTATGGCAGAAGAAAGTATCATTGATACGGCTGACACGGCGGTTCGCGCACATCATACCCTTACTAGAAGCAGAAATCTGGAACAGACTTTTATTATTACTTTACGAGGTCAATTTCTAGGGATATTTCCTTCCCACGGCATAGTATATATACAAGGTGTTGTTTTGCAACCTCGCCAATTTCAGGGGGTGGTCACGAATGACATAAATAATCAATTAAAATTACGGTACCTAGTTAATTATTAATAAACGCTGATTTTTCTGGTTATTTAAGTTTGTCAGTATTTCAGAATAACCCCCTTAACGTGCTTTAGGGACTAAGAAATTATAAAATAAACGTTTGAGATTGTTTGTATGTGTGTAAGCGAGGTTATAAGGAAGAACCAGACGGGCCACGTTTAAAACACGGGTGGTTCACACTTACCGATTTCCGTAACAAAGAAAAAAAAGAAAAATTATCTACCCATTTTATTATTGATTCGGGACGAGAATCACTAGGATAGTTACCTCCTTGAATTTGACGAGGATGCAAAACTGTTTGAAATATTATAAAACCAGCGTTGTGCAGTCCCATAGCGCAGCATCATGCCTTCTTGCTGCAGTCACGACGAGCAGTTGCCAACTATTTCGTTCCGTCACTTATGTTTTGTTGACAAATGCAATTGCATGATGTCTCTGCGGCAAATAAAATATATTTTTCTACCTCTCTTTTTTAGATCGCAATATATACACCGCCTGTTACGTTGCAGAAAAAAGGTCAGATGAATCGATTGTTCAACGTGAAAGATTTCGACAGCAGTATACAACAGCCCGCCATATGTGCATTGGAAGTGTTTGAGGACATACTCTCGCACCACCTGCTTGTGGTTACTCGAGACAAAGTTCTTCAACTGCTGATCACTTATCCTGAACGCATAAGAGCTTATTATGAATAATCATTCAGGTATTTATGGTAGGGGAGGGAGAGGAAGATTAAAGAAAAGATGGATGGATTAAATAAATTAAAATGTAAAAGGAGTAAATGATTGCGTGACTGTTGACGGGAGACTTGGGCAGAATGGAAGAATGTGTTGCGGCCAAAGCCAAGCAATATGGAGTAAGATAGATATAAAGATAAGACAAGAACAGAATAAACTGTGTCTCCAGTATTATTATTTATTACTAGTCGTAGTAAGTAACATATACATAAAATTATACGGAAGCATAACAGGAAGATATTGTGTTGAGGCTTGAGGTAATTTGTTCTTATTTTCGTGGGGATTGCTTTTAGGGCTCATGTACGCAGACGCGGCGCGTCGGGTGGTGCGGTGCGCGGCGTGTCGCGGTTCGGGCGTATTTTCCGTTTACGGAGACGCGGAGACCGCCCGCGGCGGATCTTGTAGCCCAACAGTATATGGTCCCAACCATATTCTTCAAGTGTTTCACAACTGTCACAGCATGTAGAATAGAACATCTAGTTTAGACTAATTGTAAATGAAGTAAGTATCCTGGCGGTACTGCGACCGGGCTGCGAATCAGAAATTGCAGGGTCAAACCAGTCATTAAGAATGTTCTTTTTGTGTTTTTTTTATGTAAGCTTTAAAATTAATTTTTATAAGTGGTATATTGTTTTATTTTAAAGCATTATGATTTTCAAATCATAACAAAAAATATGTAGTTTAAGAATATACTTTTAGTTTTTGAACCATTCAAAAAACAGGTAATCGTAAAAAACAAAAAAAATAAGCAATTTACGAAAAAAAAACACTATTATTATATATTATTTATATTAATAATAATAATTTCATTTATTTCAGGCAAGCATAACCCATATACAGATAAAATAACATTCGTCATAAAATTAAATTAAAATTAATTACAATAAATTACTAACACAAACTAATTGAGTACAAATAAATTTATAAGAGATAAATGTAAATAAAATAAAAATTACAATAATCAAATTACAAAGATAAAATTACAATAACATAAAAATGAAAATCAAAAAAACAAATAATTTAATTACAAATTTCGCTCCAGCATAGGCAGAGGTACATGTCTGCTGGAACAATGCTGGATGAAAGGGCAGTCCAGCCTTCCCCCAATCATCGCCAAAACGGTGTTGGAGCTGGCCCGCACTCTGCGCACCAGAGACGCGGCGCGTTTACGCATCGTCGCGTGAAAGCAGTCAGTGTGCGCTTCTGCGAACATACCCGACGCGCTACAGTATCGAGGCAACCCCATCACCGCCCTGAATGCGTTATTGAATTGGACGCGGAGGGCGCTGTAGTCTCTTTTAGTGTAGTGCGCCCACAAACTGCACGAGTATAGCGATGTACAGTACGCTCTAAAGAGCGTAACTTTTACCTCGCTTGAGCACCGCGCAAATCTGCGGGCGATCATATTCGCTCTAACAGACAGCGCCCTCCGTTCCCTTTCTATGTCTACGTGGTCTGTGAGGTTTACGGTCAAAATATGCCCAAGGTATTTAAACTGACTTACTCTTTCCAGAGGAACACCATAGAGCTTGACAGGTGGTATGCTCTCAGGACATTTCGCACTGGCGGTCTCAAAGATCATACACTGGCTCTTCTTTACGTTATACAATAAACCGTGACCACAAGCATATTCCTCGCATATCTTTAACAACTTCCTCAAGCCGCAAACCGAAGCGCTCATCAGCACCATGTCGTCAGCATAACTTAGATTATTGACACAAGTACCGTCAATGTGACAACCGACATGCTGACTGCTATAAGCGCCACGATCAGCCCGTTAACATATAAATTAAACAGGGTAGGAGATGTTAAGCCACCCTGCCTGACTCCCCATTCGAGCTGATACGCATCCGACATTGCCCCCGCCACTTAACACTATTAGACTGGTGCGCATACCAGTACTGGAACATCCTGATGAGCTCCGGTGGCAAATTTATGCTCTTCAGCTTGTCCCACAGCAGGTCATACGCCACAAGGTCGAAAGCCTTGGATAAATCAAGGAAGCACGCGTATATGGGTGTTTTTCGATCTGTGTAGTATTTGACGGTATGCTTAAGGCACAATATAGCACTTTCAGTGGACAGCCGGGGACTTATTATATTTATTTTGGATATATGATAACATTTCATCAATGATGATATTACACACATTGCACTTTGCAACGTTCGTCATTTTATTACATACACGAATCAACACTCTGTACGTCAAAATAGACCCGACGCTGTTGGGTTAAAACAAACAAACGCTGTTGGGCACATGACTGATATTTACACTATTATTTTATTTAAAATAAAAACAAAATTATTATTTTGGGATAAAACTACGACGTTGTAAATTTGTTCCGTGTCGGAAGCGAACCCGCGTGACATAACGCCGCGTCGGCCGCCTACATCTCAAGCGGGCGTCAAACCGCTTCTCCGTAAACGCTCTCATACATCATCGCCATATGTTTGAATTAAATAGGGCCGCGAGTCGCGCTGCGTCTGCGTAAATGAGCATTTAGTCTTGCCTTTCCTTGCACGTTGAACACAAGTCACAACTGCTACAGTTGACTATCTTTCGATATTTTTTTTGTTACTACGCCGTACGCCGTTTAAGGCCAGCGCAAATTTCCAGCACGAGTATCAAAATCAAGTAGATAATAAAAAAATACCTTACAGCGTACCTTGACTGCTTTGATGTCCTCTTGGATTTATGCAAGTTTTCAACGGTTACAAGGTTTATAATTATAAATTATTTTTGGCAGGAAAAACCGTACACCGATGCGTTTACCTTCATAAGTCTTTATTAATTAAATCTGTAAAGGGTAATATTAATGAATAATGAAACACAATTGCAATTTCTAAATTTATTATCCAACAAACAATGTACAACCCGAACAAACTATCTTTGGTATAATTTATTCTTAAGATGCATTTTTCGATAGTTAAATAATTCGATTATAATAAGCATAAAATAATATACAT
The DNA here is from genome assembly GCA_963082945.1 of Cerastis leucographa. Lineage (NCBI taxonomy): Eukaryota > Metazoa > Arthropoda > Insecta > Lepidoptera > Noctuidae > Cerastis > Cerastis leucographa. The sequence continues at coordinate 16,119,769 of OY720385.1, read as the reverse complement.
AACACTAGTTCATAGAAATATTGATTTGTATGTATAACAATTTTATGTGGAATTTACTTACGTTCAAGTAAATTTAATCAGGGTATAATTAAGTGTACAGTCGACCAAAGCCACGTCTGCTCGTTTTTAAAACAAAGCACTATCTATTAAGGTATTCTAGTCAAGTTTTATTTTTAAGGTATTCAAAAAAAAAATTATGCATGAAATATCGATGTTTCGATTTATAAAATTTCCTCGTAGAGTACAATTTAACTTATTAAAATGAATAAAGTGGACATAAATATAATATTTTTTTTACTATTTAAATAGCCATGTAACACACATGCTGAGAATTGTAAACGCTAATTAAAAGTCGATTGTTGAATTCGAAGAAACTATAGATCTTTGAAAATAATATGCAGCGTGTGTGTTACAGCCCTTACCTAACACCTATTCCATATAACAATACAATTCGTGTACCAGACACAATAACATACGATTTAATTGATATGCATTTCAACTGATTTTATTTAAGGTACCCTCTACGTGAAGGTATCGATTCGTTTTAGAATACAACACTTATAACTTTTTAGGCAGCTTTTCAACTCGACCCATTCGTGTGCAAAGTAGATTTTATGCATCTACTATTCCGAATGTTCTATTTCCTATTCATGGGTAGTAAGTACTTATTCGTTACGACTACACAAACTCGACTGCCGAAGACTACCGTCCAGCGGGACTTACAATCACTATAACACCAACGATCACGCATCGAACGTTTTCGAAATCGCTGTTGCGCCCGCGCCTGCTAAATGTAACAAGGCAATTTCAACCATCGCTCTAAGTGTTAGAGTAGAGTTTAGCGGTCAGTCGTGTTGGGGTTGGTGTAGGAGAAACCTCTGAAAGGCTCCTGGTCCATGGAGCGCAAGACATGGGGCTCCACCGCGGTGAGGCGGGGCCGCTCACCGGTGAACGCTTTGTCGAAGTATTGAGTGTCCATCGGATGTCTCTGTCAAGAAGTAATCATGGATCATCAGATGGGGACATTTATGGAAAGACTTCTAAAATGTGGGAGATCATTAAGAAGAAAATCGTAGGTCTATCCAGGAGTTAAAATGTGGTGCTGTTCCACAAACGATGTAGCACAAAATATCGTGTCCTGCTGTTTTTTCATTACAGAAACTGATGGACGCTTCAGAGGACGCCAAACTAGTGGCTCGGTTCTGGGCCGAAGCAATTTAGATTACCATCGACACGCTAAGATGATAAGAGATCCATCGAGGATCTAGTCCTTAATTAATAGAAAAGGTTGTTTTTGAAGGACCTTTATTTAAAGTGGAGTGTTGGAAGTTGCTTGGAGAAATATTGCGCTTACCACTCGTGGTCTGAAGGGCGTCTCCAGGTCGCGTCTCTCGAGCCGGTCCCAGTGGATGGCGTGGAAGAAGTCCTGGTCGCGGATGTCCCCGTGCATGCACTCGGTGCCACCCAGTCTGGTCCGCGCGTCCTTGTCCAATAACTACAACAACAAACATTAGGAACAGTGTTATGAATAACGGCTATGTTCTTCTTCTATATAATGAATGACGAAGGGTGTACATCTTCCATAGCATAAACTGTCTTCACATCCCAAGCGTATTACGAGTGATTCGTCCAAAGGTCAGTTCACCAACCTATTTCAACATTATTACCAAAATAACCTTAATAAACCTTCTACTTTTTTCAAATTTACAAGCTATAATCCAACATACCCTAGTCAATATGGTGAGCGCCTCATGCGAGAGGAAGCGCGGGTAAGACGGCATCTCGTTGCAGATGGACCAGAAAAGTTCATCCTCATCGCAGCCGCTGAACGGACTCTGACCAATCAGCATCTCGTATAGGAGCACGCCGAATGACCACCAATCCACTGTCTGGTTGTATTTCAGGCCTTTTATTATCTGGAAGTAAAGAAACCATTTTTACCCTCTATTTATGTATCATAGAGTCTCATTCATTGGGCGAACGATGTTTTTATGACATCACGGTTTTTCTTTTGCTATGAAATATTTTAACGTAACAGAGGACTGATAGATAGCATTTCTTTTCTCTTCTCGTTGCCGCACACTAGGAATTTCTCCTGTATCGCGGTAGCGTTTAAAAACAATTAAACGTTACAAACATTTAAACTCACAAATAGCCAAAGCCGGAACAACCTGTTGACCATACAAATATTTGTTTCGTGCGGGAATCAAACCAGCGACGTGGTACGGTTGGCGTAGCAGCCAATCGCTCAGGCACTGCTCCAACCATACCTCCTCATATACGATGCAACAATCCTCATATACGGTAAATGGCAAATATGGAAGACCCATTATCAGCTTTTTCCAAGATGTCGTTGAATTAGGTTCCTATGTTATTGCTATGTATGTCGCATGACCTCCGCATCGAGTTCCGGTGTAGAGGACAGAACCAGACGCTAAACTGTTGTTGTGGTGCGTAGTGTTGACAGACACTTGGCTGCTAATTACAAATCATCCGTAGTCAAGATGTGTCATTTCATAAATATGCAACACTGCGAGACTCACAGTTTTTTCTTACGTGTCTTATTTAGTAAACAAAGCATAAGAAAATCACGAGTTTTTGGATATATCATATTCACACTGAGCAGGTAAATTAAATGCTATGTTCAAATAATTCCTTTTTAGGTACTTGTATGCACAAGTCATATAACAACGACTCGGGAGGCGGGTTGTGGGTACACCGAAAGTGTTAATAGTGTTAGCGTCTAACACAGTTTCGAATCAGCCATGGAACATTTCCAGATAATCGATAGACAGAGCGATCCGTTCATTGCATAGTACCTAAATGTCGCTATTATCGAAAAGACCACCATTGTACACGTAGAATACCAAAACTACGGGAACGTGGGTGGTCTTTTGTTGATTTTGTGACAGTGTCGTAATTTTGGCGTCAAATATTCCTATCATTTCTATCTAATTATCCAGCTTTCGTTTTGGACAAACTTAACCAATGTTGCCACAGGTTTTGTGGTTTTGAGGATCTTAGTGAATGAAACCAGAAATGAAAAAGTGTGTTAACATATCGGAGAAAGGCGTCGACCTTTGACTAGTCCACGCCACGATTATAAGAACATTAACGCGACTGCCAAATTGCCAACCATGAGATTGGCAGGTGTATGGATGATTCAATAATCATTAATTTTAAGAAGATCTATTGAGACAGATCTGTTTCATTATAGAGCTTTACCTACTACGGAAACGTTACCTGCGTACGTCACGTATAATAATGTGACACTTAGCAAAACTGAAAAGTGATTTGCTCGTGAAATTACGATTTTTACGTTGAGATAAGACCTATTTCGTAATAGTATGGCTTCCAAAATTCCATGTTCGTGAAGGCGTAAAACCTTAATCAATACAGTAGGAGAAAATCACTTTTAAAATTTGCTGCGTGTATACATATTATTAGACGTGAATGTACTTCAAGTCTTCAATCCTATGTAAGTAGGTACATAACTACATTCGTACCTACAGACTGAACTTTTCTACTCCAAAGGCCTCCCCCATTCCTTCCACTTATTCTTTTCTTTTTCACTTTCTTACTATTTAAAATAAATGTTTTTTATTAGAATAATCCCCATGGCTGAAATAATTAAAAGCTATCATCACATGACATTCGTGGGAAAAACAAAAAACAGGCAGTCTATTGTTTTACCTGCCCTATACTCAGCAGCGGAACTTACAAGGTTGCCAGTGATGATGTTACGACTTTCGAATTCAACTCAAACTCAACATGTGCGATTCTAATGTTATTTCTTTGTTTCCCTTCACAAACGCTACCATTTTTCCGCAACGACAAAATAAGTTCTCCCAACTGACCTCAGGCGCCATATAGTCTGGTGTGCCGCAGAAAGTATCTGCCGTCTTGTCCAAGTAGATCTGTAGCTTACACATGCCAAAATCAGCGATGCGGACGTGACCTTCGAAGTCTAGAAGGATGTTGTCCAGTTTTAAGTCCCTGGCAAGAAAATAAAAGTAATTAAGTTTTGTTTCCACAATAAATTGATATGCACTCAAATCCCGTATTGGAGCGTTGAGAATTTCTTTTAAAAGCAAAATATACCTTGAAATTATTTACCACCACCGTTTGGCAAACTTACAGCTGTCTTATAAAATTTTCAATTTGCAAAACATTTGGCTACCTACTTAAATATATAAAATGTAGGGTTCTGAAATAAATAATATAAAAATTTACCTGTAAACAATGCCTCTTTTGTGCAAGAATTTAAGTCCTGATACAATTTCCGCAGCATAGAACCGGGCACGTGCCTCCGGGAACCGCCCGCTTTGTTGAATGTGGAACATCAGGTCACCACCATTCAGATACTCCATCACGAAGAACAGGTGAGACTATAATGGATATAAAAGCATACATATTATAACAACGTACCTACTAACTCCTACCTATATCTCACTAGGACACAAGTCAGCGCAATCAATCGCGCTTCATGGTACGCTAGCCGTTGGTCTATTGCAGCTTCACTCGCGGCGGCCATCCATCTCTCTTCTCATCTGATTGGGAAGCGTCCAAAGCTTTGCTTTCCTAGACTCACTGTCGTCTTGTCAGTATAAATTCTATGCCAAAGGTTCTAAGATTTAGTTATATGGCCTACTATTCTCATCACTTGCGTAATTTAGATTCCACCGGAAATCATAACTGCTGTCCTAAACCTATTAGAGCCCCCATAGTGCGCCAATTTAAACTATAATTAATATTCTTTGCTCACTATCCTCTATTTACAAAGTATATTAATGAAGATTTGTAGAAATATTTCCCACAATTTGTTCGATGTAAATATGAAAGCGTGATCATTAACGAATTCCGCAAAAATAAGGTGGAATGAAGCGATTTTAAATGTCATCATGAAGTGTGAAATATGATTATCAACGTTGAGTTTACTTACATCCGTCTGGAAAGTAGCGAATAAATGGCAGAGGTAGGGGTGGTTTGTGCCAAGTGCTAGAACTTTCCTCTCGATCAACGTGCACTCTACGTCATCGTCTTCTAAAACAACATCTTTTTTCAAACATTTTACGGCGTAGTAGTATTCTGTGTCGCGAAGTTCCGCCAATAATACCTGGAAATATAGAGAATCAACTATATTGTCAAAAGAAGTAGCTTTTTTCGGAAAATCTAGGCTTAGGCTTTCATTTTCTTCGACCGTCTTCTAAATACACTAAGTAGGACTTGGGGCTTCTTAATTCTAAATATTTTAACGCGTCGTTTCTGTATCGTAGAACTACTGCTGACACCTAGTCTAGGGTTTACCCAACCTATTACGTATCTAATTGAACATGATCTTAACCAACAACATGGGTAAATATAGGAATCAATTTAAACTTTTATACCTATAGTGTTCATCGACCCATAGTTCTCCAGTTAGTGCGTAGGCACGCATAAATAGATGTTAGTACAGAGACAAACAGATATTGATACCGGTTCTATTTAAAGAGACGCAAATCGTTAGCGGATGCCACAAAAACGACTGAACACACGGAACTGTGTGAAAGATTTGTCTTTGAACAGTCATGCAGATCGCGAGGCAACACAGATACAAATGATCGAGTGAGTCGATGATCTTCCATCTTGTTTGTTATTATATAACAAGGCGTTGCGTCTCACATCAAATTTTTTAAGAGGCGTCCCTAATTTTGTGTTTTTGTAAATTACGACTGGACAAAAACCAAGTAAAATTATGTGCTGATATATATCGCAGGAAGCGAACGTGACACCCATACGACACAAGTTTTCATTTTATAATTCATGTATGTCATGCTTTCTCCGTATTCTTGGCCCATTCTCAAAGGCAATTGGGCCAAGCTCTGCGAAACCAGGAAGACTTCGCGTTCTGGCTTCTGGCTCACGTAACGCGCGTATCACTCTTGCTAATAAACATGGATTTGGTATAGCCGTAAATCAATTTTAACGTTAAGCATGTGCTCATTTATTTTGAGAAAATCTTATCCAAAATAAAATGCTTTAGGTGCAGCAAGTATCTTAGCCAAATTTTTGGTATCTTAAGGAAAAGTTGTACCTAAGATAGGTGATGTACTGACACCAGAGCTAAAGGAATCAATGAAAACACAATCACGTGAAGCATCCGTTTAGAGAATAAAAATACGTTGTAGAAAAATAGCGCACCTCTACATGCGTTGAAAGATTACGTCTTGTTTTGTATATAACACATATTATTGTATAGCTAGATAATAATTGTAATTGGTAGAGTATTATGTCAGAATAGACAACAGTTAATAGTTTAATAGGCGACAGTACCTACGTCGAGCGAAGAGGACGATGACACGTGCTCGCTGACGTTATAAAGGTGGCCAGTGATGTAGGCACCAGAAATAGAGCGAATAAATCTAACGTTTCAGTGCGATAGTGCTGCAGGTAAACTGCGGCGAACCGCTAAGCTGCAGGTGGCACGCTGCCATCACCCATCATCGTTGAGGTTACGGTCACCACTGCATTTACACCAAAATGATAAATGCATCATCAGATATGTCAAAGACAACACATATTGTCTTAAATTTAGCACATTTCTTTTTCTGTGTACAAAATGTTTCTGAAATAATGGTACACCCGATTTTTGTCATTGCTATCTCAAACATTTTCTACCCAAATGGGAACCCACTTCTACTGCCAAATTATTCTTAATGTCATGCCGGATAAACAAAAAGTCAACCTAATTCCAACGAGCATCAACAAGACAACAGTCTTGTTGTGCTAATTTTCCTGTCACAATATTTCGATATTTTCTTTCAAAGAGATTCTGAAAAACAGGGCGATTATTAAAATAATTTATTGCACTAGTCACCAGTGAGACCTGCTCATGTGTCCTGATTTCTATTTCCACGCTAGTCTGGCTAACAGCCTGAAAAGTCAAAGCAGAGACTAGGTATTCGTTACAAACAAACGAGTCCACGCTTCACTGATTTTTGACACCTAACTTTTCGGAATCCTTTGTTTCTTTAAGGCTTACTAGTCCGGTCAAAATAGACATTTCAATTAACAAAAACACGGATCAAGCTAAATTTGGTAGAGACCTTAAGTACACCAGAAGAAATAAATTGCCAAAAAGTTTTCACTTCAAAAGGCAATTTTTGTAGATAATTTTATAATCTTTAATTTTGTCTGTGCTGTTTTTTTGATAAAACTTTCTGATTTCGAGAAAAATCCAAAAACCTAAAACTTCGACCTTTGACCTCGAATAACTTTTTAGTACACATGGGATCGAAGGGGATTATCTGGCAATTTATTTCTACTGGTGTACCCAAGGCGTCTACCAAAATTCAGCTCGAACCGAGTTTTTGTTATTTGAGCACTATTTTATGTCTAATTTGACCGAGCAATAAGCAGTTCTTTTGTTAATTATTGTGAAGTTATATTTAAACTTCAGGGTTCCGAAACATTTCGAGCTGAAACTTCAAACAAATTGTTGCACAATTTCGGTAGATAATTTTATCCTCAGTTGAAAGGAAAGGGCGGTTGGCGACGTACGAGTAAACTTTATCGCTGGCGACTGACAGCTATATGGGAACTTTGATTTTATGTCCCCTTTATTTATTATTCGAACACTGAAGTTTAAAATAAGAATAAGTCCTACCTTGATAGGTCAGGTTTCCTCTTTCACCGAGCTTTAGTCTATAAAAAGCTCTTGCGTCTTACAACGGAGACTCCTTCTTTGAACACATTCATCTTTAATTACAAAAACGCATTTGCTCAGTAATTCGTGTGTAATTGAGTGCGAATCATTTCAAATCCAGACCATTCAATGTTGCATTTTATATTTCTTTAAACGGACGCAAATGGTCCAGAACTTTACGAGTTCATCGCCCTCTACGTGCAAAATAAAAATATTATTTGACATTTCCTAACTCTTTGATGTTCAGTGCGTCACTATTAACTGGCTGCCCACCGCTGCGTCTCGAATGCGAGAAATTAATAGCATTATATCGTCACTTGTCCAAATCAACTAGACACCTAATATTTCAGATGGCTCCGCGTACTATGACGTATGTTGTCTATACCCTGTCTACCTGTTGGGAGTCGGACGCGTCTACTAACGTCACACGTCACCAACCATGATGATGCGTCTAATAGCTCGTTGAGACATAATAAAAACGTTACCCGCACATTATTTTCCTTTATACCTATGTTTCAATTATTTAGTTGCGCACATTCAACGATCTTTCATAATCAATAAATCAAATGTTATGTAGTTCTCCGTTCAAATTGTCATCAGTTTACATGAACATGAAGTACACTTTGGTGACCTAGTTACATCTATTCTTGAATTCACAGGTAGTTAATTCTATTTTCACATGATTTCCTAACACTTTGACACAGTTTAAGAGTGCAATAACTAAGGTGTTGAGACACTAGAATATTCGTTGAGTTGCTGTGTTCGTAGTAGCTAAATACTCCTACACACTGCGAAGACTGTAATAGATATAGCAACCATATAATCTCTAAAAACATTTCAGCAGTAGGGTCCTGGCTAGGACTGCCTTTGTTCATTAAATTAGACCGTTGCTGGCCAAGGTACTGTGAATACACAGAACATATATGAGAAAAGCCATTATGCCACTGTATACGAATAAATGTTGTGTGCTACCACGGTTTATTTAATACACGGAATATTTATTCTGGCAATGGAAATTATATAAGACCTATGAAAACTAAAAGAATAGGTACTACGGCTGTGATCGACACAGACATTTTAGAAGTTAGTGACTATACATATAAATCTCAACTAGAAGAAGAAGAACAAGGCACAGAGAAAATTAATAAAGTTAAAAGCAATCGGAAAAGAACAATAAATAATCTGGCTTTGTTAAAACATGAAGTTATAAGAAATCTATATCTAAATTAAAACGAAACTTTCCGCATTGCGCAAAATAATCTCAAACAAAAAACTATTATAAGTTTTTGCAATACGGAAAAAGTCGAGTAAGAAACCCAATAGAAAACACGTCTCAGGGCTAAACATTAAATTGAACAAATTACTTATGACTTAAACATTTTAACGTTTTTGTAAATTAATGGGTGTATTATTTTTGTACAGTTGGAATGTGTCGAGTTTGTCATATCTTCGTATTATTAGACGAGTCTTTCAGGGACTAAATACTATGTGTTCAGTGTTGTCCGTTGCAAATCATTACGTGTACACAACGGCTTATCTATGTATGCGAGAGCTGTTTTTTCTCTTGGCAAAATCCCTTGTTTCAGTTTTCGTTTATTTTGGGACGGTGAATACGTACACCTTGGATTTTTACAAAATAAAATAATTTTTTCTTGGTAGCAATTAGGAAGAATAATGTTTTGTATCTTCGAGGTGCAGACACCAGTATTAGCTAAGTTGTTTTGGATTTGAAAAAAAAACAAATTAAAAGGTATCTTCTACTACATAAAATAATTCACTTAATCAAAGGCACTTTTGAAGAATAGTTTTAAAACAATCTGAAAGGAGAATAAGATGATCTCTTTGATTGTTGTGATATATTGATCCATTTTTAAACCTCGAAGCGGAGCTTGACGTCCGATATCTGGGACATATCTCCTCTGAGCCAGATTCAGGTCAACGGGAGAAAACAATGATCATTGCGAGCAGACATCACTGACTAATATTAATGCCCTGATGACGCGGAAGTTCTTGAAAGAAAAAATGCTGAAAGATTTACGAAAACAAAAGAGTTAATGAACTTACTTTGCCAAAGCTTCCTTTGCCCAGCACCTTGATAAACTGGAAGTCTTCGACAGTGTACTTCCTGAATCGAGGGATAGACCGCGCAGGAGGAGTGAACCGACCTGTCTTCCTGAAGATATCGTAGGCAGTGGATTGTTCTGAGAAAGATAAAATTTTCGTCCAAAATATGTTTAAAAGCACAATTCGTAAAAGAAATTTGCTAAAAATATGATTTGTTTGTTGTTTATAAAATTGAAAAAAACCTTTTGAAAGAGTCTCAAGCTATTTTGGCACAGTTATGAAACCGTGCGTTCCCGATGTTAAAAGAGGACAGCGTGCTTGAACCAAAATAGTAATTTTAAAAGCTGAAGTTGAAAAGGTGTTACTTAACCAGAAAATACAAGTATTTTTTTTTTTTCTTAAATTTTGTTGGAGGCTTTTATCCTCAAAGGCAAGTCAGCCTCATCATAACTTAACCTATTCCAAACTAAACTACAAAATACAAGAAATGATGAACGTCACAAAACATTGTAATAATTAACATAAATGTTTCGAATGTGATCTATGAAATTATTTTTGAATTTGGTGTGGGTCGTTCGCCTCAGTATTTAACTGATTCCCTTTCCACTAACTTCGTGATTAAATTGCGCATTAATTCCACGAGCGAGCGGTTTCTTTCATATAGATAGACCATCGAAAACTTTAGACTCTGGGTCACTAAATCTGATAGAAGCTAGGTACAATTTATTCTAAAACTCCTATTTCTGTGTGTCACCCTGGGTAGTTTCTATGTTTCATAAAGGGTGTAAAACACCTCTTTACGAAGCCGAAAGGCACTGGTTCTCCCTGTCATTGCGATCATTTTTTTGTTCTACACCATACCTGGGAACCTTCTAGTTACGGAGATATTAGGGGTCAAAGTTCCAACTTTTTGACAAGTATTTTTTTAAATACAAGTTTTTAATGTAATATTTTTACTTTAAACACCTCCACGACCCCCGTACTATTCAATCCGTCCATCAGGACAATGTTTTGAGTGCGTTACATTGAGTTCTACCACGAAACATGATTTTACACCCTCCAAAAAAAAATCGTTTCCCAGCAATAATTTTTGCGTAAAGTTACTTAGTTTCATGTACAGAATGCTTGGTTGACGGCTTCGTGATGAGGTGATTTACACGGTGTATACAGAAACCAAACAGCCAACGAAAATCAACGTTTTGTTTGTATACATGGTGGCGATTTAGTCACCTGCACTCGTCAAGGGGTGAGTCTATCCGCCATATTAAACAACTTTCCCAAAGAAACTCATAACGTATTGGTGAAAAAAGAATCAAATCCTACAATCCTTCAATCTTACACAACAGAAGACAGACTGTTTCGATGCATGTTTGTATGCAAAGTTTTTTTTTATAGATTCGCCCTGTTTGACTGTCTGTCTGTGTCTGTGTACTCCGAAACTGTTAGCACCACACAAATGAAATTTGGAGAATAGGTATCTTCTATAAACAGAAACACTGACTACACAAATGGGATGTAAAGTTATTAAAAAAAAACTGGTTCTCCATACATGTAAAAGTAAAAAAAACTATGTAAATAACTGTATGGCCGGTATTTTATGCATGAATCTAATATGAGTTTCTTTGGATAGTGCTTAAAGATAGACTTGCCTCCTTGCAGGATGCAGGTAACTAAATCACCACCTGTTTAACTCTCCTTTTCGTGCTTATAATCCCAGCTTTTTGTCAGGGTTGTCAGGGTCGCCTCTTTTCATTTAACTTTTCATCTGTCCATGCATACATAGTTTCGAGTGTTTTAAATTTTTGGCACGAGCGCGTTGGCATTTACCTACCACAACTGTGGCGACTGTGCGATCCCATCTGTGAACATCCTTTACCGAAGCCATTAGGTACCAGCTGATCCTTATCGGATGACACTTCCAAGTGCGACCACCGACGCGGTCACTTTACTAATTTTTTAAACTCGCCATAGTAATAAAAATATGAAATAAACCTTGTTTATTTTATCACGTTTGGCTGAAACTTCAATGTGCTCTCGACAGTTTTGCTCGTTAAAACTTAATTTATGTTTTCCAGCTTTTTAGAGAGCTTGTAATACAAACTTGTTATTGCCAAAAGCTTTTTATGAATAAGGTACTTTTTATTGTTTGAAACCCTTAGTTCTTAGATCTATTACTTGTATAAATGGGCTTTTTTTACGGATGGGAAATCATTAAATATCCCAAAAACCCATCCATGTTCCTTTTTAGCCCTTTGTGTTCCAGTGCCACGGTATCTTTTTCGAACTGTCACGCAGCCCCGGCAGGCATAGCCCTTTCGGACCCCTTCCAATTTCCACTTGGCGGCCCCCGACGCCTGGGGCGTCTCCTCACGTCCCGCCACCTCTTTCGCTAGCATGACTGCTTCACAGAAGGACGTATAAATGGGCTAGAATGTAGTTTTAATAAGAGTAAACTGAAAGCTCCAACCTTTCTATTCCTATCTTTAGTTCTCTACTCAACTTCTTTAAAATCCTTTTGAAACACAGCGTCATGCCTCCTAATACACGTTTGTTGATCATACGTTTTTTCTTAAACGTCGGGTCGTTGGTTTACAACATGATTCAAGTTCATGGATGTTTACGTTGCGTTATAGTAGTATGACATAATTGGTACAGCATGTGCGATATATTAATTCTCTTTCACCTCGGATGAGATCGTGAGCGTTGCTAAAAATATTTGCTCAGACGTCGGAGCAATATCAAGGTCGGAGCAGTTAATTCGGGGGTGATCACGGGATCTTGGTAGGGAAAAGTCGAGCTTTCCATATTAAGTTTTGTATTTACAATAGAAATAATAAGAATGGATATGCTTAGTGAGATTCAAGATCTCTTGTTTAGTGATCTTTTGTTCCTCTGCCATAAGCCTTGGTTTAATTTGGGAATCATTTTTAGTGCCGTCAGTAAAAATTCTGTATCTATGCACCAAATTCTGTGAATGCTCTTATTTGTGACTTTTATTTTCTTACTTTATTCCTATGCTAAATTTCAGAGAACAGACAATAGCCGCTCGTATATTCGCGTTAAAGTGTGCCAATTTCTTTCGTCTATTTTCAAACCAATTTTATGGTAAAAAAGTGAGAAACGAGGTCCACGTGATCTGTTCAAGTGAAATATTTTGTTGTTATCGGTGACTGACTGAGACACCATTCTATTAATTGCCTGATATTTTATTTAGAAATAACGTATTGAATCTATCTACATAAATAAAAAGAAAAGTCCTGACTGATTGACTCATCAACGCCTAGCCCAAACCCTTGGACCAAGAAAGCTAAAATTTTGCACAGAAGTTTATAATGTAGACAAGGAAGGAATAAGGAACGGTTTTTCGAAATTCCAACCCCCCAAAGGGGTAAAACTAGAGATTAACGATTATATGGAAATCGGTCATTTTTAAAGTTGCATGAAATTACAACCTTCGGGTAAGAAATAAATACATACGTATTTTAGCATTTTAAGAAGCTACCCCCTAAGAGGGTTAGATAGGGGTTGAAAGCTTATATGCGGAATCCGTCATTTTTGAAGTAAGAAGAATGGATTAAAAATTGAAGTTACTGAGCAAAAATAAATGAATACGTATTTCGTCGATTTTAGACTTTCAACCCCAAACGGGAGAAAGGGGTGATATTAGTAAAACAAAAATGAACTGATCAGCTTGAAATTTACTATTTTTATTTCTTGATTGAATTGATAAATACGTATTTCAACGTTTTTGGAAATTCAATTCATTTTTTTTTGTGTTGAATTGTTACGACATTTGTATGAACAAATACGCTAAAAAAACTTCATATATATACTTTTGAGGGATCTGGGACTTTTGCGCGAAAGACATTTGTGCGACGGACACTTGCGTGAACCCATTTACGCGAAAAGACATTTACGCGCATCGACTATTGCGCGCATGTACACTTACGCGACTTTTCGGGATCGCTGATAGCAAAATGAGGTCAAAATGAAAACACACAATTGCGCCGAGGAAAACTTTCGGTTTTCCTTCATGGGTGTCGTTTTCGTGGTTTTCCGGGTCGCTGGCTATGAAAATGAGGTCAAAATGAAATGCAAGACGGATGATGATGATGATTATTTAAAGCATTTAATTGACTATTTTTGACATTATTTTGCGGGGGTAAACACGTGGGCAATTGCCGAACTACACGCGGGCGAAGCCGCGGGCAGAAGCTAGTAACCGATAAAATTAAACATAACGATCAGAGTCCAATATATTATTCTGATGCTTGTTATAACATCATAACTCATAAATTACATGTTAGCCCCATTACCTATAATTCAAGAGGCTATCACTGTTTATGTTATATCTCCGTAATTTTATGACCACGTGAAAAAAGAAAAAATACGTGTCCAATACTTTTCAATAAACTACCCGACGGACAAAGAAAAAAAAAATTGGATTATCCCCTAAGCTCTCATACAAATAATGGTTGCTATTATTTTATTAGGCGCGGACGATGTCTTCGGGATCATATCGCTAATGTTTATTTAGAATAGTTAGATATTTTTGTATATTTCCATCTTGCTCATAATTATTTTATAAAGCGTTCCTGTTGAAAGTTTCGCAATGGTCTAGATTGGATCAACTTACTGGAAAAATCTGGAAGGTGGTACGGTCTGGATGGTGTTCCTACATCAGGACCAAAGGCGTCAAATTGACATATTGGCGTATAATTGTGTATCGATAAAAATAGGTTTCCAATAATACCCCAGTCTTTGTTTTATCAGAATCAGAGTCATTAATTTGGAAAATTAATGTTGCTTATGTGTTGCCAAAACTTGGCACGTCTTGCTTGATTGGAAATAAATCATTCGTCCATCTCCAAATTCCCAGAGTTTCTAATTTTCCTGTTTAGTCACTAAGCTTCAAGGAAAATTTTGTGTATTTTACGTTGTTCTTCTCCGAGGAAAAGTTTGTTTTTAAAGTTGTTTTACAGAAACCATTGTTTATGCTAATAACTTCCAAAAACTAAGTTTAAAATAACGCGCGCTAAAAATGTTTGAAAGTTTGAGTTTAAAATAGGAATGGACATTAGTCTTTGTGAACATCTGACGTTTTAATAAAGCTGCTGCACGGATCCAGCAGCGGCTCATTAATTAATTCAATATGGAAGTGATATTTATACAGTGTGTTTCACATAATTTATTACAGTGATAAGTAGACACTCGCGCCGTCGGTATGCGGAACCCACCTCGAAGTGGAAAGTAGGCCTGAAGTCTGTTTTCAGCGAAAGTCCTGCTGCTTCAGTGCAGATATTTATAGATGTGATCAGAATATAATAAGTTTTTTTGCCAATCGTGCCAGTGTTCGTGTTTGTAATCAAACAAAATATAATTTATCATTTATGAACTGGAGCGTTTAGCGGCAATGTTTCCGACCCACACCTTTCATGATTATTTGATTGAACAAAATATAAACATTTACATACAATTACATACAATTTATTTCTCTAACGGTGAGCCAAGAAATCCTTTATTCTTTCTTTAGAAGTTTCTGGAGATGTCATTTCGGTATAAGAACATTTTTGAAAAAAGTTGAAATGAAAACATGACACCTATGGAAACAGTGTTAGTAGCTGCAAGCAATATTTAGTTAAGACTATATAGATAAGCTATAACTAAAACAGTCAGTCAAATTAATTTACCCTTATGTAGTAGAATCGTATTTACAAGGACAAACACAAGCGGACAATAAATACTCGTTATTATAGTACAACATGTCTCACCAAGCTCCTGTTCTAAGATGTCGGTGTTATTGGCCTGCGCAGGCGTGCTCGACGATGACCCGGAAGCCTCACCACCTGTGCGGAAGAATAACAATCAATTTGCTCTGGGTTACACACAGCAGAACCTTATAGTTACTTAATTAAGAATTAATAAATCACTTATACAGTTTTATAAAAATCAAAACTATTTTGCATTTTATTTCATCCGGTGTAATAAGATGAAAAAGCAAAGTCGGTGAATTTCTTAAATTACTTGTTGAGATTGGCATTTGAATCTTCCACATCGAGAGATAGCGAAAAAAAAGGTATTTGAATGTAAATGTAAATGCATTCAAACACTTGATATATTTGACACACAAAAATGTAAACATAATAAAGTTGCAGACTGTAGCGTCTCATAGAATGAAACAAATATGATTTTGAAAATTGTGCATAAATATTACTTTGTGTGATGAAGAGAAGAAAATAGATACGGCACAAGTTGAGTTACAGATACAAACATTTTATTCGTGAAACATAATAATATATTATTGATGTTCTTTTTATTATCATGCAAAAGATATAAAACAAAACCACTGCTGATACTCCTAATCTTAAAATATTTCTGACGTTTGAGAATAACAAGAAAAACTTTTAAGAATAATATTCTTTGCTGTTACGACTCTCTGTTTATCATAAAAATCTTGACAAAAGTCCACAGGCTGTCAGCTTGTAAATAAAAATATGCAGTGACGTTTGAGAAGTGGTAAGCCAATTAATCGATGGTTGAAGAAACCTTCGATCCGTAAGTCACGAGAGCTCAGAGTCTCAGATACGTGCTGGCGTACATCATCATACGCCACTACGTCGATGACTGATCAAATTATAGTGTCCTTCATTTATGGTTCCGATCTCGGGTTGTTGATGGTCGATTTATGACCATGAGATGATTGACAGCCGATCGTATCAACCATCGGTGCCCGCGATATTCGGATTCCGATTTCTGAACCATAGAAATTTCAAACTTATTCAAGTTAAGACGGTGTACAAAGGTTAAGGTAAAGAAATTTCGTATTTTCTTAATGTCGCTTGCTCTTTATGTTAATTATGGCTGCAATTGGTCCTATTAATTTCGTACAGGTGAGCAAATGGCTGGCTCGTGTCCAGACAGCCACATCTCTCACCCACGCCACAATGTACTTCTGAACATAAACAAATACGCACAATACTATTACAATTTTATAAATATATTCACTAGAAATTGAATTTATTCAAAGATAGATTGATTTGCCTTGTGGATCGATTTTTTTAAAAGAAATATTGTGTCCTTTGGTTTATTTGCCAATGATGACAATTTCGACTTTTATCCTTCGAAGCCTGGTTATATGATAATTTGTAAAGTTTTTCTTAAACGTTGTCCTACCAGTAAATGCCTACTAATAACAACAGAAACTGAACAGACATTAGATAGCTAGCCAATAAAATTGCTTTATTTTGGGCTGGACGAGTGACGTCGCAATGACGCTCGCATCGGTATGTTAAAACGCTGATAACATAAAAACCGCTGATATCACCGCAGACGTACCATGTTCCTATTTCGAGTATCTACCCACCTTTTCTAGATGCAGTTCTCGATGCCAAGGCTTCCACCAACAGACGCTGGTTCACGCCGCACAAATTCGCTGTCAATTTTTCACACTTTCGGTGGCAGTTTACATCGCAGTCTAAAACAGATTACGGATTGTCGCGTGGCTCTAGGCTTATAAAGGTTTTTTGTACAACTGTGCAGACATGCTACATCTAATATATGCTGAAAGCCGTGCAAAAGCAGACGTGCAAAGTTTCCTATCGGTTTAGTGGAAAATTAGTTTGTGGATACAATATACATATGAGTTTCGTTACTTAAATTAGTGTGTCCCTGCATTGGTTTGTGGCCTGCATTGGTTGTATTTAATTACCTTTTTTAATTTGCGAAAACGTCGCAGGTGACGCAGGTGCTGAGGAATCGAAGCCGGAATCATTTGAGCCGGTTGATGTCCTTCCATCTGGGTTATTTTCACACTCGTAAAATTCCGCAGAAGCTTCACTTTCGTCTGATTCATCTTCTTCATCCTCGTCTGAAGATTCTTCTTCTGAAGAGGATTCCGATGAGTCTGAATGTATTACTTGAGGAGCTTTCTTTTGCAAAGGGCGTGGAGTCGCTATTAAAGGTCTCGCAGCTTTTTCTTCCTTCACTGGTTTGTTTGCTATAACTGGTGCAGTGATAACAGCTTGAGTAGAGGTTTCTGGTTGTTCGTCTTTTTTAATAATATTTTCAGCCTTATTTTCCTCTCCTGTTTTTTGTTCAATTTGTACTCTTGCTTTAATTTCTTCTTTTGGAATGTCTTCTGACTGTAATTCTACTGGCGTAGCAGGAACATTAGCCGTTATGTTAGCCGGCTTAGAAGTTATATGATTGCTTGATAAAGTCGATGTGTTTTCATTTGTCGGCGGTGTAACATTTGCTTTCAAAGCTTTATCATCAGTCTTATCACTCTTAGTTACAACATTCTTAGACGGCGGGCTACCTTTTGATTTAATATCTGGAGATTTCTTCGCGGGGGGTGCCTTTAAGTTTTTGTTTGAATTAGGGATCTTCCCGTCGACAGATTTTTGCACAACATTATTCGATATGCATGTATGTGGCTTATCAAGGTGGCATGTGCATGTGCAAGGTGGCTTGTCTGTTGATGGTTCCTTATTTTCAATTAGAACGCTAGGGCCATTTAACACTTTCTCTGTCTTGTTGCTTTCCGGCAATAGACATGTATTTTTTATATTATCAACTGGTTTAGTCTTTAGTGAGCTTTTTACAGTTGTGATGGCGTCTATACTTGCACCTAGAGCTTTGATTTCGTCAAGCTTAGTAACTGTTGGTTCAGCCATTTTAGATGTTGTGTTATTTGAAGTCACTGTTTCCGATGATTGTAATTCCTTATCATTTTCTTTTTGCTGTTCGGATTTCATCACTTCATTTTGTTCAAGTCCTATTTTAGGCAGATCTTTTAAAGGTACCGTCACAGTATTGTTTGTCTTTAAAGTATTCAATTCTACTGTTTTTGGTTCATTTGATTGAGTTTCAGGCGCCTGGAAAGGCTTTCCAACTTCTCTTTTAAGAAGTTCATCAAAAGCTTCATGTTTGCTTTCGCTTAACGCAATATTTTCTTCCAATTTTTTACCACTATCATCTTCTATTTTTTTCAGTGTCTCTGCACTGGGTTTTGGTAACACGGTCTGAAGAGATTTTAATACTGTTTTACCATCTTTTTTTATTACCTTCTTTGATTTTTCTGATTTCGCCTTCTTCAAGCTAGGTTTTTTCTCTTTATTTTCATCTACAGCATCCAGTGACGCACTTTTTCCTATATTCTTACATTCATTAGAAATAGATGATAATTTGACAGATATGGTATTACTATCCTGCACTTTACATTCTTCAAATGATTTGGAGTCTTTTCTTTCTTCTTCTTTTGTCACAACTGTAGTTAGCTCAGGTATTGTTTTGGTTACAGTTTCATCCATAATCTCAGATTGATGACTGATTTCGGACTCTTTTCTGATATCTAAATCTTTAACTTCTTGTTTCTCATCTATTAGTTGATCAGGAAATTCTGTCTTGACCCCGGAATTTAACTTATCTTGAATGCCATCTTGACCAAGGTCTAATTTATTTATTGCTTTCGATTCATCTTCGTCAGTTTCTTTTCGTTTATTGGTATCAATTAAAGACATACCATTATGTGGAGTTTGATTTGACTCGCTAATATTATTGGCTGTGATTTGTGCAGTATTATCGCCTTCTTCTTCTTCTGGAAACCAGAAGAAATAACGCTTGTTTTTTTCTCTGGCTTCATCTAAGTTTTGCTTTCTTTTTACTAAGTATACTGTTTCTCTTTTTCCTATTTTGTCCCAAAAATTACCATCGTCAGGCTCAGGTGATTCAAGATCATTTCCAACTTTCTTTTTGTTCGTGGTCTTCTTTATATTATCAGTTTCCTTATTTACGTTAGCAAAATTTCCTGATATATGCGGTACTATTTCTACTTCACTGCTGTAAGTCATTTCTTTTTTTGGCACGGTAATTTTTTCTTCCACGGTAACATTTCCAACTCTGAATTTCAGCGGACTTTTCGGGGATTCTGTTACTTCTACCGATGATGTAATTTTAGTTTTTAATTTCGGCTTTGGGTTTGGTTTTAAATCCTGTTTTTTCAGTGATAA
This sequence comes from Cerastis leucographa, assembly GCA_963082945.1. NCBI lineage: Eukaryota > Metazoa > Arthropoda > Insecta > Lepidoptera > Noctuidae > Cerastis > Cerastis leucographa. Next base: position 16,100,011 of record OY720385.1, on the reverse strand, counting down.
TCTGCTTTCTTCTATGGCAGGCAAGTCCACATTTGCCTGCTCTTTAGGAAATTCGGTAATAGAATCTAATCTGCGTAAACTACTTCCTGAGGAGGATTTCTTAATACTTCGTCGTTTGGAAAAGTTTCTTGGATCTCTAACATCCTTATACGATTTAAGACTATCGTGTAATGAATGGTCAGATTTTGTAGTCTTAAGCGGATTTTGTAAATCCTGTTTTCGCCGTTTATTAGACTCAAACGCCTCGGAATTATTTTTAATTTCAGCAGCAACACCAACTTTGCTCAAATCCAAAGTGGCGGTACTGAGATTTTCGCTCCTAATTAATGAATCTAATAAATTAGCCTGTTCTGCCAAAAGTTCCATGGAACATCTTCGGTCTAAACATATATTTTCAACTGGAACAATTTTTGGCGCCGGAGTCGCTGGTACACTGTAAGATTCTCCTAGTTCTATCTTCTTTACCTTAATTGGCGTTTCCCCGTCTTTTTCATTCTTTACTTGAAATTTTTCCACAAGCTTGGCTCCCATTGTTTTCTTTTCTTTCTTGTCTTTGTAAGTCAAATCGTCAGACAGCTTTTCCCTCCATTTCATGAATTCTTTCTCATCTGTTTTGGCTTCTTCGTTTACTCCTTGTTCAGTTTGATCTTGTGTAACTTCGGAAGTTTCTGCCTCTTCATTTGGCTTACGAGGAGAATTTCGTTTAATAGTATAAAGTCTAACAACTGTTCTTCCACGTTTTATTGTACTCCTTTCCACACCTGGGGATGAATCAATTCCAGTTTCTGGTTTGCCGTCTACCCTGGGCATGAAAGGTCCACTTTCACTGACATTGTTTGAGTCCTCTTTTGGTGGTGTTGGTTCAAGCTTGGGAGGTGTGGGGGGCGTAGGACGTCTAGCAGGCGTCGAAGCCTCCACCATACGTCTGTATCTATCTCTGGAAACATCGATATCAGCGGTGTTTATATTTACAGGACGAGGTGTATAGTTGGGAGTACCGTAAGTTCTAGCTGGAATTGGTATCCTCCTCGGGCTATGTATTCTTACAGGACTCGAAGAACCTCTTTCAGTTATGGTAGTGAGCATAGGAGAGTAGTTTCTTCCGGCACTGGTAATCCATCTTGACGACAATGGTGCACGAGAGTAGCTACTCAGAGACGAGTGGTTGCTATAACTGCTTCCAGGATTGAGATATGATGCACTGTAAGATGTTCCCAGAGGCGAAGCTGAACTGCTATAACTGTAAGGTGATCCAGTGTACGGGGATGATGACCCGTAATACATGTTCGCGATGTGTTCGGAAAACAGTGGCATAATAGCGCGTTAAATCACGGACGTGCGACAACCGGGGTCGCACATCGGAGCGCGCGCGCAGACTGGCGCAGGCGGCGCGCGGGGAGCGCAGCGCGTGCAGGTACGCGCCGCCCACCGCCCGCCTCGGCCCGCGCCCGCCCGACCGCTCCGCCCGCCCAGGTGATTGATTGATGATGGCAAGTAGATAATAATAGATACATATGACTTTTGTCACAATCTTGGCAGGAAATTTTTACACAACTTAACGAATGCTTTTCCTTATGAATTATATTTTCAACATGAATTATATTTTATAAATGCCGAACGCAGTGTTAAACATAAATGTTCTGTTACCGATTGAGTTTAAAAGCAGTTTGCGTGTCATTTATTACCGTTCTATTATTAGAGGATCCAAAAATAAATCTTCTTGCGACATGCCTAGTTGTATTAATAGATAAGCAAGCATTGTCTACCTACTTACGAGAACTATTACTAGCTGGACTTGTTTATTAACGAGGTACAACATTTTTGTGACCACGGGACACTAGTCGAATTAAAAAAGAAATTTTGTCTATCAGCTGTTTAACATGTGACGAAAGTCGTGAGTCAGCGTTGGAAAATGGGTTTCTTTCAATCGGGCGATGCACTGGATAATAATATCATTGTGCTAGTTTATTATGAATACATGCTTCGTTTTCAGGACATACATACGTACATGAAAGTCTCTTGTTTCGTGTAACACGGTACTGATAGCCCGGTCAAATTAGACATAAAATAGTGATCCGATAACAAAAACGCGGATCGAGCCGAATTTTTATAGAGACCTTGGGTACACCAGTAGAAATAAGGTGCCAAAAGTCCCCATCAATCCCATGTGTGCTAAAAAGTTATTCGAGGTCAAAGGTTCGGTTGTTATTTTATTTTTCTCGAAAACAGTAAGTTTAATCAAAAATGTAACACTGACAAAATTGTAGATCATAAAATTATCTACAGAAATGGTCTTATACATTTTGCCTAAGAGTCACCATTTCTAAGATATTGCGATTTTAAAAGTTGAAGGAGTTACAAAGTAAATATCAACAATCGATCCAAAACAAACTTTATCTTAATGGGAAAAGGTTGATTATTAGGAAAAAAGTCCATTTTTGTAGATAATTTTCAACATCAAGTTGTTGTACATTTGATCCAGCTTCAGACACCTCATCAACCTAATCTGCTTGTCAGGGTCTCCATTTAAGTTTGTGATAAACACATTATGTTGTTGCTTAATTTTTTTAGACACTTGCATGACTTGCCAGTAGCTCACAGCTGTCTTGTAAGAGGTAATACTCCTGCATTTTGAGCAATAAAGAGGAAAGCTCTGGTTAAAGAACTTAATCCTCAGCATTTTATTAGTTGGACGTCGGATTAGGTTGCCGTACAAAAATAACTGAAAATGTCTAATAAAATCATGCGAAATAAGAGTGCTTTAAAACAAATATAAGTGGATTTATGGCTCAGAAATATAGTTTATGATTTCCTTCTTGTTTACGATAAATAAAATAAGTTGATAACGAGCAGTGCAAAAAATGCAACAGATAGATTTCATAGAAAAACAGGGATGACGTTGTGGCGCTTGAAGGAAATAAGAATGACTGTTGTTTAATTTCTATTTATTTTGCACACGATTTTTATCATTCATCACAAAAAATGTGGTAATATTGGCAAAAGCATTTATTCTTAATAATAAATTCATAAATTTGTAGGTAGGCATACTGTTTGCAAGAATTTACAGGAACTTTCTATCGTTTCTGGGAACTTTGCTTTGCCCATAAAATATTACAATATTTCCAGTCTGCTGGGCGCAATAAGTCGTGTATGTATCGACAGCGCGACCATGGCCGGTTTTTTTTTTTTAAACTAAGCCAATAATTTTTAATAATTTGTAAAAGTTGATTCCCAAAACCATAAAGGGATTTGGGTAAAAGTGGCATGATTTTTTAAGTCTGCGGGACACAATAAGACATTCATTTTCTTCTATGAACAATTATTTCCAAAATGCATCGGAGCCGAGATATACAGGATGAACTTTTCAAGTGGGTGGAAGGCCAAATCCGAAACAAAAACACTCAAAGGAGTCACGAGCCTGATTTTAATAAAAACTAAAACTGCATCATTGGTTTTTTGAAAAATTAATATTCCTAGCCAGGAACCGAAGCTGTTAATTTTGAAAAAAAACATCCTGTATTATTACATCATTCGATAGTGTCGCTGCTGAGGATCAAATTCTGGGAAGCAATGACATACGGCAAACGATAGGAAAGAGTTATTTTTTGATAAAATACGTAACTGTATGCAAATTGTTAGTAGGAACAACACAAATTTAACATCAGATATTTCAGCACTGAAATTATTTTCGGCAAAATTCTTTTACGAGTGATAAATATCATGTATTCCACTATACGTTAACAACAATTAACTTTGTGGCCGCTGTGAAAAAAAATCATGCCACTAGTCCATACAAACTTACCCAATGCCCTTTAGCGAGTCGGTTCGTCGGTTGATCGCGGCGTGCGGGCACAGTGCGTGCGTCGCGGGTGGCTCAACACTTTATTTTTTTAAACCCGGACTACAAATGAAGCCCCGCTCGGACGCTTCCCGGATGCCCTCTAAACTAGGACAAATCCGGGGAAACCCGGACGGATGGCAACCCTAGATGTAACGGACAGCGACGCGAAATCGCTTACCACGTCTCAGTACATAATTCTGAACACCTCCACATAGAAATGGTTTTTTTTTTAAAACACGCCTTGGCCGCGCGGTTGAAACGCGCACCAACAAGTCGCTGTGTCGTGTCGCCTCGTGTGAATTATTTGAAATGACTGGTATTCAGCTCCACCTGCGTGAGGGTGTAAGTAGAGTGACATTTGTTCTGACGAAGGTAATCTTATTGATTATTTGAATATGGGAACTATATTTTCTATCACCAAAATTTATATTTGTCATCAAGTTGTATCACCTAATAAATAGATCTATCGCCACGAAATATTTTCGTTCTCGGATAAACAAAAATTGTTCCCAGGTATGAATTATCAAATTAATGTTAATATATGTGTAAAATAAGAGATCGATAACCAATAAAATTATATTGCATTACATGAATATAAACTTCGTTCTTATAATAACAGTTTTGTTACTTAAATAATAGCTCTGTGCTCAGAATGGTAGATCTGTCACCAAATAAATAGATCAGTTCCTTAGAGACATAGGGCACATCAACTCGGACAGGTTAGGTTCGAAGCGGCGGGGTCTAGTGAGCGAGCGGAGCGAGCGAACTAAGACCCCGACATCCCCTTCGTGTTAGGTTACTTTAAACCCTGCAGAGAGAAATAGGAGCCCCGCGTAGCGGGGCTCCGTCGACTACGCCTTAGTTTGGACCTGTGGTTTGGAGTTTTATGTAAACATTTTTACATTGTTTGATGATTCAATTTTCGTGACACATCTATTATTTTGAAAACAAAAACATTTATTTGGTACTAGACCTTATATCTCAGGATTTTAGGTGATTTATTGTGGAACTGATTTTGCATTGTTTGGTGACTACATTTTGGTGACAGATCTACTATTTTGAGGACAAACCCTATTATTTAAGAAACACAAAACTAATTAAATTGGTGATAGCTTAAATGATACCCTTTGAATATTTGAAAACACTAATTAGCGACTGCACTGCACATGTATATTATATCTCCTTCCTTAACTTTAATACTTTAAAAGCTTGAAAATGACCGATAATAACTCTTGTCTCTTTTTTGGGGACAATTTATACTATTTGAGTAATGTAGACCCTTCGTGGTAAAACATACTCCTTTGTAGCAATTCGTGGGATCTACATAGCACGACGTAGACCCTTGGTAGCATATCTTAGAATCTTCGTAACAGGGCGGAGCAGGTACGTAGTAAGACGTAGACCCTTCGTAGCAGGACGTAGAGCCTTCGTAGCAGGACGTAGTCCCTTCGTAGCAGGACGTAGTCCCTTCGTAGCAAGACGAAAGTCCTTTATAGCAGTATGTAGACTCTTCTAAGCAGGACGTAGCACCAGTGATCACTTCAAGAGCGGTTGTATTACAAATTAAAATTGGTACCTCTAATAAAATGTATCCTCATTTTTCTTAAAATGATTTTTGTCTTATCATAAAGTTTGATAATTTGTAAATACTTCGTAAACCCTTCGTACAATGGCGTAGCGTCAGTTTTCACTTTAATAGTGGATTTAAGTAAATCAGCATCTTCCTATCTATCATCAAAGATCTTGTAACGAAACTTTATTTGTTGACCTACTGACCTGATTCGTAGGTAGGTACGGCTATGACTCTTCGTAGCAGGCTTAGCACCTATGTTGATTTTTGGGATGGTAGTGCTTTACAGTACACAGTAGGTACTGTACAGTAAGTAATTTAGTTGAATAAAAACTTTACAAAATCATTGGGAAGCGTCAGAGATTTTCTTAATTCCAGTAGTAAATAGTGTATCGTTAGCAAGATGGGTTATCTTTTTCTCGATGGCGACGTCTTTATTCATATGTACCTTGCAAAAATGGTTTTGAACCGAAAATGAGGTCATTGGCCAACATTATGAACATGTTTTACTATTAAATAAAGTCGCGAAAAAAACAACTGTTTCAATACATTTTATCGAATTTTAAGGACGTTATAATTTGATTTACATGAGAAACCCAAAACGATGCACGCATTAACTAAGAAATTGTCAGTTCTTTAGTAAAACACCGTTTTAAACGTGATTTTTGGAACTTCCGAATAATTTTTCCGTTTTTATTCCAGGTCCAGATCTTTTTAATAGACCGTGCTCCATGGATAATTAATACAAAAGGTGATAAATGATGACTTACAACTCACATGCATGAAAAAGCGATACTTGGGCAACTGTACCGTAGCTATATACATGCATAACTCGCATATAGAAAAATCACTTTATAAGTTCAGGCATACCTAACGTTAGATGAACGCACACAGCACCATACACAGCTCATTTTAAACCGACGTACAACAATAGTGTTTATTACCAAACATACGAGTACAGCTCAAATTAACAGGCGAAAAAGAAACACGGAAGTCGGAACTACATAAAATAAATTATTGCTTTGGCGATGATATAAATGTCTACGTGGTTCACATTTGAAGAATTGCAATATCAGAGGCTATTCTTGCACCATGCATCCATTTAAAGCATGCAATTATAAAGAGAGCACAGTTGTACATTAAAAAAAAAACATAATTATTACACATATTTGAATATAAGTTTTCCTGCCAATCAGAGGCAGAATACCAAATCGCAAATATTTTTTAGGTTTTTTTGCAATTTGCGGGTAATTATCAGGTATGTAATCAACCTTTGATTAAAATATGATTCGCGGCCGTAAAAAATATGGCTTTACAGAGTGATAATCATTAAAATCATCAATACAACTCTCTAAGTTCATTTAACCCCATTGAATGTCTCTTTCAAGAAAATTAATGGGATTAAATGGACTTAGGGGATTGTATTGATGATTTTAATGATATTATATTAGAAATACATGCGTATTACGACCGCAAATCATATTTTGTTAAACAAACAGCCAAGTGCCTTTTCATTGTCATGCGTGTTTGCGCCCGCGTGCAGGCCAGGCTTGCATGCGTGCTGCCCGCAACCTATCGTATCATACATGTTTCCACCTTAAAGTCAGCTAGATTTCATCATATAAGTAGAATAAAACCGTGCTGAGTTGAGAAACTTGTTCAGGAAATGCACGCACAGTTAGCATTTTATTAACGCGTGTTATTTTTGTCACCCAAGTGATAATAATTGTGCGATACGCTTTTTCAAGGGATGCGTGCCGTGTTTCACGTTTGCAAGTGCCCTAAATGAAGCATTTATCAGAAAGGAGATGTTTCATTTTTGTATGGGACTCCGGCCATGACCTGTACCTTTCAGGAAAGGTGGGAAACAATCCCCTGAATAGAATAAAATAACATTTTTTAAATAGTAATAGATGGTTTTTATGCACATAATAAAAATTAAAAATGTTTGACGTTTGTCGCGAGAGTTATGACAGCCATGACAGGTTGTAGATATGACGTTTACATAACCTAGAAATTGTTATTTGATAATAATTGTTTATCAGAACTGATTTTTTTCGATGCTTTCATATTTGTTTTGTTCTCTGTTTTCATAAAACGTTAGACAATACGAGACGAACGAGACTGACTGACTGACACTGATGGGTTTTGTCACTTGTCAAAACAAAATCTCATTTTGAATTTTTCGTTCAGAAGTACACTCTAAAAAAGTAGTACCTATTATATAGTTTTTAACGATGAAATCACCATACTTGCTTATAATTAGTAGACAATTATGTCTAAGAGACCAATAATAATAATGAATTACAAAAACACATACTTTTCATAATTTAACGTCGATGTGATATTATGTTTTTGTGTGACATGATTTCAGAACGAAAGCAAACTGCAAACTGGAAGACGCCATGTTGAATAGAATGGGGCAATAATTGAAAAACTATTACTTTTTGTGCACAGTAAATCAGGCTTAAATTCACGAAAGAATATTTTTCCTAAGTTCGTGGTATTTTTTCCTCTTTTTCAATAAATGTACCTACATGTTATGGCCGAAAATGAAACATCTCCTTTGTGGTCATGTTTAACGATGTAATATAGACCATCAAACTGAATAACGTTCTCCATGGGACTATCATCAAAAATAGTCAGCAGCCCCATATAAAATTTATCTTCATACTCGACCCAAAATGGGACCGCTGTTTTTTCCGCGCTTACTCTCTAGTCGGTATTTCTCCATACAAACGTATTCCGCTGTTTTCTTCATGGATAATGCGTCTAGAGCAATGATTTTTTTCAAAAAAACTAGGTGTTTTTTTTTAAACATAATCACTAAAGAATTTTGACAATCTAAAAACCCGAAATAAAGCCCGGCGACGACTATCAGACAAATTAGATAAGTTTTTAAACAAAATTGGTCGGGCACAGCGCGACGGCAATAGTTTCTTCAAATCAAATACTTTCAATTACCGACTAAAGTCCCCTCTTACGTTACGATGGAGAAAGTTGTGCAGTTGGATGGTCTATTATACCACATCCTTAAATATTAAGGAACTTATAAATAAGCCAAAGTTCGTATTTAGGTATTCTTCAAGTGATTTCTAGCCTAAGTGCGTGCACTTCCTACTGAAGTTGACCCTTATATTCACCAGAATAAAGTCTAGAATACCTTCACACTTGAGCTCCTGCTTGAAGAACCCGTAAAGCATTGCCCCGCAGTGGTCGCAGAAGGTGGGGGACATGAACTGGTGCGGTCGAAACCGATGCGGCACGTCCACCTTGAACCTCTCGCGAAGGTACTGGAAATTAAGTTTTAAAATTTTATTAATTACAGTTAAAATTGCTTGTAGTGACTGAAGTATTTGAAGGATCAGGGAGGTAGTCGTTAAAATCAAAACTGTGTTGCAATCGATCCCTTCTCAAGCCCAGTTTCCACCAAAGCACTGACAAGCATACGGAGAGACGAGAACCTGTTGTCCTTAGAAGACGAGCCTTCTATGAACAACAGGTTGAAAAGGAGGAATGATTCCCGTCACACGCATTGCCTCTTAGTAACCTTGGCCCTAACTATCTCATGTAGGTAGAATGGTATCAACAAACGCGAACAGCCAGAACCACTACCGCCGTGGGAAAGAAATAAAGCAACGCTTAGCGCAATAGCAAAAATAAATAGAGACGCAATGAGCCTGTAATACTCCCACTGCTAGGACACGCCCCCCCCCCCTCCCCTTTTTGGTTGCTTGAGAAGAAGTGGGTCATAAACACATAATCCAACACGCGGGCTCAGTGCGAATTGGTGAAAGTCATTTGATTGTCTGCAAATTTTCGGTTCTAATAGATATCGGTTTTCTCACGATGCTGTTCATGACCGTTTTTAACAGCAGTGCTGATGATAAAATGACACTAACTAAAGTGCCTATATCGTGGGGAAAGCTACCACTGAGCCAGTAGGTACTGCTCAAACACAGAAAATACAGTGAAATACTCATCCTCACCACAGTGGCCTCGGAATACGCAGAAGATCCGGTACATTTTCCGAGCAGCTTGTTGTGGCATCTTTTGTGCACAGCCGTCTGACACACGGAGCACCGGTAGCCCTGCTTGCCGAAGCCCCACAGGAACTCCTTGCAGAACGCACAGAATGTCGGCTGCCGAAAGAACTTCGCCACGAATCGGTGACCGTTTACCTCGTGGACCCTGGAATCAAAGGTCAAGTTTTTCTTTTAGACATAGCATTGTTTGTGTCCTATACCCTATGGTCCTACACCCACATTTCGTCAGTTATGTTTGGATTCCATGTAGGTAATAGGGGTGAGCCTATTGAGTATTGCTATCAACCGTTCATAAAATCCTTACTGAAAAACCCAATGATACATTGCCCGATCAGTTTTAGGGTAAGTTCGTACTTTTTTGCGTAATGCAAAGGGTTCGGTCGGCTGGAAAAATTTTGTGTGAAACGAGGCCTGCCTTACTTTTCGCCATTTTAATATGTCCTCAAAGTTGCGGCCACGCATATGTCCTCAATTAATTAACAGCTGGTATCAATACAAACTAGTTTTGTATAAGACAACATTTTTACGTTTCTGAGATAGGTATAGCACCCGCGACTTCGTCCGCAAAAATTGTGATAGCTTGAAAATATAATATAGCCCATGTTACTCGGTAACCTTGTAGCTTTCTAATTGTGAAAGAATTTTTAAAATCGGTCAAGCAGTTTTTGAGTTTAATCGTAACAAACAATAAAATCTTTCCTCTTTATAATAATACTAGCTGTCCCGCGCAACTTCGTCTGCGTCACATTTTCCCCGTTTTCGCAACATTTTTCATTGCTGTTCCGCTCCTATTGGTCGTAGCGTGATGATATATAACCTATGTCCTTCCCCAGGTTAAAATCTATCTTCTTGCCAAATTTCATTAAGATCCGATCAGCCGTTTAGTCGTGAAAAGGTAACAAACAAACAGAGTGACTTTCGCATTTATAATATTAGTATGGAAGTATGGATTAGTATAGAAAAGCAATCAAAGTTAGAATCTATTCTAGATATCACTCGAAAACGTGACACTTTAGAGGGTTGTGTCTCATACAAAAGTAGTTTGTATTGATACTAGCTATCGACTTATACTGCAGGTTTCATGCGTGGCTAATAAAATAAAAGTTGTACAGTACTGAAGATGTCATCGGTCAATGGATTTTAACTTTGATAGCTCATTTATCGGAAACGTGGCGCTTTAGAGGATTGTGTTTCATACAAAACTAGTTTTATCTATCAATATAGGTCATGAGCGTGGTCGCAACATTGAATAAAAATTATATTGATGGAAGTTAGGCAGGCCATTTATTTCAAACTCCTATGACTCTCTTGTAAAAGATTGGCGACAAACACCAAAAGGTGGAAATTAATATAACGAGGGTGAAAAGAATCACAAAATATTTTTTTATTTTATGTAAAACCTACATAGTCTAAGAAGTGTATTGAAGGTCCGGAACCGCTAATGTAAGAACCGCAATTTATAAAACAACGAATAATTTTGTTCACATCCTGTATAATATATTATAAATGTTCCAGCACTCCCGTCAGTCGCTCACTTCTTGTAAGCCCGGTAAAGCATACAGTAAATAAGAGAACTCGAGTAAATTAACTACAGGAACAGGTGTTCCAGTCCATTTCAATAAACTAGGTAACCTGTGTCATATATTTCGCCGAAAGTATTCCTAAATACAACATGGGAAGTAGGCGGTACTAAGTGATGGTCTAATGGTAACACTCGTGCGCCAAAAATCTTAAACGCAACGATGCGCGAAATTATAGTGAAGAGGAGGCGTGATGTATTGCCGCGGATATATGCTTTGAATCTAATGTTTCCCTTGACGATTTGTTTTTTAATGTCCAGCGCTATTTTCCGGTTGAAAGAAATATGTAGGTATATTAATATTGTCCCGAACGAATTTCGACTACCTACGTCGGCAAATCCCAACGGACATTAGCGATGTAGTACGCAGTAGATATTATGGTGAACAAGGGCACACCACCCAGCAGGTCAGGGCAGGCACCCTAGGTCCAGACCACTCGGGCATGCGAACCGTTATGGTAAGCTGCCCTGTGACGGCGGCGCGAACAATCGTGGAGGCTGGAAGGCTCCTGGTGGGCTGGGTGTCGGCGCAGGTGAAGCTGCTGGAGCCCCGACCTCTGAGGTGTTACCGGTGCTTTGTAGGGCACCACGTAAGTTGTCGATGCACCTCGGAGGTGGACCGCAGCGGAGACTGCTTCCGATGCGGTCAGCCCGGTCATATGGCCGCGGCTTGCTCCGCCACCCCGCACTGCACTGCATGTGCGTCAGCGGGCAAACCGGCCGATCACCGGGCAGGGGGCAGGGCCTGCGCACCACCCACCAAGTCTAGGGGCAAGGGAAGGCCTTCAGCCACCGCCTCCACCGTCGCTACCGCCGCAGCCGCCGCCACTGCTGCGCCCACCGCTGCCGTCAGCACCGCCGCCGCAACAACTGCTGCGGGGCCCTCACAGGGGGCCCGGGAGGGGGCTGAAATGGAGTGCCAATAATGGCCCCATTACGCCTCCTCCAGGCGAACATCAACCACTGTCGCTGTGCTCAGGATTTGTTGCTCCAGAGCATGGCGGAGTGGTTGATTAACGTCGCCGTGGTCGCTGAGCCGTACTTTGTCCCGCCCAGGGAAGACTGGGTGGAGGACCTGAGCGGCTCAGTGGCCATAATTTCGTCGGCCGCCGCCGGTACCCCGACCCTTGAGAGTGTCAGGAAGGGTCCGGGTTGCGTAGCAGCACGGTTCGGGGAGATCGTCGTAGCGGGAGTCTACTTCTCCCCGAGCCGAACTCTCGCCGAGTTCCACAACTCCCTCATGGAGTTGAGTGTCGTCATCCGAAACTATTCCCTCCCCGTGCTTGTGCTCGGGGACTTCAATGCCAAAAACTTGGCTTGGGGTTCTCGTTGCACAGATGTGCGGGGTAGGATGGTGGAGGACTGGGCTCTGGAGGTGGGCCTGGTCGTCCTAAATCGGGGTTCTGTCCCCACGTGTGTGCGGATGCGGGGCGAGTCGGTGGTGGACATCTCGTTCGCTAGCCCCGCTCTGTCACAGCGTGTCGTTGACTGGCGCGTTATGGAGGGGGTGGAGACCTATTCCGACCACCGGTACATCCGGTTCGATGTCTCCGCCCAGGACTCAAGCGCGCCGGTCTCACAGGCCCCGAGTGGTCCGCGTTGGGCGCTGAAGCAGCTGGACCGGGAGCTCCTCCTGGAAGCCTCGATAGTGCAGGCCTGGGTGACATCACCGAACAGGCCTGCCGACATCAACAACGAGGCAGGGTGGTTCCAGGAGGCCATGTCCGACATATGCGACGTGGCAATGCCCCGAGTTCGGCCAGGACGCGCCCGGCGTCAGGTGTACTGGTGGTCGCGAGAGCTGAAGTCTCTGCGCGAGGCGTGCGTCGCCGCGCGGCACCTGTACGCCAGGCATCGCAGGCTCCGCATCCGCCCTACGGATGCGGCAGCCATTGAGGCGGAGCTGTACGAGGGATACAGAGCAGCGAAGACCGCCCTCCAAGAGGCTGTCCAGCGGGCCAGGGACCTGGGCCGCGAGGAGATGCTGGAGACTCTCGACAGAGATCCGTGGGGGCGCCCGTACAAGATGGTGCGGGACAAACTCCGCACCTGGGCCCCCCCGCTGACGCAGAGTCTCCGCCCTCAGCTCGTGGAGGACGTGGTGAGCGCTCTGTTCCCTCTGCGAGGGGAACATCCTCCCCCGCCTATGGCTCCGCCGCTTGCGGTGCCAGAAGTGGACCACAACGAGGACGATGACGACATTCCCGAAGTGACCGGGGTAGACCTGAGAGTGGCGGTAGGCAGGCTTAAAGCCAAAAATACCGCCCCGGGACCCGATGGCTTGCCTGGCAAAGCCTGGGTCCTGGCCTCGGAGGCTCTCGGGCCCCGACTGGAAGGGCTCTTAAGCGCATGCCTGGAGAGAGGCCAGTTCCCGCTTCGTTGGAAGACGGGGAAGCTGGTCCTCATCCGGAAGCCGGGGCGCCCTGCGGACTCTCCGTCCGCATACCGGCCCATTGTGTTGCTCGACGAGGTGGGCAAGCTCTTTGAAAGAGTCATTGCGAACCGCCTCGCCGGGCACCTTGTGGGTATGGGGCCGGACCTAGCGGAACACCAATTTGGTTTCCGCAGGGGGCGCTCGACGGTGGACGCCATCATGCGCGTGAGGGCTCTCACGACGGGGAATGCAGTGTCTCGGGGTGGGGTCGTCTTGGCGGTGTCTCTTGACATCGCCAACGCCTTCAACACCATGCCCTGGAGCTGCATAAAGGAGGCACTCCGGTATCACCGGGTGCCGACCTACCTTCGTCGTGTGGTCGGGGACTACCTGACGGACAGGGCCGTCATCTACCCTGGTCGCAATGGAGAGTGGAACCGGCGAGAGATGTCGTGCGGTGTTCCACAGGGATCGGTTCTGGGGCCGCCCTTGTGGAACATCGGCTACGACTGGGTGCTGCGCGCCGACCTCCCTAGCGGTGTCAGCGTTGTTTGCTACGCTGACGACACGCTGGTGCTGGCACAGGGGAGGTCGCACGAGGCGGCGGCCGAACTTATGACACGCGGGGTTGCGATAGTCGTGGAGAGAATCCGGCAACTGGGTCTCGAGGTGGCATTGCACAAGTCCGAGGCCATGTGCTTTCATGGGCCTCGGAATGCGCCACCGTCGGGATCCACACTGACGGTAGGAGGGGTTCCCATCGGCGTCGAGTTGACACTAAAGTACCTAGGGCTTGTCCTCGACAGCCGGTGGAACTTCGTTGAGCACTTCCGACGTTTGGCCCCAAAACTGGAACGGGCAGGGGCTGCATTCAAGCGGCTCTTGCCCAACCTGGGGGGTCCAAACGCCTCCTGCCGGAGGCTCTACGCGGGAGTCGTGCGGTCCATGGCCCTTTATGGGGCCCCGGTGTGGGCGCGTTCTTTGAGGCGGCGAGCCGCCCATTACTTAAACGCGCCCCAGAAGGTTGTAGCCGTAAGGCTGATCCGGGGGTACCGCACGATCTCCGGCGAGGCGGCGAGCCTCTTGGCCGGATTGCCGCCATGGGATCTGGAGGCGATGGTCCTCGCGCGCCTGCATGAATGGCGCGCGGAGGCACTACGCCGGGGGGAAACTCCGCTGCCGCGGCAAATTGTTGCTCAGCGGACAGACCTCCGGCACGATCTCATGGCGACATGGAGACAGCGACTGTCGCAACCACGTGCAGGGCACGCCACAATAGTGGCGATAAGTCCCCTCTTTGAGGAGTGGCTAGAGAGGCGGCACGGCGCCCTCACCTTCCGCCTGACGCAGGTCCTCACCGGACACGGTTGTTTCGGGAGGTTCCTGTACCGAATCGGGGGGGGGAAACGCCCGGGTGTTACCATTGCGAGGATCGGCCGGAGGACACGGTGGAGCACACCGTGGAGCTCTGCCCCGCTTGGGCTGAGTACCGCCGTGTCCTCGTAGCGGCGATTGGCGGCGGCGACCTCTCGCGTCCGGCCCTGGTTCAATCCATGGTCCGGAGCGAGAGGGAATGGGATGCCGTCGCCTGCTTCTGCGAAGCAGTCATGCTAGCGAAGGAGGTGGCGGAACGTGAGAGGGAGAGAACCTCACGTCCCAGCCGCCGCGGGAGACGCCCCGGGCGTCGGGGGGCAACCAGTGGCCCCCGGCCACCGTAGGCGCGAGCCTGTGGACGGTGAGTAATGGGCTAGCTCACCGTCCGTCCGTCTCATGACGACAAGCCGTGTCGACGGCGCGTACGTGTTCCACGCGCGCCTCAAGGAGATGTCAGCAAACCAGAAGGGGTCCGAAAGGGCCGATGCCTGCCAGGGCTGCGGGTTGTTCGAAAGAGATACCGCGGCCCCGGAACACAAAGGGCGGGAGAAGTCATATGATGATTTCCCATCCGGAAAAAAAAAAAAAAAAAAAAAAAAGGGCACACCACCCAAACACAGGTGCACTATCTTTTCGTATTCTCTCATAGTCCGATGGCACAGCAATAAGACACGACCAGGGACAGATCAAGCCCAGGAAGGACCAACGGCTTAATGTTTTTTCCGTGGCAAGGGGTTGCCTCCAGGTTGCTTGCAAGAAATTCGGATTGGAAGCACCCAATAACACTGGTCTACGCGGGCATCAAACCCAGGACATTCAGCAGCCGTGCGCGCGACGACGAGTCCAGAACGGTAGCAAAGAAATACCTCGCCGCTTATTCAGTCCCTGATGAGTGTGACAGTTTTACTAATAGCGACGCGATTGCTCTATTGTTGGCCAACAGGCGATAATGCGTCTTAGGCATACAAAAGGAATTTTAGCAAATGTGTCAGTGTCACTAATGCTGTTAAGCATGTAGGCGTCAAAAGACAATTATTTTTGTTCTAAGCGTTCAATTAGCATTCCCCGCGCCTGCGTCAACTGCAGGCGTGGTTTTATGAATGACCAGCGTTATTTTACCCGAATATCTAATTGTCTAATTAATTTAAGTCTGAAGTATCACGAATGATACGATACGCAATTGTTATTTGGCGCTTCGAATTTTATATAAAGTTCAGCTTTTTGAAGCTATATGTGTGTTGTACCATACAAATATCGCCCAGGTACTGAACTTAGTAAACAGTGAAGTAAAACACCGTGAGAAAGCCGGTACATCCTAAAACTGAACATTCAGACACATGTGACATCCACCACCTGTCCCTTTCACTGAGAGTAGAGCAGCCCCAGCAGAGAAAAAAAGTGGCTTAGTATGATATACGTGTAGAGGAAGACCAAAAAACGATCCACCTCTGGCCTGTGTGAAAAATCATTTGACTTGAAAGGGTATGTATGTCTCATGAGATGACGACTAATAGAGAAGCATGGAAAAAGAAGACTGCATGCTGCGTCGACCCTAAATAAATTGGGATAAAGGCTGGAGAATGATATGATGATTTGCTATACACAGTGTAAATCACCTCATCACGAAGCCGTCAACCAAGCATTCTGTACATGAAACTAAGTAACTTAACGCAAAAATTATTGCTGGGAAACGACTTTTTTTCGGGGGGTGTAAAATCATGTTTTGTGGTAGAACTCAATGTAACGCACTCAAAACATTGTGCTGATGGACAGATTGAATAGTACGGGGGTCGGGGAGGTGTCTTACATTAAAAACTTGTATTTAAAAAAATACTTGTCAAAAAGTTGGAACTTTGACCCCTAATATTTCCGTAACTAGAAGGTTCCCAGGTATGGTGTAGAACAAAAAAAATATCGCAATGACAGGGAGAACCAGTGCCTTTCGGCTTCGTTAAGAAGTGTTTTACAACCTTTATGTCATGCTGCTGCTGTACTTACTTATGGTGTTTGATGGCACCGCGCCTCTGCGTGATGCGCTTGCCGCGGGATCGGCGAATGGCACCCTCGCCACCCTCGCCGCATACCCCGCCCGGCAACCACTGAAACGTACAGGGAAATGGTTTTGAATCTATAATAATATAATATTATAAAGCTAAATTTTATTTGTTTGGTTGAACGCGCTAATCTCAGGAAGGTTCGAATCGAAAAATATTTTAGTGTTGGATATTTATCGAGCTATACAAAATCATAATCAAAATTCATTTATTCAAATTAGGCTAATAATCAGCACTTTTTGATCGTCAAAATAACAAAAGACAGTCCCCAAAACGCCCGCCCTTCGCCACTTCCTAGTGTTTTAGCTGGGAAGAAGAAGTGGCGGAACAAACTCCCCAGCAACAAATCCCCTTTATAACATCACGCTACGACCAATAGGAGCGGAGCATCAATGAAAAACTTTGCAAAAAAGGAAAATCTGACGCAGAAGAAGTGGCGCAGGTGAGCTAGTGTTAGGTATGTACATATTATTTAAAGCAATAATTTGTTATTTCTAGAGTACCGGAGTTTGCCCAGACTCTGAATTTGTGCCCAGTTAATGGCAATAAGCTCTAAATAGAGCTCGAATTCGAACTAGAACTTTTTACATTAGAGCGTTAACATGTCTGACGAAATGTCCGTACACCTCTAGTTAATCCTAGAGGAAATACAGGCTTGATCTTATGATATCTAGTTAACTACATAAAAGATGTTGTTTTGCATCCTCGTCAAAATTCAGGATGTTGTCACAAAAGACATAAATAATCAATATAAATTACGGTACCAAGTTAATTATGAAAAATCACTGCTTTTTTTGTTGTTTAAAGTCAGTATTTCAGAATAACCACTTTTACTTGGTTTAAGAAATAAGAAATTATCGAATGAACATTTGAGATTTTTTGTATGTGTGTAAGCGAGGTTTATAAGGCGAGGATCAGACGGGCCGCGTTTAAAACACGGGGTAGGTACCGATTTCCGTAAAAAGAAGAAAAAAATGACCTACCCATTTTATTATTGATTGGGGTCGAGAATCATTAGCATAGTTACCTCTTTGAATTCGACGAGGATGCAAAACAACACCTTGTATATAATGTAGTTAAACAAACAGTCAGTTACCTATGTAATACTATGTATAATAACTAACTAACTTCTAACCTAGTTTGATGGATGTAAATTTGCTCAAGAAGTTATCTAAACTGTAACGGTTATTGGCTTTCGGACAGTCTCTTGCAGTATTTCCATATTTGCATTCCAACCTATTGATTTTTCCATCCAGACATTTCAGTAGAATGACAAAGAAAAAAAAACAAAAGAATGTGAATGTATGTCTAAAGAATGACAACCAGTATTACCCAATGCTGGGTTGTGGAGGCCTAACAGGCAGTCGCTCTATGTAACACATGTCACAGTTTACACTGGGGGCCGACCCCAACAAAGTTGAGAAAGGCAGTTGCTATACTAATACTTTATCTATCGAAAGAACATAGAGCAAATTTTAAGATCGTGGAATGATCCTTAGATTAGGGTCTACAGATCAGTACATAACCGGCTCTTCTGAACAAAGATCATATACAATGATCGACGTATTCTAGTCGACCGTAGACTTTGCTCAGCCATTCAACAAGACATCATGATTCAGCAGTAGAATCAAATAACTGCCTGAACTTTTTTACTCCTCTTCTCTTCCTCCTCCCTACTCGTTACATTGTTTCTTTGTCCTTTTGTATAATCGTAAACGGTGGCCAAAAGGGGTTGAATTGTTATTTTATAATTTAAAAATAACGCATCTTCAAAGATTAAAAAACATATCCCTGAATAAATCACCTGGGATAAAATTATCTGTGTAGGGATTTTGAACATTATCCAATAACGAATTGTACCCACAAACAATGTGCCACGCGTACGATTATTATCAAAATGCACCGAGAATGAAGAAGATGCAGACTCCGTTGCGTTGTTTACACCGCATCGATATGTAAACAAAGTCAGCAATTTATTTATTTATTTGAAAAGACATGTACAATTTAACAGAAAATCCAAGTAATTGTACAATGAAAAGATTGCTATGCGGCGCGCTACGCATCAGTGTCGACTGTCGCGCTACATTGGCGTAGCGCTTCCGCATGTTCATCTTTTGCAAACAAAGCATTTTTTTCTTTATCACAAACTTTGGAATCTGTAACGGTTTTAATGATGTTTATTTTGACATAGTACCTATTCCGTAAAAAACTACCCATGCTTAAATTTATGATTTATTTAGTACGACATAATACCAGATATTCTAAATGCATATAGCTTTTTACTTAAATACTTTTCTCCAAATTATACATAGTAATTATCTACTCCATTTTCAAAACTATTAACAACAAGCACTACATAACTCATCAATAAACGCATGAAATCTAAGGAACTTTTTAATTGTAACGTTTTCATTATGTAGACACATAGTTGTAGATTCCGTGCAACCAAGCGACTATCCTCAATGTTTTCTAAACGGCGACATTACAACCGATTGTAAACATTATTCGTAGCGATTAACTATTTGTTGTTTAGGCGCTCGTGCATTATGTCACTCAGCACTAATTACGGTGAGTTGAGTGCCTGCCAACAATGTGCACCCACATTGGACACGAAACAGCGACGCCCATATGTGATGCAGCCTTATTATGGAAAATGAACACATCATTATTCACACAAAGTTTTATTTATATAACGTCTATGGCTGCAAAACAACGCGAGGCTTTTGCTGCCACAGAAACGACTGTAAATCAGTTTATTTTCAGCGCCACAAAAGATTTTATATCAGAGACTGAAATGCCGAAATAACAGCTCCACGTTTTCTTTGGAGCCCCTAAAGTTTTCACTCAATCTGTTCAAAGCGCACCAAGAAGAAAGACTATACTGTAGCCACAAAAATAAACAAATTTAGCGCTGCAAAATGATTTTACATTGAATAAATTTAGTTCCAACGACTTTTAAACCCACGCCCATACAGTAACAGTTTACCGAAATATCAACTTTTGAATATCGCTATGAATGCTAGAATAGGGACGGATTCAATCGGTCGTATGAGCCCTTGATATGATATTAATCAGCGTGTGTTAATTTATAATTAGTGCGCACGCGGCCCGCTCCGCGCGTCGCGTCGCTCGCTACAAAGCCCGCGGTTATTCACATTACGAGTTTCTTACTCAGCGATATCAACGAAAAGCTCTATGAAAGCCAAGAATTTGGATGGCGTGCGAAACGAGAAATTGGACATACCCGAAACCAAGATGACATCGCACGCAACTGATGTCGGTGTGTGGACACATCGCCAAGTCAGACGTCAGTCACAGCCACTGGTCGGAATGCACAAAAATGCCATCGCCAATAAACATCAGATTCTGTGATACCGATGTAGTGCCCTTACAGCCGAAGGGACACAACTAGATGCATCGGTATTTGTATAGAAAGCGTCGCCGCTCAAGGCCTGCAAATTCCCTGGCATGGATCCGGGTGGCTACAGTTGTAATACACGGCTAGTGTCAAATGGCCAAAATTGAGAATTCGTTTGTCATATGTTAAGATGCAGTGCGATCACGTGACCGATTGCACTACGCGATGCGTTGGATTTTCGATTCGATTTGCAGTCGTATGGATAGGCGGTAACACGGCGTGGCATTGGACGATCGCTCGATACAGATGTTATTTCCAATTGATTTTCCATTCAAATGTTACTACATCAAAGAAAATTAGATAGGCAGATTGTAATCTAATCGCTCTGATTCAAATATAATAAACGCTCGTAGAAAACAAGTGATATCTGCTTCGCAAACCCTTTAAAATTGTTTATCTTAGGGGCTGTGCAAACGTAGACACTTTCTGTTACCGACACGGCACACAATCACAGGAAACCGTAGTTGCTGTGTCCTGTAGTGGCTATCGGACACAGTCGCTGGTTGCTACACCTGCTGGTAGGCTACTCTTATTTCAATGTGGCAAAGAGACGGAGCTATACAAGATGTCTAGCGCCATCTCTTTCCCACAGTGGAAAAGGTGGACAAAAATAATGTTTTAAGACGTCATGGTAGGCCACCTGGTCACAGGTAACCGTATCCAGTGGCGGCGATCGGACACAGTCGCCGGTCGCTACTTCAGGTCACTGGTACAATTCGTTGCTTTGCTGTTCTTAGATTTTGACTAGAGATAGGCTGGGCTACCTATTCTACAGAATTTTCGGTAAAACAAACTTCAGAGGTCGCCATTCCCACCAACCAGCCACAAATTGACACCTCGCTGCTGACTGCTACTGATAAGTCCATAAAAAACAAAAATCACATTGACCAAGATACAAGATTGAGACCTGGGGTCGTGGTCTAGCTCAGAAAATAACTTGAGTATGTAAGAAAGGGAGGGACATTCATTAAAAGGAGCTGGGTGGCCCTAAGATAGTCCCTTGAAGCAATATTTGGTCCAAACACATTATTTCATTCATTATTGAAATTGAAACCATACAACT
The DNA here is from genome assembly GCA_963082945.1 of Cerastis leucographa. Classification (NCBI taxonomy): domain Eukaryota; kingdom Metazoa; phylum Arthropoda; class Insecta; order Lepidoptera; family Noctuidae; genus Cerastis; species Cerastis leucographa. The sequence goes on along the minus strand of OY720385.1, from coordinate 16,078,692 downwards.
TAGTATGGACGATGGGTGAAACAGCGGTATTCAATTTTATTATAATCATTGCTACGAGTCTAAACGAGTTCTAATTCCAAAATTCAAAAAAAAAATCAAAATTGTTTATTTCTTCCACAAGATTACAACAATTAGTTTGTGATTGGAGCCTTCTTTTAAGCAAACAATGCCTGTATTAGAAGACTCCGCTCTTCCATAACAAAAGAAAGAAGGAAAGATATAACATATTTAACATAGGCAAGTAAACAAATTAACACATAGTTTTTGTGTCTGTGTGTGTGTGTGCGTGTGTGTTGTGTGCTTGCGTAGGTGTTTGTAATAGTTTGTATGCCTGTGTGAGAGTATAGATTATGTCGTTGATTTTAAAAGTTCTTCCGTTTCTTCTTATGTGAGTGGTTTAATCCATTTTAGTATATTTTTTTTACAATCATAATATTGGTTTTTATATATATATATTTCTTTATTTATCCTATTATATAACCAAGCGGACCGTGTATATATTGCATGGAGGCAACCAATGTTTTTGACTGGGGGACTTCTGCAATAGCATGCTTTCTTCGCTTTGTTAGTTTAGATGAATCGTAAGGTAGGGTCTTATGTTTTTTCAAAATAGTTTGAGTTATATATAATTTTCTCACTGATAGTAAATCGCTGAGGTTATAAAGACTATCTGTGGGATATCTTATTTTCTTGAAGTACATGTTTTTTATCAGGGCACGTTGTGCCCGCTCTACTTCTATGAATTTAGTTTTTGCTGACCCTCCCCATATAGGAATACAGTACGCTAATACAGACTGAGCCAAAGCGACGTATATCTCATTAAGGACATTTCTAGAGGTATTATTGCGACCAATTATATTTTTTGGCACAATATGTCTCAGCGTACTAAATAACCAACACAGTTTTCTAATCCTGTTAGCAACTTGCTCAATATGGGGATACCAAGATAATCTCTGGTCTACTACTACCCCTAAATATTTGGTTTGTATTAATTAATTTATTTTGGGACAGTCACAATATTTATTTTTGAGGTTGTCACAATCGTGTATTTTAATTTTAAAATCATCTGTCGGTTCACTCCGTGCGCTAATACTGAAACACACGAAATTAGTTTTACATGTGTTCAAGGTAAGTAAATTCATTTTTAACCATTTGGCTATCCTAGCCATGCCTAACTCAGCTATTTACTCAACTTCTTGCCAAGACTTACCAGAAAAGACAATAGCTGTATCATCGGCATAAGAGAGAATTTTTGAGTTTTCGATATTCAAATTGCAGAGATCATTAATATAAATTAAAAATAATGTTGGACCCAATACACTTCCTTGCGGTACGCCGTAATTTACTTCCACATAGTCACTGGTATATTTTCCAATCTTAACGCTCTGCCTCCTGTTACAAAGATAGTTATTAAAAAGAGAAAGCGGAGTTCCTCTTATTCCGTATTTTTCTAATTTACTTACCAAGGTTGGAACAGAGACGGTGTCAAACGCTTTTTTTAGGTCTGAGAAAACAGGTACACATTTTTGGCCACTATCCAGAGTATCAGCTACTAGCGATGTTAGGGCGGTTACTGCATCCTCGGTCGATACTCCTTGTCTGAACCCAAATTGTGTAGGCGACAGTAAGTCATATTTACTTAGATAGTTAATGAGTCTATTATTTATTAGTTTTTCCACAATTTTGGAAATTGCTGGTAGGACTGATATTGGTCTATAGTTGTTGACATCGTCTCTGTTCCCCCCCTTGTGCACAGGTGTAATAATTGACCGCTTCAGTGCTTCCGGAAATACGCCTTTATTAAAACACAGGTTAGTCAGATGAGTTAAGATTGGAATGGCTTCCAATTTTATATATTTAAGAAATTTCGTGGTTACCTTATCCCAACCGGGGGCACTATCAGTTTTTAAGCTCATCAGAATTCTATCTACTTCATTATAGTCGGTATCGTGGAGTACAAAAGAATGAGATACGGAAGTTTGATTTCTAATTAGGTGTTGGGGGTCAGAGTCTAAGTCTGGTTTAATTTGCTGGGCCAGTTGCTTTCCAATGTTAACGAAAAAATTGTTGACATGATTAACTGATTCAGTAGGGGATGGCATTATGTTTATTAAAATTATGAGCGATAAACTTGCTCAGAGACTATTATTATAATGCAGGAAGTCGAAAGCCTTTCTAAAAACCAAGACTTATCAATAAAGAAAGGTCCTGTATCCACTTGATTACAATCTTTTTTCCAATTACAGATACAGGATCCAAGATACAGGCTGTGCCTAGTTTGGGACCCGCTGTTAATCCTGTCTGTACTCTGTTGTGTTAGCTAATAATAAATGAATTTGAATTTGAATTCATCATAATTTTACCATCCAACGATTATGAAACGCTTAAAAAAATAACGCTTCATGACCTACCGGCTACGTTTAAATGAATGCGAAAAGCAGCATAGTATGTACATAATGAAAAATGTGACGCAGATACGTACCTAGTGACCATTTTTTAATGAAAGAATTGTACTTGTGAAAAGATAAAGGGTAATTGCGAATAGCAAATTCATCATGAGAGTGACTTTGGTGATAATAATTATAATAAAATGTAATAATACAAAGGAGTGCTTGACAATTTTTTGCCTTATCATGCCTACCTAAACAGATAAATTAACCTTCAAGTGGTTCGTTGTCCTCGTATACGTTCATGACTTCTATGGTGTATTTATTCTGACACACATTAATCAACATGTTAATTATGCTTACTTTAATAGTTAACATTATTTTTATAATACATAAAAATAATGTTAACTATTAAACTACATATTATTTTATTTGTGCGCCAAAACAAATGTTCAATCGGGCTGTTAAGTAGATTTAATAAATCATTCTGTTTTATATGCACAGTGAAAGAAAAGAAAAAGAGAGAAAACTTGTTTATCTGGCACATGCCACAAGTGCGCACAACATAAAACAGAAATCGGAAATCGGCAGAAGTCTACTCCGATGCGACATGCGAGATTTACCGGAGTATCGATCAATCCGTTCATTGATATATTATAATGCCATTGTTTCGGCACATATGTTAGGGTTCCGTAGCCGGCTATTTAGATTCGTCATGTCTGTCTGTCTGTCCGTATGTCACAGCCACTTTATTCCAAACCTATTAGGACTACACAGTTGATGAACCACTTTACGATTTTTATACAAAAATAATAAAAAAAATTGATTAAGGGCTTTCCCATACATGAAACTGAAACTAAAATAGACTTTTTTCATCAAACATAAATGTGAGGGGTATCTATAGATAGGTCTTTAAAAATTACATTGAGGTTCCAATATCCTTGTTTTTTGAAAGTCAATCGTTCGAAAGATATACACTTTCAAAGTGGTGAATATACAACGTGTTGTTTTGCATCCTCGTCATTTGACGAGGATGCAAAACAACACGTTTGAATTGACATTTGAATTTTCAAGGAGGTAACTATGCTAATGATTCTCGTCCCGAATCAATAATAAAATGGATAGGTAATTTTTATTTTATTTTCTTATTTACGGAAATTGGTAAGTGTGAACCACCCGTGTTTGAAACGCGGCCCGTCTGGTTCTTGCCCTATAACTTCCCTTACACACATACAAACAATCTCAAACGTTTAATTGATAATTTCTAATGTTTCAACACGTTAAGAGGGATATATTGACAAACTTAAACAACCAAAAAAATCAGCGTTTATTAATAATTAACTAGGTACCGTAATTTTAATCGATTATTTATGTCTTTTGGGACCACCTCCTGAAATTTGACGAGGATGCAAAACAACAACTTGTATATAATACAGGCACTAAAAAACACAAACAGCTGTAGGTATGATGGTATAGATACAAAAGTGATAAAATTCGTGGCTAATAATATTGCCCTTCACTTAATGCCATATTATAAATGTATGCATTAGCTCTGGAATATTCCCGCAAACGGTTTAAAAACAAGTATCCTAAACCTTTTTTTTTAATCCTAAAAACGATAAAGAGAGTTTAGTAAACTATAGACCCATTGCCCGTATTCCCATGTTCTGAAAAGTCATAGAAAATATAATTTATGAATGTATTAATAAGTTTTTATGTAAATTAATATATTATATTATGTGATGAGCAAAAAGGATTCAGGAACATCATCTGCCTAGCCTTTTCCCAAACTATGATGGGGTCGGCTTCCAGTCTAACCGGATGCAGCTGAGTACTAGTATTTTACATGAAGCCTATCTGACCTCCACAACCCAGTAACTGGGAAATACGATACCCCTTGGTAAGACAGGATGTCAGACTTTTGACTTCTGACTACTCGTAACGACTGTCAAAGATCTACAAATGACAGCCGGGACCAACGGCTTAACGTGCTTTCCGAGGCACGGAGGAAACTCGGTCTGTAGTTATGGTCACCCATCCACGGACCAACCTCGGCAAGCACGGCTTAACCTTAAAGATCGACCCGTGCGGCTGTTATTATTTAGCAACAAGCTCCTCATTCATTTGATGGATTCAGGAAGAACAACGGTATAAATATTGCTATTTAAGACTTGTTTAGTGTTATAATGGGGAATGTTGATAATAACTACCCATATGCGCAATCCTTACAGATATGACAAAAGCTTTCGATTGTGACCATCATGAAACCCTAATTGATTACCTTAAGGCTTGTAATCATGCCAATAACCTTGAGCATTTGGGCGGAGCTAACGACCCCTCTCCGCGCGCGCGGCCCGCACCCGCGGCCCGCGCCCGCGCAGTCAGCACGCGTCGTCGCTTCGCCTAGTCTCGGCACAGAGTATCGAAATCACAGAAGGTCAAGTCAACGTAAGAGTTAAATTAAGTTTTAAGTGTACCACATCTAAAGCGGTCCGTTTTGAGTTTTATTTATTATCTGTTGATATGGATGCACTTTTAGAAACTATACCTCTATTATAAATCAGCCTGGCTTGAAACATGAGGTAAACAACTTGATGTATTTTTTTAACTAAATTATATATAAATAAAAATTAACGGCTAAATGCTAAGCGTAAAACTCAGGCTTGACCAATACGGATTTTTTCGAATATTTGTTGTAGTCTGAGGAAGGTTTCTATGAAGAGAAAAATGGTAGTTAGGTAGCTAGGGTAGGTAGGTAGGAAGGGTATGTAGGTAGGATAGGTAGGTAGATAAGGTAGCTAGGTAGGGTAGGTATGTAGGTAGGAAGTTAGAGTAAGTTAGATAGGTAGTATAAATATCACTAGTGTATTTCATACTATTTGTTATTATTAGTATTCACTGAAATTTATCTTTCTTTCACCAAGATTTTTTATTCTTTTGGTTGGTTGAACTTCTTCATCCTCACTTATTTCTCCGTGTTCACATATATTTATTTTTGGAAATTTCGATAATCATATTAAATCTTGTTCTATGTTTTCTTTTTGTTCTTATTTATTTATTTTACTATTTATGTACACACAGTAGAGAACACAGGAAAAAACATAAAACACTTGAGTACAAAGGTTCTTCTTCGTTCTCGTTTTCTTAATTTTTCTCTTCTGTCTCTTTTTCTTTCCTTAGTTCTGCCACAGTCCAAAAGGCATCTTGATTTTAGGGAAATCTAAAGAGGCAGATAGCTCTTGGAGTTGTGAATGACCACAACCGATTGCCACTGTCCCTAAAACTGCGCAATCATCGATGTTCATTTCAGCACCTTTACCTTCATCACTGGAGATGAAAAATTTAAAAGCGTAGAAGTTGATTGATAACCGGTTTGTTTTTCAGAAACTATTTCCACGCTACCGAGACCACAATTGAAAGGTCCATGTGAAGATACCTCTTCTAATTTTGAATAAAATATTTTCAAATAGAGGATTCTTTGACTTTCAAGTTGATATTATTGTATATACTATAACTGTATATATACAATATATAACTGTATACGATTAGTTAAATAATAGTGACCCGAGCCCGCCTGGCTAATAATGAAAAGTGATAATATTATTTAAAAAAAAAGAACGGGTTGCACTCCGGGAGTGCCAGCAGAAGTGAAAACTTGAATATTGATGGTGTGCATTTTTGATATTTTGGAATGGTTAAGGAATTTTGCACGAATTGCTTTAATTATCAGTATAAAAGGACTATCATTTATGTGGTAAAATACAATTTTAATTTATTGCGCTATCGTACACAAACATGACCATTTATATAACATTAAAAATTTAACACTTCAGAACTAGTTAATTACAATCCGTCTTACGAGTTTTACCTCTTTGGAGAAACCGAAGCTTTTGTTTGTGCATACCCAAACTCAATAACAGATGTCAGAGTAAGTACGTCATAAGTTACTACTTTCAGAAACGGTTCAGTTTTGTACTAAAATCTGCATGCATTTCACGCGTTTCCACGAAAAAAGGTAAAAAAAAACACAAGACACAATACATATTTAATACCTATTCGTTATGTTTATGTTTTTATTATTTAATATTTTACCTATGCCTGTGAAGTTTATTTCTTTACATAATATACCTATTGTTTATTTATTATACATAGATATGTTACGGCTAAAACCCGAATTAATACCTACTTCAGGAGCATTTTCAATTTTGGCAAAATTTTCGTCTGTGGTTTAGTTTTAGCTAAACTAGTCCCGCAAAAAAATAAAATATGTCACAAATAATCGCAACGGATCAGAATAATAGACTTTGTTTAGATACCGAAAAGTAAAATTTATATTTAATATAGGCAAAATGTCATTGCGTGGACCTTCTGTGATCTTCTTTGATAGGCACACTACTACATGAGGCGCGTCAACTGACTGCTGCGTCCGTACACTAGAGAAACCGGTTCATATCGGCTCAAGCCAGGCCTCGCTCAGAAAATTATTGCAGTAATATATTACTATTTTATTTCGTAGTGCTGAGCTCTTGCAACGCGACGTACGTCCACCTAGCAACACGATGCGCCCCGCACTGAATTTGTGGACGAGTGCGGGGGAGATGTAAACGCAGTCTTTAATCGGACGCATTTTTAATTTATTGTAACAAAAATAATACATATTTGTAAAAAGTAACAAAACCAAATCATGTTCCTTTTTATTCCAAAGCAGTAGATATATTTTTTACACGCTTTTGATAAGTAATTAAGGAGAAAAATGGTTTCATCTCAATGATTTAGAGGCGATTTGGCATTTTTTTTTCTTAATAGGTGATACCGATAGAAAAATTGTGGCTAAACCAAATTACGTATCATATCATGTAGATAACTAAAAATTTTTCTTAGATGTAATTTCTCTGTAATTGCCGACGAAAAGTTGCTTCAACTGAATGCATTTTTCAAGCTTTTTTCGAGAGAGCAGCCTTAACGTGTATGGAATAAGAGTAAATATACTTGATCTTAAATCTTATCAAAACATGTCTAAGTGACCGTAAACAATGCACGGAAATTTCTGAAATTTGCACTAACACTAAGCGTGAGAAAAAATAATCCAAAGCAAGAGCGTCATACATAGCGTACCTCAGGGTGGAGTTCTTAGCTCACTCTTATTTTTGCTACACATAAATGACCTACCTAATCACATTAAACACCCCATGGTCTTTTTTGCTGATGACAGTACCGCAGTAATTAAATGTACAGACATGAATAAATACTAACAGGACATAAATACTAAACTTAAGGAAATTGTGAATTGGCTTGACGAAAATAATTTAGTAATTAACCAGAAAAAAAACGAACGTAATGCACTTTTATCAACGCACATCAGTGCTGAATGTATTGATACAATATAATAATACCAGTCTATACCAATTAAATATTGCAAAATTTTTAAGTCATACCTACTGATAGATAGCCAGTTGACCTGGAAACCTCAAGCAGAAGAGGACTGTAAAAAACTAAGCGTCGGTCGTAAGGCGAAAAAGGTCAACATACCCACAAAAGTACTTGAATGCATACCATGGTCTAGTCGCGTCCATCTTAAGATATATGGAATAACCTTTTGGAGAAAATGTACTCTACGAGAACAGGTGTTCAAAGCATAAAAACGTTGCATAAGAGTAAAACTTAATAATGAAAGTCACAGATAGTTGCGTTCCAGTCTAAGTTCCTCAAACTTATAACTTTCCCGGGTATGTACATTTTACTAAGTCGCAATTTTTGTAAAATGTAACAAGAACCTTTTCACTACAATATCCGAAACCAGGAAGAGACCTATAAGAAGTCAGAATAAGCACTTACTAAATGTGGAGACTGTGGAGAGATGTAATACTGCGTTGCTCAAAAAAAGTGTTATTAGTATGGGCCCAATAATTTTCAATAAAGTACCCAATATCATTAAAAATTACACATTACAAAATTTTGAAAAGAGACTAATTCTTTATTAATTGAAAAATGCTATTAATCTGTCAACGACTTTTTAAATGACACTAATTTATGTATTGAATAATTTAATGTATAAAAATTTAATAAATATTGATCTTTTAATATTGAGAAATTAAAATATTGAGTAATTATTGAGCAATTTTTTAAAGTAGCCATTCAATTAAATTATGGTTTACGAATATAGTTGTTTTTTTTTAAATTTTCAATTTCATTAATATTTGCATGCCTAATATAAGGCAGATTGTACAAGGATTAAAATGTATGAGCATTTTAATGTTACACCTTACTCTATTTACCTACATTCTCAGCAATAGTATTATGGTACTAGTATGTAATGTTGGTGGTTACCGCTGCGACGCCATTGAGGTCTTAAGAGAGCCGAGGACGGTAATCACCAATACACACGTGTATCATACGACGTTTTTCAACACACTTGTGAATAAAATAACAATAAAAACTCATTTTATTTAGTAGATATTAGATATATTTCCTTGGAGTTTTCAGGTAGTAAACTTTCCATAACGTTAAGGGCTTCACATATCGGGCTTATATCGGGCGGTGTACAACATAAATCATTTTCTTCCTAACTAGTAGGTACCTACTTGTAGACATTTTAATTAATAAATAACTATAATTTCAACAGTGAAAACGAGTTGTGAAAAATGATTCGCTATGGCCGGGAAAAATTAATCAGTTTTCCTATGCGCGCGCATTGCGATCAGCCACAGACTAAAGGGATGCGGTTTTTTTTTATATTTTCCGCGCATAGGGTTTGCGCTTATTCTGCCACATACAAAATGGGGAATATAAAGTTTTCTTTTATTACAGAGAAAACAAAAGTTATATTTGAGTGAAAGTTTTATTTATTAAACACGTACGAGTTAAAATTATCTATTTTAAATAAGAAGTTGCATGAAATGAGCAAGGAATAGGAACATTAATTTATTTGTCCTATTGAACACGATCTTTTTTTTTTAAATAAAAACTTTTTTTAAAAATAGCACCTCAACCAATAAAAAAAAAAACCTATATCTCACTTATTGAAACAACGTGTTAATGGTTCGCAACAGACTATATTATTTTTTAATAGACAAAACACAGATTACATACTACAGATAGTTTCCGCCACTATGGTCTATTTATTCTTTATTTTGATACAGACTAAAAAACTAACACCCCCACTTATCAAAATAAATTTTATACTTTGAACATTACAAAGGAACAATGCCAAGTAAATTCACAAACTTGTAATGCTTAATGTGACAGAGACCTTTAGTCAGTACATCAGCAGGCATTTCCTCACTCGGGATATATTTAACTTTTACATATTTGTTCTTTACAACATCTCGAATATAATGATATTGAACATCTATGTGTTTAGATCTATTGTGGCTGTGATTACTTGAAGCTAACTTCAATGCGCTTTGGTTATCACAATACAGATCAATGACATAAAGTGTATCAGTAATTTCACACATTAAATTTCTTAAATAGACAGCTTCTCTAGAAGCTTCAGACAGAGCAGTGTATTCTGCCTCAGTACTTGATAATGATACTGTTTTCTGTTTTCTACTTTGCCAAGACACAGCTGACCCAGACAACATGAAACAGAAACCAGTATATGATTTCCTATCTATGGCATCACTTGCCCAATCACTGTCTACAAATCCTTGTATATGACTATGATTATTACTATATTTTAAACAATAATTCTTAGTATGTTGTAGATATCTTAATATACGTTTTGCATAGTTCCAATGTATTTGACTATAACAATTATTGAATTGACTGAGATAACTTACTGAGTAAGAAATATCTGGTCTAGTTAACACTGCCAAGTACATTAAGCTTCCAATTAATTTTTGATATGGAACATTAGGTAAACATTTGTCAGATGACTTATCTAAATTCAATTTGGGTTCAATTGGAGTACTTTGTGTTTTACAATCAGACATCTGAAACTTAGCAACCAAACGTTCAATATATTGCTCTTGATCTACAGTTATAACATTTTTATTTTTGTCTACTGTTATTCTCATGCCTAAATATTGTCTGACAGGTCCTAGATCTTTTAATTTAAATTCAGAGCCTAATACATCTTTTAGTTTAATAGTTTCAGTGTCATTGTTCGAGAAAATCAAAAAATCATCGACATACAATGCAACTACAATCTTAGTTTTTCCATTGGTTTTTGCAAACAAACATGGTTCATATTGGCTGTTTTTAAAATTCAATTTATTTAAAACTTCTTTCACTCTTTCATACCATGCTAAAGATGATTGTTTCAGTCCATAGATGGCCTTTTTCAATTTTAATACTTTTCCCCCACTTTTGTTTACAAAACCTTCAGGGATTGACATATATATATCTTCTTTCAACAAGCCATTCAAAAAAGCAGTGGTGACATCTAAATGAGTAATACTCATTTGCAACTTAACACTAAGAGCAAACAATAATCTTAGGCTAGAATGACGTACTACCGGTGAAAAAGTATCAGTATAGTCAATACCATGTTTCTGAGTGAAACCTTTTGCTACGAGCCGAGCTCTAAACCGCACATTATTGTCAATGTCAAACTTTTTAGTGAACACCCATCTACACTTCACTATTGTTGAATCACCTGGATTGTCAACAATTTCCCAGGCTTCACTGTCCTCAAAGGACTGCAACTCCTCAGCCATTGCTCGCTTCCACTGCTCCTTCTCTGGCCCTTCGAGAGCCTCTGAGAATGTAATCTCTTCAGATGCTGGTACAGTGCTGGAAACGCATATGTTAGTAATACCAAATCGCTCAGGTGGCTTTCTCTGTCGCTTGCTAGACACTTCTTGTTGTTCTGGAACATCTGGTGTAGGAATTTCAACCAATGTTTCATTGCCATCAGCATACGCTGAAGAATCTGAAGAATCGTCCTCAGTCTCTGGAATATACTCAGATTCTTCCCCCACTGAATCTCTAGTCTCTTTTCCATAGCCATCAACATTCATTGAAGAATTTATAGAGCAATCAAGATAAACTTCAGTCTCTGGAATATTCTGGGATTTTTCCCCCACTGAATCTCTTCTCTCTTCCAGACTGTCTGCTGGTATTTCTTCATTAGGAAACCAGTTGGCTGACTCTTGGCTGGTTTTCTCGACCTCTATTTTCTCCTCCATCACTATAACATCTCTGCTGTAATCAACAGTGTTATTTTTAGGATTATAGACGCGATAACCTTTTACATCCTCACCATATCCAACTAAAATGTGTTGTGTGGCTTTCTTGTCCCATTTCAAACGTTTCTGTTTGGGAATATGGACCATGACTTTGCTGCCAAATAAACGTAGGTGACTCAAATTTGGTTTAATACCATACCATAATTCATATGGAGTTTTATCCAATCCCGATGCAATGCACCTATTTTTCAAATATACAGCAGTATTGGCAGCCTCTGCCCAAAATCTCTTGCTTAACTTCGCATCAAATAATAAGCATTTAGCTTTTTCAACTACTGTGCGATTAGCTCTTTCACAAAGTCCATTTTGCTCTGGAGTATAACAATTTGATTTCTGATGTATTATACCTGCCTGTTTCAAGTAGCTCTGAAAGTCTTTATTGCAGAATTCCAGTCCATTGTCTGACCTCAATATCTTAATTTTCTTACTGAGTTGATTTTCAACAACTGATTTAAATTCTTTAAATCTGCTAAAAGCTTCACTCTTATTCTTCAGAAAATATATGAAAGTCATCCGACTATAATCATCAATGAACAACAGGAAATATCGAGCATTATTCAATGAATTTGTTTCCATCGGGCCACATATATCGGTGTGAATTCTGTGTAGCGTTTCTGTACTTCTCTCACCTACGTGAGTAAAGGGTAGTCTAGTTTGTTTCCCCTCACAACATGTGGTACATTGAGACTTGGTTATGTCATAAGCGCTATCATATGACAAACCATCCACAACACCATTTCTCATTTTGTGCATATCTTGACTGTTTACATGTGCTAGCCTTCTGTGCCATAAAATTTCACTATCTGCTTGAGCAGCCAACAAACAACTTGATGATTGTAATCTCAACTTATACACACCTTCAGATAAATCTGCAGTTGCAACCAAAATATTGTTCTTGTCTCTAATATAACAATGGTTACGTTCAAAGATCACATGATTTCCATTTTTAATTAGCTCACTGACTGATAATAAATTGGTTGTTAAACTAGGCACACATAGCACATTTTTAACTGTTATGTGACATTCTAAATTTGAAACAATATCTACGTCTCCGGAACAAACTACTGGCACTTTTGATTCATTGGCGACAATAATTTCTGGTAAACACGGCGATTCACTCATGTTCTTTACCCAAGCTTTATTCGGAGTCATATGTGCACTTGCGCCGGAGTCTACGTACCATTCGTTCTTGTTAAACTTTCCATTCAGGAAAACAACATTAAATACGCATTTACTTGCATTTTTTCTTAGCATTGGGCACTGATTTCGATAATGTCCTTCCTCTTTGCATTTGTAACAAGTAATTGTTTTCGAGTTATCTGTCACTGTCTTTTTTGTTGACGTTGAAGGCCCGCCATTTTTCTTCATAGAGGAATATTTATTTCTGGCTACGAACGCTGCGCCACCTTCCGAATCACTTGTAAATTCCATGTCAAGTAACTTTGATTTTATGACATCAGCAGTTATCGCAATGCCCGAATGTTCAATTGCCATTATCATTGGCAAATAACGATCGGATAAACCTGCTAATAATAATGAGCCGATCCATTCATCTGTTATTGTAAATCCCGTGCCATTTAATCGTTGGGCTGTTTCAACCATTTGTGTGACATAATTAGCCATTGAGTCACAATTTTCAAGCCTTATTGAAATCAAATGTCGAAGTAACGATATTTTTCTTGCTATACCAGAATCATCAAACATGGTTTTTAGCTTAATCCATAATTCTGCAGAGTTCTTGGTATTCTTTATGTGCACATACAAAGCTGGATCAATCGTCAATATTAACTTGGCCTTCGTTTTGGCGTCGTCTACTGGCTTTATTTCAAAACCTTCTGTTGGCTTGATGTACTTTTCCATGCCTTCAAGCACCAACAAGTTTTCAGCCGCGAAACACCACTCATCGTAATTCTCTCTGCCTTTAAGCTTTGGCACACTAGCAATATAGTTCGTAGTCATGTTTCCGCAAAACAACGTACACAATTTATCTATTTTACACTGAAAATAACTGATAAATTCGGATTGCCCATAACCTATTGAAACAACGTGTTAATGGTTCGCAACAGACTATATTATTTTTTAATAGACAAAACACAGATTACATACTACAGATAGTTTCCGCCACTATGGTCTATTTATTCTTTATTTTGATACAGACTAAAAAACTAACATCACTAGTGAGTTATAGCAATGAAAAAGTACTTTATGAGCAAGTGTGTTGAAAAGTGAAATTTATTTTCAACACACTTGCTCATAAAGTGGCTCTATGGTCACCGCAATCGAGTAGTCAGAAGCCAAAAGTCTGACATCCAGTCTTACCAAGGGGTATCGTATTACCCAGTTTCTGGGTTGTGGAGGTCAGATAGGCAGTCGCTTCATGTAAAATACTGGTACTCAGCTGCATCCGGTTTGACTGGAAGCCGACCCCAAGATAGTTTGGGACAAGGCTAGGCAGATGATGGCATAGGCATAATGAAACAAACTCGTGGCTAAATAATAACCTCTGCTCTGATCGATCTGCAGGATAAGCCGCGCTTGCCTAGGTTGGTACGTGGATGGGTGACCACCCATAACATACCGAGTTTCCTCCGTGCCTCGGTAAGCACTTTAAGCCGTTTGTCCCGGTTGTCATTTATAGACCTTTGAAAGTCGTTATCGTAATCAGTGGTCCGTAAGTCTAACAACCAGTCTTACCAAGCGGTATGGTATTGCCCAGTACTAACTGTTGTGGAGGTCAGATAGGCAGACGCTCTATGCAAAATACTGGTATTCAGCTGCATCCAGTTAGACTAGAAGCCGACCCCAACATAGTTGAGAAAAAGCTAGGCAGATGATGACATCCGGATGATAAATAAAGGAATGACAGACCGGAGTAGTGCAGAAGCGTCCTTACATTATATAAATTTAACTTGTTTGACGCTACTATTCATCACAGAAATTCTATGAACAATACAGGCCAAGGAGAAACAAAAAGATGATTCCTGGATTTAGGTATAAATTTATATCAAACCATCATGTTTCTTTCAGAGTTTTGACAGCCTTTACAGATAAAAGCAAGCACTTAAATATTTGTAAATAAATGAAACATGTTTTTGAGGTGAAGTAAACTTGAACGTGGCTTGGAGAGAATCGTGCGAGGAGCATCAAGGCTGAGTGCTTGCTCGGTAAATGCACGAGTAAAAATAGACGGAACCCAACGGTTCGCTCGATGGTACTGCTCCACGCTCCACCGTCGTATGAGCTGTGCGTCAGCGGCCATTCAGGTATCACTCGCTCACTATCATAACAGAATAACGACTTCTTAAGTACGAGCAAAAACGGCCTGTGACGTATTGTCGTGATTAGTCTCGTCCCATTAACTTTTGCTAGTCAACACCTGGTACACACGCTTTGACGTGGCGAGACAGTATGAATATCGGTCCGATGTTGATGGTTCGGGTAAACTTCCATTTAAAGAAAATACTAAAATGTCCTTTAGTATTTTCTTCTTCGTAATAGAAAAAGACGATTCGATACGACCATAAAGGGGGTGACCTAATAGAGAAGCATGGAAAAACTAAACATCCACTGACCCCAAATTCGTATAAGGGCCGAAGTATGATGATGAATCAAGGACAAAAACTCTTGTTTCAGATTTGCAAAATTTGCGAAAACGTGCATAAAACCCGCAGGATCACCAATGACTTCAAATTTCCGTCGATAGTCGTAAGGTAGTTTGAGTTACCAGGCCAATGCATTTTGCTATAGAACGGAAATGCCCTCAATCACCCTACCGAATCCCGAACCTGTAAGCAAAGCTTTTTATACTAAAACCCAAACATGTTAGCTGTTCGATTTCAGTTTCAATGAAGCTATGTGAGTTGTAAATTGAATGTCTAACA
Source organism: Cerastis leucographa (assembly GCA_963082945.1). Classification (NCBI taxonomy): domain Eukaryota; kingdom Metazoa; phylum Arthropoda; class Insecta; order Lepidoptera; family Noctuidae; genus Cerastis; species Cerastis leucographa. Next base: position 16,063,233 of record OY720385.1, on the reverse strand, counting down.
ATAGATATCATAATACAGATGTACATGCGTAGATACATAAAACATCGTGAATTGGGTATCGAACGAGTAGTAACAACATATTGTACCAGCACTTAAATATTTACACGGAGATTGGTCGTAAAGTATTTATTTATTGGAGAAGAAAAATAAGCCGTCTAAACCAAGCTGAGTTGCTAATCAACTTGGCCCACTTAGAAAATTCCAAACCAATAATTCTTTATTCAATACTGATGTTGATGTCAGCAATCAGTTCATTGGTTCCTGGTTAATGACAGATGTATCATCATTCACAAACCAGTAAACTGCTTGCTGGTAGCAATTTGGGGGATATCACAGCAGGACCAAAACCTCGACCCCCTCATAAGCCTCAGTATGCAATCCACGTTATTGCAGATTTCAGACTTGCGTCGCTTAAGTATTCTTCTTCGATGTAATTTCTCTCACCATGAGCTAAAGTAAAGCGTATTTATACTCATAATTTAAGAATATGCTCCTGCGCTCATTTGTATATGTTCGAATTTATGTTCCTACTTAACCGTTTTGTGTTGAGTATTTTCGTATTGAAGAAGAACGGTTATGAGCGACTTTCAGAAGGGCAGGCCAGGCACCAAGTGTACAGTTATCCGCCGACTGTAGGTAAGGTAGGTACTTACGAACTTAGTAACTCATCTACAGTAGCGAGCACTGCGAGCAGGAAGATCCTCAGATCTTCCTGCTCGCAGAGAGATTTGGTTTTCGCCAGAAACTACGTGCAGTACCTAAATCATTTGTCTAGACGAGTCTACATCAATGCTTTATCAATTATCTAATTAAATTTTAAATAAATGTGCTTCCATCAGACAGTTCCATAAAAATGATTGATGGTAACATGATTTATAAAATTATGTTTTGGTGAAACTGACATCCATCGGCCGTCGTTATATCTCCATTTATTTTAGTCTGGGTGCGGTAAGAAACAATATAAATTGTAAGCACTTAGATACCGATTTTACGAGTGTCGAAATGTTTACTTACAGATTTATCTGCAGACAGTTTGAGAAATATTGAGCTGAGGAGGTTAACATTGCCTAGCTGTTGAAAAGTGGACGTAAAAGGAATACCTAATGGACAAGCTGTCGTGAACAGGTTAACAAAAAATCTTTTGAATATTTTGTGAGAACCATGCCTTCGCCCCGCTATCAAGGCAGTAGCTCACCAACTGATAGTAAGTGGTGCGTTACCAACCCAGCACATGTGACTGAAATTAGACTAGCACCCTTCAAAACGGAACACATCAACATTGCTTAGCGGCAGATACAGGTGTGGTGGAAGTAGGTGTTCCCCGAACGTACACCTTCACAAAGAACTACTAAAACTAAGCAGGTGCAATAAAAATACGTCTTCAAGAAAAATGCAATTAGCCTCGGTATGCGTGACGTCATCAGATTGATAGTTATCATTCTCTGTTTATTGCATTAGTTACATCCGTTATGTTTGTTTAATTGCTGAATAAAATTTATATCTCTCGGGTCGTTTAATGCCCGACATCCTCAAATAGCTGCTTTAGTGCTGACATTAAACTGTTGGTACCAACTTGTATGACAGCTGTTCACAAAAGCTTTTACGGAGACTCAGAAAGACAGGATATGATGGTCAGGAAGAAGTTCTACAAACCAGTACCTGATCGAAACATGTTATCGTAGACGCACGAAGAAAATAGACTCAACGTAAACTTTTTCAACGTACTTCACACTGAAAGAAGTGGAATTTCCATTCATAAGTAGTTGCTGATATAGCGGCACAAGATCAATCAATGGCAACGTTATTGATAAGTTAATTAGATAGCGTTATTAGTAAATAGCTAATGGACGCTCGGACTCACATAGTCGGCATGGAGTCGCTGGTACTGGTGCGGGCGGGCGGGGCCGCGCGCGCGTGGTGCGGGCGAGGTGCGCCGGCGCGCCCCCCCGCCCGTGAATATCATCGGCGCGCGCGCATGCCTGCGTGTTCCTGCGGGCCGCGAGCGGGCCGCCTCCTGTGCGCCTGCGGCCGCCCTGCGCAGCACGCTCTCTCGCCGAGAACAGAGATCTCCCGCCGCGCCCGCACTCGCGTATTTATAAACGGAATTCCACACGCGCTATTCGCGGCCGGATACAACTTTTTACACGACTTTCAGCACTTACGTCTTACGGAGCACTGAAGAAGCGGGTTTCGCCGATTCGGGCTCCGGGATTGTCTGGCGAAACCCGCGTGAGTCACACCGCACCTTACGACCGAAGTTAAGCGGTTCACTCAAGAAACAGTGCTTAAAATAATTATATTGCAAGCTTGTGAAAACGCTTCGACGAGTAAATAAAACACCAATATTTATTTATAGTTGCCTCTAATGTTTATTTTTCACACACAGACAGAATACAAAAACAATGGTGCTTTCTCTTGCGTTGCGTCGCCTAAATAACTTTGTGTCTACGTAAGCGCGAGGTCGAGCTTATTATGCCAAGCCACAATAAAATAATAACTAATTTGCATTTTCGTAAACGCTGATGGTAGGTAGGAAATGGTATAGCCATGTACACAACCGATTTATAAAACAACTGGAGAACAATGCAGGGATCGGGATCAGCTCGGTTTACTTCTGGCGGCGCTGAGCCATAAAATGGCAGTAAAGACGCAATGAATCAAACGGTGGTCAATTTTACGAGCGTCCTCTGATACTGTTCTGCGTGGATCACTAGAACAAAACTGAACAATTAAGAAGTGAATGTTTTCTGAATAAAATATCTTATCCATTTGAACCAAGGGCTAAAAATTCTGCAAAAGTTTTTAGCCCTTGGTTCAAATGGATATTTAATAACCGTATGCTCCTTGCGGTTGCCGTCTATCATGTGTGGAAATCATCATGGAAATCCTTCGTACATGTCTTAACACGTGTCTTAACATGAAAACTGCTGGCTCTTCTCTAAGTTAGTTATAATTTCTGGTCAAATATTTGGGTGAATTTCCCAAATGACTTATTTTTTGTTTTCGGTGAAATTAGTATTTGAAAAAAGGAATATCGTTCTGAATTATATTTTTTAGTATTTAATAGGTAGTTATTGGGTTGTGGCAAAAATATATTTTGCCTAAGACTATTTACAAAGGTTGAAATAAATTCATAAACCTCTATTTTTTTCAAATCGGTGCTGCCCCTCTACTTTTTTTACAAACAAAAAAGCTTATACACTAATAGAAATAAGTAAGTTAAGTATATAACTTATTCTATTTTATAGAATATTAGTTTAGTTGTTAATATATAGCATATTTTATTACATAATTAACGATTATTGTTACTGAGAGGCACAAACGTACCTGTCCTGCAAAATGTTCTCATATCGCTGGACAAAAGTAATTTAAACCTAACTTTACATCGAAGATTCCGACAGCGTCCCCACCCCAATTTTATTTTCCTCGTTAGTGTGTGCTAGTGCGCAGTCAGGACGGATTTGTGTCAAATCGCTGCCTAATCTCGCCAATAACATAAGTACGCCTTTTCAGTTGCTCCCGGACAATTATTTTATAATAACGGTGGTTGCATTTTTCTAGTGTAGGGTAATATCAAAAATAATTGTACATTCAGACATGCTGAAATGTCCATGGTAGGTCCTATCGAAAATATGCGTATATTTTATAAAACCAGTTATGATACGTAGACATTCAGAATTAGAGATGAATAATATGAATATCAGAGCATAATAAAGCATATAGTTTTTAAAATACACATTATTGTTTGGGGGTATATCACATTTCTCCCATGTAAATAATGATGTCCTCGAAGACTTGTGCGTTACAAAAATGCCTCTAGTTTTTTTGCGTGCTAGAATCTCATTAATTCAAGCTAAAAATGAACTTCAGTATTATAAAGGCTATCTAGATCCTGCTTTATTTTTTTAAAATGATAAAGAAATAGATAATTACCGTAAATCAAATCCGCGTCCACGATTTTTGTCATTTTTGTTATTCTATTTTGTAACACCAATATTTGGTAGTTTTTAAAAAGTGGAATCGGTAACACGATGTTTTTTGTTAGCAGCCAATCACGTAGCACTAACTAGTGACAGTCGGCCATTTAACAACGTGCGTTTTTCTGAGTGCAGTGTACCTAAGTCAGTGGTGAATTTTTTCAACAATAATACTTTCCTTTTGTGTGCTGGTCTGTTCAGCACCTGGTAAGTTATTTATTTACTTTTAGACCATTTAAATATTGTATTACTCTCGTCTAAATCAAAAATATACAACAATTTTATCTAAGCAGCTTTACTGATTTTTAATTCGTTCGAGATTATATTCAACACATGTTTTATATTCCTTTTTGTTACAATTTGTTACAAAATTTTGTTACGTAACAAAAATGAGTTAACAAAAAGGAAGTAAGGATGATTTTATACTGCTGAAAAATACGTCACACGTGTAGTTTATTACCAAAAAAAAAACTAGCAATGCTTTCACCTTACCTACTAGGAATAGTAGGAATAGTAAATGAAAGGAAAGTATCAATTTACTAATGTTATTTTTGTAGTTTTACTCGTGTTTACCCAACTTGTTTCAACCGGCCGTGCCATCACCGCTGTGTTTTGAGTTCATGACTAAGATCTGTTCAAGACTGAAACTAATACTTATGGCAAATAATTAATGAATACGTTAGTAAAATGTCTAATCCTACCTGACATCAAATTAATCATGTCTCACGAAATGTTCTTAATACGAAAATATGTGAAAATATTGCTATGTTTTTTCTAAAGTTCGCTTTTAATCCCAGATAGTAATCTAAGATTTGTTCTAGAAAAAATGCCCATGAGACCTGCAGAACGACAACGCAATTACTGAGAACGACTGAAACAAAACGATCCCGAAAAATATGAAGAAATTCGTAAAAGAAACTTGGAAAGAATGTGTGTTTGTGATTTAAAAGTTTTTATCAAAAGCTGTTTTTTTATTATTATTATGTTCAGATGAACCTATCCAAGTTGTATCTAACTAGTTGAGTTATTATGTGATAGATCATAAAAAATAAAAAAAACGGAAACCTATTTTGTTTTGATCATAGTGTGAAATTGCCCGATTAGTTCCTTTTTGTTTCCTTTTTGTAACACTTTTCATTTTTGTAACGAAGTTCATTTTTGTTTCTTTTTGGTGACTGTACAATTTATTTTGATATTACCCTGTAATGAATAGTTTTATTTTTGTTGTTTGGTTCTAACACAGGTAGTAAGTAAATTAGCTTCATTGACTGTTATTGAATTTATCCTAGATATTATGCATTTTTTCTAATTTTCGAAAAAGTGTGTTATTTCTCATGTCGCTGTTCTCATATCGCTGTAATCGGTGGTCTTTATTACCACCGATGTGATAATTTACACCGAAAAAATCAATCGGTGTCTTATATCTAATATCGGTGTTTTGATTCATGATCAACGCACAGTTTTGTCACATCGGTGGATTACTTTATCATATAAAGGGTGTAAAACACCTCTTAACGAAGCCGAAAGGCACTGGTTCTCCCTGTCATTGCGATCATTTTTTTGTTCTACACCATACCTGGGAACCTTCTAGTTACGGAGATATTAGGGGTCAAAGTTCCAACTTTTTGACAAGTATTTTTTTTAAATACAAGTTTTAATGTAAGATTTTTACTTTACACACCTCCACGACCCCCGTACAATTCAATCCGTCCTTCAGCACAATGTTTTGAGTGCGTTACATTGAGATCTACCACAAAACATGATTTTACACCCTCCAAAAAAAATTCGTTTCCCAGCAATAATTTTTGCGTAAAGTTACTTAGTTTCATGTACAGAATGCTTGGTTGACGGCTTCGTGATGAGGTGATTTACACCGTGTATAGGTATAGGTAGATCCCGTGTCATTTCGTTAAGTAAAGTATAATACTATTACAAAGACAATGATAATAAAAATAAACATTTTTTTAAAATTCATAGTACCTATAGTAAATATAATAAAAAAAGAAAGTAAATATAATAAAATAGGTACATAATTTAAAAAAAAAATATTTCAACTGAATTTCTAAGAACTCAGTTCTCTTTGGATGTGATCTACTTACATAAGACCCTCAGTTCAGTTCTAAGTCACCCTTGTAAAAATAAATAGGTACCTACTAACTATTTCATTTTTTGATGTTCAAAGGGTGATAGATTATCATATCGCTGGATATGTACATCATTTCGGTGGATAAACTTATCATACCGGTGGGTGTACAGAAAAAATAATCGGTGCCGGTTTGTCATATCGGTGGAAACCAGAATTTAAACTGAATTTTCTCCTTAGTCTTAAATGATACGTTGATGATATTAAATTTGGGGATATTTGATATCTCAAAGATTACATTAAACCTGAAAAATATACAAAAAAAAAACATAAATGAAAAAGTTCACCGATATGATAAAAAAATGGCATTTGTTGAAATTCACCCATTTGCTACATAAGCCGCGATTAACTTAATTCTACTAAGCTTTAATTGATTTGAAGTTTTCTGGTTCATTCCATGCTTACGCCGCTCCTAACGATTCAAGAACGTAAACAGGGTGTACGATGACCGCAGCACCTGCAAAAGTGTGTCATTTTCATTTAGAACATAAACACCATACTTCAACAAGAACCCTTGCTAAATATATTGAAATTACCTACGTGTATGTAGGTGTCCAAAGACATGGGGATGACGTATGCGGTGCGAGGCGCCAGTGGCCGGTCACAACACTGCATCATCACTAGGAGTTGTCTCCGGAACCGTGGCGACAGGCACAACCAGTCGCAGCAGTAAATCGATTGATTTACCAACTCGCTCTGAGAACACACGCGTCTACGTTACAAAAGACCCTGCCAAATTTAGATGAATTACTTTTACTACGCTTTGTTAATTATTCATACGAAGTTGCTACCGCTATTTAGCAGCCAATTTATACAAGAATGAATTGGCGTCTAGTGGTACACATGCGCGTTCGCTATAATGTCTCAATCAGTTACCTCAACTTTGAGTTGTGTCCCGAAATAGCAGTAAATAAACAGCTGGGCTAGCATGCAACCCAAATACACGGCCATGGATACAAACTCCGCTGAAACTATGCTTAGCTGAAAGAACAAATAACACGGAATAAAGGAAAGAAACGGTTTGCTCAGTAGATGCAGTAGATGTATATCCAAATAAATAACGATCACGTACCCCCACAATCTTGTACATCGTCATGCATATGACCCAAGCCATTACAAAGAACTGGATGACCATTGCTTCGCCAAATATCGACTCTACTTCTTTTGCAAACCTGGTTACACAAAAAAAAAGAAAAACCTAAGTCTCGTCTAGATAGATAGACTGAATATTTATCTATAAATTATGACAACTGGCTGAAGTTAAAAATTTGACCGGGATTTCTTTCGTCGGTACCCACGATAAGACAATGATGCTCTGGCTAAGCTTTTGTGCCCGTATGCAACTATACCAGGCAGACACCTCTATGCATTGGTACCTATTGGAAAACTAGAATTTACACGGTCGTGTCGTCTGGCGTGTATACAAACTCACGCCAAACGACACGACCGTATAATCTCAGTCAGGGCATACAACAAATGCAATTTACCGCAGGATTTGATCATAATGCAACACGCATTTCTTGAGCCTTTCCTGTACCTCAGTTTTCTCCTGGTCTTCGTCTTTGTAAAAAGTGTATTGAATAGGTCTCTTAATTAGTGTGCTTATTTTTTCAGTGTCGTCAAATGCCACCATTTGTTCAAGATTGTAGCGAAGCATCTGTATTTGTATCTTGGCTTGTGCGTAGAACGCTACGATCGTGCAGTCCATTGTAACATTGCCATAAGCTTGGAAAGTTATCAGAATAATCATGTAGGCCAGTGCCAGCGAGAATCTGAAAAAGAAGATTAGATTTTGATTTCTTGCCGATAACATTTTGGAAGTGCATTAAAGATGTCACTTAGGTACTTCATAGAATCATTGATTTACACTTTACACAGATTTCTGTTGTAAGGGTCAAAAACATTGCAATATGTATTATGGAGGAACATGGCCGGCTTACATACTCATAAAATTTTGGGATAACAAATATCCTTAATCTTGACCTACCTATGACTACCTACTACAATGTACCAGCGAAGGTACCTACGTATAATTGAAAAAACAAAACCACTTACGCTAGCGTGCTTGTAGTTTCGAAAGGAAAGTATCCAGTGAACAGGACTTCAGTGCCGAGCAGTCTATTAACGATTGGGAACATGGCCCACAAGGTTCCGCAAGTAAATATGGCAATGTGGTACAAGGTGAGGAGTCGGGACATGACCAGGGCGTTCCCTTTCAACACTTCAACGTGGTAGGCCTTGCTTGGTGCAAATATAGGTCCTGTGGAACACATTAAATTCAAACGAGCAGTTAAAAGCAATTACTTAACTCTCACATTCAGGAGATTTGCCCCTCAGAAATCTATGTAAGGTACGGCATGATGCGCGCACGTGTTCCACGCGCGCCTCAAGGAGATGTTAGCAAACAGGAAGGGGTCCGAGAGGGCCGATGCCTGCCAGGGCTGCGGGTTGTTCGAAAGAGATACCGCGGCCCTGGAACACAAAGGGCGAAGAAGGAACATGGGTGGGTTTTAGTCAGTACAAGTCTGACACTCCCTCCTGCCCCCGTATTCACAAACGCTCGGTTTCGATTTCGATTCGGAAAGTCGTATGTCAATCTCGCTCGCTTTCGTAATGCCAAAACAAGATAGACATACGACTTATCGAATCGAAATCGAATCCGAGCGTTTGTGAAAAAGGGGCCTGCTCCGCCAAGAGCGGGAGAAGTCATTTGACGATTTCCCATCCGGAAAAAAAAAAAAAAGGTACGGCATGATACAGCCAGAGGTACCTCTAGCCTCCTCTCTCTCTCATGGATTGGCAATGACGTAAATAAATACATCAGGTAGGTTGATTTCACATAATTTGGGCAATTTATATATTATAATGTTTTTTAAAAGAATCGAATGGAGAAATTGACTCAGAATTCAATCATTGCATTCCCCCCCATCATTTGTTTGCGAGTACTTTGAAACGAAACTAATTAGTTTTCTCTACACCATTGATGGTGCAAGTCAATGGTGTATGTCAATGGTGTATATGGTACAACATGTTACTACTTTATTACTACGAAACACTTGGTACCTAATAAATAAGTAGTACAAGGATTTGTATGGTGCATTGGTGCTGAAATATAAGCCAAACCTTTAATGATGTCGATTAGTTTATCAATGCGGCGGGTCCTCAGATTGAATGCAACTTGCTTCCCCAGCGAGTTCAGGGTGGTGAGCAATATGAACAGCGTGTCCACTATCAGATTAGTGCTATGTCGAACCTGAGACACGAGGGAAATTCATTATTTAAAGTACCGCCTACAAAGTATGGACGATTTTACTTCCTATAGAAAGGAGAATAAGCTTATCTGCCCCAGCAGCACCCAGTAGCGTTAAGATGGATATCAATGTATAGATCTCTTCAAGGAGAATACTTCTTATGTATGACGACTTATTATAATAATTCATCCTTACTCAGGTTTCAAGAAACGCGACAGCAGTTTGGTCCACAGAATTTTGTTGAGCAGTGTTCATTACCACCCTTTTTTTTTTTTTTTTTTTTTTTTTCGGGATGGGAAATCATCAAATGACTTCTCCCGCTCTGGGCGGAGCGGGAGGGAGTGTCAGACTTGTACTGACTAAAACCCACCCATGTTCCTTCTTCGCCCTTTTTGTTCCAGGGCCGCGGTATCTCTTTCGAACAACCCGCAGCCCTGGCAGGCATCGGCCCTCTCGGGCCCCATCCGGTTTGCTGACATCTCCTTGAGGCGCGCGTGGAACACGTACGCGCCGTCGACACGGCCTGTCGTCATGAGACGGACGGACGGTGAGCTAGCCCATTACTCACCGTCCACAGGCTCGCGCCTACGGTGGCCGGGGGCCACTGGTTGCCCCCCGACGCCCGGGGCGTCTCCCGCGGCGGCTGGGACGTGAGGTTCTCTCCCTCTCACGTTCCGCCACCTCCTTCGCTAGCATAACTGCTTCGCAGAAGGAGGCGACGGCATCCCATTCCCTCTCGCTCCGGACCATGGATTGAACCAGGGCCGGACGCGAGAGGTCGCCGCCGCCAATCGCCGCTGCGAGGACACGGCGGTGCTCAGCCCAAGCGGGGCAGAGCTCCACGGTGTGCTCCACCGTGTCCTCCGGCCGATCCTCGCAATGGTAACACCCGGGCGTTTCCTCCCGCCCAATTCGGTGCAGGAACCTCCCGAAACAACCGTGTCCGGTGAGGACCTGCGTCAGGCGGAAGGTGAGGGCGCCGTGCCGCCTCTCTAGCCACTCCTCAAAGAGGGGACTTATCGCCACTATTGTGGCGTGCCCTGCACGTGGTTGCGATAGTCGCTGTCTCCATGCCACCATGAGATCGCGCCGGAGGTCTGTCCGCTGAGCGACAATTTGCCGCGGCAGCGGAGTTTCCCCCCGGCGTAGTGCCTCCGCGCGCCATTCATGCAGGCGCGCGAGGACCATCGCCTCCAGATCCCATGGTGGCAATCCGGCCAAGAGGCTCGCCGCCTCGCCGGAGATCGTGCGGTACCCCCGGATCAGCCTTACGGCTACCACCCTCTGGGGCGCGTTCAGGTAATGGGCGGCTCGCCGCCTCAAAGAACGCGCCCATACCGGGGCCCCATAAAGGGCCATGGACCGCACGACCCCCGCGTAGAGCCTCCGGCAGGAGGCGTTTGGACCCCCCAGGTTGGGCAAGAGCCGCTTGAATGCAGCTCCTGCCCGTTCCAGTTTTGGGGCCAAACGTCGGAAGTGCTCCACGAAGTTCCACCGGCTGTCGAGGACAAGCCCTAGGTACTTCAGCGTCGACTCGACGCCGATGGGAACTCCTCCTACCGTCAGTATGGATCCCGACGGTGGCGCATTCCGAGGCCCATGAAAGCACATGGCCTCGGACTTGTGCAATGCCACCTCGAGACCCAGTTGCCGGATTCTCTCCACGACTATCGCAACCCCGCGTGTCATTAATTCGGCCGCCGCCTCGTGCGACCTCCCCTGTGCCAGCACCAGCGTGTCGTCAGCGTAGCAAACTACGCTGACACCACTAGGGAGGTCAGCGCGCAGCACCCAGTCGTAGCCGATGTTCCACAAGGGCGGCCCCAGAACCGATCCCTGTGGAACACCGCACGACACCTCTCGCCGATTCCATTCTCCGGTGCGACCGGGGTAGATGACGGCCCTATCCGTCAGGTAGTCCCCGACCACACGACGAAGGTAGGTCGGCACCCGATGATACCGAAGTGCCTCCCTTATGCAGCTCCAGGGCATGGTGTTGAAGGCGTTGGCGATGTCAAGAGACACCGCCAAGACGACCCCACCCCGAGACACTGCATCCCCCGTCGTCGTCGTTCATTACCACCCTTGGGTCGTCTTGTCTATCTGTTACTACGTAGGATGTTGACGCAAGGCTAGGTATACCACGTTAGCTACGCGGTTCTTTTGTTTGCCAGATACGAATTCATGCGTAACATGGCCGTGCGGCGCCTTAACAATTTAATGTTTCTTCCCCTAATAAAGAGATCCCTGCTTAACAGACTACCCACAAGATGAATTTGGTCCTCCTATTAGGTCTTCTTACCTGAATCACTCGTATGACGTGTTGTAAATTGTACGTCAAAATAAAAGTCCAAGACATAACACGGTATGCGTTATGTAAAAAACGTTTTGTAGAAGACAAGGGCTTTAAAACTATTTTGAAATAGCCGACCCTGGCCAACGCATCAAAGTGAGGTCTAAATCCTTGGAACGTGGAGTAAGAAATTTCTTCAACCATTTTCCAAGAAATAATTTCAGATCGCTCCTGTCGGTAGGGTAATAATATTAACTTAGGTGTGGACAAGTCTAGGTTGCTTTCTGAAGTGGATTAAAGAGGTGGTAATTATCTCTATTGGGGTGTCAATTTGGAATAGTTAAATAGATTACCCATTATTAACTCGGAAGCTACAGGATGTTTCAGTTTTTGCAATGTGTGTAGTACTGCTGCATAATGTTATGGCGTGATTTATAGTTCTTCGGAAAGAACTTGTTAAAAACACCATGGCTTATTATTAAGCTCCGTCTTCTTCACTATATTTTTAACTGCACCAAAACGAAGTAGCGTGTAGCCAGACCAAAATTTTGCACGAGGTTACGTCTTGCCGCCTACCTTGGGCAGGCAAAACCTCAGAAAACCCTGAGCGTGGAGCTGGACCGTTAGACCGTCTTTTTTTGTCTTAGATCTCCTAGATAGATACTGTTTTCTTTTCGTGCTCGCAGCAAATTCAATCGCCACTTAGCTAAAGTTACTATTCGGCTTCAAAAGATGTTGGCAATAGCTTTGTGAGAACTGAGAATAGATCTCCGCATCTATGTCCCGCTGAATAAGTCATTTTCAAGATGATGAAAATTAGAATGATCTAAGTCGAACCCATATATAAAAAATCCAACCCATTTGTGCCACCTGCTGAAAATCTCCCACCTAGACACGAGTCGCCATGGCTGCCCTGGAAGTTTTTAAATAGAATCCGGACACAGCTTGTTCGAAGTAAGGAAAACCTGTTCAGTTTGAGATGACTCTGCCCTGGAGTGTAAATGTGTTGCTCCACAAATGATGGGACACTTGTTATCGTGCCCAGCCTGACCGGTTGCTTGCACTTCACAGGAGCTGATGGACTCTACTGAAAGTGACAAACGCGTTGGCAAATTTTGGGCTAAGTCAATTTAAATTGTCACGCTAAGAAGAACATATAAAAAACGGGCCAAGTGCGAGTCTTACTCGCACACAGAGTTCCATAATTACAATGTTTTGAACGGTCATTTATTAGTAAACCTTCACTCAACCGCAAAACTAAGTTTGTTTTTCATAGTAAGTTTATGAAAAACAAAGTTACTGCTGCAGTTTGGTGAAAAAGTCCCATATCTCAAAAACTACATATCAAATCTTAACAAACTCAAACCAATTTTCGTTGAAAGTTTTTTTACGTTCTACATCCCCATATTTTTTTCAGAATTTTTCTCCTCTACTTTAGAAATTAGAGGGGGGGGGGACACGTTTTACTACTTTGGAAGTGTCTATGTTTCAAAAGATTGACCATGAATAAAAATGGTTTTAGGAACCTCAATGTCATTTTTAAAGACCTATCTATAGACACCCCACACGTATAGGTTTGATAGTTTTTTTTTTTTTTTTAGTTTCAGTTCCATGTATGGGGGGATATCCTTATCTATATTTTTTTTTGTACATAAATCATAAAGCGGTTCGCATAATACATCTACCTACCAAGTTTCAGCTGTGTAGTCCTAATAGTTTCGGAATAAAGTGGCTGTGACATACGGACGGACAGACAGACAGACAGACATGACGAATCTATAAGGGTTCCGTTTTTGCCATTCAGCTACGGAACCCTAAAAAGCAGCCTGTATCAGTCTATTTCCCCTGCATACCGCGAGGGTGTTAATTCTGCGACACTTCCTATTAAGTTAATGACGGCTACAATATATCAAGTGATCAATTAAGTAGTTGAGCTAATAAGCACTGTAAACAAACTGATTTGACGAAAATTGGACATTAATAAAATATTGACAAAGTAATTTATATCAATGCTACTTAAACCACATTTAGTAGAAATGAGTATCATGGCGATCATTAAATGTGGATAGGTAGAGAAGTATGATTAGGGTCTTATGGGCGAGGAGAAATATCATCCAAAAATGGAACTACTTAGTTGGTTTTATCAATGTTGTGCTGTTAAGAGGGGACTCTAGTGGGCCTTTCTCCATACAAACGTATTCCGCTGTTTTCTTCGTGGATAATGCGTCTAGAGCAATGATTTTTTCCAAAAAATCTAGGTCTTATTAATACACGCCCCTATCATTTTCTTTTTTTCAAAATATAATCACTTAAATAATTATGACAATCCAAAAACCCGAAAAAAAAGCCCATTTTTACCGCCATGTTCAGACGACTATCAGACAAATTAGATAAGTTTTTAACAAAAAAGAAAATAATAGAAGCATAGATATACTTTTCCTCTAAATTTTGATGTAAGAATTATTTAGGTCAGTTTGGATTTGAAGAAGAAAACAGCGGAATACAAAACGTCTTTTGGTCACGATTCTTTTAGGTAAAATCAGAGTGAGTTGCAGATGTCCTTTTGCACTATATGGGGCATGGACGGCAATAGTATCTTCAAATACCTATTCTTCAAATTCCTCGAGCTTAGAGTCCCCTTCTAACGCATAGTTGTCGACGTTCCTTCTTCTCTTTCCCATCTTGTAGTATTGGCAGTAATTTTCTCATATTATTTGAGTTTGAGCAAGTTATGGGATTTAATTTTGTTGTTGTGAACACTATCGCATTAGGTAAACCTGTAATGATAGTTATAAGATGGAGAAAATATATTTCTCACAATCAAACAGTGAAAAACCTAATGTCGCTTAACAACAGATACAAGTTGACCTATTATAATATCATTTGTTCATTTGGGCACTCTCGGTGAGTCGCACAGGTGCCAAACTGTCCACGGTACGACTGGACCGATTAGGCTAAGGCCTCATTAATGCATATAAGTGCGTCGTCGCTTCGACCTTTTACATATTTTTAGTGACATGCCACATTATGCGTTGCGTCGTCGCTTGCGACGTTTCAACGGATCGACGGACGAGAGACGAAGCATGGGGAGGGTGATGCGTTGATCCGTTGCGACGCAACGCAACGTACTAATGAGGCTTCAGCCTTTTGCCACAAAAAGATGGCATAGTTTTAACGATTAGATTAACTGTTTTGTTGACGTCAGCTATAGTCATAACTTTGTTGGTTTATTTGGTCAATAGTCGTCCGCCAGCGGGCGCCCTAAGGGCCGGCGCCCACTGCCGGCACGGCACGGTGTGTCATGGCAAAGGATTTTAATACTAATTAAGTTGTTTTGAATCTTATTTCAATGAGTTTAGAATTTATGTTACTTTATTTTGATACCAGTATACCGCGACGTGCCGCAGGATGCTGCGGCATGACGCGACACGCCGCAGGATGCGTCGGCATGACGTGTCTTGCTTTTTCATTCCACGGGATGCCGCGGCGCGCCATTGCATCCCGCGAGACGTATGGGTCACTTTGGTGTCGAGGGATTATGATTGCTAGCTAGTTGAAATAAGGTTGAAACTTGTGCAGCATTTCGGTGGGGCGCGTTCCGGTCGGTGCGCGGGGGCAAGGGAGGGAGAGACACAACAAATGTTCTCTATGCGACACAACCAACTTATAACCAACTTCGAATACGCGCGGAGCAAAACTGATGGATACCAGAGTGGCTGGGCTTTCAGCAGGATGCCACGGCATGCCACTGCACGCCGCGGGATGCCACTGCACAACCTGCCGTGCCATGCCGTGCTACGCCGTCAGTGTTCGCCGGCCCTTAATTTCTATGCAGTTGATGATGATGATGTTTTTCAACAGATGTATGGTTGAGACAAAATGTTATGTCCATATGAAGTGCCACATTTGGAATGCAATGTATGACACAAGGATCAGGGAACAGGTGTTTTAATAACAATGTGTTCTATTGTGAAATAGTTTATTTAAAATTCTATCAGAAAATAAACCACATCAGTTATTGTATTTGGTATTCAGCTCTGGCCGAACATGCTAAACCATTTGCGTTCGCATGCAACGATTGGAATGTGAGAACAGAAATTTTGAGCCGTTACATAGCACATCATTTAATACTGCGGCCACTCTACTTTGTACTCAAATATTTACTCAAATGCGTGTGCGGTCGCTATAATTATTAGAAATGGAACCTCCATTAGTAATAATCAACAATGTTGTAAAATGCTATTTTAATTTAATCATAAATATTTCTACACATTATCTATTAGTTACATTTACATAAAAGATTTCTATTTGAACCCAGAGCTTTCAGCGGATGTCGAACAAATGAACCATGTCCACATTTACATCACAAAGTTTATACAACGCGTCGTTATGAACATAAGTATCGGTATCACTCTATTAATATCTTGGGGCACTGTCTCTTAGGGGACGTCTCGTCGTCCACCGGTTCTTTCCGCTTCAATGACTTGCTGTCTACCTTCATCCCATCTACGTTGGACTCGTGTTCCTCAGTCTTTTGTTCATGATCAGATTCTAGCCTTTCGTTATTGGCTAATTCGTTATCTGGGATGTCTTCATCGAGTGCGATGTCATCAGCGGCGTCTTCTTGTTCGTCGTCGTCAGCTTTCTCGAGGTAGTCTTCTTCGTCAGCGGCTGCCTCAAGCCTTTCAGCGGCCTTTTGAGAAGTTGCGTTCTGTGCGCCAATGATTGAAGACGCTGAACGTTTGCTCACCGAAATGCGAGCTGTCAAAGCCCTGTACAGTTGAACTATATCGCCTGGGGCACCCTACAAAACGAAAAAACCAAAACTTAACAAAAACACAATTTTCGGGAATATTTAACTTACTTTCAACACATGTGGTATGCTGTCCTGCAAGTATTCTTTAGACAATACTTTACATGTCCTGTCTGTGCAAATACAACCTTGAAGATATGATAATACATGATAACCTTCAAGATAGCCTGTAAAAAACATTTACATGTTATCTTCCTATACCTACCAGACCTTTCACTCGAAATTGTAGCAAGCTACAATGCTGCATAATTCCACATGTCTAAAAGTTACTCAATAGCTTATTTCTTGAAACAGCTTAGCAACAAGTCTTTTATTTCTGACCTACAGTTGACTATGTTCATCTTTGCTACTTCATACTAACCATTATGAGGAATAACTTAATCTGCTGCTGGGAATCAACAGCTGTGATTCTGAGAGACTTGGTGCCGGCTCGCTCGACTACCATGTCGGGCCACAACTTGGTGTTAAGCACGACCCTCAAGGAGCCCGAAACTCGCGCAACGAGCCTGGCGGCGCCGCCGCTGCCCGCCGGCGCGTCGTTCAGTCGCAACATGCCGCGACCCCGCTCGCGCCAGCTGCCTGCTTCCCACGCGAACAGGCGACACGATATCTGAGAAGGCGAACATGACAAAGTTAATAAATATGTAGTGATATCTGTTTTTTATTTGATTGCGACCTACTCATTTATATATATGTTATTGTAGATGGTTTAAAAACCATAGTAATATCATAGTTTGGTGTGATTGAGAAAATCTTTATGCCTGAGAACAAGGTGAATTTCAATGCACTAAAAGCTTTTTTGCAGCAGCAGAATACACTCATGAGTTTATGAGGACATTTACATAGCATCAATTAGGTATTGGTGTAAACTAATCCTGAGAACACCAGTTTAGAGTTCCCACAGGACCAGAGTTTAGACACACTTATGAACTAGAATAAATTCTCCTCATGAAATGGCCACAATGGCAGTCAAGAAGACTTTTAAGCCTAAAGGTTGTAGTAGTACAGTATTTATTACCTGTAGAACATTGATCTCGCCCTCCTCGCCAGTTATAGTGTTGACGTGCGCTGCAGGTGGCGGTGGTCGCGCATGGGAGCGCTCGTACTCAGCTGCCGCGGCCGCCAGCCCGTCGCCGCCGCTTGACGAATCGCCTGGATTGCTGTCCTCCTACCAACATAATGGCGTATACAGTTACTTCTAGTTTTCCAGCAGACAATGAGAGTGAGGGAAGAGAGAGTGCACTTGTTATTACAGACACACTTCCTGCATCAATGGCTACCCTCCACTGAGACTAGGTATACAGTAGTTATACAGTCTGTAGTTATAATGTAAATACATTAAGCTTCAGACATGCTCTACATATAAACAGAACCAGCATCCATAAATTGATTAATCACATCAGATAGAAAAACATGCTTAGTTGATTGCAGGCTTCAATTTTAAATGAGCCTCCATATTCATCACTGGATGACATATAGGCTATAAATAAACATGACAATGTAACAACAAGAACTCTGTCATCTGGTATTTATCTTATCAAGCTGTAAGTTTTCAAACAGCATCAAAGGTCAGTTCCGTATTGTTTACATTGATTGGAAATAAGCTTACAAACAGAGTACACATCTACTGCAGAGAACATATTGTTAAACTCAACACCTGTAACCCACATCTTGCCAGTTGCTTGTCTCATACAATAGGAAGAAATAGAAATGTATACACTGGTTACAAAGAAATATGAGCTATTCAAATATTGTGTAAAATTATCATTTAAGTATGTTATAATTGACAGACTAATTAGATAAAGCTTTAAACCACTTAAGAAAATTGACTGACCTGATTATCCTTGACAGTAGCTGCAGCATTCGTGAACAATAATTCTGATGTTCCATTAGATGAGGTGTGGTCTGCAGATGATGCTTCCCCATTATTAACAGTTTCTTTTATAACAACTCTCTCACTTAAATTTTGACCAAACACAAATCCTGAGGAGCCAGGGGCAGGCTGTCCCGCAGGGGGCACTGTGTTGTTGGTCCGTGGAGTGACGGTAGTGCCTCCTAAAGGTACAAACTTGGGAGCCTCAGGTTCAGGTTTACTTTCCTTCAGTCTGTCTTCAGTTGGGGTCTCTTCTTCTTTATCCTTTATTGCTTCAGAAGCTTCTACTGTTCCGGCAACTTTCAGAAAAGGATTGTTACCAGGTTTCAGCTGGGAAGGTCGCAGAATTGAACCTAAATAGATGTGGCAGTATTAGTGGAGGCTCTTTATTTGTTTCATTTTAACTTTGAGATAAAATATCAAAACTTAAGTAGATAACTTACCAAATGGATTGAGCCCTTTATTAGAACTTGATGCAAAACTGGAGGAGCCAAACCCGCCAAGTCGCGGCTTTGCCAGAACCACTCTTGATTGGGATAATCCATTAAAGAAATCTTCAGTCGGGGACTTTCCTGTAAAAAAAAATATTAACTTCACAAAATAGTTAAGAAATTATATTATGACTCATGCAACGCTTCATACTACCATATAATGCACAAAGCCTTTTATCATTTCTTAGTTTGATTAAATAAAATCAATAACAACACTGAACAAAAAAAAAATGAAAAATTAAAAAAAAAAACAATCATGGTGAAAAGTCAACACTATTTCATGTGACATCTACATGACAATATTTGCGTTATAATAATACCAGCTGATACCAGCTTTCTAACCAACACAACAATAATAAAGTAAACGGCTTAGTTGCATGTTTACTCTGCAAAAAAAGCAGAAGGAATTCCATACAAAAGGAGCAGTATGGTGAATGTAACAACATCAAAGTGGTTTTATACATTTCTCATTCATAGATCGGCAGGTAAAACTGTAAATCACTAGCGCAAGCACACATAAGTAACGCTCAATATCTTTATTTATTGTAGAGGAATAGTAAAATAGGTGTAAAATAGTCAAAAGAATCTCGTTGATGATGCAGCATGGATAAAGTGAAATGAACTCATCTAACCGTCTTAATACTTAGTCAACTACGTGGACTGAAGCACTTTAACTAGATTTACATAAAACACTTGAAATAAACAGCACTAAGCATAGAAATTTATAAAAAATGCTAAATCTTACCTTGCTTTGCGTCTGCCATTGTCGAATTTGTAGGTTTTTTTTTTTACCTGGCCATGTAGAGTGACAAGGATATGTACGCTAGTGGCATTGCTTTAGTAACTGAAAAATCGAAATATTTATTAGAATTATTTAATTATAATTATTAATTGAATATAAATTTTAATTCATGTTCTTATTTATAAAGTGATGAAGATGGTGATAAATTAAAAATAAACTATTGGATTCGACTACTAGATCAATAGAGGCGGACCCGAGTTAAATGTCATCGATATCGAAACTGCGTAAGCTGTAAGCTCTATAAAAATTTAAGAATTGCCAGTCTCTGAATAATACTAGATTGAAGGGAAAAATATATTTATCTTTTTCTCAAAATTCAAGCTGTACGATTACTATTTTTATAGTGTTTTTAGTATTTTTGTTGTTCATAAAACTGCAAACGCTACATAAAATGCGAGTTATGTACTCTGAGGTAACTATACATTGATAGAGTGGAGGTGTGGTGGTAGTTATAGTGATACCTTGTCGTCGAGCCCATGTATTGGCTTTTCGTCCCCATAATCTAGGCACGAAAATGTAAGCATGACGCAGGCAACAACAGTGTGAAACCTTCTTAGAAACACAAAGCACTTAGTTTGCCCAAAAACAGTAACTGGAAAATATTTTGGATGACTTTTTATTAATTTTGCCCTGAAAATAGACCGTTTTTATTGGGACCACACTACCACAGCACGGTTTAGGTTTGTAGTGGCAACCCCTCAAAACTTGTCAATGTCATTTGTCAATCAGGAAGGAGCAAATAGCAAAATAATTTTTTGAGTGAACAAAAAGTAATTTTAATTAATTCTGTTTTAAAAGATAAACACAAGTAATCAAGACATTCCAGGAACAGGATATACAATTCAGTGAATTTGTGACGTGGAATATTCAAGTGTGACAAAAGTCTTTTTCGGAGTGAATTTACGATTTATATTATGAATTGGATAACTTGGAATATATTTTTATAAACTGCTTGCATTGGAGCCTTCAACAAGTATAACGGGTGCATTTACTACTGACATCATAACACTTAAAATATAAACAAAGCAGGTAAGCATTGTATTAATATATTTTGTGTTGAAACCAGTTTACAAAATACTATTCTGAATAAAACAAATTTAAGTATACCAATGTAAAATTGAAGAAAACTCTGGTTGGTTTTCTTATAATTTGATTCTCTAATCAATACTGACATGACAGAGTAGAAGAATATAACCTAAGAAAATCCTGTAGCTTTTACTTTTTAACATAGTTCTTCAACTGACAGCATTGCACTATTCAACTCTCCAATAAAATGATAATTACTTTGGATCAACTAGTTGTCATTGTTTATAAAATATAGTTTGAATTTATTAAACATCAATCTTTATTCGGTACCTAAATTCATTTGGAATGTACACAACTGATTATTATTTTCTGTAAAACATTATAAAGCGTTACATACCAAGTTAAAATGCAAGTCATTTAATTGTTCTTATTTTTTTTTCGATTTTCCTACTACAATTTAATTTTATAATACTCCTTCACATGAATCTGATAATTTTCTCTGTAAGTAATATAAATTAAGAAGAAAATTAATGGATAACAACTGTCATAACTTAACAACTGATTCAAGAGCCAGGTTAACTAACTTAAGCTTAAATAAGCTTATAGAAACTAGTAGATAAAGATAATCATAACACAACACTCACTTCGACTATTCCAACCAAACATGACTAACACAGCGTAAATATATGAAAAGCAAGAATTACAACTAAAAATTTCCCCAATTATCATCATGAATCATACTGGTCACTAATTTGTTACCCAATCAAAGTGTAATATTATTTAGATAAGATTTATTATGAAACTTATCCTGCGTTTGCCAAATGAGTAACTAACTTTGCAAAGCTAGAAAAAAAAACATCTCTAGTTAAGCATTAGCCTTTTGCCACTTCTAGGACAGAGATCTCCTGTCTGTGACTAGGGCTATAATATAA
Organism: Cerastis leucographa; assembly: GCA_963082945.1. Lineage (NCBI taxonomy): Eukaryota > Metazoa > Arthropoda > Insecta > Lepidoptera > Noctuidae > Cerastis > Cerastis leucographa. The sequence continues at coordinate 16,041,632 of OY720385.1, read as the reverse complement.
GCACAAACCCAGTGCTAGTAAGTGAATTTCATGTGTTCATCCGCCCCTAAGATGACCCACTGACCAAACTTTTCGTTGTTAATGTTTCAAAAGTTGATTTGCCTTTAATTTTATATGAGCTCCTATATGTAGTAAATTTGCTCACATTTGATGAACTTCTTATCTATATAAATAAAAATCAATTGCTGTTCGTTAGTCTCGCTAAAACTCGAGATTTAGCTGATTTTGGTTTAAAAATGTTTGTCGTAGACTAGGGAATGTTTAAAAGGTGAGAAGGGTAGGGTAGGGTAGGTAGGTAGGGTAGATAGGTAGGTGGTGTAGGGTTGGATAGGGAAGGGTAGGTAGGGAAGGGTAGGTAGGTAGGGTAGATAGGTAGGTAGGTTGGGGTAGGGTAAGTAGGTAGGGTAGGTTGGGGTAGGTAGGTAGGTAGGGTCTGTCGGGAAGGTGTGTCACCTACATGGGACGCGACGGCGATGGCCGTCGTGAGATGTCGTGCGGTGTTCCACAGGGGTCGGTTCTGGGCCCTCCCTTGTGGAACATCGGTTACGACTGGGTTTTGCTGTGCGAGCTTCTACCGGGTGCGAACCTGACGTGTTATGCGGACGACACGCTGGTCATTGCCCGGGGGAGCTCGTATAGGGAAGCAGCGTTGCTGGCTACGGCTGCGGTGTCACAGGTGGTGAGCCGCATCCGGCGCCTGGGCCTGGAGGTGGCCCTCAACAAGTCGGAGGCCATTGCTTTTCATGGCCCCCGACGGGCGCCGCCGCTGGGATCACACATATTGGTCGGGGGAGCCCGGATCGCTGTCGAGTCAACCATGAAGTACCTTGGATTGGTGCTCGACAGCCGTTGGGACTTCGGCCCCCATTTTCAGCGGCTGGTGCCCAAGTTGATGGGCGCGGCGGGCGCGCTGTCAACGCTGCTTCCCAATTTAGGGGGCCCGAGCACCGCCTGTAGGCGGTTGTACGTGGGGATCGTGCGATCCATGGCCCTTTACGGGGCCCCGGTATGGGCGACGGACCTGACGGCCCGCACTATCGCAGTTCTGCGCAAACCGCAGAGAGCGATGGCCGTCAGGGTCATACGGCGTTATCGCACGATCTCCTACGAGGCGGCTTGTGTACTGGCCGGATCCCCGCCGTGGGACCTGGAGGCGAAAGCCCTCGCGACACTTCACAAGTGGCGCGAGGACGCCAAGGATCGGGGCGAAAGGCTGGTGCAGCGACAGATCACGCTGCACCGGTCTCAGCTCCGACAGGTCATGGTGGCGGAATGGCGGGGGAGGCTTGACCATCCCTTCACCGGCCTCGAGACAATCGAGGCGATCCGGCCAGTACTCGACGACTGGCTCGGGAGGAAGCACGGCTCCCTGACGTTTCGGGCGACGCAGGTGCTCTCGGGGCACGGTTGCTTCGGGAAGTACCTGTGTCGCATAAGCAGGGAGCCGGACGCTCGGTGCCATCACTGCGTCCAGTGTCCGGAGGATACGGCGCGGCATACGCTGGCAGAATGTCCCGCGTGGGACGAGCCGCGCCGTGCCCTCGTCACAGAGGTAGGAGCAGACCTGTCGCTGCCGACTATTGCTCCCGCGATGGTCGACAGCACAGAGTCCTGGGACGCGGTGGTGTCCTTCTGCGAAACCGTCATGTCGCAGAAGGAAGCTGCGGAGAGGGAGAGGGAGATCTCAAGTTCCTTTCCATCCCGCAGCAGACGCACCGGGCGTCGGCAGAGGGCGGATAACGCCCTCTTCCGGCCCCCCTAAACAGGTCCAGGGGCGACGGATTCGGGGACATACGTCGCCCCCCATATCACTGGACCCGAGACGGCGGAGCGTAGTGTTCCACGCGCGCCTCTCACAGACGTAACGGGGGGAGTACACCTCACTCCCCCCAGGGACGAGGCCCGCACTGGTCGAGCGGGCCGGCACTAGTCCGGGGCAGCGGAAGTCACATTCGTTCCCGCTGCCCCCCGACGCAAGTGTGCGAGGGAACACCGGTGTGGTTTTAGTCAGTATGAGTCTGACAGACCCCTCCGCCCTCCCCGGCGTGGGGGACATCCATCGAGGATTTCCACATCGTCAAAAAAAAAAAAAAAAGGTAGGTAGGTAGGGTAGGGTATGGTAGGTAGGTAGGTAGGTAGGGTAGGTAGGTATGGTAGGGTAGGGTAGGTAGGTATGGTAGGGTATGGTGGGTAGGTAGATAGGGTAGGTAATAAGTGCATTGCAACGCATGCCGGGGACAGCTAGTATAGATCTACATAAAAAAACCTAATACCTATACAGGTACTAAGTCAACAAAAGATTTAATGTTAATTATTCTTTATCATGCAAAACCTATTAAACCTCACTTATTTTATGTAGATTTGTCATCATTCTACATGAAATCCATTATAATCCAATCTATTTCGGGTTGGCGCAGCATTTGTCTTCTTCCAGACTTCTCTATTACTTGTCATCTCATCAGACACCTCCTTTCTTGCCATATGATCATTCACACAGTGTATCCATAGTTTTTTGGTCTTCCTCTACTCTTATACACTCATACTTAAGCTTTCCTCACAACATTTTCCTCATTCCTCCACACCACATGCCCAGACCAACCGATTGATGTGTAGGAATGATTTCATATTCATGTTGACCAGAAGCTTGTCGCTAAATAATAAAAGCCGAACAGTCCGTCAATCTAAATAATAAAAGCCGAACAAACTTTTGAACTCCACGGTTAAGCCGCACTTGCCAAGGATGGTCCACCCATGGATGGGTGACCATCGATTACGCACAGAATTTCCTTGAGTGCCTTGGAAAGCATGTTAAACCGTTGGTCCCGGCTGTCATTTGGTTTCATCCAGTTAGACTGGCAGCCAACCTAAACATAGTTGAGAAAAAGCTAGGCAGATGGTGATATTTCTGGTTTGTAAGTGGAATGGTAGTATGTGCTGTACATGTGTACATGCTTGAATTTCAATGTCAATTGTCAACACATTTGTTAAAGGATTGTCATTATTATTGCTCACAAAAAAAAACCGCAACATTCTGCAAGTCATTGTAGACTTGTACAATAATAATAAATGTCCTCAATTTATCTTTATTGAATGGTCCTGAATAACATTGTGTATTCATATTGTATTGTATAACTTAAGCGCAGAATTATGTATACCATATCCTGTTTTGCAGAGCGCCATTTTTATCCGCCTTCTAAAAAAGGAGGAGGTTATGTATTCGGCGTTTATCTTTTTAAGTTGTGGCCATATCGTATTTTTTCTTCTAATTCGGCACGATCTACGTACATGGAGATTAGCATTTGATATGTAGTGCAATAATGGAAGCCTAGCACCCTGGTAAAAGGTGCTCCCTGATCTGGGTAATTCAATATACTGCACCATGATCAGTGGGGAAGGCTCGTTAAGCAACTCCAGATCTATTTATGTGAACACGACATCAGATCTAGCCATCTGCCCTAATTTATAAGACAAACCTCTAGGCACATAGGCTAGGGTCTAGTATAGGGTCTGATTTGAAGCGGATCCGTTGGTTGGTTGGTTTTCGAAGGAATTAACAAGTAAGTACCTAAATTAGAGTTTGATGGATTCTCAACTTCAAATATTCTCGTAACAGAAGCCGGCTCAGACTTTAGCCATAAGTACTGTAAGCGTTTCATACGTTTGTAAACATTAACTTGATACGAACAAGGTTAATATTTGTTTGAAACAAAAACTACATTAGCTTGATGCTTAATTAAAATCGAAATTCGCTCGATAGATCTCAGCTATTATGCAACTTTCAGCCCTAAGCTGAGCGTTGAAAAACCAACAACACAAAAGAGATGCATGAAAGGCATTTGCATGTGGCTGAGATGAGAATGCTAAGAGGGATGTGTGGTGTATGGCGAATGGGTAAAATACGGAATGAGTACTTAAGGCTAAAAGGAAGTCTGAAAGTGGCGCCAGTGACAAAAAAAAACCGGCATAGTGCGAGTCGGACTCACGACCGACAGATCCGTACTTTTAAAACCGTAATTATTAAGAATATTTTTATTATAATATGATGTAACAAAAAATATACGATTTTCGCAATTTTTCCTTTATCTGTGCTTTAAGACGTTGCGTCGTACTAAATTTCAAGATTTTGAGTTCACTGGAAGTACCCTGTAGGTTTTGATTCCCTGGCGAGTGTCGAAAATTTGCGGCATAATCGGCTGTATCTTTTGATTGCGTTGGCTTAGAAGTTTGATTTTTTCACAGCTCCAAGGGACAGTAAACCTAAGTATTTGATATTAATTCCAGCTTAATACCTGCACGCATTCCTGAGAAAAAGGGTCTTAACAGACGGACGGACGGACAACAAAGTGATTTTAAGGGTTCCGATTTTCCTTTCGAGGTACGGAACTCTAAAAAGTTGAGTGGTAATCGTTTATCTTAGTATGGACACGTGATGCGGAGGAATGAGGAAAATGTTGAGTATGGACATGCTACCCCGACCACAAATAAATTGGGTTATCCCAATTTATTTGTGGTCGGGAAGAAGAATGATGATATGATTTACATGTCGCCCTTAGTGAAAATGGGCATTAGAGGCCGCGCTCTTTGTAGGATAAGCATGACCCCTGACGTTCATTGTTTGTATGCCACTGATTTTGAACGTGGTAGCTAGATCTTGGAAGCCCAGTACCCGAACATTCAGTCAGAACTCAGAACCAGAGTAGAACTCAGGTAGTATCAATTTTTACACCAAAATAAGTACATACGTAACGCACAATTTAACCAAAACCAACTGAAAAAGTATCTAATTCGTATTTGAAAAAGAAACGCAGAATAAAGCTTAAGGATGAAGACTCCTTCCGGGTCCGAATCTAGTATGGCAAAATGAAATGTAATTAAATGAGTAAATGTAACGGAAATACTGCTGTAACTTGTAAAAACCACAAAATGTATCGTGATTTGTGATGGTAATTTTATCCCAAACCCGAATAAGAAAATAGTAACTTAATCGAATTATTAAAACATTATGCTCAACATTTCTGTCATCGCATATTAGCCATATGATAATATATTCAAGGCTTATTCCCCCGCGTTTAAAGCTCTGTATTCTTTAACCAATTCACAAGAAAGGTGACACCAATGACATGAACAACTATCGGCCCGTAACGCTCATGCCGATAATTTCAAAAGTGATTGAGAAAGTTATGCATGAAAAACTTTACAGCTTCTTATCAAAGTTTGACATCCTAAATGAAGAACAATTTGGTTTTTGGAAAAAACAAATCTACAACATTGACTTGTTTTGCTTTACTTAAATTGTTAACCAAAAGTCTTAATGGTAAAATACCAATTATCTCTGTCTTCTTAGATATATGTCCAAGGCTTTCGATGTCGTGAACCATAAATTGCTTCTTCTCAAATTAGATCGATACGGTATTAGAGGAAACGAGTTGAAATGGTTCGAAAGCTACGTCACCCATCGACAGCAATGTGTTGAGATCTTGAGTCAAACAGGGCACCAAAAAACACCACTTTTTGACTGCTGACTTAAATATTATAAAATAATTTAATTCTCTTTGACATTTTCATACCTAATATTTAACCAATTTTCAATTTGAATGTTATCCTAATTTATTTAATTCAATGTAATCTTACAAACTAACCAAAACCCTGAAAATGTACCCTGCAATGTACGCCGGAATCGGCAAAATATTATAAACTTTTATAACTATGTCACAAGTTCACAACTCTGTAACCATATTCTGACAAATATTGAACTGAAAATATTATTTAATTTAGTTATGCAAACGTGAATATTATTTCAATTTCAACCTTGACATAAAACAATACCCAATTACGTCAAAGTAAGGAAATTGTTTTTTTTACGTTAAGCGTGAAATTCTTCTTATATTAATTTAAGAAGTAATGTAGTAAGCTGTGACAACGAACAAGACGGACAAAGGAACTGATTAGGTATAGCATTTGTAATTTATTTGTGGATAAAAATAAACGAAAGAAGTGGTAATGCGCGAGCGTTAAACTGTAAGAACAAGCAAAACATGTGGAATATATTACAAAGTACCTTTTTTGCAATAAATCTAGAATTATAGGAAGCCCACGAATCAATCTATCTGCAAAGTATATTTTTGGGTACGTATTTGAATATCGAAGATTAAAATACCTACGCTTAAAATACTCGATTGTATCAAAATGTCGAAAATTGTTATACCTACGCTTAAAACGTCGAAGATTGAAATGCCGAGTTATTAAAATTTCGAATAATTCAAAATATCGAATGACATTATGCCTAAATTCAAAATATCAACATTTAATACATCTAAGTTCATAATATCTACGTTAAAAATACCTACTAGTTATGTTTTCGATTATTCAATAAAGGAAGAAGAAGGATTTTTTGTTTAATTTTTTGTAAAATTGTCACTGATTATATTGCACATTTGCGTACAAATGTGTTTTATTTTGGGTGACACATGAGGTTTTCCTTGTTTTTTTTTTAACTACCTAGTAACTGATTACCAACTAGCAAACAAGCATGCAGCAATCATGCAACATGCAAGCAAGTATGGTTTCTGTCACGGCTCCAGCGCTGCAGGGCTCCGGCAGTCCCACGCGAGCTTAACGTCGCAGATGGTCTAAACGCTTACCACTTCGGCGAGTGTTAAAACCACCTGCTCCTCAGCTCGCGGGCCGCCTCGCCCCTCCGCGCCTACGCGATTTTAAATTACACTCTAGGGGTAGGGCAGACAAGACTACGTGAAGTCGCTTTTGGAGCGATTCGTTTCTGTCACTCCGCTCTGCTCCCGCCTGAACCTTCTATTATAACCCATCCGAGTCGGATTGCTTTGAATTGGGGTATTAATAATAAAGATGGTATCAATATTAAGTATATATTTTAAACGTTAAGGCGCAGATATACGACTTTTAATGATTATAAATTGAACATCACGTCTAAACTTCTAGTTGTATTTCTTTGAAAAAAAAATATATTATACTAGACAAATTTCTTTATAAATTGATATGTGAAAATGTGAAATTATATTTTCATAACATAGTGTAATTAATTTGTAAATTCATGTCTAACGCGGACAAAAAAACGATAATAACGCAAAAACTATCGGACGTATTTGCATGAAACTTTAACCATCTGAAAGACAATTTACCAATCCATATTTTAGTATACGGTTTTTATTTGTATTGTGTTTGATAAATGAAGGTGGGTTGTTTTTCCGAATAATCTTGGTGCGCGTTGAAGCGTTACGCATGCACTTTTACTCGCTCAAGGTCGCGGGCACTTATTGTCGCCTTAAGCCAAATGATTTTCGATTAAATAAACGTTATATCCAATAACGTTATACGAAATAAGTTTTAGAGTTTATAAATGTTATATCTAAAGAAATTATATCAACTGTTGGTATAACTCACGTTTATTATATCTTGTGAACGTTATTAAAATGAAATTATACCAAATAACTTTATATGATATGATACGCACCCCTATAATTTAAAAAGCATTGCAGGCTCTGTAAGCACACTAAACTTTCAATCGTTTTTTTTTCATATGTATATGTGTCCCTAGACTTAATCATGCGTGACCGTAGCCGCGACAGCTTAGCCAATATTAATATAAATAAAAGCTTTTAAAAAGATAAATAAACTAGATTATCTTAGATGGGTCCCACCCAATAACACGAACGCGATGACTTTGAATTTTTTATTATTCGGGATTATTGAAAATGCGATAAAATACGCTTTTATGCTGAGTCACCATGACTCGAAACGTTTGCCTCGTTTGGTTGTGTGTGACTACCAAAAATTTGAGCGTGCAAGGTGTATGTTGTCCTGCCGTCAGTAAGCGCGCGTCTCTTGCGGCTAATACAACACTTTCTCTGATATATCACAACAAATGAGGAGTGGTGGGGGCCCAAAACCGATTTAATTTAGAACTAAATAAAAAAATATCTAAGTGAATTGTGGAATAGTGAAGTGTGTGCTGTGCTGTGCAACCTCTTAAGTGTGGTGAATTTGATCTCAAATTGAAATTGTGATAATATCGTATTTTAGTCAATTATTTATTAAATATTTTCCATAAGTGATAGATATGAAATTTGAGACAAATGTGTTCGGATCACAGTGCAACCCGTCTTACATAGGTAATTTTTTATTGGTTTTCAAAGGTATTTTATAAATCCACCAATCAGAAGTGTGCTTCTGTGACTCGGCTAATGGGAAACATTTTTGAGTTTCCCTAATACTCTTGCTGCAATAAATACTTATAAGTTCTAAATTCAACTTGCTTATTCAATCATCTATCTATCTATCTATATATATAAAAATCAATTGCTGTTCGTTAGTCTCGCTAAAACTCGAGAACGGCTGGGCCGATTTAGATGATTTTGGTTTTAAAATGTTTGTCGTAGTCCAGGGAAGGTTTAAAAGGTGAGAAAGGTAGGGTAGGGTAGGTACCTACCTACCCTACCCTACCTTTCTCACCTTTTAAACCTGGTAGGTGGGGTAGGGTAGATAGGTAGGTAGGGTAGGGTAGGGTATGGTAGGTAGGTAGGTAGATAGGGTAGGTAAAAATTGCACTGCAACGCATGCTGGGGACAGCTAGTCTTATAATAAATTTACAGTAGCTATACGTTTAAAACCAAATAGAATTAAGCCTTATATTACTAATTACTTATGCCTAGAAAATACACAAACAAACTAGCTAGCGTAGCTAGCTTCACTGTCATCCATACTTCCAAATGACACTGCATCAGAACATAATAATGCCTGAGAACATTCATGACAGTTCAACATGCTACTCACCCATCAAATTTTTCAAGTCTTTATTGAATCTATCTCTGCCTGATCTAGATTCTACAAAGAAAAATGACTGTCCCGCATACAAATTTGGGCATTGAACTCTTATCGCTCTTTTCAGTACTCGTGGCAGCGGGCTTGCAGTCAACACACGTTCTAAAACTGTTCTGTTAAAAGCAAGCCACCTGGTTTAGGTGTCTTCTGACCAAAAATGATGGTGTTAGAACACTCCGTCACTTAACCAATCCACTCTCAGCCTCTATGGAAAACGGCAGTATCGATGCTTGATCCCCTTTATAACCGCCATTAGCAAGCGACTGGCGACATACATCCATGTGCATACCACCGTATCTCCTACAGCTCATAGAACCCTAGTACTTAGATTTCTGTTTGTCCATCAGGTATGGAGACAGATGAAGATATGGGCCGAAGCAATATGTTGGATAACATGCCGCCCATCAGCTGCGACGTCTTAGAAGGTGAAATGGGCACCGGTTCTAATGAAATTGGTGACCTGACGTTCTGCATGGGAAACTATATCAGTGACTTTATGAAGGTAAGCAAGCTCTTTTCCATCGTTGTTTTTCTTTCTAAATCAACTGCAGTAAGTGTAAGTGTCTCTAATAGTATAACAGAATTAATCCAGTGCTCTTGCCCAAACCTGCGGTATTGATAGTGTCGTTCCAAGATCAAAGATCCATCTTTTGGATGGATCTTGGATCTATGAGGTTCAAGATGGCGTGTTACAATCTTCGAGCTCGTGTTGCTCGGTTTTGCATCTTGCATTATCCGTATTTGTTCCATTTTCGCAAGTGCCCAAGGCATGTTATAGGTTGAAAACGTCCCTGCGTATTCCTGGCTCACAGCAGCGGTTAACCAGAACTATGAGAATAGATAGAACGATCACACATGTTGTACCGTCGACTAACTTCAGTGTTCAGACCAAGTCTAGTCAAATTCTGACATCTACGGAGTAGTATTAAGATGTGTTCAATCGTGTATTCACGATGCGATTCCTGCCTGGTATTAAAATTGGACATCTTCTAAGCTTGAAACTATCCAGAGATACTTAACGATCTAGAGCTGTGGTTAGCTGATCCATGTTAATATTAACTTAATGGCAATTAAAATCACCTTAAAATCGAATACAATAATATAATAGATTTGATTCAATTGACAAAATTGGGTTAAATTATTGCTATCCTAAAAGTACCTCCTCTTTAGTAAATCCTATTTATCTAAATCCAGCAAGTATCCGATGCGAAAACATGAGATATAATTACGTACTATGTAGCAAGTAGGTACTTTTTTTTTTGAGTTTCTTAATATACTTACCGGTGTCAAAAATTAAGAAAATTAGCGATGTCGCTCTAAGTTACTGCAGTCTACTACATAGTTCAGTGACCTAGCGTCAGGATTTGATAGGTCAACGGACGTAGCAGTAATACTTTTGGGAGCCCAACTTGCAGACAGAACAGCAACATCATCATGATGACTCACTGGTCTACTTTCAGTCTAATTCATTCCAAAGTAAATTTTGCACAAAGCGTCCTACAACCTCACATGACACGAGAAATCCATAGGCTTATGATCATCAACCTCATCACCATCTGCATACATACCTAATTCGGCATTGGATCTATTGTTAAACCAGCATATTTTATTTAGCATATCGACAAACAGATTATTTAAGGTAAATGTTTTGAAAACTCATTATGTTAAGGTGGCACAGAATTTGTAAACCGCTTTACAAATCACTCACATGTCTGCTAATCGAATGTTTTTAAATTTTCTTATCGCTATTAATCGCAAATTATCGCAATGTATTCATTATGTATGAACGATAAAGTAAATTATTATGTTACGTCGCATTTTCTGACCGAAATATTTCGTAAAAAAAGGTAGGTCGGCATTGTGTTGACTGACGACTGGCAACTTACGTTTGTGCGTTGTTTTGCATTAGCATTTGCGACTAAATGTGTTGCCAGTATTGAATAGTCACTTTGAGAAAACTGCGTTGTGAATTTGCGGTTTCTAAATAATGATTCCAAAGAGCACAAACATTATAAATGTTTTAACCTGCGTTATTTGGTTTAACATTTCTTGCCACATAATCTACAGAATCTGAATGATACCATTTTGGACTTTGTACAAAGACTTTGGATATTTTGTACATGTCCTAACCATTTATATTATTTTTATCATCTCGCAATATGTTAAAGTCAAACGTTTTTACCTTGGCTATTATAAAGAGGGTTCAATCAACTTCAGTTTTTCTGACTGTCCTAATTATTCTACGATATTATCAGAAAAACCGCACGTCAGCGACTTCCGACGCCCATGCCTGCTCTTATTCTAGTTTATCACTTTATCAGTGATGCATGCTCTTTCTATCGATCACTAGCTGTCCCCGGCATGCGTTGCAATGCACTTTTTACCTACCCTATCTATCTACCTATCATACCCTACCCTACCTACCTATACCTACTCTACCTACCTACCTACCATACCCCACCCTACCCTACCTACCTACCTACCTACCTACCTACCCTATCCTACCCAACCCTACCCTACCTACCTTTCTACCCTACCTACCTATCTACCCGACCTACCCTACCCTACCTACCTACCTACCTACCTACCTACCCTACCCTACCTTTCTCACCTTTTAAACCTTCCCTGGACTACGACAAACATTTTAAAACCAAAATCAGCTAAATCGGCCCAGCCGTTCTCGAATTTTAGCGAGACTAACGAACAGCAATTGATTTTTATTTATTATATAATTTTTAGTTCCTTCCTGAAAATCATCCCCTTCCACCCAATGTAGCTCTATGCTTTCGTAGTTGCTGCCTTTCTTATATCCAGAGTTTTCATTTAGCTTATTTTCACAGTCAGCCGTGTGTCTTGTTTGGTATGAATAACTATTAGAAGTTTTTTAACCATGCTTCATGTTTCTCTGCATCATTATGTTCATGCGAACGTCAAATCAAACACTAAATTAACAAAAGTATTACTTGACTTCGATATGGAGTACAAGCTTAGTGACAGACTGATAACAATCAGACATTTTCAGCTCAGCATCTTCAGCCTCTAAAACAGTACAAGTTACGCTTGAGTTAACTGTTACACAATACACGAAGCAGCCAAAACAGTGAGGTTCGTATCAAAATCGCTCTGGTTGCATACGCCAAACAATGCTTGATCGTCACATAATGCAATCACATCTAACAACTGCTTTCCTTTTGCAAACTTAATATAAGTTGAATAAATACCAGGATGTTAGCCATTCTTGCATTGCACATTTAAAAGTAACACACACGGTAAAAGTAACACAGACAAGTTACTTTTCAAATCTCTAATTGGTCCTTTAGAAACGTGTTTTAGACAGTTTACATAGCTACTGAATCAAAATATCTTCTACGCTAGGCTATAAGACCTACTATTCGATACTAGCGGAAGTTTAATAATGTATTAAATTAAGAATCGGTCATTAGCGCCTTGTTATGCAAGTGACACAGTGATTGCCCAACGGCCGTGAACTCTTTAAGTCCCGACGTCATTTCGCGAGACCGCTTCGCAATAACCAACATGACTGGCAGCATTCGAGCCACGTTAAATATTTTCGACTAAATTAATTCCTGTTATGTATGTATTTACTTAAATTATGTTCCTTGAGGCTCACCAGTCATCATTAAACATGGGCATTCATTTTGCTCGATAACATCCGGTTGCGTAGTGGTTTTCTAGTAATCGTCTAATATAAGATATTATTAATTTTTTTTTTCTACAGCCTGCAAAATAACATGTTTTTCATGTATCATTGTCAGATTTATATATTTACTAGCTGTCCCGCGCAACTTCGTCTGCGTCAAGATTTCCCCGTTTTCGCAACATTTTTCATTGCTGCTCCGCTCCTATTGGTCGTAGCGTGATGATATATAATCTATGTCCTTCCCCAGGTTGAAATCTATCTTCTTGCCAAATTTCATTAAGATCCGATCAGCCGTTTAGTCGTGAAAAGGTAACAAACAAACAAACAAACAGAGTGACATTCGCATTTATAATATTAGTATGGAGTATGGATTATTGTCACAAGATTGTTTGGTTATCGCTTTAACCAACATTGCAATATTGATCTCAATTTAAGATCATCAATCAGAAAATAAATCTCGAGAACATAGACGAGAGTCAGAGCACGTGGACATAGAACCTCTTTAGCATAACCTTTGTAATCATTGACAAGCATCTCAAAGCCGGCTACATTATTTATCAGCCCAATACTTGAACTTAGTCGACCTTCATAAATCTATCTTGAAAAACAATCTCACTTGAAGTTGTTGAATCATCGGAAAATCACCAAAAAAAATTGTTAAGTATTTATGAACCTACTGCAGTTTCCACGTTTCACTGAAAAGCACAAAACAAAAAAGTGACGGAATAAAATCACTAGAATGTCGTCTGACTAAACCAATTTGAAAGTTTAGACACCTACACTACACGCTATTTGAACATCTTCTTTTGCTGTTTTTGTACTGTCAATACTTCATGATGAAGAAAGCAGTAATGCTTCGAACTTTGCGGTTTCGTCTGCCTCTTTTATTTCTTTTGCAATTGAATTTGGCAATATTCCGGAAGAGTGTCCTGCTCTTAAAACGTAGGATAACAATCATGAAAAGGGCCCAGATCGGCCGGCAGTATCAGGTTATTGATAAAAGAAATAAAGTGATTTTGTATAAGCGAGGATTTTTTTTTAAGATTTTCGGATCGAATGGTTGTTGGTACTTCGGTATTAGCAATGTAGTGGACTCTGTTATTGATCTCGTTTATGCGTCTGAGTTTTGGTGTACGTGACTAGAAGTGCTTTGTCATGGTGATGGCTTAATTCCCAGACCATGTGGAAACCCTAGTTCCCAAAACCAGCATATTAGTTAGGCTATCTTTCATGTTTTGCAAACATGGTATGTTTTGGGATATATTATTTGTTTGATCAATTTATATTTCAATTAATCAACAATATTTAAAGTTTATTCTTGGTCTAAGAAACGACGTAAGCGCAGTAAGCACACCGGGAAACTCGTCAATACTAACTAATTTGATTGGACGTATTATTTCAAGGGTGTTGCGCGATCAATATTTTGCGTTTTTTAGTTCATCTTGAATCTACATTACTAACTTTGTTGCCAGATTAGTGTCGTGCACTTACGAGTCGTGAAAGCATCACCTGTGGTGACTAACTATGTGTCAAAGACAATAATTGTGTGACGTTAAATCCGTAGCTCACGTTGGCATGACGTTTAACTGCCATTCAATAGGATAGGAAGTCACCTTACTTTCATTAGCAATGTCATGTTAAACGAGAATTACCGTAACTGTGTCTCGAGTGATCTCGATTGACAGGGATCTCGAGTATTCCACGTAGGGTTGAACCTCATCTATCAGCACAGAATCGCATTTTTCGGATGTTTAACTATCTATTTGTCTGTTCTGGCGTTACGCGGCCGACGCGACGATGCAAAGCGTATCTTCCGCCAGATGTGTGTCGACCCTTAAGGAATCATTGCTTGTCGTAAAACTCGCGTCAGAATAGTCCTAAAAACCTGTTCTATTAGGAAAATGAAAATGATTGCCAATAAATATGATTATTAAATTTAGTATACCTAAGTACCTAAAAGTAATTGCTCACGACTTCGTCCACGTGGTTGCAGGCTTTGCAACTCGAATTTATAATTTAATCATCGTACCTCGACCTATCCAATATCTATATACATTTCAAGGTCCTATAAATAATCTAAATTGTTTGGTTGAGGTTTTGTGTCAATATTATGAAATTCGTACCTTTTCTTGCTAAAAAAACTTTTTCTGGAACAAAATATTTTAAAGTCGGAAAATAATTGGAAATGTCTTTATTTAGCCGCTTGTTCTCGGTCTAAAGCTTTTGCCAAATCCAAAGATATATCAAAGCTACTGTGCCTGATATTTAACGTCCCTAAACGTTATTTCGCCGTTACGCATTTGTGTGGATGCCAAAAACACATACAATGGCTGTTATAATGGTAAGAATAAGGCGTAATTCATTGCAGAACCAATGGCTGAAACTAAAATAACTATAATGAAAATACATGGATTATGTCTCACTCAAGTAAACCGCGAATAACCATGTATAATTAAATTGTTCCGCTTGTCCCCATTGATGCTAAAGTGGACGGAGACAATGATTCGATGCGGTCTCATGCAAATAACGAAGAGTTTGAGACTAGGCCAGAATGTGCAAACAACGTAGAAACGCGTTCAACGTGCGTTCAACACATTCTGTTCATATCCTACATAATAATAGCCAATAAATAAACATTGTAACTTGCCTACTTATCGCGGGTTCGCACCACGGTCTACCATGACAAAGCATATTTTTATCAGCCACCTTCGTAGCTATAGGTACTTCATTTTTGTCGAGCTGTTTACATAAGTATCTAATATGTATGGAAATGATTGTATTTTTTTCGAAACGGGTTTATTTCGACATGCCGAAATAAATTTATGTAAGTACTATTTGTGCTGAGTCACGCTCGTAAATTCCGTCTGCTATCGTAGCTGTCAGTTCAACTTGTTTTGCTGCATTAGTTTGAGATGGAAATCATTTTTTTTTGTAGTGCCCGTGATATTTGCTAAGGTATTTTTAAAAGAGGTTTGTTGTCTACGTCTGTGTCTATGAGATAACAGTGGAACCTTGGACCGAGCAGGAATGGTGACCATAAATTAGATTATCTAACCGAAATAGTTTGTATAACGATGACTAGGTGATATTTTTAGCACGTGTTCCTGAGTATTATTCTGATCTTTGGCCACTGGAACATTTTCGTGAGAAGTGTTAACAAATAAGATAATGATAATGTGTACCTAATCCATCCATACTACATAATATAGTAGGTACCGTTTCCTTTGAACGGATTTCGTCAAAAGGCATACAGGTTGGCCATGACCTGGGTAACCTGGGTTAGGAATAGGATACTTTCTATCCCAATAGGTCGGTCCGTAGGATAATTTCTCCGACATCCACTCACGCGAAGCCGCAGCAATACGAGGTTATAGGGCAAGAACTAGACGGGCCGCGTTTAAAACACGGCTGGTTCACACTTACCGATTTCCGTAAAAATGAACAAAAAAAAAATAAAAATTACATACCTATTTTATTATTGATTCGGGACGAGAATCATTAGCATAGTTACCTCCTTGAATTTGACGAGGATGCAAAACAACACCTTGTATAATTTCTAGCTGGATACCAATCATTGGAGAATTCTAGGGTTAATGAGACGTTACAAAACCATCGACCCCGCTTGCTCAGTTTTGCTGTTTAAACAACTTTGTGTAAACATTCACGGTGTTCAACAACATGTTTTCAGAATATGACAATAGGTTATGTTTTCAGATGATGTTCACGATGCGGTCACACCATATGCTGACTGACGTTGTGTTGGAAGTCGGCAATGAGCTGTTCCATGTTCACAAAGTCGTCTTAGCTGCGGGGAGCCCGTACTTCAAAGTAAGTTGTCTTTTTACAGTTTCGATGAGTCGCAAAGGCAAACCTGCGAACCTCAAATCTATCGAACCTATTATGACTATTCACTTGCCCAGTTTCACCTCTCCAATAGCCTCTGTTCCATCGGTGGTAGGGGCTCAAATTGAGGACCTTCTGAAGCTGTGGAGCATTTGAGCCACAATTTGATCAGCACCAGGCTTGAAAGTTGAAACTACATGAAATAAACCAGATTGTTATCGGAATTTCTGTAAAATCTTCTCATCAATCAATTCAGACTGATGGGCATCGAAACTACATTGGACAGACTAGTCCTTAGCTGGAGCTGTCATACGAATCATTAGCATTTCATGTTTCTTTAGCTCATCGAACCATATTATACGTTCAACGAAGCGATGTTACGAAATCATAATTTAATATAATGTTTATCACACGCTTCGAATTAAATAATTGCAAGTCATCGTGCAGAAATAAAATCATATACATATATATATTAGTTATACACGGTACCTGTCTACATGTATACATTTATGCGAGTAGGTATAATGGTTTATTATTCTAAGCATATCCTTTGAAGGTAACCTACATAAATGTGTGTTTGTTACTTATGTACATGTTTAACGGATCGTCAAACTCCTGACTGCTGTTATTGGCTAACTAAAATAACAAGAACAGGCTAATCAAATCACTTACAACCTATTAGTTTGTGTCTAAAAATCCCTAGCCTACAAGTTTTACCCTAGCCGCGTTTTTTCGGTAATTGTTTCGCGGGATCACACTACCGGGGTAAAAAGTATCCTATGTGCTATTCCAGATTATATCTATCCCTGTGCCAAATTTCATCCAGATCCATTTAGTAGTTTTTACGTGAAAGAGTAACAAACATCCATCCATCTATCCATACCATACTTACCAACTTTCGCGTTTATAATATTAGTAGGATCTAAGACTTTATCATTTATTTATTTTCTGCGCTATGACATATGATTAAATATGGTGATTATAGGCCTATCCTTCACAGTGTTCCTTTCAATTGATCTATTCGTATTTTTTACTTACCAAAGACTTACTATAAATTCCTAATTAACAATCGTGTTACATAGTATACTTAATAATAGTTGTTACTCATTCATTCATTCACGTTGAATGAGTCGGTATCTACTTATAAAATTGTTCGATAAACAATGACTCCTTATCATAGGCGAGCCTCTGAACAAATATTGTTAGTATCCACACATTCAACGCAAAGATTTTCCGAAGTGTTATTTAAAACGTGAGCGACTGAGCGATGACGAGAATATTTTCCATGTCATCGCGAGTTTGTAAACATGGTTAATCCCCGTAATCTGTAGATAGAAATTGTTTTTGTCCAAAACCTTTTTTGCTATGTACCTAATATTTAAGAATAGTTAAATTTATTTCTACATAACTTCACGCTTGTAATCCCCGAAGAATTAGGCAGAGATGTATACACGGTGTAAATCACCTCATCACGAAGCCGTCAACCAAGCATTCTGTACATGAAACTAAGTAACTTTACACAAAAATTATTGCTGGGAAACGACTTTTTTTTGGGGGGTGTAAAATCATGTTTTGTGGTAGAACTCAATGTAACGCACTCAAAACATTGTGCTGATGGACGGATTGAATAGTACGGGGGTCGTGGAGGTGTTTTTAGTAAAAATCTTACATAAAAAACTTGTATTTAAAAAAATACTTGTCATAAGTTGGAACTTTGACTCCTAATATCTCCGTAACTAGAAGGTTCCCAGGTATGGTGTAGAACAAAAAAGTGATCGCACTGACAGGGAGAACCAGTGCCTTTCGGCTTCGTTAAGAGGTGTTTTACACCCTTTATTATAGAAAATCAACAAATGTGAGGAAGAGCCTATTGCCATCAACCGGGCACAAATCCAGACTCTGTGGGTGATACTGAGAATTATGATATTCATGATGGAAAATCCAACAACACTTTTCCCAACCCGGCAATCAATACGCGCTTGCTTATACATTTTATTTTACCAGTAACGCCTTACGTAATTTCATACAAACTTTTAAGTCCTGATTTTTCGAAATCAGTCTAAAAAGTTGCTACAAAACATTTTCGAAATGTCTTAAAAAAAAAAAAAGTAATTGGAACTGTTTCTGTTTCTATAGATAATTTATAATCGGTCTAATTTAGCTGTAACAGTATTTTTCGAAAATGATTTTAAGTAACTTCTTAGACCTATGTATCCTGCTTATGCGTATCCAGTTTCAATAAAATCGGTTCAGTCATTTCGGAAAATAAGGACTTTAAAGTTTGTATGAAAGGCCATAAGTTGTAAACGCTCTTAAAGCATCATTTCTATTTGAAACTGTATCCAAGTTGAGGCACCACTGAGGCAAACTTAACGGTGAACTGTCTGATTCCGATTTCCGACCTAGATGAAACCAGTATTCTGTAATGATGCGTCAAAATTCATCAGTTGAATCAAATATGACTCAAATCAAATATGACTCACTTACTGTAATAGATTTAGATTCATATAAAATCAGTGGTTGGTGATAAACCCATGAGTCTTAATCATAATTTTGAATTACATGATATTGACTTTTATAGAAAATGCCTATGACTTTAACTCCCCCGCTGTATAATTGTTTGCTTCAATTATTCAAAAATAAATAAACATAGAATAGCATTCATACAATTATGTGAATTGTTACTCTTGTACGTGTTTGTAGCGACCTAGAAAAAAAAAGCAGCTTGCAACAAAAAGTACCATGCGCCATCTATGATAAAGCTGAAGAACTAATAAAGGTTAGCTAAAGTTTACATCCACTTTAGAGTTTAGACTATAGAGAATCCCGACAACAACTGTCGGATTGCCGCCCGATACGAACCATCGCGTATCAGTAGGATTCGACGATCACGGCATACCCTAGTCACTCGCGACGATCCTATCACCGTAATTCAGGAGAGCAGTAGGGAAACCAGTACCTTAAAGCGAAAGCACAAACACAGACCGCCGTCTTTCCGGCCTCGCCGTCGAGGCCCGTCGCGAAGTCCCTGTTCACGAGCCCCCCCCCCCCTCCTCCTCCGACCCTTGCTCGAGTCAGCCCGCGAAGCTGAGGCTGAAGTTATAAATCAGCCCCTAAATAATAAAATCACTCAGATCCCCTTTGCTGCCCTTCCCCAGCGACGCCCTAAGTCGAGGCCCGTACCCCGCAGGGGGTGCCCTTAGCGTGTTGTCGCTTAGTTTATAAGTTTTGTTGCCCTGGCTGGAAGCCTTAAATTCAAGGCATCACCAGGATAGACCGGTAGACGCCAGAAGCTAGCCTCAGAGGCTGAACTACGAGATGCCAATAAAAAAAAAAACAATACCAGATATAACACCCGTCTGGTCGGAGGATCCTCCCTTTTCAATGGAGTATCGAGGAACTTTACACTCTGTTCCTCATATCCCTAAATGTTTATGAAAGTAGGACTACATCAATTCTTGCAAACTTCTCTTTCTTTATCGTGCGGTTAGTGCGTAACCTGCTGTCTAGAGTTGTTATGCTGCCCAATTGGCCTCTAACTTGGCTTTACATGCAGTCGAGAAATATCTCTCAGGCATGCTAGTTTCCTCACGTCTTGCAAACTTCTCTATACATACACGGTGTAAATCACCTCATCACGAAGCCGTGAACCAAGCATTCTGTACATGAAACTAAGTAACTTTACGCAAAAAACATTGCTGGGAAACGACTTTTTTTTGGGGGGTGTAAAATCATGTTTTGTGGTAGAACTCAATGTAACGCACTCAAAACATTGTGCTGATGGACGGATTGAATAGTACGGGGGTCGTGGAGGTGTTTAAAGTAAAAATCTGACATTAAAAACTTGTATTTAAAAAAATACTTGTCAAAAAGTTGGAACTTTGACCCCTAATATCTCCGTAACTAGAAGGTTCCCAGGTATGGTGTAGAACAAAAAAATGATCGCAATGACAGGTAGAACCAGTGCCTTTCGGCTTCGTTAAGAGGTGTTTTACACCCTTTATAACGTCAACAGGGCACCCCATTGGCGACTAACTAACAAAATCGTCACCCAGGATATTGTTACCAGACTGTTTATTTTAGTTAAAGGTATTTGCTTTAGCTGACCACTAGTTTAACCCATTATGAACGTACAAAAAAAAGTGCTTACCTCGTTTTATAGAATTCAATATTTTTTGTTCTTCCACAGGCTATGTTCACAAGTGGACTGAAAGAGTGCGAGATGTCTCGAGTACGTCTACAAGGCGTGTGCCCCTCGGCCATCGCGTGGCTAGTCTACTTCTTGTACACCGGCAAGATTAGGATCACTGAGATCACCGTTTGCCAGCTACTGCCTGCTGCCACCATGTTCCAAGTAAGTTATACGTTATGTTATGATACAACTTTATTTTGAACCTTATTAGGTCGGACATATGATATTTCGGGCTTAATTGTCGGGGTGCATTCACAAGCATATATGTAAACACATGATAAATGGATGGAATAACGACTAACAACTTTGAGATAATAATACCTATTTTATGAGTTCCAAAATACTATGTTAGTAGCAACACGAAATTCTAACTAATAAATTAGGAGAAATTCACTTTCAATAGTAATAGGGGATGATCACATTTTCTTTGTCCGTCTGGTAGTTTATTGAAAAGTATTGGAAACGTATTTTTTCTTTTTTCACGTGGTCATAAAATTACGGAGTTATATTGAGTTGAAATGGCGCATGACGTCACATGTAGGTAAGTTTTATACCTACTTGTGACGTAGTGAGCCTCCTCTCTCCAATTTTAATGAGTTTTAACTAAGTCATTTTTTGATATTTTGATATAACAAAAAATACGTGTCTAATATTTTTGTATTACCTGTCTGACGGACAAAATAGAATGTCGTTTTCTTTACCCAGTCCGCACCCCTATTTGTTCAGCGTATTTATAATTATGTACTCGTAACTGTACTACCTACCCTAAACCTACTATTGATCGACAGCCTAGAATTTCAGCATCTGGCTATCCTTTTGATTAAAAAACATAAACTGTTATTATACTTTCCTGTTATTCAAAATCCTACTATTCCTGTTGATAATATAAAACAGAAGCAGGAACACATAATAAAGACACACCTACAAACAGGCAAATCCCATATTAGTCAGATTCAGTGAAACGCTTATTTCTGTGACCCACTGTGTGCTCTTTGAACTTACAACGTCATTGTCTGTGACTGTCATGGTAACGTGAAAGACGTAACAGACCGGTTTGTTAACTGCGCAAAAAAACTGACTTGCAAAAAACAGTTATTGAATCAAACGCTGGGTTTTTTTTTTCTCGAAACAGCCGATGATTATTTTAAATTAAATTACTGTCCAACTAATCTACATAAGGGGCCCCGTGTGGTTTTTTAGGCTATTTTTATACCCTCCCCCCTTAGCGATACGTTGTAAGTTTTAGGCCACTCCTCCTCCCTACCATCGTGTTTTGTTTCTGACATCCCCCCCTCCTCTTTGAACCTGACGTGTTCAAATTTGAATCACGACCGGATTTTTTTGAATTTTCCCTTTTAAACTTCAATAAATTTACTATTCCTTCTTATAAGGCATAGGTAGTTACTCTTTTAGATCAGCATAGAATGAACTTACAGTGTATTGATGAGCATTCACATGCATGCACTACGAATCTCGGTAACTTTATGCATAAATAAATACCTAAGCTTGTTTACATCGCCTTTCCTTTCTTTGTTTCAAAAGAATTCGAATGACGCGACGCAAAATGAGTACTGATAGCGATGAAATACTACGTATATTACTCTTTTTGTCCAAGACAAGTAAAAACTGACATTTGGAAAAGTCTTTCTGTTTAATTGTATCTGCCTCATCAGCATCAGCCTTTTTTAACAGTCCACTACTGGACAAGGCAAGACCCCTGCAATATAATTCCATGCCTGTAATCGCCGAACAAATCTGAGAACACCCACATTTCGCCATTTGTGTTTAAGTTCCATCTAATATCCGGGCAAGCATAGTTATAGACTCACACACGATGAACACCTTATGCAAATATAAATCATTAAGTACTCGATTTAAATATTTGTTTAAACTGCCTGGGGCAGTCACAAATGATTGATGAATAGCTCTGCGGATACAAATCCATGTAGCCAGCGTGGTGGGCGTTTTCTATCCATTTCAATATTCTAAAAGCAAAAAGTTCCTTTGAAAGAGTACAATTACGCATAAACGTGTAAACTTTAGCAATCTACACTTATTTTAGCTGTGTGCCGACAGATATCGAACGTGATCGACGCGTGCTGTGCCTTCTTGGAGCGACAGCTGGACCCTTCCAACGCCATCGGCATCGGAAACTTCGCGGAGCAACACGGCTGCGTCGACCTCAAGAAGAAAGCCCATCACTTCATTGAGAGGCATTTTACTCAGGTAAGGAAGGAACATTTGGTTATTCATATTTATGAAGCAATGGATGCTAAGTACATGTACTTCTACTTCATCTAGCGTGTCGATGGCAATCTAAATTGTGTCGGCCCAGAACTGAGCCACTAGTTTGACATCGTCTGTAGTATCCATCATTTTCAGTGCATTCAATTTGACAGTATTTGTTGTACAACGAAGTCGACCCAAAGGTATAACTACACATATTCAGCTTTGGTCGTTTGGCATTAGCCATGTTCGGTTCAATCTAAGCGGCTTATTCCCGAACTTTTTATCAACATTGCGTAAATTCGGTCTTGCTGTCCGGTTGTGCCGAATCAAGGCGATTCAAACTTGTGTGTAGCACCCAAACATAATAACCTAATCTATAATATCGAATCAATTTATCTATTAAAAACTATTACGCAGTAGTGGGTTTTTTGTAAACTTATCGTGCACTTCGACACTATTTATTGACAACATGAAAACTTTAGGATTACCGGTTGTTAAGTTTAGTTTTCAGAGCAAACGAAATTAATCATTATAGTATTTTCCTGGTTTTTCATACTTCAGTAAAATTACGCAATCAATAACCACACATAACACGATAACGCAATATACCTGCCTAGCTATTACCTTTTAAAATTAATATCATCACGAAAAATCTTGAAAAAAAGAAGCCAATAAAATCGTGCTTACGTGTTCCATCACAACTTCATAAGTCACAGCTGCAGCGATGATAATCCGAGTCAATATTACAACGTGACTGATAACGTGACATGACACGTTAAAATTGTATCCCGGGATAAAAACAGACAAGCACTGTCACGCCGCAACGTGGGGACTTACGTACTTACGTGACGCGCGGTTTGCTAACAATCATATCGCGAATTCACTACTATAGATAAGGCACCATCGTGAATTAATGTCGCCTGACTTCTTGGCCGTCTAATGCTGATCGTTACCACGGGAAATGAATTAGGTTTTTGGTAGTATGTTTGTGCTACATGTTTACAGTCCAATGTGCCAAATCATTTTGCATGAAGAGATCGGTTATAATCATAGCACTCTCACATATCTCTGCGTGGATATAATCCTAAAGCTATTGTATCTTTAGGATAATAACTAATAAGGCAGAACTAACATTGCCGCGGCCCTGGAACACAAATGGCTACGAAGCGACATGAATGCGTTTTAGCCAGTACAAGTCTGACACTCTTCTCACTCATTTGATGATTCTTCTTCTTCTTCGTCGTTCCCTCACTGCTGAGGATCGCGACCACATATGATACGTCTCCAAGCCATGCGGTCTCCTCCAGTGTGAACCGCTCAGTACAAGCTGCCTCCGCAGCCTTCATGATTGCGTCTGTCCATTTTGCCAGTGCCCTGCCTTGCGCGCGTTTACCTTTTGCCCGGCCCAGTATTATAAGCTTTTCCAGACAATGCCTAGATGAACGCATAATATGTCCAAAAAAGCTGAGGGTACGCTCCTGGCAGATTGTGGAAAGGCGTTTGGTGATGTTGAGGTCCTCCAGTATGGATTAATTGGTTCTCATCTTTTTGATGATTACCGATCCAAAAAAAAGGCAATACTAACATAAATATAACATCACGCCTGTAATCCCCGAGGGGTTACGTAGAAGTATACCCACATTTGATCTGTCATGTTTTAGTCTCATCTTATAATAAGGCGAGCATATTGTCATTAACCGGATCCAGACTTCGTGGCTGCTGCTGAGAAATTCCTGGTGGAAAAACCCAATAACATTTTAGCTTGACTAGGAATCGAACCCACGACCTCATGCTCTGTAGTTTCGAACTGTTAATGCTTAATTATGAGTGCGACCATGTTGGCTGTATAGGTACAGCATCTATGGCGAACAAGCTTAAAGCTCACGTATGTCATGAAGTAAGATGATGACATCCACAGCCTTATTATTACTTTAATTGCAAGGAATGAAATCAAATTAATTATAACATTTATTTACAGGTGTGTCAAGAAGAAGAGTTCCTACAGTTAACGCCTCAAGAATTAATATGTATGATTCGCAAAGACGAGCTGAACGTCAGGGAAGAAAGGGAGGTCTATAATGCAGTGCTAAGCTGGGTATGTTTATTCAATATTTATTCTCTTTACTTATTAATTTATCTTACATACAAAATTACATAAAAAAATATTTAAAAAACAGTAGCCCACCGGCATCGGGAACAGGGCTATTACCGGTGGTCAGGGCTCTTGATAGACTTTCCTCCTAACAATAAGCGCCTTGTCCAGGAGGAGGAGCTCGTGGCTGAATAATAACAGCCGCCCGGGTCGATCTTTAAGGTTAAGCCGTGCTTGCCGAGGTTGGTCCGTGGATGGGTGACCATCATTACATACCGAGTTTCCTCCGTGCCTCGGAAAGCACGTTAAGCCGTTGGTCCCGGCTGTCATTTGTAGATCTTTGACAGTCGTTAGGAGTAGTCAGAAGCCAAAAAAAGTCTGACCGCGCAGAGGGACTCCACGCACTATTTTATTATTATCTTGGTTTGCCCGTGTTTGACTTGCAATTAGAATTTTCCTTGATGACGCTTCAGCAGTCAGGAGTTTCTTCTTGTATCTGGATTTTAATGAATCATCACCTTTTATTGAGATTTGAAACTAACAGGTATTTTGATTATTCCACATGTGCCTCTCCCACTCTTTTTGGAGTACACAGGCGTTGATGTTAAAGTTCCCTAAAACGGTGTCAATTTTCTAAAAGGCTCTATGTATTAAAGTTGGCAGCCACTTCCGTGTTAGGCAAATAAATATCTAAAGCCCGCCATGCCTTTTATCGGCTTTATGTTTTGTTGTTTTGTCATCAACACAATGAGTCTTCGGCTGATGAAAAAAACATTTATCAGTTGTTACGAGTAGTCAGAAGCCAAAAGTCTGACATCTAGTCTTACCAAGGGGTATCGTATTACCCTGTTACTGGGTTGTGGAGGTCAGATAGGCAGTCGCTTCATGTAAAATACTGGTATTCAGCTGCATCCGGTTAGACTGGAAGCCGACCCCAAGAGAGTTTGGGAAAAGGCTAGGCAGATGATGAATAAGCGCCTTGTCCAGAAGTACTGCTTTATGAATCAAGCCCTTGATCCAGCTGCCAAGCGAGACCCGCCTCAGATATTAATCGAAGCTATCGGTTATTAAGCTATTGGCCGACACGACTATCTCCACAATGACTCAAATCATTATTTATTATTACGTAAATAACAGCATTAACCGAGGCTCATGACTAGCTAAGTACCTAATAACTAATAATAAGGCTCCCAGCATTGTTATGGTGGTCCTGAGAGCAGCGGTGGTCCAGTGGTGACAGCCCCGACTTACGAGCAGTAAGCCGTGAGTTCGAACCCAGGCAGGCGCATTACTTTGTGTAATTTATTTCATTACCGCTGCTCTCAAAAACGGTGAAGGAAAACATCGTGAGGAAACCGGCATGTCCTAGAACTAAAAATACGAAGACATGTGACATCTATCAACCCGTACTGAGCCCGCGTGGTGGATTACAGCCCACTCTCTCTCATAGAGAGGAGGCCTGTGTTCCAGCAGTGCGAATATTATAGGCTGATGATGATGATGAGCATTGTTATTAGTTATTACTTATATATCAATATAATGCAATCGAAGGGAACGTTTGCTGAGGTTGATCCGAAGTTTGGTGACGACCCATTACATATCGAAACCCTTCGTTAAGCTCTTTAAGAGGTTTTCCCAGCTGTGATTGGTAAACCTTTGGCAGTTGTTACGAGTAGTTAAAATCCCGAAAGTCTGACAACCAAAGACTAGCTAATAAACAAAGCAGTAACTAGCTAATAAAGGTCAGTTACGTACGCACTCCATGTAATACAGGCATTCAGCTGCATCAAGTTAGCCATACCTAGGGAAAGGGCAGACAGACAAAAAAAAAAAGAAATATAATGTAAATAACAGTTATAAAACATGACCTTGTCTTACGTATAGTTAAAATTAAAAGTAAGTCGTTACACGACACTTTAGGAATGTATTA
The DNA here is from genome assembly GCA_963082945.1 of Cerastis leucographa. Taxonomy (NCBI): domain Eukaryota; kingdom Metazoa; phylum Arthropoda; class Insecta; order Lepidoptera; family Noctuidae; genus Cerastis; species Cerastis leucographa. The sequence goes on along the minus strand of OY720385.1, from coordinate 16,014,829 downwards.
TCTTATACATAATAGGTACATTTTGTGCAAATTATCAATGAACATGTGAATATATGTGTCACTGTATTTAGTACCAGGGACCGAAAGGTTACCCGTGTAGGGGCTTAATTGGGTTATTTTCAGGGTTAATCAGCCTATAATAAACGGTTAACACACAGTAAATTTTTGTACATACAAAATATTATGCAAGAAAGTAAGGGAGTTAGCCCGCGCTCTTTCATCCTGAGCAATTTTTAAATGGTTAAACCATATACACTGTGTAAATCACCTCATCGCGAAGCCGTCAACCAAGCATTCTGTACATGAAACTAAGTAACTTTACGCAAAAATTATTGCTGGGAAACGACTTTTTTTTGGGGGGTGAAAAATCATATTTTGTGGTAGAACTCAATGTAACGCACTCAAAACATTGTGCTGATGGACGGATTGAATAGTATGGGGGTCGTGAAGGTGTTTAAAGTAAAAATCTTACATTAAAAACTTGTATTTAAAAAAATACTTGTCAAAAAGTTGGAACTTTAACCCCTAATATCTCCGTAACTAGAAGGTTCCCAGGTATGGTGTAGAACAAAAAAATGATCGCAATGACAGGGAGAACCAGTGCCTTTCGGCTTCATTAAGAGGTGTTTTACACCCTTTATTATAAGGGTTAACTAACTCGTATCATGGTTAATCAAATATATAGGGTATAGGCCTAACGGGTTAAACTTTTAATCGGTTCCTGTTTTGTGTTAAATCCCAGATACTACATGCTTGTTCAATATTATGATCTGTTGCGAAAGGTCAAATCGCTTGTCAAGATTTGATTTTTTGTCGTTTTTTTGGTATCATTTACTTCATATCAGTTTTTTATTTGTAAACGAATGTCAATGTAACAGACAGTTTAGGAACAGAAGCTGGTGAACAGATGGCAAAAATAAGTTCATAATTCAGCTACGCGAACTAAGCCAAAGATCATGTTAACCCAACCCCAAGGGTGACATGTAAGGGTAACATGGTGCCAAGGCAAAGGATGGCGGGCAGAAAGCATGGAACACAGTAGATGATGAGTACCAAACTGTTTCGTCCTTTTCCTTAGCTCGGTAATAATACCTGCAAAGGCTGCTATCATGTTATGTAAATTCTGCCACATCCGTTAATATCGCAAACTAAATTGACAATTTACTTATGTTATCGCGTGTTCAAACATAGAGTATGATTCGCAGAATATTTAACAGCAGTTATTGGCACTAAAAACCTCAACAAACCTCAACAAGAGTAACCTCTACGAAGCAGCGATTTTGTGCCAATAACCCGAGTTCATTGCGTCACGATGACAGTACCAACTTATCATGACCAATAGGCCACGTAGAGAGCAAATAATAATTATCAAGTTTTGTAAATCTTTATAAATCAGTTTGTCACAATATGTTAAGATATTGGAGCAAGTACCGACCGAATGCTAAACATACCCCCCCCCCCCCATTTATCTATATCGTTGTCAATCTTTCCCACTATCTTAACTCCTCAGATATCGTTGAACTCTTATTGAGCGGTATTTTAAGTAAAACGATGACTCTCAGTTTTGTTATCACTAAAAACAACGCTCGGCAATCAATTACTTTAAATGTTTTAAAGCAGTTTTTAAAGTCTGGTCATTCGATTAAGAATGTTTAATTGCCAAAACTGGATTTTTACTAATGACTGGTATGAAAAACGGCGCGAAATTAAGAGGCTTGTTGGGGGGCAATAATTAAATCGTTAAAAGACACGTGAAACCGCAGAAGTGTTTAAACTAATCAACCACAATATAATCATCGATACCTACATAACGCCAATGTGACCAAATAATATGTATAAAAAATGTAGTCTCACGCCAAAAAGACCCAGTTGTCGATGATCGATCTTGCTTGAGTTTGAGGTAAACAGCGCAAATCACTTATCGTCTGCAGCGATATGTTTATCATCGTATGACGTGGGCAAGAATTTTGTGTGTGTAATCAAATAATCACTTTATCGGAAAATTAATACGTCATTATATTATGAATTCCATAACAGTTTTGTTTGTTCCTGTGCAATAGGGGATAATCCTATTTTTTTTTTCTTTGTCCGTCTTTTAGTTTATTGAAAAGTATTGGACACGTATTTTTTCTTTTTTCACGTGGTCATAAAATTACGGAGATATATTGAGTTGAAATGGCGCATGACGTCACATGTAGGTAAGTTTTATACCTACTTGTGACGTAGTAAGCCCCCACTCTCCAACTTTAATGAGTTCTAACTAAGTAATTTTTTGATATTTTGATAAAACAAAAAATACGTGTCTAATATTTTTGTATTACCTGTCTGACGGACAAAATAGAATGTCGTTTTCTTTACCCAGTCCGATCCCCTATTATTAAATATTATATTTAATATTTTTTCTATATAAGATTATTTTTTCTAAGCAAGATTACATTGGACAGATTTTTTGATTGGGCACCGGATATGTATATGCAACTCTTATCTCGTTTTGGTGATAATTATACGAAAACTCATGTTTGGATATCAAATTGAAATTAATTTCAAGTTTTTCTTGTTTGATATAAAAAAAACATTTATTTCAAGTAGGCCAGTTGCAGGCACTTTTGAATAGTCGAACAACAATAAAAATAAGCTACAGTCACAAGACATAATAACTGTGAAAGTACTATAGTTGCCCATTCCAAAGCGTAGATCTCTATGGAGAAGAATAGGTAAGAAACTCCATGGACATTCTTTTAAATCAGTAGCTTGTTACGAAAACCTTGGTTACATCATTCATGTTGAGATGGTACATTACATGGGAACGATGTAGCAAGACGTGCACGTTAAAAGTGTCCATAATAAAAACAAAAAGACAATAAAAAAAAAATGTTCGATATAAGCCGTGGCAACTAAGAGATGACCAGGCACAAATGACAGCGCTCGTTCATGAAGATGACGTATAGATCAGCCATCATTCAACTCAACCATTTTGAAGGGAACTAAATGACCCGATGAATGATTATTCAGGGTGTGCCCAGTCTGACTGCAGCATACTTATTAACACGTTGTATGTGCTAAAGTATGTCACATAATCATCATCATCATTATAAAACAAGCTAATTTGCTGCACAAATAAGTCTGTTTTCACAAAGCACATATTATGACTAGTATAACGCATTGTTAATATATAATACAAACAAGTAAAAAAAGAATATGAGACTCATGCTCTGATTGTACTGATATTCGTTGACATTGACATGACTGTTTAACGTTTAAATAAATTAATACTATATGCCATGATGATTATGGAGGCAAAAGTCATTAGTTCTCATATAGTACAGTCAGTGAGCAGCATTACCTGACCCATTTGCCTCTTTTTTGCTTTGTTAGATGGGTCAGGTAATGGTGCGGGGCACTGTACCTATATCTACTTCATATACGAAATTTAATCTTCGTTTGAAATGTAAGTTTAAAAAATGACAAAAAAAATCTTTTGAACTGACAAAAAAAGTTCAGTTAGCAGTGAGGGCAACTTTAAACATCTTGACTTTTTCAATAGGAGCAGTCATTCTAAAATCAACTGAGTTTACACTAGAATAAAGTAGATTTTTAGATAAGCAGAAATAGGTAACAGAAATTGGAAAGAGATTTTAATGATAAATAATTATTGTTGGTCGCTTATTCAGAAACCTACATAAAGCGGATATAAATCCACAAACAGATCCGGTTGCTCAAATAGTCATTAATTGAATAAATTGATAACTATCAGGATTCAGGACCTAGCAATACCATTTTTTGTTTCCATTACTTTTTGTCGGTAAACGCTAAGTAAATTTAATGGTAGGCTGATTAAAAGTTTTTGTTGGTTTAATTTTTTTTATCACTCGGCTAAATTGCAATCAGTCGAGGTACACTAGTGCCTGACCTACACTAACATAACTTGCGTATATGAATAAATGGTAATTTGGTGTTGATTAATTTAAGTGTCTCGATTTCAGTACTGTAGTAGTACTAGTACCTGCGGTTAGGTGAGTCGCAGCCTAAGCGACAAAACAAAATAGAGAAAAAACAGAACAAGAGTGCCCAACCTGCCCTGACTGTAGTCTGTAGCTCTTTGCCGAAAACGGGCCAAGTTGATGAACAGGGTTTCACGAAAGTAGAAAGGAAGAAGAAGCCCTGTTCACGAAACCATTGCGGTTCCGCACCGAGTGTACCCAACATGCTGCTGCGCCTTGCTGTGCCTACGACGCAGCTGTACATTTCTCGTCTGCATTACTCCACGACGATTGAGGAAGTCGGACAATATTTGAAAGTGATACAGTTTTTGAAAAGACCAACTGGACTCTGAGGGTCGAAAGATAGGAATCGCGCCACAACATCAACTTCAAGTCGTTCGTGGTACGAGTTCCAACCCAACGTCTGCAGACCTGCTTGAGAGAGGACTTTTGGCCGAAAAGTGTCGTATATCGACGTTTCCGAGGCCGATTATACGACACCACGCAGCGGGTCACGACGCCGTCAACATTACGTGTTTAGTTATAGTTAAAAAGTTTTTTGAAGTGAAACTTCTTATACGACTTCCAACAAGTTTAACGCTACCATGGAGGGGGAATATTTTCTAAAACTCATTAAGAGATGGCAGTATTACAAGATTTGTGACTATGTAGTTCTACTAGGTACGCAAGATGGCGTGCAAACAGTCATGCAATCGACTCTTCGGTGTAAGCAGCCTTCGCTCAATTTCCATGAGTAGAATAACCTCGATAAACTTATTTAATAAAAATAATACAACAAGAAAACAAAAAAATATTATTTAGAAGCTCAATAAAATAACGAGAGTGAATTAGTTTATTTTTAATGTATAAGATTATTTTGTGTATCTTATGTATGGCCCTTAGTTGCCTGATAATAAAATGATTGATTGATTGATATGCATAATCAGCTTCTAACTTTCCCACTTCTGGGGCACATGGATCCTTTCTGTGTGAGAAAATAGGTCATAATCAACTATGGTCACTGCGGGTAGGTGAACATATCTCGAACGTTTGAACCTACAGATTCGTTAACTTCGATCTCCGGGTCGAGTAATGTATAGTAGCCAAAAGTTTCGATTGAGGCCCAGTTACTGGCAATAGGCGCGCCCCTTATTGAATGAGACTTTTACATAACAGCCAGCGAAATATCATTGTATAATATTAATCTAAAACTGCCTGTGTGTCTCCGGGGGTTTTTTTTGGCTGGAGGGGAAATCCGGTCGGACTAACACCCAGGCTGGCTCACAAATCGAGCCAGTCTGGGTAGTGTCAGGCTCCAACTGACTAAAACCACCTCCTGCCTAGCTAGTGTCCCCCTGACATGGTCAGAGACCTTTTTAATCATTACTCGTTTTTACTGCTGTTACGGTTACATTTTCTTTCATTACTATAAATTTTAATCTAATTCTACATCGAAAACTTTTCAAAATTTAAACAATAATGTCTCCGGAGGTTACCTCACTAATAAATAACGCCTCCTTAGCAGGTTCATACATCTCTGTTTACCCTTCCTCCAAAAACAGTCCAATAGGTGTATTAATAACATTAATGTTGTCTACAGGTAAAATACGACGAGGACAGACGGCATCCGCGCATGGAGCACATCCTGCAAGCGGTGAGATGTCAGTACCTGACGCCAAGCTTCCTCAAGGAGCAGATGAGCACGTGCACTGTGCTCAAGAAAGTGCCCGCCTGTCGGGAGTACCTCGCTAAAATATTTAAGGTCAGTTTGCATTTATTTATGGACCTAGATTGGTGACCACCCATTATATACGGAATTCTCAGAAAGCTCGCTAAGCCGTTGGCTGTCTGTCGTTCCGCTTACAACTAGTTACTGGGAAACACATTACCCCTTGGTAACACAAAGGGGAACATCACACCAGTATATGGGTTCAGTCATCTGTCAATTTACATCGTTCTATGTCAAATTCTGGTATTCAGCTTAAGACTGGAAGCAGACCATACAAGCACTAACTACCACTCCTATTCCGATCCAGTGGAGTTGCGGTCACAAGCCCAATATACAATACCCTAAACCTATGTTCATATTCTAGGATCTCACTCTACACAAGAAGCCCGTGGTGAAAGAGAGGCGACCAAACACACCTCGTATCATCTACGTCGCGGGCGGCTACTTCAGGCACTCGATAGACCTGTTCGAGGCCTTCAACTTGGACGATAACTGTTGGACCACGCTGCCCAGGCTCACAGTGCCACGGTCAGGGTTAGGAGCCGCGTTTCTTAAGGTGAGTCACGTTCGATAACTTATAGTATACGTCAAGATGCCGATTGACTTGGACGAGAACTGTTTGACCACTCAGACCAAGTTCATGGTCAGGTTAGGAGCCGCGTTTCTTAAGGTGAGCCACAAATGATAACATATCGAGGAATTCGATTGAGTGGTTTGGAACCTTCAACTTGGACGATAACGCTGTTCGACGATACTATGAAGGTTTTCGAACAGTATTTTTGGTCTGCTGATGATAATAGACTAGCTTTTGATGATAAGAGACTGAAAAATAATTAGTGATATGATGAGTATATCTCGGTCTACCACTTTGGTGAATAAAAGCGTGGTGTATCATTATTTACTCCTAACGTTAAGTGTTGCCAATCTGCATTTAGATAAGAATTAAAAAAAAATACCAATCCTATGAGGCAATAAAAACTTAGGTAAATGACGAAGTAGTTTCTTGTTCTACGAACAACCTATCCGACGTGATTGTAAAATAATATTTAACAATAAAAGTCAACGCACGGCATACGTGGCGATCGTACGTTCGCACTGCGCAGTACCACAGCCTAAATGTTTCCGAGTCAGGATGACTGCGAAAAAATGTAACGTTTCAAACGTCATCGTTAAATAATATTTATTGTCTATATTTATCAGTCGCACACAGCATAATCATTGTGTTATATAATGGTGTATGTTTTAAAAATTGTAAGTGTATTTGCCGATCATTTTGGGTGATTTTGAAAAATTACATGTTCGGTTATATGTAGTATTTCGTAGTTTGAAAACTGCCGAAAAGTCCGAACGCTTTATTTTTTTCGTCTCTTTTATCAGTAACTAGCTCCTGGATGTGTGTGACCCGGGTAAAAAGTAGCCTTTGACCATCCGGAATAATGTGACTTTCCAATTGTAAAATAATTTTTCAAATAGGCAGTGGTTCAGACGATTGGCATCTGCATACATACAAACTCTCAAAATTCTTACTCTCTCTTTATAATATAAATAATTATACATAGGTTAGATTTGCATACTGTTAGTCCCGTGGGAGTTCATTTTCGCCCTCCACGCAATTTAAGCCACAAAAAAAACCTAGATAGTCTTTAATTCCAATATTAATTCCTGTACAGCAAATTAACCATTGTTTCTACGTCTACAGGGTCTATTCTACGCCGTCGGAGGTCGCAACACGTCGCCAGGCTCTTCGTACGACAGCGATTGGGTGGACGTGTACAACCCCGCCACGGAACACTGGCGACCTTGCAGTCCTATGTCCACGCCTAGACACAGGGTATGTCTACTCTACTATAGTACCATTACGGTGACTCACATTTACACTCACAGATCATCATTTTCTTGCATCTTTTTCTCTTTCTGACACTTAAAATTGCAACTGACTGAATTGTGAGAATCACACATTAAAGTGATTCCGATGCGGATTGCGATCGGACTTCTCGCTCTACCAAATGACGCGTTTACATGATAGAATGGAATAGAATACTCAAAAATGCTGAATGCTGAACCTGTATGTGTACCTAAATGTGATTTCACCATTACAAGGATAACTTTATCTAACGTATTATTTTTATTTTCACGTACTAGAACAATCTGAAGCTTTATAGAAAAACAACAATATATTAAAGAATATTTAAATATCGATATCTCCATGAATCTGAACAAATTGTTAGAAGCACAACTAATATAATTTTTATTACAGGTAGGAGTAGCAGTAATGGACGGATTATTATACGCAGTCGGCGGTTCCGCGAGCTCCGAATATCATAAATCTGTTGAATGGTAAGCATCAAACATCTATTGCGCATACATATACAAATATGTATACGTGCTATTCGATCTTCAACTTTCGGCACTGAGACGAACGTTGCAAGTTCAACAGCGCTCTCAATGTTTCAAATTTACACCGTTGATATCGCGAAATCGTTGCGCGGGGATTTCCCACAAAGTTAGACCGAAAAACTTCGATGACGTCATACATGTACAAAGTCCAGTAGTGACGGTGGGAATTCAAATATCATGTGGGAAATTGAACGTTTTGACGCTGAGCCCAACGTTGCAACTCCAACGGCATTTCGGTCTAACTTTGACATGTGACAAGTCGAAATTTTGGTCCACCGGAGAATACCAGATGCCTTTTGCTTCATACCTTATGAAGGTATGAAACAAAAGGCTATTACCGAGGCCCGACTGTATGTGACGAAACTTGGGTAGGGCCCATGTCCAGCAATCGATTGTGATAGGCGGAGTTAATTGATTGATAACTTTTTGGGCGTGGCTTGTGTGATTCAGTAAAAACTGCCTTGTATAATCTATAAGTAATCGAAATACATATTGTCGTCGGGTTTTTCCTCTTTGATAAAATACCTAACAATGAAATTAACTGTGTTAACTGCAATATACCGAACAAAGGATTTTAGATATGAAAACCAGTAAGCATGATATGAATATTTGGTTCACTGTGACAAGTCACTAACAATAGGTTTAGATTTTTTGCAACGTGTACTTTAGTTGCGATAAAAAATCTACCTACATATTTTTAATATCTATTATGTTTAACTTTGTAGGTATGTTTGCATGTATAGACCATGTTGTACTCAGCAGGAGTCACGTCGATACGTTTCCGTATGCCTATACAGGGTGTGCTAGAATAAGTGCAATACCTAATATGTTATAATTCACAGAGTATCAAACTGGACAACTTTCGAAAGCACCATGGATCGGTCAAAAAATTTGGTCTTCCTGTACAAAATATCGCATCAGCCAAATTATGTTTCTTCAGAGACTCTTGTGTCTCGCAGTTAATTTATTTTATTGATATTGTCAAAAAAACATATCTATTAACATTACAATTGACAAAATATACGTTCTAGAAAACCACAGCGGTTTGTTAGGAACGTTTGGAAAGTCAAACTGAGATTTGTGCGTAATTTATTTTTATCAAAACCGTATCGTCATAAGTTCATAACACATAAAAGGCATTGTATTGATTATTATACACCGTGAAATTTTAAGGATAAGAATAGGTACCTAGATATTTTTTTAAGTAAGTAATAAAAATACAGTTATTAGTTATAAATTATTATTATTACCGTTAGGTAAAGGTTACTTTATAATTAGACATGCACTGCAAATTTGGAAGTGGGTGATTTTATTTAACACGTGAAACGTGCTAAAACTGTCAAATGAGCTGCGTCATATTTACGCATTTTGTGTTTTATAATCACGCACTTTCAAAAATCGAGATTAGCGGTGTCGGTTTATCAACTTCTATCGTACCTACTCTAGTAGCGAGTTACTACGTTGTTTTAAGATCTAAACTAACGTGTTCAATGAATAATCGGTAATGGGCTAAAAGGTATTTGCAAGACTTGCGAGACTCTTGCTGCAAGACCAAGACTAAGAGCGCATTACCAAGACCAACACCAGGTGTACTGACGCAAGACCAAGACTGGACCAAGTCTCTTCTTGGTCTTGCATTTGGGCAACACTAGTCGCGACTCTTCCCTGAACCAAATAAGCCCTTTGACAACAATATTAACCCTTCACCCACTTTCTCTACAGCTACGACCCCGAACGCGACACATGGACATCAGTAGCGTCAATGGGTTGCGCGCGTCTGGGCGTGGGCGTCGCCGTCGTCAACCGACTGTTGTACGCAGTCGGAGGCTTCGACGGCGCGCGACGAATCGCGTCGGTCGAGTGTTACCATCCTGAGAATAATATCTGGACCGAGGTGGCGCCCATGCATATAGCTAGGAGTGGTGCTGGTGAGTTAACTTGATGAAAACATACTGAAATTAATTTTATTGCGTTGAGCCGTTTCTTTGGTTTATGTAGATTTTTGGCAACCTTGCATAACTCTGCATTCGAATGACAAGATGTTTGTCTCTTGTCTCGTTCAATAAACATTTCTAAGAAATTATTGCCATTATAGCTTAGGTTTCAAGTAAAATGAGTGGGAAGTCGAAGCGACGACGTGTGCATTTAACACCGTATCTGAGCGGACGCACTGGCGAAACATTCAAATAAAACGTTGTGTGTGTTCGTCACAGTAAACGTTCGTTTCTTATTTGAAATGTCAATGTTTGCAATAAACGTGACCGCCTACGCCCTCGATTACGTTATAAGCAAGTTACATTGATACGACAAGAAGAAGAATGTTCCGCCAGTGGGAACGTCAAGAGATAGATTAAAATTACAGACGTTACATGACGGCACCTCTTTCTTAGATTTTTGCTTCTGTACACACGAGACCCTATAAAATTCCGGAAATAAATGAATAATAATTATTAATAATATTTCCAGGTTTAGCAGCAATGGGCCAGTACATCTACGTAGTGGGCGGATACGACGGCTCGCAGCAGTTAGCGTCGGTGGAGCGGTACGACACCGAGCGCGACACGTGGGAGCTCGTCGCGCCCGTACACATCGCACGCTCGGCGCTCTCGCTCACTGTGCTCGACAACAAACTATATGCGCTTGGTGAGTATTTGGAATCCTATGTTGATACTCCCGTACCAGAGTGTCATGATTCTTTCGCGTGGTTAATTCGGAACTAACGCCGTCATTTTGTTTGTTCAATAGGAAATTCAGACATCATGAACATAATTTGTTTCCCTATATCAACGAGTGTTACAGCATGCTAAATAATAGTTCATTCCTCCAGGTGGTTACGACGGCACGTCGTTCCTCGACATCGTGGAGGTGTACGACCCGGCCAGCAACTCGTGGAGTGCGGGCACGGCGCTGACGTCCGTGCGCTCGGGGCACGCGTCCGCCGTGTGCTATCAGCACGTGGCGCCGCACAACGACGTGGCCGAGCAGATCCCCACCGTCATCAAGAAGCTCGGCAAGCGGCCCTCCGCCTCGGGCTCTTCCGTCTCCGGCACCTCGTCAGGCTCCGCCATGTCCAGAAACGACGACATACCAACTGCCAACAACATCATAGGAACCCTATCCAATCCCAGAACGCCCAGCGACTATATGTGTCGTTAGATTTCAAATTGAAGTAAGTCCAAAATGATTTAATTCATATCCGGTTTTTTTCTATTTGAGTAAGTCTTTTTATTATCTCATTTTGAGGACGGTGTGACTATCAAAAATCGGATTCTCTATCATCCTTTCTATGAAATGTTTCTAGATTACGAGAAAAACGAATTTCTAATTTGGATTTAGGTTTATTTTGTCAAAATGAACCAAGTCCTTCGGACTTAGCTTCATTTCATCTAACAGAATACTGGACTTAGTGCAGTTTGAATCGAACAGTGGCGACAATCAACACACAACTGGGTGCCATTTTGAACGATCGCGTCGCTCTGATTGGCTCAATGCGACTTGCTGCGTTTTGATATAACATGTCAAATGGACTTGGTTTAATTTGAAAAAAGGGATGTGTTTTAAACTTATTTTGCTTGAAAACTACAGGGACTTGGTTCAATTCGGTAAAATATTGTAAAAGATACTTCCCCTGCCTTTTAAATAAGAATAAAAGCTAATTGTATGTCAAAAGTGGACTTGATGCGATTTGAAATCTAACGACACATATGTAGTGAACGCTCCTGGTCATCGTTATCGGTGATTATTTGCCCGCGAACGCGTTCGCGCGTTTAGCTTAGCTCGCAAGCAACGATACTTGCCGTAATCTCAATGATATCCGGTTTCAATTCCATACTATAAAGCGCGACCTGAGAATGGAAATTTAATTTATACACTAGATCCTGACTATTTCATAATTTTAAAACAAGTTCAACGCGCTATTATCTGAATATTGTTTACACCGGCTGATATCAAAATTGTGCGTCACAAAGTCATGGTTGATTGCTAAACTGTCAACTCATCTGTTATAATCGATTATCACCAACTGAAGTTCTGAGTAATCAGATAAAAAGTCCAAATAATATGGGAAATATTATTTGTAAATAATAAGGAAAAATCATCTTCCAATCTTGTAACCGGGAGAATAACACCTACATAATAGTTATGTCCGAGTATTTCCTAAATTATTTTGTTGAGGCTCCTTTTTATGAGTTCACAGCAAAGTTGTTTTTAAGCATTAAATTAATACAAGCAATATTATTTGAAAAAGACTTCCTGGTAAATGTAAATATTTTTAAGTTGATATGGAAATTAAATGTATCTTTAATTAAATAAGTTATAATTATGTACAAATGATTCCTATAAGCATAGATGTTAATCATTCTTTCCAATGTATCATATAGATAATTGAAAATGTAAATATAATTTACAATAATTTATAAGGAAAATAAAGACTGTTATGGGAATAAAGTAAGTATTTTTATTTACTTCTTTACATTTTATGTAGCACATATTATAAGGCGCTCAGTCCGAATAAACCACTTTTAGTGGTTTTTAAGTTGAGTTTGTGAACACAGTGAAACTATTTACTCTATTTTGCTTTTCTCATTAATTTTCCGGTGCGGTATATCGACCGTATCGTATAACGGCCCGTTCACGACCTTGCCGCTGTGAGCGGCAGCTAAGCGCGGGGCGGCGAGCGGTAAGATCAAAAGTATAAAAATGTTTGAAGCACGCCACGAGACGCCGCTCATAGCGAAATCGGGCGCGGTTTTCTCCGAGCGAATCGCGGCAGCGGCGCGCGGTGTGGAGAGCGGCAGGAACAAAAGTACAAGCGAATGAGTGCGACGCCACGAAACAGAGCGGCGCGGACAGCGGTGTAGGAGTGACGTACTCAGGGGCGTAGATTAAAACAAAAAAGTTTAGACGATTTTATGGCGGTAATGGATACCGAGGCGTTTATTACTGAAATTTTAAATCGACTTATCTGGATATTTTCTGTAATCTTCGTATTGGTCACGAAATTCGCTATTTAAATACTGATTTTTATTCAGTTCGTGCACTCATTCTCTCTCTGCTACTACTCTAATGTTTTAAAAATGTACTGCTTTATAAACAGAGAAGGGATAATTTTGATAACGCCATGATTTTGAGCACGTATTGACTACCTAAATACGTCCACCGCTGCCGCTGCAACTAACCGCTACTGAGGGTACGTGGCGTGCAAAACGCACCGCTCACCCACCCGTTACGACCCTCGTCTATATACATTAGGAGTAAAATAGTGAAACTGTAAACACGTGAAACTACAACTATTGCACTGATTAATAAAAACCAGTAGTTTGTATTGATGAATAAATACATAGAAACCATGAGATCTAATATCAAATACTCATGGTAACTGTTAACTAAATACTTCATCGTAATTCCCAAACCCTGATCATCGCGACTTCCCAACACAATTGCATTGCAGTATAGTATGCAGTACATTAGGAAATCTACTCATCATTACATACTTTTCCTTAATCTAATTTCTATATCTACTAAGTCATTGGTGGCCGTTTGACGAATTTTCTGCGCCTCTTCACAAATATTCTCACATCTGGTGCGTCATTTGTATCTAATGTATTTGTCTCATTTTGGTTGACTACTTGTTCTGTATTAGTGATCGTTGCAACAGCCTTGTTTGGACCACAAATAATATCAGGTTGTGCAGAATCGGGTAAAAGTGGATTCACTGCACAAAATTCTTTATGAGGTGTAGAGGTAGCTAAAGCTTCCAATAAATCAATTTTATATTCTTTTGTAGCCGGAAAGAGATTAATATCGTTAGTGTTCTTTATTGAATTAACTTCGACAGCTGCAGCAGGTTTTTTTACTTCTACTTTATTTTCATAGGCGATTTCAGGTTGTTTTCCTGTTGAAATTATTACTGTTTTGACAACATTAGAATCATCTAAGTCAGTTCCAGGGTTCAAATTTTCAAAAACGATAGGGGATGGAAGTTGACTAGGTTCTACTAAATTTTCTTCACTCCTTTTGGAAGATTTCTTTTTCACTTCTGTAACGACTTCTTTATCATCTACATATGTATCAGATTTTTGTAAAACAGCTTTAGGGATGTCGTCCTGTACTTTTGTTTCTTGTATTTTATTAACTTCAACTCTGTTTTGTGTTTGTATATCTCTAAGAATTTCATATTTATCAATTGGCGGAGTAGCATCAATTATTTGATTAATTTTCATGTCAACGGCATCTTGGGTGTCTTCAGAAATGGGTAAATATGAAGGTATTCCTAAATCCTCTGGAGTCATTAAACTACCACTATCGCCAAAGAGATCACTAAACTTCTCCTTTGTTTCTTGAGGTGTACTCTCTTTTTCTTTTATGTACCTTGGCTTCTTTCCAGGAACATGGATGTCATCGGCTGTAGTTTCTACTAAATCTTTAGATATCTCCTTTGCTTTAGATTTTTTCTTTTTGCTTTTTTGTTTCTTTGCACCATCAGATTCTTTAAATTTTTCTTCCTCTGTGGCATCTTTTATTGTAGCGGTGTCGACTGTCATTTCTATTTCAGTATTATGAGAACTAGTATGTATTTTGTCATCTGAATTATTTCCAGAGTCATCAGTTTCTGCTTTGTTCATGTTTATCGTCGTATCGCAATTTTTCTGTAACTCTGCTGGAACTACTCTTTTATTAGTATCCGTATGATCACTATTGTCATCGCTTAGTTCTAAATCGTCTGCCACAATAGCTATTTTGGTGAGTGTTGCCCGATTTCGATTCTCACTCCGTTCTCTTGATCTTGATTTTTTATTAACTTCTATTTTACTGTAACGTTTGGTTTTAGCAACAGAATCTTCTATGTTCGCATGTTCGTCATGCTCATTTTGTGATGATAATTTTTTTCGGAAACCATTTTCTCTTTCTCTAGATCTTGATTTTTCATGACCTTCTTGTTTACTGTATTTTTTACTACAATAAAGAGAATCTTTCACCTTTACACGTTCTTCACGCTCATTATATTGCTGTTTATTTGTTGATAATACATTTTCTCTCTCTCTGGATCTCGATTTTCTATTACCTTCTGTTTTATTGTATTTTTTAATATTAGGAAGAGAAACTTTCACGTTCACACGTTCTTCACGTCCATAATATTGCTGTGTGTGCGTTGACGTCTCTTTGGATCTTGTTTTTTTAGTATTGCTTTCTATTTGACCGTAATTTTTATTATTAGGAGAATCTTCTATGTTCGCACGTTCTTCTATATTTTGCTGTTTATTAGTTAATAATTCTTTCGGGGTACCTTCTGCGGTTTTTTTATAAACATTCTTAAGGTGTGGTACATTCTCGTCTATCTCAATGATAGGAACATCCATCTTGCTATGAGTATTTGTTTTATTTAGCTCCTTTTTCGGAATTCGATACTGAGCTATATTTGTTATTGGAATTTTTAATACATCTGGAGCTTGTTTCGAAATATCTTTGGTTATTTGATTGTTTAGTTTTAAATCTTGAGTATTATTTTGAATTTCATTTGGTTTGCTACGAATTTCATATAATTCTTCCTCATCAATCTTACGAACTTCACCCGATTCTTTAGAGACATTTCTCTCTGGATTACAAATGTCCATACAAATATCCTTTACAAGTTGATCACTGCATTGTGACGGCCGACGCACTAAAGCAACAGGAATACCCACGGGTTTAATATTCCATACAGCTTTGTTAACTGGTTTGATATCAATATTCACGCCTACTGCTGTAGATAATGTCTCTTTGCCGTTTTCTTTCGAAATGACATATCTTTTGCTTTTTTTTCGCGGATCCTCCAGGGGTGTAGCAGCAGTAGTCAAAATTTCTGCAAAAGTTTAAGGGTTATTGACTTCATACTTCAGTGTTTTTGGTTGGCTGAACTGATTCCACTGTATAAATCTTAATAATTACAAACAAAGAAACATTTAAATCAGAAAAGGCGGGCGAAAACCCGGCAAACACCCCTAGGGTTAAATTATTCGTATTTTTTATTACCTGTAACGGGATGTGCAATATTTGCATCAGTGTGCACAAAATCAGGAGACTGGCAGGAAAAACGAAGCATATCATAATCATGTGGTGAGAAACTTGGACTAGGCCGCTCACCCACAGGCTCTCTCCCATGGTAGTGTCTCTTGTCTTCCTTAGAGTAAGCATCAGGGTTACCATATGACTCTGTCCTCAGTCTTTTAGCATGAGGCTCATCATAATCTTTTGATCTATTTTTGGATGATGAATATTTGTCATCATGGTGATATTTATATTTTTCGTGATCATGAGAATATTTGTCATATTCAGAATGGTGGACTGATTTCCGACGCTGATAACGGTTGTAAGATTCAGAAGGGGGACTTTCCAGGTGCCTTCCTTTATATCTTTCACGTTCATATCTGTAATAGTCGTCATGATGTTCCCTGTGTTGTCTCTTTTGTGCCCTCTCTGGACTGTATGGCTTCCTGTACCCTAATGAAACGTCGTACTTATCCCCACTTCTGTATAAGTTTGTCTCGGGGTATCTGCTTGATTTACCTTTGTAGTAATCCCTTGAAGTGGAGTCATGATAGTTTCGCACTCTGTCATCCACACTGGATGTTTCAGAAGTTTTGTTAGTATATCTGTCAATGGGAATTTTATCAGTGTTCCTCCTTTCATTATAACTTTGAATATGCTCAGGTTTTGTATCTTTGGCTTGGTAGTTTCGCTCTCGTTCGTCACTAGAACTACATGTGTCGACAGGCTGGCTGTAATGTTAAAAACTTTGTATAATATTGTATGTGAGTTTTTATAAAATGTTTAAACTTAAATAAAATATATTACCTCACAGCTGGCATTGATTTCCTCCTATCCTTAATGCTGCTAGCAGTCGCCTTAGGAGGCTCATTGAGATCAGTCTTACGTTGTACATTGTTTTCATTAACACTGGTTTTGCTGGATAGTTCTACCTTGACACCAGCATTGTCAGACTTATTTCTATCGCAAGTACCAGGCTCAGGCACCGCGGTTTTTGTCGGCAAAACAGGTACCGCGGTTTTTGTCGGCAAAACAGGTACCGCACTTTTAGGCGGCAAAGCAGGCACCGCGGTTTTAGGCGGCAAAGCAGGCACCGCGGTTTTAGGCGGTAAAACAGGCACTTCGCATCTAAAATAACAGAAATAAATACTGGTACTAATAGGTCCAGGCTTCTATTTCTCATCTTAAAATTGAATTTCCAACAGAATAAGTTGATTAAGTGATTGTGTTATGGAAAAGCTAAGCTACAGCTAGCTAGACTACAGCAATTCTGCCTGGCTACAAAGTCCGGTAAAATTGCTGTAGTGAAACTATGGGCATGGCATGGCTTCTGCCAAGCAAAATTGCTGTAGTCTTTGCTTAAGTTTATAACTAACTAGCACTTCGCCGGCGACTTCGTCCGCGAATATTGAGATAGCTTGAAAATATAATAATATAGCCTATGTTACTCAGTAAAGATGTAGCTTTCTAATGGTGAAAGAATTTATAACATTGGCCGAGTAGTTTTTAAGTTAAAACGTAACAAACAAACAATCAAATCATTCCTTTTTATAATATTAATTTAGATAGGTGAATATGTATAAATAAATAATGTGATTCCAAAAAAAAACCATGTACATGGAAGTTCATTGATTGCCATAGTTATTAGTAGGGCCATCAACACATAGAAATCACAAATAAGTATATGCTCAAGCCACACGAGAGCAATGCCAACATGACAATATTATTAAACAGTATATAATTTACTACCCATCAGCTGGCTTCAACAATACATAAAACTCACATAATTATCAAATACAAATATGATTTTGTTGAACATAGGTAGGTAATTACAACATCTGTACCTAACAGATGTTGTAATTATTAATGAACGCTTTGTCTTGCCGTCATCGGCGTACAAATATTAGGTCTTTACCTATGAAATTGCCGTTTTGTTTGAAAAAAGTTAAAGTATTTTTTTTTTCGAACTTGTTTATTTCTTTTATTCAAAGTAATCACCCCTGCAATCAATGCATCTTTGCCAACGCTGTGGCAGTTTATGGATGCCCTTCTTGAAAAAATCAGCTGGACGGGAGACAACAAACTCTTCAAAGGCGTTTTGTACTGCCTCTCGGGAATTGAATTTTTTTCCCGCTAAAAAGTTGTCCAAATTTTGGAAAAAGTAATAGTCGGAAGGCGCAAGATCTGGTGAGTATGGCGGATGAGGGAGAGCTTCCAAACCCAACTCATGCAGCTTAGAGACGGTCTGTTGTGCAGTATGGGGCCGCGCGTTGTCGTGAAGTAGCAGTGGAGACGACCGATTGACCAAAGCTGGTTGCAGACGTGCGAGTTTCGCCATCATTGTGGTCAGTTCTTCAATGTACACATCTGCAGTAATGCTCTCGCCGTTTTGTAAAAAGCTATGATGAATCACACCAGCACTAGACCACCAAACTGTGACCATCACCTTTCTAGGGGTCATTTTTCGTTTTGCACATTGCTTTGGTACCGAACCAGGATCTAACCAACTTGCTGAGCGCTTTCGATTGTCAAAAAGAATCCATTTTTCGTCGCACGTAACAATTCGGTTCAAAATTCCTTCATTTCTGTGCCTGTTAAGCAGCGCAAGGCAAGTCTCGACGCGTACGTTGCGCTGGCGATCGTTAAGTTCGTGGGGCACCCATCTATCAAGCTTTTTTATCTTGCCAATCTGTCGCAAATGGACCAATATTGTTTTAATGCTAACATCAAAAGCTGCTGCCAGCTCAGCTGTAGATTGAGTTTCATCAGCTTCAACAATCACCTTTAATTCATCATTGTTGACCAAAGTTTCCGGACGACCACGAGGTTCATTTTTCAAGTCAAAATTCCCAGAACGAAACCGAGCAAACCAATAACGGGTTGTGCGTTCGTTTGTACAGTTCTCTCCGTAAACGTCGTTGATGTTACGGGTCGTTTGTGCCGCGTTGGTGCCACGACGGAACTCATATTCCATAATTACACGAAATTTCAAAGTATCCATTATGAGGAAAAATGTTGAAATGTAATGAAAATACAACGCTAATGAATAAACAAAAGACTGATTTTGTAAATAGAATGTCATATTTTTAAAACAAAATTAATTTGAATTTAGAACTCATAGCCAATCAAAACTTTTTTTTGTTTGAAAAAGTCTGTACTGCAATACGGCAATTTCATAGGTAAAGACCTATTATTAAATTGATACGAACATACTGATTATAATAAAATATCAGTCAATGGCCTAATTGCCAAGAGCCTAGAGTCTAGGCTCTTGGCAACGAGAGCCTCATCAGATATTGCTCTAGGCCCTAGACCAATATCTGATGAGGCTCTCGTTAGGCAGCTAGATCAAGGGCTCGATTCAGAAAGCGATACTCCTGGACACGGCTCGTATTGTTAGGAGGTCTTCTCTGGAGCCCTGACTGCCCGCAGCTTCGACCCTGTTTCCGATACCGGTGGGCTACCATTTTTATATTTTTAAATGTTTTTTTTTTTAAATATTATTTTATACAGAAATATTAAAAATGTTAATTATACAAGGTGTTGTTTTGCATCCTCGTCAAATTCAAGGAGGTAACTATGCTAATGATTCTCGTCCCGAATCAATAATAAAATGGATAGTTAATTTTTGTTTTTTTTTTCTATTTTACGGAAATCGGTAAGTGTGAACCACCCGTGTTTTGAACGCGGCCCGTCTGTTTCTCGCCCTATAACCTCGCTTACACACATTCAAATAATATCAAACATTTATTCGATAGTTTCTTGTTCCCTAAACTACGGTAAGTGGATTATTCTGAAATATTGACAAACCTAAACAACCAAAAAAATCAGCGTTTATTAATAATTAACAAGGTACCGTAATTTTAATTGATTATTAATGTCTTTTGTGACCACCTCCTGAAATTTGACGAGGATGCAAAACAACATCTTGTATGTAAAAAAATAAATAAATGAAAATTATAACTAATAATATTATAACTATAAATATAAATTATAACAGTATAATACATAGAAAAAAAAACTAGTGCACACATTATTACATAATTCTAATTGTTAATAATGGCCACTGTTGGACTTGTTTATGTCATCTTCGTAAGTTTCCATATTTTTACATGAAACAATAAGTGTACTGCCATCGGCAAACAAAACAGTTTGATGGTCAGTACATTTTGGAAAATCGTTAAATATATGAAAAACAACGGGGGCCCAAGGACACTTTCTTGGGGTACACCACATGTTGTTTCTCTAATTGATGACATATGAGTAACTTCGGTCTTGGATTTAGAACAAACTCTATTTAAAACAGTGACTTGCTTTCGTCCGGTGAGATATGATTTGACTAGATTTAATGTTTCCTCTGACACCATATTGTTCTAACTTACCCAGTAATATTTCGTGATTTGCGTGATCGAATAATAATCATAAATCTTTATTTATCTCGACATCAAAAATTAAAGGCGCTGGTTCACACATGTACAATGTTATTTAGAGATAGGTGTCTGAAATAGGAAGATCCTGAGGTACAGATAACCTCTCGGGCTTAGAAAAACCATTTCATTTTTTGCAAAAATATAAGTCAAGATAAAATTTAGAATAGGGGTGCGGACTGGGTAAAAAAAACGACATTCTATTTTGTCCGTCAGACAGGTAATACAAAAATATTAGACACGTATTTTTTGTTTTATCAAAATATAAAAAAATGACTTAGTTAAACTCATTAAAGTTGGAGAGTGGGGGCTTACTACGTCACAAGTAGGTATAAAACTTACCTACATGTGACGTCATGCGTCAACATTACTAACAATCTCTGCAAATAATTCATAGACAGCTTTATTTATGTTTCTGTTTATACAAAAACCATATTGTTCTTCAGCAAGTATAATGTCTACTTGTTGTTTCTATAGATTTATAAAATAACTTTCTCAAAAACTTTGATAAGACTGGTATCATAGGTATTGGACGGTGATTTGAAATAGCAGATCAAGTAACCTGAGTTGGCTGACACAGCAAATAACCTTAAAATTACCTCATGATGTAAGCATTCTAAATACCTAAGAACAGTTAAATACATACACAGGAAAATTATGCATATAACATTCAATATGCTAGAATTCTATACAACTAGGAATCTAATGTGGATAGTCCACATTAGATTCCTGTTCCTTCCATGTTATATGCATAATTTTCCTGTGTATGTATTTAACTGTTCTTAGGTATTTATACATCATGAGGTAATTGTAAGGTTATTTGCTGTTACAATCTTTCACTAACAAAATTAAGCTTTGTAATGATGAAAAACGCACAGACTTACAAAAAGAGAAATGTTTTAATATTTTTCTTTATCACTTTATAGGAAACTGAAAGCAAAGCAGGAAACAATAGTTAACCAATCGCTGTGCATCACAAAAGAAGAAATATCATAGACTAAAGGTAATAATGAATGAGTAGCAGAGGGAGTCACCTGTCTTGGCATGGACATGTGATGAGGAGGGATGAAATACATGTGGCTAAAAGAGGGTTGAATTTAAATGTTTATGGATGGAAAGGGAGAGGAAGACCAAAGAAAAGATAGATTGTGTGAGGAATTATATGAAGGAAAAAGGAGTCAATGATAGCATGACAATGGAAGAAAAAACTGTATTGTGTTGTAACATGGGACAAGGTGATGATAGGTAGGACAGTAAACTATTGTCTTATCTTAAGTAACATCTTAGTATTTCTCTCTTACCTTTCCTTTTTAATATCAACATTCTTCTTTTTAACATTATCCTCTTTGTTTTTAGAATTTCCTCTTCCTGGCTCAAACTTCATTTGACCTCCGCTGAAATTTCTTCTAATTCTCTTTCCACTCTTTAAAGCGTCCAGGACCATCAAGTCTTTTCTAAACAGAAAGATTTTAATGATGATGACAAGTATATATATATCTATACCACATTCTTTAATAATTCACTTTTTCAACAAAAAATCAAGGTACTGCTTGATTATTCCCCCTTTCTGAATTATACAAAAGAATACTAACTCTGTATTAAGTTGGTTAATCCTTTGAGTCTTCCTCTCGATCTCTGACCGGGCAGTAATCAACAGAGAAGAGTAGTTATGCTCTAATTTCTTGAACTCTGCCTCAAGAGTGTCATAATCCTGCAATATTTCCTATAATATCAATGTGTTATCCATTCGTGTTACTTTTCCTTTAGCTGGCAAAATGCATTTTGTTATAAAGAGCCCTTGTGAAGACCACAACCACCAAGCAGTTTGTATATTGAATTTTTTTTTTTAATATAAGAATAACAGGTTTGATGTAATGAGAATTATTATTTAATTTTTTTTTTTTGTTACATCAAATGTGTTGGATGTCTACTAACTAACAGACATACAACTGAACATGTTACAGTTATACAGATTTAAGCACAAGTAGTTATAACAGCCAAAGCTCAGTTATTAAAAAAAATATGGTTTAATTCAAATGTATTGTTGTTGTAGTTTGGGTCACAGAGTGTTTGTAATAAAAATACTGCAAAAATAAACTTTGAAAAGTTTAAGCTAGTTCCAATCACTTACTTTCTGAAGTTTTTCCACGGCAGCTGTACGTTTTTCAAGCATCTCTTTCAGTTCTTTGTTTTCAGTACGTAGCTACAAAAAGCACAAAAATAAAAACATTTCTGATATTTTGAGTAAGTACAGAGTTTTGCAATGAGCTAATAAGATATTTAATCAAAATATTGTGTTTTATTGCTTCTCTGGTGTACAGGGTGTGGGGCAGCACCAACAGTATCTTATGCATGACGATTTCTCATGGGTTGTCGCAGCAGTGATCAATTGTGTTGTTTGATGTATCAGTGCATACTGACATAGTCTTAAGTTTTATTATCAGTTTTTGAACCATGGATACTCGATAAAGAAAATTCTATTCTATTTATTAATTTAGTTGTCGAGACAAAATTTCTATGACAGATAGTTTTGGCGCTAAACCACAATACCTCCTCAAGAGCGTTCACGTTTTCGTAGTTAGTTAAATCGTCGTATATGTCCTCCATTGCGAAAGAAGATTTAGAAAGATGTATCCTACAATTTAGAACTTGTTGTTTTTAAATTATTCAATGAAAATAAACATTAAAATATTAAAACGCAATCCACGGTCCGCCACTTCGCCATTCGCAACAAAAACTTGACTTTTTTTTTTTTTTTTTTTTTTTTTTTTTTTAATTGGCAAGTCGCTATTTGCGCAATGCCACATACAAAAACGGGGAAACTTGGTAGAAAATATAATTTAATTTAGGACACGGAATTTGGATGGATATTGGACAGGATTATTAGGAACGATAAAAATAAAATAACTATTAAATACGTAAATTATTAAGAGTGATAAATGAAGATAAATACATGTATATTTTGAAATCATTAGTTGCAAGTAAAACAGAGACAGACGTAGGAAAAGGAATTTTATAGCAAAGTAGACATGTAATTAAAGGATCATGATTAAGAAGAGGACAGGAAAAGAAAATATGGTTTAAATCACCCACCTCACCACATTCACACAGGTCGCTAGAAACGATCTGCAATCGTGCAAGGTGGACTCGGGAACAGTTATGACCCAATCTCATGCGAATAAGGCAACTGGTAGCAGCCTTACCGAAGTTAAATTTCGAATACCATGGTTTTTTGGGAATATATGTCTGAATACGTGAATAATAATTTCCTTTGGTAACGCTGCTATCCGCCCACAACTTGCTCCAAGCTTCCCAAAGAAAGATGTTAGGCAGATTCGCCAAGTCGTGGCTAAAGTTGATATAGGGACACAAATCACCGCAGTCAACAGCCTCATTAGCCAGGTGATCGGCTTTAACATTTCCCGTGATATTACTATGGCCAGGTATCCAAGCGAAAGAAATTTCAAGACCCAATTTTACGCATTTGTACAAAAGGCTTCTAATGAACAGAACTATAGGAAATATTGGCTTACATTTAAAAGGATTTCTTTTAATGGCTTGCAATACGCTTAAAGCGTCGGTAAATATTATTGTTTTTCCCAATTTCATGATGTAAATATATTCTAAGGCTTTGAACAGACCATAACATTCGCCAGTAAATACTGATGACTCAGGAGGAAGTTTAATTTTTTGCACTATATTGTATTGTGAGTGAAAGACTCCAACTCCAACATTTCCTAAAGAAGAGTGTTTGGAGGCGTCTGTATAAATATGATGCCAATTCTCCCAGTGCAAGTCTTTGGAAAAGTTAAACAACTCTTTTACAAAATCATCGTGTTTATTAATACCTAAATTAAAGATAACATCCGGAGTGAGCACCAATGATTCATAAGAATGATTAAAGAGTGGATATGTAAGTGACTGGTAAATTGGGGCTTGCAAAGCTATAAACTTTTTATAGCTTACAACAAGACAGGGCAGAGATTTGTGAGACCAATAATTAGAAGAATTGGTTTCATCTAAAAGAGACTGAAGTTTTGCACGTAAAGGGTGGTTGGAAAATTGTAATGCACGGAATAGAAATTTGTCAGAAAGATACTGACGTCGAAGAGAAAGAGGAGGATCTACAGTTTCAACCTGTAGGGCATTTATTGGGCTTGATTTCATAGCTCCCGTCACTATTCGTAATGCTTTGGACTGGATACTATCCAGTTTCTTTAATGCGGCCAAATTACAAGGTTCTAATAAAAATGTTCCATAATCAAGCACACTTCTAACTATTGCATTATAGATTAATTTTAATGAAAAGGGATGGGCACCCCACCAAACCCCTGATAAACATCTTAATATATTCAATCTCTGTTCACACCTTGCCGCTATATACTCACAGTGTGGAATCCCAGATAGTTTACTATCCAAAATCACACCTAAAAATTTTACCGAAGATTTTACAGGAATGGGAGCATCATCATAATATACAGTAACAGGAGGAGGAAAGCGCATTCTAGAAAAAAGCACAACTGTACTTTTGGAGGTAGATAGCTCAAGACCATTGCTATCCATCCATTGTTTTAAAAGGCTAAGGGCCGATGTCATTGTAATGCAAGCCGTTGCAATAGAGCTATGGGGGCAATATAAAAGAAGATCATCGGCGTATTGAAGCACTTTTACTTGATTGTTTAAAGAAGATTCAAGATCATAAGTGTAGATGTCATATAATAAAGGACTAAGAGGTGATCCTTGAGGGAGGCCTTTCCACACGAGTCTAGATTCACATGTAGAATCCTCGAGTGTAAGATTTATACACCTCTCAGATAAAATATTTAAAATGAAGTTTATGAGTAAAATAGGAACATCTAGCTGCTGGAGTTTATATTTTAATGTAGATATTTCCACATTATCATAAGCCGAAGTTATATCTAGAAAAGCAGAAACTACGGAATTATTCGAAGAAAATGCTAACCTTATATCAGTAACAAAGATACTCAAACTATCTAAAGTACTTTTACCTCGCCTAAAACCAAATTGACTGTCGCTAAGTAGTTTTTTGTTTTCTAAATGCCATTCTAACCTATTTTTAACTAGATGTTCTGTGATTTTTAACATTACTGAAGACATAGCTATGGGTCGGTAGGACGTGCTGCAAGATGGATTTTTGTTAGGTTTGAGTATCGGTAAAATGTCTTGGGATTTCCAGGCATTGGGAATATTTCCAGTTAACATAATTTTATTTATTAGTTCCAAGAGGTACAAAAGAGATAGAT
The DNA here is from genome assembly GCA_963082945.1 of Cerastis leucographa. Classification (NCBI taxonomy): domain Eukaryota; kingdom Metazoa; phylum Arthropoda; class Insecta; order Lepidoptera; family Noctuidae; genus Cerastis; species Cerastis leucographa. Next base: position 15,989,007 of record OY720385.1, on the reverse strand, counting down.
CACTCATGTTTGACAAAAAAGAATAAGGAATTCCATCCGAACCTGGTGCAGAGTCCTTCATATGACATACAACACCTTTAAGCTCTTCGAGGGTAAATGGATTATTTAATTCACAAAGAGAATCTACCATTGAACGGGGAATGGAATAGGTAGTAAAATTTTCTGGGACATAGGCAGGAGCCAATTTACTTAAAAATTTATTTACTAACTGAGATGGAAGAAATGCGCTCGACCGTTCAGTGAATGCTGATCTGAACCTTCTGATATTGCACCAAACAACAGATGGTTGAACATCTGGAGAAATAGAGAAGCAAAATGACCTCCAACCTTCAAATTTCTTTTTTTTAAATAGTTTTTTAGTTTCTGAAATAACTACGCTCAATATGTTGAAATTTTCTTCGGTAGAATTTTCAAGGTAATCTAGTTCACACTGCTTCCTTTTTAATATTGCATCTGTGCAATCTTTGTCCCACCATGGTGGAGATGGAATTTTATTTTGTAGCGATTTAATTGGAAAAAGTTTATCGGCTGTTTGTATCATGGCTTTGGATAAAGCTTCGGTACAAGACTGTTCATTACCATACTTAATTTCAGGAAGAACAGAAACTATTTCGTCTAAGTGTTCCCTAAAAGTATGCCAGTTAACGTCCGCCAGTTTGTACTTCAACCGCGGAGGGCGATTGGAGTAAGGTTTTTGACAGAAAGGAAATGATAAGACTATAGGGAAATGATCGCTACCATAAGAGGAAAGCATAACTTCCCAACTCAAACGCGAAGCTAATTTATCCGTGCATAATGACAGGTCAGGTGCACTAGCTCCTTCATTTGGAGAAGTGCGTCTAGTTGGGGACCCAGTGTTTAATATACAAAGATTGAGGTTATCTACAATATCTAATAAAGTGCTACCATAGTTATTTGTTGACGAACTACCCCAGACTGCATGCTGGGAATTAAAATCTCCTAAAACTATAAATGGCTTAGGAAGAATAGAAAAAATATTTACAATTTCATTAAAAATTACAGCAGATGGACGGGGAATATATACAGAAACAAAACAAATGTTATCTACAACAGCTGCAATAACAGAAAAATCAGTATTATGAGGTGGGATTGTGAAAAGTGAAAATGAATGATGATGTTTAATGAGTAAAGCGACGCCGCCATACCCATCAGAGCGGTCTTCTCTAAGACAAGCATAACCAGGGATCTTAAACAAAGACCCTGGTTTAAGCCATGTCTCTTGAAGAGCAAAAACAAAAGGTTTATATTTATTTACAAGATATATTATATCAGATTTTTTACTTATTGCGCTTCGGCAATTCCATTGGAATACCTTGGCTTTGTTGTCCATTATTAATATTTGATTCATTAACTGCGTTCAGTACAGTGGCAGCGATGGACGGTGAAAGATGTTGAGTTTGAGTTAATGATTTTATTAAAGCTATGATTAATTCATTTAAAGATACAGTAGACAGGTCATCTCTAGGGATGAGAGCACAGCCATCTTTTGGTTGAGGCATGCCCTTGACAAGTTCTCGATGGAATTGCTGATCATAACCTTTAGAAAAGTGAGGTGGGGAGCGAGGTTTAATAAAAACTGTTTTTTTATATGAGGAAGTTTTATTTTGTTTGGAAGGAGAGTAATCTTGAGGAACAGAAGCATTTATATGGCTTGAAATTGAGGGTGAGGATAGTAAGGCATCAGCATATGATATTTTTGAAATAGTAGGATAAAGCTTTGAAGCTTCAGCATAAGAGATGCAAGATTTGGCCATTGATTCCTTAATATTCTTCTGCCTGTCATACTCTAAACATTTTTTACTTGTAGCCTCATGAAAGCCTTTGCACAGACAACAAGATAAATTGTCCTCGGGGACGGTGCAACCATCCCCAGAGTGACCTTGTCCACACTTGAAACATCTAGGTTTAGATCTACATTGGTTTTTCATGTGGCCATATCTGCAACAATTGTAACACTGAATTGTTGGATAAATATATAGGTCCACAGAAAGTGCTGTATAGCACATATACACGCGCTTGGGAAGAATTTGCCCATCAAAAGTTAAAATTACGGTTTCGGTATTTTTAAACTGAGGCTTATCCTCTACAAAAATTTTCCTTCTTATACGCCTCAATTTCAATATTTTCCCACAACCAATTGGAACGGAGATGTTCTCTAAAATTTCATCATCTGTCCACTCCATGGGTACGCCTCTGACGACACCCATGCGAGTAACGGAAAATGATGGAATAAAAGCCTTATATTTTTCTGTTTCCAAAAACTTACTAGTTATAAAGGAGTTGGCATCTTGATAATTAGAAAAGGATATAACTAGTCTGTTACGTCCTATTTTCTTAAGACTACCATTCACAATGTTAGTAAAAGAATTCCTTTTTAAAAATCGCCCAAAAGAAATCGGATTTAGATACGTATTTTCATTAGAAGCAGTTTGCTCTCTTTGAATATGGACTAAAAACGGAGCAGCGTCCGAGGAATTGTATGTATTTCTAGTAAAAGTAGTAACTGGTTGATGCGGTGACCCGTTCACCCCATCAACTCCAGCCCCCAATGTAGAAGTAAGTGGAAGATCCTTGGTTTCAGTCTCCATTACCACATTTTCCACCTCGCCACAATCACAATTATTATGGCGTTTCCCGCCACTTTTTCGTCTTTTTTTATTGCAATGTTTGCAAATTGTTGGCCGAGCAGAGACCCTTTTACGCTTAGAATTACTAACTAAACTTAACGAACCATCAGTATCAACACTGGTATCGTTATTAGATATTGTGACATAGTGACCTATTTCTGAAGATGGTGTTCCTCCGGGGTCGTCCGGAGGATCCATGGCTAAAAACTATAAATACAAATAAAAACACTTACCAAATATAAAAACAACACTAAAACTAACTATAGTACTAAATAATAAGATAAAATATATACAAAAACTTAATCCAATCCAATACTAACCACGTCCGCCAAATTTGAGGTTTCCCGCGCTTTTTTTCAAAACTTGACTTGACATTGTCATTGAATTGAATTTGACACTATTGACGTTATAGAGTGGAGCTCCTTTTTAATTTAATTATTAAAAAAACTTAGTCGATTTAATTTTTTTTTTGTATCTAATAGGCCCATGTTTATGCAACTATTTAAGTATGGGTCAGGCGTGCGTGTCCAACCCCCGTATTCACAAATGCTCGGATTCGATTTCGATTCGGAAAGTCGTATGTCTATCTCGTTCGCTTTCGTAATGCCAAAACAAGATAGACATTCAACTTATCGAATTGAAATCGAATCCAAGCGTTTGTGAATAGGGGGCCAAGGCTCCAAGGCAGTTTCTTGGGCATGTCATTATCTCGCTTCTCATTTCATTGTCCCAGTATTGGTAAAAGTAAGGAATTTGTAGAAAATAACTGATTTTGTTATTTCTCCCATTCCTTTTTTAAAATGATCTTCTTCGAGTTATAAAGAAATGTGGAAACGAGTCACCACAGAAAGATGTTAAAAAATAATATGCTTGGAGTTTATTCCACCACTTCTTCTCCCCAGCTAAAACAATACTAGAAAGTGTAACAGGGAGAGCGTTTTGAGGGCTTGGCCTTTTATATTCTTAGCAAAGTTTGGATATCAGTTTTTTAATTAGGTATTTTATTTTACTCAAATCTTTTTTGGGTGATTTACAAATGATTATTATCTTTTCACCCAAATCGACTAATACATTTTGAGTTTACTGCGTTCACGTTGTTTGTATCCGAGATTCGATATTCCCTAGTTTGAGAATGCCTTGCTGAGTTTCCGAATTTTCCGACCGTTGCCGATTAGCGCCGATGACGCCCGGCCCGGCCGTTGCTCATTGCTCACATCACAGCTCGACCCACCTTGCCCCTCAACCCTTCACACCCTCCTCGGAGCCCATGTCGGAAGAATTCGTTCGTTCGGTCGTTGTTGCGTTTTGATTCGCCGTCTGGCGCCTGGCTCGCTCGCGGTGAACGTTACATTACTGTTGTGTTTATTCTAAATGGCTTTCTTCAGTTTTTATTAGAATTAGTTCGGTTCGGATTTGCTAGTAGCTAGTGTTAATAAGAATGTCGGTGTTGAACACAATTTATAAGATTTACATGTATTAGTGCAACAGGCGATCGTAAGTCGCAAAGGGCTCGTGTAAACACAAGAGAACGTTGTAAATTACAACATGCCTACGGATTCTGAATGCGAGTGCGACCTGGTGTCAAAGGAGTGGTTGTTGTCGAAGTTGCGCTCCGACGAGAGGGATACTGTGCTGATAGACTGTCGCGGTTCCAACGAGTACTCGATAGCTCACATCCGTTCCGCAGTGAACTTTTCTATACCGAGTATAATGCTGCGGCGGTTGGCAGCGGGCAAGATCGAGCTTGTGTCGACAGTGCAGTGCAAGGAGCTGAAGGCGAGGATCTCGCACTGCCGCACGCGGGGCATCTTCGTGCTGTACGGGGACGGAGTTCCGCGGGATCCGGACTCGGTGCACGGGATCCTGCTGCGGAGGCTCAAGCAAGATGGCGTGCAGGTTGTCTGCCTTGAAGGTAGGAGTCACAACATTTATTACGTATTTACGTTAATGGGCCTAGTCCTCTGCGCGCAGTAGGTGCAGCCTTCAGCCATGTATTGCACCACTGAGTGTAGTATATTGATAACCCAGCAGTTATTGGGTTCATGATCATGGTATACCACCATATCAGGCTAAACATAAAATGATAACATGATGATGAGCATGTCAATTGACTGCATGAACTCGTTTACATTGAAAATTGCTTCCAAAACAACAACTATAACACTATTTTAGATGTTAATTTACTATTCTACATTATTGACCCTACGTGTTGACATAAGGGTTTTGCAACACCAATCAATCAATCATTGATTGTTAGTTTTACCTAGTAGAAACAGTTGATCAATGCTGACTAATCCATTCTATGAGTGATCAACGATCAATCAATCGGTGTGGTAACAGCCTAATTCATTTGCTAATGTCCTTAGTGTGGAAAGGAGTAATGTCTATTTTTCGATAAACAATGTATGTCTCTGTATCAAAATAAAATCTTGAGAGGCACCTTTACTTGTGCACATGTCTTCCTAATCATCAATTACACTGAGCCTTTTCTGAACTTTGTTAGGGACGGTTTCTAGTCTATCCAACTGCAGCTGTGTTCCAGTATTTTACATGAAATAACTGCCTATCGAACCTCCACAACCTAGGTAAAACTCCTATAGCCAGAGGAAAGACTGGTTGTCAGACTTTCAGGCTTCTGACTATTAGTTACACCAACATCAACATTTACCTATTATGCTTTAGAATCCACAGTTATTGTAATTATTGTGTCAGGCATTGTAAATATGGAATATTGTTATGTATTCAATCTGCCATTACAATTGATGATTTTTGCAATGTGGCTGTCACAAAATGAATAAGACAGATATAACTTATAAATTAAATGCTTTGTGTTACAATATCATTATTTACACATTGTTGTCTATAGGGGAAACAATGCTACATAAATGAATAATATTGCAAATAACTTATTAAAGAAGTCTCAATAATTACATATTTCATTATGATAGAGAAAAGATTCTTGAAATCTAAAATAAGTATGTTGTGTTCTATGTTTTGGATTTAATTGATAATACACTTAATGATTAAAAGAAATTATTATCATATTATGGTGATAAACAACTTTTACCACCTTTTCTTACTAAATACCAGATAAGTGCTATATGGAGCTAGGGTTCTGTACTTATTTTTATAGTTTGTCATAGATAAAAGTAACACACTTTTTCTCTCAAAATCTTACCTAATACCATTAACTGGACAAACATTGTATGACCTGAAAATAATAAAAATTCACTTGAAACAACTATAAATATGGTGATGTGCTCTCAAAATGGTGAAGGAAAACATCGTGAGGAAACCGGCATGTCCTAGAACTAAAAATTCGAAGACATGTGACATCTACCAACCCGCACTGGGCCCGCGTGGTGGATTACAGCCCATTCCCTCTCATAGAGAGGAGGCCTGCATCCCAGCAGTGGGAACAATATAGGCTGATGATGAACTATAAATATAATTATTAAAACTGTAGAGCTCTTACGAGGAGAGGGCTGTTTGTATGTAATAGAGGTGCGGACTGGGTAAAGGAAATGACATTCTATTTTGTCCGTCAGACAGGTAATACAAAAATTTTAGACACATATTTTTTGTTTTATCAAAATATCAAAAAATGTTAGTTAAAACTCATTAAAGTTGGAGAGTGTGGGCTCACTACGTCACAAGTAGGTATAAAACTTACCTACATGTGACGTCATGCGCCATTTCAACTCAATATATCTCCGGAATTTTAAGACCATGTGAAAAACGAAAAAATATGTGTCCAATACTTTTCAATAAACTACCCGACGGACAAAGAAAAAAAAAATTTGATCATCCCCTATTGCTTGAGTTAGTAGGATAGGATACAATAAAGTGACAGAGACCACAGAGGCTTTATAATTGTATTGTATTGTTTAATAGGCTGGTGTCCGCAAGTCCATGTCAAAAGCACATAGTTTGTGAATGAAAGGCCCACCCTTTGAGCACAGATTTTCAGTATAATCTGCTCTTCCGCTTGGTTTGGCTAATTGGTTTTATTGATTCGGTCATTTCTGATGAAATCTAAGTGAATTGCAACCCAGACCAAAAGCAATATTATACACCTTTGCCCAACTCTTAGAAGAAAAAGGGGTTGCCATAATAGGAATACTGCTTTTTGAATGACTAAAATTTGCAAAGCTTCAGATTTAGGGGTTGTGTGGTCTTTGTGTGAGCTATCAATCAGCTTACCTCGCACTTGGAATGCAATTTGGCACCTAGAATACCAATAGTCAAAATGTGTTTTTCCCTTGTTTTTTTAAGAAATTTTTAGAAATGTAAAATTAAATGAAAGCAGAATAAATATAAAGGAAACAATTAGTGATATTATTTAGTCATATTAAGTATTCAAAGGTCTGGTGTAAGTTGTCTTATCTTTAGAATAAAATATTCTAATATTAATATGCATACATTATTATCTTATTCATTAAAATTCATCACAGATGTATTAAAAAAAGTAAAACGAACAAGATGCAAATATATAAATAGTTTTTACAAAATACAAAAATAAACTATAATTTCGGTTTTAGTGCTATTTAAACAAAAGAATTACCGCAATACTATGAGGATGAGGAGCTTTTGGCTAAATAATAACAGCCTATCCTATTTTCGTATATTACATAGCCTTCGATTTCAAGCCAGGTAATATATAAACAATAAAACGAGGTTTTAGTATGTTACAGTAGAAATACAAATGGATATCAAATAAGTAGCTACAACTATTATTCTCACGACGGCATTCATTCAGTAAATTATTACCTAACTTAGTGGCAACACGTAATACCGGTTGCCACGCCGAGGAACCGTTTCATAACATTCATTGACAAAAACTTCTCGATATTTATCTATCTTTGAATTTGAAAGCGACGTCGGTACACGAATGATGAAATACTCATCACGCAAAAGCACTAAATATTTTTTGACGTCCCAAAATGTAGAAAACTTCTAGGCCTGCAGTACCGCTATCCAGAATCTTTCAATTTAAGAAAAAAAAACGATAAAATGAGCTCTATTGGTAAAATCTAGATTTTGCAAACCGGAATAAAACCGGCAGTCTTCCGCACTGGGTAATTAAGATCGATTTATTTTGCAACAGTAAATTATAGGAAAAGTGCTGGTCTAACACTTATTGTAAGTCAGACTGCCTAACGGGCAGCTATTTATTACTATTATCAGATGGGACGAAACGTCTTCGATTCAATCTGTTTTAGTTTAAAATGTGTGAGGGGCGTAAGAGGCATGCCGGAGGTCGCAAGTCGAGGCATCCGCTCCTCCAAACGTGGGAGAGGAAGTCGACTACTTATTGTGCTCCTCAATGCGAGACGTTAGATTATAATCACCGCAGTCTCGAATGCGCTTGTTTGTTCCGACGCTACGTATTTTCTGGACTGGTAAATGAACACCATTTAGTGGCCCATTTATTGCTGTGTAATTTATTGTACAATATAAATAACTTTGACTTGCTTGGATGAAATGTCTGTGATGTGTGGTTCTAGAATAACGGTATGCGAAATATAAATTTAAATCATTGAAAACAGCCGCCCCATTGTTAATATATCACGCCAGTAATCCCCGAAGGGTTAGCAGAGATGTACCAAATAGATTACATGATGATTTGACGTAACGGTTGGCGCAGTGGTTAAGCGATTGACTGCTGCGCTGAGAGTCGCGGGTTCGATCCCCGCACGGAAATTATCTTCACCATTTAATCTAGCGTGATAGACAATCCTCTTGAATCTTTGGGGAATTCTTCTTACCCCGAACACCGCCTCGATGCCATACAAAAAGATCCTAAGAATGTGTCCACATCCACACTACATTGAGGACAAATATTGCGAAAGCTTTTTTTACGACCATTCTGCTCATTTTGATGTCTCAATCATCAAATATTTCTTAGTTTCAACATTTACATTAGTAAGAAACTTGAGAGGATCGTAATAATTTATCAGATATTATAGACTGGATGATCAAACGGGCCGGATGTGTCGAGCTACTGCTTCGGTCTTCGGCCGACCGATGCCGACGGAAGAGCGCCGCAATTTTATTAATAAGTTCCCGTTTCACTCACGTCCTGTCCATTTCAACTTTGCGTATAAACTATGTATAAAACGTGAATGTTAAATATATTTAATGATAAAAAACATGCTATGCTCAACTAAAGGAGGCAGTTTTGTACAATATTACAAGAATACTTACTGGTGATAAATCTGTAAATTATATATGACAGCTAATGGCTTATCTAATTACCTATACCTATTTATGTAAGTGGCTATCTGTTGCCGGCAACTTCGTTCGCCTATGCGCTATTCCATATTTGCCAAAATTTATCCAGATCCGTTCAGCCGTACTGGCGTGATTGAGTTACAAATATCCATCCAAACTTTGGCATTTATAATGTCCAATGTGCTTTGATCCAGGCATTTAGGCCATATTGGGCATAATCATTAAAATGTCCAATAATAGTACCATCATTTGGTAATGCCCAAATAATAATTCAAAAACAGCATCGGTAACAGCATTAATAGTAATTCAAAAACAGCATCGGTAACAGCATTAATAGTAATTCAAAAACAGCATCGGTAATCAGAAACACCGGAAGCAAATTAATAAATCCAGTGATGGCATTCATTATAAATAAGATATTCCATTGATCTATATTGGACAGTGAATTGCCCATTTGAAGTGTCCGAGTACGGAGCAGCTCGATCGTAAAATAAATGGCACGTGTTTGCGAACAACAGGATGTTGTGAGCTCCGCTTTGAATGTAAACTCTTTGGGGCTTGACATTTATAATCGCAAAGGAAATCGTGTGCATCTGGCCGGAGTGGATGGCTCACGAGAATATCATATGATAATGTGCCATCATAGAGGAAAAGCAAATGGGAAAGGGAAGTGGGATCTCATAAACGAGTATCGCGTTAGGATTAACTCAACCGCATGGAAACAATTATTACGTGTGCTTTGAGCTCCTATATCAACTGGATTCCCTATAAGCTTATTATTAAAACAGTATCCTCTAAGGACGCCCGCCACTATAAAAAGACAATATTAATAAATTGCGTATCATTGATAAATCTAAAACGTAAAACTTTGAATGGAGCTCAGTGTGTATAAACAAGTAATCGGAAGGCGTAACATTGGCATTGACAGTTTTTATGTGCTGATGTAATGTCCAATCCGCGGATTACTATTTTGTGCTGCGTATTGTATTCTGATTTTATTTATATCTGGTTCAGCTACAGTGAATCTGAATGAACAAAAAAAAAGGTAACTTGTTACGCGTAAAAGCACGTAAAGGTCACCAATTTGTTAACGCTCGTGTACATTGAATACAGTTCATAAATTAGATATCAGCGTACAAGTGTACATAATTGTGTATGGTATAACATGTGATGTGAGTCGGGGCTCGGGGTGCAGCGATGTAATTCTGTTAACTACTGATACGATTATCAGGACCACTATCTGGCGGGCAGCCGACGACGGCGCCACACTCATTATCGGCCTGAAATCGAGCCGACACACAGTGGAACGAATGTATGGGAGCGGTTGGACGTAGACATGTCCGAAAAAAAAGAGTAAAATTATGCCAAACTAATGATGCCATCTTATTCGATTACTTAATGCCTTCATAACTTGTGGTGATGAATTTCTTCATAACTCCCATATTTCGGGAGTAATTTGAGAAAATGTGAAATTTTACTATGAAAATGAGTGTATCGAGCTCTCTCCCTCCTGATTCCGGGCTTGTTTCAAGTAGCGGTCTCTAATATCATAATGCTATTACTAAGAGCTATATTTAATACTAAGACACATAGTGCGCCAAATGTGCACTTTCTGGGATAAAAGGAAATGAAAATTTAAAAAAAAAAAACGTTTTTTCCCCATTTGTATTTACTTTAAACCGCAGACAGACTTATTAAGAGGTCTATAAATATATTATATATATACAGAAATATATATTAACAAAAATATTCACAAGAACTGATGAGAGTATGACTTTTAAGTAAGTTGATAATAAATTACCTAGTTTCATTAAAAGTACAATAAATAATTAAGATGTAAGCTCTAATTTACTAAGTTACACATTTTAAAACAATAACATCATTTAATTATCTTCGTCATCATCATCATCATCAATTAATTCAAATTCAGAATCGATGTCCGCTAAATCATTTATGTTAACAAATTCGATATCACTTTTCTCAGAATCCGTAAGCTCATAAAATTCCTTAAAAGAAGATTTTTTTACAAACTTATTTCCTTTTGGACGGATACTTGTAACAAGTGGATCAGAAGACAGTAAAAGATTGTGCATAATATCTTCATTGCATGAGATACTGCTATGCTTTCGAGAATGCCCCTCTCTATATTTTCTAAAATCTTTATTTCTAGCCTCAGATGCCTCTTCGGATAGAAAACCAATGGGCACAATTGACATGTTCTGAACTATGTCTGGCCCATGCATTAAAATTTTATGAAGTGAAGAAGGCATATAATACCATGGGTATAACTCCACGTAAAGCTTAGCAGTATCAAAGCAGAACTCTCGGAATTTAGTTACGTTGATCTTCTCTCCTGATGAAATACACTGCAAGATCACACAGATTTTTCTTAAAAGCATAGCATCTATTCCGGTCAGTTCAGCAGATTTAGTGTAGTTTTCAAAAAATCTCCTTGCCGAGTTGCCATTGTTGGTGGATCCACTGCCTTGTTTCACAACATCGAGAAGTAAGCCCGTTTCTCTTCTTACAGCCTCTTGAACTCTTTTCTTCCTGTCATCAACTTGCCTTTTTGCTATATCACCCCTTACTTGCCATGATTTTATGTCTAATTTGTAGGAAATGTGTAATAAGCATTCCATTGAGCGAATCCAAGCGTGAAGGGTGCTTAAGCTATATTTATACATGTCCTCGTTTGCGTGTTTATCTTTGATTAACTCTAAATTATTCATTTCTTTAGGACAAGCCTTGCATATGTCACACACTGAAGCTGCTGTATTGGATATAATGGAATGAATTTTACCATCAATCATTGTCAACAGCAGTTGGTGTTTGACACTAATTCCATCAGTGATGGTGGATGGAGTTAAGGCTTCAATCTCTGCTTCGATTTCAGCCATCTCTCTCTGCACATTTTCTTTGGTTTCCTTTATAAACTTAAACAATATTGGCCGGCAAAATGAAGTGGAAGATGGTCGCTCGTTTTCCCAAATTGTTACACCTTTTGAGACGAGCCGCAGTGGTACAAGACTAATCATAAAATTACTAGCAAGATCGATTTGCTCATCTTCACTCGTCCTTTGATGATAAATGCTTTGGCTAGATGATCCGTCAAAACCCCATTTGCTGGTCAATACGAGCTGTTGATTGGGATCAACAGGGGTTTCTAACGACCTAATAAGTCTTCTTGAGGTTAAATCCATCAAGGCTTGTAATTTGATTTTTGCAGAGCTCTCTGTAACTGTGAGATCTTCTTTGGCCGGATAGCACTTAATTTTTTCTTTAACCAACATGTAGTAACTCGGGTATTGAAGAGCTCCTTCTTGAGTGTTGAAATCCCGAAGAGTGTTATAGCGCCATTTCGATAAGTTCATCGATACATAAAGAGCCAATGCCTTCAAAGGGGATATTTCCCGTACCTGAATTGATTTACCTTCAATGAAGGCTTTGATTTTTGAGGCCTCTTCTGGATTCTCCGTCAAGTATTTCATAACATAAGCTGTATCGCTTTGTCCTGCCTTTTGAAGCGCCCTTTCGGCCGAAAACATAATTTCAGCGCTGCTACTGCTGCATGAAAGACTATCTTCAGTGCGTCTTCTTTTTTGCCGGTTACTAAGGTCCTCAAAAGATTTACGAGGACTAGGATGTGTACAAGTTGAAGCATTAGATTTAGCAGGAGAAATTATGGGCTCGATGACGTCACTTATATTTTCTGTAGAAGGTTCCATATTTTCATTCTGTAATTCCGGCCATTGAATTGCAGCCTGTAGCCAAATCTCATGTTTCTTCCGAAACTTATCTGTGCTTCTTCCAGACTGTGTCCATTTTGCATAAATGCGGTAGCAAAATCGACGACACCAGTCTTTTAAACTTGTTTCAGCACTTTCACATAACTGAACACAACTGTTATCTTTTAAAACACTGAACAAATAGTTAAAGTCGCGTAAATCTTTATGTGCGCGTGCGCATAAAGCAACGTGAATATCAAGATTTGTATTAAAATTTGGAAAATACATTGCGAGATTAGCTTGGATACAACGAGGTGTAAATCAACACTGATTTTAAAGTTACTAATAGTGACCTATTTATATAAAATCCAGGTATCCCAGGTATCCTTTGTTAAATATTGCAAGGTAATTAGTTATTGTGATAATTAGTAAATGATGCATGCTAAATTAGTGTATTAAGAGCCATTTAGTAATTAAATAATAGCAATGTTCTTATCAGTAATCATTAGTGCATCAGTTTTATATGTAAACCTTAAGTCCCTAATTATATATCCTAATTAGCTTATATCTTCTCTAATTGGCTGCTCAGAAATGTTATTGTAATAAGGTAAACCTTTAGAAAAACGGTTTTAATCAACAAAATAAACAAAAAATAAAAAAATTGTGTTATAAAATAAACATCACTCTTTATCCCAGAAAGTGCACATTTGGCGCACTATGTGTCTTAGTATTAAATATAGCTCTTAGTATTAGCATTATGATATTAGAGACCGCTACTTGAAACAAGCCCGGAATCAGGAGGGAGAGAGCTCGATACACTCATTTTCATAGTAAAATTTCACATTTTCTCAAATTACTCCCGAAATATGGGAGTTATGAAGAAATTCATCACCACAAGTTATGAAGGCATTAAGTAATCGAATAAGATGGCATCATTAGTTTGGCATAATTTTACTCTTTTTTTTCGGACATGTCTACGTCCAACCGCTCCCATACATTCGTTCCACTGTGCGACACTCAATTAGTGCAACATGTCCTGTCCTGACCATTTATAATTGAATACACTGGCAAATAAACCTACCTACCTAAATTAATGAACAGGAAATTAAACATTTTGCGGCAGTCAACTAGAGACACTTAGTTGACTAACCGCAAAATATGTAATTTCTCGTTATTTGACGAGACATCGTCTAAAATATAACACGATTAATGAAATAACAATATAGGCAGTACAATTTTAACCTTTGCTTGCTTGTGACCGTCATATTATTGCGTGGACTTCGGCTCTAGCTTGAGGAAGAATTAGATCATGTTTTTGTACTGTTTAAATAGGTTGACTATAAACCTGGGCCTGTAGACCCACTGGCGGTAAATCCCTACAGATGACTCATTGTTACAAAAAAATAGATTTTATTTATTATTTACTGCTAAATCCTAACATAGGCATCGCCTCATAAAAGCGTGGGCGACTTTATGAAGTTTATAATACAGATACACTTTTCTAAGTACAAGCAGAATATCTATTTTCGTGATATCGCCTTGAAAATACTTGAAATCCAAAACTCCCATTCCGTCGATTCTAAGAACCTGAATCAAATCGTTAGTAGTGACGTCAAGCTGCTACATTCACAGAATCTGGTCGAACGTTATTATTTATTTATTACAGTGTTTATTTCTCTATTGTTTTCTTAACACAGAATTCTAAATTTAACTGTAAATAAGAATTGCTTGCAAAGGTAACAAGAACATGATTCCCAGAAAGTGCTGCATCTTTATTTAGACTCAGGCTGTATTTGCTGGCTGTTAGCTACGAAGCCAGAAGGTTAAAATGTTTATGTCATTCATTTAACAAGACTTGTTTGTCACGATCATTGTGAATGGATTTAATTGACCCAACTCGAAGAACAGTCAATAGAGGCCGATGTGCAATCATATCTTACCCACCAACCTTAGTAAATTGGTTTAAATTGTTCCAACAGGCTTGATTACAGTCTATTTAAAGATGCCACATATTATCAATGACATACGCTTTCGCTTGAACCTATTTACTTAACTACATTTCGGTGTAGTGCAATCATAACAAAACTTAGACAAGAATCTGATTATTTTATCCACGTAAATCCACGATTTGGAGATTCTGGAGGGCGAATGATACCTTTTGTGTAACGGCCGACCTTATTAAAATTGCATGAGAAGAAGTTGCAAACTTAAAGTTAAATTTTGTTAATTGAGTAGGATTGGCAGGCACCAGTCCGATCTGTCACTCAATTACCTTGTGAACGTGGGCTATCTAGTTCACTTGATATTTATTAGTTGATCTATAATTATTATGCCTATTACAACTGCAATAAAAACAATCAATGCACTGCGCCTAATCAGTTACACCAAACAGCAAGACAGTTGAAAATCAGATACTGAGATAAATACAGATACTGCAGGTAACTTTCACCGTTTCAATATCAGGGATGGTACAGAGCCAATATTCATGCACACAAACACCCCAAGTTCCCAACTAGTAGTCTGTAAGCAAAGCAAAAAGTTGGCAATATTGAACACTGCGGAAATCAGACTGAGGACTTGTAGAACAGAAAGACGGCCGCTTATTGGGGAAGCGCCAGGGTAGCATGCGAAATTCAGTGTCAGGTTGTATGTTGGACAAAATTCGCGGAATCATATTTTAACCAACATACAACCTGACATAGACCTGCAAAAAAAACATAACAGAATTTGAATTTCGCAGGCTATCTTGGTGCTTCCACCTTCAGTACTAAAGCGAGAAGAAAATGGTATGTGGAATAGTTCACAGGTCTGCATAATGATGTATTAGGTGGTTAAAATCGCACAAGGTTGTTGATAAACGTGGCTGGAAGGACGCGGGCCGCCGCCGGGCCAAGGCCTCCCCGCAGTCCGCACCTGCCACCACCCACACGGCCACGCCAGCGCCTCCCCGCCACCGCCGCGCATGATCCTGCTTACTGCCTTGTGTGATTGTGTGCCATACCATGCGTATTGCCACATCTTGTTTCATACTTTACCGGATTTGCATCATTTTTCTATCCTCTTCAAGGTCTCTGTTCGCTGTGCCCCAAACCTTGTCAAATTATATTCAGTTCAAATTTCATCAAAGCTACATTTTAGGTAGACTGTTTGTTGTATGGGTATCTGTGGGCGGCCAGGAGTGGGTGCTAAATGTGTGCGAAGCGATCACGTTCATATGGTGTGGGTGTAGCAGGCAGGCTGAAGGATTGGGCTTGCGCGGTGAGGGGCGAGTTTTATGGAGTCCTTGCTACCGAGGACGAGCGTGGAAAGTAGGGGGGAGGGGTGTCAGAGACGTGGAGGGGGGTTACGACGGGTTCATTGAGTGCGGCGGATGAATGGGCTGCGATGAGTCATCGGATCGATGCCGAGCCGCCGCGCGCCGCCTGCCCCGCTCCCCCGCGCCGCGCGGCTGCGTGATGCCTGCCTGCCAGGCTTGCAGCTCACCCAATGGCCCATATTTAATGTGAAAGTGGCAAATCGGCACACTTTTCTTGCTATCTGATTATTCATTGTCATTACGGTAGCCGACATCGGGTGAGCCTTGTCGGACACGGTCTTGGAAGTTGCTCTGTTTGTCTGTGGTATGGCCAAGACATTATATGATAACACAACATCACGCCTGTAATAGGGAACAATGGCAATAGGCGTGTTAGGCAGAGGTGTACCTAATACTACACGCACATTTCGCCAGTTATGTTTGTAAGTCCCATATAAGAAGGGGCGAGTTTATTGCCATTGAGACCATGTCCGACCTGGGAATCGAACCCAGAACCTCATGCTCAGAAGTATACACTTACTACTACTAGACCAACGAGGCAGTTTATGATAACAATTAAGGGCTTATCCAAGGGATGAGCAAGGAATGCACGAACATTATGCTTATCATCATCTTTTTTTTTTTAGAGCCTTGTTCTCAACATGTTAGCACATAATCACCACAATTATCTATAATAAAGACTGTTTGGGAAAATCTTGAACTGAAGGAATAATGTCATTTCCTCGACTCCAATTCCTGCTTTACTCCAATAACAGTCGACTAACTGTTCAGTTACAAATGAAATCGTATGCGAAGGATATTGAATGGTCGTCAATAATGGGCTGTCGAGCTCGTGACTCTTGGATATACCTCTTATAGCTCTGTGATGGACATAATGGGAGCGTTATTAGCATCACAATCGTGGGCTGAGCAGCGGACGACAGGAAGCGGCCGGACGCGACGGAAATGCTGTGTGTCGTCTAGTTACCGCACCTGTCGACAACTCGCCACCAACAACACCGTGTTAGGAACTATACGTATTTGTATCTAAAAACCTATTAACAATCTTTTGTTCTATTCTATTTTTGCCACCACAATTGCCGAGATTCATCACAGCTGTCTCCATTCTCACTGAAAGGGTAACGTAGGTTGTGGGCATTTAAGGTGTGGGTTGAGAAACATTTCAACTCCGACAAATAAAAGCATGACCTTTACCATAAAATATTCTGAAGATTTTCTAAAAGTCAAGAGGTCTGTGTTGTTCGGAAAACACGTCATAAAGAAATATTCAACATCAGAGGTTCGCTCATTAAAATTATCCTCCCCGTTACTCTTCCTTTCTACCCTCGTATAAAAGATATTTTCAGGCTTGATAGTAAATGTCAGACGTGCATCGTTATGAATGGAAGTATATTAATGAACTCAACAATGAATGGAACAAATAAATTTGACATTGAATTAACGATCGCCTACACAGATTTGCGTCAATAGTTAACGCGCTGCTAGTAATTGTAGCTAACAATTGCCTTTTGTCGTAATGGAATGAGAATGTAGAACACGAAAAGAACGCTTGTGTATATGGATCAACGTGAAGCCTTTGCAAAATACTTCAGCGCGGTCTGTGCCCCACCCGGGAATTTATTTCATGGTTCGGTTGGACCTGCTTTAAAATTCCGATGAAAACTGGGTCGTCTTTTAATGATGTTTTGATGATTGAACGAAGAACGGAAAAAGCCCAGTGCTTACATTACACGTCTGCTTCGCAATGGCCATTATTAATTAATTGTTTGATCTTCATCAGCAAGATGATCGAATCAGGTTTGAAAAGAAGAACAGCGCGAAAAAAAAAACAATTTTTTTATTAACGGATTCAAAGATTACAAAAAGATGGTCAGAAGGAACCCTCCCTTCATTCCGTTATATGAATCTGCCTGCCTTTATGGGGAAACGTCGTGCATACTTGGGATTCTGAATCAAAGCATCCATACATAGTTTATCCTGTAGTCATACTCGGAAATTATTATTGAATGACGTGGCTCACGGGGATTAAGTTTTTGACCGCATTCCATGCCCATTACTGCAAAATTATAACAATAATATATTTTGTAAGTTAATGTAACACGGGGTTGAAATTCATTTCTAAACATAGGCCAGCATAAGAAAGGTTTAGAGTACTTTAGTATATTTCCTTAGCATCCACGCTAACATGACAAATCACTTTATCCTAATTAGACCACAGGTGGTCGTATGCGTCATCATATCCCCCAGATGCATCTATAGGGCGTGGTGCGTGGCCTGTATATTCCAGTAACCGTCCATTACTAATGAATTACCAGCTAAAATAGCTGCAAGAAGCTTCTTAGTCAACCAGAGAATTTATATATTTAGGTGTTAGGCGCCATTATGCATTACATAATTTAGCATAACTTTAAATTAATTTAGCATATTATACTTACGTTTCTATTCCGGTTATAAAACCTTATTTCTGGTTGGTAGCGTTAAACGTGAAGCAAGTATTTTAATGAGTTACCTTGCTTATAAGTGGCATTTGATTTTGATGAAAATTTTCACTTCTTTCCTTCATTCATTGTTCATTTCTGTACATTACTGCAAAAGTTTAAACTTATTCGGAGAAAAAAAGTAGGTTGCAGTAATCATTTTCTTTGCCCTACCCCAGTTTATTGGATTGTCGACGCAGTTCTTCCATAGTTATCTAACTCCTCAGTAGCTTTTTTATCACAATCGTTTCATGGTCTTCCCCTACTCTTGATCAAATACACACCACACCATCCACATGTATACCTACTCAAAACTGTCCTCATGACATTGAGGAATGTATTTTCGAGTCATAGGAAATTAGGTTCCATTGATTCTTTAACATTTGTTCCTGGTAAAATTCGTACATGGTTGTCCAAGACCAAAATGTTACTCTCGCATGATGCCTTCTAATAAAGCCTTGATATGGTGTTAGTAATTGTGTTGTTTGTCAACAGGAGACTTCAATGAGTTCCGGCGTGCTTACCCTGAGTGGTGCAGCGAAGCTGGGGCTCAGCATGTGCCGCATCTACCCCTCATGGGTCTACGGTCAGTACATTCTTCTTTAACCTTACAATTAGCTACCTTCCATATTTTAACCAATACTTGTTGAAAAACGTAAGATCTTTGTCAAGTAGTGACCGATTTGCTGAACATGCATGGCCAATTCAGTAAGGGAAAATCAACCAAGCGGAGCCACTTCTAACTCGTCAGCAATCAAAGCAAAAGTGGACATGCATCTTCATAGACATCATCCACCGTTATCCATCTTCCAATTTATCCCATCCAACAACTTACATAGGTCTCCCCCACCCTACTTCTCCAATTTCGGAATTTTTCCGCAATAACTCTCCACTTCAATAGTTTAATTTTCACAAACTAGTTTACGCCAAAGGTTTCATTTACGGCAATCTGGCGTTTTTGTTAAAGTGCCAGGCGGAAAGAAGGCACATCAATCGTGACTCGTGGGCATACATGGCCAAGTAATGGAGTTTGCGTGTTATGTTCACGTACAGCGAGAAGTCAAGAGGGCTTATTCTCACAGGGACTGTCTAGAAGTGGAGGCGTACGTGTTAAATTTATAATACTCTCCACTCCACCGGGAGTGATCTACGAAAACTTTAATAATTCCTTGTATACTTTTCCGCGCTCGCATTCGGGTTCTGCTGCTTTTATTAATTAACTAACACTCCATGTACATGTCGTAATGTCTTAGGTTATTAAGATCACAGTTATAATTAAAATGGATTGTATAATACAAGTCAATCGAGGAAATCATTAGAATTGTAATTCTGAACGGGCTGCTCGCTCGATTGAGAGAACGAGGAAACTCACGCGTGGGAACGAGATTTGCGCGTGAGAAGGTTTTTCACTTCGACGGAAAAAGTGTCCGAACCGAACCGATTCCGGCAAGACTGGATGCGAGCCGGCGGACTTTCTCATTATGATGTTGTTGATGAGCTGATCCGTGAGAAGTAATTGTAGGTTCGCTTGATATATTTTATTACAGCACGGTAATAATCGCTTATGAAAGTATTAAAATCAAAATCAAAAGTCATTTATTCAAACTAGGCTGATAATCAGCACTTTTTGAATGTCAAAATCACAAGAGACAGTCCGCCAAAACGCCCACCCTTCTCCTTATTGTTGGTTCTGTTGTACCTATTTAGATATTATATCAATGATTGTGCGACATGTGGAAATTATGAAATAATTTAGTTGATAAGGTTAAAATGTGTGTAAAGTTTTGATCGAATCAATTTTACGAGTGTTGAACAGCCAGCAATGTTGAATAACACTCGTGTACTTTATTTCACCTTCACCTGGAGTTTGTTTAACGCGTGGGCCGCATATGCAAGCAGATCGAATCATAAAACCGAATTCTCAGTATCGGTGACGATGACAGAGGATGTTAGTCATAAAGTGCAAACACCGGTTCCTTCCTACCGCTCTTTGTTCCTCAGTAACTCAGCTAATATGTGATAATGTTCATAAAAATATAATGTTAATAGGTGTCTATGACACGTAGCCGCGGCTGATTGAGTTCTGCACGTGCGAACACACGTCAATGTCAAATATTCCATTCATGAGAATGAGTGATTTGTTTCGTCTGCTAGAATAGTACCGTTTAGTACTACAATGTTAATCAAATATACATATGGGAGCTAAGGCTTAGCACTAGCCCTCTTTTGGTAGCACTGTGTTAGAACAAAGCGTGTGTTTGCAAAACATGGGCTCTATTTTGTATGGCGAGTTATTGTGTAGCATCTGAAAATATGATCAGACATAAGGACCATTTTTATTCAAAATGAACGCGTTTTCTTTTTTTTTAAATGATTTCTTACGAAATCAATCGTTGAACGGTCCAGTGCAAAAACACGCCGCATTGCAGGCGACTAAAAAAAAAGAGTAATAATAAACTCATTCATCATTGTGACGAGCTCCGTCTACGCCGGCTGTAAGTGTGCAGTTACCTAAACGTAATTGGCGTATTGCATTAGAAGCGGTGAAACGGAGCCTTGCGCTCAATGGAGTGCGCTCCATTCATGCCAGCCAGCGCATTCGGTCGCCCCGTTCACTGCTCACTCAGTCGCTGCTCAGTTTTTCCCTGCGCAAATCACTGTAGGTGTTCGGTACATGATCTTAATGAACCGACGATGTTGAATGGCGACTTGTGTAACGTGACATCACCATACAATATTGCTGTGTTGATACAACGTTTCTCAACCTACTTACCTATATATTATGTATTTTATTATTCATCCTAAGATGAAGTTCGTGCAATGAAATAATCGTAGTATAAAATAGCTCTAGATCTATCTGTAGTGTTGCGCGCAAATCGATGAGTTTCCTTCTAAATCTGAGCGTATGAATACGCATAAAGAGGATGTAAAACATATTTCGAGCTCCCCGAATTATTTTCCATCGACTGTGATGTGATTTGCAAGCATCCGCTTGTGATCGCGTGGGTTGCATGTCTGCTACCTTTCACGATATAATACCCGAGCGAACTATAAATAGGAACATTCAAATTAATGGTGTAAATGTAATGACTCCCACGCTGCCGCGCCGCCTCCGGCACTCGGCTCCCGGGCCGGCCCCGGTACTCGGGTACTGTGGCCGGACGGACTGAACACGCACGACTTAGTTTCACGGCCCACGACCAGGCCCTTGGCCGATATATATCTGCTCTTCTAACTTATAAGTTATAACAATGTTCTATTTTATAAAAATAACATTGTAGGTACGATCTTCTGAAAAACAGGACGAAATATAATTGCGATCCCGCCTACACACGTTATATAAATAGAATATTTAGAAATGCCTTGCTTCTTTAATTAAATCTTTTTGTAATAGTTTCCAAATATGAGATGACGTACACTGCTTTATTATCTCGAGGGCTGACGTCAACATCCCTTGATAATTTGATATCTAATCCTCATCCATGATAGATAATCTTGTTTCAATGTTGTAATAATACCTACCTCCTACTGAAGTAAAATTATCCAGTTTTGGAAGAGTGTGGAAGTGGTATTTTAGACTTCCATTAACCACTCTCTGACTTCGTCTATGAATCACGATTCTCCCGAGAAATGTTAATTTACCATTAGTTGTGATGTCAGCGTGCCCGATGACACCCGTAGATCCTGATTCCTGGTTGACGCGACCGCGGTGGCAGGTTATCGCTGACGTGACGTCATAATTGTTGACGTCAAGGCAATCCTCGCTCCGCGTGAGTTCATTCACGAAATAATCCGTCCACGGTCACGGTCGGTGACGGCTTCATTTTATTTATATTCAAAATATTGCGATTCTTAGTCAAGAATATTTTGGTATAAAAATTATCTTCCGTAAGAACAGATAATTTTAATAAGCGTTCTTATACGACAATTATTTAAATTGCTTAAACATTTAAATAATAGTTAAGTAAATAATATACAGTGTTATCAATTAACATTAGCAAAAGTCAGTTTCTGCTGAGCTTCAAGATTCAGATAATCCTTAAAATTTAACTTGATTGGTATAACAAAAAGACTGTGTTTTTTTAATAGTTTTATTTAATTCGCCATATTTCATATCCATATGAACAATTACATAGTGTAAAATACTGACAACATCATTAATATGCGTTTGCAATTATTTATTTCGATGTGACCAAAGCTAGCTACCTAGTCCCTTAAGTTTGGCAGCTGTGATGTTAATCAAGTTTATGCTTTTATCGATTTTATGCGAAGGATCATTCGTTTTCGATCTTCTCCATACAAAGTTTAAAAGTTTGATAAATTTAATTTATATACGGAGGAAAGAAAACAATTTACTGTTTAGTATAACGATATTTAATAGATACGAATATAAACTATAATATATTATGGAAAATCCCTATAATTTTGTGTGTTTAATTAGCGATTATGTAACGTCCGTTCATGATAATTAAAAGATGTATACTTATTAAAGTTATTAAGTTTGTATGTAGGGGGTAATCTTCGCAACTGCTTAACCGATTCCGAAAATTTACTAAGCTACATTATCCCCAAGCGTCACACGCTACTTTTAATACTTTCCCGTGAGTTGATTTCCGTTCATAACGGGAGCGAAACCGCGACAAAAAGCTAGTCACTTTACATTGAACAGTTGCGATTTATTATTAATTTCATTATTCATTTAATAACATTCATTTATCGTAAATGCAATTAAAAGCCATATTAGGTATCAATGGCAGCAACTGCTTGCCACAATATTTTACGTCTTATTTTATAATAAGGTATCGCGTAGGTATGTGACTGAATCTTAACATTCAACTATGCTATAAGTAATACAAAAACATACTTGTAACACCATATTAGTAATGGCTTTAATAACAAGACTATAATTTATTTATATACTATTATTCTATTTATTTATATACTTCTTCTTCCCAGCTAAAACTGGAAGGAAGTGGCGAAGGGCGGGCGTTTTGGGGGACTGTCTCTTGTAATTATTCAGCCTACTTTGAATAAATGACTTTTGATTTTATATTCAGTAAGCCTACAGTACAGTGCTATTCTTATTAAATAGGCCTGTTTTTAATCAGATGCTTTCGCTATATTGCTGCAATTCAGAAGCACCTCAGGCCATTTTATTTTTATTGTTTCGTCACCAAAACAATTTAGCGGATTTCACTAATGAAACCGATCGCGATCAGCAGCACATCACCAACTTTCTGTCATTAACAAAATTCCATAACATGACAGGCAGGATGACAGCTCCTGAACGTGTTTTGTATGATGGCGCTCAGTTTTATTGATGAAATTCGCTCTTAAAGTGCTAAATTGTTTTGGCGACGAACCTTGAACCTTCAAAACCTTGCATTTTTTTACATGGCTGCAGTGTTACAACAAGTTTATATTTCTAAATGCACATTATTTAGCTTATATATAGAAGTAATGCTGCAAAGTTTGTTAATAAAGCTTTTTAAGTTTTGCGATACTAAAAGAACGAAATGCTTGTATTTACTATTTAATTCAACTCTTCCATTAAATTAGACGAAGCGTACCTACTATCTCAGAAATTCAATAAAAATAGAACGTTGTGTTAATTTTACTCGACATCACTCTTTAGTGTAGTGTAGATGCTAGAGTGGCCTGCGACCTCGACACACTTGCTAAGATACAATACCAAACAAACACACGTCCACACTTACATGCATATTATATGAACATACATACAAACAGGCCAAGCATAACTTATTTTAGCCCGTCACACATAACACAGGCGATCTGCTTTGTCCGGACAACTCGGATCGTTAAAACGGCTGCCAGGATGAGAACTAGCGAGACCGCCATTAAAAAACCGTCCCCCTTGCAGGCGGTCATTGGCAGCGGGTGGGTCGAGCCGCATTCCTGTGCGCCGCCGCCGGCGCAGCGCACGCACTCGTACGCCCACACGCACCGGCTCTCCAGTGTGCACACAGTTACCCGACCGACTCGCAGAGCCCGGCCGCTAGATCCCTTGCCCGCAACTTGGGCCGTGCTCGTCATTCGGCCGGCTCGCGGAGGCACCGGCCGCCCATACGTATCGGAGTCGTTCATTAATAACACGGCCGACCGTGTCACGGCTTCCGGGCGGCGTCCGCCTCGCACACGCCGCCGCCATTCAAATACGAATTGTATTCGCATGGAGCCGCCGACGCCTCCACTTACACAATGCATTACTACAAGTAGCTAGTATGCGCGCATTTAAATGAGCTGCTCACATTCATTGTTTTAGCGGAGTGACATTCTCCGCAGCCTTGTTACACCTGTGTATCGGGAATATTGAGTTTACAATCGGCACTTGCGTAACGGCCGGGGCTCCGTTCACCCACATCACTCACGTGTAGGTAAAATTCGTGTAAGTATGTCGTTAACATGATGGGATCGGACGGAATGGCGTCGGCTGCGTGGGCGAGCAGCTCCCCTGAATGGAACGTGTCGGCTGTGCGCGCCTACGCGCGGCCCACGCTCCGCGCTACCTACTATGAGCCTACTAATGCCGAGTACATGCTGCAGTGCCCACGGGCTGCCGACTGTTCATAATTATCTTGATGACCACTCACGCGAAACTGATCCAATTTGGATCAAGCGCCTGTTTGACGCACGCTCTCCATTGAAGACAATAACATTGATTTTTTTTATGAAATTCGTGGTACTAGTATTAATTCAATTAAAACGAACTCACTTTGGCTTTATAATACCTGCTTTTTTTTATTTTGGTTTGGTTAATCTGTTTAGCTGTTCGTTTTGACGAAAACAAGGTCTTGACTAAACCAACAATGCTTTGGCTCAAGCAACTTCAGAGCGCTCATGAATTAACTAAAATGGTCAAAGTATAGGGTTACAAAAGAACAAAATTTGGCTAAATGTGTCTGAAAAATCTTGGAAGAATCTAATAGGTTCTTCCAAGATTTTTCTAGATTTCATTTAGTGACGATTAGCCATAAGGTATCTTCTACTTGTATCTATGTGATCAGTATTATTCAAGTAGTAAACTAATTAATTATCTTCTCACTCCTTGAGCTGACGAGACGACCACAAAGCTTTGACATTTGGTAAAAAAAGAGGTTGCTGGGCCCACATTCCACAAACGAGGTCCAAACGTAAAAACAGCATTGTTTTGGCGACTAGAAGCCAAACATTCTTTATGAATTAGACCACAAAAATTCGGTCCAGTCAGTTTGTTTTTCATTAGGATATAATGAATTAAGGATTGCTTATGCTTACAATTTAGTTATGTAACACGAATGGACAGACTGAAGGTTATGCTTTCATTGAATATTTTCATGAATAGGTTCAGAATATTACGATTGCCATTGTCTTTCCATAACCTAATAACTTTGCGAAATAAACACTGTTGTTAAGTCTTACTTTAATTATTATACACTATTATGTTGACCTTCAGTTGTGATATAAATATTAGAATAGGCACGCGTAACTGCGGTTTGGAGGACAAGAATTTCTTGATATGGCAATATAACCGCAGATCTTCCTCGAATCAGGCATTGTGGCGTAGGAGGTAGGCTATCAACAGTACGCTGTACGAGGCTGCGAGGGCGCGCATTCGCCTAATTTGATTGCTTTCAAAACAGCAAACTGAATGGCGGCGAGACGATTCAAAGGGCGAATTTGGAAAAGTGTCGCGTGGGAGGAGACGCGTTGGAGCCGCGGGCGAGGGGTGCGGGCGGCGAGGTGTGCCGGTGGGGGCGAGGGGGTGAGGGTAAGGACGCGGATGCGTGGGCGGCCATTGAGCCGCGGGGGCAGGTGAATGGAGAACCCTCGGAGCCTCCTCCCCCATTGAGCAGCCCGCGATCGATACCGCCCCGAGCCCGGGCCCACACATACCGCCAACACTCGCTCGGATGCGCCACCAGCCCACCAGCCACCACGCTCTAACAACACTATGCTTATGTCGCACTCTTGAAGGTCGATACCAGTTTTGCAGAAGATTAATGAGACTCATAAACGTCGCTCACGCTATTCTCTTGTCGTGTTCTAGCGGTATGGTATTCCTCGAAGATGAATTCTTATTACTCGCCCCGAATTCCTATGATGGCGAATTGGAGATCTTGTCATTTGATAGGTTCAGGTCTTAATTATCAAAGTAGTACTTGCTTTTAGCTTTTAGAAGAACTTGGTTTGTTTACTACTGGTAAGCGATGTCAATATTGTTGACCCTAATTATAGGGATAACGGGTGGTTGGATGCAGGATATAATTACGTTACGGGGATGAAGTCTGGCTACCCTTGTTTTCGAAAATGTTATCCCTTATTTTTAGTCTTCCACTTATTAAGCAATTACGTCATAACAATGTTAAGCGGTGTGAGCAAGTGCGTAATATCAGAATTTTGTATAAAAACATGGGTAACCTTATGTATGAAAAGACAATTCACTAAAAGTAAATATTGATTATTATTGCAAGAAGATTAAGACAAAGGGCTGTCATTTATTCAAAATACATTGTAACGAAATTAATACTTATGTAAATTGAACATTGTTAATAGAACGAAATCTAAAATATTAAGATTTTAACAACATGAGCGTATATTTTAATGCCTGTAATTTCTTCGTTTGCTAAATAGAGTTGCGTTGTGGTCGCATGTAAGTCCGTGAACTGTTTAGTTTGCAGACAACGATGTTGATACCAACAGAATAGAATCCCATTAGCTCGCAAGTCACACAATCAATCAATCAAACTCTACTGGCTGCACAACATGTCGCTAACACAAACTGCATTATTACTGTAATAACGAGAATACGGCCTCGTGACTGCAGAGCGTTAGGTTGGTTAGGACCTGGGTTCGCTCGCCTAGTCATGAACATTTTAAATAGCTGACAATTAACCCAGGTTATGCCATAGACCCCTGTACTATGGGGATTCAAAAATAACCGGCGACATGTCGGCGTTATTAGTTCAGTTAAAACACACTAAGAACCGGTGAAGGGTGAGCGTTTTAGGAATTCTATTTTCATCTAGAATAAAACTAAAAGCGAACTTCAACCTTGAAGCTGAACGGGATCCGCCGATTTAAACCGCGTTCAAGTGCTGGCAAATTTGAATATTGTCAATGTTCCTAGCTCTTGAACGCAGGTTATAAGTTACTGGTCGCGTTCAGTTTCATTGGTGAAATTCATCCTGAGGGACTACTCACACTTATTCAGCTCCATTCGCGTTTTGCTGAACGATTTTGGTCACACTTATACAGTTCTGCTTCTCGGCGGAACAGCGCTGAACGCGGCAGGACAGCGCTGAACTCTATCTCTATCACTCCCATGATAATAACACATTTGTCCTCATTTTATACTTGTTTGCCGCGAAAGCTGAATAGATGCGGAACGCTGAACGGATGCGTACGCGTCTCCATACATAATCGTTGTTTTCTATGGGCATAAGCTGATTAGAGCTGAATAAGTGTGAGTAGTCCCTCAGTGTGACCAAAATCGTTCAGCAAAACGCGAATGGAGCTGAATAAGTGTGATTAGTCCCTAAAGCCGTATAAAGACAAGCAAAAAACGCACAGCGAATGCCTTGCTTGCAAATGCTTGCTAGGTGTGTACCTTTGTATTCGTGGCGAGGCATGTGCTACGCACGGGCGACGGCGAGCCAAAGTATGGCCGCGGCATTCGTTGTGCGCCGTTCGTGGCGCATGCCTCGCAAAGTCTGTATCCACCTTAAGAACACACGATCACGAATTGATGTAAACAGCCGTGACGTCAAGTATACAACATAAATACTTATGTAACAGGATTGATTGATTGATTGTATTGTCCATGTTCCAGGTCGCTCCGCATCTCGGGCTCCGGTTGCGAGGAGGCGCTGTCCTCGGGCTCCTCGTCCGAGTGCGAGGACACGCACGGCCACGTGCCGCAGGAGTTCCCCATCGAGATCCTGCCCAACTTGTACCTTGGTAACTCCACCAACAGCGAGGACTGTGACGCGCTCGCTAGGCATAATATAAAGGTACAACTCTAACTAGAAACAATTATTTGAATTCTTCTCCTTTTGTGTGGTGAGTGCCTACAGTGGTGTCGAGAGTTTATATGCCGCCCATTGGCCTCTGACTTGGCTTTGAATTAAACCATTCACAGGCACTTTTTATTGTTAAACAGTTTGTCAGTTAAGGGTCAGTGGGTCGTCTTAGGGGCGAAGTCAAACAGTTGAAGGTACCAAAGGCTTATAACCACGCGCTCAAAAAAAAACAAAACAGCAACACATAAAATCGGCAACGTCCCGTCTGGTTCTTTCCCATTCCGGCAACTAAACAAAATACCATTACAAAAGTGCTGTTTCTTAATTCTTTGATTTTCATACATTGAGTCTCGTTTCGTCAACTTTTGAGTATGCGTGTTCATTCCCGTTTGGTAAACTTTTTGGCAAGTCCAGTTAGGACTCGGGAGAACTGCTAAAAAAATACCACAATAATTAATATATGTAAGCTCTTATTTATTTTTAACTTACGTTTTATACCCAAACAGGTTAGGTACAGAAAATCAAAAACATTAATATGACTTTTTAACTAAGTAAACAAAAACATAGTTCCATTAATACTTGAAGTAACTACCTACACTTACAAAAAAAAAAAATAACATTGAAATATAAAGTCAGAAATTGTAACAGAACAGCCATCTAGAATTATGCAATCCTAGTGCTTTGGCAATAAGAAGGTCCTACCCAGATTTTGTGAATGCGACGGAACTGTTAGGATAAATACCACATAGAATTCATACAAGACTAGTACTTTTTGGGATTAAATATAATGAGCACCAAAAAATACTTTGAGATCCTAAGCTACGTTACTCAAAAAAAAATACTAAACACCAAAAAAATTGTATTCAAAGACCAAATATAGTAAATGATCACCAAATATAGTAAATGATCACCAAATATAGTAAATGATCACCAAATTTTGTGGCAAGAAGAACTTAGGAAGCAAGTGCGAGCAAAGCGAGCTCGGGATATTGGGCACCCCGACTCGGACAGGTTAGGTTCGAAGGGGATGGCGGGGTCTAGTGAGCGAGCGGAGCGAGCGAACTAAGACCCCGACATCCCCTTCGTGTTAGGTTACTTTAAACCCTGCAGAGAGAAATAGGAGCCCCGCGTAGCGGGGCTCCGTCGACTACGCCTTAGTTCGGAGCTGTGATTTTCAGGTTTTTAATTCTGGTGATCATTTACTATTTCTGGTGATCATTCACTATTTTAGGCAGTATAAAAATGTTTTTTAAGGTTATATTTACTTTATCTGGTGTTATGTTAAACATAAGCCGTACTTTTTGAAGGCTATTCACTAAAAAGACTTCATGATTCTGCTCTCCTAGTACTTTCTGTTCATATTCTTAATTGAGTTCTCTCGTAACAAACCTTATTGTGCCAGAGAGAGACAAAAAAAATTTAATCATGTCGGCTTAAAATTTAAATAGTCATCTATTGATGACTATTTAAATTTTAAGCCGACATGATTTAGATAACTATTGTACTATGCAAGTACTTTAAAAAAAAAAAAAAACTTTTACATTTTGATTCTAATAAACTTATTGACTGTCTTGATTGTTATAATCCGATATATTTTCTAATTTAATGAAATAGTTTATATAGCTGTAATAATTAATGTATGTTTAATGCTGTACCTACTCGAAACATTTGCACGACTGATAAGTCGAATATAGTGAGTCATATAAGAATTATTTCACCAAGTTATTGTGTACCTATATTCTGGCAAATAAATTAATATCATTTCATTTAAAAAAATAGCAACATCAATAAAAAGTTACCAGTTGGGACGTACCCATAAACTATTTTCCACCCGTTGCTTTTTTGTTTTGCCGCCGAGAGCACCTGTGAATAAGCCGTTCCAAAACTTAGATTTCCATGGAAAAAACTACATAGACAGTGGACACTTGGAAAAATATAAATTTAATAAAATATTTCTTTTTCTTGCTCAGATATTTAAAAGCAGTCAAGATAAGCAAACAGTTTGATGAATTATCATATAATCAAATTTCAGACTGCTAATGGACGACATTGTTGCCATAGCACGAAAAACGTGGATGAGGTCTTTATCACGATTGTAATTGGTGCAAGCAAAGATTAGGAGAAGCCAATGTCCAGCATGTAGCTGTAAATGCTGATTTATCGAGCTTTGCATTAGTCAATGCTGTTGAAGTTTCGATACGATTCAATTTTATTATTTAAACGACCACGTAATAAGCGTGTTGGTTGTGTTTACAGTATGTGCTGAACGTGACCCCCGACCTACCCAACACTTTCGAAGCGGAGGGCTGCGGCATCAACTACTTGAAGATACCCATCGCTGACCACTGGAGTCAAAACCTCTCCGTACACTTTCCACAGGCCATAAGATTTATCGGTAACTAAACTAGGATTCTACTGACTTGACCAACTTTTTTTTTAGAAAAGTTATTCTCGAGTAGCTGTAATCGTAAATTTCATCTAGTTATTTATTCTGATTGTTAAATTCATCTATTTCCTTATTTATAGGAAAATGTTACTGGTTGGAAGCAGTAATGAACTGCTTCCAACCAGTCACATTTTCCTTATTGTTGTCTCCACCTGATCTTAAATTAGATTTCTGCCGTAATCCTCTTTTTTAATTCCATTGTTGCCTCCACTGTATTATTATTATTATCTTTATTTTGATGACCGCTTCCATATAGTTCCTTATTCTGATCGACTGATCGCTGCTTCAGCACTGTTCCTTATTCCGAGTGTATGTGTGTGTTACAGAGGAGGCGATGTCGGCGCGGTGCGGCGTGCTGGTGCACTGCGTGGCGGGCGTGTCGCGCTCGGTGACGGTGACGCTGGCGTACCTGATGCAGCGCCACCGCCTGTGCCTGCGCGACGCCTTCGAGCTGGTGCGCTCGCGCAAGACCGACATCGCGCCCAACTTCCACTTCATGCGGCAGCTGCACTCGTTCGAGCGCGACCTGGGCCTGCACGAGCACAGCGCCAGTCTGAGTAAGGTCCGCACCGCTTCGCCCCGCCCCGCCCCGGCCGCGGCGTGGCGCGGCGCGAGCTGAGTGTGTACTGTGTGCAGGTGCTGCAGGCGCTGGGCGTGCGTGAGGCGGGCGCGGGCGCGGCGGGCGCGTGCGACTGCGCCGCGCCGTCGGGCGTGTCGCCGGACTCGGGCATCGAGTTCGACCGCTGGAGCGCGGCGCGCGACACGCCGCAATGACAGTTCTTCACGCCGGCGCAGACGCAGCCGCCCGCGTGAGCGCCGCGTCCGAGCCACGTAGTTTGATGCACGTTTCAA
Organism: Cerastis leucographa; assembly: GCA_963082945.1. Taxonomy (NCBI): domain Eukaryota; kingdom Metazoa; phylum Arthropoda; class Insecta; order Lepidoptera; family Noctuidae; genus Cerastis; species Cerastis leucographa. The sequence goes on along the minus strand of OY720385.1, from coordinate 15,957,290 downwards.
CATGTATTGTCGTTCAGCACGCTGCGAACTCTCTCACGTCGGAAGCGACACTAGCGACAGACGTAGTACGGTAGAGCGCGGCCGGCCCCGCCGCCGGGTGTGGTTTTATCTGTTAGTCTTAAGTGAGTCGGATTAGTGTAAAATATATACTTTATACATATTTTTTAAGTCAATTTTATAAGTTCGACATATATCTGGATGTACGACTTGAGATGCATTCCCGAGAAATCTTCCATTATGCTATGCATTTGATGTCAGTTTGAATTTATTTAAAAACTTGTGCGCGCAATTAAACTGTATTTTTTATTTGGTCCTCTAAATGTTGGACCGTTGCGTTGTGTTGTCCGTAAATGTTTTACCTCTGTGAGGGTGACGCGCCGTGTAGGGAGACTACACGTCACTAGTGCCACAGCATTCAATCCAAAAACATAATACAAGGTATTATTTGTTAAGATTGGATTTATGATTGTTCTATTCATATTTTTTACATTAAGTCCATTTTTTCGTAGAAAATTGTAATGACACGGGGCTTCTGATAACTCTTCCATTGTTGTTGATATATGTATATTGTATTAGTATGAGTGAGTGCGCGAACGTGCGAGTGATATTATTATATAGTCGTAACTATTGGTTATATGGATACTATATTTACAATTTTTTAACGCCACACTGACCACAGCTGCTGGCTGGAGCTCGCCGCGGGCGTCGACTGTCGAGCGACGGCCATGGGACTTCCGCAATTAAAAATTAACAAATATTTTATACGTAAAGAAACATATAGGATGAATGACTACTTCAATTTATTTTTATATTAGTTTACTACAATCTGTCTTAGTATCAAATAGCAGCAGAACAAGAGAGTAATAAATGTTGTAGATTACTGGTCAGCCACAATTAGTGTGGGGATCTATTTATAATTTACACCTACGTAACAGCTCGATTTATATCTTGATATGACTATTTTTATATGGATTATAAAACACAGTGTATGTACTCTAGCTATATAGATGCATATAGAATATGCTATAACTCACATTAACATTGCAGTTAAAACCCGAACTCGTTACTATTATATTTGTCTCAACTTTTAGTCTAGTTTCTGTTCTACAATACCAAACTGTCAAGTATTTGATGTAATCAGTTAGAAAATTGTATTTAGTCCTAAGATAAAGATATAGATATACAAATAGAGCAAACACGCAGTCTTAAGGCAATTAAACATATGTTATGAGCCTACGCTTATGACGTTCAGTATCATCAGTTCATCACACAGGCTTTACTTTTAGAATGGTTTATACCTTTTAAAAAGTTAGACATTTTAGGTACAAATTGCAGTGGAGAATGTGGCATAAATAGTCTAAGAGTCTTTACATATTAACTGAAATGAAATATTTTCGTAAGTTTATTCTTATTGTCCTAATCACCAAATTTCAGTGGTATATAGTATGTGCCAATTTATAGCCTAAAATTGTTAGTACACTTACAAGTTTAATTTATAGCGTTGTTTTCGCGGATAATGCGTGGGTAATGGTTTTATCTTTGCACACAGATTAGCATGAGTAAGTAATCGATATTAGATAGCGTAATTGAATTTTTGCGACGGAAAGGCAACGAACCTTACGCAGTAAATATAACAGTTGATATCGTAAAAATTAGTTTGATAATTAAATGTATTCAGTAGCTGTGAGCGAGTTCGGGGTTTATCCGCAGCGTACAAATCCTCCGCCTCGCTGCCAGACAAAGACAGTGAATACGTGATATTTTTATTTTACAATATTGACGTCTCCATTGGCATTTATCATTTACTGACTTGAACATAACTATATATTTTTCTATATGTTGCGTAGTTTCATGAGTTTTAACATTTAGTATGTAAATAAAAGGCAAGCTTTAATATTAAGTATGTTAATTATGATTATGAGAATGTAGAAAAATTGTTACAATGTAAATTTGTTATAGATTAAGACTTAATTGAGATTCAGCTTCCTTAACATTGAATGCCAATTTATTCGTAGGTTTGGACTTCAATACGAATTAGCTAACATTTCTGTTACTTACTTTTGTAACGAAAGTGTTGAAATCCTTTATTTTTAGATATTGTATCTTCCACATTAAAATAATATTATAGAACACTACAAGTTTTAGCGGAGTTGTAATTTTAAGTCACGTTTCCAAATTAGTTAGGTGGAAGATTATGCCAAAGTTCACTGTCATTTAAAATTACGTCACACAAAATAAGGAAATAATAAGTATCCACCGTTACGAACTAAAACTTCGTTATTTTAGTTTAAACAATATATAAGTTTAGTTGTTTGGTACAAACCGCCTTTACATTCTGAATGTTTCTAATTGCACTATATATAGTAAAGTTTTATATTTCTAGATATAACGTAATATTATAATTGTAGTGCACAAACTAATGTCTGGTCCACGTATCGACGCCACTGTGCAGGTCGCTCTGGATGAAACAAAACAAATGTTGTATATAGTATTGTATCATTTCTGTTATGATATAAAACTCATGTTAACTGATGATGATGATGTTGATAATGTTTTAGAAAATCATTTAGTGCTTTTTCCTAAAGGTACCTAAAGCCACATGGCACACGTAATATTAACCTCAAAACAAATATAAACACTGTTAATCAATTAATTGATTTTTTATTTATTTTGTCTTTAGTTTCCTTTGATAATATCATAAAAAAATAACTGACTTCGAAACTGAAATTGGACCAGTATTCACAGAGAAATCGATTAACATACACGAAAAAAAAATTACGCAATTTCGTTTCACATTTTTTCCAGCTATTTCGATTTAAAAACCAAACTACTGAACCGATTTTGACGAAATTTCTATGGGACCATTAGGAAAGATATACTTTCAATAAAACAAAAACAATTCGATTAAAAAAATAATTACGGAGATATGTGCGGTACTTAAAAATACAAAAAAATACATACAGTCGAATTTGAAGTCTGTTAACAACGAGTAGCAAGAATGTGACGAATGCAGGAAGAGGTGGGTTGATCAATTTGTGCGCCTATTTTACACAAAATACACGCTGCGATGGGGATTTGCAGAAGGCAGCCCAATATACAATACAATACAGTATGCCTCGTTGGTCTAACGGTCGTAAGCAGCGCTGTTGAGCATGAAATCTTGTCGGCAGTGCTATCGGGTTTTACATCAGGAATTTCTCTCAGTAGCGGCCATGGTGTCAGTTCATGGCAATAAGCTCGCCCCTATTACATGGGACTTAAAAATAACTATACTCCGTGTCACGAGAAGATATAATTTTTGTAAACAAAGTACTTACACAAAGACAGTAAACAGTTTCTTTGGCTTTGACCCAGCCGACCATCGCAGGACCAACCCGAGCCGATTCCTCGTCGATAAGTATGCACACTGACTTAGTGCTAGCTATATGTAAGGGTCAGTGATACTTGATAAGCATAACTTAAAGAAAACTTGTGAGGTGGAAGAAATCACCTTTACAAAGTGCATGTCCCTCACGTGAAATAATATTTATTTATTTATTGAATGCACAATGTACATACACAATCTTAAGTTACATCTTAAAGGTTTAGAATACAGATATTCAGCTGCTCTCTGGTTAGACTGAAAGCTAACCCCAACATGGTTCAACATGGTTGAGGTTTGTTGGCTAAGCTGATGAACTGTAAAGGTTACATAAAAGAAGGACGGTGCGTAAATAAAACATCTGAATAATGTTACTTTATTTATTTTCAAAAGAAAGGAAGTACAATAGCTACCGTTAATAACAAGTATAATAATTACTTTGCATAATAAAAAATATTCGAATTATGTTACTTAAATATTCATAACGATACTATTTTGACGTTTTCAAGCGTAATTATATACAGTATAGCTATTGAAATAATTAAAACTCCTTTCTAAAATTAATCTCAATCTTTCTCTAATTGACTATCGTTGGGTGAATACTGGGAATCTACGGAACCGAATCCCCAGGAACTAAACTAAGTCTACCCTCACTTAGGCCTTCCGTCGCTTGGACTCGTCATCAAACAGTTGCCATCGCTCTATCCTCGAATAAACATTTACATATACAAACAGGTGTACAAAAACCTTAATATAATCACAAGGATTCCTACATTATATACAGTAAATTGGTGCTATAAAACGTTAACCATAATTATGTTATGAGTAGCAACCTAGTATTCTGACAGCTAATTTATTATTTCAGAGCTTTAAAACTAATTGTGTATGCATGCTGACTGATGTCTTGTGACCAAAGAAGTGGGGCATTTGACTATTTAAAAGGTGTTTTGTGTTTTCTACCTATTGAACATAGACATAGGGTATTACTAAGTAACGTGACCTATTTTATACTGATGGTCTAGATGGATATAGTATTTAGGGAAAAGTAAGTATGGTCTTAACTTGAGAAATACCAATAAAGCTCACACACATTCGCTGTCTGCGGCATTCGTACATCTCTTTATTCATATAAAACATTCTGAGTAAAGTAACACCCTATTCTTTTTACAATTTCGATAAAGTAGTCTAACCCATTCATAATAATATTGGTTGCCACTAAATAAAATAATTTTGCCATTCCATGCAGGTTTGCCACAATGGAAATATTTTTGGCACAAACACGTGCTTAATTAGACTATAAACTTTATTAATTGTATTTACAACAAAGTCTTCACAATATCTTATTGCTTTTTGTTAAAATTCGAATTGTAATAACAGGTCAATCTTTGAAATAATATTGTAAAGATAACAACCGCTATAGCGGTACACACATAATACATTCATGTTTCATAGGAATGCTTTATAACATACATATAAAATAGAAAAAGAAACGTAATGTTCTTTGGAATGTTACGAAGTTACAAAAAACATTTGTTTATAGATGACAATGCATATAATGTTATGGTTTGAAAATATGATGGATATGTAAATTTACTTTTAAGGTACACGTAAAGGCACCCTCCGATGTCGATCACTATATTGGTCCTCCCAGAGAATAAACTTTTATCATTATATAAACGGCAAAAACCCATTATACAATATACTAACACAATGGCACAATAGTTCCGACTTTAATTCATAAATAGGATGTGCCCGTTGGTAATATGTACGACAAATACCGAAAATATGAATATGCTATAAATTTAAATTTGAATATTATAACCAACTATTCCCTATATTAAGATATGGTCTGATAAATTGTAATGTATAATTATAATAATATCATTGCACTAGCTGCTAAAGCGATATCTTGTAAACATCATTCAAAATTTGCATAATCATAAAAATATACCTATTTGGGAAAGAAAACTCGCTTAGATTCTATGAATGACATACAAAATTGGTGCTACGTACGTTTCGTCACAAGGCAATTCATGGACCTCAGTCACCACAGTATAACTGGTTCCTTCAAGAATTTTCACTTTCAAAGTTTTTTTTTACATTTATGTCATGTGTGAAAGCGAAAATAGTGTCATAATTATTCGTTAATGTTAGTATATAAGGTACGTTTTGGTATTTTTTTATGCGTATAAAATAGCTGCCGAAAAGCTGAAAACGGTTTTGTTTCGAATGATCAAAAAAACAATATTTTCGCTTACACGGAAAAGTCCTTAGAACGGAATATAAATATGTTATTATAATACTGTAACGCAAACTGTAACGTATCGTTACAACTCTGCTATATTACTATAAAATCATTAAAGGAGTTATGATATTCCTCTATACGTACAAATTATGTACACGTAAAATGTATGTATTCATAACGCATTATAAGTATAATTTAATAGTAATCATTAGATTAATGTACCGCATCGATGTCTCGCTGCGCGCGTGATATTTTCACCTGCAAATAACATTGACTGGTTTAAACCGGGTGTATGTTTTACCCATGCAAAGTTCAAGAATTGAGTGATTTTGTAAAATATAAGAGGGAAGGCATCTTCAAAGTAGTGCATAATTTGAAGGTGCATAAAGACTATACGGATGAGGTACACTATGTAGTTGTATTAAGACTAGTGTTAGAGACATGGAGAGGTGTCGATGAGACATGATGCGTGGCGGCACAGTGCCACAGAGTCAGTGTCTGGCGGTTACCTTGTCCTTGGGCGTGGAGGCTTCGCCAGACTCGAGCGCGAACATCTTCATCTTCTCCTTGAAGGACAGCTGCTCGGGCACCGGAGCGCTCGGTGCTCGCGCCTGCTGCTCCGCTAGTCGACGCGCGCGAGGGTCCCTAGCGAAGCAACAACGTTGATACAGATTGCAATAAGCGGTAATATAAACTAATGGCAAACAAATCTACATATTGTCCAACATAAAGAAATGTTTATGTCAATTTTGTCAGACCGGGGTGCCTCCACACTTGCTGGTAAATCAAAAGGGCAAAGAAACAAAATTGGAGAGGTTGTGTCTCGGTAGTAACAAGTAGTCGAGAGTTTTAGCAGGGATTCATCACAGTCTAAATTGCGAAGCTAACGTCCAGAGTGTTCTGAATGCTCTCGTATCATTCCTGTCCTACATATTTTGCCTAGACAAGTGACATCCTATTTACGCAAACCATAAAATAGAAAGCGCTATAAATATTTTAGATTGACTATTCCAACGTTATAACTAGAGGGTATAGGATTAATTTTATAAAGAAAACGCAAGTAAGTAAATTAATGGTTACCCTCAAATTTTAACATCTATCGATTAGACAGAAACCTAAAGATAAAGTGACTCGGACGATAGTAGATACCAATTTCATCGCAATTTACAAGGGCTCGCTAGCTAATTTGTTAAACCGCCGCGGCGTATTCGTAAGACGCGGCTCGGTGAAGCGATGGTTCGAATCCGAGACAAAACGTTAAGTTCTTTTTGAAAGTATTCTTTAGATTATTCGAAACGAATTCAATGTTGTAGCAATGTAACATTTTAAAACTTGAAGGGTTAGGACATACTGACGCTGTCTTTACCATTTTCACGAACAAAGGAGATAGCTCGCATATCAACTCGGAAAGGGATCGTACCGTATAGCCTTTTTTCAAACGACACGAGACGAGGCGATTTCGTTACGATTCCGATTAGTGTGCGTTGCAGTAAGGAGTTTCATACAAAAAATATTGAATGGCTAGAGTTAATACGGTGACGATCCCTTTCCGAGCTGATATGTGTGCTATGTCTTTTTTCAAATGCACTCGTAACTCGAAAGTGATCCTTAATTGTACATGTCTATAGCTAGTCCTACCTGTAGACCTCTTGTGCGCCGATGACGCCGGGCGTGTGCTGGGGCAGGTTGGGCGCGTTGGGCGTCTGCGGCGACACCGGGCCCGCCAGCATACTCTCCGCCTCCTCTATGAACCGCTGTAATTAACAGTTCATATTATAGCTTCGCATAATGAGAGAATGAGCGACGAGCGGCGGACTATTCGCACGACGTCATGACCAGGGGGCCTACTCTCTAAGTCCGTCAACGAAAGTACGGGTCCGTCCGTAACTAGCTTTATACTTCGAAATTAACCCTACTCTCTAATATTGTTCAGATTCATGAGTTTTGAAAACACATCGGGAGTAAGGACAACTGTCCAATTGTATTGTCATTCATTTTTAGTTCAGGCTTCTAACGAATCTTATGTCCGTAAGTGATAAGGAGTAGGAAACGACCGTTACTTCGGCCGAAACTACGGACTTCATGCTAAGAGAGTAGACCCCCAGATCCCACAGGCACTCAAAAAAAGGAAGATTTGTAGCTAGATGGACAGACGTCATTACAAGAGTTGCAGGGAAAAACTGGCTAACAGAAGCCAAAGACCGAGACCGCCAGGGTTCTCTGGAGGAATTTAATTTATACATTTGAAATATTATTTAATGAAATTAATAATTTAACATTGAAGTTTAAATTAAACATTTAATGTATTTTTATTGCAATCAAGAAATCAAAATGAAATGATGTTAAGAAAATTGCAGGTCTGCTGGAAGAAATTTCTTTAGAAATAAGCAGTACCTTTGTGCTCTTGTATCTTAAGGTATTATCCTGTTAAGTGTTTTGTGTGTACATAAATAAATGAATACAATTATAAACTAATTTGAAATTAAAATAAACAAAACTTAAATGTAACAACTATTTTTATATAGTAGATTGTTGCATCGAGCACAAAGTGAACTATTCATGCACTAAATTAACAAGAGTGCATTAATTACTCACTTTAGCATAATTTACTTTTCTTTCAACTACTGTGAAAAAATATACATACTCAAAATAAAAACTCAAATTAATGAAACAAAGTTTAATTAATCTTCCCTTCTAATATTTTTGTCGGTTGTAGTACACGTAAAGACGAGAAAGTAGTAAATTATAATTCGATGACGGGAATATAGGCATCCAATTATATTGATTCCAAAACGATTTACGCCACGCCAATGCGTTTAAAATAGTTAGTTTGTCGGGTCGTTTAGTTCCCTTCAAAATGGTTGAGTTGAATGATGGCTGATACATGCGTCATGTTCGTGAACGGGCGCTGTCAGTTGTGACTGGTCATCTCTTAGCTGCCACGGTTTCTTTTAATTACTTTATTTTTAATTACTGATTTTGTCTTTTACTCTGGATGCTCTTAACTTGCCCGTATTTCTACATTGTTCTCACATATTTTTAATTCTTAACATGAATGATGTAACCAAGATTTTGTAACATATTTTGATTTAAAAGAGTGTCCATGGAGTTTCTTGCCCATTCTTCTCCATAGAGATCTACGCTACGGACTGGGCAACTACAGTACTTTCACAAGTTATTATGCCTTGTGACTGGGACTGTAGCTTCGCGTTTTATTTTGTTTTTCAACTTTTGTTTTTGACTTTCAAAAGTGCTTGTAATGGTCTAATTGAAATAAATGATTTGACTTTGACTTTGAATAGTAAAATATTGCCTATCAATATAGGCAATATTTTACTATTACAGATAGTGAAGAAAGTGACGGAGAGGGAGGTATGGGCAATTTGAGTCGATTGATCGTTCGTCCCCCTGGAAAGAGTGGGAAGGCGAAGCGTTATTGTGTTATATCTTTGAATATCTATATTTAATATTGTAAAGCTGAAAAGTTTGCTTGTTTCGTTGAACGTGCTAATCTCAGGACCGAGTTAAAAAAATATTTTAGGGCTGGATAGTCCATTTATCGAGGAAAGTTAACATGACGCTACGACCAATAAAAGCGCAGTATCAATAAAAAATGCTGCAAAAACGGGGAAAATGTGATTCGGGCGAAGTGGTGTGGGTCAGCGATACATACGTCAGGATCCTCTCGTGCGGGCTGCTGCATGTTGAGGTGTGCGTGATGCGGCTCGTGCAGCGGCGGCGGCGAGCTGGCGGGCGAAGTGGTGTGGGTCAGCGATACATACGTCAGGATCCTCTCGTGCGGGCTGCTGCATGTTGAGGTGTGCGTGATGCGGCTCGTGCAGCGGCGGCGGCGAGCTGGCGGGCGGCGCGGGCGAAGTGGTGTGGGTCAGCGATACATACGTCAGGATCCTCTCGTGCGGGCTGCTGCATGTTGAGGTGTGCGTGATGCGGCTCGTGCAGCGGCGGCGGCGAGCTGGCGGGCGGCGCGGGCGAAGTGGTGTGGGTCAGCGATACATACGTCAGGATCCTCTCGTGCGGGCTGCTGCATGTTGAGGTGTGCGTGATGCGGCTCGTGCAGCGGCGGCGGCGAGCTGGCGGGCGAAGTGGTGTGGGTCAGCGATACATACGTCAGGATCCTCTCGTGCGGGCTGCTGCATGTTGAGGTGTGCGTGATGCGGCTCGTGCAGCGGCGGCGGCGAGCTGGCGGGCGAAGTGGTGTGGGTCAGCGATACATACGTCAGGATCCTCTCGTGCGGGCTGCTGCATGTTGAGGTGTGCGTGATGCGGCTCGTGCAGCGGCGGCGGCGAGCTGGCGGGCGAAGTGGTGTGGGTCAGCGATACATACGTCAGGATCCTCTCGTGCGGGCTGCTGCATGTTGAGGTGTGCGTGATGCGGCTCGTGCAGCGGCGGCGGCGAGCTGGCGGGCGGCGCGGGCGAAGTGGTGTGGGTCAGCGATACATACGTCAGGATCCTCTCGTGCGGGCTGCTGCATGTTGAGGTGTGCGTGATGCGGCTCGTGCAGCGGCGGCGGCGAGCTGGCGGGCGAAGTGGTGTGGGTCAGCGATACATACGTCAGGATCCTCTCGTGCGGGCTGCTGCATGTTGAGGTGTGCGTGATGCGGCTCGTGCAGCGGCGGCGGCGAGCTGGCGGGCGGCGCGGGCGAAGTGGTGTGGGTCAGCGATACATACGTCAGGATCCTCTCGTGCGGGCTGCTGCATGTTGAGGTGTGCGTGATGCGGCTCGTGCAGCGGCGGCGGCGAGCTGGCGGGCGGCGCGGGCGAAGTGGTGTGGGTCAGCGATACATACGTCAGGATCCTCTCGTGCGGGCTGCTGCATGTTGAGGTGTGCGTGATGCGGCTCGTGCAGCGGCGGCGGCGAGCTGGCGGGCGGCGCGGGCGAAGTGGTGTGGGTCAGCGATACATACGTCAGGATCCTCTCGTGCGGGCTGCTGCATGTTGAGGTGTGCGTGATGCGGCTCGTGCAGCGGCGGCGGCGAGCTGGCGGGCGGCGCGGGCGAAGTGGTGTGGGTCAGCGATACATACGTCAGGATCCTCTCGTGCGGGCTGCTGCATGTTGAGGTGTGCGTGATGCGGCTCGTGCAGCGGCGGCGGCGAGCTGGCGGGCGAAGTGGTGTGGGTCAGCGATACATACGTCAGGATCCTCTCGTGCGGGCTGCTGCATGTTGAGGTGTGCGTGATGCGGCTCGTGCAGCGGCGGCGGCGAGCTGGCGGGCGAAGTGGTGTGGGTCAGCGATACATACGTCAGGATCCTCTCGTGCGGGCTGCTGCATGTTGAGGTGTGCGTGATGCGGCTCGTGCAGCGGCGGCGGCGAGCTGGCGGGCGGCGCGGGCGAAGTGGTGTGGGTCAGCGATACATACGTCAGGATCCTCTCGTGCGGGCTGCTGCATGTTGAGGTGTGCGTGATGCGGCTCGTGCAGCGGCGGCGGCGAGCTGGCGGGCGGCGCGGGCGAAGTGGTGTGGGTCAGCGATACATACGTCAGGATCCTCTCGTGCGGGCTGCTGCATGTTGAGGTGTGCGTGATGCGGCTCGTGCAGCGGCGGCGGCGAGCTGGCGGGCGAAGTGGTGTGGGTCAGCGATACATACGTCAGGATCCTCTCGTGCGGGCTGCTGCATGTTGAGGTGTGCGTGATGCGGCTCGTGCAGCGGCGGCGGCGAGCTGGCGGGCGAAGTGGTGTGGGTCAGCGATACATACGTCAGGATCCTCTCGTGCGGGCTGCTGCATGTTGAGGTGTGCGTGATGCGGCTCGTGCAGCGGCGGCGGCGAGCTGGCGGGCGAAGTGGTGTGGGTCAGCGATACATACGTCAGGATCCTCTCGTGCGGGCTGCTGCATGTTGAGGTGTGCGTGATGCGGCTCGTGCAGCGGCGGCGGCGAGCTGGCGGGCGGCGCGGGCGAAGTGGTGTGGGTCAGCGATACATACGTCAGGATCCTCTCGTGCGGGCTGCTGCATGTTGAGGTGTGCGTGATGCGGCTCGTGCAGCGGCGGCGGCGAGCTGGCGGGCGGCGCGGGCGAAGTGGTGTGGGTCAGCGATACATACGTCAGGATCCTCTCGTGCGGGCTGCTGCATGTTGAGGTGTGCGTGATGCGGCTCGTGCAGCGGCGGCGGCGAGCTGGCGGGCGAAGTGGTGTGGGTCAGCGATACATACGTCAGGATCCTCTCGTGCGGGCTGCTGCATGTTGAGGTGTGCGTGATGCGGCTCGTGCAGCGGCGGCGGCGAGCTGGCGGGCGAAGTGGTGTGGGTCAGCGATACATACGTCAGGATCCTCTCGTGCGGGCTGCTGCATGTTGAGGTGTGCGTGATGCGGCTCGTGCAGCGGCGGCGGCGAGCTGGCGGGCGAAGTGGTGTGGGTCAGCGATACATACGTCAGGATCCTCTCGTGCGGGCTGCTGCATGTTGAGGTGTGCGTGATGCGGCTCGTGCAGCGGCGGCGGCGAGCTGGCGGGCGGCGCGGGCGAAGTGGTGTGGGTCAGCGATACATACGTCAGGATCCTCTCGTGCGGGCTGCTGCATGTTGAGGTGTGCGTGATGCGGCTCGTGCAGCGGCGGCGGCGAGCTGGCGGGCGGCGCGGGCGAAGTGGTGTGGGTCAGCGATACATACGTCAGGATCCTCTCGTGCGGGCTGCTGCATGTTGAGGTGTGCGTGATGCGGCTCGTGCAGCGGCGGCGGCGAGCTGGCGGGCGAAGTGGTGTGGGTCAGCGATACATACGTCAGGATCCTCTCGTGCGGGCTGCTGCATGTTGAGGTGTGCGTGATGCGGCTCGTGCAGCGGCGGCGGCGAGCTGGCGGGCGGCGCGGGCGAAGTGGTGTGGGTCAGCGATACATACGTCAGGATCCTCTCGTGCGGGCTGCTGCATGTTGAGGTGTGCGTGATGCGGCTCGTGCAGCGGCGGCGGCGAGCTGGCGGGCGGCGCGGGCGAAGTGGTGTGGGTCAGCGATACATACGTCAGGATCCTCTCGTGCGGGCTGCTGCATGTTGAGGTGTGCGTGATGCGGCTCGTGCAGCGGCGGCGGCGAGCTGGCGGGCGAAGTGGTGTGGGTCAGCGATACATACGTCAGGATCCTCTCGTGCGGGCTGCTGCATGTTGAGGTGTGCGTGATGCGGCTCGTGCAGCGGCGGCGGCGAGCTGGCGGGCGGCGCGGGCGAAGTGGTGTGGGTCAGCGATACATACGTCAGGATCCTCTCGTGCGGGCTGCTGCATGTTGAGGTGTGCGTGATGCGGCTCGTGCAGCGGCGGCGGCGAGCTGGCGGGCGGCGCGGGCGAAGTGGTGTGGGTCAGCGATACATACGTCAGGATCCTCTCGTGCGGGCTGCTGCATGTTGAGGTGTGCGTGATGCGGCTCGTGCAGCGGCGGCGGCGAGCTGGCGGGCGAAGTGGTGTGGGTCAGCGATACATACGTCAGGATCCTCTCGTGCGGGCTGCTGCATGTTGAGGTGTGCGTGATGCGGCTCGTGCAGCGGCGGCGGCGAGCTGGCGGGCGGCGCGGGCGAAGTGGTGTGGGTCAGCGATACATACGTCAGGATCCTCTCGTGCGGGCTGCTGCATGTTGAGGTGTGCGTGATGCGGCTCGTGCAGCGGCGGCGGCGAGCTGGCGGGCGAAGTGGTGTGGGTCAGCGATACATACGTCAGGATCCTCTCGTGCGGGCTGCTGCATGTTGAGGTGTGCGTGATGCGGCTCGTGCAGCGGCGGCGGCGAGCTGGCGGGCGAAGTGGTGTGGGTCAGCGATACATACGTCAGGATCCTCTCGTGCGGGCTGCTGCATGTTGAGGTGTGCGTGATGCGGCTCGTGCAGCGGCGGCGGCGAGCTGGCGGGCGGCGCGGGCGAAGTGGTGTGGGTCAGCGATACATACGTCAGGATCCTCTCGTGCGGGCTGCTGCATGTTGAGGTGTGCGTGATGCGGCTCGTGCAGCGGCGGCGGCGAGCTGGCGGGCGAAGTGGTGTGGGTCAGCGATACATACGTCAGGATCCTCTCGTGCGGGCTGCTGCATGTTGAGGTGTGCGTGATGCGGCTCGTGCAGCGGCGGCGGCGAGCTGGCGGGCGGCGCGGGCGAAGTGGTGTGGGTCAGCGATACATACGTCAGGATCCTCTCGTGCGGGCTGCTGCATGTTGAGGTGTGCGTGATGCGGCTCGTGCAGCGGCGGCGGCGAGCTGGCGGGCGGCGCGGGCGGCGCCGAGCGCTCGTGGAACGACACGCGCTTGTCGCGCGCGCTGCCTACTGGGGACCTGGCAACATACATTGTATTGTAGTGTACTGTTACTAAATTATACGTTATTTAGGTTTCTCATACAGTTTTAGGCTCGTTTACATCATTACTAAATGCGTCATAAGCATCATTCGGACTCTGACGCTTTCAGACTATTGAATGAAAGATCAGAGAAGAGTTTGTCAAACAGTGACAGACAATTTTTTGTCCATGTATGAGTCATTTATGTATGTACAGTTAGAAATTCTGTTTGTGTGAGTAACTGCACAGCCAGTGTTACACTTTAGTTCTTACTCATAGATTTTTTCCGCTATGATCCAATAACAAAGTAACAAATGCTATACGTACTGCGGCGGGGCGGCGTGCGCGTCGTGTCGCGGCGGCGACAGCGTGCGCGCGCGCTCGGCCATGACGGCGAACGACGAGCCGCGCGCCGGCGGCGGCGGCGCGCCCGCCTGCGTGCCGCTCGACACGCTCAGCGCACTCACGCCTGAACTTACTTCGGATACTCGAGTCTCTTCGTGACTCACCTAAGGAATTGTTTCGATGACTTATTAAATCACACTAACTTAGTATTAAACAATTATTAACTTAGGGCTGGTTTTTCAATCGCCAGTTAACTTTTATCCGATGAATAAGTTTGTCATTTTGACAGTTTCTAACCCCCGACCAAAAGAGAGTAGTAAAGATAAGTTTGACGTGTGTATCTGTGTCTGTCTGTGGCATCGTAGCTTCTGAACGGATGAACCGATTTTGATGAAATTGATGTCGTTTGAAAGAAATTTTAATCGAGTGTTCTTATGTTTAGAGAAAATCTGCTCAGGCGTTTGAAGCTCATCTGCTCTTTTCTAATTGATGAAGGGATATAAACAACTCTAGGTCTGATAGATTCGAAATTTGAATTCTTGTCACTTGTAACCAAGGGCATCCCCGGGGGGGGGGGGGAGGCTGCACGCCCCCCTCCCCCTTAAGAGCTAGAGATTTTTTTAAATTTATAACTTTAACTAACTCTAACTTAATAAGCGAGAAGAGACGCAACACCGAGAAAAGTGGAAGGAATGGGAGGAGACCTATGTCCAGGAGTGGTACAGTCAAGGCTAAGAAAAATAATTTAAGTTTAAAAAGCATGAAATTAAATAAAAAAATAAAAAACCACCAGCACAAATAACCTCAAATTTTTAGTTAAATTTTTTGTATGGACACTCAGTCAAAACGTCAAATTTATTATTCAGGAAGAAGTTATCTAATGATTGAAAAATCGGCCATAAGTAGACTAGTTTTGTTGTTTTGATGTGCATGTGCACCAGAAGTCCGGAACCCAGGCTATAATAGCAACAAAAACCACTGACTTAAGTCAGTAGAAGCTCAAAAAAGCCCTGTATTCTACTCAGACAAACGACGGCCCTAAGGACTTCCACAATGAAAAAGGAAAGTCTGGATAGACCTGTAAAAAGCTAATGTAGAGACGTATCAGTAAGCTGTCATGTTCGGGGATAAGTAAACCATAGCAGTATAAATCATTAGCATATTAACAACTGAAGCCATAAACAAAACAGTTACCTGCTGTAAATGCTATTAGAGTGCGTGTTTGTAAGTACCTGTTCCGTAGCATATCCGTTGGTGATCTCAGTGCGCGTGTTGGTCTTGAGTATGGACTTGGGCGGGTGCGGCTGGGAGAGCGCGAGCGGGGGGGGCGCGGGCGACGCCGCGGGGGGCGAGCCCGGCATGTCGTCCAGTAGCTCTTCTATGTCTTCTGAACCTTCGGCTAAGTTACCTTCCTCCTAAGAATAAAAAAAAAACGATTTTATTCATATTCCCACAAAATCTATGAGGTAAAAATCGGAGAACATTATAATAGATTCGGCACATTTTTTTTTAACTCCCTACCAAAAAAGAGAGGTATTACAAGTTTGACGTGTGTGGTCTATGCCCAGGAGTGGGACAGTCAATGCTTAGAAAAAATAATATAAGTTTAAAAAACATTAAATAAAATTTAAATTAAAAAACCACCGGCATAAAACCAAAAATAAATTAATCCAAGCGTCGAAGCCAACCAAAGTAATCACTGCACAGATTCGGGTATTATTCGGCTTGTGCCGATCGGCAAATTCCGATGAGATGTATACATATGCGATTTTGAGGCCCGACTATGCCGAACCGAATATATGTGGTAGCAAGGATTTCGTCTTTGATGAGCTGTAAATATTTTCCCAAGAGAGCAGGAGACATCATCATATGCCTAGCTTTTTCCAACTATGTTGGGGTCAGCTTTCAGTATAACCGGATTCAGATGAATACCAGTATTCTACATTGAGGGACTACCTATCTGACCTCCACAACCCAGTTAGTACTGGATAATACGATACCCCTTGGTAAGACTGATTACAGACTTTCAGGCCACTGACTACCTGTAACGACGGTCAAAGATCTACAAATGAGAGCCGGGACCAACGCCTTAACGTGCTGTCTAAGAACATCAAACAAAAATATATTATGTTACCTGGTCGTGTTGCGTGGCTCGCAGTTCAAAGTCTCTCTCCAGCTGCAGAGCACGTAGTTGTTGGTTCTGTACAGGTGTGCGCGCTGCTCCTAGTGATAGCAACTGAGCAATTGTTGCGTCCCTGGAAATGTCATTATAAATTTAGGAATTTAGAATAAAAAACCGCTACTTGTGAAATTAGAGGATGTGCAGTCAGCAATGAAAGTCGAGTAATACGTAAGTTTTATTAAAACATTTTTGTTGTATATTATCAAAAATTATTTATTCAAAATTCAAATCCATTTATATAAATAAGGTTGGGAATTAACTTTTTGTTACATAATGATTTCGTTTCTTACTAGTGTTTTAGCTGAGGAGAAGTGGCTGTACAAACTCTCCAGGATTACATTTGTCTGTTAGGTTAAGCCTTTACCTAACAGAGCTTAAGTGTAAGTGCATTGAAGAAATGACCAGGTAAGTCATTAAAAAAAGTTACGAAAACAAATCGAAGTGAATCAAACTGTTGAGTAAGGCCTCTTTCTCTCTTTTCCACAAAATTCTGTATTTTGCCTGTCTTTTTGGTAAGAGTCCAGCTCATTCCGTCATCTTTGCATGCTAAAAATGAGAACTATGTCCATAGCAGAGAATAGTGTTGGAGTAGGAGAGCGGCGCTGCACCGCGGGTACATCGGAATAGGTTCTGTGTTACCTGCGCGCGCGTGCCTGCGCCCGCCGCGCCTCGTGCTGTCGCTCGCGCTCCTCGCGCTGCCACGGGTTGTGCGGCGCTGCACCGCGGGTACATCGGAATAGGTTCTGTGTTACCTGCGCGCGCGTGCCTGCGCCCGCCGCGCCTCGTGCTGTCGCTCGCGCTCCTCGCGCTGCCACGGGTTGTGCGGCGCTGCACCGCGGGTACATCGGAATAGGTTCTGTGTTACCTGCGCGCGCGTGCCTGCGCCCGCCGCGCCTCGTGCTGTCGCTCGCGCTCCTCGCGCTGCCACGGGTTGTGCGGCGCTGCACCGCGGGTACATCGGAATAGGTTCTGTGTTACCTGCGCGCGCGTGCCTGCGCCCGCCGCGCCTCGTGCTGTCGCTCGCGCTCCTCGCGCTGCCACGGGTTGTGCGGCGCTGCACCGCGGGTACATCGGAATAGGTTCTGTGTTACCTGCGCGCGCGTGCCTGCGCCCGCCGCGCCTCGTGCTGTCGCTCGCGCTCCTCGCGCTGCCACGGGTTGTGCGGCGCTGCACCGCGGGTACATCGGAATAGGTTCTGTGTTACCTGCGCGCGCGTGCCTGCGCCCGCCGCGCCTCGTGCTGTCGCTCGCGCTCCTCGCGCTGCCACGGGTTGTGCGGCGCTGCACCGCGGGTACATCGGAATAGGTTCTGTGTTACCTGCGCGCGCGTGCCTGCGCCCGCCGCGCCTCGTGCTGTCGCTCGCGCTCCTCGCGCTGCCACGGGTTGTGCGGCGCTGCACCGCGGGTACATCGGAATAGGTTCTGTGTTACCTGCGCGCGCGTGCCTGCGCCCGCCGCGCCTCGTGCTGTCGCTCGCGCTCCTCGCGCTGCCACGGGTTGTGCGGCGCTGCACCGCGGGTACATCGGAATAGGTTCTGTGTTACCTGCGCGCGCTTTGGGGTGGGTTTGTGTTTATGCTTTTGCGGTTGCACAACGACACGCTTTGCTTACGCTTTGCTTGGTAGTATAGATACAAGCCTACCTTACTGCTTCCCTCAGAAGCGGTAAGGTGGCGGGGTCTTGAGGGAGAGCGCTACAGTCGTGTGGATCCTCAAGGCAAGTCTGGCGGATTCACCTTCACGAGGTTGCCGCCCTGTTCTTGGTCTAATTCCCTAAGAAATAGACGCAACAAAAACCACCAGGCGCTTTTTCTCCTAACCATGACTCTCTGTGACTGAGTGGTTGTGGGCTCGGCCGTCACTAAACTCTGCTGGCGACGGGTAGGAACATATAGTCACCTGCGCTAGGACCTGCGCAGTCGAGCGCCGTAAGCGGGGATGAAGGAGTCCTGGGGGGCTGAGTCGAGCGGCGCTGGCGGTAATGTGTCCGTAAGGCAACACGCCCTCTTTGGTCCGGATTTCAAGCAAAACGGTAGCCCTAACCAATAGCCAAGGGTAGGGAAATGGTCAGAGTGTCCCGTCAGAGGGCCTCGGCGAGGAGCGGGGGGTCCGCTGTGGCCGTCCTCGGATTGTCGCAGCGGTGGGTTAAGGTCATGCTGACGGTGTAAGTGAGGGTTGATCAGTTCCAGAAGGGACAGGGCGTCCCCACGGCCAACCCGATCAAGCACCCGATGTCGCACTGTAAGCCAGCCTCTCGCCCCTATATCTCGATGGTACTCCTAACGGTAAGCTAGTTTGTAGCGAGACGTTCCCAGGTGCGGGCTCCGTGGAGGGTGGGAGGCCAGAGAGATGAAACAAAACTACAACTAACTATGGATACTACAAGCCCATACGACACCAAACACACACACACACACACAAACGCTACACAAACAAACACACCCACCACACACACATACACACACACCACACAACCACACATCGGAGTGGAGGCGAAAGCCAAAGATACTCCCAAGAGGGGTGCATGCAGCACCTCTCTCGCCCCTGGGTGCTCCGCTGTCAATGCAGCGGGCTCCAGCGCGGGTACCGGTCCGGCTGCGGCGAGAACCGTGGCCAAGACCAAAATAAAGTCCCGGAAAATACAGAGGACATCGGCGCTGATTGGGACCAGTACCGATCCTCTTTTAGTTACAGGTGTACAGCCCCCCACGACGGTTAATACCGGTGGCAGGGCTCCTCTACTGAAGACACCTCCACCTATGGCTCCTCAAGCTACCCCTCCCCCGCTGGCCGTCACTGGCCAACCGGACGAGATCAGCACCGCCGGGGACACGTCCGCGTTTACCTGGCAGGTGCAGGGTAATAGGCGGAGGAAGGCCAAGGACACTCCGGCTACACAACGCGCTGATCCCTCAGCGCCAGTAGCTCCGGCCCCTACGGCGGGCAACGGTTGGAGAAGGAACAGACCGTCCAAAAAGGAACGGCGCCAGAAACGGTGGAAAGGTAAGACTCCACGTAATCTACAGGCTAACGCCGCAGATTCGGCTCGACCGACCGGCTGTAATGTCATCTTCTCCGCAGGAAAGCGGGAGCAGGCCATGGTCGACAATAGTCGCCCAGGACCCAGCCAACCGTCAACCAGCTTGAAGGGACAAGCCCAGATGACAGCACAGGGACCCGATCGGAAGGATCAGGCCACGGCCAAGCGAGCTCTCAACGAGACCTCGTCACCTCGTGGGGAGCATAAGCGGCCGCGGCTTGATAAATCCAAGCGGGCCGCCAACCGTAGCTACGCCCAAGCTGTGGGCTCCGAGCTTGATGTCGCAGTCACCTGCGACCGCACGGGGTTCATAACCAAGGGGACATCAGAAGAGGTGCTCGCGGCCATACAGAGGAGGATCGTCACCGAGTGCCTCTCCGCTAAACAGGACTCACCTGCACCGGCCTTTAGAGCAAGGCCGGTGTTCACCGGAGGGGTCTTAAAACTGTGGCCTTGCAGTGACTACACCTTAGCCTGGCTGAGGACGGTGATATCTGAGATGCCTCCCTCCACTAGTACCTCGCTAGTGGTCAGGAGGCAGACGGAAATAAAAAGGCGAGTGAGATGCGGCATTCTCATCCCGGATGCACAGGGGATTTTCGCAGAGCAGTCCATCATTGGACGCGCTCTGTGCTACCAAAATCCCTGGATCGACATCAAGGGATGGGTACTGCTGCACACGGACAGACAGGCCGATGCGTGGTTCGTGGTGGTCGGGGTCCCTGAGGACCAAATTCCCACCCTGATGAAGGCCGAACGTCGTCTCTCCTTCGGGGTAGGGACGGCGTACGTGAAATTTCAGGGTGCGAACGGCAGATTTGTCGACGTCCCTCAGGGATGGGACCCGGCCACGGGGACGATCGTCGAGGTCAAGAAGGAGGAGAAGGTAGCTTCCCCCCACACTGACACCGCGGCAGCAACCGTGGTTGCACCTGCGGCAGCAGCGCCGCCGGTGCCGACGGTGCCAGCAGCGCCAGAGGTGCCAATAGCGCCGGCGGAGCCGGCAGCGCCTGCGGCGCCAGAGGTGCCAACATCTACAGCAGTCCCGGCCGCGGCCGGCGTGGACGCTGTCCTCACATCGGGTGACGAGCTCGATGGCAATAACTTGTCGTCGGTCTCGGACTCGGAGGGGGACGGCTTTGACGCGGGTGACCTGTTCGCCGGGCTGCGTCTGGAGGGCGACGAGGAAGGCACGACCAGCGATGGCGTCCCCTTCGTCGACCTGTAGAGTGCTGCAGGCTAACCTCCACCACAGCCAAACCGCAACGGCTCAGCTGCGTAAGTGGTTGGAGGTCCAACATACGGCCATTGCCTTGATCCAGGAGCCGTGGATCAGGGCCGGCCACATACAAGGCCTCTCCAATCTTGGAGGTAAGCTTCTGGTTAGTACAGATCACGATCACCCAAGATCGTGCATTTATACGACAGGTAACATTAAAGCACAACCACTGACAGACTTCTGTTGCAGGGATATCTCTGCAGTAAGGTTGACCTTACAGCGCGACGACACAGAGGTAGCAGTCGTCTTCGCCTCGGCATACATGCCTGAGGCTGAGGATCCGCCGCCGCATGACCTCGCCCGCCTCGTGAGACATTGCGAGAGCTTGGGGCTGGAGGTTGTCATAGGCGCTGACGCTAACGCTCATCACCCTCTGTGGGGCATGGAAACGCAAAACGAACGGGGTAAGGCTCTAGTTGACTATTTATTCACTACAAACTTAACCCTACTAAATACAGGCTCCGAACCAACCTTCGTAACCAGGCGCAGCCGTACAATCATAGACCTAACCCTGGCATCAGAGGGTGCAGCGGCCATGGCCACCGGGTGGCAGGTGTCCAGGGAGGCCTCCTGCTCGGACCATAGGTGGATCCGTTTCGACATCCAGGTTAGTGTCACGCCAATACTGCCACGGCGTAACCCACGCAACACAGACCGTGCTGCCTATACACGAACCCTAGAAACCAAGCTTGCACCGACCGATCATCGGTCAACGTTCGAGGACATCTTGCAGATTGACGACCAAGTCAACCACCTTACAAAATCAATGTTAGACAGCTACCACTCAGCCTGCCCGGAAACCACTCCGCCCTCTACACCGGGGCAGCAACCTTGGTGGGGAGCGGATCTGGAACGCAAGCGCAGGAAGGTAAGGACAGCACTGAATAGAGCCATGAACAGCTGCGCTGACAGGGACTGGGACGCGTACAAAGCGGCCAAGTCCTGCTATAAAAAATGCATCAGGTTCAGGAGCAAAAATGGATGGCGCAAATACTGTGGCAACATCGAATCATGCCAACAAGCTAATAGGGTAAGGAAAATACTGGCTCAGCAAAACACGACTGGGCCTGTTGTTCTCCGAAAACCGGACAGCACACTCACCACATCAACAGAAGAGGCGATGCGCGTCCTAATTGAAACTCACTTCCCAGGATGCGCTTTCGCTCAGGTAATTGAGTGGACCGAGACAAACCAAACACCAACAGAGAACGACTGGCGCTACGCACATAAAGTGGTGACGCTGGAGAAACTCCAGTGGGCGATCCAGTGCTTCCATCCTTTTAAGGCGGCAGGTCCGGACGGGATCTTTCCCGCCTTACTACAGTGGGGAGGAATCTCCGTTGCCGGTAGACTGGTCCCCCTAATGAGAGCGTGCCTGGCCTTTAGATACGTTCCGAAAGGATGGAGGGAAGTGAAAGTCATATTCATTCCAAAGCCAGGTAAGAGTGACTACACCAATGCCAAATCCCACAGACCAATCAGCCTAACCTCCTTCCTTCTAAAAACCATGGAGAGAATTTGCGAGAGAGAGCTGAGGGAGGGCGCGTTGAAAACTATTCCACTACACAGCAACCAACATGCATACAGCTCGGGTAAGTCCACTGAATCGGCACTCCACCTGGTAGTCAGTCGGATTGAAGATGCTATACATCAGAAGGGTACCTGCCTTGGAACCTTCATAGACATCGAAGGAGCCTTCGATAAAACCAACTTTTCCAGCATCAGCTCCGCCTTGTCTCGTCATGGGGCGGAACAGGTGCTGATTGACTGGATTACTAACATGCTGAGCAAACGAGCGGTTCGCTTAGAAGGACAGCAGCAGATGGCTCTGATAGCCAGAGGTTGCCCCCAAGGAGGAGTAATTTCCCCCCTCCTCTGGAATCTGGTGATAAATGATCTCATCACCAAACTCAACGCCAGTCATTTCTACACAATTGGGTATGCAGATGACCTTGCTATTCTCATCTCGGGAAAAGTGACAGGAACAATCTGTAACCTCACCCAACAGGCGCTACGCATCGTGGAACGATGGTGCAGGGAATATGACCTTTCAGTCAATCCCACGAAAACTGAGTTAGTCATGTTCACCCAAAAACGAACTTTAGGACCTTATCGCTTGCCTAAACTATTTGATACAGAACTTCAGTTAGCCACTGAAGTCAAGTACCTGGGAGTCATCCTAGACAGTAAGTTAAACTGGAGCAGTCACTTAGACAACAAAATAAACAGGGCGTGCATCACCTTCTGGCAGTGCAGGAGGATGATAGGTAAGAAGTGGGGCCTATCCCCCAAAATAATTCTTTGGCTATACCGCGCGGTGATCCGTCCCATGATCTCGTACGGGGCGGTGGTCTGGTGGCCACGCACCAGACTAGTCACAGCCTCGAACAAACTTCAACGCATGCAAAGGCTTGCCTGCATGGCAATTACAGGCTGCATGAGAACCACTCCGACAGCGGCTCTCGAAGCCATGCTGGAGCTTCCGCCGCTCCATCTGTACATACAACAGGAGGCAACAATGGCGGCAGCACGCCTCAAAACACTTCAACTGTGGAGTAAGTCAAACACGCAACACACTGCGGCACTAGAGGGATTCTACAACGAGTTCCCCCTGGCGAAAGCCATTAACGATCGGGTACCAAAACAATTTGTATTCGACAAAAAATACAAGATCCAGCTCCACGAGGACCACCGCTGCGAGGGGTTAAACCCTGCAGAGTTACGGATCTTCACGGACGGATCTAAAACAGGTACGGGTACTGGGGCCGGAGTATTCTCAGAGGATCTCAACATCCATATAGCCGTACCACTGGGGGTCCACAACACGGTATTTCAGGCGGAATGCATGGGCATTTCCCTGGCCGCATCAGCCATCTTAGCCAGGAGGGCTAAGGACCACTCTATCCGCATACTTTCAGACAGCAGGGCTGTACTGTTAGCACTAGACAACCACACGGTCACCTCCGGGTTAATTTACGAGTGTCACCAGCGCCTAAACCAGGTCGGTAATCACAATAACATAACCATACAATGGATTAAGGGCCACAGCGATTCCCGGGGCAACGATGCAGCGGACGAACTCGCTAGAAGGGGTTCCAGTATGGCAGCAGTAGGACCAGAACCTATCGTGCCACTCCCCTTCGGATATCTACGGACTCTGGTAAGGAAACGCACCAGTGATCAACACCACAAACTGTGGCTAGACCATGGTGAGTGTAGGCAGGCCAAGGAGGCACTTCCTACTATAGATGGCCGCCTCACCAAACGGATGCTTCGGCTGACCAAATTACAGCTCCGCATAGTCACAGCCGCCATCACTGGTCACGGCTCTTTTAATAAACACCTCTTTGTCCTAGGTGTCACAGATAGTCCACTGTGCAGAGCCTGCTTGGAGGAGGACGAGACAGCAGCCCACGTGCTTCTACACTGCCCAGAGGTTGCAACATACAGGGCAAAGTACTTAGGTAACCCAGGTACTCTCCGCGAGATCGTCAGCAACACCAAGGGGCTGCTGGCCTTTCTCGGGGAGCTGGGGTGGTTGGAGTAATGTTCCCACCCGTACGCAAAATACGCGCTTTAGACGTGGAGTTGCGGAAACCAGCCCGCTATACAATACAATACAATACAATACCTGCGCGCGCGTGCCTGCGCCCGCCGCGCCTCGTGCTGTCGCTCGCGCTCCTCGCGCTGCCACGGGTTGTGCGGCGCTGCACCGCGGGTACATCGGAATAGGTTCTGTGTTACCTGCGCGCGCGTGCCTGCGCCCGCCGCGCCTCGTGCTGTCGCTCGCGCTCCTCGCGCTGCCACGGGTTGTGCGGCGCTGCACCGCGGGTACATCGGAATAGGTTCTGTGTTACCTGCGCGCGCGTGCCTGCGCCCGCCGCGCCTCGTGCTGTCGCTCGCGCTCCTCGCGCTGCCACGGGTTGTGCGGCGCTGCACCGCGGGTACATCGGAATAGGTTCTGTGTTACCTGCGCGCGCGTGCCTGCGCCCGCCGCGCCTCGTGCTGTCGCTCGCGCTCCTCGCGCTGCCACGGGTTGTGCGGCGCTGCACCGCGGGTACATCGGAATAGGTTCTGTGTTACCTGCGCGCGCGTGCCTGCGCCCGCCGCGCCTCGTGCTGTCGCTCGCGCTCCTCGCGCTGCCACGGGTTGTGCGGCGCTGCACCGCGGGTACATCGGAATAGGTTCTGTGTTACCTGCGCGCGCGTGCCTGCGCCCGCCGCGCCTCGTGCTGTCGCTCGCGCTCCTCGCGCTGCCACGGGTTGTGCGGCGCTGCACCGCGGGTACATCGGAATAGGTTCTGTGTTACCTGCGCGCGCGTGCCTGCGCCCGCCGCGCCTCGTGCTGTCGCTCGCGCTCCTCGCGCTGCCACGGGTTGTGCGGCGCTGCACCGCGGCCCGCGCCGCCCGCCGGGTACATCGACACCGCTGGCGGTTCCAGTGCGCTGGCTACGTACCGCTCTGGACATCATCAAAATTACATTAAATTCAAACCAAGCATTCTGTACATCATACTAAGTAAATGTACGCATGAATAATTGCTGTGAAATAATTTTGTTTTTGGGTCAAAAATCACATTTTAATTAGGACTCAAAGTAACGCACTCCAAAAAAAACAAAGAAAAGTTGGAATTTTGATCTAAGGTTACTAGAAGGTTCCCAGGTATACTCTAGAAACAAAAAAAAATGCAATGACGCGGAGAACAAGTGCAAAAATACACTTAACGAAGCCGAAAGCTACCTTTCGGCTTAGTTAATATAAAGTTAGTATCGGCTTAATTTTTACGCCCATTATGCAAAAAGTATTTTGCCACTAATGACACTGAACGCTATCGGCAAATCTAAACCGCCTTCAAGAGTTATCAGTGCCCATATTCCATTAAATGCTGACATGGATAGCTCGTTAACGAGGATGAGATACATGCATTCCTGAAAATTTGTACCAAAATAACAGAAAAATAACACTAATTGACAAAAGAACATGTTCTATAGTCACAAAACAGATGAGTTTTGCCCAAACTCATCTATTACTTCTAGGCTACCGGATCCAAACTTGAATGTAGAATACTTTAAATTAGAAGTGTAACCATTCGTACCGTCTTCAGGTTGCACAGTGTTGGGCAGAGGCTGCTGCGGCTGCGGGTGTGACTGTGGGTGTTGTGACTGTGCGTGCTGATGCGACTGCTCTTCCATGTCCATGTCCGTTCGCCGAGCACCCTGACAACAAACATTTCATTAATGAAGTGAAAACTTTTTTAGCAGCGTTGTGCACTTTTGCGATGGGTAAAAAAAATTAAACTCGCGTCAGGGCACGTGTCCTGATAGAGAATTCGTAAGACGTATTGACATTAGGTTACGAAGGAATTTGAACTGTATGGCATCTGTCATTGAGTTTGAGTTTCCAAAACTGGATAATTATCTTATACACAAACAAAACCTTCGGTTTCTCCAAAGAGGTAAAATTCGTAAGGCGGGTTGTAATAGTTAAATTTTTTATGTAATATAAATTATCATGTTTGTGTACGATAGCGCAATAAATGAATATTGTATTTTACCACATAAGTGATAGTACTTTTATACTGATAATTAAAGCAATTCGTGCAATATTATTCCCTAACTATTCCAAAATATTAAAAATGCACAACGTTAATATTCAAGTTTTCACTTCTGCCGGCACTCCCGGAGTGCAACGTGCGAGTGAGTTTTTTCATTTACTCACTCAATACATATTAATAAGTGAGAAATATTTAAACAAATATAGACATAGTGTTTCATGAAATAAAATCGAAAACACGTAACCCGAGACGCGCACCTCCGCCTGGAATTAGAGTTCAGGCCAAAGGAAGTTATTAATTATTTTCAACTTTGTATTATTTAGTGCACGGTTGATATTTGTTTGGCGGCGAAAACTGAGCTGCACTTCGCCAACTTAATTGTCTGCGTTTACCTGAGGTTTCGGGGCAACGGGCGGCTGTGATCTATGCGGTGATGGTGGACCGGGTGGCATCCATTCATATCTGTAAGAGAAGTCATGATTTTAGATTGTTTGGGTTTGAACTGTGACGTTATCCATCATTTTTTGTGTCGTTAGGCCTCATATTTAATGGTAATTAAACAGTTGCGCAACATTGATAAAAAAAACTAAATTTTGCAAACTGGAAATAACGTTGCGCGTCATTATTATAATACGGGGGCATTGGAGATGGACCATATTAGGCTCGGTTTCCACCACCGTGCGAGTGGCAACGAGCAAATTCACATCGCGTATCTTATCTTTTCTGTGTTTCCGCTTTGGTGGAAACTGCGCCTTACTTAGTGGTTCTTGCTGATGCATTCCCAGACAACAAAATATAAAGAATGAAGGGTTTTGTTCTTTAACACTTTTGCTGCCAAGTTCAAATAATTTAAAAAATAATCTACAGGGTGACTAGTCGGTTAGATTCCGACATAACCCTCCGCTCGCCTCAGACGGAGAGCATCCATGACGATTTTCTCATAAAAAAAAAGGTGATGTGGTGACGGACCTCTGCGGCGGGTGGTGCTGGTTGTGGTAGACCTGGTGCGGGCTGTGTCCGTGCACGTGCAGCATGGGCTGCGACTGGTGCAGCGGGTGCGGCGACGCCGGCCCGTAGCCGCCCGCCGGGACCTGCATCTGAGGCTGGCCTGCAGAGTATTGTAAAAAGACTTAAGAGTAAGTACGAAACCTTGATTGATGATGGTGATGGTGCCATATAACGGACTAGCTGACTCGCGCAACTTCGTCTGCGTCACATTTTCCTTTTTTATTTGTGCAACACATTTCAATGATGCTCCACTCCTATTTGCCGTAGCGTGATATTGTTAGTAGCCTATAGCTTTCCTCGATAAATGGGCTATCTAACACTAAAAGAATTATTCAATTCAAATCAGTAGTGCCCGAGATTAGCGCATTCAACTAAAGGCTAGCAGCGTCTAGGCTACAAAAAAAAAAAAAAAAACAGAGGCAGTGCTTTATTAGCTTTATAAGGACACCGGTAGAAGTGAAAACTTAAAATAATGGTATTACTGTATTCTTTTTTAAAATTAAAAATCAATTAGGCCACTACGCGTAGCTAGTCTCGCTCAAAACGTCACGATCGCTCAACGCGGCTAAAGAGTTTTTCACTAGTAAAAAAAAATAGTGCGTGGAGTCCCTGCGCGCGGAAGAAGTGAAACTTCGAGTGCCACGCATTCACTCTCGCTCTGTCTCTGTCTATTCCCCCTCCCTAGGAGCGTTGAACGTTTAACGCAACAGTGCTTTCATACCCCCTCCATGGTAGCGTTAAACGTTTAACGCAACTTTGTTGGAAGTCGCATTGGAAGTTTCGCTTAAAAAATGGTGAGTGTTACCCATGAGGTGCTGGTGTTGCGGCACGGCGTGCTGCGCGTGCGGCGCGTGCTGCGCCAGGTAGGCGTGCTGGCGCCGCGACACCTCCTCCGACATCTCCGCCAGCTTGGCCGCGCGCGCGCTGCCGGAGCTCTGACGGTACACATGACACATGTACAATGTATAAGCAGTGATAGCCTAGTGGTGTGGCCGTCGAACTGCCAACACATAGGTCTCGAGTTCGAACCCAAGACACGCAACTCTGTTTTTTCCTTCACCAGCTTCGGTGAAGGAAAAAACGTGAGGAAACCATCATGCCTACGAGATATTTCTCGACCGCATGTTAACCAAGTCAGAGGCCCATGGGCGGCATTTAAAATCTGACACCAAGTTAGGGACTAACGACACGATAAATAAGAAGAATCTACCAAGAAACTTATATACTAACTCCAATGTGTACAAACAAAATGTCAATATCAAAAAACCTTTGTCTTGCAATTGTAAGTAAAAGAAAATAAAAATCGGAAATCACATTGATAGCTAAACTAGCATATAATCGTAACGAGATTGACTCAAATGATGTGAGTTCATCGTGATGACACTAATTTAAAAAAAAAAAAAAAAACATTAGGACTACAGTAAAAAATTTTCATCAAACCTATACCTGCTTTATAGATAGGTCTCTAAAATGACATTGAGGTTTATAAAACCATTTTTTTTAAAGTCAATCATTCTAAAGATAGACACTTCCAAAGTGGTACAATGTCCCCCCTCTAATTTATAATACACTAACATAGTTTTTTTAAGCCTTTGTACACTAACCCATGGACCATTTGTTGTCTGAGCAAATAAATATTATTATTATAATGTAAGAGGAGGCAAATTCTGAAAAAATCTGGGTTGGTAGAGCGTAAAAAAAACTTTCAATGAAAATTCGTTTGAATAAGATTTGAAATTTAGTTTTTGAGATATGGGACTTTTTTCACCTAACTGCAGCACTAACTTTGTTTTTCATTATCATATTATGAAAAAACTAATTTAGTTTTGCTGTTGAATGTAAATTTACTTATGTATGAATCAGGTGCCAGCAAGTTATAACACAGTAATAACTGTCCCAAATGTAAGTACAATATAGTGGATGCCCTATTGGAAAAAGATGACATCAACTCTTGCAGTTGTCTCGCTCAGAACGCTTTTGAGTTTCTCGTACTCATTCCAGTTAGTATATAAGTTCCTTGGAATCTACAATATCCAAGTGTGAAGAACATCGGGTAATTGTATAACTCACTCGAATCCCCAATATGTACTCTATTTTTTAAAATATAACAATTTTCATTAAGTCATTTATTAAGTTGAATAGAAATTATGTTCAAATATCTACAGAATGGAATTTGATACTTCTTAAAAATGGATGATACGCAATTCGGATAAAATTTGGTTTCGAAGGTTAACCCTACATTCAAAATTACAAACTTTACCGCTATATAAAATTCGTGCAGATAAGTTAGTTAAACTGCCTAACTTTTCACATACTTTGGTTAAGTTGATCAACCTGCGAAGATTATTATCTTGTCAAGTTAGTCAGCGCCAACTTACATATCGACTGTGCAAATTTCAAATTATTTTCAGTCTGTGAGGTTGAGGAGTGAGAGAGCTGAGGAGTATTGTATTACCTGGTGATGTAAAGGTGAGTCAGGTGCCTCGGCCTGTCCCGCCGCCATGAAGTGCGCCGACTGCGGCCGGTTGCTGCCCGTTGAACTGCGCAGCGATGACCATCTAAAAATATATATATAATAGGTAGTTGCATCAGTAGAGGTTTATAACAAGTATTATACAAGACAGAAACGTAAACCCTGAGAGGACGATTGCTCAGCAAAATTGATATTAACTTAAATTCAAATCTGAGTCGTATGAAATGGCCTTAGAACATAGAACTAATTGACATGGTTTGTCAAGCGAATCTGCTAAATAATGAATTTTCGTGATTGCACACTATGTGGACGTGGGTAACATCATGGAAAAACAGTTTGTTACACTACTTATCCTCTTACATTCATAGTCTACATCTATTTTATATCTATTCTCCTGTCGCAGGTATGCTTGGCTTTAGAAATAATCGTCATATTATTTTTCTGTCCCTTCTTCTTCTGTATGTGTGTATATTAATTGTTACAAATAACAAGGGACAAGGAAGATGATGATGACTCCGCCTTCTTCTACTCTTGAAACATAAACATGATTTAATAAAGATCTGTAATTACCTGTCTTGTAAGGCATGTTGCTGCGACTGCACAGTGGAGAGGTTCTGGTAGAAGCCGTCGTGCTGCGCGGGCGCCGACAGGTTGTGGCTGCTGCGGGACTTGCTGGGCCAAGCGCTCGGAGACCCACTCGCCACCGGTGGACTCACGGGCACGCTGCGAACGATTTAAGTCACTTAGTATTGGGTTTGAAGCTGTAGTAGTTACAAGTTGTGCCACCGTCGCATAACTTTGATTGGAAAAAACAGGCAGCCATAACGACTGCCGGCAGAAGTGAAAACGCAGAACAATGGAATTACTGTGTTCTTTTTATGATTTTTTTAATCGCGTCGCTATTCTGGCTCAACGCGGCTAAAGGTTTCACTTAAAAAATAATGTTGCTGTTTTTAAACGGTCCGTAAATGATAAATTGTGTTTGCGATCCACAAGGAAAAAGCGCGATAGAAGCCGCCGCGCGTTCGGCTTGGACATGTCTCATGTTTTTATCGTTCGTTAGTTCATGATAAAGTCCCACGAGATAAAGACAACCTCGCGGCTCAATCACCAGTTGACACAATAGGACACATGGCAGTACATACTTGACGGGCGTGTGGTGGTGCGGCGGCGCCGAGTCCGGCGCGTGGTGCAGCGCGGGCGTGCTCTTGCTGGGCTTCACGCCGGGCTCGGCCGCCAGCCGCGCCGGCAGGTCGCGCTCCGACGCACGTTGACACAATAGGACACATGGCAGTACATACTTGACGGGCGTGTGGTGGTGCGGCGGCGCCGAGTCCGGCGCGTGGTGCAGCGCGGGCGTGCTCTTGCTGGGCTTCACGCCGGGCTCGGCCGCCAGCCGCGCCGGCAGGTCGCGCTCCGACGCACGTTGACACAATAGGACACATGGCAGTACATACTTGACGGGCGTGTGGTGGTGCGGCGGCGCCGAGTCCGGCGCGTGGTGCAGCGCGGGCGTGCTCTTGCTGGGCTTCACGCCGGGCTCGGCCGCCAGCCGCGCCGGCAGGTCGCGCTCCGACGCACGTTGACACAATAGGACACATGGCAGTACATACTTGACGGGCGTGTGGTGGTGCGGCGGCGCCGAGTCCGGCGCGTGGTGCAGCGCGGGCGTGCTCTTGCTGGGCTTCACGCCGGGCTCGGCCGCCAGCCGCGCCGGCAGGTCGCGCTCCGACGCACGTTGACACAATAGGACACATGGCAGTACATACTTGACGGGCGTGTGGTGGTGCGGCGGCGCCGAGTCCGGCGCGTGGTGCAGCGCGGGCGTGCTCTTGCTGGGCTTCACGCCGGGCTCGGCCGCCAGCCGCGCCGGCAGGTCGCGCTCCGACGCACGTTGACACAATAGGACACATGGCAGTACATACTTGACGGGCGTGTGGTGGTGCGGCGGCGCCGAGTCCGGCGCGTGGTGCAGCGCGGGCGTGCTCTTGCTGGGCTTCACGCCGGGCTCGGCCGCCAGCCGCGCCGGCAGGTCGCGCTCCGACGCACGTTGACACAATAGGACACATGGCAGTACATACTTGACGGGCGTGTGGTGGTGCGGCGGCGCCGAGTCCGGCGCGTGGTGCAGCGCGGGCGTGCTCTTGCTGGGCTTCACGCCGGGCTCGGCCGCCAGCCGCGCCGGCAGGTCGCGCTCCGACGCACGTTGACACAATAGGACACATGGCAGTACATACTTGACGGGCGTGTGGTGGTGCGGCGGCGCCGAGTCCGGCGCGTGGTGCAGCGCGGGCGTGCTCTTGCTGGGCTTCACGCCGGGCTCGGCCGCCAGCCGCGCCGGCAGGTCGCGCTCCGACGCACGTTGACACAATAGGACACATGGCAGTACATACTTGACGGGCGTGTGGTGGTGCGGCGGCGCCGAGTCCGGCGCGTGGTGCAGCGCGGGCGTGCTCTTGCTGGGCTTCACGCCGGGCTCGGCCGCCAGCCGCGCCGGCAGGTCGCGCTCCGACGCACGTTGACACAATAGGACACATGGCAGTACATACTTGACGGGCGTGTGGTGGTGCGGCGGCGCCGAGTCCGGCGCGTGGTGCAGCGCGGGCGTGCTCTTGCTGGGCTTCACGCCGGGCTCGGCCGCCAGCCGCGCCGGCAGGTCGCGCTCCGACGCACGTTGACACAATAGGACACATGGCAGTACATACTTGACGGGCGTGTGGTGGTGCGGCGGCGCCGAGTCCGGCGCGTGGTGCAGCGCGGGCGTGCTCTTGCTGGGCTTCACGCCGGGCTCGGCCGCCAGCCGCGCCGGCAGGTCGCGCTCCGACGCACGTTGACACAATAGGACACATGGCAGTACATACTTGACGGGCGTGTGGTGGTGCGGCGGCGCCGAGTCCGGCGCGTGGTGCAGCGCGGGCGTGCTCTTGCTGGGCTTCACGCCGGGCTCGGCCGCCAGCCGCGCCGGCAGGTCGCGCTCCGACGCACGTTGACACAATAGGACACATGGCAGTACATACTTGACGGGCGTGTGGTGGTGCGGCGGCGCCGAGTCCGGCGCGTGGTGCAGCGCGGGCGTGCTCTTGCTGGGCTTCACGCCGGGCTCGGCCGCCAGCCGCGCCGGCAGGTCGCGCTCCGACGCACGTTGACACAATAGGACACATGGCAGTACATACTTGACGGGCGTGTGGTGGTGCGGCGGCGCCGAGTCCGGCGCGTGGTGCAGCGCGGGCGTGCTCTTGCTGGGCTTCACGCCGGGCTCGGCCGCCAGCCGCGCCGGCAGGTCGCGCTCCGACGCACGTTGACACAATAGGACACATGGCAGTACATACTTGACGGGCGTGTGGTGGTGCGGCGGCGCCGAGTCCGGCGCGTGGTGCAGCGCGGGCGTGCTCTTGCTGGGCTTCACGCCGGGCTCGGCCGCCAGCCGCGCCGGCAGGTCGCGCTCCGACGCACGTTGACACAATAGGACACATGGCAGTACATACTTGACGGGCGTGTGGTGGTGCGGCGGCGCCGAGTCCGGCGCGTGGTGCAGCGCGGGCGTGCTCTTGCTGGGCTTCACGCCGGGCTCGGCCGCCAGCCGCGCCGGCAGGTCGCGCTCCGACGCACGCCGCGCCGCGCCTGGCCCACCCACAGCGGCCGCAGCGCCCGCTACAACAGTACCACACTATTATAATACCTCTTTTATAACTTCTTCATCAACTATTTAAATAATAAAAAAAAAAACTATATAAATCTATACAAAAATTCAACAAATAAAATAACGTATTCAGAATAAAAAATAACGAGTGCGTGTGATAGAAACGTACGGTACAAAAATAAACGAGAAACGATATTTATACGAAAAAATAATAATCGAAACGACATTCATGCATTTGACAAAAAATACAGTCTGTTCAAAGAGTAGACTTCCCCAATTGAGGGCACACACAAAACGATTATGCCTTTGACAGTACACCTTTATGTCCTCCTTAATTAATTTCATGGATAATAGTGTCAACATTTTGTGCTTAGGATGACCCATGTAGGAAGAATATCTATAGAACATACATCTATGTAGAAACGAAATAAAATATGTAGTGGAGTAACGAAATGAAAGTTGTGCGTCCAGCTATAACACACCTATCGTCATGCGTGTGTGGGAGCCTTACACGAGGTGTGTGCGGCGCTGATGTCGGGGCAGGACGCCGCTAGCGACGACTGCGGCTGGGGAATCATCGCCACAACCCGCGGCAAACGACTTGAACACTCCTTTTCCGAATACCCCCCACTCTCAATCACCGACTCCTTACTCTGTTTCGCCTGATCCGAGTTCATACTCGACTGATTTGATTTCAGCCTAATGTTATCCAAAGTGATTCGTCTCGGCTTTTTGTCAATAATCTCGTTGAATACATATCCATTGGCAGTGGTGTCTGTATGCTCTTCGGAAGGCAAGTTCGGTATTTCAAACTCGTTGCCGTGCGCTAGCGTGTCCTCGCTGCCGCGCGATCCGTATTTCGACCAGTCTTCCAACTGAATAAGTATACTTTTCACTTCGTCGTCAGACAATTTCTCACATTTAGTGTCACTCGTATCCGTTTTGTTGCACTCGTATTGTATATCAGCTAGACTCGCACTAACAGGAAGGTTTTCAATGACCTTGGTAGTTTTATCGCGAACGCTGAGGTTCGGACTCGACTGACAATTTCGCTTGTAAATCTTAACGCAATACTTCAGATTGATGTCGTTGAAATGTTTTGTCAATTCTTTGACTTTGCCAAAGGAAGGTCTATATTCATCAGGGGATTTCCATGACTTCCGATCGACACTATCTAATATTTGTTTAGCACCAGGTTCCGCGGGAGTTTGAGCTTTAACGGTGCCGACATCACGTTTCATTTCATTATTCGTCTCATCAAAAGAATCAGACGTCGAATAAGTGGACGGAATTTCGGTATCTTCAGATTTACCCGAATAAGATGTCGACATGCTAAATATTGCTCTTTTGAGCCTGCACTGAATATTATCAATTTGGTCGTAGTCCTTCTTTATATCAAGGTTAAGCTCAAGTTTTCTTTTAGGAGTCGATATTAGACTTTTTACCTCCATCGGGGAACAAGGCGTTTGACAAACTGCGTCCGCAGTCTCTGGTTTCTTCTCTGAATCAGATTGATCAAGCGATAAAGAAGGTAATATTCGTCTTATTTTTGGTGTAGCAACCTTGTCAGGCGGGCCTTCGTTTTCAAATATCAGCGGTTCTGAGTTAGGCTCGTCGATGTAAGGGATCTGTTGAGTCTCAGGTTGCGGCGTGCGACAGCACTCGCACGCGCTCACACACTCGTCGATGCCGGTACAACGTCGTCTATAGAACTCGTTCTCTCGACTGCGAGCATTGATGAAATCGAGGGTGAGCTTTGTGTCTATAGGTTCCATCTGCGGTGGTAGACAGATGGAGTCTCCGTTATCGCTGGACTGGTCGTAATTGGAGGGAGGTTCAGGTATGGGCGGCGGTTCTTCAGGGGGGGTGTCGAACTGGGGCGGGTGCTGCGGGGAGTCCTCGGCCTGCGTGCCGGTGGTGGAGTCGCCGCTGGGCTGCTGCTCATCGAAGTCTTCGCACGTGAACGTGAACACTGGTATCGGTCGCGGTGGCGCCGCCTCGCTCCGCAACTCGAGCGGACAGCCCGGCGTGTCCGGAGACAAGTCGTCCTGCAACTGGTTATTCTCCCTGTCCAGCGTCACTATCAACCTAGGTATAGAGCCATGGTAGTGCGGCTGCCACTCCTCACTCTCGTCCGTACTAGATTCCGTAGACTCGTCTTTAAGGAAATGACATCGATTGTGACACGGCCGACGACCATAGCCTGCAATAGACACTTACATGAACTTCAATTCGGTATTTGAATTTGTATTGCTAACGAAGCGAGAAATCAAAGAAACTAAAAAAAAACGCAAGGAAATCAGAAAAATAACTGGTAATCGACACAGCCAAATACTGCAAAACTCAAAACTTCTGACAGCGCAAAAATATAAAGCCATGTAACAAAATAAAAAAAAGAGATCAGCTGACTGAAAAAAAAAACTGTGTTGCAGTGATGCCATACCGCGATACCTTGCCGGGAAGTTGCGACGCCTGAGCGGTGCCGCTGCGTCGTTATACGTTTAAATCAGATTTACATGCTACATGGTGAGTTATAATTTATAGTTAGCAGTTAGTGAGCGGTCTTTGCGTTGCGACTCCGCTCGTGCGTTGCTCGTGTGGCATTCAGTGAGTTGCGATGACGCAAGTGGTAATCAGAGACACAGCCGAAGACTCAAACTTGAAACTTCTGACAGTGTAAAACAAAACAAAAAAGAGAAATTTGCGTCTGCTGACTGTAAATAAAAGCTGCGATAAGGTTCCGTGTTACCGGGCGTGCGGTATGGGGGGTGGGTGTGGGGTGAGGGTCATGCCTGCGGTGGCGAGCTCGGTGCGCGGCGAGGCGGGCCGCAGCAGCGCGGGGTGCGGGTTCGTGAACGTGCCCGAGTTGCGGCGCGACCGGTCCTCGTACTGCACCTCCTCCACTGCCCACCACACACACATTACAACTCCACTATATTACGAATAAACCTATATTAGATATCCTACTACTTCATAACTTGTTAGCTGACTATACCCTGCAACTTAAAATCATAATCATGAAAAGGACAAACTTTTGTATTCGTTTTTATCTTCTAGGAATCCTCTGATTACTTGCCTCAAGTTGTTTTCTATGAGGTTAATAAAGCCTTCAACTTACAAAATTTGCCGTGAAAGCTAAAGTATGGTAAAAGGCGTGAGTTTGTATTAGCATCTTTGAACCCTTGACTTAAATCTGCGTTCGACTGTGAAAATTAGTAAGGTTAGCAACTGTTCATTATAATTATGATAGTTATAAATACGTACCTTGTCGTTGGTTGTAGGCAGGTTGGTGTAACAACGTCGCGAGTCCGTGCAGCATGGCTCCTTGTTTCGCTACTTCCAGGGTCACGGTAGGTCCGGTGCGCAC
This sequence comes from Cerastis leucographa, assembly GCA_963082945.1. Taxonomy (NCBI): domain Eukaryota; kingdom Metazoa; phylum Arthropoda; class Insecta; order Lepidoptera; family Noctuidae; genus Cerastis; species Cerastis leucographa. The sequence continues at coordinate 15,920,545 of OY720385.1, read as the reverse complement.
TAAGTATTCTGCCGCCTATGAAAATGTGTTAGTAACGTATTATTATTAGCCTGTTAATGTAAAACTGGTAATAGTTGGTACTTTTTTTAAGATAATATTGTACATAAGCTGTTGGTGAAACTGTATTAAAAAATAAATACTGATATAGTTTTATAAATTATTGCAACGATATAGAAGTTAACTTCTAATTGATTTTAGTAGAAACAGTCAGAGATTCAATTTACCTTCTCCTGAGTGATCCCGACGAGCGACTGGCCATCCACGGACAGCAGCTGGTCTCCGGCCGCCAGCCGCCCGTCCGCGGCCGCCGCGCCGCCCGGCACCACTGACTTTATGTAGATGCCGAGCTTCGTCTGCCCAGCGCCCTGGACAATTGATAGTGCAACGTGAATGTTTGTTAAGTATTATTGTGTCTGTGAAACCGATATTGGGAGTTTTGTAGATTTGATCTTGACCCAACTTTATCACGCGATTTTACGATTAATACAGGCGACTCGTCGTAATGTGGGTAAGGGCGAATTTCACAATGAAACTGAATTTGATCAGCACATCTAACACATTGGTGAAATTACTCATAATTGTCTAGGGTTTGTTTTAAAGTTGTCGTCTGAAGTTGTCATGGGTCTGTTAGATAGGGAAAAATAGAATTATGGTTTTCTTTTTAATGCGCAATAAACACATTTTCTTTCTTTCCAGAGCATGGCATAGCTAACCTTAGCAGCAACAATGCTGAGTCCCATCCCGTTGGAGTTCTTGTGCAGCTGTATGATGTGCACGCGCGGGTCGGGCGCGCGTCGCTGCGCGTGCGGCGCGGGCGCGTGGCCGCACATGTACACGGTCCACACGTGCGTGCACGTGCGGCTGTAGTGTCGCCTAGAGCATGGCATAGCTAACCTTAGCAGCAACAATGCTGAGTCCCATCCCGTTGGAGTTCTTGTGCAGCTGTATGATGTGCACGCGCGGGTCGGGCGCGCGTCGCTGCGCGTGCGGCGCGGGCGCGTGGCCGCACATGTACACGGTCCACACGTGCGTGCACGTGCGGCTGTAGTGTCGCCTAGAGCATGGCATAGCTAACCTTAGCAGCAACAATGCTGAGTCCCATCCCGTTGGAGTTCTTGTGCAGCTGTATGATGTGCACGCGCGGGTCGGGCGCGCGTCGCTGCGCGTGCGGCGCGGGCGCGTGGCCGCACATGTACACGGTCCACACGTGCGTGCACGTGCGGCTGTAGTGTCGCCTAGAGCATGGCATAGCTAACCTTAGCAGCAACAATGCTGAGTCCCATCCCGTTGGAGTTCTTGTGCAGCTGTATGATGTGCACGCGCGGGTCGGGCGCGCGTCGCTGCGCGTGCGGCGCGGGCGCGTGGCCGCACATGTACACGGTCCACACGTGCGTGCACGTGCGGCTGTAGTGTCGCCTAGAGCATGGCATAGCTAACCTTAGCAGCAACAATGCTGAGTCCCATCCCGTTGGAGTTCTTGTGCAGCTGTATGATGTGCACGCGCGGGTCGGGCGCGCGTCGCTGCGCGTGCGGCGCGGGCGCGTGGCCGCACATGTACACGGTCCACACGTGCGTGCACGTGCGGCTGTAGTGTCGCCTAGAGCATGGCATAGCTAACCTTAGCAGCAACAATGCTGAGTCCCATCCCGTTGGAGTTCTTGTGCAGCTGTATGATGTGCACGCGCGGGTCGGGCGCGCGTCGCTGCGCGTGCGGCGCGGGCGCGTGGCCGCACATGTACACGGTCCACACGTGCGTGCACGTGCGGCTGTAGTGTCGCCTAGAGCATGGCATAGCTAACCTTAGCAGCAACAATGCTGAGTCCCATCCCGTTGGAGTTCTTGTGCAGCTGTATGATGTGCACGCGCGGGTCGGGCGCGCGTCGCTGCGCGTGCGGCGCGGGCGCGTGGCCGCACATGTACACGGTCCACACGTGCGTGCACGTGCGGCTGTAGTGTCGCCTAGAGCATGGCATAGCTAACCTTAGCAGCAACAATGCTGAGTCCCATCCCGTTGGAGTTCTTGTGCAGCTGTATGATGTGCACGCGCGGGTCGGGCGCGCGTCGCTGCGCGTGCGGCGCGGGCGCGTGGCCGCACATGTACACGGTCCACACGTGCGTGCACGTGCGGCTGTAGTGTCGCCTAGAGCATGGCATAGCTAACCTTAGCAGCAACAATGCTGAGTCCCATCCCGTTGGAGTTCTTGTGCAGCTGTATGATGTGCACGCGCGGGTCGGGCGCGCGTCGCTGCGCGTGCGGCGCGGGCGCGTGGCCGCACATGTACACGGTCCACACGTGCGTGCACGTGCGGCTGTAGTGTCGCCTAGAGCATGGCATAGCTAACCTTAGCAGCAACAATGCTGAGTCCCATCCCGTTGGAGTTCTTGTGCAGCTGTATGATGTGCACGCGCGGGTCGGGCGCGCGTCGCTGCGCGTGCGGCGCGGGCGCGTGGCCGCACATGTACACGGTCCACACGTGCGTGCACGTGCGGCTGTAGTGTCGCCTAGAGCATGGCATAGCTAACCTTAGCAGCAACAATGCTGAGTCCCATCCCGTTGGAGTTCTTGTGCAGCTGTATGATGTGCACGCGCGGGTCGGGCGCGCGTCGCTGCGCGTGCGGCGCGGGCGCGTGGCCGCACATGTACACGGTCCACACGTGCGTGCACGTGCGGCTGTAGTGTCGCCTAGAGCATGGCATAGCTAACCTTAGCAGCAACAATGCTGAGTCCCATCCCGTTGGAGTTCTTGTGCAGCTGTATGATGTGCACGCGCGGGTCGGGCGCGCGTCGCTGCGCGTGCGGCGCGGGCGCGTGGCCGCACATGTACACGGTCCACACGTGCGTGCACGTGCGGCTGTAGTGTCGCCTAGAGCATGGCATAGCTAACCTTAGCAGCAACAATGCTGAGTCCCATCCCGTTGGAGTTCTTGTGCAGCTGTATGATGTGCACGCGCGGGTCGGGCGCGCGTCGCTGCGCGTGCGGCGCGGGCGCGTGGCCGCACATGTACACGGTCCACACGTGCGTGCACGTGCGGCTGTAGTGTCGCCTAGAGCATGGCATAGCTAACCTTAGCAGCAACAATGCTGAGTCCCATCCCGTTGGAGTTCTTGTGCAGCTGTATGATGTGCACGCGCGGGTCGGGCGCGCGTCGCTGCGCGTGCGGCGCGGGCGCGTGGCCGCACATGTACACGGTCCACACGTGCGTGCACGTGCGGCTGTAGTGTCGCCTAGAGCATGGCATAGCTAACCTTAGCAGCAACAATGCTGAGTCCCATCCCGTTGGAGTTCTTGTGCAGCTGTATGATGTGCACGCGCGGGTCGGGCGCGCGTCGCTGCGCGTGCGGCGCGGGCGCGTGGCCGCACATGTACACGGTCCACACGCCCAGCGCGTGCGGCTGGTGTGCTAGCCGACATAGTCCTCCGCGCTGGAGAGGTGCCACGAATTCTGCTAAGCCGGGCGGCACGCCACATACCACCTGAAAGTCAATATTTATGTCAGTCGCTGCTGCATGCCGAAAGAGAGTGGTCATACCATTAATAATATTGACAAAAACAAACCTCAGCACTGAATCCATCACTCGGTATCAACAAGCCAGCTCCTAACCAGGAGCTCTCCTCGAGCCGTATCTCCCGTCCGTCCGCGCGGTACAGTTCGTCCGTGTGCGTGCGCACGTAGGCCACGCCCGCCTCCACCACGTCGGGCGGCGCCAGCGGGGTGAGCAGCGCTCGTGTTTGTACTGAGTTCAGTTTGAAGCAGGCTTTTAGTGCGGCTACTGCTTCGTCTGCGGTGCGGTATTCGCCTTGGATTAGGCGCGCTAGAAATAAAGTTTGAGTTTAGATTATATGATAACGAATAATACTGCAAATCCTGCGAACTGTATTTCAGCCATAGCGGCTAATTTCAATGGAGATTATAATGTGTTGATGATTATTTCAAAACCACACAAGTTTGTGTACAAATAAAGATGCACTCTCTTCCCTCACGCTCATAGCAATCTGATACGAGCGGGGAGTGATCAAGCGCAGGACCAAGGGTTTACCGTGCTATCCGGGGCAAGGGTTTATCATACCGCCACATTCTAAACGTTAGGCTGCTAAAAAAATCCTTATGGAAAATCCCAGTAGCACTACCCGACCCTAGTATCGCACCCAGAAACCCAGCTCAGCCATCTCGCTTGCAACTGCAAGACTAACCGTGGTCGTTACTAGTTGGTTTAGACTTACCAGCTTGGTTCATGCGCGCGAAGTGGCACTCGGCCGCCAGCTCGAGCCCCTGGCGCTCGGCCCAGGCCGCCAGCACCTTGAGCCGCGCCGACAGCGCGCCGCCCCAGCGCGCGCTCACCATGCCGGGCTCCGTCACCAACTGTGGACGAACACGTGCTACATTTTATGTAATTGTACAACAATGTAGTGCTGCATGTACCTTTTGGCATTTCAGTGACATTGACAGGAGGCTGATGGTGAACATTTGTGAAATTGTCTGTGGAAATTGTATTTAAAACTGATGACGGCGTTAGTTTCAAATAGCGCCACACATCAAAATAACGATGCAGTATTATGGCAAGAGATGACGTTAAAAAGCCTAATAATGCAATACTTTTTTGGTACTGGAACATAAAACTTTCCTATACGGCCCTATTGGAATTTAATTTTAAATCTACCATAAAAGGCCCCTGGTTGCGGTTATGATATAACACATGATCTTTTGATATTCGTATGAAGGCGTACAGTTACATCCTGATATTAACCTAACTTGTTATTACTTACCTTGTTAAAACAAACAGCATTGATGTAGTGGAACAGATGCGAGAACAGCTGTATAGTGAGCGCGGCGTTGACGCGACACCGGCGCAGGAGCACGATGGCGGCCGCTAGCGCTTGTAGCGTGGGAGCCGTCGCTTCGTTCGCATCGCCCACCGCCGCGCTTGTCAGTGTGGCCAGACCGCGGGACAGCTCTTCTTGGAAACATGTTACTAGGTTGCTGAGGGCAAAAAGCATAAGTCAATATAAAATCACGCCTGTTATCCACGAATAATACGGCAGAGGTGTAAAGTACTTTAAAGTACATCTAGTTCAGTCCAGTTATGTTTAAATAATATGCAATAGGGGCGAGCCTATTACCAAAAATCGGGTACAAATCCAGATCTTAGCAGCTACTGGGAAATTCCTGATGGAAAAACCATCAATAACAATGATAATACAAAGAGGCAGTTAAAAAAAAAAATTTTTCACTATTGTACAATACACTTGTAAGCCAGCTGCCACTTCATAAACAGTGCTGAATACAATCATCAGGTGGCGGAAGTATGGCTAAACTGGGCAATAGTACAGGATATGTGAAAGCTTTAATAATACCTCGTAAGCGGAGGTTGGAGCGTGCGAATAGAAGCAAATGTTTAGATACTGGTGGTTGTCATTTTCTATGAGGTACACAACCAGCAATTACCGTGCGCAATCAAGTTTCAATAATTCCATAGTAGACAGGACTAGAATTGTTAAAAAGGTTTGCATGCAGTTTCTTAAAGTCGTTTATTCAAATTATTATGAAACGTAGCTCTTTTAAAACGTTAAAGTGATGTAAGAAACTCTCACAAAAAAGCGTTTTACGTGTCCCTACAAAAAGGAGATTTAATTGTTCGCCTATTCTAATGTCTCCCTGGAGTTTTTAACTGTCAACAACAAAATTGCTGGCCCTTCATTTGACCTAAGAACTTTTTAAATTACTTAGCTAACAAAATTCCGAGAACCCTGTGCTCGCGACCATTATACAGAAAGTTCTAGAAACAATTTAAATAATGAACAATAATTAAAAATACCTGAAAGCATTCTGCACAGTCAACGAGAGTACTTCTTGCGCTTGAGTAGAGAACGATGAAATGTGTCGGTCGTATTTCAAGAAGTGTAACAGTTCACTCGCGTTCGTCATCCAGAAGGCTTGTGCCGCCGAATCTGTGCATCGCTCCTAGAAATTAATAAGTTTTATTGGATTTTGTTCAGCAGTGAGATAACATTACCAAATAGGTTTATTAGAAAATAACAAAGTTAACGTACACACGACGACCTATCAAGCTATAAAGAACCGTTTATGCGGATCTCTCATAGCACGAGAAAGCTATACAAAGTGAGGCCATGTTATACTGGTAATGTAAACAGCTTGATTTGTCGCCGTGTGTACATTGTAAGGAATTTTCAAAGGCTATTTGTAAAAAATACTTGGTGGATTTTGGTAATAAATTTATGACTGTATGAATGTAAATGAAAATGAATCTATGATTACTTTGAGTTTTCATACAGTAACAATGATACGAAGAAAAGTATTGAGTTATTCCTAGGTTTGATCTGGTACGGAGCGAAAACAAGAGCTCATAACGCGATGAAGTAGTAAATCAAACGCCAGACAGTTCAACCCAAAAAATAAGTGCGAAAACCGTACACATTAATAAACATGAACACGTCTCACGAAACGTATAGTTATAATATAAACAGTCGCAATTTCAGCAATCGTGTGACCCAATATGTATGTCGTTTAACAGTTTCGCTACTATGTTCAAATAATAAATTTCTACTCATAAGATCAAAATTCTATAGCTATAACGACGACTCGGTAGGCGCCGTAGGCGGGTTGTACGCACACGAACGAATTATTGTTCGACCCTCATGCTGAGCACCGTAAGTGTTAATAGAGCCTTGTCTCCTAAATTACTAAATGAAAAAGGAGCGTGATAGTTACCTGCACGGTGGCGTGTATGAGCGTGGCCACGTGGTGTAGGAAGGCCGTCAATTTGTGAGCCCGCTCCGTCGGTGTCAGCTCCGGGCGGTAATGTGTAGACGCGCGGTACCTGTGCACACGTAATTATACATAATATCACGCTTGTAATCCCAGAAAGGTTAGGCAATGGTGTACCTACAGCGTGTATCAGAAAGGTGTTTTCATATTTAAAGATGTGTGTATGATGTTTTGATATAAAATCGTAATCGCGAAAAAAATATCAGTAGCCCCATTTAGTTCAAATAGGTTTGATTTTTTTTTTATTCCGCTTCATCCGATTACACTGGAAGCCGGCTTTAACATAATTGGGTCATCAGTTACTTTTTTTTCGTACACGCTGTCTAGTACAATCCACCAGTTAGGGTCAGCTCACACCGAGACGCGACACGACGCGACTCTGCGCGCACACTTTTAAAGAGCGATTAAAAATATAACTTTATTTTCTTTTTATGTGAAAGAGTAGAATTCAGAATACGTTGCGCAACGTATTCTGAATTCTCACAAGTGCGCGCAGCGTCGCGGCGCGTATCGGTGTGAACTGCCTCTTAAGTCTCGTGTAATAGGCGAGCCTATGTTCACACGTAATCAGTATAAATTACCTTTCCCACAAATTGGATTTATCTAAAATGTTATAAATGGGCCAGTCAGCAAACATATTTAGATGTAATGTATCTTTATTATTCTCATAACATTTTACCTTACGGCGAAACGTGCAAAACTGACGAAAAGTAGGTTTAGGTACTGCAAACACACCTTAAAGTACACAGTTCGCCAGTTTTGTTTGAGTAGTGTAATAAAGGACTAGATTAGGGAAATTCCTAAGAGAGAAGCCCAATATTGACGGCACGGTTGTCGCCGTGGTTGAGCGATCGAGTGCTGCGCTGCGGGTTCGATCCCCGCACGGAACAAATATTTGTATGGCAGCCTACAGATAGTTGTTCCGGGTCTGGCTGTTAGTGTGTGAGTTTAAATGTTTGTAAACGCATCCACGATACAGGAGAAATTCCTAGTGTGGGGCAACATTTTTTTTTTATAAAAAAAATAAAACAAAATACCCGATCTGGTGATCAAACCCAAAGCCCCATGCTCAATCGTCTAGCGTGCGGCCACTAGACTAGCGAGGGAGGCGAGAGTTTGATACTCAATCTCAATGTAATGCCCAAAAGCAAATGATGGTACGAAAATTGCGCTGCGAGATCAATTTATATAATGTCGCAGCTACTGATATATGGGCATTTTGGCATCGAACACGACCTATTGATTTATGTTTTGTTTCCTTTTTTTTATTATATTGTTCTCATGTGTGTGTGTCAATAAATACTTTGTTTCAATGCAACAGCAGACATACAAAATCTACATTTCATCCTTTATTTATATTTGAGACTTTTGATGCCGGCACATTCCACCAAATTTTATGACCAGTCCTTCACGGTCCAGGCTGTCCGTTTATGGAACGAATTGCCGGTGTCGGTAAGACAAGCACAGTCACTCGTTACTTTTAAAAGCTTAGTTACAAATCATTTTCAGTCTCAGTAATTTCTCTGAGTCAAAATTTGTCACTATTCTAGTTTCATTATTTTTTCCATTTAATGTTAAAAACACACAAATATCTATATATATTTATGTATGTATTATATTTAAATTATACATGTATATGTTCATATTTGAAGTAGATAACTTTAATTTTGTTATTTTGTATAACTGTTATGTTGTTGTTTTGTTTAAAACTTTTGTGTAGAGTACACCACTGACTACCCCCTTTTAATTTTTAATTCTGTAATTTCCATCCAAAGGTTGTCTGGAAGATATCGCTATAAGCGATAAGACCGCCGTTGTAACCATAACATTGTAAAATTTGTAAACCCGTTATGTTTGATTTTTGGTGTACAATAAAGTATTATTCTATTCTATTCTATTCTATTCTTTATGAAGGATTTGATTTTCTTTTATGCGTAATTCGAGTACGTTATAAAGTCGTCGTGAGATTTTTATGTACGTGTCGCTACGATTTATTGCTCGACTTGCTCGTAACGTTTGCATAAGTTACAGCGAAAGTAATAAATTCGGATATTATGTATACTGTCCAGCCCTTATGCAAAATATCTACTCAATTTAGACAAAGTGGTAATTGACACAAAATGATTCACGTTATTTAGGTATTTTATATAATATCTTGGAAGACTTGGATAAACTAATAAAACAGATATAAGAAAAGATTATATTTTTTTATTTCATCTTGTTTTAAGCATAACTATAAATAAGTAGCAACAACGGTGTTTATTTTATATTGTTATAGTTATAATTTTGATTATTAAAATATTAGAATCATTGCAAGACAATTTTTTTTGGTGCTAAACTTAGCAGGATAGTAGTTTTTACGTTAGTCATTTCAGCCGAAAGACGTCCACTGCTGGACATAGGCGCCCATCAAGTGTAGCATTGACCGGTCCCGTGCGAGTTGCATCCAGCGTATCCCCACAACCTTCACCAGGTCATTGTTCCACCTGGTGGGAGGCCTCCCATTGCAACGTCTTCCGGGTCGCGGTCGATACTCCAGAACTGTTCAGCCCCATCGGCCATCCGTACTGCGAGCAATGTGGCCTGCCCACTGCCACTTATGTCCCGTATCTTATCACTGGCAACACACACTGGTCAAAGACTCAAGGTAAGTTGGACGAGAAGATACCACGCAACTTCGCGAACGAACCCAGTCGGATTCGACGATTGACTTCTTTCTCGAAGTTGGACCTACACAACTTGACCTTTTATTTATTTACTAGCTGATCCCGGCATGCGTTGCAATGCACTTGTTCCTACCCACTACTTACCTACTTCCTACCTTCCTACCTACCTACTACCTATTTACTACCTACCTACCTACCTACTACCTACCTACTACCTACCACCTACCTACCTACCTACTACCTACCTACCTACTACCTACCTACCTACCTACTACCTACCTACCTACTTCCTACCTACCTACCTACTACCTACCTACTTACTACCTACCTAAGAACCTTCTCCTGACAATAACAAACAAAACAAAAAAATAATTATCGAAATCGGTCCAGCCGTTCACGCGTGATGCCGTGACCAAGGAAATAGGGATTCATTTTTATATATATAGATTTACCTTTTGTACCAGGTAGACATAAACGTCTACAACTTCGAGTGTAGAGTCTCCGATTTTGATAAGAGTGTTACATGGGCATTCAACATGACTTTGGTTTTGTCTATGTTCATTTTAAAACCCACTCTTTCGGAAACTAAACTGAGGACATAGAGCATAGTACCGAGGTCCTCCGTGGTCTCAGCTATGGCCTCTAATTGTCGACAAATCGAAGGTGAGAGATGTACTCGCCATTGTAGTTGATGCCTCTGTATTGATTACTTTGACCTGCTTTTATGAATAATATCTGGATAAAGTGATTAATTTATCACATTGTCTTGACCATTTAGTCATTATATATAATAACACGTAATTATGTATAATGGCTATTTAATCACTGTGACTGTAACACGTATAATATTAAGTAAACCATGACACATAAAGTTTATTTCTTCAAGGTGTTACGTAAGGAAGCCTCTTCAAACATTTCCAATTAAAGCTGTTTAATTGGACATGTTTGAAGGGGCTTCCTTACATTGGCTTTAAAAAGCTAGACTATAAGTAGTAAAAATAAATGAACGTTGGTTGCTTAAAATATGCATAGTTAATACACTAACAACATTTTAAATAACTTTGAGAGTTCACTGCTCCCCGGGCACTCAAATTTTAGCCAGTCAGTTTCGAAATTCAAAATTTTCGTACATAAAACAAGTACGCATTGACTTCTGATTATTCAGGAAAAAAACTTAATATTCTAAAAAGTGTACATAAAGGACAAGGCCGGACACAGGCCGGACTGATAGTAAGCCTAAAAGCTGACTTTAAACACTGCGCGATCTTTTATAGATAAACAAGAATCTCACCTGGCACACAGATACAGGGTGTAGACAGGCGCTAGCTTGAAGGCGGGCGCGTGCGGGTCGAGCCGCGTTATCACAGCCGCTAAGAACTGCGCCTGTCCCGCTTCAGGGAACTCCAGTACTGCCGGCAGGATCGCTTCCTGACACCCGCGACCACTGCTCATGCCCGCGCTCATCCTGTATCGTTTTATTACATTTAAAGATATGTGACGATAGAAAATGCTTCTTTGTTTATTTTTTTTCGATTATTGGAGGGCTTGTTTTACCACTTGTTGTTTAAGTCCGGTTTAGTTATGGCAGCACGTTATTAACGTTCTGCAAAAAGGTGTAATTAAGCAGTCGAGCCATCTGTTTCTAAAAATATCGCGATGATATGATATAGTTCTATGTCCAGATCTAGAACCACATTGTTGTACCAACCAAGGAAAGTGGTAAAACGAGTCGGAAGATGCTCAACATTAAACAAGCAGATCTATATAGTAAACAAGCGAAAACTTCACATAAAACATTAATAAGCATTAAGTTTACGCTAAACACAAACTTGAACAGTACGGACACTTCAGAAACGATGTACATAAATTATTTAGTTATTCAACATCAAAGAAGACGTAAATTAATTATTAAAACCTGAGCCCTAACAAGTTTGTACATAATTTATAAACTGAAAAGTAAAGTCAGTTCCACAGCAATCCGTTAGGGTGGTTGTATCAATTATAACTAAATACCTGTTGTCATGTCCAGAGCCCCCGCTTTTCGCACTGCAGATACTCTTTGTCTCGACGTTGCCGTCCAAGTCGAACGTAGTTTCATAATTATCTTTGTACTGTTGCACAGAGTTGGACGTGCGGTTCACATTGGAGCTCTGATCTTGATCGTTGTACACCGAGCTCGTGTGATCGTCCTTCACGTAATCGTCTTTGGTGTCATTGAGGTGTTGCGACATTATGAGCGACTCGTTGTCGAGTTTCAACGTATTATTGTTGTAGGGCGGGATGGTATCGTTAGCGTCCCTGTAGTAGGTGTCATGCGACACGGGACTCATGGTCCTCTGGTACTCTGTGTCGTTGGTGGTGTTCGCGTTGGAGTCGAGCGGGTCGGGCTGGTGGGACGACATCGAAGTCGGCGACATCGCGCCGCTATTCTCGCCGGGCGAAGTCGGCGATCTAACGTAAGGGTAACGTACACAAGCGGATATTCGTGAGCCAGTGACAGAAACATGCAAAAGAAAACAAACAATGACAGATGAACAAAACATAAAATACACAGCTTTGAAAGTGATTAGATAAGCGACGGGACTGATCGTGTTTACTTACATTTGATAGAATTAGTACAAATTAAAAGTAATAACAAAATGTTGCAATTGTGCGATGATGTTTTGATTACTAATCGACCAAGTTAATGTTCGGGTCGGTCTAAGTTTAACTATAGGGCCCAACTATACACAACATAAAGAAACGAGCTACAGTGTGTGTGCAATGTTCTCACCTGTCGTATATTGAGCCGGAGCCGAAGTGTTGTGATTGCGCGAGGTTCCTGTTAATGAGGTTCTCCTGTGCCGGGTCTACGAAGCGGAACGTTGAAACACGACCGAATTTAAGTAGGCAACCGTGCTGCGACAAAACAATTTAAATTAATTAACACAAATCTTAGTTTGACAACTCTAAAATTCACTGAATTTAACTTTTAATTTGTATTTCAGACATACATTTTAAATGAACACCTTAAGGACCTCTATAAATATTTAAGGGTCCTGCGACTTTGCGGTTGTTTGAAAGTGGTCTGCTATTCGGACAATATTGATTTTGAATTGTATCCACACAAGTCTTGGTGGGCGCGAATACGTTTGTTTGAACTAGATAAAAACACTAGGAAAGCTTTGAAACGTTGTTAAGCGAGGCTAGTTTACACAAGAATGTCCATTCTAGTTGGAGAATGTAGATATCGCGGTGAACTACGTGGGCGTTCTGATGAAAGTATTACAAATATAACTCGACCGTAACCTATTTATTAAACCTAGGGGCAAGTGACTGACCTTGATCTACAAGTTTGACGCGTTCCTGGAACATTTTAACAGAGCCGTATTCAGGTTACCATAACAAATACTCAATACTTGTCGTCGAATCTATACAATCGTAAGGGAAAATGTTTTCTTAATTGATTTCTTTTCCTTGGCTTCTGATTGAGTGATGGTGGTGTTGAAATTTATGGCCATTCCGTACATCATTAACTTTTTGATTAGATGTATAGTTAGTATTACAATAGGGCTTTTGTATAAATATGTTTCAAGATATTTTAAACATAAGCCAAACAAAACTCAATAGAAACGCGTTCATTTACACAAGCATTGGCTTCATTAAGCAATGCAAACAATGTGTTCGTTCGTGTATTATGAGGCGCTACGTTTTGGTTCGACTTCGAATTTATTTTCGTCAACAGGGTTGGCAGACCAGGCAGGAGCACGGCACATTTAGCGAGACAGTCCGCACTTTATGTCTTCCTACGAAGGAAACGATCGTCTTTATTGTTAAGAGCACAATAAAAGTCAATAACGAATCCATAAAAATGGAAACGCTTTCAGCTGAATTTCCGTTATAAAGTTCAGGTTTTACGTCACAGCATTGCTTCTGAGAGCTGAAGGAATTGTTAAGGTTTACTTATGTATCGATTTTGTTTTGTCAATAAGGATTTACACAGTACCTAAATCTGGCTATAGGGAAAACGTCACATTGACATATCATTGCAGGAAATTGAACCTTGAGATTTACGTGGGAGATTACGGAAAACAGAACTTTCGGTTGAAAAACCGTAATAGACTAGCTTTGTATTTATAGAATAATGGTAGGTACAACTTTAGCATGCAGCCTTCTGCTTTTTTGTTTTTTTTTTCTGATAAAGGCTGAATTGAGCTTAATAAGTGTAGTAAGTCCCTTAAACGCTGCCTGTATCATTACACTATTAAATTGTACTCTTGAGTGTGAAACTGTACAGCAAAATAAGTAACGTGTATCGCCCGTTACCCTTCCAATATCAGTTAAGGTACTTAAAAAAATAGTTTTTAAACCGGCCAAGTGCGAGTCGGACTCGCGCACGAAGCTTTCCGTACCATTATTTATAAAAACGAGCAAAAAACTTTTTTTTTGTATGAGAGCCCCCTTAAATATTTATTTTATTGTTTTTAGTATTCGTTGTTATAGCGGCAACAGAAATACATAATCTGTAGATATCCCAACTGGTTAACTATCTCAGTTCATGAGATACAGCCTGGTGACAGACGGACGGACGGACAGCGAAGTCTCAGTAATAGGATCGTGTTTGATCCTTTGGGTACGGAACCCTAAAAATCAGATTTAGCCTAAACTTTTTAAGGTATCGATACCCGCCACGTCAGTAGAGTTTCACTAGGTAATTAAAAATGAACTCTTATGTTTTTGAGATCTTTGAATATGCGCAGACGATACAAAATTTAAGGGTTTCGTACTACCACCAACACCATAAGCTAAAAGGGCAGAACAGCGAAAACTAAGCCTCACTAAACAAAAAATCGCGCAAATGTTTCTGCATTACTTTTTCTCAGATGCGCCCTTTTGTCTAGGAGTCAGCTCATACCGAGACGCGACGCGATGCGCGCACCACGAAATGTGTATCTTTTCGTGTAGAAAATAAAGTAATATTTTGAATCGCTCTTTAAAAGTGTGCGCGCAGCGTCGCGTCTCGGTGTGAGCTGACCCTAAGACGGCAGTGTCGATACTTGTCAAAAAGCACTAGGTACACAACTTACTTGTAACCGCTGCGAGTGCATGATCCTGCGCCCGTTGACGTACACGTGCGCGTCCGCATGTAGCGGCGTGACATTGTACCCGCCGCCCTCCGCCGGCGCCACCACGCAGTGACGCGCCTGGATCGACGGCCCGTACAGCTGGAGAGTTGTGCCGTTGCCAGAACCCACCTGCCAATAAACATTAACATAGTAACGGCATAGTTTTTAGCTGACTAGTCTAGTTTAATTAAATGTAGAGCATCTTGTCTGCATTAGTACTTGTCCCACTGCTGACGAGGAAGCGACTTGCTGTCGTCTATTTTCTCGCTCAAGAAATGTACAAAAGATTGTAGCAGTTTCACTGCACTTTTCTATTCGCTCGAACCAGTTATTAAAACATTTATTCCACTCCAAAGTACTAACTACTAAGGGTGTTCAATATGGCTGATTTGAAAGCGTCAACTGCTTCTTCACCAGACTGGAACCTTTGACCACGAAGAGTTTTCTTAATTTAAGGGCATGTATAGAAACCGTTAGGGTTTCGGTCAGGACTGTATGGAGGATGGTCAAGAATTTCTAAGTTTTCCTGCTACAAATAGTCAATCGTTTGACGAGCGCTGTGTGAGCTTGCGTTGTCCTGGTGTAGGATGATGCGTCGCTTTGGGTTAGATTTCCGAAGTTCGGCGATGACTTGTGGAAAACAAACTATGGTATACCAGTCTGCATTAACCGTTCTACGATCTTCAAGTACACTCGTCGCAACATTACCGGTTTTCGCCACGAACGTAGCCACCATCTTCTTTGAAGCGCTTCGAGAGCGAACAACTTTAATCGGCTAGGGCGCGTCTTGGAAAACCCAGATTGTGGATTGTTGTTTGGAATTAGGTTCGTAGGCCCGTACGCAAAATACGCGCTTTAGACGTGGAGTTGCGGAAACCAGCCCGCTATACTATACTAGGTTCGTAGGCATAGATCTAAGATTCGTCACCACTGACGATGTCGTAGACGTGATTTGACTCTCTTTGGTTGTCCCTGATATAGCTAATAACGCCTCTATTTCCCGATATGTCACATGACGATGTTCGAGGATTAGTCTCACAGAAACGATGTTATCTTCAGTAAAGACGGATTTTGGACATCCTTCACAAGATTTGTCACTAAGACTGGTATGTCCACGCTGGAATTCTAAATACCACCGTTCGACAGTACGCAGACATAGGGCTTGATCATGCAACACAGATGATAGCTCTTTGAAACAAAAAAAAGCCGTGTTCGGCCTCTTCGGAAGTTATAGAAAATTATTGCACGGACATTTTCCTTAGTGAGGTTCATTTTCGTACATGACCTAACAGATTCAAAAGAATGCTGTGACTAAGCAATTGCATTAATCCTCATTCCTTCAATTGTTTTGATATATAAATTCCAACTTTGCATATTGAAAAGTTCTAAATTCAAAATTGGCGGCAAATATATAAACTACAGAACTTAAAAGGCATGCCTGGTACTTACCAATAAAAGCTCCTATATAATATGCTAGTATTATGTAAGTCTGTGTGTGCAGGCCTCAAGGGTATTAAGCCTCGCACAATGGAGAGCGAGAAAACAAAAACAATACCTTCGAAATATAACCTGAATCTCGTATTCTATAGCTGTGCTTAAATTAATCCAAAGTTTAAGTCTAAAATCTACGAAGATAAGGGAAAGTTAAAAGTTTACATTAAGTTGGCGTAGGATCATGCACCAGATTTCAAAGTTTTATATCTAACTAGCTGTGCCCGCGACTTCGTCCGAGTGAAATAAGATTTTTTCCAAAATAGTAGTAGCCAAAGTTACTCCTTATTACATCAGCTATCTGCCAGTGAAAGTCCCGTCAAAATCGGTCCAGCCGTTCCAGAGATCAGCCACAACGAACAAACAGACAGACCCACAGGCAGACAAAAATTGTAAAAAATGTTATTTTGGTATACGTACAGTGTAATGTATAATTATACATTCATATGCATGTTGTTAAAAGCGATTATTTTAATATTACAAACAGTCACATTGCATTTGTAGACATTGCATTTGTTCTAAAATCCGCCATACGATTCTCGGAATTGGAACTATAAAATTCAATTGATTCTTGAAAATAGAAAACGTGGGTGACTCCACTTTCATCTAAAATGACTACAGTAGAATTGCATACATTCATTTCATCACCAGTGGTCGGAATAGGTGGAGCTAATTTACCTAAAGTTAGAGCTAATTGCTCTATCTATTCCGATCTCTGTTCATAATATAGTATATATATAAGTCTATATTCTCCGAAGCGTTAAGCAGAGGTTAATAAATTACTACCTAAGCCCACATACCGCCAGTTATTTTTAAAGACAATCTCAATATTCACAGAAGTTGTTTACAGTAAAATTCTTTGAAAATATAACATATAACCAAATATTTCAATTTAATTTAAATATTTTCTTGAAAGCTATAACTTAACGCAAATTGGGCTGATGTCGTAATTTAAATATGCCAGGGAACTTTGAGCATATTCGTACGAATTGGCTTTGACGCGAAAGCGGTGTTTATTAAATTCATGAAGCTCGAGACTGGAGCACCGTTAACTACGTAATTGAATTATTCTAGTAGAGAAAACTGTGCGTTGGTATTATTGCTTTAAATTCTCGGGGCACAGATTTTAAGGCCGGATTTGGGGCTTTACTCGAATGGTGTGTGGTTACCAAATACTCAATAATATAAGGAACATCGCCATGAACTTATCTGTTCAGCGGCCATTTGCGAAAGCAATGCTATTTTTTTTTTAGAAACAGTGACGTCTTTTTACGGCAGGCGACATCCGTCTCTTGAATATTTGCGGTACTGTTAATTGTTTGATAAAATCTTTAGATAGTTGCCGCAGGCCGTTATGTTGCATGCAAGCAGTTTTTTCACAGACTGTTTTAAAACTATCATAAAACAACAAACTGTATTCCCCGAAAGGTTAGGTAGTAAGGTAAGTAGGTGTACCTTCAGTAGAATCACACAATTTTTAACTACAATATCCATACTAATATTATAAATGCGAATGTCACTCTGTTTGTTTGTATGTTTGTTTGTTTGTTACCTTTTCACGACTAAACGGCTGATAGGATCTTAATGAAATTTGGCAAGAAGATAGATTTCAACTTGGGGAAGGACATAGGCTATATATCATCACGCTACGAGCTATAGGAGCGGAGCAGCAATGAAAAATGTTGCGAAAACGGGGAAAATTTGACGCAGACGAAGTTGAGCGGGACAGCTAGTATTTGTATAATATTTATTTTTAATTGGTACATAAAACACTGGTTTCGAGCCAATTAAACTATCTTTCTACTAACGCCTTTTTAAGTGGATGTTGTCCGAATATAAAATATGATGTGTTCGACCGCACGACATTGATATATTTCATCGATCGCCAGCACACATGCCTGTTCCCTCGCGAAACTACGACTCGAAAAAGAAACTAGTCTAAATAGTTCATTGTAGGCATTTGTCAGTTTATCGGTTGAATACTTGTGAATTATCTATTCTTATATTGTATGGAATCTATGAATGAAATCACTACGGGGTTTTATCCCGTATATTGTGTTTGAACACGTAGTTTGATGTTTTATATCAACTGTACAGTGGCTTCTTACATAGTTATTATCTTCCACCCCTTGTCCTATTCTACTTGGGGTCGGTGCAACACGTTTTCTTATTCAATTCTCCCCTGTCAGAGCCATAGCATCGTAATACTCCTCTCTCTTTCATATCACTCCTCACACAATCCACCATGTTTTAGCCATCCTCTCCAACTCCGTCCATCAATATTCTAAGTCACCACATCATGTTACTTACACAGCGACAGTGGCGGATCCAGCCCCCCCGCCCCCCTGGGTCCGCATTTTTTTTTTATAATACGTCCTATACTTTTCAGTTCTGCATATAAGTTGACAGAGTTCCTACTATTCTCATTCCTGTATGAATGAAGAAAAAGAACTGATATTAATCGATCAGGCGTGCAAAAATTTTCTTTAGCATATTAGCTCTTGCATACCCTTTAAGTACTTACATAACTCCTGTAGAAATGGTCTAGTGGTAATTGCATTGGTAAATGCGGTGCTAAAATTTTCGAGCTCGCTCTGACGCAGAATTCTTTTCAGTCTGGATTTATACGCTATTACAATGTCTGTATTGTTACAAAAAGAAAACTCATCAAATTTGAAGTGGGTGCAGATTTTTATGAGCTCACTACGCTCGCTCTTGAATCCGGACTTTTCTCAATTGATAGGCAATTGATAGGATTACTCTTTGCATGATTCGATAACGACAAACGAAAACCTAACATATACGTGATGGAGTACAAGCTCTTTTCGGGAAGCTAAAATGCATATGCATCTCGCGGAAATAAACTTGTCGGCGGCCATGATTGTTTTGTAAAGGCAAATCCAGAAATGGTTGATTTAAGTATTTCAAAAGTTGTTCCTTATAGTAGTGTTACACCCCCGATCTGGATTTTTTTAACCGGGGTAACCTTTCCCATCCAAACTCCTGGCTAAGGCCCCCAAAGTCTTTGGCTGGGACCGCGCCTGTGACAAATCTTTAATTTAATAAGAGGTGTTTTAAATGTTTTATCACGTTTTACACTACCTAAAGTACATACAATCAATTAACCTTAAATTAATAACTATTGTTTTCAAATGATAAATTTCTTTATGATGATTATTCTTCTACCCTAACCAGGGTCAAGCCCTTCCCAAACCAAAAACCAGAAGCCGCCACTATGGCGTAATGATTTCAAAAATATACCATCGACTCGAAAAGAAGAAGTGAAACGGTATACTATGCAATATGCATGTATAAAATACTAGCTGTCCCGTGCAACTTCGACTGCGTCACATTTTCCCCATTTTCGCAACATTTTTCTTTGCTGCGCCTCTCCTATTGGTCGTAGCGTGATAGCCTATAGCCTTCATCGATAAATGGGCTATCTAACACTGAAAGAATTTTTCAAATCGTACCAGTAGTTCCTGAGTTTAGCGCGTTCAAACAAGCAAACAAACAAACTCTTCAGCTTTATAATATTATAGTAGGTATAGATTTCTTTCCGCTCTATAGGCTCCCAAAGGAGAGGCATCTTTTTGTACTCTCAATATCGCTTGTCACATTATTGGGTCACAGCAAATATTTAAGTTGTTTATAGACACATTGAGAAGTGAAAGCTAATAAGACTCTATTTATTTGTTTGTTATATACAGGATGGAAGGGACATTGATGCAGAATCGGTTACCACGAATTCAGTAAATCATTCCGAACCCTCCACGGAAGTTTTCAATCGGTAATTAAAAAAAAAGCTGTATGCACCGTGTGTTTTAGTTTTAATCAAAATTCCAAGTTTGTCATGCTACTAAAATCATATGTTTTTACACTCCTAAGATTAATAACTTATTTTTAGGTTTATCTATGCATCGAAAGTTGGATTTACTTTAAAACTCACGAAAGTTTACTAAAAACTGCCGCTGTAACAAATGAGACAGGTTCACAGGTCCTAAAAGTATCTTTCTGCCAAAATAAATCCGGTCCTAAACAAGATTCAGTATAATGCGGTCGGGTCGATGTCTATCCGCTTGTCTATTACATGTCTCACTCGCCATAAATTGGATAGTAGATAATTTAAGGGGTATAACCTCGATGTTCGACTGGGATTTAGCATTGTGGTTTGTATTCAAGGTCCTGAATGAAACAGGATTGAAGGCCTGGTTAAGAGATTATAAAGGGTGTAAAACACCTCTTAACGAAGCCGAAAGGCACTGGTTCTCTCTGTCATTGCGATCATTTTTTTGTTCTACACCGTACTTGGGAACCTTCTAGTTACGGAGATATTAGGGTTCAAAGTTCCAACTTTATGACAAGTTTTTTTTTTTAAATACAAGTTTTTAATGTAAGATTTTTACTTTAAACACCTCCACGACCCCCGTACTATATTCAATACGTCCATCAGCACAATGTTTTGAGTGCGTTACATTGAGTTCTACCACAAAACATGATTTTACACCCCCCAAAAAAAAGTCGTTTCCCAGCAATAATGTTTGCGTAAAGTTACTTAGTTTCATGTACAGAATGCTTGGTTGACGGCTTCGTGATGAGGTGATTTACACCGTGTATAGGCTGTTTTTTTAATTCCTCATAGATTCGGATTCAGCCATCCTACTACTACTACGACATGGCTTTCTTGACTGCAGTGCAAGCAAAATAGTCAGATCAGTAATCTGTTTTTTTGTGTAAGTACAGGGGGCATAAGACCCAATTTCAGCCGTTTTCCTGCAACGCTAACGAAATGATGAACAGTTTTAATAACAAACCTCGACAACATCGTTTATCCTGAGTCGCCGTCCGTTCTCTAGTACGGTGGCGTCGGGTGACATCTCCACCAGCATGGGCTCGTTTCCGGGCCGTCCGCCGGCGGTGCCTGTGCCGGATCCGACTTTCTTCTTGCGCCGCCGCGGCTGCGCTTCCGCTGGCCGCCGCCGCACGTGGAACATGATGGAGCCTACGACAAACACACAGGAATTATGTCAATGTTAAAATGGAAGATGAGATAAATTGACGTTAAGGTGGAACGGCGGAAATGGTTACCCGTGAAGTCTAAGTTTTCCTACGTTTCTGCAATAAGTTGGTATCAGGATGTATCCCACCAAAAACATTTCATGTGAAATGTTGCCAAGACGAACACATATGGTTTGCCCTGTGAAAAAGATATCAGATCTCATGTAGAGCCAAGCTTCTGAATCTACACGGCCTAACTCTACCGATCCTAACTTCACAAATTCTACATACACGGTGTAAATCACCTCATCACTAAGCCGACAACCAAGCATTCTGTACATGAAACTAAGTAACTTTACGCAAAAATTATTGCTGGGAAACGACTTTTTTTTGGGGGGTGTAAAATCATGTTTTGTGGTAGAACTCAATGTAACGCACTCAAAACATTGTGCTGATGGACGGATTGAATGGTACGGGGGTCGTGGAGGTGTTTAAAGTAAAAATCTTACATTAAAAACTTGTATTTAAAAAAATACTTATCAAAAAGTTGGAACTTTGACCCCTAATATCTCCGTAACTAGAAGGTTCCCAGGTATGGTGTAGAACAAAAAAATGATCGCAATGACAGGGAGAACCAGTGCCTTTCGGCTTCGTTAAGAGGTGTTTTACACCCTTTATTATCAGTAAAAATGTATGTAAGTAAAATGTTTTTGGTGGGATTTCATTTCTTTTTGTAAGTTGCTAGGCAGTTTTTCGACTTACTGCTCGTAAGCCCTGACTTACGAGCAGTAAGTCGTAGGTTCGAACCCAGGCAGGCGCATTACTTTGTGTAATTTATTTCATCACAGCTGCTCTCAAAACGGTGAAGGAAAACATCGTGAGGAAACCGGCATGTCCTAGAACTAAAAATTCGAAGACATGTGACATCTACCAACCCGCACTGGGCCCGCGTGGTGGATTAAAGCCCACTCCCTCTCATTGAGAGGAGGCCTGTGTCCCAGCAGTGGGAACATTATAGGCTGATGATGATGAGGCAGTTTTTTAGTGTTTATCTCATAGAAATCTCATACAAACTGCCACCCTCCCCATTTTAGGGGATGGGGAGCGAAAGTTGTAAGTTTATGATTTTTTTTGTTGGTTGTATACTAAACTTAGATTACATACCAAATATCAGCTTTCTAGCACTTCAGGAAGTAGCCATTTGCACATTTTGATGATCATCAGTGTTAGTGAGTGTGTCAGTGACGAAATCGGTGTATTTTAGATATCAATAAAATCTAAAGTATTAGAGCTATTCAATTTAGACTTTGTATGTTTAATTAGTCTATTATTGACATCATATCCTGAGAATATGAACTATCTGGTACATCGGAAACCAACTCTACGAGGGTTTTCAAAAAACGACGAAACACTTCGAGAAAAGGTAGGTTAGGTACTGCCCTTGCGCTCCGCTTGGCTCGTCTTGGCGGGGGCACTACCTGCCCCCAGATGTTTAAAATATGATTTGGGACCGTAACAAATAAAGCTTTACTGAGTTATAATTATTAAAATCATCAATACAATCCTTCAAGTTCATTTTTCATGAAATAGTCATCAATCGGATTAAATGAACTTAAAAGGGTGCTTTATATTGCTGATTTTACCTACTATAATTCTATAACTAGTAACTACATATGTAGGTACGTTTCACGGCCACGAACCATATTTTGTTCAATATTAAACCTGACACTGCAAATTCCAAAATACATAGGAAAATTTGAATTTTGCGGGCTACTCTGGCGCTTTCGTCTTAAAATAAAACACACAGCTCTGCAATCGAACACACATAGTAAATAGTATTATACTCATCAGCACTTAGAAGATTATCTTACTTAGTTAAGTAAATATTATCATGAAACGATTAGTTTCACGGTGAAAAAACAATGTCGTCCTCTGGTGAGAAAAAAAGCAGATACATGTTGAATCGACCTCCACTTTTCCAAGGAAAGCGACCCTTCTTGATAGGTAGGTAAACGTTCAGTAGCGCCACAGTTATATGGAAGTTGTTACAAACACAGTGGTGCTATTTAAACTGCATAATTTATAGAAAACAACCAAGGAAAACGGCTACTTGCGATGGTTAGGGTCGTGGGTGGTTGGCGCCGGGTGCCTACTGTAAACTTATATGTGTTTTCTAAGCTATAAATAAAATGATTGACGAGTAGTTTCTTGTTATTTGCATATTGTGTGTATTTATTTTAATAGTGCTTAGCCGTTTGCCTGTCTGGGATCTATCTTTGATCTCGGTTTTAGTTTTCGCTCATTTTTACTTTTACCTAGTCTCTTTTTTACTGCCAATCAATCAACTCGCTTTAGTAAGACACTTTCATAAATAATCTTCTAAAGATTACCCATTTCAAAAAGAATATACAGAAAAAATAAGAAAATTCCTACGTATTATTTCCGTATGATAGTAAAGGCATATCTACAATTGTTATGGTTTTATTTAGGTCGACGACGCCTTAACGGCAGGTCAGCCGTATTGACAATTATGCTTAATTGATGATCGAATGTGTCGACAGGAACTATTCAAGTATACACGTATTGTGATAATAAATCGGCCTATAAATCAACAGGGGAAAAAGTTTCTTAAGAATAGCGGAAAACCTTTATGTAAGTGAGGAAAAGGGAACATAATTTTATTACTTAGCTAACATAGCTGAGGGGTAGCGACCTCTGACCTAGACACCTAAGCATCGGGTCAACGGTGTGTATATTGTACCCCGTCGTTCGTTGTCCCGGCTCCGGTTTCTCCACATTTCCCGACCGGAATCGGAACTCCTTTCTATGTTCCCCGTTCTGGAATCCCAGGCAGTTAACAAGTTGCTAACGTCTACATTAACTTCGTCTCATTGCTTTTCAGGACAATGCCGAATTCAAAGTTTACACATTTAAAGCAACGGGTATTGCTTAAGGCTGGCCGCAATATTGTTCTTTGTGTAATCTCATAGTTCTGTTTGGCAACTTTAACTGCACTCTGGGGAAGGGTCTGAATGATAATCCTTGTTCTTAGTCGGGAATTTGTACAGTCTACATTACCCAGGAGACCTACGAGATAAATGTGGCCTACAAAGTATTTGCACAAAAGATGTTTTACTCGTACATGTAAATAAGTAACTACATTACTACACAAGGATTCTATACATCACCGTCAGAAAACTCATATTTTACTTTTACGACCGAATAAAGTAGATTGGGGGTTTTATAAACAAAGAGCAAAGGTTATCATTGGTCACAATAAACCTCGTTTTAAGGTTCTATTTCATTTATCGAACCTACATTTATGAAATGGCAAACAAAAACGTAACATTTATTTCAATTTGTATTGTTACGGGGTAATAAAACAAACACATTTTGTATTACAAAGGAACTCTATTACGAATAATTGTAAAATTTAAACGAATTCATAATGGATTAGCTGTTCATGAAAACTCGTTGCGAAATGTTCCAGAGCCGCGCCGCCGTCGAGTTAAACGAAATTTTTCATTATATGACTTTATCATTATCGTTTTTGCGGCAATGCAGTTTAAATCCGAGAAAGAGCTTGGTCAAAGGAGACGTTTTGTTCTTTTTATACTTTCAATTTCGTGTATACTCAAAGGCTAGCCTGCTAAATCGTGTCCTAGGTTTATTTGAACCGCCTAATAAAAAGTCGAAGTTGACCAAGTTCTAACACCAGCCATTGATTAGTACACCTAACGTGGTCGTTCGTAACAGTAATTAACAACGTGCTGAATACATTGCTGTATTCCTTTCAACTACATACCTACTTAATTAACTTGACCATTCCGTGGTCGAAAGTTAATTTATGTATGGCTGTACAAACACAAATGGCAGCACCGCGGTACCACAATAGATCCTGGGGGACATTACCCTAATGACCACACTTGGCAGTTTGGCAGAAGTAGTACAGCGATCGTATTGTATGGTGTTATTAAAAATTAAGGTTGACATTACTGGTTTTTGTTTTACTATTTTTAGAAGGCAAAATGTGATTTGGCAGAATTTAGAAACAATAAACAGAAAACCACAGGAACGATAAAATGTTAATTTGTTATTATTTAGCTGGCCGTTCCTGTTACCTGTTACAAGCGATAAACAGAACGCTGACCTACAAGACAAAAAACACATTAGCTAAGTGAATAAAGAAATAATTAACCCAACTGGGACAGTGAGATGGACTCATTACGAGGGTAAGCAAACATAATTTAAGTATAACAACGAAGGAAACTTGGTAGACAGACACCGAATTCACGTACATATATCAGGTACAGCACCTTCGTGCATGAAGAATAAAGTGATCCACTATATTCTTCACAGGAGCCTAGCACTTGCATGTACATAATCTCACTTTACAAACACGATCACATGGCTTAACACAATTTGAGGATATTTCAGAAGTGCTACATTTAGTGGCATCGTATTTAGGTAAGTGCACTCAAAAGCGTGTTACGTTGTGCTCAGCGAAGGGGGCTGATGGAGGAAGGGGGGACGTGCTACGAGTGAGACAAGCCCGCCTCTAGTGTCAACATCATTAGTGTCTACATTGTCCCCTTGCTCTACTGGAGCTACGAGAGTTGCTACGAGCTTCAGCTTTCGTAGACCGCTGCATAAGATCGGATCCGCTTATGGTGAAGAAAACCTTTGGGGTCAGAAATCTAGTGCAATAATTTTCGTTACATATAAATTAAAAAACAAAAAGGTACATGGCAACAAACTTACTTACTTAAATTGAAGTACTAAAACAGCAATCTTAACTAAAATAATTAAGTCAGGTAAGTGATAGCGGTTACAAACTAAGTAATGGAAATTTCACCTTGGCGACGAGCAACTTCGTTACCATCAGTCGTTCGCAATACATACAATATTAAACAGTATCAATCATACTGTGGACGTCTTCGAAGTAATGATCGATGGAAACAATGAAATAATTTGTGATTAATCGAGGGCGCCACTCTGCCGATATTGGGAAGGAAAAATCAGGCTTAACTTTCGAACTGAGTCAAAAAGTTTACCAACAAAGTTTTAATTTGGAAGTCGAGTCTGCGTCCAGAATAAGGTCAAATACTCGTACATTAGTAATACTAAAACAAGCATAACAAACAACTTACGTACCTGCTTTACATGGATATCTGAATTGGAAACCGGGTCAATAGTCACAAAATTGGCGAGGTAAGCCTGTTTGAGCTCAAATATACAATGAATTCGTGGCTTATGGGGCCGTTTGTGGAATATAATACACATACATAAACAATGCACTTGGGCTCAGCAGAATGGCAAAATCAATACTTAAACCGAACAAGCAATGGAATATAAATAATTGACGAGTTATAAACTCATAGTAAGGGTTGTTCAGTTTATCAATTGCCGCATCTTCACTAAAATTGACGCCCGCCGGGAACTTGCTCACATCCTCTAAAGCTCTTACATACGTGTTTTATTACTGGGTATGAAAATCGACATGAAATTGATGTCCCGTACGCTAGACAGGGAATTGAAATATAAATTGAACATCTGATATTCCATTGCATCTTGGGAAAACATTTTAGAGATCAAAAATTCAATATTGTGGTCACTAGCACAAAAAAACACTGAACACACCACATGAACACTCTATACAGACGTGAGTACCAACACTGTAAGGCTGAGGAACGATTACCTAGCACGACTTCCTTTTTATCATTTCGCAATCGAGAACTAAAGGATCTGCTGAAAAGCATATTTGCGAGCGCGATTAGAATTTTCTTTAGCCATAGCCGGCCGAATACTATGAAAGCGTAGCGCGTAGTAAGTTCAAACCGACCGGCGGCGGTCTAATTGTAACTGGACTGAGTGTGAGTGCCACACCACCACTACGTCATACACGACGTACCACCAGCGCGGCACCGGTGCTAGCCGCCCGTCACTTAAGTCATAGTGCAATACAGGTTAAGGACTACTTCATTGGTTTGCCTTGTTTCAGTGACCACTAGACGTCAATACACAGACTAATACATGTCACATTTCACATATTATATATAAGGTGTGATACATAAGCTGGTTCGACGTCTACAAACCTATCGCACATGGCGCAACGTCGATATCGATAATTGGTCATGCCAGTTATTAATTAATCGATGACTCCAATGAGCCCAACAGCATTAATATTTTGAAGAAAATTTTAAAGCCCCTGCACACAATAAGCAGCAGTGAAAAAAATTAAAGCGAAATTCAATGTTGTGAATTTGTGATAGTAAATGCAGAAGGTTGTGATTGAAACCGAGACCTTGGTAAAGATATAACAACATCGTGTATTAATACATGTTATTAAGGTAATCAGAACACACATTTTGGAAACTGTGATGTAATTGCCAAAACCAATATTCCAGAATGACAAGAAGTGGCGTGTTATTGAGAGATTACCCATTTTTCCCAAAACGAATTAACCAGAGATGGCACACGATGACGAAGGTGAGCCTCAAAAACGACAGGATATGGCAGTCTGTAGATTGGGCGCGGCACAGGCCGTCAACTTGCGGCCTGGCGGGTCGCCGGCGTCGTCACGTCGCTTCGGAGTATACGTTGCGTGCCTGCGTAAATTTGTATAATCACCTCACCTGTTGCTAGTTCACAAATAATAATAGTCAACAAATCGACACAACTTCGATACGATCGAATCCCTTTTACTTAACTCCACGTGTCAGGTTAATAATTAAAACATTAGGTGCGCTGACATTTAGTTCGACATGAAATGCTGTTTTCAGTTTAGTACTCTTTCAGTTAAGTATTGATTGAATTGATACTGAACCAGTTACAGTTGAACCAGTTCATCCATTGTACGGACGTCTAAGTTGTATTTATCGGGGCCATAACAATGGGCATTTCCGTTTGGAGATGTCTGATGTAAGCTCGGTATTATACCCAGATGTGGGTACAACAAAGATTTTAAAGCACTTCGCATGCTACTGTAGTGAAGGACCGATAGCTATCGCTCCGACGAAACGCCACTCAACATTACACACTAAATGATATGGGACGGTCGGGTTCATATAGGAGAAAACCTCATTTTCTAAAAGGTCACAAATATACATGTGTATAGCATAATCCATTCCACACCCTTTTCCTTTCATTGGCGCAAATGACTCTCAAATTACACTTTATTTTGAGTAACATTTTGCGATTTGCTTTATTCGGGACGGTAATAGGGTTTTAGAGTCTTTTTCATAGGTACATTGTAACATTATATGATGTCTAACAATTTCCTCCTGATCCTCGCACGCTGGGCAGAAGAGGAGGAGAAGGTATCATATTTACCCACACTATTACAGCGTATGCCATAAAGGGCTAGACGCAATGGTTGTAGACTAGTGTTAACGATTACGGTCAAGGCCATACGGTGCCGAAATGTGCATACTGGTAAGTTACTCTACAAATACAAGGCCACTCAGGAAACTATAGAGCGAGTTATACTAGAACCGATATTAGTTGGCGACCGCGTATCGGTAAGCAAAGCGTTGGATGATTTCCAGCTAATGGACCGATGACCTAAGGGCTGGGACAGACCGGATGAGGAAAGCAGAAATTACAGAAAAAATAAATATATGACAAAGAATTTGCTGTGTATCGCAAAAAGAGCTTCAATTTGGCGATATGGATGTTACATCTTATTGAATACACTTTCGAAAAAATTGGCACAGAACGTTTTTGCATGCAAATATGTTCTCATACACATTATGCATGGAAAAATTTGCTTGATTCAAGTCTGAACAATACGCGGTACCACATGTTCTTAAATGAGTATGCGTGTGTATAAATGATACGATAACATCAACGGAAGGTGGGTGCAGCGATATATGACATGCTGCCGACGAGGCGACGACCGATGTCGCCGGCACGCAATGTCGGACCTTGCGTAAACATAACAATGAATGTATGGCAGGGCAGGGCGGACATGTGCGCCTGTGTACCCGGGACCCACAATGCCGGGACAACAATACATCTAAGGAGACTTGAACAATTATCTAGCAAAATACGAGTATATATCTACACATCGCCTGTTTGAACATCTCGCTAACAATAAATATCCCTAGCGAACGATATCAACTCATATAGGTAATATGGGATACTGTGTATAATTCTTGTGTGTTGTTGTTATCAGTCGCTGCCAAAGAGAAAATCGGGCAGCCATTAAGAAAATAGCAATACAATAACATTTTTCATTGGATCTTCAACTAGTTTCAAACACGCTAAAACTTCAATTCTTCCAAGATAACAATGAATCTTTGAGTAAATAGAGCTTGTCCCAGCTTTGATGCAGTGCAAACAAAAGATTTATTCAGCGGAAGTTGAAAATCTGAACTTCTGCATAATTAGCACTCTTTAAAATTGTATGCTTTCATGTAGGAACGGACATAAAAGGGAACGGGTATTTTATTCCTTGTGAGAGGTTATTTTTATTTATTTGAATACATAAACCAACTTCTAGTCTACATACACCAAGTTTTTAAATGTTACATTTCAAAATCATTTCAAACACATTTTTATTACCAAATCATTAAAAGCTGAACCTAATTTGATTCAATACAAAATTCATGAAAGTATGAAAGCAGGTACGCTGAAACATTTTCATAAATTTGAATTGCAACAGTGACTGTAAACCTTTGATTTTCCAGATCATCAAAGGCTGTTTTCCTTTGAAGCGAATGTCGTGAAATTTAAAATTTGAATGGAGAATTTTTGGAGAAGTACTTTGTGTGAATGAAAAGCCACCTTATGGCGTTGCTCTCAACACAGCTCGAAAAGTACCACGACCCTTTTTGTGACAGGTTTAGCATAATTATTTTGTCATTCTACGCGCCTTTTCAAGTCAATCAATTTTCAAAAGATTATGGCAAGATTAATTTATTTTGGTTGGGAGTTTTTTTTTTCTCTTAATCGTCGAGAGAACGTGCAAAGATTAATAAAACCCCCTTTTAAAGCGAAGGAGTGGAAAAAAATATGAAGTAAAAAAGAAAGTCAAGATAACAGCGGTATATCGTGAAGATAGCATCGCCAATGCTTATCGAATCGAAGTATCGATTGAGGGTAGATGTGTGGTGTAGTTGTTTATGGGTTATCAACCTCCCGCAGAGCATAAAACTGAAGCAAGAAAATAAAGACATTTCTATATTTCCTGAACAATTTATCAAGGAGTTACGTCACATACTCGCTTCTCAGTGAATAATAGGATCAGCCATAGCGTCCCGTGGGTGCCATATAGCAAACCACTTACAGATGATGTGATAAGGATGGATGATGATAATACCCATCTGCACCTTCATACATATAGATATTGCGGTCTCTTTTGTCGTCAAGCGTGGAGATCAAGACAGACTTCCCGCATCTATTGTCACGGTTCGAGGCGGTGACGTGAACTAAACATATAGCTAAGAACTAACCATGTCTAATGTGGGCCATTTCCGTCTGATGTAGGTGTTAATATAACTCTTCATATACGCTCGCCATTTAGGCGTTAGCTATTTCTATACTAGTAGGACTTAGGCCTACATGAAGACTCGCTATCTATCCCGAGGGACTTCATACCGTCTAAGGCGAACTGTACGTGTACTTTTCACCTATTAATAATTCTTTAGACAGGCCCAGCGTGTTTATGAAAAAAACGTCTTACTATTAAGGATATCTCCTTTTATCTGGATATCTAGTAAGTGCTCGAACATAATTTTGATTTATTAAAGAAATATGACGAATTCCTACCAGGAAAGTTTGTAGAGAATCGTCACATTAAAAGTCCCTTGGCCAATCTAAGATGATGCGAAAATACTCATATGATGTGACAAGTGAGCGAAGGAAATTACTTTTGGTTCAGGTAACGAGCCGTGAAGTACTCTTATAATATACGGGAAACCACGAATTACGTTCCCGACACAATAATTATTCAGGCGAAGAAAAACGATATTTGAAAATGAAAAACTCCAGCGGTCGTTGGCCTGTTGACTTCATTATGCATAAAAGTACACGACAAACTTGTGAGAACTGAGATTCACGACGAGAGTGGATTTATAATTAGAGCTTAGCTTCTGACTTCTAAACTTCAGCAGAATACTTTGCTGAGACCACTGAATTGCAAATAATACTCACAACGCTTGTGGCATAAATATTGAACAAATTCTCGAAAGTTCTTGCTCGATCGACGTTAGAAATGTTAGAATCATTTTGCTTAAATTTTCTTTTATAAAAACATGCTTTTTCCTATTTGATTACTGCATTGTAAATCGAAATAATCTTTTTCCAATACTCAGTGTTAACACGCTTGATAAAATATGGATAGATGTGTAACGTCAAATCCTTTCATCTTCAACGGTTCGCATAGACGCCTTGTTCCTTTAATGCCTGTTAAAAGTCACCCTATAGGCCTATACATTGTTTTGAATTTCAAATATTGGTTTGCAACCATTTTGTATAGGCACTTGCGAGAAAGATCAAAATGGCCTGGGTAAACCCCCAAGGTTAACGTCTAAGCCGCCGAAGACTTCTTTGGAATAAAAGCTATACTTACTTACAACAGTTTTAAGTCTTTTAGCAACAGTTTTTAGTTAGATAAAATCTTTGTTAATTATTCATCTATAAGTAAGTACTCTAAGGATGTGTAAATTTCACCGAATAATTTCTCTTCGACTTTTCTTTTTACTTTTCAGCACTAAAAACACCTTTTTTATTGTAAAATACATTACTACGTTGTCGTATAGTTAGGACGTTTATTCTTGCTGAAAATAACACCAGAGCGCAGCGCCGTCTGTAAATCGCAACAAGAAGTTCGAAAACCAACTTTAGCTTTAAATACGGCATCCTAATTAGTCTGCGCTGCCGGTATTAGTAGCTAGTTTCCTGCCACGCCAATCAACGCCCTTACAGACTTAAACTTCAGTTAGTCTAAAAATACGTTCGGATTTCCCTATTTTCGGTTTCACCGTTTAACGCCGCACTAATCAACCCGCTAAAGCGTAAACGTCCTAATGAAGTAAAGATGATTGTCTGAAAAACCATACTATAAGAGAAAACTTGGTGACTGATAAAGCTTTTGTTAAATTAAAACTTTACAACGATCTTCAAAGTAATGCAAAAGTATTTATACTTTGTCATTGTTCAGTTACAAGAGTTCAAGCAGTAAATTAAAAATATCTCAGCGCGCTGTCTTGTAATGGTGTTAGCTGATAAAATCAGCAATCAAAAAACAGAAGAATGGCGACAGTTAACTTGCGTAATCTAATATTAAGTTAGTTACTAAGTAGCACAGTGTACGATAGTACATGTGCATGGTATTTTATGGCAGGATATAGCCAACGTATAAGTATGCAAGCACGCGCGGGCGCGAAGGGTCAACAAATACATTACCCGCCAGTTTGTTCCCGAGCTAACCACACAAGCTATTCGTCTTCCACGCAGTTTCTATTGGGTTAATAGAGCAGGTGTAGGATAAGTGCCTCTTACCTTGACATTTACTACATGATGTCGCAAATAAACTTAAAAGCAGTTAAGTGTTATGGGTTACATCGCTGTCACACCCAGTAATAGATTCTGCACGAAGATATTGGATGCCATTTTTCGTGACCCACTTCCACCATGATACGCCAAAGGTAGTGATAATACTCTAATGCGCTTTGTATTCTATTCCATCGAGCAGAAAACCTGATCTGGTTAAATAATAGGCGCATGCATGAAAATGATATCGTTCCAGCCAGAGAATTTCTTTTTAATAGGCACCTTTTCGGAGTGTTTTTGTGTTATACCTCGAATTCTCGATATATTGGGTATTGGGTGGTATTGCAAACTCGGAACCATTTTCCGCTTCCACTGCCTTGAATACATTCATTCGTGTTATTGGAATATGGCTAGTTTTATACTCATAGTACAGTTTATAAAAGAGTATTTATTGAGGAAAATCAATTAAAAAAAACAGCCCAAGTGCGAGTTGGTCTCTCGTATAAAGGGTTCCGTACCATTATTTATAAAAACGAGCTAAAAAATCACTTTTATGTATGGGAGCCCCCTTATACGCTACCTATCACGGTTCATGAGATACAGCCTGGTGACAAGACGGACGGACGGACGGACAGCGAAGTCTCAGTAATAGGGTCCCGTTTGACCCTTTGGGTACGGAATCCTAAAAACGTATTGAAAAAAGTTTGATATTTGTTGCATCACGCTTACACGGTGAACTGATTTGATGCAAATTTTAGCATGTGGTGGTAGGTGTTTAAAATGTTGGCAATAATCATGCTGATTCCGGGTAAATTAAATCCTGATCAGTGCTAAAACTGAACACATGTCGTATACCACCCAATTTCATATTCTTCATCGGCTTTCAGTCTAACCAGACACGGATTTTATATGTATATTAATGCAATACTTTACACGGAGTGACCGCCTTTTGGCCACCACAACCCAATTACTGCTATCAACCGTAATAGTGATAACTTACTATAATAATGGTATACTTTGTACTGCGTCTTTCTTATTTAGTGCTATTTCTGAAGCCTAGCGGCCTTTCCATAGGTGCCATAAATTCATGCAAGATACCACAGCGTCATAAGTCAGCCATTTCTCTCGGCACGTCCACGCAATCGTTTATCTTTACTAACAAGTCGCCTTAGGGATCACTCTCAATAACAAATGCTAAAGGTCAAATTGTAACTGGCAGAAAGACACCACTTTATGGCCAGACCATAAAAAGTGCTCAGTGCTCTTTATCGTGACATTCTCGGCGAAATAAAACTGGTTTAAGCCAAGACAAAAGAAACACTAGCAAGCTTTGATCGGTGACGACACATAATCATTTAGAAAGTTTGGAACTTCCGCATCACACGGAAACTTTGCGAGTACTACTACATAATGACAAAACAAGTTTGCAACTTACAGTCGTGCACCGGAATATATGTAAGACATCGATTGTTGGGTTCTTGAGAAACTATAACTCTATTTAACTCTTGCAAAAGTTGAGACTTTCAAGGACGATATTATGCATATTGATTCCGCGAAGGAACGGACATCGAACCGCGAAACGAGTTAAAAATATGATGATGCCGGCCGGTCGACCGGCATCTGTGGGCACACCGGTCAGACTACTCTGTCGGCCACATGCGTTTGTTTACTATCTGCTTCGATCGCGGCTGCGGCGTCGGCGGTGGCCGCGTTGGGCCTAGCCGGCGATCACATTGCCATTTTTGAACAAAAAGTTTTTTCGTGCGAACTTACGGCGGAGGCCCCAATCCATGTCGAGGCGCGCGGTAAGTGAGGCGCGTGGCGCGGCGTCTGCGAGGCGACTGCCGCGTCCTGCGCCCGCACGTTCCCTCTCATGTATTCCCATTGTGAGCCGCGGCGAGCATTGTCCGACCCAAATGGAACCTTCTCGCGGAACTACTGGACACGCAGTGCAACCACCAACTACACTAACTAAACACCACTACTTAACATACTGTCACGTAAAATCTCCTAATCAAGATAGGATGCAAAGCTTTTCCTATAAAGTGTGAACGCTCTTGAAAATAGTTTGGGATTGCATGCAGAATTTATTTTTAGTTGAATGACACAGATCAAAAACGTGTGGGGTGTCAGTCCCAGTGCGCACGTTACTGTGGTTTGGTGATTGTTCCGCCTTTCATTGATGAAACCGACATCGCTACGGATGTGACGTGCTGCTTTGAAAGCATGGAAAAAGGTAGGTATATGGAGAATTTTGCTCCAAAATAATTAACTTCGTCCGTGTTTTGTTTATCTTAACAAAATTATGAAAAGTATAAGAAGACCTCGGAGCATCATTCAGAATTCGGAGCAAATTTTATGAAGTTTAGGAGTGAAATCTTAAGCAAAAGATTCCTTACCCTAAATAATTAAATTTAGTTATATTCCTCCCTTCAGGAACCGACCTCCATCTATATACATAGTAACCTCGACTTCAGTTTGGACCAAAGAATTTGTAGGTCGGGCTTATTGATGAAAAAGCGTTATCGGACAATTCTGTACGGTCTACTCACTCATTTCCCGTTCGAGATTCGATTCCGTTTTATATGTCCATCAAATGTTCTATATTAGATCATTGTTCGCCACCAATTTTGTCAAAGTTTGTTAAAGAGGAGATGCAAGATTGTTTTTATTTTTACCCCACCGACCTAGAAGGAGGGTAATGTTTTTTTTTACTTTTATTGATTTATTTTTCATGAAATAGTAGAGACGTTTTAAAGGTTCATATCATAAGCCCCATTCTAGGCAGCACCGAAATGGATAACTAAATAAAATCTGCCGGATTTTCAACTTTTGGCCCAGCCTCTAAAGTCGAAAACGACATGTTGGTCATTCGGTGTTGGTGAAAAAGAGCGTTAGTGTCCAAGTTTATAGTGTTAGTTAGTATATGCAAGGTACCTAGCGCAACAATGTTTTAACTTCTAACGTAACTTTGTAAGTTTGCGTCCATCTCTGAACTTCGGCAAACTATTATTTGACTGAAGCATGACTTTGTACTCATAAATGTAGATGATATTATATTATCTCAAGCCGAATCCTTATGCTTCTGGATTCATATTGAATTCATGAGTATCTTATTTCTTAAGGGTAACTTTCCTCATACCTACTTTTATTTTGCTGGAGAAAATCGACAGGGCCAAAATACAAGATACAACATAACGAACGCACAACTTGGCGTGGTGTCTCGGAACATGAAACTGGACAACTTTTGTTCATCGAGTTCTTGAAATTAATAGAAAAAGAAATGTACCCTTATATGAATTGACGCGATCAACATGTCATTGTCATGTCTGCAAAATTAAAAAAGGTTAGAATTTCCAAAAGTCATAGAACAAAAGTTGTTCAGTTTCAGGGCTGAGTCAACACATTAGATGTCGTGCGTGTGTTTTGTTACACCTTGCATATGACCATAATTATTATTGTCATGTTATTGTGATGATAGCACTTGTCACTTTTCTCCGGTAAATAAATAATAAGAGTACCCAGAGGGAAAATTATGTACTTGACCTCGATTACTAAACACTTGTACTTTTATTGTCATAACCACGTATTTGTAGATGTCTCTCATTATTTAGTTACTTCGAGAGATAATGACAACTTTCTCCTTTTTTCATTTCATGGTACAACCAGTGAACTGTTTATTTCCGTTCACTGGGTACAACATATAGATTACTGACGGAACTTCTGGAAACAACTCCGCGTTTATTAGTTTTGCCGCAATGCATCAATTTTGGCTAAACTAGCCTCGAATATATCCGATAGAGCAAGTATAACCCGAATCAACACAGGGGACAAATTCCATCTCGAAATCGAACATCGAACGGGATTCAATTTCGATATTTGTCGAGAGACAAAAGTTCACTAAGTAATGAACTAACTTTTGCTCTCTCTGTTAGATAGATAGTCCGACTGTTTGGACTTTTTCTGGACACTGTGATTTCGTATGCCGCAGATATATTTAGGTAGGTGTTGTTTTTATTGGTCTAATTGGTACCTAAATGCCTGCAATTAGTAGCACGTTTAGCAATGTTTAGCATAGCAATTTATCTATAAAGGGTGTAAAACACCTCTTAACGAAGCCGAAAGGCACTGGTTCTCCCTGTCATTGCGATCATTTTTTTGTTCTACACCATACCTGGGAACCTTCTAGCTACGGAGATATTAGGGGTCAAAGTTCCAACTTTTTGACAAGTATTTTTTTAAATACAAGTTTTTAATGTAAGATTTTTACTTTAAACACCTCCACGACCCCCGTACTATTAAATCCGTCCATCAGCACAATGTTTGGAGTGCGTTACATTGAGTTCTACTACAAAACATGATTTTACACCCCCCAAAAAAAAATCGTTTCCCAGCAATAATTTTTGCGTAAAGTTACTTAGTTTCATGTACAGAATGCTTGGTTGACGGCTTCGTGATGAGGTGATTTACACCGTGTATAAAAACCAGACAAGTTCAAGTCGGACTCACCCACCGGGGGTTCCGTACAAATTCACTTTTGTTATGCGCGTTAATTAAATCGTAAAAAATAATATTTCAAAAACATTATTTAATTTCTTTTTATGATTTAATTACAAATTTTACCGATTTTTCCCTGTACTTGTAGTATAATAAGATGATATTACTTGTCAAATTTCATAGTTCTAGGTCAACGGGAAGTACCCTACATTACGTCCATTTTGATTCCCTTGAGAGTGTCGAAATATACTTTTATTGCGGTATAAATGGCCGTATCTTTTTTATACGTTAACTTAGGGGTTGATTATGACATGGTTTTAATTTCAACTCGATACATCCTCGCGTTCCCGAGATAAAGGGTCATGACAGACAAACAGACGGACCACAAAGTAATCCTATAAGGATTCCGTTTTTCCTTTTGAGGTACGGATCCCTAAAAATGGATCATATAAAATAAAACATGAATGACGGTGTTATCCGCGTTAAAAGCTGTGGAAAACAACCAGGCTCAAAGACAGCTTAGTCAGATGATTTACATGAAAAGTAAAAATATTACCATACAGATGAACGTTCTATAGGGAAATAACCGCAAAAGGTATTCACACGCGCGTGAACCTTCAACATAATGTTTTACTGGAATCGTAAATTGCTAGACATAGGTTAGGTATTAGTATTGATATTTCACATTATTAAAATAACGTTTTTCTTGGAATGTTATTAAATTAAAAAGTGTATTTTATTTGCATGAATAACTAATAAACATCATTTACGACTATTTTCAGCCAAATGGTCGCGTTAAGACTATCTTAGTACCGTTCTTACCACAAAATGTTGACACCCACAACGATGACGTTATAAAGTTGCGGTTGCGAGCACCCCCAACTGCCTACCTCACCTTACCTTTACGTTACCTTTTGCAAAATAATTACTAATCTTAAAAGCTAATTAAGGCCCCTGTGTATAATTTCGGGCCGACTTTGAACTTTGAAAGGGTTGAAAGCACTTACGATTATGAATCAACTCTAAATTGAAGCCATTTTGATTGGACTCGAACTAATTTATTTTTTTAATTAATCTGCAGACTAAAAGGATGTCAATGAATTTAAAGATTTAGCTGTAGTAATGAACTATTTCGAAAATGAATAGAAGCAAAGTAATTACAATGTCTGATAGCTGATGTTACTTTGTAATATCTCAAAGGATAGCATATCCCAAATATTGCAAGCACGTATCTATCACATTCAAATTCATATAACATAAGAATGCTACAGTAAACACAATATTTGTATGCACAAGTTGCTCTTAAACCGAAAGCTGAGCGAGCTTGCTCTGATTCTATTCAGCCAGAGTTAACCATTTTATCGCCGCGGACACGTACGATGATTGAAATGTCGTAGCCCGTAGGTACGAACGGCGAGATTGGATGTCGCGAAAACAGTTTTTATTAAGTTATTCTTTTTGTTCTCTCCTCTGGTATTTATAAACGAAAAAGTTTCAAGCTCAAATCTACTTTGTACCTTCTATGTCTGTATTTTTATAGCATGAGACAAATAAGACCAATTTTAGGTAGAAAAGGCAAATAAACTGTGTTATGTGAGGTAAACATTTATATGCCTGGTTGTTTTCATTTCCACACAGCATGTTGCTTTTATGAACGTTAACATTCAATAATAATGCGCTGATTCTAGTTAAATGTTTCAAAAGGTATTAGATCACCTGGCCTGAGCTTCGGTGGGGTATTATTCATCCAGACTAATATTATAAATGCGAAAGTCACTCTGTTTGTTTGTTTGTTACCTTTTCACGACTAAACGGCTGATCGGATCTTAATGAAATTTGGCAAGAAGATAGATTTCAACCTGGGGAAGGACATACGCTATATATCATCACGCTACGACCAATAGGAACGGAACAGCAATGAAAAATGTTGCGAAAACGGGGAAAATGTGACGCAGACGAAGTTGCGCGGGACAGCTAGTTTACAATAATGTATTCAAATCGAGTGTTCTAACTACAACCAACACAGGGTTTCAGAATCTTCTGAACTCAGTGTTGAAGTTTTTCCGATTCGATCCAATAAAGTCGAGGGGTCGAACAATTTCCACGAGAGAGATATGCATTTTTTTTGCACTCTCATAGAAATTATTCGACAACATACCGATTAAAATACTTATAGTCAATGCAGCTTTTCAAATGGATATTTGTTCAGGTAGTAGATAAGGCTATCTTTGAGCATTACAGATCCGCAGAAAAAAAGGCCGCCGTAAGATTATCTATAATCTTTCGGCGGCCTTTTTTTCGCGATTACGATACCTATATCCAAATGCTCTCGATATCCGAGTCTCCTTCAAAGTTAAAATATTTTTAGGATGATACTATAAAACAGAAACGTGTTCCGATCCAATATTACCTTCAGATATGAGATTGGCTACAGGATGTTTTTTTCATATGAGATTCTCGAACTCTTTACGTAATGAAGAGACCTTCATGAAAATGCCGATAAGTGGGGGCAACCTTAATTTTAGCTTCAGGTTTAAACTCAGTAAATACCGCCGTTATCTTTCAGGATTAGCAAGACCTGGTTTTGTGGTGTACTTTGTATTCATGAACGAAGCGATATTTACGCGGCTTTGTCAAGTTTGATAATACTATTTCATGTAATAGATACCTATGACTTAACTGTTATATATAATACTTAAGAGGGGACTCTAGGGGGCCTTTCTCTTTAAACCCCAAAAAAGGCCCGTTTTTACCGCCATGTTCAGACGACTATTAGACAAATTAGATAAGTCTTTAACAAAAAAGAAAATAATAGAAGCATAGATATACTTTTCCACTAAATTTTGATATAAGATTTTTTTTGATCAGTTAAGTTTTGAAGAAGAAAAGAGCGGAATACAAAACGTCTTTTGGTCAAGATGTTTGAAGGTAAAATCAGCCGTCCGTTTCGCACTTTACGGGGGCTTGGTCGGGAGCAGCGCGACGGCAATAGTTTCTTCAAATACCTTTTCTTCAAATTCCTCGGGTGTAGAGTCCCCTCTTAATGGACTAGCGGTCTCATCGAGTTCAGTCAAGCATAAATATACATACAAAGAAAAGAATAATGGACACTTTCGGACTAGGAAAAAACTGAATTTGGTCCCGAGATGAGACTGTCACCAATGTGTAGAGCATTGTTAATGTAATTATTGGATACCATCAGTTTATTTTTAAAAGCAGGGAAAATATAGATAATCGTCACAAAGTACTACTGAACGCAGTATATCTAAGATATAAGAATATTTATTTTATTAGGTACAAGAAGTCCATACTTTTTCATAAGCCTAAGTTGATTTTATTTTTTAATGGAGAATAACCACGCAATCAACTCACGTTGATCATTAAACTAAGGTTAGCCACTAATAGAATCTGATGTTACTTCGTGGTAAATATTTAAATAAAACCATGAATTAAACAAAAAACAGCTGCATCCGGTTAGACTGGAAGCCGACTTCAAGATATTATTTTGGGAAAAGGCTAGGCAGATGATGATGAATGCTCACTCTATTCCAGTGGCGAAGGGTCATAATTTTGTAAAGGGAAGCCGAAGAAAAAAAATGTGAATATTAATTTTGTTTTTCGTCATCGCATTTTTCAGTTTCATTGTCAGCGAACCCAAAAACCCCGAAAATTAAACCCATGACAAAAAAATAGAAATTTATGTTGCGCGGCAGCGCCATTTTTAATTTTGGCGTAAGTATCGTTATCAGCGATCTCGAAAACCACGAAAATGTCACCCATGATAAAGATACCAAAAAGGACCCAACTTGATCTTTTTTACATAACTTATTCATTGTGAAGATTAACCTCTCCAGCCCCGTGGTTCCCATATGGGAACGCCGAACAATTCGGTTGAGCCCCGAGGTTCCCATATGGGAACGCCTCGTACAAGCAAACTTAAACCCTTATCGTACGTACAGTAAGGGTCTAATTCGTTTGTAAAAATTTACGTCTCTGGCCAACTAGAGTTCGATTAAAATGAAACCAAACATACCAACCTAACAACTGCACAAAATTATTAAAAAAATAAAGAAACGCGTCTTTGTCGACTGTCAAAATGAGTCATGGCGGCCAGTGTGGAACGGTGGTGTTTTGTTTTGGAATGCAGTGAAATTTTTGTGTTTTGTGTTGTTAAACTTTGGTAAGTAAATGTATAGTATGTTATAAGTGTATAATGTAACTTTTTAGATAGTCATTTGCTGGAAAAAATATCTAAAAATTATGTTTTTGACCCAAAACTTTCTCCAAAAATTCCTTTGTTGTGAAGTTCGTCAGACGAAATTGAAAATATGAATTTGACTCTTTTACAATGAAATATGGTCTTGGAAACATTAATAATAAGCGAAAAAATAGTGATAATTCATAATTTCATGCATTCGAGGCATATTTATTCATATTTATTGATATTTCAAGTATTTTCATGCATTGAACTGCGCAGTTAGAAAATGGCCGATTCTAATAAGACGTTTGAATTGGAATCTTGCAAGAATAATTTATGTAGGACTCCTAAAAAACACTGTCATTAGATTACTTGTATATTTGTTATGTTAGATCTAAAGTTTCGTGTAAATTGATTCAGTAGTTTTACCAAAAAAAACAAACTACGACAACA
This sequence comes from Cerastis leucographa, assembly GCA_963082945.1. Classification (NCBI taxonomy): domain Eukaryota; kingdom Metazoa; phylum Arthropoda; class Insecta; order Lepidoptera; family Noctuidae; genus Cerastis; species Cerastis leucographa. Next base: position 15,878,855 of record OY720385.1, on the reverse strand, counting down.
GTATGTTTGCGGCGAGCTCTCTGAATTCTATGCGATATTTATAATTCTCAAGTAGTTATAAAACAGTTGTTTATATTGTAATACATGGTCTCGTTAATGAAGAACCCGAAACTGTTTACCGCTTGAGATAAGAGCTAATAGAACTCACGCGATAAGCTTTTTATGAGCGCAGGACACCTGACACGCTCGATGACGTCATTGTGAGGCCGGCTGGGTGTTTTACCGTTTAGCCGCAAGGTTGGAGAGGTTAAATGCACAGGAACTATAAGACAAATATATATAAGCTAAAAAACCTTTTTAAAAGAAGCATATAGAAAGATTCATTGAAAAGAAGAAAATAAATCTTTGAGTACCTAAATGAAAACAATATAGTATAATTTTCACAAAAGCTTGTCGCGTTTTGCTTTTATAGCATTTAACATTCACGCGACAAGCTTTAGGTAACTATAGGAATTATGATTATTCATAAAAGTAAAAGCGTATATATACAAAGTTTCATGTCTGTGCTATAAGCCGTTGAGGAGTTCCCTCGTGAGGAGGCGGTCCTGATGGCGGTAGGATGAGATCGTGATACAAATCGTGATCATCCATCAAATATGAACTCGTAATCTCGTATGCAAAGTTTCGTGTCTGTGCTATTAAACGTTGAGGAGTTCCCTCGTGAGAAGACGATCTAGGCTGCAGGATGAGTTCATGATACAAATCGTGATTATCCATCAAATATGAACTCGTAAGCAAAGTTTCGTGTCTGTGCTATTAAACGTTGAGGAGTTCCCTCGTGATAAGACGATCTAGGCTGCAGGATGAGTTCATGATACAAATCGTGATTATCCATCAAATATAAACTCGTATGCAAAGTTTCGTGTCTGTGCTATTAAACGTTGAGGAGTTCCCTCGTGAGAAGACGATCCTGGCTGCAGGATGAGATCGTGATACAAATCGTGATCATCCATCAAATATGAACTCTTATGCAAAGTTTCGTGTCTGTGCTATTAAACGTTGAGGAGTTCCCTCGTGAGAAGACGATCCTAGCTGCAGGATGAGTTCATGATACAAATCGTGATTATCCATCAAATATGAACTCGTATGCAAAGTTTCGTGTCTATGCTATTAAACGTTGAAGAGTTCCCTCGTGAGAAGACGATCCTGGCTGCAGGATGAGATCGTGATACAAATCGTGATCATCCATCATATATGAACTCGTATTCAAAGTTTCGTGTCTGTGCTATTAAACGTTGAGGAGTTCCCTCGTGAGAAGACGATCCTAGCTGCAGGATGAGTTCATGATACAAATTGTGATTATCCATCAAATATGAACTCGTATGCAAAGTTTCGTGTCTGTGCTATTAAACGTTGAGGAGTTCTCTCGTGAGAAGACGATCCTGGCTGCAGGATGAGATCGTGATACAAATCGTGATCATCCATCAAATATGAACTCTTATGCAAAGTTTCGTGTCTGTGCTATTAAACGTTGAGGAGTTCCCTCATGAGGAGACGATCCTGACTTCAAGATTAAGTTCTGTTTGTCTTAAGAATGTATTGTTCTTAGAACCAAAGGTGTGTGCAAAATTTCAGCTCAATCGGACATCGGGAAGTGGTTCTAGTTTAGCTTATTCATGCAAACATTGAAGTTAAATAAAAGCTTGTAATAATAGTGAATTTATCCTAAGTAGATAATTTTATTTTGTACCTACAAAGTGTCATATTCACAATGGCGAAAAAACTCCTTAAATAAAGATTAAAAAAAAACAACTAATCTAGTATCCAAACACGTTATTGACAATTACTCATTCCATCTCGTTCTCCCCTACATACAATCTTTTTCTGTCCCTGTCGTAACTCCAAAATCTTCGGCTTACCTAGTCCCTACAAAACGCTGCTAATTGCCGCGAATTCACGTGTCCGCGCTCATACGAATTTAGTTCTTAATTCTGACACCCGAGCACCGGCTTACTGGCGCCACATGTTGCTTTTGGCATTTCTGTAATGTTTTCAATCCTATGATGTATTTAATGTCTGTTTAATGTGTACTGTGATGTGATAACCACAGATGTGTACATAATTTACTATTTAACTACAGAAGACACTAGACACTACGTATAGTGTCTTTTTCCCAAAGGGAAGCCGGCAGGAATCGGCTTCTTAGGAGCCTTCGGGCCTGCTCTATTCTCTATGTCTTTGACCTAACCTGAATGCCACAGATGATTAAAATATGAACATAACCCCAAAAAACATAATTGCTTGATTGTCCGACCTTTTCAAAATATTATAGTGAAATCCGAGGCGAATGAAATGATATAATTATGTTTCATCAAGTTACATTTGGTTCGATTTTAATTGTATAATAAGCATGTTAGCCAAGTGGCCATTGTTCTTTCAAAGGTTCATTTTATCGTAAAATATCGAATAAAAAGTTTGAGATAAGATCCCCATCTTCCACCAGCTTTTGCAGTTTGCTTAGTGTTTGCATGTGACTGTACCTACATAGATGGAACCTGATAAACATCCAATAACTTGAAACAGTATCCGAACAAAAGCTCAAGAAATACGGTACACCACTACTAACTAAACAAGACCCGTAGACTAGTATTCCCACATAGTATTTTTCTAGAATATTCGTATTGTGTGTCTGTGGTCTGTACTGTACTCGCCAAGCATGTAGGTCAAGTGGCTCAGGCGCTGTCATCTCATTTTCACTTTACACGAAAACTAAACAACCCTGTTCTCTGCAGCTTCAAGCTTGCTAACACTTCTTGGGAGTGAGCTTACGTAGAGAATTTTTAGTTATGCTTTAAAAACGAGTAGTCTGCTTATTTTGGACCAGCGAAGTAGAGATAGAATTGTCGAGATGAATTACTTTTAGGACCTAAAATTTGACGTAAATTTTATGCATGTTCATTCATACATAAACTACAGTCCACGCCAGCTACTACAATCCTTATAGGTACTTCTTTTACTATGTCCACGTTCCTACATCTAGTACGTGTACGAGACACCGGTTAATTTCGTGCAACAATTATCAAGGGCATATCACATTGCACTTATTTTACCTCTTTAAACTAGGTATACAGTCTGCTAATCGCGGAAGACAGTTGATTGATTTATTGGATCTTAGCGTCTTACTTTTTACGTCGTAAATTCTAACGACGGTCTAGCTCCGCTAGCGTATCGGCAAGTAACCAAGCCAGTAAGTTCGCGCCAGTGCGCTAACCCTAGGCTAATACATTATGCGACGGAGGCAACGAGCCGTAAGACCCAGCCAGCCACTAAACCTCATTAATCAAATTTTCTCAGTAAATAAATATAAAAGGCAATTTCACCTAATCGGTAGTGAATGCTGTCATCATTTATAGGCACAATATAATCAGACACGCGACGGCAAATACTTTGCAAACAGTGAAACGGTGGTACTTATACACGAACTTGCATTAAATTTATTGGAAATGCAATCCGGAGATGTCACATAGAATTCATAAATTTATAGACGTGTCAAAACCCTTTTTGAAAAAGTTTATTAAATATCAGCTGTCCCGTACATTTGGGTCGAGATGGTGTTAGGATTTTGTACGGGACAGGGACAGCATATAGCTGTATATTTTTCGAGATTGCGATTTTCGTTCCACGGAGAAAGTTTTTTTTTCTTCTTTGTTTTTTTAGGGACATTTATAAGTAATCGCAATGCGTATGTCAGTCCCATCGTACCCTAAATACACATTTTTCATAATTATCTGGGCCATGAACGTAAACACACCCTACGCATCATCGCCATTTGTTTGAGCCAGGATTTTATAGAATGTGCCTACTTCAAGTCTGTTCAACCTCAAGACCTTAAACAAATCATTTCTCCCAGACTCATACCGAACACAGTCCATCAATAAGTAGTGGTGTAAGTCTTCAACAACTCCACACAGTTAGGCGAGTTCGTTTTACTCATCATGAACGCAGACTTATTACACGGAATGTGTCCACATCTGAGTCTATGAGCTGTATGGAGAAAGTTGTTCAGTTTGATAGTATGTCCAGACGCTTACATTTGACCACACCTTTTTGATACATGCTGTTTCGGAACAAAACACGTCAGCTACAAGAATATTAGGATCAATATAAACAGTGGCTTTTGTGGAAATCGAAAGGAGCAATTAAAATTTTGATGATAGGATAAATAATACCTGGATGAGCCAGACTGTTTACCACCTACTTTAATTACCGGTTCGCCTGTCAGGCCGTATTAATTGTTACATTTTCGACATGAAATCAACATTGAAGACGACATAATTACTTATGTAGGTACAAACTATGATTTCGAACGAAACTTTAATCAATATCAAACTAAGACCACAAACTGAACATGTGACGTTCAAGTTCTTTTGATTTATGAAAAACTTTTCTTATAAATGATCAATGTTCACCTAAAAAGCAACTTACAATAAGATTACAAATGAAATAATGAGCATGCAGTACTTACTTCGTGTCATATTCATCAACGCTAGCGGGCATTCGTCGTCTTCCAAGATGTATTCCGAATTGTCCGTTTTGTCCTCCTAAACACCGAAAACATGTTTAGTAGTACCATGCCATTTTTATATTTGTCTGTTTTAAAACTATAATAATCGATACGATGGAATTTGGCGGAAGTAAAATTAATAACTATAGAAGGGAGAAGCAATCATAAATTTTGCGTCCCACTGCGGGGTAACGGCCTGTATTCAGTCACGATATACATTCCCATAAAAGTTAATAGGTCAATGTCATTAATACCAATTTTAATCTCTAAGGGGCTGTTTCACTTTGCGTCCGGATCGAAATACTTCCCAAAAAAAAACTTCTGCCACAAACGGACAAAAAAGAGCGTTCGTCGAAATCTTAAAAATGGTACAAAATTAATTAGTACCGTTCGATCCGATATCGGTTAAGTAATCGGTCCAATTACTTAACCGATATTTGTCAGGTGATAGAAAAGTCCACAAATCAATACAAAAATTAAATACCATGTACTCTGAAAAGGTTACCATTGGATTAACTGGCACCTTGCTCTGATCACGTAATAAGCCGTCATCACCTACTCAAGTGAATCGAATCATGTGACAGGGTGATGACAGGACGCAAACGAGACGAACCGCATTCTAGGCAGAAGCTCAATAAATTCTAGGGAGTCATGATAATAACAGTTCCCTTACCTGCACTATACAAAACTGCAGCGGATCTTGATACGACATGCCATACTTGTCGAGCGTCTCCCGCAGGACCGTGGCAGCGGAGTCGTTCACTGACAGCAGTAACGTGACGTATGACACGTCGGGCCGAAGTATAGAGCCGTATACCCTGAGGGTACCACCTAAATGCACATACCAAGCTGTTACAAATTAAATTCATCTTAGACTTAAGTTATATCGGTAAAGGAAAACATCATGAGGAAACGAGGAAAACAAAAAAGCTTATTTTACCGTTGAAAAGTATAGAATGGTTAATTTAATGAAGTTTAAGGCCTACGAGTGGGTCCAAACAAAAAGCATGAATGCATCTTGAAATATTGTTTTAATTTTTTTACCTGGGACTTTAATAAGTCCGACATCACCAATACGTCTTGAACAGGCACTGTAAGTAATGCTCATGCCTTCTTTGTATGAAAAGAGGCTTTTGTCTTGAGGACAGTTAGCGGTTGTTATTTTTTTTTTATTATTTTAAATTTTCATTGGATGACCACAGTCTTCTTTCTCAAAAATTTCTTCAAACAGGACAGATATTGCGCGTTTTTATATTAATGGACGGAAAACAGCCAAACTCTCCAGCTGATGATAAGTAGTAACTCACCGACACCTCTGGACATCTGCTATAACTTATAACACGGCTCTCGCAAGTCCGTTTCTGTTTTAGAGAGAAACTAGCTGATTGACATTTGTCTCGTATTTCTTCAACTACACCGAGCACCCATACCCTGAACCACAGCAACCAACGGCGGTAAGCGGAGATAGTACTGTCTCAAACGAGCTTCTTCGACCTTCACTACTACTAAACTAACCTCTTAGTCTGCTGGTAACAACAAACTGAGATCACCATGGTGATCACCGTCTTTAAGTTTCGCTTTTTATTGCGATTCTTTTGTTGATGTTACGTAAAGCATTTCCACCCAACGATAATTTCAAATCCCAAACTAAACCCAATATTACTGGGTTAAGCTGGCCTTAGCGCCAACAACACCGGCTGCGGATCACGCGCCCACACATACTGAAATGGCTGCGACTTCTGCGCCGACTGACACGAAAACGACTGCGACACCTTCCACAAGTGCCTGGCAACAGAGCATTGTAAGGAAAAGTGTGACGAACAACCCTGACAACGACACTAATAATGCCAGAATCTCCAGCCTTAACAGCGAACTCCACGCGCTGGCACTCCAGCGCGAGAAGATCGAGGTAAGGTTGAGAGACATAGGCTCTCTCGGGACGGGAAAGGAAGCGGAATCTGGTGGTTCTGGTTTTATCTCTGTGGACGAAGTACGCATGCTGAAAACCAAGCGCGGAAAGATCCGGAACAGAGAAAGAGAACTCAACAACCGTTTGCGCAGAACCCGCGAAGGCAATAGCCAGCGCGAAGCGCAAGCGGTTAGTTGTAAGGGAGTACGCGACCAGCTACAAATACGCGAAGGGGTAACCCAGCGCGAAGAGCAGCCGGACGCGGAAACGAGCGGGCAGGGAACAGTACGCGAAGGGGAAACCCAGCGCGAGAAGTCACTGCCCGTACCAGGACCATCCGGAGGAAACAACCAGAACCGCATCGAGGTGACCCAGGACCGACTACGCACGAGACAGAAACGAGGCAAGCGGGCTGGGTCCTCGCGTGGGGTGACCTTGGCACATAAAAGTTCGCTAGGCCCCACAGAACCACAGCCCGGTCCAAGTGGCCGGGCAGCGGCAAAGAGGGACCGACCGGACGACACGGCCTCGCCGAGTATGCTCCAGGGGGACACCAAGCGCCTGAGAACCCAGACTGCTCAAGGGGAGCAGAGAACCTACGCGCGAGCCACACGGGATATTCCTGCGAGACTTGCCGTAGCGATCTGCCTCTCGCCTCCATCCAGAGATATGACAACTGACGAGGCGGAGCATATCAAGCTAAGCCTGGAGGACCTGATCATGGACACGTGTGCCGACCCCTCCCAAACCATCATCCCATCCTTCCGAGGGTACCCCAGGGTAGCAGACGGCACGGTACACGTGTGGTGTGAAGATGAAAATGCCCTGACTTGGCTGACCCAGAACGTGCCCAGACTAAAACTACCGAACACAGACGCGACAATGACTGTCATGAAACAGTCTGACGTACCGACCCGGATCCGAGCAGCGCTCTTTGTACCCAGGTATAATGGGGACATAGCGCGGCTGCAAACTATCCTGACCCGCCAAAATCCCTGGTACACCGTCGGTAGGTGGTCTTTGTACAGGGCGACATCGGTCGGTGGCGATAACCACGGGACTTATTTGACCCTGGGAATCCCACCGGAAGAAGTCGAAAAGGTCTTGGGGAGGGAGCGGCGGGTGTCGTACCTTCTTGGGTCGATATACGTGCGCTTCTTCCCCAACACCCATCCCTCCGACACCCCGACGGTCACTGAAACGACTAAACCGACACCGACAGCACTTGACGTAACGATGACGCAACTTGAGGAGGAGATGGCCAGAACGGCGATGGCGGATGCCGACGCTGTGGGAATGCCAACCTCACCGTCAAAATGGACGGAGCAGCTGCTCTCGTCGTCACCGGCACTGAGCGAGGAGCGGCACGGACTGACGGACGGGGGAGAACTATCCGATGCATCCGTCTCCTCCTAACTCCACCCCACTACCCACCACATCCCGACCCATAAACATCATCCAGATCAACCTCCAGCATAGCCAGACGGCTACCGCCTGCCTACGCAGGGCACTGGAGATGGAACCCCGAACCATCGCACTCATCCAAGAGCCATGGATCCGCAATAACAGAATATGCGGCCTCGGTAACATTGGAGGTAAGCTGATCCTCGACACTCAAGGCACAAATAAACCACGAACCTGTGCCTATATACCCAAAGATATACCTACCACCACACTCACGCAATTATGTTCCAGAGACCAAACAGCCGTCAGGCTCAAAACCGACGGCGACGCACCCGATATCGTCCTAGCCTCGATATACATGCCAGGCGAGGATGCTGACTGCCCACCGAAAGAGATGGCCGACCTGGTAAGGTACTGTGAAGAAGCCAACCTGGACCTGGTCATCTGCACGGACTCTAACGCCCATCACCCACTTTGGGGTTCCAACAAAGCCAACACTAGAGGTGAGGTACTATGCACATATCTGTTTTCCACTAACCTTAATATCGCAAACCGCGGCTCGGAACCCACTTGGGTCACATCTCGCGGACAAACGATTATTGATCTAACGTTGGCGTCGGATAACGCGACAAAACTTATCACTAATTGGCACGTATCCAACGAGCCTTCCTGCTCTGATCATAGAAGGATTCGCTTCTCACTAGTGGCCAATATAGATAGACCCGGACCCAGGCGTAACCCACGCCGCACCAATGTACCCGGCTACAAGCGGCTGCTGGCCTCCCTACTAGCACAGCACCAAACGCCACAAATCCTAATGGACCCCAAACAACTAGAAGACACCATAACAAAACTATCAGAATCGATAATCGAAGCCTACCACGCCTGTTGCAAGCTAAGAGATCCAAACACCAAGAAGAAGGGTAACTCCTGGTGGAATGCGGAACTTAGTGAGCTCAGGCAAACCATGCGCAAACAATTCAACAGAGCTAAAAACTCCAGACTACCAGAAGATTGGGACTCATACAAGAAAACACAATGCACCTTCAAGAAACAAGTCAGGTATGCCAGTAGTGCAGCCTGGCGGAAATTCTGTGAAGAAATTGAATCAAACAGCGAAGCCGCGCGTGTAAGGAAGATCCTATCTACTGATCAGGACCGCACCCTCGGCTCGCTGAAAACCTCAGACAACACCTACACCAAGTCGGACCACGAAACTAGCAAAGTCCTTCTGGAAACCCACTTCCCAGACTGCAATCTATCGGAAGACAGAACCTGGGCGAGTGAACCAAGGCACATACCAAATGACCAAGACTGGGCCAGAGCCCACACCATAGTGACTACAGAGAAAATAAAATGGGCAATAAAGACTTTCAAACCATACAAATCCGCAGGCTTAGATGAAATCTTCCCGGCCCTGCTACAATGGGGAGTAGACGTCCTAACGCCATGGCTGACAGTCATCTTCCAAGCCTGCATAGCACAGAAATACATACCACTCACATGGCGGGAGGTGAAAGTCATTTTCATCCCCAAACCAGGCAAACCCGATTATACACAACCCAAGGCGTACAGACCAATAAGCCTGACATCCTTCCTACTGAAAACTCTCGAGAGACTCTGTGATCGGCATATTCGGGACGGACCTCTTCGGGAGCGGCCACTTCACAAACAGCAACACGCGTATTCCACAGGGAAATCAACAGAATCTGCACTGCACAGTGTGATCTCCAAGATCGAATGTGCAGTGGACCACAAATGCTCTTCACTAGCTGTCTTCATTGATATAGAAGGCGCTTTTGACAAAACCATCTTCCATAGCATCAGCACAGCCCTCGAGGAACACGGTGTGGACTCGACCCTGCGGGGATGGATCACAAACATGCTCCGACTAAGGGCCGTACAAGTTACGGTAAATGACACAACTAGAGCCATGGTAGCGAAGGGCTGCCCCCAAGGTGGTGTCCTTTCACCGCTACTGTGGAACCTTGTAGTAGACAGCCTCATCAAGCGTCTAAATAGCAGAGGCTACTACACGGTGGGCTACGCTGACGATCTGACCATAATAATAAATGGAACACACGAAAATACACTATGCAACCTTATGCGCCAAGCCTTGAGGATAGTAGAAGACTGGTGCAAGGAACATAAATTAGCAGTGAACCCTACCAAAACCGAACTCGTCCTCTTCACAAAGAAAAGGAAGCTGCCAACTTTACAGCTACCAAGCTTCTTTGGAACCACACTAAGCCTGTCGACTGAAATTTTGGACAAACAGCTGAACTGGGCGAAACACACTGATTACATCACCACAAAAGCTAGTATAGCCTTATGGCAATGCAAAAGACTACTTGGGAGGAATTGGGGCATTAGCCCCAAAATCACCTACTGGCTATACACCACAGTTATCCGACCAATCATCACATACGGCTCTTTAGTTTGGTGGCCCAGGACCAATCTTAGTACGACACAAAAGGATCTCGAGAAACTACAAAGATTTGCCTGCGTAGCAATCACCGGTAGTATGAGAACTTCTCCCACTGCCGCCTTACAGGCGATGCTGGGGCTTCCACCTCTACACCTCGTCGTAAGAGAGGAGGCAGCCAAAGCGACTTTCGAAGCATCCGGCACTTTAAGCAATGATTCCAGAATCAAACACACACGCATCAGAGTAGATGCCATAAAAGAACAGCCTATGATGGCATCACCCATCGACAGAACCCTGAAAACCCACTGCTTCCAAAAACATTACAACGTCGTACTCACAGCGGAGTCGTGTGACTACTCAGGCACAAAAGAGCTAAGAATCTACACTGATGGATCAAAAACCGATGACGGGACAGGTGTCGGAGTGTTCTCCGACGACCTAAATATAAAAATATCCAAACCACTTGGAATGCTCAACTCTGTTTACCAAGCGGAGTGTGTAGGTATTATCCAAGCGGCACACGCTATAGAGGCCAGAGAGGTTACGTATACCAATATTCGTATACTTTCTGACAGTGCCTCGGTTCTCCAATCCCTAAACAGTAATCAGATCACGTCGAAACTGATACTAGAATGCCATAACGCCCTAGAACGAATCACGGTACTAAGCCACAACACGGTAACACTACAATGGATCAAAGGTCACAGTGGATCCCTGGGGAACGATGCGGCGGATGAACTCGCCAGAAGAGGATCTAGCACAAAACCCTATGGACCCGAGCCCATTGTGCCCGTTCCTTTCAAGCAGCTAAGAAACTGGTTAAAGGATCACACTCGAACACAAGCGGAAAAATGGTGGACCTCGACACCCGGATGTAGGCAGGCCAAGGAAGCCATGCCGTCCCTTGATACAAAGCTGACCAGGCGCCTTCTGCGTCTGGACAGGGATGGACTGCGCCTGGTGTCGGGGACCATCACTGGACACTGTTCACTGAATAAACACTTCTACACTCTAGGAATCACTGATACTCCCCTGTGCAGAGCATGCATGAATGCGGAGGAAACGGTGGCGCATGTGCTGCTTGACTGCACCGGTGTCACTAAGATTCGCGAGGCAACCCTGGGAACACCAGGATCCCTCGCGGATACCCTGAGAAGACCGGGAAGTCTAATCTGCTTCTGGAGGGAGGTGGGCTGGTTAGAATAACGGCCACTATGGCTCACGCACAATGGTCCACTTAAGGGACTAAGTGCGGAAACCAGAAACCCCATGAAGAAGAAGACTGGGTTAAGCTTGTTTTTGTACGTAATCTATAATATTCTATGTATGGTTTTTTTCTGTGCGTGCAATATAGAATAAGAATATATAGATTTAACAGGAATATTTACTGTTGAAACCACAGACAATCGACTTTGGTTTTTTAAGTGTTTCAAGCAGGGACCGAAAAGGTTAACCTATAGAGCTTTTAATCGGGTAAGCCCGCGCTCGGTGTTTTATATCCTTCATTCTGGTTAGTCAGCAATAGGTATTTAAATAATAAACCCATATTTATGCGTAAGGGATATTTGATTTGTCGAATATGTTTGAATGACTGATAAAGTTCTAACCGGTTAACCTTTTAAACCGATTAATCGGTCCCTGTTACTAAGGCGCAAGCCACACATAAATAAAGCGCAATTTAGGACACACGGTATGTCGAGTGGACCACGACATGTCGTCCGAGCCACGACATACCGTTTGTTCTAAATTGCGCTTTATTTCCATGCATTTTGTATGAAGTTTGAATGGAATAGGAAGCCGCCCGTGCCATGCCAACACCCTTTACGTGTAGCTTGCGCCTAAGGGTTAAGTCGTAGTCCTACAAAAGTCAAGAACAAACACAAATGGACAAAGTCCAACGGAAGTAGTACAGTTTGCAAATTAATTGTACATGCGTGAGCCATCTATTACACATAAGTTGCGTGTCTCCTCCGATGGTGACTCATCGAACAATTGTTACTATTAACTACTCACTAGATCACCACCGTGTGCTATTAACCATGAGGCACATGTTTAGAAATAGGTAGTGTCACGCCACAAGTTCAAATGTCAAGTTCACGCTAACTATAGTACTTTTCTTTTTACATTATGCCCAAAAAAAGTAGTGGTATGTTTTAGGAGTCCATGTATCTGAGTTTTCAGGTCATCATCTGCCTAGCCTTTTCCCAAAGTATCTTGGGGTCGGCTTCCAGTCTAACCGGATGCAGCTGAGTACCAGTATTTTACACGAAGCGACTGCCTATCTGACCTCCACAACCCAGTAACTGGGTAATACGATACCCCTTGGTAAGACTGGATATCAGATTTTTTGGCTTCTGACTACTCGTAACGACTGTCAAAGATCTACAAATGACAGCCGGGACCAACGGCTTAACGTGCTTTCCGAGGCACGGAGGAAACTCGGTATGTAATTATGGTCACCCATCCACGGAATAACCTCGGCAAGCACGGCTTAACCTTAAAGATCGACCCGGGCGGCTGTTACTATTTAGCCACGAGCTCCTCCATAATATTACAGTATTGTTATGCTATATCTGAGTTTTTAGGTATAGCATAACAATACTGTAATATTCGAAGCGTTAGGCAGTCGCCAGTTAAGTATTTTGAAGTCCCATGTAATAGGGGAGCCTATTGCCATAAACCGGAAACGAATCCAGACTCCATGGCTGTTACTGAGATATTCCTGATGGAGAAACCCAATAACACTTTGCAAGACCCGGGAATCGAACCCAAGACCTTATGCTCAGCAATCCCGCTCGCCACTAATATTCTAACAAATTATTACGTTTTTAGTTCCCACATGAAACTCATACTAGACACTTAAGATCATCGGAGAAATTAGAGACTGATCATTCCACCAAATTTTATTACCAGTCTTTAACGGTCTAGGCTGTCCGTTTATGGAACGAATTGCTGGTGTCGGTTAGACAAGCTCAGTAACTTGTTGCTTTTAAAAGCTTGGTTGCAAATCATTTTCACTCTCTTTAATTTAATTATGTCAAATTTAGTTTTATTTTCACCATTTTATGTCATAAAACATAAATATCCATATACAGGGTAAATTTTTCAAGTGGGCGTGGATGGCCAAATCCGAAACTTTGAGGAATAGCGTAACATACTTAAGGAAGTCTCGAAACTGATTTTGATGAAAACTAAAACTGCATCATTGGATTTCTTAAAAATCAACATCCTAGCCTGGAATAGAACCCGTTAAAAAATTATTCTATTCTATAACTGACGAAATGTGCATAAACTATTAGGTACACCTCTGCCTAACCCTTCGGGTATTATTACAAGCGTGCTTGTTTAAACTTCGTTACCTGTGTCAGGTCCCCCGTCTTTAGACTTGAACTGCTGCAGCTTGCGGCCGAGCTTCTGCTGGCGCCGGCGACGCATCACCGCCTCCGGGTTACTGATGCTGCGCATGAACGACGTCTCCGGCAGCTCTGTGTACAAGAGTTTAGTTTCAATTAAGTCATCATGGCCTAGAAGTAAAGGCCTCGCCTCTCATGCGCAAGATTGTGGGTTCAATTCCGGGCAATTAGCAATAAGACTTTTTGTATTCATTTGTATTTTCTATGATTATCTTGGACATCACTGACATCGGAAAAGGAAAACTTCATGAGGAAAACAGTACTTCTAAACAATACAAAAAAAAATTGTGCGTGGAGTCCCTCCGCGCGGAAGAAGTGAATATTCGTAATACTACACGCATGTGTTTAGTCTCGCTATTTTATTGAGCTTCTAAATAATATTTTGTTGTTTTCTTGTTGTATTATTTTTATAACATAACTAGCTGTACCCAGCATGCGTTGCAATGCACTTTTTACTACCCACCTACCCTATCCGACCTACCTACCCTATCCTACCTACCCTACCCGACGCTACCTACCTACCTACTCTACCCTACCCTACCTACCTACTCTACCCTACCCTACCCTACCCTTACTACCTACCTACCCTACCTACCTACCCTACCCTACCTACCTACCCTACCCTACCCTACCTACCTACCCTACCTACCTACCCTACCCTACCTACCTACCCTACCCTACCTACCTACCTACCCTACCCTACCTACCTACCCTACCTACCTACCTACCCTACCTACCTACCCTACCCTACCTACCTACCCTACCCTACCTAACCTACCCTACCCTACCTACCTACCCTACCCTACCTACCTACCCTACCCTACCTACCTACCCTACCCTACCTACCTACCCTATCCTACCTACCTACCCTACCCTACCCTACCGTATCCTATGTCCTTCTCCTGGCTCTAAACTACCTCCCTGCCAATTTTCAGCTAAATCGGTTCAGCCGTTCTTGAGTTATAAGTGAAGTAACTAACACGACTTTCTTTTATATATATAGATTATTACATAAGTTTATCGAGGTTATTCTATTCATGGAAATTGAGCAAAGGCTGGTCACACCGAAGAGTCGAATGCATGACTGTTTGCACGCCATCTTGCGTACCTAGTAGAACTACGTAGTCACAAATCTTGTAATACTGCCAGTTTTTAGCGAGTTTCAGAAAATATTCCCCCTCCATGGTAGCATTAAACTTGTTGGAAGTCGCATAAGAAGTTGCACTTCAATAAGTCTACCATCGATACCTTAGCAAGCGTGTTGAATGTGGTGATCAATGCTCGCGGCTTCTTTGTATGAGAAGAGGCTTTGCCCAGCAGTGGTACAGTATTATACCATTCCATATTATAATTGTATACCAAGACTTAGCACTTAAGACTTGAAACATAACATAATCGCCTATATTTCGCCAAAGCGTTTTGCCCACGCACTTAACACACATTTTGACAGTTATGTTTAAGTTCTATACGTATAATCAAATCCAAACTCCGGATTGCTACTGATAAATTTCTGGTGGATAATTTAGACATCAAACGGGACCGAACCCGGGACGGCTAAAAAAAAAAATTATAAAAAAAAAAACCTGTTTGACATTATATTTAAACCTGTTTGACATTATGTATTTTTAAATCTGTTTACACTATAGCTGAATTTTACTTGGTATGTTAATTCATAATTCATAGTTCTGTATGTGTAGTATGTATTAAACACAATGTAAATTGTTATATGAATAAATGAAATCAAACTGTAGACCCATAAACATTTTTGGGCTGCACCTCTGCCTAACCCCTTGGGATTACAAGCGTGATTCTGCGTGATGTTATGTGATTTATCATTTATAGATCAAAATCTACTAAGCTGACAGTAGGTAGTCACATTTGTATAAGGACAATGTGTCAGTAACGTATTGTCCTTCCAAGACAAAAGAAACTACAAGTTGTCTTCCAACATACCAAGTACTTAACAAACATGTGAATCACAACTCGATTCTCACAACACGATTAGGTATTTATTTGTTCGCTTATAACATTAATAATCATGCTTTTTAAATCTGACATTTTATTAGTTTCTTGTTTACAGAGTGGCCTAGTGTCAAAATTAAAGTAGGTATATTCTTTACAAGAGCCAGTACTTTACAGGAGGGAAGGGTCAGGGGGGGTACTATGACGCTTAAAACATTATTGTTCCATTCCTATTCCAGAGTGGGAAAGAGATGGAGCTAGACGCCCTGTATAGCTCTCTCTTTTTCACTCTGGAATGAGAATGGAACAATAATGTTTTAAGACGTCATGGTACGCCACCAGGACGCGGAAACGGCTACCACTTATTCAGTACATCTGAACCGATGAATAATTTATATGTGGGGGTTTCAGAATGGTCTAAATATTGAATACATGGTAAGCGTTTTCGCGTCGATGTCTCTTCCACTCTGTATACGTCTCATATTAGCATCTAATCTCAGGAACTCCTGGTCCGATTTGAAAAATTCAGTGTTAGATAGCCCATTTATCGAGGAAGGCTATAGGCTATATATCATCACGCTACGACCAACGGGAGCGAAGCAGCAATGAAAAATGTTTGCGTAAACGGGGAAAATGTGACGCAGACGAAGTTGCGCGGGACAGCTAGTTACAATATAAATGGTCATTGCTCTTTCCCAAATATGTCTTAGCAGGAACCAAAACAATGAAAACAATTCAATGATTTTGCTGCATGTCGATTTAGCGTGTCAAAGGCTTAGTCTCCGTTTTTTTTTTTAATAAAGAATCTCAATAGGTGGGTCAATGACTGCTATTGCTATACGAAAACCAAAGCAAGACAAATCAAGGATTCACTGGACTTTCGAGTTTTTCGCTAAAATCAACCGCCGACAGATACGCGGTAACATTTCTCAAGCCAAAAATATGTAAATAAATCACCTGTATAAAGTTTTTCAGCGACCGGTCTATTTTCATCGTTGGTGTCGGATTTGAGTCTCGATAGTTTTTCTTTTTTCTTCAGTTCTTTCTTCTCTCGTTTCGATAGTTTTCGTTTGAAGTTTTGATCTCCTTTGTCGTTCACCGCCGACAATGGGACCTGTGTAAACAATAGAATTTTATTAAAATGTGCTCTGATGCAAGCAGTGGCATTATACCGATAATGATCGAAGAAACAAATGATAACAAGCTTATCAGAATAACTTTCTTCATGTGACTTGAGCAAGTACAGTATTTTGACCGAACAGCCTAAGGCCCATTGTCATCATCATCTGCCTAGCCTTTTACCAAACTATCTTGTGGTCGGCTTCCAGTCTAACCGGATGAAGCTGAGTACCAGTATTTTACATGAAGCGACTGCCTTATCTGACCTCCACAACCCAGTATATGGGTAATACGATACCCCTTGGTAAGACTAGATGTCAGACTTTTGGCTTCTGACTACTCGTAACAACTGATAAATCATTTTTTCATCAGTCGAAGACCCATTGTGTTGATGACAAAACAACAAAACATAAAGCCGATAAAAAGGCATGGCGGGCTTTAGATATTTATTTGCCTAACACGGAAGTGGCTGCCAACTTAAATACATAGACCCTTTTAGAAAATTGACACCGTTTTCGGGAGCTTTAACACCAACGCCAATGTACTCCAAAAAGAGCTTGTGGAATAATCAAAATACCTGTTAGTTTTAAATCTCACTCAAAAGGTGATCATTCATTAAAATCCAGATAAAAGTTGAAACTTCTGACTGCTGAAGCGTCATCATGGAAAAATCTAATTGCAGGTCAAACACGGGCAAACCAAGATAATATTAAAATAGTGCGTGGAGTCCCTCCGCGCGGAAGAAGTGAAACTTCGTAATACTACACGTATGCGTTCGAGTGCCACGCATTCACTCTCGCTCTGTCTTTCTATTCCCCCTCCATGGTTGCGTTTAACGCAAACTTGTTGGAAGTCGCATAAGAAGTTTCACTTCAATAAAACAATATCATTATCAACTACTTGGTTGGTTTAGATGTCTCACGCGCTACTGCTGACCATGATGTCCTGGGTTCGACTACCAAGTTGGACAATGTATTTTTGGTTTTTACATCATGAGTTTTTTAGGAGCAGCTAGGTATAAGATTTGTGCCTTGATTTTACCATTAGGCTCGCTTCCTATTGACATGGGCCTTTAATATAATTGGCTAATAGGGGTGCAGACTGGGTAAAGAAAACGACATTCTATCAAAAAATTACTTAGTTAAAACTTATTAAAGTTGGAGAGTGGGGGCTTACTACGTCAGAAGTAGGTATAAAACTTACCTACATGTGACGTCATGCGCCATTTCAACTCAATATATCTCGGTAATTTTATGACCACGTGAAAAAAGAAAAAATACGTGTCCAATACTTTTCAATAAACTACCCGACGGACAAAGAAAAAAAATTGGATTATCCCCTATTGTGGGTGTATTAAAGGTACACTTTTGCCGTATTCGGATGTTTTAAATATAGTGCAGCATAGTTATTTTGGAGTGAAGCTATAGTCATGTAGCGGCATAGTTAAAAAATTACTACATCAACATAGAACAAAAAGTACTACAGCGCCATGTATGACACACAGGAAGAACCGACATCAACATTCTGAATCACGCTATTAAAGTTAGCCGCGGCTTAAACTTAACACTTCGGTGCTAAGTTCAGATAATTAATTTTCACTTGTATGCACAAGTCATCTAGCTACGTATGACGACGCCTCGGGAGGCAGGTTATGGGCATACGAACGAATTATTGTTCGACACGTATGCTTGGTGCTCAGCACCGAAAGTCTTAAAACCATATAGAAGAACCCGATAAAACTGTCGGGCAGTAGCCCACCAGAGACAACACCTATCTGCACGCGTAACATGACCACTGTAGAAACGAGTTTTGTCTACGGAAGAATCGACGTAATGACAGATAGACAATGACAATGTGTCAGTTTGTTGATTCTTCCGTCGACATAACCCGTTTCTACGGCGGTCATGCTACGCGTGCAGGTCGGAAGATCCTCCCTTTTCTATAAGTAATAAAAAATTGGCCGCCACGGGATGCCTGGCAGGTGTGAAACATATTCGAAATTGGAATGTGAAATTTCAAAAAAAAAAAATACAATAGTTGTTCCAAAACAAACGTTATTTTAATAAGAAAAGGTTGATTTTACTAGGCATAGAGTGGGCCCAACACCATTTCCACCAGCACCCTCCTATCAAATTATTTTACCGCGAAAAGAACCATGCTGCACTATATCACTGTTAATTATTACCTCATTGCCGCTAAGGCACTTAAGTAGAAACCGTCCCTCTCGATCATCGGCATGCCAGTTCAGCTGCACCAGTAGGGGCTTCTCATGGGGCTCCAGCTTGCGCTCGTCGTCAGGCCCGTGCGTCTCCCACAGAGAGTACGAGCCGAGAGATAGCATGCGCATGTCCGGACGGAACTTCTCAATTAATGTCTCTGTGGAAAGAAATGGTGATTAGTGAACTAAGATTCATGAAAACCTTGAAACAACTATGTTTTTAGGATAGTGGTTTACAGATTGTTGAGAAAGAAAAATAAGTAGTTTTAAAATATATTTCGTATATTGATTTTCTTACATACTAATTAAATTTTTAAATATTTTTACAAATAAAATTATAGAAAAACATATAAAAATGTAAAAAATAGTAGCCCCCCGGCATCGGGAACAGGGTCCGAGCTACCGGTGGTCAGGGCTCTTGAGAGAGGAACCTCCTAGCAATACGCGCAGTGTCCAGAAGTACTTAGAAGTACTTACTTTGTTATAAATTAAGTGTCAACTTTACTTAAATACCGTTTGTTCCGTTCCCGCAAACAAACCGTGAAAACGGTTTTGTGGGGCATAGTTCGTATGTAAAGATTTTTGTGAACTTTATTTTGATAAATATAAAGGGTGTAAAACACCTCTTAACGAAGCCGAAAGGCACTGGTTCTCCCTGTCATTGCGATAATTTTTTTGTTCTACACCATACCTGGGAACCTTCTAGTTACGGAGATATTAGGGGTCAAAATTCCAACTTTTTGACAAGTATTTTTTTTTAAATATAAGTTTTTAATGTAAGATTTTTACTTTAAACATCTCCACGACCCCCGTACTATTCAATCCGTCCATCAGCACAATGTTTTGAGTGCGTTACATTGAGTTCTACCACAAAACATGATTTTACACCCCCGAAAAAAAAGTCGTTTCCGAGCAATAATTTTTGCGTAAAGTTACTTAGTTTCATGTACAGAATGCTTGGTTGACGGCTTCGTGATGAGGTGATTTACACCGTGTATAATTATAGTAAAAATATATTGAGACTGATCTTCATTTTTTGATTAGCTGGGATGGATCAAAACAATTTTTTTCCATCCATACCAAAAATACGCTTTGGACATTATTAACTGTTCAAAGTAACAGCGATCTAGGTTTTTCCTGTTTTGTTTTGAACGAAAGTAGAATATGTATGATAATATAAGTCATATTCGATCCGCAAAAAGATCACCTACGTTCATATTATCAGTTGAGAAGTAGTGTGTGCGGAAACTTAACATTCCACAGAAGTGGGTTAGTAACAAACTCCCAAGTTGTTTATATTTTGTAATAGCAAGTTATCAACTCCGTTATCCGGTTGTACAGACTCGTTAATTATCTAGTATGTCGGTATGTAAAGAGGTGACCAGTCGACTGCACTGCATCATAATAACTGCCTTCTGATGACTTATATTATATTCAACCAGCCTTAATTATTTCTACATTCCTCAGGCGAGAAGCTAATTATTATTGTAACACGCATTCATACTAGATGGTTTCATAAAATTTTCTAATAAAAGTACTGTTAATGAAAGAATAAAGTTTGTGTACTTTATTCTTTCATTTACAGTACTTTTATTAATGTAAATAACAATAAATCCTAAACTACGAAATACCCAATCTTTTGCTCACCACAAGAAAATATTACATATTTATGTGATAGCCTCGAGATAAGAATAGTATAAAGTAAAGCAAAATTATTTTTATACTATTCCTATCTCGAGGCAAAATTATTTTTGCTTTACTTTATACTATTCTTATCTCGAGGCTATAATAATAGGCTATAATAATAATATAGAATAAATACATTAATAATGTTTATACATTATTAATGTATTTATTCTAGCAAGATTGAATGGAGATCGAAATTACCTCTTGACTGATAAAATATGCAATACTTTTAAGGGTTCCGTACCTCGAAACGAAAAAACGGAACCCTTATAGGATCACTTTGTTGTCCGTCTGTCTGTCTGTCAAGACTACTTTTCTCAGGAACGCGTGAAGGTATCAAGCTGGAATTTATATCAAATACTCAAATCTACTGTCCCTTCGAGCTGGTAAAAAAAACAATCTTCTAAGCCAACGTAATCAAAAGATACAGCCGTTTATGCCGCAAATTTTCGACACTCGCAAGGGAATCAAAACCTACGGGGTACTTCCCGTGAACTCAGAATCAAATCAAATCGAAAATTAATCTTCGGGCACAAGATAACAAACCGACTTTCATAGTCAAAAAAGTTTAGACAACCTAAACATCGTCCGCAAAAAAAAACATGAAAGGAAAATTCAACTTAAATACTTCAAAGAATACAGTGACTTACTCGTAGTCGCGAGAGTTTCCCCAATGGCGGTTGAGTGAAATCGTGGTTACATCGTAAAGGCACATTAGACATTAGGTACAACTGGTACAAAGTAAATAAGTAGTGAGGTCTCACCTATGACATCGCTCACTGTGGCATCGGACGCGACACGAATACATTTCGTTGCTATCTTCTGACCTGAATCTTGGAAATAGAAACGCATCACACCGTGGAACTCCAGATTCTGAAAGGAAGATGATTACAGACAATTAGTAACATTATATTATACAGGGTGTAACTGAAAGGGTATATCACATACTTTAGGGTGTGCTACAGACCACGAACCGAAAAAAAGAGCGATAGCGAAAGGTAATAGCGGAAAAATATTTTAAAATTATGAGCTGCCCCATACATTTGGGTAGAATAATATAATAACACTAGCTGTCCCGCGCAACTTCGTCTGCGTCACATTTTCCCCGTTTTCGCAACATTTTTCATTGCTGCTCCGCTCCTATTGGTCGTAGCGTGATGATATATAGCCTATGTCCTTCCTCAGGTTGAAATCTATCCTCTTGCCAAATTTCATTAAGATCCGATCAGCCGTTTAGTCGTGAAAAGGTAATAAACAAACTTACTTTCGCATTTATAATATTAGTTAGGATTAGGATGTTTGTCCGATGGAGAAAAATGTTCAGTTAGATGGTCTGTAGCACACCGTTAAGTATGAATATACCCTTTCCGTTACACACACCTTGTATAGTAGGACTATGGGTACTTTGGGCTATTATTTGGACTACCTTTTTGGTCTAGTAGTAGCAAGAACGACTGCTGAGTATGAGGTCTTGGGTACGAGTCCTGGGTCAGGCAAAGTCTTATTAGGTTTCCATCAGGAATTTCTCAGTAGCAGCCACGGGGTCTGGATTTGTGAGGTTGATGGCAATAGGCTAGCCCCTTATTACATGGGACTTCAACATAACCGGTGAAATGTTAGTTTACTATTATGTACACCTCTGCCTAACTGCCTAACCCTTCAGGGATTACAGGCGTGACGTTAAAGTATGTGGTTACATTATACTTCTCATTAGCGAAATAGGGGATACTCCAACTTTATTTTTCTTTGTCCGTCGGGTAGTTTATTGAAAAGTATTGGACACGTATTTTTCTTTTTTCACGTGGTCATAAAATTACGGAGATATATTGAGTTGAAATGGCGCATGACGTCACATGTGGGTAAGTTTTATACCTACTTGTGACGTAGTAAGCCCCCACTCTCCAACTTTAATGAGTTTTACCTAAGTAATTTTTTGATATTTTGATAAAACAAAAAATACGTATCTAATATTTTTGTATTACCTGTCTGACGGACAAAATATAATGTCGTTTTCTTTACCCAGTCCGGTCCCCTATTGGTGACGTTCTTCCGAGATGTCAGGAGGTCTGCTCTCTTTCTCCGAAACGCAACTTCGGCAACGAACGAAAATTAAACGTAGTTACGTTTGTGACCGTACTCTATATAATTTGCGGACGCACACAATAACATTGAATACATTCGTTGTCTGTGAATTCGAACTTCTTGTGTTTAATTTTCGTTCGTTACCGAAGTTAAGTTTCGAAGAAAGAGAGTAGACCTCCAGGTATGTAGCAGGTACTAGCAAATGGCATCCATAATGGATATAGAGGAAGCAGAAAAGGAGTATATTAAAATCGTAGCGGGTGGTTCTGTACTTTCTGCCTACCCCCATAGAGAAAAAGCGTGAGTCTACGTAATGTATGGATGTGCTAAACAAATTCTCCAATAACCGTGGATGCGTAACACAAATTTTTACATGCACGAACGCCTAGCTCCGGAAGTCGGAACAACTATCAGTAGGTTAAACAAATATTTAGACATTGCAGGAATCGAACCCGCGATTATTTCCATTTGTACAATCAATTTATAAAAATAATGAAATGGAAACGAAATTATCTCATTCGGTTCTTTGAACGATAAAATAGATACACAGCGCTCGTTTTATCTCCGCAAAATATTTATCAAACATATTTGCATGCCACACGGTTTACAAAGTTAGTAACAAAGGCAATTTCAGCTTTGTTGTGTTAACTTTGTTCTGTATTTTCTAATCTGGTTAGCCAGATTTCAGGGGACTAAAGGATTAAATTAGTTTACTGATAGAGATACTGCAGAGCGTTATGTATACGCGTTCTCGTAATGGCTTTAACACTTTTTGACAATCATTCCCAAAATTTTTAAACTCTCTCTTCACTGAGGTTAAAACTATCTAATGGTCTCATAGACATTGTCCTTAGGATGAACAAGTGAGAATGAGCCTAAGGTTGCTAAAGCAATAGGGGATCGGACTGGGTAAAGAAAACGACTTCTATTTTGTCCGTCAGACAGGTAATACAAAAATATTAGACACGTATTTTTTGTTTTATCAAAATATCAAAAAATTACTTAGTTAAAACTCATTAAAGTTGGAGAGTGGGGGCTTACTACGTCACAAGTAGGTATAAAACTTACCTACATGTGACGTCATGAGCCATTTCAACTCAATATATCTCCGTTATTTTATGACCACGTGAAAAAAGAAAAAATACGTGTCCAATACTTTTCAATAAACTACCCGACGGACAAAGAAAAAAAAATTGGATTATCCCGTATTATGAACTTGACTATACCCAGACAACTAGTTTCCGGAGAAAGCTGTCGCGGTTCACAAACTCCAGTCTAAACAATTCGTTACCAATGCAGTAATTAATCATGTACCAACAAAAATCCCTTTTAAAAACTCGAGACTTGGCAATAGGCCAAGAAAACTAGGTTAAAAAGAAATTCAGATTTGAAGAAATATGCAAAGTGGAGACAGAAAAGATTTACTCTAGATTTTCGTTAGTCGAGAGGTCGGAAGCGGTACTGCTGAGCAATCTAGACTCTAGAGGTTCGATTGCCAGGTCAAGCAAAGTGAAACAGGGTTTTTAGGAATTTTTCAGTTACAGCCCAGAATTTGGATTTATGTTCGGTTGATGGCAATAGGCCCGTCCACTTTTCAATGGGACTTCAATATAACTGGTAAGAAGTGGATGTTCTACAGGTAAATCTCTACCTAACCCTTCGGGAATTACAGGCTTGATGTTATGTACTAAATCTTCATAATTATTACAAATTAGCTTTTTCCCTCCGTTACGCCCGCGTTTTGTTCGGTAATCGTCCCACGGGAAAGTGCGACTGGGCTAAAAAGTAATCCTATGTGTTATTCCAGACTATTATCTATCCCTGTGCCAAATTTCATCCAGATCCATTCAGTAGTTTTTACGTGAAAGAGTAACAAACATCCATCCATCCATCCATACTTACAAACTATCTCGTTTATAATATTAGTAGGATTAGCTTTTGCCCACCGCTACGCCCGTGTTTTGTTCGGTAATCGTCCCACGGGACCGTGCGACCGGGATAAAAAGTAAACCTATGTGCTATTCCAGACTATCATCTATCCCTGTGCCAATTTTTAACCAGATCCATTCAGTATTTGTTGCGTGAAAGAGTAACAAATATCCAGACATACATACATCACCCAACTTCCAACTTTCGCATTTATAATATTAGTAGGATTGATCGTAGATTAGACATTATAAAGCTACTTGATTCAAAAGTAAATGAGCTGTGAATGTGTGAAGGCCTATTATTTCTTTTCCGTGATGTCGTTAAGTACCTTGGATTCCTTCCGGGATTAGCGAGGATCAATTGTGTATTGAATGACGTCACAAATACGATTACTTATACTTATATCCTACTAGCTGTCCCACGCAACTTCGTCTGCGTCACATATTCCCCGTTTTCGCAACATTTTTCATTGCTGCTCCGCTCCTATTGGTCGTAGCGTGATAATATATAGCCTATGTCCTTCCCCAGGTTGAAATCTATCTTCTTACCAAATTACATTAAGATCCGATCAGCCGTTTAGTCGTGAAAAGGTAACAAACAAAGAAACAGAGTGACATTCGCATTTATAATATTAAGTATGGAAGTATGGATACTGTCAGCGACACTGATCAATAGCATTTTAGATAATATGCATTTTACTATTTTACACGTTTCTATGTACTTTCGATACAGATTTTACTGAGTGAGGGACAGGGAGACCAAGGAAACGATGGATGAATTGTTATGAAAGGGAGTAAATGATAGTTTGACGAATGACTGAGTAGAATGAAAGAGAAAAACGTGTTGCCCCGAATCCAAGTAACATGGGACAAGGGCAGTAATAAGATGTCACGTTTATGTAACCGTAAGATAGTATGTTTTATCTTGAATGCTTGATTGATCAGCGGGACTTTATCCACATAAAGATTAACCTATTACCTATCGGTGGTTGGCTTATAAAAACCGTAATCATTATTCATAATAATGACAAGCGACTTCAAAAAAGTAGCTAGGTCAGACAGGACGTGGAGGGCGGAAAGCAGGGTATTGCGGGTTAGTCAGGGTATTAGGGTATTAGTTAGGAAAGCAGGGTTTAGCGGGGAGATACTTACGTCCAGCAGTGGACTGCGCTAGGCTGAGTTGATTCATTGATGTATTATAACATAAAACCCCCGGCAAGGGTTAGGCAGAGGTGTATGTAATAGTAAACCCCCATTTCGCCAGTTATGTTTAAGTCCAATGTTACAGGGGGCGAACCTATTACCATCAACCGTGCACAAATCCAAACTCCGTGGCCGCTACTGAGAAATTCCTGAGGGAAAACCCAATAAAACTACGCCCGACCTGGGAGACGAACACAGGACCTCATGCTCAGAAGTGTGTGTGTGTCAGATTGTAGTTATGGCAATCCTATTTTTAACAAGACTCATACCCACTCTTATGAAGTTATGAGAACGACTAGTTGTTTCAAGACTAATTTAAAAACAAGGTTATGAGCAGATATTAAAATAAGTATCATTGTTGATTAATAATATTGATGTTAATGTTAAAAGTTGTCGTTTTATTAATAAGTCGTAAGGTCAGCAAGCTAAACAAAAGGCAATTAAGACTTTTGTACAGAGGTAATAAGGTCTAAAATGCAACGTTACCTCATTGGGTTCACTGAGTGCGAACAGATCAAGGCGATTGGCGTTCCACTGCTGGATCATGTTGCGGAGAGCCTCCCGCTCCAGCATTCGCTTGTCCGCCGCGTCCATTGTGTCACCGCATCAGTTAGCCTGGAACGTCAGAAAACAAATACATTAGATTGTCACAACTATGGCTAAAACAAACCTTGTCTCTGATAGATTATGTACAGTCAGCGAAATGCATAGTTCAGCCACTTGATTTTCATAAGACTAAAGAATACAATTTAAATGGTATGTGAAACTTTGGGCGATTCCAGTTAAACTGTACAATTAGAAAAAAAAATCCTAATGTGATCATATCTTACAGCAACCGATATTATAGGTATGTTATGTCAGTCACACTCATGAGTTATGATTAGGTGTGCAGTTAATAATAAAATACATTATTGTATTGAATACAATAAATTCTCACTGGAACATCATAAAATTAATTAGTCCGACACAACAATCAAGTGAACTACATCATGTTCGTATCATGTTCATTATGCGACCTAATGTCACCGTAATTTTTAATTACGGTCTACTCAAAGTTTATCACTCTGACCACAGTAACGATTTCATTATTGGGTTACCTACATTACAACCGCTATCTTAATTACAGTCTGAATTTAAGCTAAATCATGTCAAACAGATATTATTTTAGATTTGTTTTTACTGAAAAATGTTTAAAAAAAAATGTTGATTGGTTTATTTTATCATGTCATAATCATAATCTCAGCACAAAGCCATCCTTATCAATGTTTCAATAGCGATAATTTGTCAAATAAATTATGTCACCTATAGATATATAGAACCAGAGAATAGTCGTGTAAGACCCAATAACAACCTCATCGAAAAACTCATCACTTTATCTATACGCTTTCTGAAAAGCGGTTCAAGCAAGCAGTTCCGATCAAGCGTCATACTCATTCCGCTGTTTTGATTGATGTAACGCTAACGTAACAATCTTACGTGCACAATGCCCGCCGACTGGTTCAGTAACGCATTTCGTTTATGTATAGTAAACATTAGTATTGAATCAAACAAACACAGTGGCTATGGTAACCATTGTGATCGTGAATCTAGGTCATGCGGCTAAGGTTGTCAGGTAACTTTCTATTACGAAAAGATATCGCATTAATTGGCCATTAATCGATTATTCTTAATTGCATCTGTGTCTAGCCAAAATCTAATAATGCATTTTATGATTAAATTTCAATGAAAAATGTAGTCGTTGTGGGCGGTTTCTGGCATTCATCATGTGCCGGGTACACGCACGCATCTCTGTAGGTATTTATATCGTAAACATATGGCCCCGGCGGTCATGAAACGCCGACCACCAATGCCCGTAAATTTTCTCTCTCCTAAAAAGGTAAGTAAGCAAACGTGTGACTTTTAACAAACATCCAAACGATTTTTACCCATTTTCCATTCTAAATGGCTTTGCAGAGCTCCGCTCCACTTTGGTGTGTAACTCATTTGGAATAAATTCAAATAAAAAGGGTTACCCATGTAATGAGATTGACAAGAAGTTATTATATTATAGCTAGCCCATATTGTCCCACTGCTGGTCAAAGGCTCACTCCATTCCTTGCAACTATCACGATTCTGTGCTACTTCTTTCCAATTCTTAAGAAAGACATCCAGTTCGTCTTTTGGATGTTAGTCAAAGACCAAGTTTGTGCACCGACAAGAAGTTATTTGATATTAATTAAGGTCTCATTTCTAACGAATAGAAGCTTAATTTGATACACTTGGCTTTCTTTCTACCTACAACCTACATAACATTATTGTTAAGAGGAATTCTTTAGGGCTGCCAACTTCTGTTGTTTTTATAGTAGCAATAATTATAGAAATGTTAGGCTTGGTTACCAAGACAGAATCTTAAGCAATGCGCGATAGACACGCCCTGCACTATCCGGTAACACTTGACCCTAGTATACATGCCATGAAAAGGTCAGAAACATATTGTTCGTCGACTACTACAGACTATGTATTAGATATACAGAGGTCCTTACTAAAATACAGTGCATCGGCTAACATCGGAATCAATCGTCAAGCTACCCGAATTTTCTCAACCAACCTTGAACCTAAATATTTAACGATAAAGTTGAAAAATTATTAAATAAATATGACACATTAGTTGTTGATTGATGTGCTGGCGTCAGTACATTACAAAAACGAAGAAGGAAAATGTGGTCCTAAAAACATCTGCAATTTGAACTTTATCACAAACAAATAAACATCAATGTAATTTCCAATACACGTGTGTGTATGTCACGTCATGCCCAATATTTGTCCTGTACTAAGCTTGTATTGTTATTCGAATAGTATACCGGCAGCCCTACAACAGTAACTAACAACATAACCGGTGTTCGCTTAAGTTTAGAATTACACAGAAACATGTTCCTATTTCATCTCAGTTTTCATCTGAACCAGTTTATTAGTGTTAACTGTCAGAAACCGAAACAGCCGTCAACGTTGTTATGGTTCGGCTCGCTTCCGCTTCGGCTGAATGCAGCGTACGGTACGAGGTACGTACTACACTTGGCCAGACCGAGGAACTGCGAGCCATTCAAAACAGATCGATGACTTGAAAAAAAAAATAAACACGCATCGACAACTGTTACTTAGGCAACGTAAAACTTTCCAAGAAGTATTTATAACCTAGCTGAACGACCAAAATATTCCATTTGCGCACATACTACCTAGGTAGGAATACTTTTGATTTCTCTATTTTGATATTGCACCTACCAGCGTTTGTCCCTGCATCACCTAAACGTTGAATGGTACAAAAAGGCTCAAAATTTGAGTGCTTTCCTAGTTTAGTATGACGAAAAGAAGCCCTAAATTGTATACAGTGGTGTTTGTAACTTTGTTAGCTTAGTACGAAATTGATAGCCATAAATACAAAGTAGTTGTCTATGGTGCCTGAACTTCACGCTTGGACGCCGACCTTGCCTCTTCCTACGACTCACCAGGAGGTGATCTGCTGAATTGTCCGTCATAGACAAAGTACAAGGATTATTGACATGGAACGATTATATCGTTATTTAACAAATATTTGCAGAATTGAAATAGTTTTAGGTGCATGGATGTTTGGGAGTAACTGTAATTTTGCACTGAAGTAAATCCATAAATAATATTTCATAATACTAAACATGAATTCCAGGAAGTTACAAGCACCTAACAATGTGGTATGAGAATCTGCAAGAAGCAGCACTCCAGCGTAATTTATGAGTAAACATAAACATTCTAGTTTTCATTGAACAGGTTAATTCTGTTTAAGTGCAGCGTGGGAACGCGTGGAGTTTAAATAATAAAGCGGGTGCAAAAACCATGGGCATATCGACCCCCGCGGCAAGTGCATAGGGGCGGAACAAGTGGACCTATCCGCGACGCGACAACACGTATTTGTTAAGCACCGTTGTGCACTTGCCTGCCCTAACGGTGATCAAATATTTCTTATTATTTTTGGGACAATTTCTATAATTATGGGCATTCTCAGATTTTATAAAAACCAGAAAAAAAAAACAGGTTTATCCAAATGGTTAAAAAAAAAGATAAAACTTAAAAATCATCGCTCATTAGTCAGGTATTTGGTATACGCATTAACACTTTCTGTTTCATTAAGCGTTTAAATCATTACCTAACAATTACCTCAAGCCTCATCAGCAATGCTATCTAAAATAACGGCCGTAACAATCGCCATTATTCTTAAGATGCATGTTTTCTCTAGCGGTAAAGACAGCATTTGACAAAATGAGGATGCGCTATCAGTGTAATTGCGTGCACAGAGTAACTCCGATTACGGGAATCGTGAAACTCGAGTGTCTGCGAGTCGCTGATGATCGCGACGTTGTGCAGGCCTGAGAACTTGGCCCGCTTATGTGAAGCTCCCATGTCTGTTATGTAATGCGACAGTACTGTTACCCTGTCACGCAACAATACTAATTGACGGCGATTTAAGTTCATCTTCACAATTCAAATAGTCGTATTTGCTTGCTTCTGTGTGCCCTGACGTCACTCGTCCGTCGCTCCTTATCTTGAGCACGGCAAAACGTTTCAAAACCGGCTTTTGTATCATCGCTGCCCTCGTTGCAAATGGACGAGTTTTTAGATCAACGAAGAGTGACTGATGTCAAGCCGCTAGATCAGCTTACTAAGTTCTAAAATTTGCACTAGTGCATAGGCAACATATTAATTAAAATCATTACGGATAACTTTTGGTAGGTAAGTTTTTTAATAGTCTTCAGTCATCGCGCTCGCGCCTCTATTGGAAATACCCTTTTATGACTAAGAAACAAATAAGACGTTCCGCTTCATACAGCATCATGATATTCATGATTCATTATAGCAATTTGAGAAACGATCTAATAATCGTCTGACCCTGACGAATTATCATTAGTAGTAAATATTAAAAACTGTGATTTAAAATAAATAAATATTAATAATTAAATGCTTACATATATTAAAATTTGCATTTATTTAATTAGATTAAGTATCTAAATAAACCTTAATTCAAAACCACCTCTTTTCATAGCCATATTAAGAGTTCAAAAAAAACTACAATAATGACTGCATGTTATTTATTGTATTAAACAAACGGAATGCGAAAGCACCAAGCTAAGGCATGAGTATGACTCACATAGAAGGCACGCGAGACTCGAAGTACGGGCGAATAGAGCCGCTAAGCTCTACCCTCGAGACCTTTTCTAACCAAGGGCTACTTATCTTAAAAACTGACGCTTATCTCACCATGCCAACATTAAAAAAACTAACATACGATTACTTAATTGACTGCCAGAAAATGTTCACTTAGAAATATTTATAGAGTTCGTGAGGTTAAAGCTCTTGTGCAATAATATTGGGCATCGACTGACGCTGCGCTGAGCGTATGTACTTACACCTGCTCCACACACGAACATTCCTTAATAACAAGACGTGACTTAATTCTAGAATCGAGTTACCTACAGGTATGTGGGTTATCGTACTATATTTTATGGTATTTATTTTTATTACTTTAGCATAAAAAGTTGCTACGCATACGTAGCGCGGACTTAATGCGAGACACACTGTCAACTGTAGCCCAAAAATACTACTTATAAACTTAGTACACTTTCCTACATCGCGGGCACATGTCACCTTTTCGAACGGTAATTTTCATTGACAATTTGAGCGGAAAAGTAATGTCTCATACACTATGAAGTAAAAAAAAACCCTAAAGGTGCCTTATCTTTTCGTTCCTAATCTTATGAGCAGTATTTAATTGTGCTCATAGGATTCAATAAATAAAACCGAAAGTTAAAATATGTTACTCATTATATGTATATTGAATTTAGTAGCACATACATACGAAGCCGCGGCCCAAACCTTTAAATATGATGTTTATTAAACTTCCTCATTTCCGACAATCTTGTGACTAATCGAAGTAATCGAGAATGTAGTCATGGTAAAAAAAAACACAAAAAATTATAGAGAAAGAAGTATCAAATAACGAAGTGTTGTGTGTCGTTCATTGGCAAAGTGATAGTAGGGCAATACTGCGGAGAGTGCGAGAGAGAGGGCTCGCCAGCAATGCTGGCATGCCAGCCGGTCTCGGTTGCCACGTTCACGCCAGCCATCATCGAGGAGAAAGAAAAGTGTGACGCGACGGACTTATCGGCATTCGCGCTCCAACAAATGACCGTGACCGGACGACGCGTTCACTCTCAACGAAAACGGGATCGCTGAGCATGCAATTGTAAGATATCGATGTTTAGTGAAACGTCAACGTAACTAGTTGTTCGCACAATGTCTGTTCCGATACGAAGCCAGTTGACATACACGGTGTAAATCACCTCATCACGAAGCCGTCAACCAAGCATTCTGTACATGAAACTAAGTAACTTTACGCAAAAAATATTGCTGGGAAACGACTTTTTTTTGGAGGGTGTAAAATCATGTTTTCTGGTAAGAATCAATGTAACGCACTCAAAACATTGTGCTGATGGACGGATTGAATAGTACGGGGGTCATGGAGTTGTTTAAAGTAAAAATCTAACATTAAAAACTTGAATTTAAAAAAATACTTGTCAAAAAGTTGGAACTTTGACCCCTCATATCTCCGTAACTAGAAGGTTCCCAGGTATGGTGTAGAACAAAAAAATGATCGCAATGACACACAGTGGAACGAATGTATGGGAGCGGTTGGACGTAGACATGTCCGAAAAATAAGAGTAAAATTATGACAAACTAATGATGCCATCTTATTCGATTACTTAATGCCTTCATAAATTGTGGTGATGAATTTCTTCATAACTCCCATATTTCGGGAGTAATTTGAGAAAATGTGAAATTTTACTATGAAAATGAGTGTATCGAGCTCTCTCCCTCCTGATTCCGGGCTTGTTTCAAGTAGCGGTCTCTAATATCATAATGCTATTACTAAGAGCTATATTTAATACTAAGACACATAGTGCGCCAAATGTGCACTTTCTGGGATAAAAGGAAATGAAAATTTAAAAAAAAAAAACGTTTTTTCCCCATTTGTATTTACTTTAAACCGCAGACAGACTTATTAAGAGGTCTATAAATATATTATATATATACAGAAATATATATTAACAAAAATATTCACAAGAACTGATGAGAGTATGACTTTTAAGTAAGTTGATAATAAATTACCTAGTTTCATTAAAAGTACAATAAATAATTAAGATGTAAGCTCTAATTTACTAAGTTACACATTTTAAAACAATAACATCATTTAATTATCTTCGTCATCATCATCATCATCAATTAATTCAAATTCAGAATCGATGTCCGCTAAATCATTTATGTTAACAAATTCGATATCACTTTTCTCAGAATCCGTAAGCTCATAAAATTCCTTAAAAGAAGATTTTTTTACAAACTTATTTCCTTTTGGACGGATACTTGTAACAAGTGGATCAGAAGACAGTAAAAGATTGTGCATAATATCTTCATTGCATGAGATACTGCTATGCTTTCGAGAATGCCCCTCTCTATATTTTCTAAAATCTTTATTTCTAGCCTCAGATGCCTCTTCGGATAGAAAACCAATGGGCACAATTGACATGTTCTGAACTATGTCTGGCCCATGCATTAAAATTTTATGAAGTGAAGAAGGCATATAATACCATGGGTATAACTCCACGTAAAGCTTAGCAGTATCAAAGCAGAACTCTCGGAATTTAGTTACGTTGATCTTCTCTCCTGATGAAATACACTGCAAGATCACACAGATTTTTCTTAAAAGCATAGCATCTATTCCGGTCAGTTCAGCAGATTTAGTGTAGTTTTCAAAAAATCTCCTTGCCGAGTTGCCATTGTTGGTGGATCCACTGCCTTGTTTCACAACATCGAGAAGTAAGCCCGTTTCTCTTCTTACAGCCTCTTGAACTCTTTTCTTCCTGTCATCAACTTGCCTTTTTGCTATATCACCCCTTACTTGCCATGATTTTATGTCTAATTTGTAGGAAATGTGTAATAAGCATTCCATTGAGCGAATCCAAGCGTGAAGGGTGCTTAAGCTATATTTATACATGTCCTCGTTTGCGTGTTTATCTTTGATTAACTCTAAATTATTCATTTCTTTAGGACAAGCCTTGCATATGTCACACACTGAAGCTGCTGTATTGGATATAATGGAATGAATTTTACCATCAATCATTGTCAACAGCAGTTGGTGTTTGACACTAATTCCATCAGTGATGGTGGATGGAGTTAAGGCTTCAATCTCTGCTTCGATTTCAGCCATCTCTCTCTGCACATTTTCTTTGGTTTCCTTTATAAACTTAAACAATATTGGCCGGCAAAATGAAGTGGAAGATGGTCGCTCGTTTTCCCAAATTGTTACACCTTTTGAGACGAGCCGCAGTGGTACAAGACTAATCATAAAATTACTAGCAAGATCGATTTGCTCATCTTCACTCGTCCTTTGATGATAAATGCTTTGGCTAGATGATCCGTCAAAACCCCATTTGCTGGTCAATACGAGCTGTTGATTGGGATCAACAGGGGTTTCTAACGACCTAATAAGTCTTCTTGAGGTTAAATCCATCAAGGCTTGTAATTTGATTTTTGCAGAGCTCTCTGTAACTGTGAGATCTTCTTTGGCCGGATAGCACTTAATTTTTTCTTTAACCAACATGTAGTAACTCGGGTATTGAAGAGCTCCTTCTTGAGTGTTGAAATCCCGAAGAGTGTTATAGCGCCATTTCGATAAGTTCATCGATACATAAAGAGCCAATGCCTTCAAAGGGGATATTTCCCGTACCTGAATTGATTTACCTTCAATGAAGGCTTTGATTTTTGAGGCCTCTTCTGGATTCTCCGTCAAGTATTTCATAACATAAGCTGTATCGCTTTGTCCTGCCTTTTGAAGCGCCCTTTCGGCCGAAAACATAATTTCAGCGCTGCTACTGCTGCATGAAAGACTATCTTCAGTGCGTCTTCTTTTTTGCCGGTTACTAAGGTCCTCAAAAGATTTACGAGGACTAGGATGTGTACAAGTTGAAGCATTAGATTTAGCAGGAGAAATTATGGGCTCGATGACGTCACTTATATTTTCTGTAGAAGGTTCCATATTTTCATTCTGTAATTCCGGCCATTGAATTGCAGCCTGTAGCCAAATCTCATGTTTCTTCCGAAACTTATCTGTGCTTCTTCCAGACTGTGTCCATTTTGCATAAATGCGGTAGCAAAATCGACGACACCAGTCTTTTAAACTTGTTTCAGCACTTTCACATAACTGAACACAACTGTTATCTTTTAAAACACTGAACAAATAGTTAAAGTCGCGTAAATCTTTATGTGCGCGTGCGCATAAAGCAACGTGAATATCAAGATTTGTATTAAAATTTGGAAAATACATTGCGAGATTAGCTTGGATACAACGAGGTGTAAATCAACACTGATTTTAAAGTTACTAATAGTGACCTATTTATATAAAATCCAGGTATCCCAGGTATCCTTTGTTAAATATTGCAAGGTAATTAGTTATTGTGATAATTAGTAAATGATGCATGCTAAATTAGTGTATTAAGAGCCATTTAGTAATTAAATAATAGCAATGTTCTTATCAGTAATCATTAGTGCATCAGTTTTATATGTAAACCTTAAGTCCCTAATTATATATCCTAATTAGCTTATATCTTCTCTAATTGGCTGCTCAGAAATGTTATTGTAATAAGGTAAACCTTTAGAAAAACGGTTTTAATCAACAAAATAAACAAAAAATAAAAAAATTGTGTTATAAAATAAACATCACTCTTTATCCCAGAAAGTGCACATTTGGCGCACTATGTGTCTTAGTATTAAATATAGCTCTTAGTATTAGCATTATGATATTAGAGACCGCTACTTGAAACAAGCCCGGAATCAGGAGGGAGAGAGCTCGATACACTCATTTTCATAGTAAAATTTCACATTTTCTCAAATTACTCCCGAAATATGGGAGTTATGAAGAAATTCATCACCACAAGTTATGAAGGCATTAAGTAATCGAATAAGATGGCATCATTAGTTTGGCATAATTTTACTCTTTTTTTTCGGACATGTCTACGTCCAACCGCTCCCATACATTCGTTCCACTGTGTGACAGGGAGAACCAGTGCTTTTCGGCTTCGTTAAGAGGTGTTTTACACCCTTTATAACTAGGTATATCGACCACCGGTACGTACGTGGAGTCGGTGGAGCCTGGCACCGAGTGTGCAAAGGAAACCGATTCACCTCACGCAGGTTCTCGCAATAGCGAACCTGACACGAAAAATGTCATGTAGCCCCAATTTTATTGCCTCCGCTCTACCTACTCTAAGTAAAACGAACGACAAAATTATTTTTCAAACATCTGAATTCAGTTGCAGGTACTTAATTATAATTTCATAACAGTCGAAAAGGTAAACCGATTTAAAAGATAATCTCAAACAATACTACAGTTGCGCCATTGATGTTCAGACAAAGCGAGATGCCATTACAAGCTATTGTTTACTAAATCAGTTTTGCAAGTCAATAGTACCAATTCAGTGTTAAAAGTTCCTATAATTTGGGGTATTTGCAACGTTAAAACATCTCTTTTGCAGCACAACATAGACATAGTATAACGTTTGTTACAGTGGTGTAATGTGTGCTAAATTAAGAACAGTTCCGATAAAACCTGAGGATCGATACGATTTCGTCCATTAAGGTGGAAGCGACAGGGTGGCCCGCGAAATTCTAATTTTCTTACGTTTTTTGCAATTTTCCGGTCAGTGTCAGGTTTTATGTTGAATAAAATATGATACGCGGCCGTAAAACGTACGTATTTACAAAATTGTAGTCATTATAATCATCAATACAACCCCCTTAAGTTCATTTAATCCCAATTAATGACTATTTCATGAAAAAGTCATTCTATGGGGTTAAATGAACTTAAAGGGATTGTATTGATCACTGTAATGATTATAACTCAGTATAGCATATTAATAACGGCCGCGTATTCTATTCGTTATTTCGAATGGGTATTCTCAGGTTCCCTGCATAAAAGATCAAATACAATTTGCAATGCAGTATGGTATTTTTGCTTGCAAAAATATTTGCACTCTACAAGGAGATTATCCGATAAGTAATTTGCTCAATTACTAAAAGAATGGAAACGGCAGACACCAAAAAAAGTAAGCAAATAACGCTTACAGCTGTTAAAAAACTTTTCTTCATTTTCACATCTAAATAGAAAACATTCGTCTGTTTTCTATTTCTACGAGTTTAACTGATCAAATATTTGTTATGTAAAGCAGCGGTTCAGTGAGAGTGTGTAAAGCGGTCAGGCTGCGTGAGCCAGGCGCGTTCCACTTGCAACCTAATTAAATTAGAAGCAATCGGCTCTGCTGCTGACGCGGTGCTGCGCCAATCCTAGTGCGGAGCCGCCCCCCTTGTCCGTGCGCCCTAAGGTCATTGTTCCTCCCACACGACGCACCAATATGTAATTAACTAACGTGCAAGACAATCAGACGCATATTTTCAATTCAAACTCAGCGGGCCTCATCCATTCTAGCGCCCGTTAAAGAGTCTTATAACTCCGGCAATCGAATGATTGTTCATAGGTTATGGTGGGGTATTCTATTCACATTGCTAACTCCTTATAAGTAGGAATTACAGGAAGTGTCCAGTCTTCCAAGGGGTATCGCATCACCCATACCCAGTAATAACTGGACTGTGGTCAGATACGCAGTCGGTCCATGTAAAATACTGGTATTCAGCTGAATCTGGTAAGACTGGAAGCCTACCCAAACATAGTTGGGAAAAGGCTAGAATGATCATTGGTAACTCCTCATCTTAACAAACAAAGTTCCTGTATATCAAGTACGTCCTTCGTCGCGAAATGGTAACCGCAAACGGGTTCCATGCCACACAAACATCCGCATTAAGCCGACCGTAGTCTTCGCCGGTACTTTCTGGGAGTGCGGCGTCATACATCAGTCAGAGCGTAACCTCTGCAGCACAGAATGCAACATGAGCCGAAGGAACAAACGAAAGCCTCGATGGCGCACGGTGAAAAAAAACTGGTTCTAAGTAGTTAAATGGCATTTATTGCGAGAAGTAGACGTGAAAGTTTGAACCGAGCTTAGAAAACTGGCTACTTCATTGCTGACCAACATTAGATCTCATACATTGGCAGTTGAGTTATTTTCTATCACCCGCCATAACCGTAGGACCATAGAATTAGCGCAGGACTTGTTCCAAGTATTCATAGTTTTTCAAAATGCTCGATGACTTGAAAATAAAGGCAATCGTTTGAACAGTTATGTGCTATACTAATAAATTTTATCTTGCGAAAGAAGAAATATATTAATTTCGGACCGGATGCAATGGTTGTAAACAAACCGAACCGAAATATATTCACCAACTGAGGCAAACGTCTGCATTACATACTTTGTTTACACGTGTAGATCTCTGTGAGTTACGAAGGGTCTATTAAACAGTGTCGAAGTTTGCAGAATCTTCTATTTTTAAAACTTCAGGCACCTATAATTTCTGTGAGCATAGTATTATATACTTCTAAAAAGTGCGATGTGTGAGCAAGGAGTTTAGTTTCGCGAGCACAACACGGTTCAAATGCTTTAAACGAGACTGCAAGGCTCCGGGGCGGGCGCAACGGCGCATTTACTACGATGATACAGTGGGCCCTTGTGGTGAAAACCGCCAGGAGAACGTATAAAGGCGCAATTAGCGAGAGAAAAGCGCGCACAAACTGAGACGGAGGCGCAAGCAACGCCTTAATGGAATACTTAAAAATTCAGGACGTCGACCATAGCTGTGACCTACTGACGAACGCAATGGTATTTAACATAGCTGGTTAACGCTTTCTATCTACAGAATGCAGTACTAGCAATATGTGGCTAAAACCATATAGTGAAACAGGGAAACTTACTCCGATACAATGCACTCGTTAGACGATTGGCTGGACAGCAAGCTGGCTGGAATAATCTACGTCATGCTATCTGAAACAAAAGAGCCATTTGAAAATTGTGTTTCATTTGTCAAAATGATACAAGTGCAACGAGGCCATCCATCCATCAGCACAGTTACGGTATCAATTGCCACAATTGTGAAGCGAAACCAAAATAATAGCGTGACACTCACAATATGACATAGAACGACATGACGACAACTCATCATTACAAACCATTGCGCAAATAAAAATGCGAATTTGGTTTCTAAAGTTAGATATTAACGTAGTTTATATCGTCGCTGTAGTAAAAAGAAAATTAAATATACACACATCAAAAGTGTCTAGGGATCAACATATATTTTTGCAATAACTTTTCTCCTGATTGATATTAATTAAAATTTTCTTTAAGGATTCATCAAATAAAGTGTTTTCGTTTGTCACAGTAACGATAAACCAAGTCACCTTTGCATTAATAAAGAAATTTGCCATTTTCTAATAAAGGGATTTTTGACATTTGAACCACTAACATTAAAGTTCGAAAAAAAGACTGAAATAACAGTTTTCTTTAAAATTTTATTGGGTAACTTAAACAATTAATAATCCGTGTTTCTACCGCGAACACTAACAACACAAGAACATTGGTTTGGCATACTCAAAATGAGTTCATCCAAATCACGCTGTGGAATGGCCGCCCATGTTCGTTGCAACAACAAAAAAAGGTCTTCTTGCGACTGGATACCCTCCATATTCGGCAGAGCTCTTCTCTGTAGCATATCCCATGCATGCTCAATCGGGTTCAAGTCTGGCGACTGAGCAGGCCAGGGCAGGACATTGATGTTAGCTGCGGCGAGAGTCTGTCTTACAACTCTTGCGGTGTGCGGTCGTGCATTATCATGCATTAACTGAAATAAGGGACCGATTTGCACTTGTAGAGGAACGATGACGTCTGATACAATCGTCTCAGCATAAATTTGAGCGTTGAGGTTGCCTCTGATCCAAATCAACTCAGTTCTTCCGCCGATCCAAATACCCGCCCATATCATGATGGTTCCACCACTATAAGGATGGACTTCCTGGCAGGATTTTAATCGCTGTTGGCGTCCAGGGGTTCTCCAGTGTCGTATACGTCTTGTATCCGGTCTCATACCAAAACGAGACTCATCAGAAAAGCACACGAAACGCCATTGTTCTTCTGCCCAATTTCTGTGTTCAAGAGCCCATTGATATCGAATCCTACGATTGTGCATTGCTATAGGTGGTACCCGTAGCGGTCTTCGGGAATGAAGGTTCACTTCATGCAAGCGGTTTCTGACTGTTTGGTCGCTAATTAAGTTCCCTGAAGAGTGATGAAGCCTCACGGCTAACATCATGGCGGTTATTGTTGGAGCTCTTCGAGTTAAGATTTGAATGTATCGGTCTTGTCTCCGTGTGGTGCAGCGATACCGTCCTCCATGGCGCTCAGCCACGGTACCAGTGCTTCGGTAACGTGTCCAAAGTCGACTGATAACACTCTGACTTGTATTCAGAGCTAAAGCCACAGTACGTTGCCGGGAACCAGCTTCTATCATTCCCACGGCTCTGAGCATTTCTTCCCTGCTTAAATGACGTCGCCGCTCCATAATAACGTTGGTTTTAATCAGTAGTAGGGAAACAGTAGCACTAATAATGTCTTCAATGCGTTGTATGTTTTTATAGGGAAAATATTGACAGCTGATTTTCATCTTTTACTCGAATTTGATTCACAGTTCCTGATTCAAATTATGAAATGCACCAAAAAGGATCCATATAAATGTATAAAATCATAAATTTATTACAAAGCCACATCTCAATCTCAAGAAATCCGCATAAAAATGCTTGATCCCTAGACACTTTTGATGTGTGTACTTTAAAGTGAAACTTTTATTACATCGTCACTTTTTTGTATTTGCTCTTCAGGACAAACTTGAACTTTGTGACTGTATTTTTTATTATTGTTTTTCGGGGTTCAGAAAGGCGTCCAGTTGAATAATACGTATTGGATTAACATTGTATTACCTGTAAAAATTTAATAAAAAAATGTAACCGATGCTAACTCAAAGCCGGCTCCCGATTGAGAAATCCTATTTTGTTATAGGGACAGTTATGATCAAATTATGAATCAGATTCGATGCACAACAGGATTGGTGAAAATATAAATTTATTTATGTGAGATAGTTATATTAAAGGGAAAATACAAAAAATGCGGTATCGAAATTCGTACCTGAATTCGTTCGCAATGATTGTATTCAACTCGGTGCTACTCAGCGCGTGCATCAGTGAGTCATTGAGGCAACGACCGGGTGGTATAGACGTACAGAATTGTTCATCCATTCTTCACTAACTAAATACTTAGGTATAAGACTTTATCCCCAAGAAGACCCTTCGATGATTGCCAAATAAATAAATAAAACTGTAAAATGTACTGTCAAACGACAATTAATATATTCTGCACTTTAGGATATATAATAGTTTATTTTTACTAGACTTTAGATACTTCATAATATGTTAGAATTTTCATCTTATTTGTGCAGATTGAAAAGATTTTCTTCCTTTTGTTCACCGTGTTATATTTTTCCGAAGTTAATGGAACCTAACAAAAAGGTGACATGCGCCCGCTATCCGGAATACAATCGATTACACTTCTAGGAATTTCCGAAACCGAAATAAAATTATACTTCAATAATTTTTTTTTACGAAGTTTTTCTGCATTTATTATAATATTAACGTGACGATGACATTACATTATGACGAAGGTTGTGTCACAAGTACATACCGACCGCATAAACCCATACAAAGCTAATTAGAATGGAAGTCTCGTATGCATAGCATTATAGTCAATAAGGTACTCGACACTCGTGATCGACTATGTTAAATGCGGCATAGGCCTGCGTACGACCATAGCACGTGTCACGATTGTTCACCAGAAACCCTCATCGTATCGGGAATCATCACATCTCTATGGAAATATTGTTAGGTATATACTACCACTAGTAGTCTAGTACTACCGGTTCTAGTGGCGTATGCTAAAACATACCACTTCTAAACAATGACGACCGATTCATTCATTCACTCTACAATTATTTTCGGCAAACAAGGTTTACAACAATATTTTAGGGGGTGGTGTTGAAACCCAAAATTAAGTAATAGAGACCCAATATTTTTTTTCAAACTGTTTAACATTAATATCTGGCTAAAAAAGCATTTTTCAGTTGACTACGATTGGTGATTCATCATCGACATCATCCACAGGTCACCTTAACCCACTGCTGCATGCGTAGCATGACCACTGTACGTGTGCTGGGAATAGGCCTCTCTTTATTTGAGCCAAGGTCCACATTCTTGTGTCAGCCTCATCTGAGATATTATACCTGTGATGGCAACAATGGAGTCTACCCACCATTGCCATTGTTGAGAAAAGGGTTTGAAAACACATTGGTTGAACATTGATATCACATGTCTCTGCTCCAATCTGCTTGTCTTCAGTCCAGTGGAAATGCAAACTGACTCAGTACTTATTTTACTTTTTGTGGATTTTGCATGGGTACCTAAACAAATGCTAATTTGTGAAAACGTCTGTGATGCCATATTTTGTAGGCATTTTTGTCAGTTAGGTTTCAAGTTTTTAACATTATGTTTACCATTTTGGTATGGAGCCAATACAAAGTTTTTTCACTATGTCAGTGTGATTGGAAAAAGTAATAGGTAATGTTGCTATAAATCAATGCAAGAAGGTATTTTATGAAGTTTATTTCTAAAAGATTTAGGGGTGAGAAAGACAAATTTCATTTAGTCTGACACTTCCCGTTATGAGGATTTATATGTTTTTTTTTTTATTGTGGTATTGTTCTGAGCGTGTTGATGACAATTTAAATTGAGTCACCCAAAATTTGCCAATTAATTTGGCACTTTTAGTAGCACCATAGTGATTTGACCAGTACATTGGTGATCCAAATGATTGATGAACTTTTTTAAGTCCACCAGCCCTTTCAAACGTATGGCACCTTACCTATACTTTAAAACACACATTCCAATATATTCTTTGCAAATATAAATTAAACATAAGAAAATATCATAAGTTAATATCAAGGTCAACATCTTTGATATAGATAATCAATGAATATTAGTAAAATAGACATTTTATGAA
This sequence comes from Cerastis leucographa, assembly GCA_963082945.1. Classification (NCBI taxonomy): domain Eukaryota; kingdom Metazoa; phylum Arthropoda; class Insecta; order Lepidoptera; family Noctuidae; genus Cerastis; species Cerastis leucographa. The sequence continues at coordinate 15,835,900 of OY720385.1, read as the reverse complement.
AAAAAACAACAAAATATTTTTGTAAATAGTTAAAAAAAAAATTGTGGATCTGTACAAGGGTACAATGTTTTGTGTCAATATCTGCCTAAATTTTCCCTAATTGTATTTGGCTTTTTTTTGTCAGATACAGCTAAATAGTGTATAGGAAAATTAACATTTCAAATTTTACACTGAGTAAACAGTCTAATAAAAATCTATAATCCAATAAGAAAGTTTGTTTGTTTATTCGAACATGCAAATTTTTAACATTTTTATTTAACAACATTGATAAATTATCTTTTTATTTGATTTCCCGATGAAGGTTTTTTAAGATAATTCTAGGATGCCCAGGGGCTGAGCAGAAAGCGAAATGGCAGGTGTAACCATGGGGCACAGCTAGTTTACCTAATAAGTAAAAATCTAAACTAGCTAGGGCTACTAACTGCCTAGGGTACACTTAGAAAAACTAGAGATGGATGAAGTACTTTACGCTCTGCAAAAACTCAAGCCAAAAATATCGATGGGACCTGATGGCATACCGCCCTACATTTTCAAAGACTGCCGACTAGTAATTGGTAGCCCACTTCTCTATATCTTTAATCAGTGCTTGGCGCAGGCGGTATTTCCAGAAAGATGGAAAACAACTAAGGTAGTCCCAGTACCCAAAGGAAAGTCAGCATCAAAAGTCGACCAATACAGGCCGGTTGCTGTGCTTTCGACGCCAGCCAAAGTACTGGAGGCTGCAGTGCACAAGAACATTCTCTCGCAGGTCAATGTACAGCTTTCAGATGAGCAACACAGTTTTAGACCCGCCAGAAGCACCACCAGTAACCTAATGAACTACATGAGTTACATTGTACCTGAAGTGGATGCTGGAGGACAAGCAGATGTAGCTTTTTTTGACTACAAAAAAGCTTTCGACCTAGTGGATAATGACATACTGCTCACAAAAATGGCAGGTGTGGGGTTCACTCCCCATTTACTAACCTTTTTTGCTAGTTACAAGCGGGACAGACAGCAGTATGTAGAATATGCAGGGTGTAGGTCAGAAAGTTATTTTACTAGGTCTGGAGTAAGTCAGGGCAGCAACCTCAGTCCGTTGGAATTCATATTAATGATAATTGACCTTCCGACATTGGTCAAAGATGCTCATTGCACTCTACTTGCAGATGATCTGAAACTATATCTTGCTGTTAGGAACAGAGAAGATTGCCAAAAGTTACAACAAGATATAGACAGGGTGGTAACCTGGAGCAATCAAAATAAGTTGCAAATGTTGTTTAACATTTCGAAGTGCATGCTATGACTTGCAGCCGGGCACTCTGTCCGGTTACGTACCAATACCAAATTAACGGGGTACCAATAGCGAAAGTGTCGGAAGTCAGAGATCTAGGGGTCAACTTCTCCTCTAAACTAGAATTTCGGGAGTATTTTACCAAAATCTATAAGAAAGCCTACAGAAATTTAGGATTCGTGCTTCGGGTATCTAGGGGCTTTACTAATATTCAGGCAATTATTGCATTGTACAACTCTTTAGTGAGGAGCCAATTAGAGTTTAACGCAGTCATCTGGTCTCCACATGAAACTAAATATAGTATCATGTTGGAGAGAGTGCAGAATAAATTTATTAGATATTTATTTAAAAAGTTTACGGAGTATACCCATTTTATCCAAATAAGTATCCAACCTTATTCATCTTGGGTATGTTGGGATAATGAGACAGACAATGAGTTAAAAGTTAGAAGGAATTTAGAGCTAGTCTCCTATATCTTTAAGGTGATTAGGGGAATGATTCACAATCCAGACGTATTGCAGCAAGTGTGCACGTGTGTTCCGTACAGGTACGTGTGGCGGCGGCGACGGCAACGGATGCTGGCCGTGCCGCGCGGCCGCACGAAGCTGGTGAATGAAGCGCCGTTTACGCGCGCACTTCGTATCCTCAACTGTATAGCAGAGGACATAGATATATTCTGTTGTACTCTGGGTGAGTTCATAGTCAGAGCTCTCGTTGAAATAAGTTATGGTAATACTGTGGGATAGATGTTGTACACATACATAATGTTCTGTGTTTGTAGTAGTGGTGTAGTAGCACAAAAAAAAATAGTTTGTAAGTTATAGTTGTCTACATTATCGTATTAGGTGATAAACCTGTAAAGATAATTGTATGATGGGATAAATAAATAATAAAATAATAATAAAATTAACAATGGTTACTGTGGCTTTATTAATAACTTATTAGTGTAGGTCCACCATTAAGACGACCCTCTACATGAATTACTTTCTGGCTATACAGTACTTATAAAGCCTTTGTACAATATTACAGAGTATGGAACATACATTTATTAGATATGTATTATGTACTACATGTGATATTCATACTTAGACTTCCATGTGAGACACAACAATCATTTCAACAAGTTTATAAGTGCAGCTTTCAAGTGGTTTAACCAAAGAATTCTCAACTGTTAGTAGTTTGGTTTGAACACAGCAATATCTTTTTGCATGAAGTTAATATTGAATGCATAACTTGGGAAATTCAACTTCCTTTCTACTAGAACAATAATAATTACAACAATTTACTAAATATTATAACAGAACTTTTTCATCAGAGTACACAAACAAAGTTTGGTCAAACTTTACAGAATAGAAATAATTGAAGTTTGATGGTTTTAAAAAGTACATCATGATATGAAAAAATGTATTGGTACCTGGTTTTTAAAATAAATACATAATTTAAAGGTGTAAAGTCACATTAATGAACGGATCCTACTGATGTGTAATATAATCACTTAGATAACGTTACGTGATTGAAGTACCTGTGTCACGGCATTCTGCGCAGACTACTCTCAAACTTTTAATTACTAATATTTTACCAAACTAACCTGTTGTAATGCTTATGTTTCAATTCAACAGCAACCACACATAACAACAAAACAACGATCATCAATTACACAAAAACAATCACTCTTTAGAACTTTGAAATCAGTCAACAACTTTTCAATGTACTTCGCGACACGGTTTTCTGAGTATCGCACACTTTAAAAGTTTAGTAAAGTACTCAAACGTTGAAGATAAGTACCCAAAACACACATTAATTTCAAATAGTAATCTTTAGTTCACGTTTAGTACACTTAATAAATCGCATAAACGTTGGAAGTGCTCCTAAAAATATTTTTCAACGTAAGTATGAACACCATTTACGAGAATGACGCTGACAGTCGGACTCGGAGTCAGCAACCGTCTCCACAACACAAAAAAGCACTTTTTTAATTTCCCACAGTTGCCACAGACTATAAAATATATCATAGAAAACGCAGAAATTCTGTATCCAATGAAACAAATATGTAAGTGTATTTCCGCCTTAAAACCGAATGCTACTGGCGTGTCGTGACGCGCCAGAAGCAAATCGGTTTCATACATTTAATATGGTTAGGGACTTAATTATTTGCATGGCGTGTCGTGTCGCAACGCGTTCTGTCGTGGCGCCGACTGCTCGCCACCGATTGCGCCAGAGTGGTGGAAGGGGTTATGACGCGACACGACAGTACAGGCAAATGCGTTTCTATACCGCGTGGCTCGTGGCGCGAAACTCTAGCGGACATTATTTTAATAATCACTTATTAAGGCGGAAACATACTTACGTGTCGTGACCCGCCGGAAGCAAATCGGTTTCATACATTTAATATGGTTAGGGACATATTTGCATGGCGTGTCGTGTCGCAACGATGTATGAAACCGAATGCTTCTGGCACGTCACGACACGCCACGACACGTAAGTGTGTTTTCGCCTTGTTGAACTTGTATGTCAACGAAAAGTTTTATATGACACACAGTGTAAAGAGATCATTTAATCAGAAATATTATCCGAATTCGAAGAAAACATCATGTACGTTCAAACGCTGCAAAGGTTCGAAATGTACTGTTCAGAAAAAACGCCAGAGCACGCCACGACACGACACGTTAGCATCATGACACGCCACGATACGTAAGTATGTTTCCGCCTTTATGTGCAACTTTTGTTTGATTCCAAGGGGTACCATAGACGGGCAATGTGTTTTCAGTTCATATCAACAACTTTGACCGACCTTTAAAATGTGGTTGTAATGGTCAGAGAAACATTAACACACAAAAGAAGGTGGACCGTGTGGATAAAAATATGGCAAGAAAGAAAAATGTTTCCGAGATGATGACGCGCAGAAACGTATGTAAGAACTGATGACTGACTAACTAAGACTTGTTACATAATTTATTCATCGAAATATAAACTAAAACTACTACAAAGGTTTCTATGCAACACCCTCTCCTAATTTTATGTTTATATCCAAAATAAAAATACAAATTACGCATATAAAACAGCTACAAAATGTATAACTCAAGGCTGTGCATGTCCAGTCTAGATCCAGTCTTTGCTTTAAATGACACTGCCAGCACAATGGTTAGACATTCTGTGTTTGCTTGTTCTTTGACAAACAATAACTTTCAAGTTTTTACAGTGTACAACAGAATAGGTACATCTGAAAAATACTTGATACATTAAATATATTTTTACGCTTTTATGCATAAATACAGCAGAGATATAACACAAAATAGATATATACTTTAACCAAATAACAACACCTACTTATATTAGACTCGCCTAAAAACGTTTTTCTATATTATTAAGTATTAACACACAATAGGGGATCGGACTGGGTAAAGAAAACGACATTCTATTTTGTCCGTCAGACAGGTAATACAAAAATATTAGACACGTATTTTTTGTTTTATCAAAATATCAAAAAAATACTTAGTTAAAACTCATTAAAGTTGGAGAGTGGGGGCTCACTACGTCACAAGTAGGTATTAAACTTACCTACATGTGACGTCATGCGCCATTTCAACTCAATATATCTCCGTAATTTTATGACCACGTGAAAAAAGAAAAAATACGTGTCCAATACTTTTCAATAAACTACCCGACGGACAAAGAAAAAAAATGGATTTTCCCCTATTATTAGATTTATGCATTAAAAACTTGTTTTATTTAAAGCCTTGATTTGATTTTCAGTTGGACAATTAGTATTGAGATCAACCAGTAAGGATTTTAGGAACATCGACTCCTTGCAACATTCTGCCGCTGCAATAAACTCGGCTTCAGTCGATGACAACGCTACGATGGGCTGTCTACGAGAGCACCATGAAACTGGTCCTCCGGCAATCATAATAATGTAGCCTGTAGTACCTACTACGTCTTGTTTTAATGTCTCCAGCGTAATCAGAATCGCAGAAAACAGAAAAATCCAGTTCTATATTTTTCTTATAGCATGCACCCTCTCCTAAGGTGCCAGCCAGGTACCTTAATATTCTTTTTATAGCCACTACATCTTTGTTTTCTGGGTTTTCCATTTTTCTGCTCTCCATGATCCCGACTGCAAACGCGAGATCTGGCCGCGTCTTGGTTGATAAGTAGAGTAAACTCCCTACAGCTTCTCTATATTGAAATTTTGGATCAGCTTTCTGCTCAGCACCGACTTTGGTATCATCTTCTGGTATGCATGGAGTAGCCACGTGTTTGCAGTTCTCCATGTTATATCTTTTTAAGAGCTGCTTTGCATAATCTGTCTGAGTCAGAAGTATACGCTTCGAGTCTTCCGTTATTTCCATTCCCAAATAGGATGTTGGCTTTCCGCATATTTTAATTTCAAATGTCGAATTAATTTTCTTTAGAACTTGCCGAATTTCTTCTTCGTTTGATCCAATTATTGTGCCGCCATCAACGTAAATCCCAATAATGATTGAACAGTCCTTATTTTTCAGAATACATGGTTCATTCTTCGCTTGGCTGAAACCAATTTCCGACATAGTTTTAAGAAACTTTTCGTTCCATCGTTTCTCCGGGGACTGTCTAAGCCCATATAAAGATTTTATTAACTGACATATTTTCCCTTTTTCCTGGGGAACACCAAGAGGTATTTTCATAAAAATTTCTTCATCTTTTCTTAGTTCGCCGTTGAGAAACGCTGTTTTAACGTCGAATGTCATAAATTTCCAATTTTTCGCTGCTACGACAGCAAATAGTGATTTTAAAGCAGATTGTGAAGCTACTGGACTAAATATTTCATCAAAATCTGTCCCGCTCTGTTCGTTGCCTGTTACTACTAATCTCGCTTTGTATGTGCCATTTTCTTTGACTTTGAACACCCATCTGTTAGACAGTACGGTTTTTTTAAATGCTTTTTCTTTGTCTACTATATTCCACACTCCATTGTCTTTAAGAGATTTTAGTTCATCTTCAATAGCTTTTTGCCATTTGTCTTTTTCTGGGGACTTCATGACTTCAATGAATGTAAGAAGAGCATAATCATTATATCTTTCTGGCATTCTTACTTTTCTTCCACTTTTAGTTGTTATTGCAGGTTGATTCTCTACAAATTGACGGTCTTCAGAATCTGTAAAAGCACTGTCATAAATGCTTTCTTGTGTGAAATCTGCTTCTTCTGTATATTGGTTCTGAGTTATATTCTGGGTCGTTTCTATTTCCAAATGTTCTTGTTCTACTGGTCCAGCGATATCAAGCTTCTGCTGGCTTTCAATTACATCTTCAGTCATTTCTATCTGCAGATGTTATTTTTCTTCGTCCTCTTTCAAAAATATATATCAGTCGTGTTATGTGGGTTCAGGTTTTCATTTGGTACTTGGACCACTAAACATCACATCCCAGAGTCGATATCCATTTTTTGCGTATCATATATTCTTGCGTTCTAGAGTCCAATTTTTTTAAAGATGGCGGGTTGTTTGCATAAGCTATCTTTCTATATTCTCTTACATTGGATAAGTTTTGTTTCTGTTTATTCCATAGTTCATAGGGGGTACATTCATGCAACAACATAAAAAAGTCTCGAAAATAATTTCGAGACTTTTTGTTCTTTTCTTCTACTTCACTTTTATTCTTTAAGGGATAAACTTTTGTGTAGTTTCTGAAATAGTCAATCACAGTTAAGAAGTATCGTTTTTTGTCCCACGTTTCCATTTCTACTGTACCTACATACGTCAGTGTGTATTTTTCTAGAGGTTTCTGTGCTCTTTTTAGTTCAGTATTAACGGAAATCTAGTCTGTTTTTTTTTTGCACACCTCACTACTACCTAATATATTTTCTTCATCTTGAGTTATTTTTTAAATGTTTATGCCATCAGCAGCTTTAAGTAAGTTTAGCAATGCACCTTTGCCAGGATGACCAAGTTTTTTATGCCAGGATATGACAGAATTATCTTTAATTTTCTTAGCGAAGACTTCTTCATTGCTATTTATAGGTAGATCCAATGTCCACGTTTGGTAATTTTTGAAACCGAAAGCAAATTCCGGGAGTGATCAGGAACACAGAGAACATTTTTTTATGTTACATTGTCTACTAATAAAATCTCCTTCACAAATGGCTTTAAGGTTACAGTCTTTTTGAGCTGTACCAATTTCAGTGTTATTTGCCTTAACATGAGACAGTAAGTTTTTATCTTTTATTAGGTGATCCGTGCATCCAGAGTCTATCACAAAACTCTGTGAGGAATCATCCTCACCCTTGTTTTTATTGGCTAGAAGTGCCACTTTATTTTTATTTTTAAAGAAACAGTTTTTCTCTTTATGATTTGTCTTTTTACAAATCCGACAGTGATTCCTACAGTCTCTAGCTAAATGCCCTATTTTTATTACAGATAAAACACTCAGTAACTGCTTTGAATTTAGTTTGTGCCTTGAAGCCTACCTGTGTAGAAGTGCTTTACTGGCCTCTTCTTTCCTCTTCTTTAATTAGCCTCATTTTCAGGTTTTTCAGTGTTCTGTCTGCTGAAGGAGTTGATTTCCATGCTGTGATGAAATGTAGATATGTTTCGTCCAGACAAGTTAAGATTTTCGATTCCACCATTGCATCATCTAAGGTTGATTTTCATTTGTTTCAAGCGATACGTCGAATTTTCGATTTTTGCCAAATATTCTTCCATGGGTAGGTCTGTTTTAAATTGAATATTGTAGTAATCTTGCAGAAGCGTCATCTTCTTCCTTCCTTAGCTTCCAAAAGTATGTCGATTTGAAATTTCCATGTTTGGGATGATTCGCTGTCATTTAGGGTTTCTATACAGAGACTTGTTCCGACATTTTTATATTTTATGTTATCACAAGGAATAACGGTTTAGTAGGTTTCCGATGAAACTATTTTTAACATACTTATTTTTATGTTTCAATATTTGAAACGAATCTATTTTATTTTAATATTTTCAAATTTTTATAGCGGTGGCAGGGCCCATAGCCTGAAAAGACTGCAAGTGACATAATTTATTCATCGAAATATAAACTAAAACTACTACACACTGGTTTCTATGTAACAAGAATAGAAGACAGGCTATGCCAATCGCAAACAAAATAGCATCATGAGAGTATTAAGAAAAGAATGAAGCCGCATGGAGAGTTTGCGTCAATCAAAGACATTCAAATATTACTTTTAAATCTCTTTGGTGTCAATCAATTAATCGAAGATATATCTATACTAATATTATAAATGCGAAAGTCACTCTGTTTTTTTTTGTTTGTTACCTTTTCACGACTAAACGTGATGAAAAAAAAGTGATGAAAATAAATGTTGATGGATGGAGACGGAGAGGAAGATCTAGAAAACGATGAATGGATTGTGTGAGAAATAATATGAAAGAAAAAGGAGTAAGTGATAGCTTGACGAACGACAGAGGAGCATGGAAGAACAAAAAGTGGTGCGCCGACCCCAAGTAACATGGGACAAGGGCAGGAAGATGATGATGACAGTCGTATAACCCACCCAGTACTAACTGGTTGTGGAGGTCAGATAGGCAGTCGCTTCATATAAAATCCAAGTATTCAGCTGCATCCGGTTGGACTTAATGCCGACCCCAACATAGATGGAAAAAGACTAGCCAGATGATGGTGTATTAATACTGGAGAAATCAGGTAACGAATTCAAAACAAAAATTTGGAAACCAGAACCTCCTTACTAAAAAACTTATTCTAGGCAAATCGCGAACCTAACGCGTACGAAGTCGCGGGTAACAGCTAGTAGGTACGTATATATAGATAGGTAATAGAAGTTTTTAATGGGCGATGATGATGCCAGATTAATCGTGTTAGCACATTTTATTTACTTACATTTTTCAACTAACTCGTCACCATAAGTTGAAGCAGTCAATTGCACTAAAACACGACCAAAGATAACATGAACAATTATTATTGGTACCTAGTAGAAACTCTAAGTACCCATAAAATAGAATTATTTTTGGCGCATTTGCAGACTTTCGCGAACTAATTGTAAGCTATTTGAGTAGAGGAAGACGCTAGAAATGATGGATGGACTCTGGCTAGGATGACGAGTAGGTAGGTACCTAATAAAGAAAACTATGTGATGCGACGAGCCCGAAAAAAGAAGGATAACCAGGGCAGGAGAATAATGAAACCCACCGTTGTATAATAAGTGTTGGTATTATGTATTTTCTTGCTTTATCAAAGAAGTTTTATTATGTAGATAACGGAAAGGGAAACTAGTAGTAATAGTAGACTGTTGCAAGCACGAAACACTTGCTGCACAATGATCCAATAAGTTCAATCCAACACTGAACTGGATTGGTCATTTGAATTGCATTTTTTTTTTAACTTCCAAAAGTTCCTTGAAGGAAGCTTTATTGTTCTAGCCTCACTGGATTTAATTCCAAGTAGACCCCAAAAACAATATTTGGACTAGGTAATAATTTCACTGGACTCAGTGCTATCATGCTATGACCTGGAACTAACAGACAATCAATCATTCCAACTCTGGATTAATATAGATTCGCTCTAGACTACTACTGGGGTTATGTTGCAGTCAAAATCTGCTTTAGGGTCAGCGCAGACAGAGAGGAATAATCCCCGCGCGGTCTCGGGCATTTTCTTTACGGATCGCGTATGCTCGAGCTTGCGCGCGACCTCGCGAGCCTGCGCGATTAACCGTTCTGGGCTACCACTCTACAGTAATCATGCCAGTTTGTCGCGAAAGTTCGTCGGAAGAAGAAGAAATGGAAGAACATGTTAATAAAATAAGTGTACATTACCCCAGCAAGAAAGTATCTCCTAGAGTTATATGAGTAGAACGTATAGTTGGTGCCAAAACTCCTTTCGATGGTAAAGTCGTACGACTTTACCATCGAAAGGAGTTTTGGAACGAAGTTCCTTATCGCGCGTTGTGAAAGGGGGCTAGACGGAAAAAATTCTTACGAAAAGTTGTCACGACACTTTTTGCTATAGTAAGTTATTGTAAGCTTTATTTCTTTAAAATAAAGTTGAAATTTCCTTAAATTACGTACAATTGGGGTGTGTATGTGAGTAAGGATAGATATGATTATTATTTTGAGTGACCGAACTACAAAGTACAAATTCGGTTGTGCAGTTAAGTAAGACGTATTGCTTCGAATTAAGGATTAATCTTCCTTAAATTAAATATTTTATTTTTCGCACACTAACTTAAATTTAAAATGTATTGATATTATGTACGTGAAAGGAACTTCGTTCCATCCGGGTGTCCCTTGACACCTCTCAAGTTTTTTTTGTTTTACGATTACTATAAAATGGATTATGAAAAATTTTGATTGCTTGTAGATTTTCATCCATATATTCAAAAGAAGACCACTAATTAACGTTCAACCATTTTTGTTGAGGAACGCTTAACCTAAAATATCAAATTTTCAAGGATTCCCATCGAGGACGCGCGAGCATTTTTTGTTAGGTGGTGTCCTGCGTGAGCGACGAATACGACGCGACGCGACGCTGCGAACGCGATCAACACAACGGCATACCCTACTTGCGGCCTATATGACAGTCTGCGGCGAGACGCGACGCGTACTTGTTTTGAGGGCGTTCAGACGCGTAACCACGAACTACTACTTTAAACATGAACTATCGAGCAAAATTGTACTGTACTTTCCCATGTCTCGAGAAGTAATGACCGAAATCACATGTACGTAGGACATTTGTCGCGTGTATAGTATCGCGTCGCGTCGTATTCGTCGCTCACGCAGGACACCGCGTTAGTTTCAAGCATTTATGCACTTTATTGTAATATAATTTTAAAGATCATTTTAAAGTGCGTTAATAAAATCCTCTCCGCTGCGCACCGTTCTGTCTGCGCTGAGCCTATGTAAATAATCATACTTTATATTACTATCTGTTTAGAGAAAAGTCAGCATGGATTTTATAGATTTATATTTTGTTCTAAACTTGTACATTCACGCACATACACACAATAAATGTCAAATAAACAAGTTCAGTCTGCCCGAATATAAAAAAAAAAAACTTGATACATGGCACTAGCCATACCACTACGTATGATACTAGATTGTGGAACAGCAATATACCAAGTGATTTATCAATCAAGAACACATACGGATATAATATAACACTGTTCACAAATGTCACCAGTGTGTCTTATATTAAATACAATAAGGGAAAAATAAGATTATTCCGAAAAGTGAACATAATATTTATTTATTATTATATAAAATAATACTTGACTTTAAAGCCAAATTAATAAATCTACAAAGTTGTATGAATTACAAATCAAGAGATTACAAAATACCTATTTGATAAATTCTACAAAAAAGGATCTTACAAATTAAATCTTAAAAGTTGTACGTTTCTAGGGAGATCTAAGTCATCCCAAATTTATTCAAGTGAGAATTATTTTTATTTGCTAAATATTTCGAGTAAATGCATTGTAATCACACAGTCTCCTAAGCAGCTATTACATTTGAAGTCATCTTTAATTACTCACATGCTTAAAATTTGGGTGGACAATCTCAGATGAGAATTTTGTACTGTCATGATAACCCCATGTGCAATATTATCCAAAAGGTATTTATCGATATATGCAATCATGTAAAGATCTACAACAAAATGAGTAAATTGCAGTAACACACAGAAAGAGTTATCGTGACAAACAAATTACACTAAAAGTGAGTGTTGAGTCAGAAAACAGAACACATATTTTACTGCTCCTCAGAGCCTTCATCCTCGTAATCATCATCTTGTTCCTCTTCAGTGGAAGCGGCATCTTTTTTAGGTGGGGGGTCCTTGCGTGGTCGTCCACGGCCCCTTCCTTCAACAGGTGCACTCTAGAGCAAGAAAGATATTAAATAATATATATTATCAATCAATCGAATTAATTATATAATCTTATTGTGATTTTTCCATACTAGCTAAATTTATAAAGAAACAAAAATACCTTTCCCTTGGCCTTTTTCTTAGACCCCTTCGGCCTGCCTCGCCCTCGTTTCGCTACCGGAGCTTGTTCATCATCCGATGACTTAGTGGATTCCTTCGTCCGGGTGGGTGCAGGAGGTCTTCCCCTTTTCTTGGTATCGCTCTTAGCCTCCTGACAAAACAAATTATTACACCTAAATAAAGTAATCTAGTACTGAAGTAATTTAAATGCATTTAAATAATTAGGACATAAAAAAGTACTGACCGGCTGTGTTCCATTAGCTTTTGGTCTACCGCGTCCTTTCTTCTCTACGACCGTCGATCCGTCATCAGACATGGTCGTTTATTTATATGCTGCTAGGTAGAGAAAATAATCTGAAAACGAAGTAAATAACCAGATTATAAGATAGTTCCACTCACAAAAAATAGACACCAACTCCATTCCGTACTCCATTATTGTTTGTGACGCCACTACGTGAATCAAGTTTTCATCGTATCTACAGCTTTTAAACAAAAAAGATTAAATCAAGAACCAAAAATGTAAGACCTGATTATAATAAAATAAAACAAATTATGAAAATGTCAACAAAATACGATCGTTGCGATAACTAAATTAATAGTATCGAATTAATTATTTATCCAGTACACTCGCGAGTGTCAGTGAAAAGACAGCAACATAATAGAAACTAACTAACGTCAAAAAATATTCCAAAATAATATTGGATTAAAACGTAATTCAAGAGAAAATCTCTAATAAAACAACACAGTAAAATGCAGGAACGCCAAGGGACTATTAATGGAGTCTGCTTACATTAACTTTATACTAGTAAATTCCAGTTTAACCAAAGAAGCAATTCAATACATAATCATATATTATCGTGGGAAAAAATATGGCTTTTAAAATAGGAAATAAAATTTGAGTTTTGTACAATATTACAATAAAAATACTCACATAATTGTTTACAGCGAACGTTAGCGCAATGGGTCAAAGAGAATTTATGGCGGGCAGCGAAGGCGAACCGGTGTTTGTCTGGCGTCTATGCAGAGGGCGCTGAGGTCTTTGTTAGCAAAAAATAAAAACAAATGGCACAAACATAATCTTATTCCATTTATATTGAATTGGTACCTAAAAAATGTTAAAATGGGATTATTTTCTTCTTGATAGATTATTAACGATAGAGATATTAATAAAAAAATAAACTAGATGTTTTATCTCAAAATTCCCGCTAACAGGAAGCTATCAATAAACAAACCAGATATGCTGATTGCTGATCTTAGTAAATCGCCTGAAAACGAAACCAATTATTTTATCAATTTACAAGTATCGTAGTTAGTTTCCGCTATAAAATCTAGCTTGAACACAGTGAATAAGACGAAATATAATAAGAGTCCTTTAAAATCCTCTACTAATAGTCGTCATCTTGTGAGCACTCTCGTCACTTTTTTGAGAATAATGAGATGAGGCCCTTGTAGGATACAGAATGCGAGAACGAGCAAACTGGAATTTTTTGCACCCTGATAGTATCCTACCTGGGATAAGTTAAATTTCTTATGACAGGCACTAGCTATGATTGACGGTGAGTAATGGGCCAGCTCACCGTCCGTCCGTCTTATGACGACAGGCTGTGCCGACGGCGCGTTTGTGTTCCACGCGCGCCTCAAGGAGATGTCAACAAATCGGAAGGGGTCCGAGAGGGCCGATGCCTGCCAGGGCTGCGGGTTGTTCGAAAGAGATACCGCGGCCCTGGAACACAAAGGGCTAAGAAGGAACATGGGTGGATTTTAGTCAGTCAAGTCTGACACTCCCTCCTGCTCCACCCAGAGCGGGAGAAGTCATTTGATGATTTCCCATCCGTAAAAAAAAAGGCACTAGCTATGACACTTAAAGGAAGTTGGGTCCCCTTGGATCGTGAGGCCTTTGGTCTTGCCCAGAGTGCCTAATGGAAAAGATGGCGAAATGAAGAGTCATGAGTCGTGAGTCACCCATAGAACAGTATTCACCATGTCTCGGCAGTAATTTGCTAGCACGCGTAGCATGCCCGCCGTAGAAACGGGCTATGTCGACAAACTGACACCAATTTTCATTGTCTATCTGTCAGTATGTTGATTTTACAGAGGTCACGCTACGCGTGCAGTTATTCAGGCATCGAGACCTGCGGTATTGGGTGCAGTGGTGGTCAGACTGGACAGTTGTAATATACTATCTGGTGGTCTACCATGTTGTAATTCAATATTGTTTCACTGAGAGATATAGCTATACAAGGTGTACCATAATACTTGGGTTCCGATGTGTAAAACCACTATTTTTGTAATAGATTATTTATTATCATCGACTAAATGTGCTGGCAACACCGAAAACGATCTAGAAAAAAAAGCGGTCGGTTAGCGCGGGAATCGCGGGATTCGCGGGCGATGAAAAATAGCTTAATTTTTTTTTTGGCGCGTCGACGTTTTACGCACATTTCCTATTTTGCATTAGATAGCAATATTCAAGTACCTAGGCTAGAGTATTATTATAGGAATGGTATTGTCAAAACCGTAACCATTGTAGCATCCAATTAAATACATATAATACCGAAGTGCAGCAGTTTTATTACAGTACCTACTCGTAAAACCTCTCGTGTGGTGACTGACCATGAAACTGAAACGGTTTTGTTCAATGACTTTTGGATTTTGACCAACTATCAATTCCTAAAGGTAGTTCATTTTTTTTGCGACTTTCTGAAGCTCGTAGAATAATAATAGCTACGCCATCTAGTTCCACCTCTTTCCCACACGTGTATCGTATAAGTACTATATTATTGATGTTATGGTTGGCCACTTACTGCCTCCGGGCTTCGGTATAAATAATTAGTTATTGTTCTGAGCGGTATAAGTATTCTACTGTTTGCACCCACCATTGCCATCGCATTAATTTGTTTTATTTACAATTATTTTACTGAGTAACACGCGTCAGCATAATTTTGAAAAAAATTATGAGGATCGATGATCGAGATCGATGTTTCATTTTGGAGATTTCGAATTCGATGAAAGAGTAGTACCGATACATAAGCCAAAAGTCGGTTATTTAAATGGTTTCGTTTTTGGATTGCGTTCCGGATCTATGGCAAGGCAATTGACACTGACTGACTGACAGCACTCTTTACTGACAGCTGTGTGTGACAGTTTCTAAACTTCTAAAGTGTAGTATCGTATTTCTATCACCCATAGTCCATACATTGATACATTCTTATCATGCTTGTAGTGATAGATGTAAACAATATTTTAATGAATTCCCATAGTTCATTATTCATTCTTTCTCGTGCGGCATTCACGTGTTCTTGAATCCGCCCTTAGAACGACCCACGGACCCGTACTTGCATTCCACTGTTAGCTAGGGACTTGGGTTCGTGTTATAAAGAAATTAAAGTTTGTTTTATGCTAACTCTGGATTACTGCGTCGCGTTGTGCTCATCAATGGAAAAGCCGATTGAACCAGATAAGGAAGACTGTTGTAATAGTGGCTGTAACCCTTGTATATTTGATATATACGAGAGGCAGTTGCTACTGTATGAAAAATACTTGGAGAGTGGACAGAGTGTATGTAATAATGATAATATATTCCAGAATAATGGTATATCACAATTGAATTACACTGTATTTAACGTTGTTAAGAACTTGCCAGTCTGTCATTCACACAATTGTATAACATTCAAAAGGGCAACTGTAAATAGTAATAAGGTTAGATGGGAACCTGGTGACCACTTTCTCTTTAAATTTAATGAAAATAAAAATGCTTGCACAAGAGCATATACTCCTTTAAAAGCTAAGCATGGACAGGCAGAAGGTGATTTCTCAATAATTGTTAAAAAATATGACCAAGGGGTAGTATCTACTCACTTGTGTAATTTAAATGAAGGGGATGCAACATTTTGGAGAGGTCCATACGGAAATTACAAATTGGAACCCAATAAGTTTAATAGAATTATAATGATTGCTCAAGGGACAGGGATAGCTCCATTTATTACCATCATAGGTGAAATTTTAAATAATGAAGATGATATGGCCAAAATAATATTATTATATTGTTGTAAATGTGAAGATTCTATACTATTCAGGGATGAACTTTATGCTTTCAAATCATATTGGAATTTTAAGTATAATATTTATTTAAGCACCTCAAGCACAAACAATTTTAAATGTAGATATCAAGAACCAATAAACAAACATAGACTAAGCAATGAATATTTAAACAATTTAAAACCTTTTCGAAACAGTGACCAGATTCTTTTATGTGGAGCTCCAATGTTCAGTGAGGCTTACAAAACTTATTTGAGTACAGAATTTCCTGAAATAGAAAATATAATCATGTTTTGATAATCCCTTCTTTTATTTGTGAATTACCTTATTCTACAGAGTGGAGATGGGTGCAAACCTCGAAGGGAATGGTATCATAGACCATTTAGAACATCTTATTTAGGTAAACTTGTCTTAGACAAAGTTTATTCTACTTTTTAAAATTTTAAGGTTTTTAGTAATAAAACCCATTTTTTTTCAATTATTGCCAATGGTGTCCAGTAAGACTTATTATGTTATTATTTATATTTGTGTAAAATGTTTCTCTGATGACACAGATGCTTTGAAATTATTTTGTTTGAGTAACGCACATTACATAAATAAAAAATAATCACATAACAACTTTTACTTGATGTTATTAGCAAATTATTGAAAAAAATGTATCTTAAAAACCTTAGTTTAAAAAAAGAAACAAAGGTACAGCCTTTGCCTACGACAAGTTTAGCTTAATATGTTCTAAATGGCCTAAGATATCATGCCCTTAAGTCATTGCACCCAACTCCCAAACACCCTGTATAACCTACTCAAGTAGGCTGCTGCAAACACACTTAGTCAAAATGGGGAATTAAAACACCTTCTGACACTAAGACTAAGTGTGAATGCGGTGCTCCCAACCAAACCATGGCAGCTCTGCCCTCCTGGAATGTCCTACACCTGCACATTACAGGACTTGAAGAAAACCACAGGTGCCGCGATTGTGGCCACCTACTGGAAATCCTAGAAATCAAAGCCGTATCATCGATACGAAAGAAGACCTTGCCCCCGATTCACAAACGCTCGGATTCGATTTTGATTCGATAAGTCGTATGTCTATCTTGTTTTGGCATTACGAAAGCGAGCGAGATATACATACGACTTTCCGAATCGAAATCGAATCCGAGAGTTAGTGAATACGGGGGCTGATCATAAATAAGTGTACCTCTACCAACAAGAATATGGTGTGAAGATTTGGTTCTATGCGATAATCAAACCTGCAATGCCTAAGTCAGACGCCAAGCTGCCGCGCCAAGGCAGGGGTAGCCAATGAAATTGAAATCATTGTTTATCCTTAAAGATAAAGATATATTTATTGCTTAACTGTGTACATTAAGTTATTATTAATAAACATTACATTTTTGGTTTCAACAGTCTACCCAAGTCGGATATGCAATAGTATTTTTGAAGTGATTTTAAGAAATTAGGGGCTTACAAACATATTTTTTATCAAAAAATTCATGCAGATTATATTTAGAATACATTATTAATTAACATTTTGACGTGACAACGTCTTATAAATTGGTTTGCCGGGTGACACTTCAAGAAACTGCGTTACGCTCCGCTCACGTTATGCGCTCACAATGAGAGCGAGTGAGAGGCACGCGTGCCTTTCACTTTTTATGTCTGTCTCTCTCGCTCTTAGGCGGGCTAACCATGCCCGAGTGGAAGGGACGCGTGCCTTTAAATATGTATATTTGTATATAAATACGTATGTATGTGTAAAGGTAAAAATAAAATTTTGTTAATATGAAATTCAGTGCGAGATTCTTTGTATAAATTAATGTTTTAAATATAATTCTTTGTATAAATAAATGTTTTAAATTGTTACTATTATTTCATCCTTCTTCCTACTATACGAATGAATATTCACATTAAAATTATTTTACCACTCAAAGTCGTTGTCACGTAAAACTTTCGCCCGTATACCGACTTTACAGGCAACCAATTTTTTTTTTAAATTGATTTTTAAACATATTTCCATTTAACAAACATTATTTTTTATCAAAAAATTCATGCAGATTATAAAATACATTATTAATTACTTTTGTTTTTCAATTGATTTTTAAACATATTTCCATTCAATTGTTTAATTGCTGGCGGTAAGTGATTGTACACACGAATAGCAGTAACATAGGTACTTTTATAATACATCATATTGTTAATTACCGGTAAATTAATGTCATATTTATATTGTTTCCGAATGTTCCTTTTAGAATCTGATTTTAAATTAAAATATTGCATATTGTTTTTAACAAATAAACATAATTCGAGTATATAAATATCAGTCAGTGTCAGAAAACCCTCCGTTTTGAAGACATCTGTTAATGATTCGGTACTATAAATGTTATATATTGTCTTAAGACATTTCTTCTGGAGAATAAATGTGGATTGTACGTTTGTCGAGTTTCCCCAAAATATGACACACATTTCCAAAATATGCATTTTTTGTAACACTTGGATTTGTAGTTTCTGCTAGAACTGACAATGCGTAGCAAGCGCTGGATATTCTTTTATTTTTTTTTTCAATATGTGCCTTCCAGTTTAAATGTTGATCTATTGTTACTCCTAAGAAATTTGTGTCTTTTACTTCTTCAATCGCTGTATCAGACATGATTACATTTAATTTAGTAGGTTTACTTTTAATAATTTTTTAATTTTTTTAAATTTGGTTTTAGAGACATTGACTTTTTTTATTGACTTCAACCAATTAATTACAGTTATTAATGTTTTATTTATTTCAGTTTCGTAAATATGGTCATTGGAATACTCATTTGAAATAAATATAGTTGCGTCATCAGCATACATTACACAAAGATGGTCAATTATATTTGGAAGTTCGTTAATATACAGTAAGAACAAAGGGGGCCCCAATATACTGCCTTGCGGTACGCCTAGTATTACAGATTCAAATTTAGATTTCACTATCTCCACCGTTTTTGTACGTTCATTATATACCTCAATAACACGTTCATTATATACCTTTTGTTATGAAAAATCTATTTGCGCAACTAGGTAGTAAAAACGATTCGTTTAGGGATGGGGACACCAATTTCTGTCATGGCATGACCCCTATGCCACGTAAAATCACCCTTTTCCCATTTTGTTTTGGATTGATTGTTGATCTGGTTTTGTTTTTGAAAGTTGTGATGCAGTTAGGTCGGATGCAGATCGGTCGGATTTTCGGTCGGATTTTTTTTATCGATAGGTATCGATAAAAAAAAAATGTTATTTTTATTGTGGATCATTACAATACAAAGATTGATGAATTCTAATATTAACATAGATGTTTCATATCTGCCGGCCGGTTTATTGAACCTACTTAACTACTCATCATCATCTGCCTAGCCGTTTCCCAAACTATCTTGGGGTCGGCTTCCAGTCTAACCGGATGCAGCTGAGTACCAGTATTTTACATGAAGCGACTGCCTATCTGACCTCCACAACCCAGTAACTGGGTAATACGATACCCCTTGGTAAGATTGGATGTCAGACTTTTTTTTGGCTTCTGACTACTCGTAACGACTGTCAAAGATCTACAAATAACAGCCGGGACCAACGGCTTAACGTGGTTTCCGAGACACGGAGGAAACTCGGTATGTAATTATGGTCACCCGTCCACGGACCCACCTTGGCAAGCACGGTTAACCTTAAAGATCGACCCGGGCGGCTGTTATTATTTAGCCACGAACTCCTCCTACCTACTAATAAAAAATAAAATTTTAGATTTTTCACAATACCCAGTTTACTTATGGTGGAAGCGATTCAAGCGATAAAGAAAGTGGCTCGCAAAATTCAAACTTTCTTAAGTGGGTGATAGACGTGCGAGTAAAGGCGGAAACACACTTACGTGTCGTGTTTATTATGGTTAGGGACATATTTGCATGGCGTGTCGTGTCGCAACGATGAATGAAACCGAATGCTTCTGGAGCGTCACGACACACCACGACACGTAAGTGTGTTTCCGCCTTTAAAATTGCCGTGCAAGTTCACCGGCAATCCAACCGGTTTGAAATCTTAGGCGCCCATTAGACGGTAGGTTTTGCCATGGCCAGCTTCAGTAAATTTCTCTATCGACATTAGACGCTCACTCTGACTGATCGTCAGTCAAACCTAAGAAATTGCAGAGCCTACACCAGTATATCCAAAAAACCGGCCAAGTGCGAGCCGGACTCGCGCACCGAGGGTTCCGTACAAACCAAAATTACTGAAGAGAATAAATAAAAATATGTGATGGTGTTCGTAATTTTTCCATTATATGTGCTATAAAACATTGCTTCATGACAAATTTCAAGATTCTAGGTCGACTGGAAGTACCTTTTAGGTTTTGATTCCCTTGCGAGTAGTTGCGAGTTTGAAAATATGCGGCTTAAATTGCTGTTTCTTTTGATTGCGTTGACATAGAAGTTTGATTTTGTTACAGCTTAAAGGTATTATAGACCTAAGTATTTGATATGAATTTCAATTTAATACCTCTACGCGTTCATGAGGAAAGGGGTAGTAAGTTTAAAATTATTTTTATAATATGATGTAACTAAAAATTTACGGTTTTCGCAATTTTTTCTTTATCTGTGCTATAAGACGTTGCTTCGTACCAACTTTCAAGATTCTGAGTTCACGGGAAGTACCCTGTAGGTTTTGATTCCCTTGCGAGTGTCGAAAATTTGGGGAAATTTGCGGCATAAACGGCTGAATCTTTTGATTGCGTTGGCTTAAAAAAAATTACTTACCGCCCTAGGGTTATATATATGGGGCATTACAGCCAAGTTAACCTGTATGTTATGACACTGTTTACGTGCAAGTGTGATGAAACGATAATTGCGGCGCACTTTTTGAATTTGGAACATCTTAGTGTTCAGCGCCAAAGAAATCGAACGCAAACTATATTGTTTGAATAAAGACTGGCTGGTACGACGGCCCATAGTCGCGCCGCCAGTTGAATAACAATAAATTTTCATAATTGCGAAAATATCTCAAATTATAAGTTTTTAGTTGTTTTATTATTAGATACCATTTAATCTCAATTTAGTTGTATCTATGTTTTATTAAATAATAATATTACACTAGAATACGAGGCGCCTGTTTTCTCATAGTGGGTGATGAAAAGCAGAGTGTTTCTCTCGGCTCGGGCGACGTACTTTGAATCCCTCGCTACGTTCTGGATTCTACTAAAGAATCCCTCGCTACGCTCGGGATTCTACTCTAGAATCCCTCACTTTGTTCTGGATTTAAAAAAGCGCCCTCGCCGTAAAAATATTATTTTGCTCCCCTATGATACAATCTACTATTTTTACCCTAACTTTTCTTTTTTTTTGTTAGTTTTTAAAACGTAATAAGATACCATTCCTAAATAACACAAAGCTTCTTCCGTCGATGACATGGTAATACAGTGTGAACCAGCTTCAGCCAGTGTTTTTAGCTAAATTACGTATTCAGAACCATTCACTTTGCGAATGTGGTGTAGAAGAGGGCACTCTAGAACATATATTTTTCTTTTGCCCTAATCTTTTAGTCCCCCTATATGATTTACTCCCTCCCAATTTTCCCAGACCTATTAATATCCCATACCTATTAACACTCGTCGATTCCCCACTAATTAAAACGCTCCAAAAATTTATTGTATTAAATAACATTAAACTATAATAGTGGATTTATGCGCAGTTATTTATATCACTTTGGTGCATTGTGATCGTCTTTTAATTAAATTAATTTGTGTTGTCTGTGATCACTTACAATTATCACTTATATTTACTATATTACTAACAAATATATTCATTGTGTTGTGTTGTCTTTTTAGGTATGGTACCCACTCACATAGACCCAGTTAAAAAACTGTACTGAAGGCTGTATAACCGGTCAACCTCAACAGATACACTTTGTTTACCTCAACCTTGACATTGGCAGAATCATCGATAAAACGATGGAGCCATTACCATAAAATTGGAATTGGAATTGGAGCCAGCTTCTCGTGTGTCACCGAGACGTCGAGCCGAGTAAATTCGCGATCTTAAAAACCGCGTAGGTACTTAGAGTTCGCACGTCTATCACCCACTTTACGTTTTTTTTTCAGTTTGGAGGTCAGTGTCAGGTTGTATTTTGATTTTAATATAATTCGCGGCCGTAACAAATACGGCTTTCCTGAGTTATATTCATTAAAATCATCAATACAACCCTTTATGTTCATTTTAACCCCTCCTTCGCCCCTTCGGCCCTCTGCATGTGCATAGTAAGGGAGGGAAAAGGAAATTCTTTGTAAATCAAGAGTACCGTACTTGTTTGGTAAATGGTAAAAATGGATTCCAAAACATTGTTATTTCTTTATAACTGTTGTACCTATTCAATTGTTGTTTGTCTCCGTCCGCTTGTCAATTACTGAATCAATTATTTACTTGGCTCAAGATGCAGGATGTATTAGGTACTATACTCCATAATTCTGCCCTCCTTATTGCAAACGCAGTACTTGCAAAATGGCGGTTTGGAGATAAACGCGCAAAACATATTTTTTGATATCTAGACAACAAGACTATGTTATATAACTTTTGAATTGTACCTAAAAAACAAGAAAAAAAACAAGCTTTCTATTGACATATTTTTTTCTTTATTTAACTGTCTCATTTGGACAAAAAGCGCAGTACTGCATTTTAATCTACCATCTCGGCTTGTGTGCATTACAGTATAACTAAGGCCAAATGCAGTATTCGTGTTCATTACTGCAAAATCATCTAGCATGTGTTCAATACTGCGTTTTTAGTTAGCAATCATGTCCTATTCTCATGCCCGGTACTAGTTTAAAGTTTGGTAAGCTTCTGTAAAAATAATTTCAATAGATTACAAAAGGTTTTTTATTAAAATCTATAAATATTAATAATAATATTGGCACTTGATTTTGTAAAACCATGTATAATTATACAAGGTTTCACAAAATCAGGTGCCAATATTTTCAGTGATTAACTTAAATAAGATATTTAACAACTTGTCCCAAAAAAAAAAAAAAGGCGAAGAAAACTTGTTCAACTTTGCCATATTAATGAAAGGGTTTCATATTTTTGGCCTGCATATACTTTCTGTTCTCACTTATAAATTAAAATTACTCAGAAAGCAGAATGGGTCCTGAAGTAAGGCATCTGCCCTAAGGTCTAACAGCCATAGGTAAGATTTTTGCAAAGCAAATTAAAAACAGCTTTTCAAGCACAACCTTGCTACTAACACGAGTTTTGGCAATTCGCAGTACGTTCGGAGTTATTGACCTAAATTGATGACAAGCAAACGTTAGCCATAAGATAATTATACACTATTGAATAGAGCTTTTTAATTAAAATTTTTACTAGGTACTAGCACCAGTTAAACTAATTCGTAGTCTGTTCGGAATTATTGGCCTTACTATGTGACTCATAATTCATAAAGCAACGAAGTTAGGATTTTTTGGGGTGACTAGTTAAATTTTACACCAATGGTGTATCATTGTAGAAAACTTTAACTACTTACTAATACAACTTTTTCTAACTCATGGTCTGATCGGAGTTATTGACATTATTGATTCGGGACGAGAATCATTAGCATAGTTACCTCCTTGAATTTGACGAGGATACAAAACAACACTTTGTATATATGTTACTGGTTGGACACCGTAGTTAAGGTTGTTTGCAAACAATTAAGATTTTCTTGGCAACCAATAGTAAAAATGTATAAAGCTTTTCAAGGAATAGTGCCAGTAACATGACTTTCGCCAATTCGTAGTCCGTACGGAGATTTGAAATAGGTGACTATTTGAGCTCCGTAATTAAGATTTTCTGGGTTACCAATAACACAACTTTTGCTTTCTCACGGTCTGTTCGGAGTTATTGACCTAAGTAGGTGACAAGATGGATAGCAAAGTTAAGATTTTATTTGCAACCAATTAATATTTTCCCAACCACTATAAGATATACAATATTGAATAGAGCTTTTTAACGTGAACCTTTGCTTCTAGCACCTCTTTAACTAATTCGTAGTCTGTTCGGAGTTATTATCCTAAATACATTAAGGACCGAAGCGAAGTTAAGATTGTTAGGGTGACAAATAGCAATACAATTACACCATTCGAAAGTGCTTTTCAATGAGAACACAACTACTAATACAACTTTTGCTAATTCGTAGTCTGATGGGTTTTATTGATCTAACTAAGTATTTGATTGGGCACCAAAAAGTAGCTCTTCTCTGACTATTAATCAAGAAATGTTGTCAAAGCAAGATAAAATCTTCTTGAAGAGATCGATCCATTAATTACATCTTAACGCTATTGGGCGTTTGGGCAGAATTAACGATATGTCCAACATACTTTTAAAAGGATTGGCGGAGTGGCTGAGCCCTACACTTGTTCAGTCCGTGGATGACGTCGACGCACTGATGTGCTAGCACTAAACGCGGCACTGTACTTTGCGGCTTCGGTGTATGAGTAGCTCTTTGTTTCCCTCGCTACTCTCAAACGCAGCACTGTAGAATACTGCGTTAAGTTTTGGAGGCGTAAGAGTAGCTCTTTATATTACTCGCTACACTCAAACGCAGCACTGTAAAATACTGCGTTTAGTTTTAGTTAGTGTTGGTTGCAAAAAACTTATATGCTAAATGAAATTGCAGTAAACGTAGCAAGTACTGCACAACCTTGTAGCACATGTTGAATGCTGCATATCTTGTTAGCAAAAGCAATATTTTTGTGCAAGTACTGCGTTTCTCGTTACATAAAAAACATGTTTATAATAAAAAAAATAATGAGTATTATTTTTTTATGTATAGATTAGCCCCTTGAGGTGTCATTTTTGCAAAAAAGTGAAAATCCCAAAAATGTCGATTACTGCAAGTACAATTAGCAGGGCAGAATTATGCTCTATGTGCAGGATGTTCGAGTTCGAGCCCGATTCCCGAGAACGAGAAGCTATGACGAGAAGGCAGATGAATGAATATTATTCAATCGTGCGTGTGACAAAGAGTAAAGAGTTTAAGTAGTGTTGCATGGTCCTTTACACGCGTGGCCATATTCGAAACTAACACCGCCACCATGTTAGGGTTTCGTATATCCGAATACAAAAACGGAACGTTTATAGGATCACTCGCGTGTCTGTCCATCGTAGCCAATTTGTTTCGAATCTGTAGGACCGGTTTACCTAACCTTCACCCACTCACTCATTCTTCATTGGTTTCTATTTACCGAGTGAAAAACATTTTCTTAGCTTTTGCGGCAAGCAAAAAACAAACTCACCCTACGCGGCGAAATGTTGTTAGTAGGCACGAGATGGCGCCATGTTAAGATTTTATTAAATTCATATTTAATAACAATTTGGTATGAAGTACACAAATTATAACAACACATTATATATATTTTCAAGCGAATGTTTCGCATACAAACGTAAATGTATAGATACTTAATTCAAAGGTATTTGCTTTGCGAGGTTGCATTTATTTTTTTCTATTCTGGCAATAGGTAGTGATGTAAGTTCGATATGGATTTTTTCGCGCCGGCGCGAAACGTGTTTGCTTCTAACTTCCTTGTATTTTTCACGTATTGACTATTTCAATGAAATAATGCTTTTAACCTGAATCAGTTAAACTATATAAGCCTAGTATTTGTAACAAACGTACAAATGATGTATGAAACATAACAAATTACATAAGTGAGAAAAAAATAGAATGCATTAATAATAATTATATAGAATGTTATTGGGCTAAAATCAGTGCTAAAATATTATTGAAGTGTGTTTGACAAAAATGGGTTCTATCGTGTTAAGAAGTTTATCTATCCTTCTAGGAGTGTTTTTTGTATTCGTTGGAATAACAAAGCTAACGCCATTTATTTCGAAGGAACTACATAAAGATTTGGTAAGCATTTTTATCAGTTGTCTAGCAAACAGATTATAAGGTCGCTAGGTGCATTTAGATTTTTGTAGCAGAGCGAGGGGCTTGCTATTTTGGTATTTGGCCTGCCGCCTAATACCAGCACGGAGTCGTCTCGTTGCGACAGCTCACGGCGTGACTCGATCGCGAGCCGCGGTTCCCCCCTGCGCAGTGCGCCGATTCTTAATCATCTGTAATTTATTTGTTGGCGCATGTTACATATTTGAACAGGTACATTTTAATCGATCCTCCTACAACAATGTTGGCAACCAATAAAATATTTGTTCAATAGGTGTTGTGATTGACACGGCACTGCGGTTCTAGGAATAATATAAGTAATATATTTAGAGATATCTACTAGGTGCTCTAAATATTTGGTTTGGAGTGTAGCCTTAGGGGCGCTATGGCGCGAGGACTTTTTTTTTCTCAAATTATTTTGGTTTTTTGTACACCATCTCATAGTTTTCTACTAGAGCAACAGTTTCTTTCCAGAAAAGATTTTCATCTGAGCTACCACTTTGGAAATATAGATAGTTTTATAAAAATTAAATAAAATTCTGAGGCCCATATTTCGGAAACGGTGCGTCTTGGGTCCATACTTCTCAGAGCCTAAATGGTTTTTATGGTCAAGGTTAACCCGAAACTGTAATTTTTTTTTCCAATTTTCGTATTTTTTTTTTAAATCTACTAAGACGATTTTTTCTTTTTTTCTTGTTTTCTTTGCTGCTCTTAGTGCCCCTATATTTTTAGCGTTGTGTTCCCGCAAAGATATCCCTAGGTTAGGTTAGGTTAGAACTGTGACCAACTACGCGCGAGCCGAGCGAGCGAAGCGAGCGGTGCCGCGGTAGCGGCCGGCGAGCGCTACCTCGAAATTGGTCGCGAAACTTTTCTATGTATTTTTTTCATAGTGCCCCTAAGGCTACACTCTGACCAAATATTTGTCTCTAAATATATTAAGCATTAAACAGGGCAAAAAGTAGCACGATTTTCAAAATAAATGATAGCCTCTAATTAATTGAAAAGGGAATGAGATTGAGGTAGATACCTATTTATGTGATCGTTATTCGGCCGTTAAGATACTTGTTGAGAGTAAAATATCAATTAATTAAGCTTTAATGTGTCTGTTAAATCAGTATCAAACAACACTTTAAAAGACGAAACGTGCTAGCTAATTAGTACCTATAGGTATGGTTAAAATCAATCTGAACGTGGCCCTTGATATCAAAATCTCAAAAAATGGACCTGTCGTTTACAAAACTTTAAAGTCATCTAAAAGGTCCGTCAACATATTAAGTACCTACATAGTAAGCATATTAGAGAAACTGAGCTGCCATGATATTGTACGAAGTGGTGTCGATGCGATTTGGACTGGTGAGAATGAACAGCCAGCAGTACACCACCACTAGAGTTCATCCTAAAATTTCCTAGTTATCTATATGAAAGGACATGACGTCTCTACAGTCCAACCTTTCTTTACGAAACTTAAAAGCCAACAAATAACTTGTGTTGGTGATCAGATTGTGTTGCAGTCTGGGGTAAATGCAATTGTTTCCAATTAAACTGTCCTCCAATAGCAAACACAATGAATACCAATCAAATAATCAACCACTTAATAAGTAGGTACCAAGTGGACTTTGGAAGTTTGGACAGGTACAAATGTCACATCGTTAGTTTGCAATTGCCACTAACAATCAATCATGTCCGTGAAATTTTAGTGTAGGATTGCTTGCAAAACATAGTTCAAGCTGTAGATGACAGAACCTGTTCAATGAACCGTTACCAAACAATAGTAAAAGTATCATCGGAATCCATGCAACCATTTTAAAAGAAAAAGAGCAAACAAACGGACAGATGATTGACAGATAGACGTAAATATTAAAATTATTGATTCGTATTTCGTTGTTTGAAACAGCTACGACTAACGCGACTCACATGACCTCTATGATTTTAAATAGATGATGATGATGGGAATAACTCTATGTTACGACACTAATTTAACTGTCCTTGTCCTTTCCACTATCTGAAAATAAAAGAAGAAAATAAATACCCTAGTTCTTAGTCTAGATACTTTCACAGAGATCAACTGAAAATTAATATAATTATTAATTAACCACTGTTAAAACAGCACTGCTCTTGAATCGCATGTGACTAAAAGACTGACGAATATAAATGTTGATGAATCGAGAGGGAGAGGAAGACCAAGAAAACGATGGATGGATGGTGTGAGGAATGATATTAAAGAAAAAGCAATAAATGATATCGTGACGGTTGACTGAGGAGAATTGAAGAAAAAAACTTATTGTGCCGACCCAAAGTATAATCTTGGGACAAGGGCAGAAAGATGATGATGCTCTTTAAACGGCAAAGTAAGTTATCATGAGAAAACTGCGCACTTAGGTATCCTAGAATCAAAAGTTCAACATGACACATATTCAAAATTTTAACTCGGCGTTGGTAGGTGTCACACTGTGGGTTCATGTAGATTGGCGGCTGCATTATACTTTTACGTATCGAAAATCCCTCCCTCAGTAGGGATATTGGTGCAGCAGTGCCATAGAGAGGCACACGTAAACATTCCCAGCTGGCTATGTAGCCTCTTTAGATCCCTTGATCCTAAACCAACAAACGTGAGGTTTTCATGCTATCTTAGTGGCAAAACATTTTTCAAATTCTGAGTTTGTTGTATGTCTAGGTATGTTTAATACTGTAAATGTAAACAAACTCCGAAAAGCTATCATCGTTCTTAACAATACTTATGTAAACACTAGCATCTTCCAATGATAATAATACAAATCAGAGCTCGAGTCTGGAACTGGATCCAACGATCCCATTCAATATCCGTATTTTACGTAAATTGTTATATCGGGGATATCTATAATAAAGACTGCCTTGAAATAGTTTTCGCCTTGGTGATCATGTAAACATTAACGATCCAATGTAATAGACTGATTAAATCTAACATATTGTAAATGTTGATGCTAGTGGCAAAAGAAGTATAAGAACTTGACACAGTTTTTTTAAACGGCATCGTCAATGTGTGTAATTAATCGATTACTGTGTTCATTATCGTCTTGTAGGAACCTCATCTGCAGTGGATGGAACATTAAGTTAGATCATTTATAGTCTCGGTCGGTGTGACTGCACAACGAGCAAAAGGCGCAAAGAGGCTCGTTTATGACACCTCTGGGTCTAGTTTCGTTTGTCTTCTGCTAATATTTAACTAAGTAGCTCCCTTATTTCTGCTTCTTGTCTTTCCTCTGCTAACTTAAATTTAGTACTACTACTCGAAGAAAGGATAGACGGTGTATCTATGTAAATACCTTCCGTATACCAACCTCGCATACTGCGGAGAATACAGGTGATACAGGTAAAATAATAGTAACAAAAGCTTATTTGTTTCAGAGAAAAGAATATGTGAGATACGCAAAAGTGTTTCCTTTAACGGAAACATTAGACTTCAAGTTACCTTCCAAATGGTACAGAAGGGCTGTGGGCGGTCTCGAAATATTATTTGGACTAGCCCTGGCAACAATACCTAGTCGTAAGTAAATGCTTTGTTTTTTTTTTGTAATTGTAGATGCACCGATGCAATTTTATCACCACTGTTCTGGAACTAAAATCAACTTGCAATGGCTTTGAATTATTTGGCCCGCCTCACTTTCAACATTTAATATTATTTTCAAAATAGCGAACACTGATAAAACTATTGTATGAAACGATAGCTGGCATCGATACAAACAAAAATTGTTTAAGACAAAATCTTAGTGTCACGTTTCAGAGATATAAGCCATCAAAGTTACAATCTCTGCAAACAGCACAACTTTGATAGCATATACATATTGCTAAAATGTAAAGGTTTAG
Organism: Cerastis leucographa; assembly: GCA_963082945.1. Classification (NCBI taxonomy): domain Eukaryota; kingdom Metazoa; phylum Arthropoda; class Insecta; order Lepidoptera; family Noctuidae; genus Cerastis; species Cerastis leucographa. Next base: position 15,805,884 of record OY720385.1, on the reverse strand, counting down.
AAGATTTTGTCAAAAAAATATTTGTTTGTAGGTATTGATGCCAGCTATTGATTGACATAGGTTTTATGCGTGGCTGATAAAATCGAAGTTGTACTGATAATCCAGGAAAATTAGGGGGTTCACCTCGGAATGAGAGATAGTCTGCTATAAAGTTGTATAAACCTTTATTTTGACACCCTAAAACTTGTCTCAAAATCTACTTATCGTAGGGTGTCCGCGACTAAAAATTATTCCACGGTCAAATTTTAATGTCAAAAAAACTATTTTTACACGTTTATTGGAAATATCTCGTTTCCTATGGGTTTTATGCTATTTTTATTTAATATAAATATTGAGAGGATTCAATTCTCTACAACTTTTGTAATTTTTTTTATATCTTGAACCATTTTCGAGATAGAGGGCACAGCGCGCGCAGTGTGTCAACCTGTAACCCGTAGTCCCGATTAAAAACACGCCTTATAAAGTTTATAAATTATTGATAAACTAGCGACCCGCCCCGGCTTCGCACGGGTGTAATGCAGATACTAAATACACTACAGAAAAACTGTGAACCTTGTATATAAAAACATAGCGGCCCGCTCTGGCTTCGCACGGGTATAAAATATATAGCGTATGTCACTCACTGAAGAAATTATTAAAATCGATCCAGTAGTTTTGATTTATTCATTACTGCCCATGGCCCGCACGCGTTAAATTTGGAGTAAAACAATTCCCCTTTCCCTATATCATGAAGATTTCCTGCTATCTTTGGAATATCTAAATTCATGCACTACACTTTTACTTATTTACTTTTTTACATTTTTTACCTATTTATTTTATTTTTACAACAATTAATATATTACAGAATGTCTTTAAATACAACGTTCACAGCTTTCTTGTCATTAGACAATACAAAAATTCCGCCCGGCCGGCCGGTACCGTCGCAAACGCTACGTCCCGCAATTTTTAAAACTGTAAATCTTCGAAAATATTCATTTAAATCATATGCTGTAAAGAGCCATATAGATCTATATTAAATCAACAATTTATTTAAGGTATTTAATTGGATAAGGATTAATGCTGTATTGGTTAAAATCGCTTCGAAAATTAGGCATTATTTGTCGTAAAAAGTAAATGACAAAAAAATGATATTGTGGGATATCCATAAGAGATAGACATATACCATCGCGGAGTTTTCAGTAGACCTTTTCAATGTGTACAATACTTATTACATTATTTTGATAAATCTCGTAGGGTTCAGCCTGCGTTTGCAATGTAAGCGTAAAAAAACCCCCGACACAAAAAACCTCTAAAAAACCAAAAATAAAATCTCTCGTCTTAGCGTCGGGAGTCCGCTTTGTTATGTGCTTGTACTAAGCGTTCTACTTAGCGGTCCCCCAACGCTAAGACGCTTGGATTATTTTATTTATGGTTTTTTTAGAGGTTTTTTGAGTCGGGGGTTTTTTAAATTTTTAATTTAATTTTTACTTCATGCTTTTTAAACTTATATTGTTTTATCTTAGCCTTGACTGTCCCAATACTGGGCATAGGCCTCCCCCATTGCTTCCACTTTTCTCGGTGTTGCGTGTCATCTCGCCAATTTACGAAAACAGCAAAAATTAAAAAAAAAAACTTTCTGGGGGGTGGGGGGGGGGGGTTAGCACCCCACCCCCCCTGGAAATGCCCATGGTGACAAGTGACAAGATTTCAAATTTCGAATCGATCAGACCTGTGCAAATTGTTAATTTCCCTTCAACTAGAAAAGAGGTGATGGCCTTCAAACGGCTGATCAGATTTTATTGAAACATAGCTAAGAACACTCTCGATTAAAACACCTTTCAAACGAAACCAATTTAATCAAAATCGGTTCATCCGTTTAAGAGCTACGATACCACAGACCGACACACAGATACACAGATACACACGCCAAACTTATAACACCCCTCTTTTTTGGTCGGGGGTTAAAAAGGTTAAAAATGATGGTTAAATACGACATCACATTAGAAACCTCAAAAATAACAGTATTTCTCCACTATTCAATGGATGTTATTATACATAAAAACCTTTTATGTTGATTAAATTGGTGTCATTTGAAAGGTATTTTAATCGAGAGTGTTCTTAGCTATGTTTCGAGAAAATCTGTTCAGCCGTTTGTAGCTCATCACCTCTTTTCTAGTTGATGAAGGGATTTAAACAACTTCTACGGGTCTAGTTGATTGGAAATTTGAATTCTTGTCGCTTTCTCACCATGGGCAACGCCAGGGGGGTAGGCTGCACATCCCCCCTCCCCCCTAAAATCTCAAGTTTTTTTTTTTAATTCATATCTTTCCTTGTTTTCGTTAATAAGCGAGAAGGGGCGCAACACCAAGAAAAGTGGAAGGAATGGGAGGAGACCTATGCCTAGGAGTGGGACAGTCAAGGCTAAGAAAAAATAATTTAAGTTTAAAAAGCATGAAATAAATATTAAATTAAAAATTTAAAAAACCACCGACAAACAAAACCTTTAAAAAACCAAAAATAAAATTAATCCAAGCGTCGTAGCGTCGGGGGACCGCTAAGTAGACCGCTTAGTACATACACTAAACAAAGCGGACCCCCGACGCTACGACGCTTGGATTAATTTTATTTTTTTAAAGGTTTTGTTTTATACTATGTAGTGATATATAATTCTAAATAATTTGCATTTTTTATTATCATTCCGAGATTCTTGCCCTAATTTGACTAATTTTCTTGGACTATGATGGTGCCAAGTGAATTGATTCTAACTTAGATAGTTCATATTATGGAACGTGAAGCTTTAGTGGATTTTGTCTCATTCAAAACTTGTTTGTATTGATACCAGCTACAGTGGTGGATTTACAAGTTTTCAAGGTATAGGCCGTAATGTTTTTGCCGCCCTTGCCTCTACAATTTTCATATCCTAGATAATTTTCACAATCTAACAATTTCGTTGAAATATTGCACGTAAAATATTTTTTAACCCCCGACCAAAAAAGAGGGGTGTTATAAGTTTGACGTGTATATCTGTGGCATCGTAGCTCCTGAACGGATGAACCGATTTTGATAAAATTGGTGTCGTTTGAAAGGTATTTTAATCGAGAGTGTTCTTAGCTATGTTTCGAGAAAATCTGCTCAGCCGTTTGAAGCTCATCACCTCTTTTCTAGTTGATGAAGGGATATAAACAACTTCTACGGGTCTGATCGATTCGAAATTTGAATTCTTTTCACTTGTAACCATGGGCATCGCCAGGGGGGGAGGCTGCACACCCCCCCCCTGCCCCCTATGGGCTAGTGATTTTTTTTAAATTTACAACTTTCTTTTTTTCATTAATTGTCGAGAAAACGCGCAACACCGAGAAAAGTGGAAGCAATGGGGGAAGCCTACGCCCACGATTTGGACGTCAAGCTTAAGATAAAACTATAAGTTTAAAAACCGTCGGTTAAAAAACGTTAAATTAAAAATCTATAAAACTCCCGACACTAAAAACCTCTAAGAAACCAAAAATAAAATAATCCAAGCGTCTTAGCGTCGGGGGTCCGCTTTGTTTTGTGCTTGTACTAAGCGGTGTACTTAGCGGTCCCCCGACGCTAAGACAAATGTAATGTAACAAATCTAATGTCAGTCTCGATGACTCGATTTTGATAAACCATGATTCAATAATTTTGCATGCCTTAAGGTAGAATCACTTGAAACATGTGAATTGTTTAACACCATTGTAACAATATTTTCTGCAATAAATGATGGGGGCGGCGAACTAGCTGTTTTACTCTAGAATATGGAAATTTGCTACACCGAATGTACAGCGACAAGTGAGAGGGGAAAGTCATCCGCAAAATTTGTTGCAGTCTTTTATCTGTAAAACATCAGAAAAACGTCATGCAGAAATCTTTCTAATTTCTACGAGGAAGCAAAAAAAAAATGAAATTCGTTCAGCACTTCCAGTCTACTCAGCCTGCTGGTAAATCCGCCACTGACCAGAGAGTCAGAGTAGAATAGAGTTTCGTCAATGTAGCGCAAGTTTGGTGACAATTTGAGTTTGCCATATTGTAAAGCACGCAAAGTAGAAAACCTTGTTTTTTTTTTGTGTTCGGGTTTAACATAATTTGTTACAAAACCTGGATGCTCAGGTTGGTATGAGAATAGATCGTTTATTCATAAATTTACGAGCCTTCCTGTCAAAAATGTTGCGTGATTCTGATACTATGAAAACAGGCAAACCAGTGGCATGCATCGTGCCGGAAAGAAGTGATGTCATTATTTTGACGCTACATGAATAGAAAATTTAAATAGGTCTTTGATACTGCTTAAAAAATGTTACTAAAGGCCACTTAGTAGTCAACTAAAATGTAGGTATAGATAGGCTGTCATATGACTATTAAAAAAAGGTCATGCTGGTTAACCCTCATAATAAGTCTCCTAAGTATGCACCGTTAGGCCTACAACGCACTACTGGCTAGTCGCAATGCGGCGCGCCGGTAGTGCATTAAGCCATTGGATGGTCACGAACTCGCACGACAAATAAGATCGACGGCGACCTTTACGGTGAAAGAGAGGTGGTCTATTGGTCTTTTGATATACCTAAGCCTCAAAGTAAAGCTAAAGATCCATACGTTGAAATGTAAAAAACCTCTAAAAACCAAAAATAAAATTAATCCAAGCGTCGTAGCGTCGGGGGTCCGCTTTGTTTGTATATATATTTTTATGTACTAAGCGGTATACTTAGCGGTCCCCCGACGCTACGACGACGCTTGGATTAATTTTATTTTTGGTTTTTTAGAGGTTTTGTCCGTCGGGGGTTTTTTAAATTTTTAATTTATTTTTTATTTCATGCTCTTTAAACTTAAATTATTTTTTCTTAGCCTTGACTGTCCAACTCCTGGGCATAGGTCTACTCCCATTCCTTCCACTTTTCTTGGTGTTGCGCCTCTTCTCGCTTATTAACGAAAACAAGGAAAGATATGAATTAAAAAAAAAACTTGAGTTTATAGGGGGGAGGGGGGGTGTGCAGCCTACCCCCCTGGCGTTGCCCATGGTGAGAAAGTGACAAGAATTCAAATTTCCAATCAACTAGACCCGTAGAAGTTGTTTAAATCCCTTTATTAACTAGAAAAGAGGTGATGAGCTTCAAACGGCTGAACAGATTTTCTTGAAACATAGCTAAGAACACTCTCGATTAAAATACCTTTCAAATGACACCAATTTTATCAAAATCGCTTCATCTGTTTGGGAGCTGCGATGCCACAGACAGACACACAGATACACACGTCAAACTTATAACACCCCTCTTTTTTGGTCGGGGGTTAAAAAATGTGGTACAAAGTGGCCTCGCCTTGTATTGCTGTCTATGCATATTGTCTACATAATTATATGCTCAGTCGATTTCGGTATTCAAAGCGCTGTTTGTCACCGTCAGTTATTTATGCAGACATAAAGTAGAAGCATAAAATTGAGAGTGTGTACTGGCAAGTGCGAGGTTAAATACTAGTACATAAAAAACTATAAATAAATAAGTATTTCGAATGTGTTTAGAACCAGTGTAGAATAGAAACTTAAAGTTTATACTTCAACATTTCGAATTGAGAATCTGAAAAAACGGGTCAAATTTTTCTACTGCAAATTCAAACGAGTGCTTAGAATCCTTAATTAAATTGTTTTTTTTTTTATGTTTCAGATAAAATTAAGAATACAGCTAATATTGGCCTCGTCCTGTTGATGATATTAGCAGCATATTCGCATATAATGGTAGGCGATCCCTTCGATCGCTGTGCGCCGGCGCTGGTATTCTTCTTCATGCTGAGCGGAAGACTTGTTGTTTGGTAACAAGTTTTACTTTAGTATTGCACGATACCATCACACTAAGCAAGACTTTATCAATAACAAAGAAGATTTTAAAGAAACTCAATCACAATAATCGACGAATCTAGATTGGTCAATAATTTGGCTGCAAGCTATGCCCGTGGGTGGTAGGTAATTATTGACGTCAGAGCTGGTCAATTTTAGCCGAATATTCTTCGAATTCATGTCATCGCACCGTTGCCGCGTTGATATAAAACGTTCATACAAATATAAAAAAAAAAACTAGAAAAAAAAAATGATCTGAACTGAACTCAGTAATAAAAAAGTTGTAAAACGCCAGAAAGTGTTTTACAGGCGCATAAAACTTGTTAGATATTTTACCAAGCTTAAGATTAAGTCCCAAAAGCTGCTTTGTGATATTATATGAATGAGTATCATAAACTTCTACGGTACCTATGCTATGTGCCTTCAAGGGTAGTGCACCTTGGCCAATTTTTATGTGGTATAAACAAGAGTTACGAAATAAAATTTGTGCTATCGTACACTAGCATTGTTTTGGCATTGGGCCAAGGAATCCGTGATGACGAACCACTGTGTCGCGCAAATAATACCTACAAGTTCCAGCCGATCGGGTTATTGCAATTTACAAAACTGTAATAGACATCAGTCCTGCAAATGAGAAAATTCAACTACAAGTGCTTGGCAACCGGTCCCTTTAGCATTAAAGAGATATTCTCAGTTATTAAAAATTACCGACGTGATAAAATCAACACTGTGAAAGAAAACTATTTATATCACGGCTTAATGTACTGAGCAGTGAGCTGGGCTAGGGCAATAATTTAGGTGTCCTAAAATTCTGTTGGATTTGGACTTATTAATCACTTGGATAAATACTTAATCCGTACATCCATCTACATTTCTACTTGAAAATAATTTTTGTAACATTCAATAAAGTGTTACTATTTTAACAGGTATCAAATTAGCCGCCGCGAGGAAATGGAGAGAGCCACTGCTACACAGAACGGGAATGGGCTCAAGCGAGAATAATTAAGTTTTAAGAATAATATGTTATACTTTATAAGCAGTGGATACCTACGTGCAAAATCTTGATATAATAGAGTCATATTTTAGAGTAAAATTACTCAAAAGATGTGACCAAGTTCTCTATGAATGTCTGAGTTTAGAAGACATTCATGGTTTTACTGGGAAACTTAGAATTATTTAAAAATACATTGGTCGATGGGTAATTAATGAATCACACTGTGATGATACTAGTCAAAAGTTGCGATTATTTAATAACTTTGTTACATTCAGCTTTTTAGTTTAAAACCCTGATAGTGCATATTGTTGTGAAGAGTTAACCATTTGGTTAATTAAAATAGAACGTTCAAGTTAATTTCTAATTCTCTAGGTGGACGCGCCTCAAGAGAGTAATTTGTACCTAAAAGTGATATTAATTTAAGCGATACGTGCTAGGTTCATTTTGTATGTGTGAGTGAAGTGTATTTGTGTCACGTTTGTAGATTCATAACAATAACTGCCAATGCATATTGATAGGCTTATTAGTAAATATTTACTGCACTTTATTGTATAAAATAACAGGGCACCTTTTTGATGTACTTTTTATTATTTGCTCAATCACAGTAATAATTAATAATGCCAAGCTTCTTAATATTTATATATTTAGTTTTCAATCATTTATTTCGATGTACCTAGTTCTTAAACAAAAATAAAGGTTACATAAAAGGCAACTTTAATATTGTGTTAATAATATATATATATATATATATGTAATAACAATGATTTTATCTTACTGTTTATTATGTGGTGTGTGATGTAAGTGAAGTAATGTTCAATGAATAAATGGGAAGTATTACCAATATGTTTTATTTGTATCTTTATGTACCTTTTATAAGAATTATAATAATTCGATAACAATAGGTTATAGTGCTTAATACAATATTAATATTTTACACCAATAGCTCTCAAAAAAAATAGGTAAAAATCTCTTTAATTCATATATCTTATCTTTTGTTTATACAAGGTTTTGTTTTGCAATCTCGTCAAATTCAAGGAGGTAACTATGCTAATGATTCTCGTCCCGATCAATAAAATGGGTAGGTAATTTTTTATTTTTTTCTGATTTGCGGAAATCTTTAAGTGTGAAGCACCCGTGTTTTAAACGCGGCTCGTCTGTATCTCACCCTATAACCGCGCTTCCACACATGCAAACAATCTCAAACGTTTATTCGATCATTTCTTATTCCCTAAACCACGTTAAGGGGGTTATTCTGAAATAAAGACAAACTTAAACAACCAAAAAAATCAGCGTTTACTGATAATTAACTAGGTACCGTAATTTTAATTCATTATTTATGTCTTTTGTGACAACCTCCTGAAATTTGACGAGGATGCAAAACAACACCTTGTATTACAGACAGAATATCACGGAAAGCATAAGGTGAAGTGCCCAATACATTTCTATGATTGGTTGATTTAACAAATATGAGAGAAGTATGTAGCTTGCACACTGAGTACCATTAAGCATATTATCTCCTAACATGTAACTAATAAATATTGGAAAAGAAATTATAGGTTTATATGAAAGTGGTAAAATTGCCCAAACACCTTAGCAATGTGACTGATGTATAAATCAATAAATATTGTGTCAATTTAATTTACAGCCTATCTTTTATAAACATTACTACTAGAAAGAAAATTCTAGCAAAATAGCTTTCAAACCTTTTTAGCCTGCGCAGACGACGGATTTTTGTCCGCGGACATTTTTGTCCGCTAAAATAGATCGCTTACCATCGAGTAACGCAAACGAGGGATTAAACGTACTGCGTACAAAAAGTCCCCCGAATAACAGAGGACATGCAGAGAGCGGACCGGACAAAAGTGCGGGGAAGTCCCCGAAAAAAAAAAGAACTCGTGTGGCTAGGCGAAGCAATCGAGCAACGCACATGGCGGACTTTAGTCCGCGTTGTGCGCTCGAGAGTGACGTTCATACGTTGAGTTCGCGGTAAATCCACGGCGGACTTTTTATTCGCGGAGTGTACTTTTTTCTCCGCCGCGGAGAAAAGTCTGCGCAGGCCTGAATAATTTGTTTTAGCATGGGGCGTCGCGTTGCCGGTTTAACCTTGAGATTCCGACCAGCTGGCAGGGTATTAAAAAAAACTGTACTTTAAAGCTGCCTTATATTCAGGTATCATTGCGTGCAAGCCTACAAAATATAATATTTAATGTTAACAAAGCATTTAAAAATGCCTTTAACATTATTTGATAAAACAAGCGTTAAAAATAAACAATTTATACATACAGTAAATATCACATAATATCTATGTTCTGCTATAATTCAAGCAGGATCACGGCCTGTTTGGAGTAATTCCAGAGCATTCTTAAGATTGCCAATGGCAGTTTTAACATCCTCATAGTTAAGAGCACTACTAGCCCATTTACAATACTTTTGAGCTTTTGCAATTTGCTCTGGAGACAGTTCCGCAACTCTATTATCACCGTATAAATTAGTCGGAGGTTCTGGTTGTTGTTGTTGCTGAGATGGATCATAAGGTACGAACCCACCAGGATTAGGATCCGGAGTGTATGGTACTGGAGGTAGTTGGGATGCCGCCTTCATTGCAGCATTAGGATCAGGCAGAAAACTGTTGAAGCTTGATGGAGCAACTGGTGGGGTTGCTGGAGTGAGTGTTGTGAAACCTGGGACTTGAGGCAAGTCGGTAGGTCCAGGAGCTGGAGCTGACTGACCATCACTTGCCCCCGCATTTTCATCACCTTCCTCCGATTGCATTGGTCCTGAAATTATCAAATCAAGGTCAAAATTAATGCTAACCTAGGAACTGTCTCAAGATGTCACCCCATCAGGAAAGTGTGTCCTAGAGTGATATGAGTGGAACGTATATTATTTTATGCTATTCGGGAAACTTACAGCTAATAAAAACAACATTCCTAAAAAATACGGGTTTGAAGGCCATTTACAAGTTTTCGTAAGTTTCTGCTTGAGCCGAGGAACACTGGTGTTGAAAATTTCGAAATCATGTTCACTAGCCAGTTTATTAAAATTTCTGTTCGCACGTATCAGAAATGAATTCTGCCTGTACTCGGATTTGGAGTGAGGGACATGCAACAAACTGGGTTTAGAAACGTTTTGTTTAAGTTTAATTAAGTGCGTAATCTGCTATAAATGTGCGCTACTTAAAGAATTTCTGCACCCAAGATGTGTGGCTTTAAACTTTAAAGCCACACATCTTGGGTTGAGATGGTTTCTTGTATTTTGCCGTCAAAGTTATGACACGTGCATGTCTCTTTTGAAACTTTTATTGGTTATTAAAAGCGTCAAGAAGGACCGAATAAAGTTTTCAGCGAGCTTATACGTCTTCTCATTTAGGAGCTACGATTTTTATTCGGGTTTTCGAAAAAGTGCGATTACTTGAAAATTATAAATATTTTCTTAAATCTAATTCTGTAACACATACGCACCAATTAAGAGCCACTGGTGTATGTTTATTCTACAGGCGCACATACAATGGTTTTAGAGATACACGATTCTGCAAAACGTTACTCCAGCAGGAAACGCAATATTATCTCGAAAACCTGAAGACGCACAAATTATATTTTCGGGGCACATTTTTGCACAAATATAAGCTCTCTGCCCATGCGCAATATTTCTCTCTCAGATCATTCGTATAGAATTTTCCTGCTAGAAAAACGTTACCCTAGCAGGAATCGTTTGTTCGTTCGTCGTACCAAAACGGCCAGGCGCACAAATTCTATAAGTAACGCACATTTATAGCAGATTACGCACTAAATATACGTTCAACTCATATCACTCAAGGAGACACTTTCCTGTTGACGTAACGTACATGTCTCAAGAGACCTTAAAAACGATGAAAATGCATTCAAGGAGTCAAATTATATTTTGTTGGGGCTAACATATTCAAATAATTATAGGTGTAGTTAAAACAGATTTTAACTACACAGGTTTTAGCAAGCCTGAGTATACTTATTGTCTTAAAGTATTGAATTGGGAAAATGGTTATGGTTTATGCACAAAAATAATTGCAAATCATAGATTATGATGGGTCAGTAATTAGACGAGCTCGTGGCTAAATAATAACAGCCGCACGGGCCGATCTTTAAGGTTAAGCCGTGCTTGCCGAGGTTGGTCCGTGGATGGGTGACCATAATTACATACCCAGTTTCCTCCATGCCTCAGAAAGCATGTTAAGCTTTTGGTCCTAACTGTCATTTGTAGATCTTTGACAGTTGTTACGAGTAGTCGGAAGCCAAAAGTCTGACATCCAGTCTAACCAAGGGGTATTGTAGTTCCCGTTACTGGGTTGTGGAGGTCAGATAGGATAGTCGCTTTATGTAAAATACTGGTACTCGGCTGCATCCGGTGACACTGGAAGCCAACCCCAAGATAGTTTGGGAAAAGGCTAGGCAGATATGAATAAAGTAATGAAAGCAAATGTAAAAAATACTTTACCTGGGACTGGTGTCTCTCCATTCTTGAGACAGTTGTGAATGTAAGCAGCCTTCCACTTGGCATACTTTCTGTTTTGGGCAGCTTCATCGGTCAGTTCACCAAATGTTGTTAGAACATCATAAATCATACCAGCTGTGTAGAATGCCTTCACAATGTTTCTGAAACAAAAAAAAAGTTGTGAGCCTTTCGCCAGCCTTTTTCACCCAACTGAGGGAAATATTGTAGAGAAGGTTTTTAAACCAAAAGCATAAACAGTTTTGTGGTCCTTTTGAAGTTTTAAACTATAATATTCAAAAGACTTAGACAAGTGCCTAAAAAATATCACGGCAATTGCAAAAAAAAAAAGGGCTCAGTGCGAGTCAGACTCACACAGAGGATTCCTTGGCACCAAATTAGCAGCAAAAGTAGACACTTCTAATCAGACAAAACCTTAAGCATTTAGGTAAACATAGCATAAAACATTATCATCTGTTAACAGTAGAATCATGCATGGTTTTTAAATAATTTGACCTTCTTTACTATTGTACTATGATTTAAATTAATTAAGTATATTATTATTGATAGCATGGTTTGCCTAGTCAATAGAACTCATTCATCCTCAATATAAAACTATATACCTAATTAGACAAATTACCCCCACAAGTTATGGAAAACATAATGTAATTAGCAGAACAGGAAAAGTATTTATTCATAATATTTAACAACTTACTTTCCGTAATTTTGTTCCCTGTCCTGTTTGTCAGCATACAGAAATAGCTTCAGAGCATAATTTTCAAGATGGGCTTGTGCGGCCACCTCATTAATGACTGCATCATTATCTTTGTTAACTAGTTTGGATTCTTCCAACCAGTCCATCAGAGCTGTAATGATTAAACATGGTCATCTATAGAGATATACATAGGTACAAAATCGATTAAAAAAAGACAAATCCAGTTTTAAGATTTAGTTCATTACACAATGCACTTTATTTGGTATTTTAACTAATAATTCTGTAAGTTGTATTGTATAGCGGGCTGGTTTCCGCAACTCCACGTCTAAAGCGCGTATTTTGCGTACGGGTGGGAACATTACTCCAACCACCCCAGCTCCCCGAGAAAGGCCAGCAGCCCCTTGGTGTTGCTAACAATCTCGCGGAGAGTACCTGGGTTACCTAAGTACTTTGCCCTGTATGTTGCAACCTCTGGGCAGTGTAGAAGCACATGGGCTGCTGTCTCGTCCTCCTCCATGCAGGCTCTACACAGTGGGCAAGTAATTCTGGCAGTAATTCTGTAAGTTTATTAGATAATAATGATGACATACACATTAGCAGCTTTGTTTCTTCTGGCGTCTTCTTATTAGCAATTTTTAAGCCCACTTGTAAGGCATGGAGTCGACACCAATAGGCCACAACTGGGTCCCTAGTATCATGTTCAGCAGCAGTTTTCAAGTAATGCTGAATTGACTTCAGGCTCGGTGGGCACTCAGGAATACTCACAGACATTTTTAATTAAGCTGTAAAGTTTGTAAGAAGATATTGAACACTGAATAGACGAGTGTGATGAATCACAACAAAATCATTATTTTTCATTGACAAACAGAGCAAGTTACATTTTCAGAATAACATTTAACTTCTACCTTCATGAACTGCTGTGTATTATAAAAACAATCAATATTTTCAAAGAATACGCCCTTGTTTGTAAAGAAATGTAATCAGTAAAAACGGAATTCACGAATCACAAAAACTTAGCCATAGACAGGACAGGTTTAAAAATAACAATGACTTATGACATCAAATGACATGCCCTGTCAAATAAAATTGTCAAAATTAGAGTTGCACGTAATACTACTATGGTTTGAGTGATTGATGACATGAAACACCCTTTCACCTTGCCTCAAAATAAGTGCAAAAGTGGACAAAGTCCGCAATCGGGGTCTGCCAGCGAGCCACGGAACGAAGTTTACAGGAGATTTTTTGGCCGTATAAGGAACAGTGGAACTGTCTATAATGCTTTTCAAATAAGAATAAGAACGTCGCTATCGATGACCTCTGTCTGTCAACTGTCACTTGAAAAGTACGGTTTTGTATTATTATTAAAAATTGTTGAAGTTAGTGATTAAGAAGTTGATGAAGATGAAGTTGGAGGAAGAATTGTTGAAGTAATTATCGTCATTATCTTCAGAATGACTGTTGTAAAGTCATTCAGTGGGATTAAATGAACTTAGAGGGTTATGGGCACCTGAAAAGTGGAAAGCCGTGGGGGAGGCCTTTGCCCAGCAGTGGGGCAGGGCAGGCTGACTTAAAAAAGAGGGGTTTAGCGATGATTTTAACCCTGTATAGCCATATTTGTTACGGTCGCGAATCTTATTAAAGTGAAACTTTTGTTACACCGTCTCAAACTTTTTCGTCTGTGTGTTGCATGTCGCGTGACGCTCGGCCGTATACGTTTTATACCCTTAATGGAATATTATTCCAAAAATTTTTAACAACCTGAAACCTGGCTTAACTAGTTAAAGTGAAACTTTTATTACATCGTCTCAATTTTTTTCGTCTGTGTGTTGCATGTCGCGTGACGCTCGGCCGCGGATTAGGGATAAAGTGAAAGACGCTCGTTAGAGCGCCTTTCACTTTATCCCTACTCCGCGTTTTATACGTATTATACCCCTAATGGAATATTATTCCAATTTTTTTTTAGTTAAATGTCTGTAGTGTGAAAAAAAGTTTCACTTTTATCGTGGTTTCATAAAACCACACAATCCTTTTTTGGTCCCTGTTTCTAGTATTATAGTGGTGCCGGTCACCTCTTTTACTAAATAAATGCAGATTTTTCCTAACGTACATGATGTTTTCATAGATGTATTGACAGGGTACCGTCATGATGTTAATTTTCATAATTAAACAGTTGTCTTAGAGAATCGTGCCTACGTAGATTATACAAGGTGTTGTTTTTCATCCTCGAGTCGGTTACAAACAAAAATACAGGTAAAGCTAATAAAAAGCTTTTAAAAATAAAAATTACCTACCTATTTTATTATTGATTCCGGTTGAGAATCATTAGCATAGCTGTTAGTAGTTACCTCCTTGAATTTGACGAGGTTGCAAAACAACAGCTTGTGGCTCTGATAGCTCTTTTCTGCAGAATAAATATAGACTCGATGTCTGTTTTGTTTTGGTAATCGGATAAAATATGTGGAAATTGACAACAATCACTAACAAAATAAAATAATATAAAATCTTTGTAATTAAGAACATACCGGATTAACAAAATGTCAAAGTCAAATACAAACCAAAAGTCCAAAACCAAATACGACGTTTGTCAAACAAGCGAAAAGTGCTGGAGAATTATGAATTTGGTTGAACTTGAGTTTTTACATTTAGCAGTTTGAGTACAACTATTTTAAACGTTCTAGTTCTTCCTCATATAGTTTTTCAAAATGCCATCAAAGCAAAGGAAGATTGCTATGATGGGATACCGTTCCGTGGGTAATGTTATCGTTTCAAAGTCTTGTGCGTCTTATTTAATGTGAAATTGTATTAATATAAAAACGTTTTCAGGTAAATCATCTTTAATTATACAGTTCGTAGAAGGTCAGTTCGTTGATTCCTATGATCCTACAATTGAAAACAGTAAGTCAATTTTATTGTGAATATTATTGGTAACATGTTTTTGTCACGCCACGGTCACTGTCAGATCAATCTTTGTGTACTGTACGATACCCACATGTTCACGAACTGCATTTATCTTTTGAGAACCTTTTCTCTCATTCTCAATTGCATTATTTTATGATTTTTTATTAATTTCAAAATTATCATGTAGGTTATGTAAAGACCACCTTTATCTAGGCAAATTCAATGAAACAGACTAAAAGTTTTTTATTATTAATTTTTAAACAGAAGGTCAGTGAAGTGCAAAATATATTACTTGATTGTCTCTTTCATCTTATCACTAGTCATACATTGTTTTTGCACTGAGCTATAGACACTATTATGCTAAAAAACATCATTTTATATAAATATTATGTCTTAAAATAAAATACATGATGTTATTTTGTAGATGGGAAATGGCTATTCAGATGAAGAAATCTTCATCTAAATAGCCGTTTCCCTGTTGACATTCACACTCATATTTTTAATTAATCTAATAAATTAAATAATTAAAATCAATACAAACAAAGTTTCAAGTTTCTTGTGAAAGAAAAATAAAAAAATTGTAATTCATATGTAATTCCTTAGCGTTCACAAAATTCATCCGTCTGAACTCGACTGAGTATGAAGTAAAGCTGGTGGACACAGCGGGTCAAGATGAGTACAGCATATTCCCACTCCAATACAGTATGGACTTCCATGGCTATGTACTAGTTTACTCCATCAATTCCAGTAAAAGCTTTCAAATAGTACAAATTATTTATGACAAACTCTTGGACATGGTTGGAAAAATACAGTAAGTACATAATAGTATTCTAATTTTCTTGTCATTTTCATTTCTTGTATTGTTTTTCATTTCTTGTATTCTGTGACAATTTTCCATTTATAATTTCAGTGTGCCCATAGTATTAGTTGGTAATAAAACTGATCTGCATCTAGAAAGAAAAATTAGTACAGAGGAAGGTAAAAGACTTGCAGAGAAATGGAAGGCTGCATTTGTAGAGACCAGTGCTAAAAGAAATGAGGTGAGTACTTTCAAGAGATTAGGCAATATTATACAATATGTTAAAAAAAACACTGTCCGATCTGAAAGGGGCATTTAAGTATACCAATGACATTACCAAATAAAATATGAAACTTAAAATATTTATGAAAGTAAACATATTAATGAATTTGAAAATGCATAATTTTTGTGCTACAATTACCAAAAAATCTAACAACTTTTAAAATGTTACAATAAAATGTTTACCATTAGTATGTTTGATCATGAATTGTTTGTTTATGACTACCCTGTGTTGCCATGTAAATTTCTTAATTTTAGAACATTTTATCTAATTTTTGTCAGGGTTATTTGTTTTACTTGCTATCCAAAAATTATTACATAAATAGAATCTAAACTTGATAACTAATAATACCCTCACAGATCGGACAGGGCTTTTTTTTAACATAACATATTGTATATTTTTTTAATTTTGTGACTAAAGTCCGGTCACGGAGCATGTGTTCCCTAGTTACACTAGTTAGGGTTTAGAATAAAACCACCAAATTATTAGTAAGTAGATGAATGACTTTAGGCCCACGTGCTCTCGCTGCCCGAGTTAAGCATGGACTGGTTGACACGTAAACTCAAAGTTCCACTATGTTTATTAGAATACTACATCTCTTGTCCGGTCACGGAAAAGAAAGAAATTCGTACAATGACCTTTTCGCCTACTGACAGTGGTCACAAACATTTTTGTATTAAGTATAGTTTGAATGAAATATTTGAAGGAGGGAAAAAAATATTTACTTAAATACAAAATAGAAATAAACAATATGAAAATTAAAAAATAAGAATCCGATTTCTCTGTATCGGAGTTACAGCTTTCCGACGACGAAGTCACTCCTGTCACATTTATCACAAAAGAATCAACAGTTTTGTCTACATTATCATCTAGTCTACATAATTTAAATTCCTCTTTTTTTACGTGACTGATACAATTTTGCCATTTTTCTGCTGAAATGTTGCCTAAACCGTGCAAGCCGTGTCGTGACACAAGGCCAAACAAAAACCACATACATACCATTCAGTATCTCAATGTATTCTTCAATGTAGTACAATCTTAATGTATTTATCTGTTAAAAGTTGAAGTTCTATTATTTTTGATTTGAGTATAATTTCTACTACTTTTTATGTGTCCCCTAGCTGGCCAAAAGCCTCCCATTTCTCCTCCCATCATTTCATGTCAATAACTCAAGCTTTTTAGTCGGCGCTTTTGGCCAACTAGTCGCCGACTACAAATGTCGCCCGATATTTGGCATTCCCAACTACTCGGTACATCTTTAGTCAGTTGTAGTCACAAGTTCACGTTCTTAGTAAAATAATGTTTTTTTACAATTCCAGTCCGTGACCGACATGTTCCATGCTATATTATTAGAGATCGAGCGATCAGACGGGCATATACCAGACAAGAATGGGTGCATTGTTTCTTAATGAAAGTTTATGTTTATGAACAAAGTGCTTTTTACTTAAGCTAAAGTGATTTAAATGTAGTGTTTGTATGTGCACAGCAAGCTAAATGTTGCGACCAATGCGATTTATGGTAATTATGTTAATATATTTCTGGATGCTTAGAAATGTAAACTGTATGAGCTGCTTAGGACAAATGTATATTTGAATAATATTTCTGTTTAAGATGTGTCTTTAATTAGCTTTATTTATAAATGTCAAGATTTATAAAGCTAAAATTTTAAGTAATACATGTAATGTAAAACTTCTTTTTATTCACATTTAAATTGCCCTTGCATCACAAGGGTGACAATATTATCTTACCTCAGGCTTATTTAATTACTTTAATTGACTACACTATTATAGTAACATTACAAAAACCACAAAATCTTGTTTATACAAATTAGTGTATAATGTTATTTATTATTTCTTATTATTTAAATTCCGTAGTAGTCCCTTCAAGACTAACCATGAAAGTTTTAAGTAATATCCTCAGAATAGTTTGATTTAAATAATATTATTTATTGCCTATTTAATGTTGCCTATTTTAATAGCATTTTAAAATACTTGCTTACCAAATTAAATATTATTTTACTAATAAACCAGATATAATAAATAAATTAAATATCAAACTGTTGTGCTAACAATGTTGATATATTATTTTAGAAACCAAAGGTTCCTTGTTGTAATTTTTCGCTTCAATTATATTGTGGTAGGTATTTGTATAAAAAAATCTAAATAAATATTAATATGTAGGCATAAAATACTTTATTATTTTACAATTATGTTATAAAGTTTGTCAAGTACATAAATTATAGATTATAATATTGTTTGTATAGGTATTTAATTATGATGTTTAAGACTTAAAATTATATCCAAATTTAGGAATGACTATCTCAACGCATATGTATAAGCACTGCAGAAGATCAGTATCCCCCCTCATCTTGAGCCGCTTAAGAAAGGTGTCGCCTCGACTCAAGATCAGCTGGTAAAGAGCAGTCACTGAGCTATAGTGATAAGTGCATATTATGCCATTCGCTGCAGAGTTTATATGTGTGCAATCACCTCCTTGCTAGACCGAAGCAGAGTAGATGAGCATTTACTTACAAAAAATCTGTCTTCATACATAATTGTGGATAGCATAGCGCAAATTGTGGCTCAGTGGCCCGCCCGCGTTATACTTGACACGGCTCGGAGTACTTCGGCCTAGCATCGAAGAAAATTATTTTTATTACGTGAACTGGGAGCTCAGAAACCCAGAATCCCCAATCTGGGCATCTCAGTTCCCAGTTCTTGAACAAAAGACATGAAAGTTGGTTTCTGTTTTGCCTCTGTGTGAATGCATCTGTTCAAGGAATTGCATTCGGAAATAATATCTGGCAAATATTTAACGGTTATGATTATTTTGTCAATATAAACGTAAGGAAATACGAAATATCGCTCTATATATTATATTGCAGTAAAATATTGAGTGGATGGATGCTATGGATTGCAATAATATCACTGAAATAGAAGTTATCACACACTCACCTAATCTCTAGCTACAAGAGATTTTCGCGTTGATGCGTTTCGTTAATATATTTGTAGGTTTCAATATATGGCTATTGGCACTGCATCACTTGCACTTGTCAAAAATGAAACCTTACATTGTTTAGCAAACATTTTTTTTAAACTGTTCCCCACACTAGGAATTTCTCTTGTATCGTGGGTGCGTTTACAAACATTTAAACTCACATACGCAAACAGCCAGACCCGGAACAACTATCTGTAGGCTATACAAATATTTGTTCCGTCTGGGATCGAACCCGCGACACGAAGCGCAGCAGTCGATCGCTCAGCCACTGCGCCAACCGTGCCGTCCTAAGCTATATTCATAGCTAACTTAGCTATACTCCATATTTTAGATTACAAATAATTTTTGTAAAAAACTCAATAGCATTGAACCATTTTGTAATTATTGTATTAACATTATAATTGTAATTTTGCCGTGTGGTTATAATTTATGTGTGGGATTGCATTTAGAACTTTGTCGCTGTTATTTTAGAGGGTCAAGTTTTAAGCGGTAGATTAACTCGAGTGTTAAATATGGAAATAATTATAATCTTTTGATATGCCTGATCGTTATAAACTTGCAATTTAAGAAAAAACCCGGTTCATTTATAGTCACTAGCTTTAATATGTACCTATAGAGGGACATCGACGCTCACACGCTTACCATATGTTCTGTACAACATACCAAACCGCTCCACATAAAAAACAATGTAATTTTTTTTTTGTTTTAAATCTTTTTTTTTGTTCTAAAGCTATTTCCAACAAAAGTGCAATACCGCACGGCTTAATGTATGGAACATCATTTAATTTTTATAATTGCCGATGAAAAATTGGGGGATGATGTACTAAATACGTAGTAATTATTTGTGCGTCGATGTCCCATCCACCCTGGTTGTATGTAGACTTAGGTTAATTCAAAAGAGTTTCTCTCTTCATAATAAAAATTTTAACTTTGAAATAAACACGATTTCATATTCGAGTTTGAAATGTACTAAGTATGTAAATAACAACATAAAATTACAATCAATGCAGTAGGAGAATATCACATTTAAAAGTTGCTAAGAGTATACATAAGCATGAGCACTAATGCTTGTAGAGACTACAGAGATACGATTGATAACAGTAAAAGATCGCGGTCCCTCCCCGCTTCACCGACCTCAGCTGCGGTCGCCTGATACTGCGATATGGGTGACTGCTTCAACGTGTGAGATGAACCGATAAAAAGGAGCTATATACTTGCCGTAAACAACTCATGATTGAAACGTGATTATACAATATGTTTAAAAAAGCCTGGCCGATCCGGAAAGTATACTAATGACATTACCAAATAAAATAAGAAACAAAATATTCATGAAAGTGAACATATTATTTAATTTAAAAAAACCGATATTTGTGCCCGAATTACCACCATTTCCCTAAAATCTAACGAACTTTTAAAACGTGAGAACACCATTTTTGGGCATTAGTATGTTCGATCGTCAATTATTTGTTTATGACGTCACTACCCGAGAAGCGACCGGAGTGCTGTTCTGTGTTGCCAGGTCAGTTTCCCCATTTTAGTATAACATATCAAAGTCAAAGTCAAAGCATTTATTTCAATTAGACCATTAGAGGCACTTTTGAAAGTCAACAAAAACAAAATAAAACGCGAAGCTACAGTCCCAGTCACAAGGCATAATAACTTGTGAAAGTACTGTAGTTGCCCATTCCGTAGCGTAGATCTCTATGGAGAAGAACGGGCAAGAAACTCCATGGACACTCTTTTAAATCAAAATATGTTACAAAATCTTGGTTACATCATTCATGTTAAGAATTAAAAATATGTGAGAACAATGTAGAAATACGGGCAAGTTAAGAGCGTCCAGAGTAAAAGATTAAATCAGTAATAAAAAAATAAAGTAATTAAAATAAACCGTGGCAGCTAAGAGATGACCAGTCACAACTGACAGCGCCCGTTCACGAACATGACGCATGTATCAGCCATCATTCAACTCAACCATTTTGAAGGGAACTAAACGACCCGACACACCCGCCACCATCAGCGTGACATTTAAGTGAGCATGACATTCACTCAACCACCAGGGTAATTTCGCGTCAATGAAAGATTTAGGTACTCATTAAATGGTGGCTTTACAGTACATGGTACTCACACATGTGCTATGCAATTATATAATATTAAGAGATTGAATCTATACAATGCAAATATATTTTTACAATCTTCTGCAGCTTTCACAATAACTTCACTTTCTAATTCTGATGATTCCGATTGCCCCTATGGTTGTGGAGCAGGACCAGCATTGAGCCAAGCATTTTTATCATCAATATAATCCCCCAACTTATAATATGCTTGCCTATATAGTGTGCGTTTTATGCAAGATTTAAATTTCGTTTCATTCAGTTGTAGAATGTGGGGAGGTATTTAATTGTAACATTTTAAACAGTACCCCATGAAAGATGAGTCTACTTTAGCTAACCTGAAACCTGGCTGAACTAGTTGGTCTCTGTTTCTAGTATTATAGTGGTGCCGGTCACCTCTTTTACTAAATAAATGCAGATTTTTTCTAACGTACATGATGTTTTCATAGATGTATTGACAAGGTACCGTCATGATGTTAATTTCCTTGAACAGTTCTCTTAGAGAATCGCGCCTACGTAGATTATACACGGTGTAAATCACCTCATCACGAAGCCGTCAACCACGCATTCTGTACATGAAACTAAGTAACTTTACGCAAAAATTATTGCTGGGAAACGACTTTTTTTTAGGGGGTGTAAAATCATGTTTTGTGGTAGAACTCAATGTAACGCACTCAAAACATTGTGCTGATGGACGGATTGAATAGTACGGGGGTCGTGGAGGTGTTTAAAGTAAAAATCTTACATTAAAAACTTGCATTAAAAAAAATACTTGTCAAAAAGTTGGAACTTTGACCCCTAATATCTCCGTAACTAGAACGTTCCCAGGTATGGTGTAGAACAAAAAAATGATCGCAATGACAGGGAGAACCAGTGCCTTTCGGCTTCGTTGAGAGGTGTTTTACACCCTTTATATGGCTCTGATAGCTCTTTTCTGCAGAATAAATATAGACTCGATGTCTGCAGCCCGTCCCCATAGTAAAATACCATATGACATAATACTATGAAAATAACTAAAATACACTATCCTCGCGGTATCTACATCAGTAAATTGACGGATTTTTCTGACAGCATATGCTGCTGAACTTAGCCGTCCTGCAAGAGATGTTAAATGAGGACCCCATTGTAGCCTTGAGTCGAGCGTGATCCCCAAGAAAACAGTTTCATCGACAAATTCAAGTTTCTCTTGATTCAATACTATGTCACAGTCACTACTTTTGACATTTGGTAGAGAAAATCTTATGCACTTAGTTTTTTTCCCATTTAATACTAAATTATTTGCGGTAAACCATTTATGGACCTGCGTTAGAGCGTTATTTACATCGTCAAGGTTTGTTGCACGTCTGTTTATCTTAAATATTAACGAAGTATCGTCCGCAAACAACACCATTTGTGGTTGGTTTTTAAATAAATGGGGAAGGTCATTAATATATACTAAAAAGAGGAAAGGACCCAATATCGAACCTTGTGGTACACCCATTTTTACTTTCAGAGCCATTGAATTTACACCATTTACCTGTACTTGCTGCTGTCTATCATTTAAATACGATTTTACTAAACTGAGCGCAAGTTTACCTAAGCCGTAATGCTCAAGTTTCAAGAGCAAGGTTTGGTGATTTACGCAATCAAATGCCTTCGAGAGGTCACAGAAGATTCCTATGGCATCTTGTGCCTCTTCCCACGCAGTATATATGTGTTTTAATAAAGTGACACCGGCGTCAGTTGTACAACGTCCCTTGGTGAAACCATACTGTTTCTCGTGTAAGATTTTGTTGGTGTTAAAGTGGGTGAGCATTTGATTAAGCATTACCTTTTCAAACACCTTGCTGAAAACCGGCAGCACGGATACGGGTCTATAATTATTCGTATCTTTACTGTCCCCAGATTTGAAAAGTGGTATTACCTTGCTGTATTTCATAAGGTCTGGGAAGACCCCTTGGTCCACACACAAATTAAAAATTAAAGCCAAGTACGGTGCTATAGTGTCAATAATAGCTTGACACACTTTAATAGACAATCCCCATAGATCTTCTGTTAATTTGATTTTGATTTCCTTAAAAGCTTTAATGACTGCTATGGGGTTTATATGCTTAAATTGAAACTCAACCGGGCATGCTGAAACGTTCGCTTTTAATAAATCAATAAATTAATATAATATTCATCTTCAACGGGGTATTTTTTTTTACTTGCTAGCCAAAAAGAACTGCATAAATAAAATCTTATCTGAATACCTAATAAGACCCTCGCGGATTGGACAGGATTTTTTTAACATATTGTATAACATATAACTAAGTATGTATTAATATCGCCCCTCTTAAAGATACTTTTTTTGCGGGTTCTGCATTATTACCTAGTATTTCAAGTTATGATCATGCACTTTCATTGATTTCATGTTCAGTTTAAGAAATATTTTGCAATGTCACGTCACTGCATCACATATACATTCTTCTAGTAAAATTCAGGTTTCTGACTTTAATGTTAATATAATAGCTAGTAGCGCTTTCTTAAAGTCACTGTTTTCTAGCTTAATATTTGTACTACAAACTTAATCATGCTAAAAGTCGATGGTATGTTAATTTTAAAATATAAGTGCTTTATTATATTATATTAGCACAATGGTCTTACGGCCGGATTAGCGAGAAGAGCAGTTTTGATTGGTTGAATTAATTATTAACAGGGAATGGTATTCATCATCATTTTTCTTGCGTTTAATTTTGCCACCTGGTTTTGGTCTATTACGTCAACATTTTTACAAATTTTATCTTATTAAAAATTAAGGATTCTTTCAACTGTGTTTTATGAAAGTATTTGCCATCCCATGGCTTGCATGGATCCCATTTTGCTTTTTCAATTCGTCATCAATTGTAAAAAGAGAGCAAAGCAAGCTTTTCGCGCACAAGTTATATTAAGAAACTTTCTAGTAGCTTCTAGGTATGGGTACGTAAAAGAAAACTTTCTGTAGCAAAGACATCTGTGCTTCTAGACCGCAAAAAGTTGTATTGTCGTCGATAACTTGACAAGGCAAATACTATTAAGAAATTGGAACAGCGCTATGTGAGCGTATTTGGAACTAAATAATTATGATCGTGACGTATATGGGAATGGAGGAGCTAGAAAATAAAATGTATCCATTACAGATACTCCTGTACTTACCTATTAAAGTCATTGTCGCATGTTCAAGATCATTGTCTTATAATATTTTTGTACTACCCTCCTACCTTTGTTATCTAAACGTACTCGCAAGGGTCCGTTTTCACTAAGTGGATTGGGCGCTCGCGCTTATTCGAGTACGCGCAAGCGGACGCTTTGTCCGTGTCGAATTTTAGACTTAAAGGCGTTACTGATAAGTAGTCTTTTATTCAGTGACATCAAAAAATTGCGCGAGGATATTTCTTCTTGGTGGAAACAGACCTTAACTGTGCATTTAAACTGGTGAAACATTCACATAAAACATGTTGAAATCTCTATTTGTCTCTTTTTATCTCTTCTCTTAGATGAAATCCTTTATCTCATCCGATATGTTTTTTAGGGTTCCGTAGCCGAATGGCAAAAAACGGAACCCTTATAGATTCGTCATGTCTGTCTGTCTGTCCGTCCGTATGTCACAGCCACTTTATTCCGAAACAATAAGGACTACACAGCTGAAACTTGGTAGGTAGATATATTCTGTGAACCGCATTATGATT
Organism: Cerastis leucographa; assembly: GCA_963082945.1. Lineage (NCBI taxonomy): Eukaryota > Metazoa > Arthropoda > Insecta > Lepidoptera > Noctuidae > Cerastis > Cerastis leucographa. Next base: position 15,781,116 of record OY720385.1, on the reverse strand, counting down.
TTTGTACAAAATTAAAAAAAAAATATAGATAAGCATATCCCCCCATACATGGAATTGAAACTAAAAAAAAAAACTATCAAACCTATACGTGTGGGTTGTCTATAGATAGGTCTTTAAAAATGACATTGAGGTTCCTTACACCATTTTTTTTCAAAGTTATTCTTTTGAAAGATAGACACTTCCAAAGTAGTAAAAAGTGTCCCCCCCCCCTCTAATTTCTAAAGTAAGAGGAGAAAAAATCTGAAAAAAATATGTTATTATATTGTTTGGGGCTATGGAACCCTGTGTGCGAGTAAGACTCGCACTTGGCCCGTTTTTATAAGAAGGTTTTCGCCAGTGGGAATGCATAGTAAGTATGTTTGACATCGTTACGTATATACTCTTACTTGCAGTATTGCCATCGTAATTTTGAGGCACTTACTCAAACAAGAATCCGATATAGGACATTATTTTCTTACACATAATTTTTGGATGGTTACTTAGTTGAACAATTTTGGTTCCAAAAGAAATTAACTTGACATTTTCATTAGAGCAGGTATGTTTCTACCAAAAAGTTAATTCTTTGGATCTCTTTTTTGTTACAGTTCAAGACAATGGCAATAGCTTGTAGACTATTAAAAATATAAAAGACACTAAAGTTTTCTGTAAGGTACACCGGGAATTTGTTTTTTCGTGAAAATTTTTTTGAACATGATTATTTTGAACCGAAACTGGTGTAATTTGTAATAAATGTAGGTACACATGAAATTTTAGGGTTCAGTAGTCAAATGGCATCGGTAAACAATATTATAATTATATCATGGCTAAGGTTTACTTTCACTACTTTAGGGGTATAGCTTTGTTGACGAAATGTAAGCTTTAAAGTTGCAAAGCTTAAGTCGGGCGCTAAATAGTAATTAAGTAAAAAATACTGCCGATGTTACATGACATAAGTAACTAAGCAGTAAAATATAGTAAAAGTAAAAAAAAACGCATGTCTTAGGCTTCGGAACCCAAGTTTTTGTTTTTAGTTTTATATAAATAATATTCTTTTGTAAACGAGTATCAAGTGTAAATATGTAGGTATGTGAGTTTTATATGTTTACGGGCTTTCACATTAAAGGTTAGGTACATGATATACGAAATATAGCACATAGGCTATTTTTTTTTTTACTATTTGAACAGTCATTGAAGGCTGTCTGAAGCTTGAAAGACATTCTTTCTCACTTCCTTTAAATACGTTTTCAAACTGTCGTGGCCACTATGCTCTTTTAATAATTCTAATTTCCTATTTGTTTGCCAGTATGTACCTACATTATGATTTTAATGGTGATTGATTCTTTATTAGACTCATTTGTTCTCATACTTGGATTTCATTTAAGGAGATTTTTAATGGTAATGTTTCGTGTCACCATGGAACCTGTAGGTATGTGGAAGTCACAGTATATTTTGTACCTAATTACCACTACATCATTTTGAAACCAAAAATGGCTAACTGGCCAAAGCTCTTTCGGCGTTCTTATTATTACAGAATGATAAATTGATAATCCTTTGCTTGTATTTATTTTTAATTTCGGATCCCTGGCCGATTTTTTCGTAAGCGTCAGGACCCCTGGACCAATAGAGATATTTGATGTTTAGCAAATACCAAAATTGACTACCTTTTTGCTACTATTTGATACCTAACTTCAAATATTTCGTACCTCGACTGACAGCGAAAAAACACGTAAAGAAAGTGGTCAGACATTCTGACATCAGGATGTCTGGACCATTTTTTTTTTCATAGTTCGAGACAACACAACGAATTTATCTCTTTGTAAATATTTACTACCTTTTTAGTACCTCAACATATATTTTTATCAAATTGTTTTGGTATTCCAGAAAAATGTTATTTTTTTTCGGATTTACTAGAAAATATATTTTCAAAAGGACAAGAGTGCAATCTATTGTCTGTCATTAATTTGTCCCATCTGCGACTCCCGAAGCTGTAGGACATTACAAATCGCATTGCCGACGACAGTCGAAATGGCAATGTTACGACGATATGTCTAGTAGAGTTACTATAAGTTGTAAGAACATGATTGCTCATTGTTTAAGAGGGTACTCTAGTGGGCCTTTCTCCATACAAACGCATCTCTTTTTTTTTTTCGTGGATAATTCGTCTAGAGCAATAGTTATAAAATCGTTTTTTTTACCAAAAAATCTAGGTCTTAATAATACATGCCCCTATCATTTCCTTTTTTTTCAAAACATAAACACTAAAAGAATTATGACAATCCGACCGAACCCGAAAAAAAAAGCCCGTTTTATCGCCATGTTCAGACGACTATCAGACAAATTAGATAAGTTTTTTTTTTTTTTTGTTTATTCGCGCATATCTCCTGGCCAATCGATTTGGAAAATTCTGGCCAATCGATTTGGAAAATTCTTTTTTTTTTTTGGAAAGGGTATACTTCCCAAATAGTCCCATAGTCACCAAGTTGGGATCTGACGATGGAATCTTGGTGAAATCGAGGGAACTCTTCAAATTTTGTAGGAAAACGTACAACGATTTTGGTATTTTCTACAACAAGTGAAGCATTTGCGTTCAATAAGAACCATTCTACCATGAGGATCTGATGATGAATCCAAGAGACAGGCATCGGAACTCCATAATAAGACACTGTATCTTAGCTGTGTTTGGGCTTGTTGGAATTGGAACAATATGCACTTTCCAGGTGTAGTTACCACTAATAATTAAAAAAATAACCTGCAATTAAAAAAAAAAAGGTTGCGCGGTGGGCCCATATGAATTTTATTATCTTTGCTAAGCTACTTTTTGAGTTATCCTCTTTATTATGCATTTTGTCCTTTGTCGTATGTATGGACGATGTGCTGGTGTCTAGTTACAATTTAAAAATGATACTTGATTAAGATTTAAGTGAAATACCACCACTGAAAACGCTAAAATAAAAACTTTTTTACAAAGTAAAAAAGTTTTTATTGTAGGTAAAATCAGCCTGAGCTGCAGTTGTCCCTTTAGTACTTTACGCTTTTCGCTTGGTCGGCGCAGCGCGACGGCAATAGTTTCTTCAAATACCTATTCTTCAAATTCCTCGGGCCTTGAGTCCTCTCTTAATATACGCCAAGAAATATTAATTATTTATCATTCATCAATAACATCATGTACGGCACACGGCTATACTTTTCCAGTATAAGCTGATCTCGCATTCTATAGGATTTCCTTACAATAAGAGGTCAGTATAAACTGGATATTTTAGCATGATATTGTATATACAGGGTGTAACGGAAAGGGTATATACATACTTAAGGGTGTGCTACAGACCATCAAATTGAACATGTTTCTCTATCGGACAAACATCGTAATAGCGAAATAAATATCAGCTGCCCCATACATTTGGGTCGAATAAGTATTGAAATTTTCTATGGGGGAGCAGATAATTTTTTCGCTATTACGATGTTTGTCCGATGGAGAAACATGTTCAGTTTAATGGTCTGTAGCACACCCTTAAGTATGTATATACCCTTTCTGTTACACCCTGTATAGTCTACAATTCTAGTTATTAAAATTATTTTCTATATTCGACTATGATTTTCTAATCCACTATGCAAATACCTATATCCTACTGTGGCAAATTAAATATCCATTATCAAAAAAAAAAACTTTCACAATTAATATTTTTTGGACCGTCAAAAAAATTAGAAAAAAATATATGTTGAGGTACTAAAAAGGTAGTAAATATTTACAAAGAGATAAATTCGTTGTGTTGTCTCGAACTATGAAAAAAAATGGTCCAGACATCCTGATGTCAGAATGTCTGACCACTTTCTTTACGTGTTTTTTCGCTGTCAGTCGAGGTACGAAATATTTGAAGTTAGGTATCAAATAGTAGCAAAAAGGTAGTCAATTTTGGTATTTGCTAAACATCAAATATCTCTATTGGTCCAGGGGTCCTGACGCTTACATTTTTTCTACTTACGCAATATCCGTTTCTCATTTCATGGCGTAGCTATGTTGTGTATTAATTATAGTAAATTAATGAAGCTTAGTGATTTAGCTACTCAGAAATGTGCGAAAAAGATATCTGTGGCGCAATATTGTAGGTACGTTCTTGTTTGTAAATAACTACAATTTAATATAAACAACTGCCACTACAAGTAATTGTTTTATTTGAAAAAAAAAACCTGCTTCAAAACTGCCTATTAATATTTATTAAGTTATGTACCGTCAGCAACGAAAGACGATGTAAGTATTTACCAAAAGATATACAAAGGACTTTAGTTCCTTACCGTAAAGTTAAATTTTCAACGACCATGTTTGGAGAAAAGAGCCCATCTATAGTCGGAAATCGGAATGGGCTGGACATGTAGCGCGAATGCACTCGGAGAGGTGGGATCGTCTCTTACTGGACACATAACAGGAAATCGCCGTCGAGATGAGCGGGAAAGGTGGTGTGACTGTCTGAACATGGCCATATATCGTACCTACAAGATAGATAGGTTTGGAAGGAGGAAGCGGAACCTTTGCCCAGCAGTGGGCCATTGTGAGAGGCAAAAAAACTACCTATCAAAATTGAACGCGTATAAATTTTCGTGTCCGTGCAATTGTCGTCGAGCAAGATGATAAACAACAAAAAACATGGCAGAACAATTTCTCAATTTTCCCACAATCTTTATAAGGGTGTTACCACACCAATCGACCGATCGTCGTTCGATGGCAGAATGGATTAGTCGACAATCGATCGATAGGTTTACCTATAGTCCGGTCAATTTAGACATCCGAGGGTACAATAATTCGCACCCAGCTCAATGTTGGTAGGATTGTTCAAAACACCATGATAAATTAAATCTAAAAAATCCTCATCGATCCGATACCTGGAAAATATTTACTCGGGGTCAAAGGTATCAAAAACGGGTTTTTCACGATTTTCAGCAAAACGGTGAGTTTTATCATAATATTATTTATAATTAATTAGACAGAACATTTTCAATAAAAGTACGAATCTCCGTTGTCGTATCAAACCTTAATGATTAACGAGTGAAAATGTGTGAATTAAATTGCAGTATTTATCCTGCCAATTTTATTTCTGAACGATTGGCTTGGGCAAATGTCAAGTTGACAGTAAATTGTCAACAAATTATTGTGAAAATGGCGACTACCGGAGTAGGCTTTCGATGGTTAGATTTATTAGAAAAGGAATTCGACAAAGCATGTGTCGAATTAGACACCTCCATCAGTAAGTAAAACTTGTTTATCACACTTTTGAATATTGTATAGCATTAGTTTCCCTCGTCTTTGTGAGGTTTCGATCTGAATCATGCTGTTGTAAGTGCAGGGGTTTTTGGTGAAGATTCAATGAGTTTTGATGTAATATTGGGATTGTAGCTTTCAATCAATATAATTTACCTACTGCTTGATTCAAAATTTGTCTGCAGTAACTATGTTATAACACTTCAAACTTTGTGCTAATGGGTCTTTTAATTCAGAACATAGCTATGTCATTGTCTGAGTTCATTGCTTTATGTTTTACTACTATGAAAGTGATGAGTGTTTAGTTATGTGTTATACAAGACCACAAATACTTTTAAAAGAGATTTTGTTCTTTTTGCAATATGTCTACAATCCTTTATGTTGTTGATGTGGTCTTCTAAAACCATGGGCTGTAACTGTGGTATTTGGAGTATATGTATTCTCTAGAACTACACTTAAATCATGATATCAAATTTGTTGTCAAGCTTAGGGTCACATTAGTCCACTCAATCTTAGTTTTGATAAACAGTATCCCCCTATTACATAGATAAAGTCCTAAAGCGGTCTACACACCAAAGCGGCGGCACGGATCGCCGGCCCAACCCGCCGGCCTTATTTTGTACAATCATGCCGCCGGCTTGCGCCCGCGCGGGCAAGCCGGCGGGGCAGCATGCCGATGCCGACGGCCTCCCTCTCCACTCACTCAGTCAGTTGCCCGCCGGCTTTCATAGAGTAGTGACGTATCACTTATTCATTCTCTGTTGTTGTGAAGTGTCGGCACTTTTATTTTTTATCAACTAACCAATATGGAGTGGGACGATGCAACAGTTATAAAACTAATAGACCTCTATCATTTAAAAGCGTCCAATCTCTACGACTATTTGGCAATTACTAGAACACCACATGCCGCGGCTGTCGTGCCGCCGGCATTGCCGCCGGCAAAGTCGTTCGGCTTGGACATTCTGAAGCCAACCCGCCGGCACTAATCTCCGGTATTTGAGGCATATAACCCACTTTATTCTTTTGCTGTATGAAATCAGTGTAAGTACTTAAATAACCACCTACCACTACCTAATTCTGACTTCTGATGATTACTAAAACTTGTTCAGTCTATGCATAATTCTCTCCAAGTGCTTTTAATTTCTCTTGCCTGCGTACTGTGTCTTGTTCTTTGTCTGTCTTAGTCATCCTTGACTATGATGAGATGTGTGGAGAGAGGCAATGGCAAACGGTTTTAAAGAATCGGGGCCAGTGTCTAAATTAATATCAATATCGGCTCTCTTGAGTCTCTTAAAATGATTTGGCATCAATAGCAAATGTGAAAAGAGATTTAGGTGATTGGTTAGTCAATCGTTGTATTTCTCTAGGTAGTGCTTTGCTTCTTCTCTGATTGGGATTTCTAGGTGCTCATGAATTTGTGAGTTGCGTGCATACAAACTTGCAATAAAGATCAACTCAATTTCAATCATTGTCAATTTTCTTTAGAAATAAACTATGTAATTATAAGTAATGTTTATCAATTACAGCAGAGTTGGAGACGGAAGAGCCCGAGGTGGTGTTTGCTTCTCGTCAGAGGATCGCCACTCTCAGCTCATGCTTTGCTCAACTCACTCACAAGGCACTCACAATATTTCAGAACAGTGCCAAAATAGAGGTATGTCTTTTTATATAAGTTGCATAAAAAAATATGTATAATAAGGTACTTGTATTGTGAGTTCAGCACACAGAACTTTATAGGAATGTGATTATGATGGGGTTTTTATAAAAATAGGAGTTTGTTGCCTTCTGATGGGTGCAGTGTTTTTGTTTGTTGCCTTCTGATGGGTGCAGTGTTTTTGTTTGTTGCCTTCTGATGTGTGCAAATGTAACTGAGGGGTGTCTTCTCTTACAGCAATATATTACTTTGCAATTTATTCATACTTCTACTATTTAGCAGTGGATTTAAATAGCATTTAAAAAGCAATCAGTATTAGTTATCTCATTAAATTGCTATTAATTAAGCCTTAAACAGGTCACCACTCATTTGGGTCATTTTAAAAATGCGTTCAAATAAAAGTTTACCAATAATGTGTTATTTTGGGCTTGTATGAATGAAATAAACATTAATTACTTTCTGTTATTTTAAGGGCTAAATACTTACTGCATGAAATAGGAACTGGTTTATAGCAATGGTTAGGTTAGCTGGGCTGTTTCCGCATTTAGCCTCTTTATTGGGCCATTGTACGTATTAAAATCCTCTTGTTACTCCAACAATCCCAGGTCCTCCCAGAGAGCTAGCAGCCTGTTTAGGCTGCTGCAGGATTCCGGGAGCGATGCCGGTGATTGAAGAGTCCGTGCCCGTTGATCCGCCGCCTCAGTGCATCCTCCCGAAACCGAATTTCGGCAACGGTCTCAGTTTCGGCCGAAACCGAAACCGTTCTGCATGATATGCTTTTGCAAAAAACCGTACTACGATCGCCAACCCATCTGCCAAGCGTGGCGATTATGGCAAAATCCCCCTAATTAGCGCAATACCAAAATGGCCCCTAGTACCCGGCAGCCCGTCTACCCTCGACTATGGTAGCGGTCGAGGTTACGGCGAGGCAAGGGGTGCAAAGAATCTCCGGAAGGGATCCGGCTGCCTATACCGACAACTTGACCTGGCAATATACAACACGCAAAAACTCCGGAAGTCCGGACCGACGAGAAGATAACGGAACTCGAGGAGGAATTGAGCAGGTTGCGATGGAGTATTGTGGGATTATCTGAAGTCCGAAGAGAGGGGGAGGACCGAAGGACACGATGATCCTGAAATCTTTCTCTCTAGAATCGTTTCGAGTGCCTAGGAAGCTTAGTGAACGAATACAACGATGGATTCGTGGAAACTGTCCATACGACAGGGTCTAAGTTCTTCAAGACACGTCGTGCACAGAAGAACAAATAAACTCTCTGATCATACTCTCAAACTCATGAAGGCACGGCGTGGGATGATCCTGCAGTCTTCAGAAGACGCGTGGAAATACCGGCAGCTCAATAGACGGATCTCTAAATCCTTGAAGAGCGACCTCCGCCGCTTTAATACGCTCGGTATTAAAGATGCAATTGAGCGGAATAAAGGCTCCAAGGTATTTGCAAGGGATCTGGCTGTTGGGCAGAGCCAGCTCACGAAACTGAAGACCGACGATGGCAGGATCGTATCCACCAAACCGGAACTACTGAGGGAGATCGAGAGATTCTATGGACAGTTATACACGTCAACCAGTAATCCCGTTGGAAATCTAGCGAATGACCCAGCTAGACTGACCCGACACGCTCGCTAGGCGTTGTTGCCTCTGGAGTTTTGTTTTTACTGTGGTCAGTTGTGTTCTGGGCAATCATACTACTGATCCATAGGTTAGAGAAGGTCTGAGAACTGATGTGTACAGCCAAAGTGTGATCTTTTTGTTGAGTGGTTTGTAGCAATATTGCATAAAAATCTGAACATAGCCTGATCTTCTTCTTAGCGTGTCAATGGCTATCTAAATTGTGTTGGCCCAGAACTAAGCCACTAGTTTGGCCCACTCTGTAGCGTTCATCAATTTTTGTAATGAACAAACAGCAAGACAGAATATTAAGTGCCCCATCGTTTAGTACAGCCTGAATGAACTAATGTTGAAAATAAAATAATATGAATATTTTACTCTGTTCTATAAAGTTTAAATAGTCAGCTTGTAAAAGTTTCATAAACATAGTGTTGTTTTGTTTAACATAAACAAAACATCTTCTCTATGATATTCTTTTTTTTCTGAATTTAGTCCTATTGAATCAATTCCTATTGAATCATTTCCTCAGTGTGCAAAGAGAGTTTGTTTATACAAGTGTGGAGCATGACATGTACTGTGTTATGAATGTGAATCTGTTTGGTAAAATATGGGAGGTCACATGTTTTCTGTGGCCAGACAGAATGTATGTAGTGCAGTTACAAAACAATCTCAGGTTTGGGTTCATGCCTTACTGATAACATAACATTCATTCATGTAATCCTCAAAGAGTAAAACAGACTTGTACCCTATGGTACATAAATTTTTCGCCTGTGATGTTTAAGTCCCATATAATAGAAGGCGAGCCTACTGCCATCAACCGGGCATCCAGATTGCGAGATGCTACTGAGAACTGGTTCATGATCAATCAAATAGCCTATCGGACTTAGACCTATCACAAGCTGCGCTTCAACACCCTCTTGAGCACCTAGTCTGATCAAGCCACCTTTTTAAGATCATCTTTCCATCTTGCTATGATACTGACATGCCAATAAAACACGAAAAGGTTCTCACAGTATTTATAAAACAAACTACTAATACGACGGTTTAGGGTAGATGTTAGGGCCGCGGTCGTAAGGGTGTTTGTGCAGATGTCGCCGGTGCGGCGGCCTCACGGTCGTGGTCTTGGTTTTGCGAGACGTGCTGGCGCTCAGGATGTCTTTGTCTATGCCCATGAGGTCGCCACCCCCACCGTCGTCGAAGTAACCAGCCTCGTCGTCCTCCCAGTCAAACTCTTCGTCGGATTCTTCACTGCTGTAATGGCAAATGTTTAATTGTACGTTGTCATTTTTTGTCTCAAAGACACTGCAGACGATCGTCTATTTATCTGCCGCACAATATTTTAGTCTGCAACAACCAAAGGATGAAAAACAATGGTTAGGTTTCATTACAACAGTATTTTTTATGCGTTGGACAAGTAGACTTTCATCTGCTCAGGACCTTAAATGTGCCCTCTGTATCGTCATGTTGCTGCTCTACTAGGCAAATCTACAGATTAAGAGGCGTCTTTAACCTGATAGTTATCTAGGATGTAAACCATTTTCAGGATTAAAAATTAAGCAAAACATTTGAAACGATCTCCTCTCGCTGCACCATCATTACTAACGACCACTTAATTCTGAATAATTTTGTAAGCTCCATTACTTACTTGATCCCCTCCAGTTTTTGCAGTAGTCTGTCAGCTTCAGCAGTGACTTCAGATGCTTGTCCTGGTTCGTCGGAGTCGTCTTTAAGATGCGCTTCTAAGCGCTGCAGCGCTGCGTCAGCTCGATCCGTCAGCGATACGAACTTCTCTGTCAGTTGACGTAGTTCATTCTCTTTTAGGATCGTGTGGGATGTATTGCGAAAAGCGCCTTCTAAGCGTCGGCAGGTCACGTCCGTCTTGAATTTAAAGAAAGAAATGAATAATTAGTTTTAAAAAATGTGGTTTAGTTTGACTTGGTATGGACATGTGATGCGGAGGAATAGGGAAAATGTCATGAGGGAAGTTTTGAGTATGAATGTAGATGGGCACGAAACAATGAATGGATTGTGTGAAAGAAAAGCTACTGGGATGACGACTAATGGAGAACTATGTAAGAAACTGCGTCGACAATCCAGAAGTATGGAAGACGAAGATACGCTGCGTAAATATCCCAATAAGGGCAAGAGAATTATGAAATAAAGAATTAATGAATAGCTAGGTTCTTAACCCTTGTCGAGTAAGAACAGATTAATACAAAAGTGAAGAATTGCTAGCGATAACTTCACGCAATAATAACAGCACAAGAAAAACTCTAGATTTTAAGATCAAAGTCATTAATATTAAATGAATACTACCTGCGGTACTCGTGTCGCATTCAGGATTTTCACGACTCTATTGTCATACTTATTTACGTCATCTTGAATCTTCTTGAGCTCATGGAATGTCGAAGATGTTCTGAAAACATATAGCACTGTTAGTCAATTAAGATCTTGTAAACAAAAAAAAACGCCCAAGTGCGAGTCGAGCTCGCGCACGAAGGGTTCCGTACCATCACTACATAGTATATAACACCCCTCTTTTTTGGTCGGGGGTTAAAAACAAAGTCGCTTTCTCTGTCCCTATGTCCCTATGTATGCTTAAATCTTTAAAACTACGCAACGGATTTTGATGCGGTTTTTTTTTAATAGATAGAGTGCTTAAAGAGGAAGGTTTATATGTACAATAACATCCATTGAATAGTTGAGAAATACTGTTATTTTTGAGGTTTCTAATGTGATGTAAATAATTACATTTTTCCGCTTACATTGCAAACGCAGGCTGAACCCTACGAGATTTATCAAAATAATGTACTAAGTATTGTACACATTGAAAGGTCTACAGAAAACTCCGCGATGGTATATGTCTATCTCTTATGGATATCCCACAATAACATTATTTTGTCATTTACTTTTAACGACAAATAATGGCTAATTTTCGAAGCGATTTTAACCAATACAGCATTAAGCTTTATCCAATTAAATACCTTAAATACATTGTTGATTTAATATAGATCTATATGGCTCTTTACAGCATAATTATGATTTAAATGAATATTTTCGAAGATATTACAGATTTAAAAATTGCGAGACGTAGCGTTTGCGACGGTACCGGCCGGCCGGGGCGGGATGTTTGTATTGTCTAATGACAAGAAAGCTGTGAACGTTGTATATAAAGACATTCTGTGATATATTAATTGTTGTAAAAATAAAATAAATAGGTAAAAATGTAAAAAGTAAATAAGTAAAAATGTAGTGCATGAATTTAGAGATTCCAAAGATAGCAGGAAATCTTCATGGTATAGGGAAAGGGGAATTGTTTTACTCCAAATTTAACGCGTGCGGGCCACGGGCAGTAATGAATAAATCAAAACTACTGGATCGATTTTAATCATTTTTTCAGTGAGTGACATAGGATATATATTTTATACCCGTGCGAAGCCAGAGCGGGCCGCTATGTTTTTATATACAACGTTCACAGTTTTTCTGTAGTGTATTTAGTATCAGCATTGCACCCGTGCGAAGCCGGGGCGGGTCGCTAGTTATTTATAAAAACGAGCAAGGAAATCACTTTTTTGTATAGCTCCCATACAAAAAAGTGATTTTCTTGCTCGTTTTCCTTAAATATTTATTTTACTCTGTTTTTAGTATTTGTTATTATAGCGGCAACAGAAATATATAATCTGTAGAAATTTCAACTGGCTAATATATAGCCTGATGACAGACGGACGGACAGACAGCAAATTCTCAGTAATAGGGTCCCGTTTGACCCTTTGGGTACGGAACCCTAAAACTGACCCATACCAATTTTATTGGAATTGCAAATAATCCTAATCTCATATCTCACAAGTAAACCATTGAAGAATAAGTATGTTGTATCGCAATTCGCGTATTCAATGATTATTGTAAAAACACTCACATAAAACATATTGAAATCTCTATTTCTCTTTCTTTCTTCTCTTAGCTGAAATCACCACGATTTTATGTGACTTTTTCGCCCGTGGGAATGCACAGTAATCAAACAACCACTTTCACAAGTTTACGTGAAAAACTTCAATCAAAAGTTAGAAGTAACAACTATAAAATTAAATTAAATGAGTTTTCCGAAAGCAGTACCTAATAACGTTTCCGCGTATTCACCAACAGAGTACAGTCTACCTCGGTCACTGCAATTTACATAAATTAGGACTCGTATGGGTACAGAATAATTCATTTGCTACGTACAGTTTAATTAATGATTCGATGAGTTTGTCCAGCACATCCGTCACGTGCTTCGGATCGTCTTGCTGTACTTGCTGGCACGAATCCACGAAGCGCTTTTGTGCATCCAAAAGTTCCTGCATCTGCAAAAAAAAGGTTGTTTTACATAAGAAAATTCGCAACCTTGTAGATGTTTCCTTGAGCGAATATTCAACGAGCATGTCGGTCAAGGATTTAATGCTTCATTGAGTAACTTTTGTTTTTTATTCATCGGCAAATAATTTGTCCAATTTAAGTTATCTGCGTACCTTTAGATCAATTCTATAAGTGTTGTCGCTAAGTCGTTTGGTAAAGGTTTGTTCTAAATCTGCAGAATTAATCCTCGCATCCCGTTGTCGCCTGGCCAAAGCCCTTAGTCCATCAGCTAGCTCCCGTCGCGTCACATTCACGAGAGAGAGGCCGTCCCTCATCAGGGACTCGAGTATTAAGCTACGATGCCACGTGTCTGCATACGCGCCGTGTACCTGGAATATAGGAAATGATTATTAAAAACAAGTTTATCGTTATTTTACTTGATACGGAACGGTAATGTTATTTATGGCAACATGCCTCATTAGCATTACCTTTGTTTTAAATAAGTTGATATACTATTTTGCTAATCTTGGGTATTCCCAAGATTATGTATGTCACCAAGCCTTTGGGCTGTCCTTGTCGGTCGCTCTAGTAACAATAGTTCTGAAATTATACTTTTAAGGATGAATAAATACCTTTTCTAATAAATGCTTGTGGCTTATTATATGGGTAGTTAGATTCCTAGCTAGTTCAGCTATCTTTGTTTGACTACGTTCTATTTTATCACTGCTTTCTTTGATGGTATCCTGAAATTATTAAAATACTTAGTTTATTTTGTAATTTTCCACGTACGTAAAACATATAGTTCTGAAGTAAAACAAAAGCCTACCTGCACATTCGTTTGCAGCATATGTAACCTGTGCTCAAGTCTTTCTGCTGTTAATTGAGCTCTTTCTAATTTTAAAGTCAATGTATTTTCGACGCGATCTGAAAGCAAATACATGAATATCAGCGGTATTCTATTCAGCGTGCGTACGTCGCGGTCGTCTATTTGCTAATTTATTCATACCACTGCAGCCCAAAGCGGTGCCTTTAGCAGTTAATTGTACGTTGCTCTTGTTCATTCAATTGTAGCCGATGTACGCCAGTAGATATTGCAAAAGTAGACCCATAGTAAAATAGGATATGACACAATAAGACTACCGTAGTCCGTATGTACGTGACTCATTAGTTTCCCGGAACAAAATACCTATGTATTGTTGTGATATGGCTTTGTTCTAGTTCATGCAGTTCTGGCTCTAGTCCGAAGACAATTTGTTTAACAATGTCTTTGCTTCCAAGTTTTATTTCGTGAATATTTAAGTTGGTTGCTATCGATCCTTTCCAGCTTGTTGTTCATGTATCTGTTAGTCTAATGCTTAGGGCAGAGCTAAAGTAATACGGGTATTTTTTCTCTAATTTGCCGAAAACTATTGGAGCCTGAAGAATATATCAGGGTTTAAAAGCCTTACCAAAACTTGGAAGTGCCGAAAAAGTGCCCAAATACAAAAAAAAAATGCAAAGACACCCACCAAGCTTATCTTGAATGACATCTAGACGTCGTCCTTGTTTCGCCTGGACAGCACCAATTGTGTCTAAAACCCGAAGTCTTTCTTCGATGCTAGAAAGAATACTGTTGATATCCTGCAAAGGAATAATAACATAACGTTATTCTTAGCTACCAAATTTTGTTCCTGACAAAGTGCTACCAAAATAAATGTTAAGCTTCTAATAGGCATACATTTATTTATAAACTATTTTATCGAAAGTAATCTACGAGAACATCATGATATTTCCGGCAGTCCTCGCCATACGTTTTGATGTCTGTCGGAGAGCATATTATTATTATGATAGAATTAAATGTGTCTCGTTTATAGTCCATGTTTTATGAAATGTGACCTGCTTTGAAAAGGACTCGGGTTAGTTCCGTATCTTTCAATTTCGTCATCAGAATTCGACGCTGGACTTCAATTGCGTCTCAGTTTTCTTTTTGTCCATTCTTTTAGTTTGAGCTCTTGTTCTCTGACATATTTCAATGATCAACTAATTATAACGCGTGCTGTCGCTGTCCATTGTTTTTGTCCATTGCCTCGCTGTACTTTTACTTGAGGTGTTCCAATTTCAATAGAGTTAATTTTGTTTTCATGCACTTGCCTTATTGCCGTACGACTTTGCAATATCGGTTGCACCGAATATGTTGGTCCAGTTGCCAGGCACGTAATATTGGTCTAGGGCTGTTGTGAGTTGGTTAAGTCGTTAATGCTAAAGTTTAGCGTGTCAAGTAGCTTACTCAATTCCAATTGACCATTGCTTCTCGTAGGTACTTATTATTACCTAACTACTAACAAGTTTTAAAATCATTCAGTCTAGTTTTCTAACCATTTATTGACAGCGGCAATTTATATGTTGGACACAGGCCACAGCAGACAACCGAAAATAAGGCTTTTATTTAACTAGTGCTGGTATCGGTGATATATTATTCCATGTTCCGTTTGCTCTAATATTGTAAAGACATGTTTGGATGGAACGCGACAAGATTGTTCAACAAAACATTAGATATACAGAAGGGCCACTTCACACAAAACGCCAAAAAAATAAGTTAGGAATGAGATCATGCAACATGCGTCCACACAAGTTTGGGTCTTGAGTTGATTTTTGTTTCTCCTCTATCATACATAAGCAGTATCAAATGCGTGTGGGAATCCTTATCTCGCATTCGGTTGTCACTTCTGTTGGAAGCCTTCTATGCAGTATTTACAGGGTTGTATTTATATTTACCTTGGGGTTCTGTGTGCTCAGCGCGTACGCTCGCAAGCCGTGCTCGGGGGGCGAAGCGCGCGCCATGCATAGGCACGCCAGCGCCGCCACAGCCGCTCTTAACATCGCCCCGTCTGTGGAACACAATGGTCTTGCTTGAAGATGCTTGTCAAGTCAATATTTGGAATGACAGACTTGAGGGGAACCGTTAATGAAAAATATGGCCTTAGAACTTGACGTCACACAAAGTTGTGTAATGCGTCTCTCCTTAGAGTGGTGATGTGTCTTATCTTGCTGATATTATAAATACGAAAGATCTTATATCTGTCTGTTTCACAATTAAACCTCTGAACGGATCGTTCTGGCATTTGATAGAAAGGAGATCATCCTTAATCGTAGACGAAGTCAGTCGCGGGCATCAGCTAGTGGGAAGATAATTGTTGATTTTATTTATTGCCTTTATTCCTTAGCTTAAAAATTCAGTTAGCTAGAAAATTCAGTTCCAGTGCTTTACTATCACAAGACGAACTGAAGCAATTTTGTTCTTGAACTTTTTTTATGTAACCAATCTTTACAGGTACAGTTTAAACGTAATATCAAAAGAATGTCCTCTCTTAGCGGACCCGCATGAAGCGGCTGAGTCAGATATTATTATCAGGTCCACTTGCACCTTTTTGTGCACTCGTATCTAAAATGCTGTCATTTAGGAAGCTCATCATATTGATAAGGAAGCCATTCTTACATTACTTTACACTAAGCACAAAGCCTTAAACCTTTTTAGGGTTCCGTACCCAAAGGGTCAAACGGGACCCTATTACTGAGACTTCGCTGTCCGTCTGTCACCAAGCTGTATCTCATGAACCGTTATAGTTAGCCAGTTGAAATTTCTACAGATTATGTATTTCTGTTGGCGCTATAACAACAAACACTAAAAAAAACAGAATAAAATAAATATTTAATACAAAAAACTGCTCGTTTGTATAAATAATGGTACTGAACCCTTCGTGCGCGAGTCCGACTCGCACTTGGCCGGTTTTTTATAATTGATAATCTAAACAGTGGGGAAGATTAATTTGTTCCAAACGCGTTCTTAGTTTTATTTCAAACTATAACACGGCTATAATATGTTCTATAATTGATTTCTCTCAATCATAGACCATATAAACGATAAAACATCACACCAATTCCAAAAACGTCCACTGTTAAGTGAAAACGTATCATAAACCTTTCATTAGGTTTTGACAAATGAGTTGATAATCCATTAATATGGCACCCAAAATGTAACACGGGCTATATCAATAAGCTTAATATGCGTGGGCTCTTAGTTTTGAAACTTAGTCCATCATTTGTGGGATTTCATCTATTGTGAAAATTGTTGCGTAAAAATTATACAAATGATTTCATAACAGTTTAGATGCGAAAATAAAAATATGTATGATTTACGATTTAACACCTGCTTAGGTTGTCTCGTTAAGATACCGTCGCGAACGCCTATCGTGAAGGCTTTGTATGAAAATGTTCTGTAATGCTAAGCAAACAGTGTGGCTCGCGTGGCGGGGTCATTGATATCAGTAAACTGTAAAGCGGTTCTTTATAAGCATACGACTTCGGTAAAGTAATTTCCTAAAGGTACGTTTATTTACCTTATAACTGCACACATATCGATTAAAGCTGGTCCTGAACCTTAATCGAAGTACTTACCAACATTTATACAGACATCTATTATCCTTTAATTACACTGAGTACGTTATTGCTGGGAAGTAATTATCTTTATATTATCTTGCTATAACAGAATGCATAAAACGTAGATTCTTTGAGCAATTTATTACATGTTTCAGACATACATAGTAGTAATCAATAGATTTTTGTCAATTTAAGATACTATATTTGGTAGTACCGCAAGAGTTCTATGGGGGAAATTTAAACCCAGGTATTTTTTGCCGCTGTAATTAATATTTCTACTATATCTATTCAAAAAATATAATTGAAGTGTCTGTTTGTAATTTCGAAATAACAGCTTTTTACTGAATGCGTATGAAAGTATTTACGGTACTTAAAACAATTTTTTTTAACGTCATAGGCTACATCTACTAAACACAAAAAAAACCATTTCAAAAGACCATTTCAGATACTAATCTGCATAGTCCTCATGTAAATTGAGCAATGTCTGGACTTTAAAAGAGTAACAAGTTAACAGAGAACCTCTGAGTTTGTTTCGGCTGTTTCTTCTCAGAGTAGTCAGGTACGAAACACCGGCCCCATCTAGATTAAAAAAAAAAAATGACGTGTAAAAGTGTTTGTAAAAACCTACTTGCAAAATAAACATCATTTATCATTTATCACAAAAAGTATGTCACAGTATGTCCATCATAATTTTTTTTTCCGCTGAAATTACACAATGTCAATATTTTGCACTGACGAATTTTACGCTATAATAAGATAAGAAGGATTCATTCCAGGTTTTCGTTTTTGTAATATTTTCTTATACATAAGCACATGTGTCGTCTCCAGTTTATTCAGTTAAATATGGTGGACACCAAATTTGGTAAAAAAAAAACACATTTTGGTTTTAGTGAAGTTGTTTACTTTTTTCGGATTTATGTGCGTATTGGATAATTATTAATTGCTTCGGTGTACGACACCATCGTGTGGAAATCAGCATGCCTGAGAGATATTTCTCGACGGCATGTAAAGCCAAGTCAGAGGAGGAGAGGAGAAAACTCTGACACCAGGTTAGGTGTGCCTAACCATACGATAAAAAAAGCTTTTAAGAAGAAGAAGTGAAATTATGAGGATTGTGTTTTTCTCTCGTACCTCCAACTATCACTTGTAATTTTTGAGAACGTGTTTGAGAAATGCGAAGGTAATTAACGATTCTAATAATCTTGATTGGCAATTACGGTTTCAGCAGTTTGTATTAACCGTCTTGTTTGCCTTTCAAAACTTCTTCTTTCTCTATCATTTTATTTGTAGTGTCAGAGTTTTATGCCGCCTATATATATACCGGAAATATCTCTCAAGCATGCTGGTTTCCTCACAATGTTTTTATTCACCGAAGAAAGTAATAATTATAAAATACGCACTTGAATCCGAAAAATCGAGAGGTTCGTGTCTTTTAAAACTGAAAGTTTCATTTAACTTCCAGGTTTTTGTATTTGAAGAAGATTGACGATTCGTATGGTAGGCACAAACTCATTACTTCGTGTTAGGCACGCATTGTTCATGGTAAAACGCGCGTTTAAACACCACCATAATGGACTGTTGTGACAAGAGCATAAGCCAAGTATCTTTATCGGCGTTTTGTTTTACTGCTCCTGAGTTAATTCTAATTTTGAATCCATTTCCTTAATTATTATTACAATAAACAAAATTTGACATGTTTGCATTAATGAATAAAAAAACAAATGATTCATATCGTGTGGAGATTTATTAAACATTAGTAAGTGCTTGCTGACCGCAGTATAATGTTAGATCCGTGCTACCGTAGGTCGCGGCATGACGTGCATTGTTTATTTGCCTGATCAGCGACAGGTGTACGGCCGTCCTGTTCATGTGCATCTATTTATTTGCATTCCGGTATAGTTCGTGGACCTCGTCTGTCGGATTATCATTGTCTAGCTACGCTGCTACGCCCACACTAAGGTCAGCCTTTCATCAACCAGCCATCCTCACGTATGTACCATGTGCTTTCGTAATCATAATACGTCCGCTTTATAACGTCAGACTTATGTGGTCTATGCGATTGTATCTTTTTAATATGTAGCGCTAAGAGGATGTTTCACTCATTTGAATGTGTCTAGTTTGAATGATTCCAAGATACATTGTGCGGATGTAACTCAGGATTATGAGGCTCTATCATTCAGTATTTCTACATTTATTCTTTAATAATGCGACGATGCAATGATGTCAAATAGCGTCACGTTGTCGTCAGCTACTAGTATCACGTAGTGTCGCTACTTTCGGTTACCGTCCTATTCGTTTCGGGTCGACATACAAAAGAATTAGATCAGTATCGTTATTAATTGACTTTAGATCAGATGTCGAAGCAATGGCATATAACGGCTATCATGATTTACTGGTGCATCGGGTACTCATACTGACGCTGACGTGATCAATGACAGCTAAATCATGATGGAGTGAATGACGACACACCAATTTCTTTTAATGAACCTTTATGAAAGGGCGTCCCGCATGATTAAAAATCGATAAAGAAAGTACACGCTCCCGAACTGAACACAATACTTGAACATGTCACGACAACTTGGAAAGGAATATTGTTATATGAGATCAATTGACGAAACCCCGTCATTATATTTTTGTTCCTGTTACATACCTGGAGGCAATCAAAATTCAAAAAGGGAAAAGGAATGCACGTTTGTGGAGTGCGTCGACCTCGCAGTATTTGAAAACATGCGACCTGGGAAAGCAGAAACGCAACGAAAAGTATTTCATCTAATTATGGTGTAAAGCGCATTACTGATATCCTGTTGACGAAAAGCCGTCCAAAGTCGTGCGACTCGTTTTATGACATTTGCTGAAATGCATTTTCACGTTGGTAGAGTTTTGTATAGCGTATAAGTGCGGCAGACGTATGTGTTACAGCAATTTACCGCCGCAGCTAGTTGTCAAAGTTCAGTGGAACTGGAGGCGAGCCAACGCGGCTACAGCACGCACTTCCAGGTGCTCCGCGCTTTCATTTCTTTTATTCGTACGCATTAAGTCTAAATAAATTTCATTAATATCACTAGTTATTTCAAATCTTACTACTCATTATAAATAAGGAGATATTTACTAACGTTAAGTTCTTAAGTAAATACTGGCAAGCATCAGACATAATTAGCTTTGTATTTGGATTAATAGAGATATATTTGTTTTTACAAAGTCATTGGCCTACTCGTCCTTCTCTCGTCCTATTGTGGCCGGCTTCCTGGTGAGATCACGTTTATTTTGTTGCAGCATTCTCCACTCTACCCCTTTTGTCTACATGGTTTAATCGCGGCGATGTTTTCGGAACAATTTATTTGTACGCATCGGCCGCGTCAGGCGGGACAACGGTGAAATTAATCTGATGCTTTTCTTGTCGAGTCACGCGGCTTCCGTTGTTAAATTAAAATGTAGGGAAAGGGGATGTCCTATTAGTTTTTATCTGGTACGCCGTGATACGTGCGCCGTTGTTGTGCGTCATAATGGAACCGTGGAGCCGTGGACCACCCGAGATTGCTTGCTGTCTGTTCATTATATTTTGGCTGCCCCTTTGGTGGTATGATTCTTAATTGCTCCTTTCAATTCTTGACTTGAAATCTTCATAAAGTATTTTGCCTAAATAACAGTTAAGTACCAATTCCCAGAGATAAACAAAAACATGAGAAGTATTGCTTATTTTATTTTTACAAGCTTTCCGTATGAGCTTTTACGCAAAGATTATAGTCACTCTGCCAAAGATATGATCCACGAATGAATTGAAATCTGGGTTATTAGTTATGTAGAAACTAAATGCTCTATTTATACTACGGTTACGACATGTGCTTAAATGTGCGCACAAACGCAAGCCGTCATTTACATATCATACATGTCGGTAAACTTAATCAAGATAAATAGCAAATCAGTAGACGCAGTCAAATCCTCTAGATTTATTGTTACCACAAAAATGAAGTTTTTAAATAAATATTATTAACCGCAGTAGAAAAGCAACAATAACAAGGTTAGCCACTCCATGCCTCCAGTTTAAATAGGAAATGGGCGTCCCGATTAAGTAGCCAGAAAGAAGTGTCAATAAATTATAATCTTTTCGTGCCGGCCGGTAAAGAACGTAGAAATTATAATCGATATAAATCATTTGGACTTGTTAGCATTTACATGTAATAAATATTCAGTTAAATGAGTCTATCAATACGGTTTCATTACGAAAGTAGATGTCTGCCTACTGATCGCGCCCGCGCGGCTGGCCGTGCTCACATTGTTGGGTGCGGAGTCGCGGAGTCGACTCTGCAAAGTTTACCTGTATGCGACTACGCGGCCTTCGTGGAATGTCGTCGGGTAGCTCATTATAAATTAGCCTTTATGTTGCAATTTCATATGAGTCACTATATAAGATAAATAACCTCCGTGCTCAATTCATCAGAGATAAAGAATAAAAAAATAGAAGCCTCAATAAGAGCCATTGCGGGCGATGCGGCTTAAACTTCCTTCGTCATTAAATTTTAAACAACATAATGAGTACTTTGGGCCCTTCAAATTATGCCTATCCCAATTATGTAGTTTGAATTAATTAACCAGATAGTTAAATCATAGTGTTACGTAGGAAACGGACTTTTTGAGGAAGTGTCGTGACAGTTGTATTTGGATTTATTAGAGACTTGATTGCATGTATTTGTATTGTAATCAATTGCTCAATTTAATCTTAAATAATAATATGTAGGTATGTGTGACAGGTATGTATTTACCATTAACGTTAACGAAGTGGTCGTCCCGCGGCGGTGTGTAGCCCTGGGCCCTAAGCAATGTTTGTTCTGTTGCAGTAACAACAGCGAACTGTGTTAATGCACCTAGAGATAGCTACGAGTGCTCCTAGACCACGTTATCAGCTCGCGTTAGGTCGTTTCACTGTCCTCATTTCGAGAATCTTGTCGATAGTTGAATCATCTATAAGAATGGGAGACGCGTCGGTCGCCATGATGTCGCCATTTACAGACACCATAACTAAACAGACGGTATTTTGAAATCTTTTCGCTAACATTGGTTGCGGTTTAAAGATTATGACAAATGGCTGGAAGAGCTACACAAAGAAAGTTGGAAAGTTTAGGATGTAGGTGTTCGTTTGTTGTGCGCATTAAGGCAAGTCCTTATTGTGTGGCTACTGTGTCATCTGCTTCTGTTGTATGTCTTCGTAAGTGGGTTACTGACGCGGCAGACGGCGCGGCGACCACTCGCGCGAACCGGCTGCCAATTACTTGGTGGCAGACTCCACGTTTTCTGAACAACCAATCCGGAATTTGGTACCATTTATCTTTAATGTCCCACTCTTATCTACGTCTTATTTTACACAGATATATACATTTCGGAGTGGCGGTGGCGATGGCCGGGCGCCGCTTTTAGATAATTTCATAATTATTCAAATTTTTACCTGATGGTAAATTGAAAAACGATGTTGTTGCGTGACTGCTACCGTTTACTTGTTTTTTTTTATTACGTTGTAAACGATATTATCATTGATGTTGAAATTGGTTTGTCTAATATCATATCTAATGAAAAGAATCATGGCATGGTAATAAAGTTCGAAAAGGGCTTGTCTTACAAGTTATGTGCAAGTTTAGCTGCAGGGAAGTTATCTAACATTACTTAAATTATTTCACTTAACATTCAGTTATTCTAATCTTAATTAAGTATTTACAAATACTACTTGACAACGAAATAGTAACTTTTACTTCACCTTTACAAACAATGTTCTGTGTTTGTGTTTTATCTCACAAAATAAATACAAGTGAAGTTAAATTATTTTAACTAAAGCAAGCGCAGACTTATTTTATCTTCTTATCAAATAGTTTATTTAATACCGCTAAATGTACCGGGAGAGCCGCTTACAAATGCATTGTGTAATATCGGGACTGCATATTTCAGCCGCTGTGCCCAGGCGCAAACGCAACTCGGCAACTGTGGGCCACGCCACGCCAGCGAGTGGTCGTGGCTGGCGCATGGCGGCGCGTGCCGCTCCCAGCACTGATCTTAATCAGTTGCATCTGTCCAAGACAATACACATTGCCTAATAGGACCGTGACTTAAACCAGAACCATTGATTTCTTATCTGATCCAATCTAGTTAAACAGGTCTTCACGATCAATTCCCTTTCCTTCATTGCTCCATCATGCATGATTTTATTTTATTGATGTACAAGACCATAGACACTAGCATAAATAAAAGCAACGTATTTGTCAAATTAAATGCTAGACAACATCTTTAAGCTTTTCACGTTCTTGGAATTACACTTCTATCATCGCATTCATCGCTATGCAAAGCTAAGGAATAGTTTAGAAATGTTGAATCATAGTTTTGTTGTAGCGAGTATGTGTAACCGATGTCAAGGAGGTCACCACTCAAGCAGGTTCAATGTCTTACGGAAAGGCTTTGTGGTGTGTGGTGAAGAGACAACTCATAACAATGCCCCATAAACTTTTGAAGAAACAAAAACTGATAATGTGCCCTAAATGTAAGTGCCTCCATCAGGATCGTTTTATGATAAATGGTATTGGAATGCGTTGTTGACAGTAATCTAATAATATCGAGGACTGGAATCTTTATAAAAAACCCAAAATGTGGTGGAGAACGTCATAATTTTAATGTTATCTAAAAATCGACTAAATAACTTAATTTTTATGTGTTTTAAAGTTTTAATGTAATAAAGATGAATAAACATGTAATTAAAGTAATAATAACGGGTTTCATATCCCGTAAAATGAAATTAATGAGCTCAATACAGAACCAAAGTTTTTGGTAGCGCCCGTCTCAAAGCCATGATTCTTGGACGCGATACTATCTTAATTACTACATTAGCATGGATGATTCGCTTTGAATACACATTAGGCGGAATTATCTCGCGGCGACTTTTTGCAAATAAACGATGACGGAGCGTCGCACGGCCGAACCACGGGACCGCTCTCCGTCTACCGGACCGGTATTGATGATCAAGATCTTCTTGACGATAAATCGATTTAAGTAAAAATCGTAGGTGTTAGTTACAAATAAACATATCATAGCTGTTATAGCCGTTACAAAGCTATTTTCCAAATTCTCATTTGATATCCATTCATAAAAATCTTTTTCTATCAAGTGCTATGTAGTTATGTAATATTCAACACATGCACTCACGAAATATAATATAATTAAGTATCGCACCTAAATTGCGTTAGCATTTTTATTGATGGCTGTATTGATATCAATCTATGGATATTTATGCTGTTGTTTAACAAAACAACACTTAGTTTTCGATTTTCTTACTTGTTTCAAAAGGAGTTACGAAATGTACGTTGGTACTTTCTCTATCGTCTCGCAACTGATACACGCGGGAAGTGTGGATGGAGGTTAAGAAAACAAAGTTTCGTCTTTACATAGATATAGGCTGCAAAACCGTACCTATAACGTGTCCTCATCTATCTACGCGTAATATTTTAAGTTTCCGTCGACTAGGTTAACATCTCATACCAAACAGGTCAGTTTTGCAACTTTGATCTTGAGAATTATTACTTTTTTATTCAGATTACCATTGTATGTTTAGATAGATCATCGAAAATATCTTAGTGGCAAGCGTTTTTTTTTGTGTTAAAAGTTTAAGTAACAAGTAGGCGTTTGTCCTTCTTTGTGTGATAATGTATCCCGCACTTGGGGACGTGCCGGGAGGTTTATTTGTGTAGAACAAATACCAGGTGCTCGTGTACCTTCGGGAGCTGCGACTTGTCGTGTTTGCTTACGTTGATATGCATACCTCCCGATTTAATTGTACACCCTTAGAACGCGCTCTGCTGCCATGCATTCATTAACAATAATAGCTGCCACTGAATACTAACGAACAGCTTAGGATACGTTATGTTATTCGTAATACCTGCATCGTGTTAATAATTGAGTGGAACTACAAATAGTATGCTTGCGCTAACAATGTCGTCCTCAGTTCGAGCCACCGTCGTACCGGTATAAACAATAATTTGCTATTGGATTATTAACTTGAAACAAAACAGTAACGGCAGTAACCGTGATTTTTCTGTAACTTTGATTAATTTAGGGTTGTATTGTACTGTACTGTAACAGGCTGGAAACTTCACGTTCAAAGCGCGTGTTTTGCGTACTGTAATTTACGATGAAACTTATTAACCTTAGGTCAGTTTCAGATTATTTATATTTAGCGTAATCATGAGGTATTTCAGGAAATAACATCACAAACGAGCTTAATGAGCCCGTAATATTCGACTTTTTATCCTGAAAAGATTACATGCAATACATGGGTATGAAATAGGCGATTAAGGTAATTTAATCCTGGTTTACCCTAATTAATAATTTCCGAATCGAGTTTAAATTTAGATCTGGGGAAATTTCTGAAAGCGAATACACATTATGTATATTGCATAAGGTAAAATAATTAAGGAAAGAGTAGCTAATTAGAATTATTATATTATTACTTTCCCGTTAACTTTTGCAATGCTGCCAACCGTTAACTTTTACAATGCTGCGAATTTTTGGTTTAAATAAAATCCGAAAGCAGAACTCAAATAATTTTAGCGACCTTTTAAAACGTTTTATGTATTGTTATTTACAAGCGAGAGTCCATTAATTTCTCGACTCCTGCCCGACAGGAGTATGTTTCGCGTATGAACATAATAATTTATAGCCCTTAATTATATTCGGTACCGAGCATATGAATTCGCTTACTTAAACAAGCTGAACATGAATTTCCTCTTTTGAAAGGCTGCACCAATTTTATAAGCAAGCATGTGTCAGTTTTGGTAATTGATTAAGAATTTCCGTTCGGAATATTATATCGTATAATTGAAAATTTTACAAGAAAGCTTTTACTTATATTACTTTGATTGATTTATCACTTCATCAGTAAGTATGAATATAATATTCACCGAGAACGTTCCAGAGGTTATCAATCGACTTGAAATCGACGGACTGCATCGAAAGCATTGAGCTTTATCATAGATGCGGTTATTTGATCGAGTAGTTCTAAATAGTAACCAGTGATTATGCAGTTCGAAATAGTGAACAGATGAGCGCATGCGCACACTCCCTCGGAAGGGCTTACCCAACTGACGCTCAAGGCAAGCCCTTGATGATCTCTTAATTGCCTGTAGGTACTCTCTGATTCGACATTTACCAGCGAATCGATAAGAATTAAAACAGCTATAAAGGTTAAGGCGAAACCCGTCTGTGAATACGATAAATCCAATTACCCTGACATTTCTAAATCATATGAATCCGCTCGCCAGACAGGACAACGTTTTAATGAGAACTATATTTAGCTTTTAATTAGTGAAACACTCTCTTAATCTAGATAAATGGAAATTGGCGAATGAATAAATTGTTAACCTAAAGCATCATAATATAATTGATTAATACTTTTTTTAGTTTAATTGCCATGAGTCTCGATCAATTTCCGAAGATGAGCAGGCTCTCGTTAGGCAGCTGGATCAAGGGCTTGATTCAGAAAGCGGTACACCTGGACAAGGCTCGTATTGTTAGGAGGTTCCTCTCTCTGTAGCCCTGGTCACCGGTAACTTGAACCCTGTTCCTGATACCGGTGGGCTACTTTTTTTTGCTTAAATGTATAAACAAAATTGATTATACGTGCTAGATCCTACGGATAATTTTCTGAAATGTTACACAATTAGTAACCTACATGTTTTAATTAATGCAAAAATATAATTTTGTAGGTTGCGGTTTTCCTTTAAGAGTTTCCTTGACCGGTATGAAATCATCAGTGCAGTAACGAGTGTTTACACTATGCCCTTCACTTGATCGCTCTTCCCACGTCGTTATGCAATGCTAGCCTCAGGCCTCCGAGTAGCTTTCAGGAGCTAGTGGCGACTCCTTGTAATTAACGTTAGTTATGACTGGCCAACGATTATGATATCCTAGTACTGCGCCTTGCCTGTTAACCAATGTCGAGGCAGTATACCTTGATTTATGCTGCCGTTCCTCCGTTCACATTGCCTCACAAGGGAATAAACTACCCGCAATAATCGCTCCTAGTCCCCAGAGGTCCTTTAAATGCTAATGCCACATAATAAGCTCAACGATTTACGTGATCAATCCTAACGATGTAGCAAGCGTGAAGACATTTTAATCGCACCAAGTTTTACATTAAAAAGTTGTTAATGAAAAGAGTTGCTTCTTTGAATTTAATTTACAGGTTCGATAAGGTGCACGTTCTCTTTTATGTTCTGTTATGTAGGTCGATGTTTTGAATTGAAATTATATAAAATGGACAAAATGTGTTCTGTGCGATGTTCGCAAACGGCATAGCTTCGTGTAGCGGTCGTAGGAACCAGTCCCGATGGCGATATTGTCGATAACACGCGTAATGCTACTCCGCGGATGTTTGGCAGACCTCCTAGGCTTCCACCGACCTATAACGTTCGTATACTTGTCATCACCCAGCCACTCTTCTTCTTATTGGTATACACTAGTTTTATTTATTCACTGATGAGATGACTGACATTTAAATGCTCCAGATAGTAAATTTATTTATAGATGCAGACTTATGAATTGTAATTTGTTTGATTGCCATTATGCATATTTATTTAATATCTGCAACCTGTTTACTGATGATGACAGCTAGAAGTTTTATAATTATTATTATGAGTTAATACTTACCTGTGTATGTTTATGAGTGAGATGAGGAATTCGTTTTGACAAGTAATTTCAAACAATGGTTCCGTTGAAATTATGTCGCAACCCATAAATATTTAAAAGCGTGTTACTTGATAATTTTAATTTTCTCCAAATGCTCAATAGGCAATAGTATTATGGAAAGTCGCATGTAAACCTATTTTCTAATGAATAGAAAATTTTATGTCATGGGTGTGTTGATTCAAATCAACATAAAGCTTATCGTAATAAAATAAGTTTAACAAAAGTTGATCAAACACGCGAAATCCCAATAGATACATATGTGTAGTTTATAACTAAATGATGCACTATAAAAGTAACGCGAACAAGATATTCGCACAGCGGATATTGCGTGTGCAATCAAAACATGCGATAATGTGATAAGAAAGATAAAACGTTGCGCTACCGACCTAGGGTTGCTCCAGATTGTAGATGGGTCCTGTAGAGGCTATTGCGGGCACTGTCACTGAACTCTCACTGATACTCATGTCAAAGGGCATAAAATCGCGAGGTAAATACACGTGTGTTTCGCGTGAGGTCGGTGTCGCGGGGCGCGGGGTCTTGCGACAGGTGCGCTTGCCGCAGCTTCCGCAGCGGCTCTGGCGGCCCGCGCCGCCCGGCTCCCGCGCCGACTCGCCGAACACGCCTCGTGCGTACGCGCACCTCCCCGCCCGCCCTCACACTGAAGCCTTTCATTACTACACTTTTCAGCGGCTTTTCATTAAGTGTCTCTTATAATGTAGACTTATTTTGTTTAATGCTTTGTGATTTTCATTCGTTAAAGTGACGTCTTTCGGTTATAATAATGTAGAAAATGTTTTAATAACTCTAGCTGTCTACTTATTTAAATATTGTCTTAGTTAAACGATAAACCTACACGCGGTTCAGTTTATGGAACCAGTGCAATTACGCTAACATCATTAAACATGAGGTAGCAGCGCTGGTTGCAGCTGCTGTACAACTAGATGTTACAACCTACAAACATACATTATACATACGTAGAAAAGAGCTTTCTAAGAATTAAGATGAAATGATTAGATGCCATAAAATAAGGTGCGCTGAATCTTGTCAGCAAACCGCGTGAGAAAGTTGGTCTCTCACCGCTCATAAATCGTGTATTAGATTCTTCTAAACGAAGCCCTTGATTAGATGTTAATTAAAAGAAGAAGACGTTCTTTATGTGCGGCGCTTTATAGAGAAATGATGTCGCATGTTGCAAGTACGCAGGGTACTTGTGTGTTTTAAACACTTGTCGACATTGCGTCACGTCCATGCTTGAAGAATCCAAATCTTCATCGATCATCTTAATCAATATTGGTTCGTTTAGTTACATAAATTGACTTTCCCTTCGATGGGTGTTGAGTCGATTAATGTTTGCTATCAGCACTACTCTGTGATAGCGAGGACAGTGTGTACGCACGCAGGTGC
The DNA here is from genome assembly GCA_963082945.1 of Cerastis leucographa. Classification (NCBI taxonomy): domain Eukaryota; kingdom Metazoa; phylum Arthropoda; class Insecta; order Lepidoptera; family Noctuidae; genus Cerastis; species Cerastis leucographa. The sequence goes on along the minus strand of OY720385.1, from coordinate 15,751,737 downwards.
CTTCGTTTTGATTGCAGTGCAGGTTGCGTGTGATAATGTCTATGGAGCGTTGGTAGTCGTTTTCGTTGTATTATAGATTTATTTTTTCATAAATACGGTTTTTAAGGAATCGTATATTTAAAGGTATTATTATAAAGACGTAAAGTTTGTAAGGTTGGATGTAGTAGGTAATTTCTGAAAAATACTCATCCGATTTCAAAAATTCTTTCACTGATGGAAAGCTACACTTCATTGCCAGGCGCCATAGAATGTGTTTTAGACGCGGGCAAACTCGCGGGTTAAAACTAGTCATTTATATTTGAACTAGCTGCTACCGGTGACCGTCGCTGTCGTCCGCGTGAAAATATTATTAAAACGATATTACTTTCCTATTTGAATTGGATTTAGTTAAAAATTTCATGGGTTTTAACTTTTTTTGCACGGATTGGGGTACTTAATCCTTTTTCAAAAATAAAACTAAGTTACTCCTCATCAGCTATCTGCCAGTCCTGTCAAGATTGGCTCAGCCGTTTCGGAGTTTAGCGACAAACATTTCAAAAAGGTTTTGTTATAAGCACCGTATATAATTTTATATGCATTCAGTAATAATCGGATATTTTGAAATTATGAACAGACACTTCATTTAATTTATTTAGATGAACCACCCATTATTCATCTGCCTAGTCTTTTCCCAAACTAACTTGGGGTCGGCTTCCAGTATAACCGGATGCAGCTGAATACCAGTATTTTATTTGACCTTCACAACCCAGTACTGGGTAATACGATAGATACCCCTTGGTAAGACTGGATGTCAGACTTTAGGCTTCTGAAACTTCTCGTAACGACTGTCAAAGACCTACAAATGAAAGCCGGGACCAACGGATTATCGTGCTTTCCGAGGCACGGAGGAAACTCGGTATGTAATTATAGTCACCCATCCACGGCCCAACTTCGGCAAGCACTGCTTAACCTTAAAAATCGTCCTGTGCGGCTGTTATTGTTAGCCAGAGCTCCTCCTCCTACATTATTACTGGTTAGAAATTTTAAAATGAAGTTAGGCATCATCAAAACATTGTATGTTCCTTTCTATCTTTGTCAAATGACTCAAGTGTTAAGATATTATTTAACCAACACGTCTACCACAATACTGGTATACTTATTATGGCACAAGGCGTATAATGTGTGCGGTTTGTGATAGCATTCTGATTTGTTTAGTCTGTGCAAACATAATTTAACCATTTTGTCGAGTGCCACCGCTTTCCTGTCACATTTGGAATATTGGTACAATGAATACCGATGAGCTACATAAACATTCGAGTTTATGAAGATTGTGTAACTTTTATTTATGTGAAAGCTGCTTTTCCTTATCTTCCAATTCTATCAATCTATCATCCTGCTTTACTAAATTTATTTTTGGGGTCGACCTAGTACATCCTTTTCTTCTATAAGTAATTTCGGAGTATCTTCTTAGCTATAATATCATCCTAAACACCTCTTAACGAAGCCGAAAGGCACTGGTTCTCCCTGTCATTGCGATATTTTTTTTGTTCCACACCATACCTGGGAACCTTCTAGTTAACCCCTAATATCGGAGATAGTTCCAACTTTTTGACAAGTATTTTTTTAAATACAAGTTTTTAATGTAAGATTTTTACTTTAAACACCTCCACGTCCCCCGTACTATATTCAATCAGTCCATCAGCACAATGTTTTGAGTGCGTTACATTGAGTTCTACCACAAAACATGATTTTACACCCCCCAAAAAAAGTCGATCCCCAGCAATAATTTCTGCGTTATGTTACTTAGTTTCATGTACAAGTACAGAATGTTTGGTTGACGGCTTCGTGATGAGGTGATTTACACGGTGTATAGGTACCTACAAACCAATTATCCGTCTATCCACTTTCTTAGTTCTGCCCGCTTTGATTTACCAATAACTGTCTTTTTGCAGACTCGGAATGTGCAACGTGAAAAACTTGAACATTTTCTTTGTCTGTTGAGTCATCTAATATTTCTTGTTTCGACTTTCTTACCACTTATCATCTGAACGTACCTAATACAAATTTCTAAGCAGGCGCTACAAAACATGAAATTATGGTGTTATATTAGTATTATCTTATGTGTGAGACGGGTATCCACTGAAATTCTGCAGGGAGCTTTTACTTCGTTTTGGATTATCTAGTCCTAAGCTTACGGCACAAGCCAACAGTATTTTCTATTGAAATTAGCATATTCATGAATACCAATCGTCTCACATAATATTCTGGTAGGAAGCGGCCTTTTATAGAGAAATTTAGCTTTTCATATTCATTTCCAACTCACTGGAAGCATAACGTTCTTTTGCTATTGCTTGGGAATATTTAGAACAGTTAGGTATAACATTTTTACTACCTAATATTAGTATAGATATGAATGCTTTGTAAAAATGTGCGTCATCGTACCGTTACGTGAAAACCTTACCTTACACGCCAAACTTTATCGCACTAGAAATCTCTTCGTTTGTTTGCTTTCATGAAAAGCTGATAAGCAGTTTGCCATTCCTATATCATTTACATTAGGTTTTAAATAACGCCTCGGTGGCGACATATAATTGCGTTTACATTAAAACACCTCGTAACAGAACACCCGTGGTGCCATATAAAGTCATTACATTGAATCAATATGCGATGGAAACGGGTTAGGTCTCAATAAATGATAACAAGCGGCGCCGGAGAGCGAGTGCCGCGATTGTGCTCATACAGTAATTAAGCATTAATAATATTCGATTACCGCGAAGCGTGTCCATCCATTGCTGACCACAGCCTGCTCGTGACAGGTTATGTGGGTTTTGAGCCGTCTCTTGGGAGGTAAGAGGGGGAAGCTACACGGGTGGTCAACTGTCCTTTACAGGCGATTGTACACATATCTTTATTCATTACTCATTATGTCTTTGAAATTGTAGAGACGCCCCTTAATTCGCCGATTAATTTAAAGACTTTATAACGTGAAACAAGCAGGTTGTACAGAATATAACTAAAATTAAACTGAATTCTGTAGATAATCGTTTTACAAAACATCTTATCGTCAAGTACGAGTAGAGTGCGTTAGTTTCCAACAATGTGAGTCATAAAGTTATACAAGCACTTATTTAGCAGTAGTTCTTGTTTTGGAAGCTAGATACTGTTGCTGATAATAACGCTCATTCATATGTTCAATTAGTAGATTTGTGCAATCCTAAATTGCTACACTGACACATAGGCGTGAAATAACAACCGAGCTTAACGAGCCAATTAAACTGTACAAGTGTAAAAGACTGTTTTTCGTTTGAAAATCGAATTCGCTTTTATGATTTCACGGAATTGTTCTTTTTTTATTTGTAGTTGTTGGTACCAAATAAACCAGAAGCACAGATGATTTGATTGTCTTGTATGTGGGTACGTAGAAACTGCGGTCATCGCCACTCCACTTGCTCCTCATTGGCGAAATGAATTGGTTCCCTACGTACCTAGCTTGCAGCGATTCTGTTTTGTTGATTTACAAGTCACGCTCTAGAAAGCTCGTGCTTTGCTTTACTACCCCGATCGGTAACGTTAACATGCGTAAATTATTGCTTGATCAGACCTGATCTCCTTTTTCGTAGCCGCTTATAAATCTTTTTGCTTGTACTTTGTAATAGGGTCACATTAAATTCAAACAAGGTTCGTGGATAATGTTTTATGAAACAACAGTGCTTGCTGTACCGTCGTTAACAAACACTACATAAGTTAACTATTCCAAAATGAGAATATGGTGTAGTAGAGCTTGTTGACTGCAAATAAATGGAACATTTAATGTTCCATAGTGAGCTCGCCATTTATTTCAATCAGCACTGATTTATCGGTTGTGTGTTGACGTCGAATGTGATTTTACAAGATAATGCTTGTTTTAATGCCTTGAACAAGTTAAGTTATGATGATTTTACGAATTGGATTCTGTGTAATGTCACAGATTACTGGGGTAATGTCTTGTTTCAAAGCTGGTGATGCCAGTCGGTTTTAAACTCTACTAAGTTTATTATCGACGTGCGATGAAAATAAAAGCTCGACAACTAAGCTTTTATCTTCCATTTCTAATTATTGCAAAAGCATTGCTTGCATAAATCTTTCTTTCCTGCCCTGTCTGCTACAGCAGTCTTTCTTTTATATTTAATCGCTGAATTGGAAAATAAATAGATGTGGACGTGTAAGTTGTTGATTGAAAATTTAATGAATAATGCTATTAGTGTAAACTTGACATTTATTATCTTTGTTATTTATTAGCAATACCCTGTCCTTGTTATTTCAATGTGTATGAAATCAAACCCTAAGAGGACAATAGACTTGACTAACACTATTTCAATATAAAAGATAGATTTGATTTTTGTGTGCCAAGAGAGTATCATTTTAACACGTTTTTATTAGCTTCACCTGTAACTATGTTAAAAAAAACATAGTTGTTTAATTCTAACAACCTCTTGATTTCCGATTGAGCTGAAATTATGCATATGTGTATAGTTTGGATGACGATGCATGGTTAGCCAAGTGACGTCTGTCTAAATCCAATATGGCTGAATTCCAAGATGGTGGGATAGTTATTTTTTAAGAATTTATAAGGGTCAAATGAAAGGGTTGCCTGAGAAGAATACAAGAAGTAAAATGACGTCAATCTAAAGCGTGTGTCTATAGTATTTTTAAAAAATAATTATATATTTTCATAAAAGTCGATAAATCTCCCTTAAATCGTTTGCCGTTACGTAATTGCCGTTGCCGTTATGTAATACGTAACGTAATTGTGATAAACAAATGGTACAAATGCAATTTCTTCTGGAAGTTTATAGTTCTTTTTACAATTTAAATACCATTAAAGTTTGTGCCAACAATAAGTCATGCTTTACCATGTAATAACCATTAAGTTTTAATAATACATCCTAGTATAGGTTCTCATAAAATGCGATGAGATTTCCTGATCGATATTGCTCTCCAGTTTATTGATTCACGATATAGTTACAATGTTACACATTACTCAGAGGAGTTATCCTTTAGTTAGCGGATACGAGGAAGCAACAGGCTTCTTATTAGGTGTTGATGTGAAGCACTGTATGTTCAAAGAAATCATCGTTTCACACGTCCAATACTGCTTTTATAGTCTCAATCATCTCTTGTACCAACATAATGTGTACACCCTTTCAATTTTACTACAGAGTTGTTCGTAGTTCGGACCTTGAAGACGATTTATGTTAATTAGTTGCAATTTATAATGTTGCATTAGAAAAACAAATATACTTAGTTATTTGTTCACATTGAAGCATTGACATCGGACATGAAGTAAGCTGGCCAAGGTCTGCCATCACATAAAACATCACTTTAACGCGTCGCAGTCGCATACTACGTTTGCAGAAATGGTACTCCGTCACGCCTGTACACGATTTACCTTTAATATGATAATGCGACAGGTCTGCCTTTCTGCGGTTCGTGGGAATCGCTCGCCGCAGGCCGGAGAATAAGCTATAACCAACGTTTAATTAGGTTCCAATGCCTACTTACCTACACACGTGCAACGGGTTGACGAGTTCTAGTAACTCGCCGTAATAATTCTCGATCGAGTAATAACTATCGACGTTAAACTTAAATGCAAAATTTAACGACACCAAGCAATTACTATTACTACTCTCACAGATCGCCACATCCACCAAGGTTTGCGTAGTTGGCAATCTCGATTCCCAGAGATGGGGCATCCGGCTGCCCGGCTGTAAAAAGAAAACCTCCAAGCTTTCCTTTTGTTGCTCCAGTGGCACCGTCTATGCGACTATCTCTTCGATTGACGTGTTTGTTCTACTTCATACATAATAAAATATTTATTAGTTTTAACTAACTAGTCGGGTGATTTATGTTCTGGTATAAAATTTTGATATTAAACTTTGAAGTAGAAAATTTAGATAAAACATTTTAAATTGATGATGCCTATCCATTTTGCTTTAAGTCTGTGCTAGTTAAAGTTTAGTAAGGTCTTAAGGTGGTTCCGCTGACGATCCCGCTGCCGTTTTTTCAATAGATGGCGTTGTAGTCGCATTTGGGAAATATCAAAGATATTTGGTCTCGCAAATATCTTTGATGGACAATATTCTATTTGCGTAAACTAGCCTTTTGTCTTGATTTTTCCACATATACAGTTTACTTGTTAACTCTTCTCAAACGGAGATTTTCAAGATTCCCCCAAGTCGTCTCCACTTCATATATGTACACACCATGCACACACACACATGCACATGTAAACGGTTACTTTCTGAACCGCTAGATGGCGTTCTCATCAAAAACGTTTAATTAGGAAAGATGCAGATAGCTTAGATTATCATTATTTTATGACTAAAATGTTTAAAAAAAATAATACGAGATGGGCCACTGCAACGTTTTTATTTTAGTTATTTTTTTTTTTACAATAACTACCCATCAATAGTACCTAACATGAAACGGAACGTTGCTTGTCGCGATTTACATATTTAAATGTCAGTGACATAAACATTCAAGTGCGAAAATCTATTCTGTTCTGAACAGTTCTTTCTACAAGGGAATCTTATGTTCTGGTTCTGGAATCTTAAATTAGTTGTGATAAATGTGTTGTGTAAGTGTCATCATCGTCATCATCAGCAGCCTACCGCAGTCCACTGCTGGACATAGGCCTCTTCAATCGCTCGCCACTTAACCCGATTCTCGGCAACTCTCATCCAGTTGCTACCAGCTACCCTGCAAAGATCGTCGCTCCACCGAGCCTGAGGGCGTCCCATCTTACGCTTGTCGATTCGCGGTCTCCACTCAACAACACGTCTACCCCAACGGTCATCGGTTCTACGGCTAATATGGCCGGTCCATTGCCACTTCAGATCACCTCGTTCCGGATGCGATCCTTCAAAGAGACTCCTTATGTTGTGTTTTACACAATTTGTTTGGTTATGTTGTGTTTTACTCTAATTATATAATTAACTATTGTAAGTCATGCTTTTTATTCAAGTAGTATTAGTATTCATTTACCCAAAGTAAAGAGCCTGTCAGGGTTCGAACATACAACCTACAATTCATAAGTCAAGGCCATTTCTACTAAGAGGATATCACTGCCCACCTTTCAACTACATAATACAATAAATTGTTTATAAAAAAACAATCTAAGTCAAGTCATATAGGCACTTATAAGGCAAAAAAATACAATTGATACAAACTCAACGCATTTATTTAAATACCATTTACAGGCAGTTTTGAATCAAAATCAAAATATTTTTATTTCACATAGGCCTACAAGGGCACTTGTAAAACGTCAACAAGAAAGGTGCACGGTTCGTGTTGGTCGTTTCCTATGGAAAAGAACCGGCAAGAAACTCCATGGTTACTCTTTTAAAATCATTTGGTTTTACAATATTTTTTTGGTACAGCGTTAATACGTAAGTATGGGAGGATATCGTAGGCCCGACAATAAGTTCTTGCTTACTACAAAACATAGACCAAGATAAAAAGTTACCAAGGATCTAGGAATCTATAAAGCCCACAATATCAATGTCCACACATTTCAAGGTGTTTCAAAGTGTCAAGGACTCAGGTCTCTAGTTGCACGTTCCAAAAGGGAGGTAGATCTCTACGGACAAGAACGTGCAAGAAACTCCATGGATACTCTTTTTGCAAAAACTATTTGCAAAAAAATTAAAACTGACTTCAAAAAACAAAAAAGTGAAAAATAACTTTAGCTTCAGAAGTTGGTTACTTGTTTGTTTGATTCAGTTTTTTTGCCACCAACTTCTGAAGCTAAAGTTATATTACACTTTTTTGAAGTTGTTTTGTTCTTTGAAAAAAGTTTTTTATTTATCCATTTAGTTGTATTATCCTATTAAAATTTTTGCTATGAATGTAAATACAATACATGTATTGTTACATTATCATGGTAATATGCTTATCACCAATCAAATGGAAACTAACATACTATGTATAACTAACTGTCGAAATCTGGTTTTACTGTACACATCTGCATACCAAAATGAAAAATCAAAATGTAATAATATGATGAAAATCAATTTATAGAATATTACATTTTGGCCCCAAGAGCATACAATACACGACTTCCTAAAGAAGGAGGTTATCCATTCGACTGTGTTTCTTTGGAGATATCCAAATAAATCTGTTGTGACAACATCATAACGTTACAGCGGGATGTAACGTTATGATGTTGTCACAACAGATTTGCTGTCTATTATTGAAGAGTTCTATTGGATATCTACAAAGATAAAAAAAAACACAGTCGAATGGATAACCTCCTTCTTTAGGAAGTCGGTTAAAAATATACTAAATAGCCACATGGTGCTTATTTACAATGAAATTAATTACTGAATGAAATTAGTATACAAAAAAAAACTTTCCAATTGATAACCTCTTTCTTTTAGAAGTTGGTTAAAAATAGGTAAAAGGAATAAAAAATGAAGCATTGACAGATAAATAGGTATAGATATATAAATATGTATAAATAGATAATAGCGCGGGTAGGTGTAAAAAAAAGAACGTATCTCCAATATTGATTTGATATTTTAATTACAAATACTCAGTTTATTTACTTATTCTTTATAAAATATCAGTGTATAACTTCTGCATAGTGAGTACTCACGTTTGCAGCTCACACATGTGACTAAAGCTATAACTTTCCACCACCTGCCAGCACATCACTTCACTTTCACTGTTTTTTTCACTGTGACCGGTCACAAGGACACCATGTCACAGCTTGATGAGATTGCATTGGTACAGAAAAGCCTTGAGGATAGATTTGTCCGGAAGATGAGCGAACTGGAGGCACAAATTCAGTGCGCACGACCAGCCAAAGATAATGTGGCGAGGGTAGCTGAGGAGTTTCGGACCTTCAGGGAGCTAATCTTTAGCACTTTAGCATGCTAAGTCTGCTTAGGAGACAGATCAGCGAGTGTGCCAGACAGGTCGACCAATTGGAGACCTGGCATCGTCGGAAGGCACTGATCTTTCAGGGCATAGCAAAGGTTGAAGGAGAGGTCAGTAGCACAGTGATCCTGGATCTAATTAACAAGAAGCTGGGCCTTTAATCAGTAACCACATCCTCCATAAAGGTCTGCCACAGACTAGGTGCAGCCAAGAAGCATCACCACAGTCCTATTTATTTATTTATTTTAATATGTTACACTGGAACGCCACACTTAGCAATTACACCAATGAAGCACAATAATAACTAAACATATTATAGCTGTTGATCTTCCATCATCATTCGAAAGGCCGCGGGCCGGCAGCGGCAGCTCCAGCATATGGTGGATCACGCTCGCTCACGCAGCGATTTTAGTAAAATTCTTCACCTATGACGACAGGACAGGAAGTAAACATAAAATCTCATCGTTTGAAGAATTGAGTCCGTTGCTGCTGAAGTACCTATCCCAAAGTGCAAACTTCTGGAGATAGCCTGAAAAACAAGTAAAAATAATCGTTAATTTTTGGTAACAAAACTCTTAAATATTATCTTACAAAATTCACGCATTAGATACCTACGTTGCGTAGGATTTACTTACCTTTTAATATGCTATCTTTTGCTGTTTGGTAATGATAACCTTTGATTCGTTTTGGCTCGTAATCATTGTTTTGCTTGACTTTGTTTTTTTTTTTATCTTTCTTCCTCACACGACCATGAGATGGATTGTTACATGTCTTGCGTACATTCGTACAATAGTTTACCCTCAACAAGGATGTTTTTGTCATTATTTTTCTTTTTTGAAAACATATTGCTAATGCCATTATGACATGACTGTCTTTGACATTGACATCGGGTTTTCAAGGATCGGATACGCTCACGACGTAGACAGATAGTTTTCTCTGTCTACGGCTCACGATAATTTTATGTTTGTTGAGGGCGTAAGGTGCGTTCCGAATGCCACAATTTTATTTTTCTGTACTTTTGTATTTATTTTGGGTTTGTTTTTTTTTTCTATTTCATTGTAACTTATTTTCATTCCTTGGTTGGTTCACTGTGTTTTAAAATGATGATGTTAGCTGGCGGGTGGTGCAGATATGCAACCGTCGTACTTGTTTAGCATGTAGTTTATTTTTTATTTTTTTATAGTTATTTTAATTTTACAACTATATTTTTTTTTAAATATTTTATTCGTATTTATGACCACTATTTTCGATAATGAATCGTTTTTCTCAGCTAACAAATCTACTGCCACTCTTGAAGATAGTTTTTGTTCCATTACAGACACCCTTGGTGATACTTTACGTCAAAACTTTAACCATAGTCTTGACCGACTGTTTAATGTTTGTCACATCAATGCCCAGAGCATTCCCAGCCACTACAATGAGCTTTACGATACTTTTACGAACAATAACGTCCATACCGTCCTCATTTCAGAGACCTGGCTATAACCTGAGCTTGCGTCTACCACTTACTTTCTACCAGGATTCGTTCTCCTACGGAATGATCGAATCGGTAAGAGAGGGGGTGGTGTTGCAATTTACCTTCATGCCGATTTTTCTTTTAAAATTATTGCTACTTCTTCCTCTACTACTAATTTGGCTGAATTTCTTTTTTTAGAAGTTTGTGTTATAGGAGCTAAAACTGTTCTTGGAGTTGTGTATTGTCCCCCGTCCCTTGATTACTTCATCGAATTAGAATCGGTCCTAGAATCATTAGGTTCGGAGTGTGCACATCACAGCGTCATGGGGGATTTCAACACCAATCTCCTTGCCCACAACTCCCTCGATCCTGTAAACTCCTACATCTGGTCGAGTCAGTTAGTCTGCATGTCTTGCCTCTCCAACCAACGCATCATAACACTGTCGGGGATGATACTTGGCTCGACTTGATTCTCGCATCTAATCCTTCCCTAGTCGCCTCACATGGTCAACAGGACGCTCCTGGCTTTTCCCATAACAACCTTATTTTCCTGTCTTATGTCCTTAAACCTCCTAAACCCAAACCTACCTTCCAGTACAGGCGTGCCTTTGCGCGGATGAATGCAGAAAAACTCATCGAGCATGCTTCCAATATTGACTGGACGCCCCTGGAGGAAGCCACATCAGTCGATGATAAAGTGAATACTTTTAATGCGGTTGTAGTCAAGTTGTATGACACCCACGCTCCTGTCAGGAAAGTCAAGTTGAAGCGCTCACCTGCCCCATGGATGAACAATGGAGTTCTAATGGCAATGCGACAAAGGGATCGCGCGTTCACGCCCCTTTTCAAAACTGCTCGCAATCGTTGTAATCAGATGGTACGCAACGCTAAACGCAGCCACATTTTTGATAATATCACTTCTGCTTCTCCTGCTGATATTTGGAAATTCCTTGGAATTCTAGATATCGGCAGAGCGCGGCATTCAGACCTTCCTAAGATCTAAATCGCCATTTCTCCACTGTCCCTACTCTTGATAGTCTAACCAAATGTCAAACCATTGACTATCTTGCTGGTCTGACGCGACCCAATATTTCTCCCTTTGTCTTCACCCCAGTCGATCCCGGAAAGATCAAGAAGATAATCCTGTCCATTAAGTCCAAAGCCGTGGGCTATGATAACATCAGTCGTCACATGATTGTGAAAGCTCTTGATCAGCTCCTTCCTGCAATCTCCCATATCGTTAACTTCTCCCTTTACTCCGGTGTTTTCCCTTCTCTATGGCGGAAAGCCCATGTTCGGCCACTCCCTAAAATTCCTAACCCTACTCTTCTCAGCCATTTTCGACCAATTTCCATCCTTCCCTTTTTATCTAAAGTACTCGAGGCCTGTGTTCACAAGCAATTTTCCCACTTCATCTACCACAACTCCCTTATCAGTCCATTGCAATCCGGGTTCAGGCCCGGCCATAGTACCGTATCAGCCCTCCTTAAAGTGACTGACGATATAAGGCGGGGAATGCAAGACACTAAAGTTTCGGTTTTGGTCTTAATTGATTTTTCCAATGCTTTCAATACCGTCAGTCACGAAGTCCTTTTATCCATCCTCTCCTATCTGATGGTCTCTCCGGAGGTATTGGAATGGTTTTCTTCCTATCTTCGGGGGCGCCAGCAATCAGTTCTTGCTGGTGACTCTAGCTCCAGCTGGTGTGATCTTGATGCTGGCGTCCCTCAAGGTGGTATTTTATTCTCTATTTTTATAGATCTCATAACTACCGAGCTTCAGTGTGTGTATCATCTTTACGCTTTCGACTTACAGCTTTACTGTCAGGCTAGTGTTGACAGCTTGTCCAGTGCGATCGAGGAGCTAAACCGGGATTTACGTTTTGTCAAAAACTGGTCTGATCGTTTCGGGGTGGCGGTTAACCCAACCAAGTGCCAGGCTATTATTATAGGGAGTCCCCATACCCTGAGAAGGCTTAACGGTGCCACCGGTTACCTTTGACGGCACGGTTATTCCGTTTAGCTCTGACGTCAAAGATCTGGGTTTGCATGTTGACACTTGCCTTGACTGGCGTAAGCAGGTCGCGATTGTGAGCAAGAAAGTCACCGGAACATTGCGGTCGCTCTATCGGCTAAAAAATATTCTCCCATCACACCTATAGGTAATGCTTGTACAGTCCCTAATCTTCCCCATAATTGACTATGGTGATGTGTGCTACCGACTTCTTAATAACTGCATTCGATTCGTATTTAATCTTCGTAAGTATGATCACGTCTCCGCACATCGGTCACTTTTAAAATGGTTGCCCATCCGACAACGCAGAGCGTTGAGAGCTTTGACTACCCTATTTTCTCTTCTTAATAAGCCTACTTCTCCTTCTTATGTGACTACTTATTTTCAATATTTATGCTCTGCGCACAGTAAGAATCTTCGTTCCTCCAATAATCGTCTTCTACGTTGTCCTTCTCACCGCTCTCTTTTCTCAAGTCGTCTTTCTTTGTCCAGGCTGTCTTCCTTTGGAATGCGCTCCCTCTGAACATCAGGTTGGCCAACAGTCGGTTCACATTTAAAGTTAAAGCTCGCGAACACTTACTTAAGAAGCTGGCAGATTCATCTCTTAATTAAATTGTTGTTAGTTTGTCTCTCTCTTTACTTATTGTACATATATATGTATGTATTTATGTATGTATCGTTATATTTTATTTGTAAATGTTCTCTTACCATTTGTTATGCTGCACCTACTATGTTTTCTCTCTGCATCACCCTAAGGTAGACTGGTAAAAAATGCCTAAGGCATTAAGTCCGCCTTTGTACAGTGTTTTTATACTTGTGCATAAAGTTTTAACCTCCTCACTACAGGCACCACTTTTTTTGTCAGATTCAATTAATATTCCGGATTTAGGCCGTATGGGGGTTACTTCTTAAGTGAAAAAATACTGAAAAAAATCTATTCCTGAAACAAAGGGTTTTTCTTTATGTCCTAGTATTAGGACAGATGCAGGCTACTGATGTAGGCTACTGATTACTATGTTCTGTATCAAAGACAATTACAGCCAATGAGTTTATATTATTACAGATTAAAATAAGACAGGCCCTTACAGTAATCAATGCTTTATTGCTTTTTGACATTATAATAAAACTTTCAAACTAAACTTAGAACTTCTTATAAATTTTGAACAAATTATATTTTTATAATATCACTTATTTACTTATAAGGTATATAAAATCAGTCTCAATAGGTAACATTAGTCATCAAACATACAAACATAATATTCACGCTATCTGCGCATAAAAACAATAAAAAAAAACCTCTAAAAATAATTATGGATTATGGAAAATCTCAAAACAGTTCCTTTGAACCGTGAAACATAAATATACAGCACATTTTTTGCAGGTAACCGTAGTCTTTTTGAAACAACCCTCATTTCTGCATCTATTTTGCTTTGAACTGTGTTGTGGCATGTGATCAGCCTTTTTTTGACGAATAACTTTAGTTGGTAAAGGAACTATAGTTGTCTTACGTTTCTTGTGCTTTGGTAAAAGTTCTTCAAACTCATCAGCCAGGTCATCAGTGTCTGAAGAATCTAAATTATCGACAATCAACTTCTCCCCAACTTCCATCTTGAATTCACGTATGCCAGGAATATTTTTAACGGCCTTTTTCTGCTCTCTCTGTTTGAACTGAAGGTATGAGTTAGCAATAGCCAAATCTATCATATGAGATATTACTCGTATTGTCCACTTTTTTGTTCTGTTACGTGAAGGGCATACAGCTAACATTCTATCAACTAAATCTACACCCCCCATGTTTTCATTATACTCCTTGATTACGTCGGGGCGTCTTACGCGTTCATACACTTTGTTTTTCTTTGACCATCTTTCACACTCATCTGTATTTCTATTAGATAAACACGAAGACAGCATCACCACGGGCTTGTTGTCCATCCAACGTGTGACTGCTAACCTGCCATCTGCTCGTGCTTTTATTTCGCAATAACCCCTGTGCTTTTTCATGAAACTCTTATCTTCTTCTAATACACAGTTTTTGGGTAATCGGTTTCTCATAATAGTTCCTGTTGAGTGAAACCCTTTGGTCAATAATTCATCACACAATTTGATGGTAGTGAAATAACGATCATAAAAGATGTGGTGACCAGGGGCAAGTGCTTCCGTCAGGCGAATTATTGCTGCTTCTCCAAGACCAAAACCCATCTGTCTAATTTCAGGAAAAGTTGTGTCACCTTGATATATTTCAAAATCGATGACCATTCCCCGAGGCGTTGCTAAAACAAATACTTTTAACCCTAAGGGATTTGGTTTGTTAGGGTTATATTGTCTAATACAACATTGGCCAGAAAATGGAATGATCATTTCGTCAATAGACATTTTTGCTGTACGAGGTTGAACCAAACATCCTTGTCGTACTTTCTCAAAAAGGGGACGCACTTTCCAAATCTTGTCTTTTAGACGCTCTTCGGTGGTAACATCGGGATCATATACCACTTTTAATGATGTTCTAATTGCGTAAAAACGCAGTCGAGTCATAGCTGATGTTATGATAAGCTGTTTCCATTTAGACGACCAATACATGTCTATTTGAGGATATTGTAATGCAGCCATAATCATTGTCACTCCAATATAAATTTTCAATTCCTTAACTGTAAGACCAAGTGATCTACCTTTTAGATGTACTGATGTTCTGTTTGTACATTCCACCATTTGCGTAAGTATTTGTTCATCTATATAACGAACAAAAAACTGTTCTGATGACCATCCATGATCGAAATTTGGCATGTATGTTGGTTCATGTAGATTTATTTCGAGAGGGTCAAAATTTCCACACCATAAATCCACAACATCAGGTCGAGATGGTGTTTGTCTGCGGTCTGGCTGAGCTGATCTTCGAGGGCGGCGAGAATTTCGTCCTCGTCGTAAACCAGAGCCAGAAGTCTGTTGTATTACAGAACCATTTGATAAAGCTGGCGATGGTGTCTCCACAACATTATGAGAGTCTGAATCAATTGAGGAATCACTGGATTCATACCTCTGATGGGCTTGTGAACCCTCGGAGGGTTCATTATAAGTGGGATCTTGGTGGTCATCATCGCTGCTAAAATCGACATCAGATTCTTCCAGTAAAGCTAAGACGTCCACGTCAGAACAGGCTAAAACAAAATAAAATATAATTAGTAAATAAAATATAATTTACGTTATTCACTTACAGGTACCTTCACTGAGGACATAATAATATTAGTTCAAAAGTAGTATTCTGCATGATTCCTAAATACAGGACATAAAACTTTTATCTTCACTAAAAATAAAATAATGGCGAAATTCGCGTAAATATCGATAAATCAAACTAAATCAACTATTCGAAAACGTAATTTGAATAATTATTGATAACAATAGCTACATTTTTATAAGATTCAAGGAGATTGAACTTACCATTGCCAGAGCGCGCTTCGGTACGTCTCGATCTTGAAGCCATTTTTGCGCAACTAACCTACAGTTGGGCTGTCAAATATTTTTCTACATCAAAAACAATCTTCACTAGATGTCACTACGTGTTTTCATTTGTCGCGACGTGGATATTTAACTTACCAGATTTTTTTGTTTTTTATGTTCTGTGGGTAGTACAAGTTAAGTCAGGAGGTTAATAAATAATAAATAAATAAATAAATTATGTGATAGATATTTACAAACTGATTCAAGATCAAAGAACAAAATCGGTTGGAGTGTGGGCGCTATGGCGCGAGGACTTATAAAAAAAATGCATTTTTTTTTGGTTTTTCGTACACCATCTCATAGTTTTCTACTACAGCAACAGTTTCTTTCCAGAAAAGATTTTCATCTGAGCTACCATTTTGGAAATATAGAGCGTTTTGTAAAAACAAGAAAAAAATTAAAAAACTCCTAACTCGGAAACGGTGCGTCGGAGGGCCATGCCTCTCTGAACCTAAATAGTTTCTATGGACAAGGGTAATAGGGTTCTGCAAGAAAAACGGACGAAATCTGTTAGTTTTTTTTTTCCGAAAATTTGTGTCTTTGCCCCTAACGATACTCAAGCTGAAAGATCGACCGACACAGAATATTTTTTTCAATTTTTTCTTTTTTCTCAATATTTCTCGGATTTTTTTACACCATCTCATAGTTTTCTACTAGAGCAACAGTTTCTTTCCAGAAAATATTTTCTTTTGAGCTACCATTTTGGAAATGTAGATAGTTTTATAAAAATTAAATAAAATTCGGAGGCCCATAATTCGGAAACGGTGCCTCTTGGGTCCATACTTCGCAGAACCTAAATGGTTTTTATGGCCAAGGTTAACCCGAAACTGCCATTTTTTTTCAAATTTCCTATTTTTTTTTTTGGAAAATCCACTAAGTCCCAAAAAATTTTTTTGCCGAAAATTTTATTTTTTTGTTTTCTTTGCTGCGCATAGTGCCCCTAAGCGTATACTTATATATACTAAGCGTATACTATACGTTCAACTCCTAAAAATCCGCCCCTTAGACGACCCACTGATCAACAAATCACCAAGATTTCAAAGATAAACTTCCACTAGCTTGAAAGCTTTTTAGTTCTAATCTTCTTGGAACACTAAGGGTCAGCTCACACCGAGACGCGACACTGCGCGCACATTTTAAAAAGCGATTCAAAATTTAACTTTATTTTCTACACGAAAGGATACACATTTCTTTACAGGCGTCACGTGGCGCAGCGCTGCGTGGCGCAACGTTTTCTCACAATGAAATGTGTATCTTCTCTTTATAAGTGTGCGCGCAGCGTCGCGTCTCGGTGTGTACTGAGTCAGAACACCTACACCTACCTGTTAGGGTCAGTACTACTGACATAGGTTTTAAGAGATTGTGCCAAAATCTACAATTCTTTCAGAAATCCCTAAATTTACTACCTACCTACTACCTACCTACTCCCTACCTACTACCTACCTACTACCTACCTACTACCTACCTACTACCTACCTACTACCTACCTACTACCTACCTACTACCTACCTACTACCTACCTACTACCTACCTACTACCTACCTACTACCTACCTACTACCTACCTACTACCTACCTACTACCTACCTACTACCTACCTACTACCTACCTACTACCTACCTACTACCTACCTACTACCTACCTACTACCTACCTACTACCTACCTACTACCTACCTACTACCTACCTACTACCTACCTACTACCTACCTACTACCTACCTACTACCTACCTACTACCTACCTACTACCTACCTACTACCTACCTACTACCTACCTACTACCTACCTACTACCTACCTACTACCTACCTACTACCTACCTACTACCTACCTACTACCTACCTACTACCTACCTACTACCTACCTACTACCTACCTACTACCTACCTACTACCTACCTACTACCTACCTACTACCTACCTACTACCTACCTACTACCTACCTACTACCTACCTACTACCTACTGTAACAAACTTGCTTATTCCTTGATGAAAGGAGTAAACAGATTTATACATTAAAAAAGTAATTAGGGGAAAATGAATTTAATAAATGATGAAATGAAAAATACAATAAATTAGTACAAAAGTGAAGGGCAGGTTAACCGAGAACGTTTTAAATATCTCCGCAAATCTCTGAGCGTGATAGTAACTGAAGACAAACTTGCAGTCGTAGAAAGCTGGCTTGATTAAGATGAGCTTGACCACGACGAACTTGATGCAGGGCGATTTGGTAGGACCCACCAGCAGACACGTACCGCCCAATGCCAGGCTCGTCAGCTCGAAGAGCAGCTTCCAGCAGACAGGTAATGAGCCCCAGTGCCAGGCTCGTCAGTTCGCAAAGCAGCTTCCAGCAGACAGTTAGCAACAGCCACGGCAGCACTAAACGAAGGCCGCTCTTTGACTCCACCAGGCTGTGCTCAAAACTCAAGATATGACAGATCTTGACTCCAAACTAGACTTAGCTGTTTTCTTGATTTTAGACTATACTGATTTCTCGTGTCCAGACTGAACCGACTCTTAACTCCAGACTAGAACCAGGGCATCCGTCAGAAATCCCTTTTATACCCTGATCTTCCGTTTCTTTTCTTCCAATTTTCTTTTTCAGATTCAAAACTGCTGCGCTCTAGTAAGACGCAACCTGCCAGTATTCAAAGCAGCCAGTAGCAATTGGTCAAAAACCTTGCGCATAATATTTTTATAAATATAACTCAGAATATCTTTACACAGCAAATATTCGCAATTAATTATAAAATACAACAATTGAACTAACGAATTGATGATAATAATTTTTAGTAATATATAATCTAAATGAAACCTTCATAGAGAGTTTGGCTGGTAAGAATCAAAAATAAAAGTAAATGACATCTGACAAATTTGAAGTAAACATGTCACAACAAAGGATATAAAGAAAATATTTATAAAAACGAAATGATTGGTAATATGCTAATGTAAAACCAATAAAAGTATGAATATGGATGATAAGTGTGAGTATAGAGTGTCTGTAGTAGGCAGATACTATATTTCCCCAACGACCCCGAGAAAATTTTTGGCCTAGAACAAAAATTTTGGTGAGGTTAAAGTATTACAACATTCACAAAACTTTCATAACTCATTCAAACACACCGACATCTTACGAAGTTAGGCCAGGTAGGATTCACATTCAATGATCACTACTCCACCTGATAAATCAATAACAGTAGGCTTATTTTTGGAGTTGTAATCCGCTCGCGTCTAAAACCCATAATAAGATGAAATATAAAGACTTTTAATAAGGGATCCACCCCAATCAACCTTTAGAGTTGAAGATTAGCGAAGGCTTATTTTAAGGAAGTCGCAACCCGCTTCAGTCAACTTTTAGAGTTGAAGATTAGCGAAGGCTTATTTTAAGGAAGTCGCAACCCGCTTCAGTCAACTTTTAGAGTTGAAGATTAGCGAAGGCTTATTTTAAGGAAGTCGCAACCCGCTTCAATCAACCTTTAGAGTTGAAGATTAGCGAAGGCTTATTTAAAGGAAGTCGCAACCCGCTTCAGTCAACTTTTAGAGTTGATAAGAAAATAGTTATACCAACTTATAGTACAGTTAGTATAATAGAAGGTTAGGTAATTTGTACCTAAAAGCACTTCAAAGAGTTATCTGATAAGAACAGATATAGAAGAAGATTAAAAATAATCTTGTAATGGTTTAAGAACCAATGAAAGAACATAGTTATAAAATAAAAACTATAGAGTTTAAATAGGCCGAATAAAACTCTACAGTTAGAAGAAGGGAAGAGGATAGAGATGAGTCATGAGTAAGTATAAGATAAAAAGTTAAAAATAAAGTGTATAAAATTAAAAGGGAGAGAGAGCAAAAGAGTCTGAGTTTATTATTAAGAAGGATTCTAAAATAGCCTACTTGAAATATTCAAGAGCGTTGAAGGACTGTCATGTGTAGTAGTCTATACTTTTGCGCTGAATCAGCGCAGATAATAGTTCGAGCCCACGACACTAAACCTATTTTGATGAGATTTATAGATGATATAGATAAATATATGATTTAAGTGTTTAAGAGTATAAGTAGATTAAGTGATGTAATATGATGAAAATATTATGAAAATAGTTTCCAAATATAATCTCTTGTGGAAGTTGTTTTAGAATTTAGAGAATATGTTTAAGATCAAGACTTGATTTTGCGTTAGGCGCCAAAATGTAACAAACTTGCTTATTCCTTGATGAAAGGAGTAAACAGATTTATACATTAAAAAAGTAATTAGGGGAAAATGAATTTAATAAATGATGAAATGAAAAATACAATAAATTAGTACAAAAGTGAAGGGCAGGTTAACCGAGAACGTTTTAAATATCTCCGCAAATCTCTGAGCGTGATAGTAACTGAAGACAAACTTGCAGTCGTAGAAAGCTGGCTTGATTAAGATGAGCTTGACCACGACGAACTTGATGCAGGGCGATTTGGTAGGACCCACCAGCAGACACGTACCGCCCAATGCCAGGCTCGTCAGCTCGAAGAGCAGCTTCCAGCAGACAGGTAATGAGCCCCAGTGCCAGGCTCGTCAGTTCGCAAAGCAGCTTCCAGCAGACAGTTAGCAACAGCCACGGCAGCACTAAACGAAGGCCGCTCTTTGACTCCACCAGGCTGTGCTCAAAACTCAAGATATGACAGATCTTGACTCCAAACTAGACTTAGCTGTTTTCTTGATTTTAGACTATACTGATTTCTCGTGTCCAGACTGAACCGACTCTTAACTCCAGACTAGAACCAGGGCATCCGTCAGAAATCCCTTTTATACCCTGATCTTCCGTTTCTTTTCTTCCAATTTTCTTTTTCAGATTCAAAACTGCTGCGCTCTAGTAAGACGCAACCTGCCAGTATTCAAAGCAGCCAGTAGCAATTGGTCAAAAACCTTGCGCATAATATTTTTATAAATATAACTCAGAATATCTTTACACAGCAAATATTCGCAATTAATTATAAAATACAACAATTGAACTAACGAATTGATGATAATAATTTTTAGTAATATATAATCTAAATGAAACCTTCATAGAGAGTTTGGCTGGTAAGAATCAAAAATAAAAGTAAATGACATCTGACAAATTTGAAGTAAACATGTCACAACAAAGGATATAAAGAAAATATTTATAAAAACGAAATGATTGGTAATATGCTAATGTAAAACCAATAAAAGTATGAATATGGATGATAAGTGTGAGTATAGAGTGTCTGTAGTAGGCAGATACTATACTACCTACTACCTACCTACTACCTACCTACTACCTACCTACTACCTACCTACTACCTACCTACTACCTACCTACTACCTACCTACTACCTACCTACTACCTACCTACTACCTACCTACTACCTACCTACTACCTACCTACTACCTACCTACTACCTACCTACTACCTACCTACTACCTACCTACTACCTACCTACTACCTACCTACTACCTACCTACTACCTACCTACTACCTACCTACTACCTACCTACTACCTACCTACTACCTACCTACTACCTACCTACTACCTACCTACTACCTACCTACTACCTACCTACTACCTACCTACTACCTACCTACTACCTACCTACTACCTACCTACTACCTACCTACTACCTACCTACTACCTACCTACTACCTACCTACTACCTACCTACTACCTACCTACTACCTACCTACTACCTACCTACTACCTACCTACTACCTACCTACTACCTACCTACTACCTACCTACTACCTACCTACTACCTACCTACTACCTACCTACTACCTACCTAAGAGAACCTTCTCCTGTCAGTAACATACAAAACAAAAAAACAATTATCGAAATCTATCCAGCCGTTCACGCGTGATGCCGTGACCAAGGGAAATAGGGATTCATTTTTAGATATATATATATATAGACTAGCTGTCCCGCGTAACTTCATCTGCGTCACATGTTCCCCGTTTTCGCAACATTTTTCATTACTGCTCCGCTCCGATTGATCGTAGCGTGATGATATATAGCATACGTCCTTCCCCAGGTTGAAATCTATCTTCTTGCCAGATTTCATTAGGATCAGATTAGCCGTTTTATCGTGAAAAAGTAACAAACAGACATACAAACAAACAGAGTGACTTTCGCATTTATAATATTAGTATGGATATATAGATCGACTAGCTGTCCCCGGCATGCGTTGCAATGCACTTTTTACCTACCCTATCTACCTACCCACCATACCCTACCCTACCCTACCTACCATACCCTACTACCCTACCTACCTACCTACCCTACCTACCCTACGCTACCTACCTACCTACCTACCCTATCTTTCCTTTTAAACCTTCCCTGGACTACGACAAACATTTTAAAACCAAATTCAGCTAAATCGGCCCAGCCGTTCTCGAGTTTTAGCGAGACTAACGAACAGCAATTGATTTTTATTTATATAGATAGATAGATAGAACTACGGCGTTTCAACGTGACCTTGACCGCGTCGTGTATGTTTTATTAGGTAGTACCTACATTCATGAATGTAAATAGTGTGATGAATGAATGTAATCCTACTAATATTATAAATGCGAAAGTTTGTGAGGATGGATGGATGGATGGATGTCTGTTACTCTTTCACGCAAAAACTACTGAATGGATTTGGATGAAATTTGGCACACGGGTAGTTTGTAACCTGGATTAACACATAGGATACTATTTATCCCGATAATATGTTCCCGTGGGACAATTATCGAAATCCACGCGGGCGACGCCGCGGGCATAAGCTAGTGTTATAAAATGTAAGTACATTATTAGTTTATTACATATACCACGAAAAGTGCACGTACAAAATTAAAGTTTAGTAAGATAAGCTTTGTGCTGCAGGCTGTGGCTTCATAACGAATTATGTCTGAATACCTACTTGTTAATAACTCATAAGTTTTACCTATCACACAGTAAAATTAGAACCAACTCCGAATTACACATTTCATCCCTAATAGGTACTTTCAAACTTTGGTTTGAACATCATGACATAATTTAAGAATGTTTAACTTCATTCTTAAAAAATGATAAATCTAATTCACCCAAACAAAAACGTCGCAGCCAGTACCTACCTACCTACTTGTTTGACGAATGAAATGTGAAATATTCGCGAGTCCACGCACTTATTACTGGCACCAACTTACAATGACAACGCCACGCCATCTAGTATCAACAGATAATTATTTCGAGTTTTGTTATGCAAGGGGCTCGATTGTTCTTTAGAAGTTCTTTAGATATCCGGTAGATGGTGTGACTCCAAGCACGCACACTAGCAAAGATTTTTCGTTTTTTTTTCGGCCCTGGAAATCCTATAAACCTTGTTATTTCTTTATGTTTGAAGGGTTTTGCGACAACACTAATTCGTAATAACATCATATTGTTTCATTACTTCTACAAAAAGCATATAAGTATCGAGATTTTGAAGAAACAAAAATGTATGGGAAAGTGCGATTAAACTTCCACCTTAAGGTGGTTCCGCTGACGATCCCGCCGCCGTTTTTTCAATAGATGGCGTTGTAGTCGCATTTGGGAAATATCAAAGATATTTGGTCTCGCAAATATCTTTGATGGACAATATTCTATTTGCGTAAACTAGCCTTTTGTCTTGATTTTTCCACATTTACAGTTTACTTGTTAACTCTTCTCAAACGGAGATTTTCAAGATTCCCCCAAGTCGTCTCCACTTCATATATGTACACACCATGCACACACACACATGCACACGTAAACGGTTACTTTCTGAACCGCTAGATGGCGTTCTCATCAAAAACGTTTAATTAGGAAAGATGCAGATAGCTTAGATTGTTTAATTAGGAAAGATGCAGATAGCTTAGATTATCATTATTTTATGACTAAAATGTTTAAAAAAAATAATACGAGATGGGCCACTGCAACGTTTTTATTTTAGTTATTTTTTTTTACAATAACTACCCATCAATAGTACCTAACATGAAACGGAACGTCGCTTGTCGCGATTTACATATTTAAATGTCAGTGACATAAACATTCAAGTGCGAAAATCTATTCTGTTCTGAACAGTTCTTTCTACAAGGGAATCTTATGTTCTGGTTCTGGAATCTTAAATTAGTTGTGATAAATGTGTTGTGTAAGTGTCATCATCGTCATCATCAGCAGCCTACCGCAGTCCACTGCTGGACATAGGCCTCTTCAATCGCTCGCCACTTAACCCGATTCTCGGCAACTCTCATCCAGTTGCTACCAGCTACCCTGCAAAGATCGTCGCTCCACCGAGCCTGAGGGCGTCCCATCTTACGCTTGTCGATTCGCGGTCTCCACTCAACAACACGTCTACCCCAACGGTCATCGGTTCTACGGCTAATATGGCCGGTCCATTGCCACTTCAGATCACCTCGTTCCGGATGCGATCCTTCAAAGAGACTCCTTATGTTGTGTTTTACACAATTTGTTTGGTTATGTTGTGTTTTACTCTAATTATATAATTAACTATTGTAAGTCATGCTTTTTATTCAAGTAGTATTAGTATTCATTTACCCAAAGTAAAGAGCCTGTCAGGGTTCGAACATACAACCTACAATTCATAAGTCAAGGCCATTTCTACTAAGAGGATATCACTGCCCACCTTTCAACTACATAATACAATAAATTGTTTATAAAAAAACAATCTAAGTCAAGTCATATAGGCACTTATAAGGCAAAAAAATACAATTGATACAAACTCAACGCATTTATTTAAATACCATTTACAGGCAGTTTTGAATCAAAATCAAAATATTTTTATTTCACATAGGCCTACAAGGGCACTTGTAAAACGTCAACAAGAAAGGTGCTCGGTTCGGGTTGGTCGTTTCCTATGGAGAAGAACCGGCAAGAAACTCCATGGTTACTCTTTTAAAATCATTTGGTTTTACAATATTTTTTTGGTACAGCGTTAATACGTAAGTATGGGAGGATATCGTAGGCCCGACAATAAGTTCTTGCTTACTACAAAACATAGACCAAGATAAAAAGTTACCAAGGATCTAGGAATCTATAAAGCCCACAATATCAATGTCCACACATTTCAAGGTGTTTCAAAGTGTCAAGGACTCAGGTCTCTAGTTGCACGTTCCAAAAGGGAGGTAGATCTCTATGGACAAGAACGTGCAAGAAACTCCATGGATACTCTTTTTGCAAAAACTATTTGCAAAAAAATTAAAACTGACTTCAAAAAACAAAAAAGTGAAAAATAACTTTAGCTTCAGAAGTTGGTTACTTGTTTGTTTGATTCAGTTTTTTTGCCACCAACTTCTGAAGCTAAAGTTATATTACACTTTTTTGAAGTTGTTTTGTTCTTTGAAAAAAGTTTTTTATTTATCCATTTAGTTGTATTATCCTATTAAAATTTTTGCTATGAATGTAAATACAATACATGTATTGTTACATTATCATGGTAATATGCTTATCACCAATCAAATGGAAACTAACATACTATGTATAACTAACTGTCGAAATCTGGTTTTACTGTACACATCTGCATACCAAAATGAAAAATCAAAATGTAATAATATGATGAAAATCAATTTATAGAATATTACATTTTGGCCCCAAGAGCATACAATACACAACTTCCTAAAGAAGGAGGTTATCCATTCGACTGTGTTTTTTTTTTATCTTTGGAGATATCCAAATAAATCTGTTGTGACAACATCATAACGTTACAGCGGGATGTAACGTTATGATGTTGTCACAACAGATTTGCTGTCTATTATTGAAGAGTTCTATTGGATATCTCCAAAGATAAAAAAAACACAGTCGAATGGATAACCTCCTTCTTTAGGAAGTCGGTTAAAAATATACTAAATAGCCACATGGTGCTTATTTACAATGAAATTAATTACTGAATGAAATTAGTATACAAAAAAAAACTTTCCAATTGATAACCTCTTTCTTTTAGAAGTTGGTTAAAAATAGGTAAAAGGAATAAAAAATGAAGCATTGACAGATAAATAGGTATAGATATATAAATATGTATAAATAGATAATAGCGCGGGTAGGTGTAAAAAAAAGAACGTATCTCCAATATTGATTTGATATTTTAATTAGAAATACTCAGTTTATTTACTTATTCTTTATAAAATATCAGTGTATAACTTCTGCATAGTGAGTACTCACGTTTGCAGCTCACACATGTGACTAAAGCTATAACTTTCCACCACCTGCCAGCACATCACTTCACTTTCACTGTTTTTTTCACTGTGACCGGTCACAAGGACACCATGTCACAGCTTGATGAGATTGCATTGGTACAGAAAAGCCTTGAGGATAGATTTGTCCGGAAGATGAGCGAACTGGAGGCACAAATTCCAACAACTCCAGCATATGGTGCAACTCCAGCATATGGTGGATCACGCTCGCTCACTCAGCGATTTTAGTAAGATTCTTCAACTATGACGACAGGACAGGAAGTAAACATAAAATCTCATCGTTTGAAGAATTGAGTCCGTTGCTGCTGAAGTACCTATCCCAAAGTGCAAACTTCTGGAGATAGCCTGAAAAACAAGTAAAAATAATCGTTAATTTTTGGTAACAAAACTCTTAAATATTATCTTACAAAATTCACGCATTAGATACCTACGTTGCGTAGGATTTACTTACCTTTTAATATGCTATCTTTTGCTGTTTGGTAATGATAACCTTTGATTAGTTTTGGCTCGTAATCATTGTTTTGCTTGACTTTGTTTTTTTTTATCTTTCTTCCTCACACGACCATGAGATGGATTGTTACATGTCTTGCGTACATTCGTACAATAGTTTACCCTCAACAAGGATGTTTTTGTCATTATTTTTCTTTTTTGAAAACATATTGCTAATGCCATTATGACATGACTGTCTTTGACATTGACATCGGGTTTTCAAGGATCGGATCATAGTTTTCTCTGTCTACGGCTCACGATAATTTTATGTTTGTTGAGGGCGTAAGGTGCGTTCCGAATGCCACAATTTTATTTTTCTGTACTTTTGTATTTATTTTGGGTTTGTTTTTTTTTCTATTTCATTGTAACTTATTTTCATTCCTTGGTTGGTTCACTGTGTTTTAAAATGATGATGTTAGCTGGCGGGTGGTGCAGATATGCAACCGTCGTACTTGTTTAGCATGTAGTTTATTTTTTATTTTTTTTATAGTTATTTTAATTTTACAACTATATTTTTTTTTTAAATATTTTATTCGTATTTATGACCACTATTTTCGATAATGAATCGTTTTTCTCAGCTAACAAATCTACTGCCACTCTTGAAGATAGTTTTTGTTCCATTACAGACACCCTTGGTGATACTTTACGTCAAAACTTTAACCATAGTCTTGACCGACTGTTTAATGTTTGTCACATCAATGCCCAGAGCATTCCCAGCCACTACAATGAGCTTTACGATACTTTTACGAACAATAACGTCCATACCGTCCTCATTTCAGAGACCTGGCTATAACCTGAGCTTGCGTCTACCACTTACTTTCTACCAGGATTCGTTCTCCTACGGAATGATCGAATCGGTAAGAGAGGGGGTGGTGTTGCAATTTACCTTCATGCCGATTTTTCTTTTAAAATTATTGCTACTTCTTCCTCTACTACTAATTTGGCTGAATTTCTTTTTTTAGAAGTTTGTGTTATAGGAGCTAAAACTGTTCTTGGAGTTGTGTATTGTCCCCCGTCCCTTGATTACTTCATCGAATTAGAATCGGTCCTAGAATCATTAGGTTCGGAGTGTGCACATCACAGCGTCATGGGGGATTTCAACACCAATCTCCTTGCCCACAACTCCCTCGATCCTGTAAACTCCTACATCTGGTCGAGTCAGTTAGTCTGCATGTCTTGCCTCTCCAACCAACGCATCATAACACTGTCGGGGATGATACTTGGCTCGACTTGATTCTCGCATCTAATCCTTCCCTAGTCGCCTCACATGGTCAACAGGACGCTCCTGGCTTTTCCCATAACAACCTTATTTTCCTGTCTTATGTCCTTAAACCTCCTAAACCCAAACCTACCTTCCAGTACAGGCGTGCCTTTGCGCGGATGAATGCAGAAAAACTCATCGAGCATGCTTCCAATATTGACTGGACGCCCCTGGAGGAAGCCACATCAGTCGATGATAAAGTGAATACTTTTAATGCGGTTGTAGTCAAGTTGTATGACACCCACGCTCCTGTCAGGAAAGTCAAGTTGAAGCGCTCACCTGCCCCATGGATGAACAATGGAGTTCTAATGGCAATGCGACGAAGGGATCGCGCGTTCACGCCCCTTTTCAAAACTGCTCGCAATCGTTGTAATCAGATGGTACGCAACGCTAAACGCAGCCACATTTTTGATAATATCACTTCTGCTTCTCCTGCTGATATTTGGAAATTCCTTGGAATTCTAGGTATCGGCAGAGCGCGGCATTCAGACCTTCCTAAGGCATTTGGTTTGGACGATCTAAATCGCCATTTTTCCACTGTCCCTACTCTTGATAGTCTAACCAAATGTCAAACCATTGACTATCTTGCTGGTCTGACGCGACCCAATATTTCTCCCTTTGTCTTCACCCCAGTCGATCCCGGAGAGATCAAGAAGATAATCCTGTCCATTAAGTCCAAAGCCGTGGGCTATGATAACATCAGTCGTCACATGATTGTGAAAGCTCTTGATCAGCTCCTTCCTGCAATCTCCCATATCGTTAACTTCTCCCTTTACTCCGGTGTTTTCCCTTCTCTATGGCGGAAAGCCCATGTTCGGCCACTCCCTAAAATTCCTAACCCTACTCTTCTCAGCCATTTTCGACCAATTTCCATCCTTCCCTTTTTATCTAAAGTACTCGAGGCCTGTGTTCACAAGCAATTTTCCCACTTCATCTACCACAACTCCCTTATCAGTCTATTGCAATCCGGGTTCAGGCCCGGCCATAGTACCGTATCAGCCCTCCTTAAAGTGACTGACGATATAAGGCGGGGAATGCAAGACACTAAAGTTTCGGTTTTGGTCTTAATTGATTTTTCCAATGCTTTCAATACCGTCAGTCACGAAGTCCTTTTATCCATCCTCTCCTATCTGATGGTCTCTCCGGAGGTATTGGAATGGTTTTCTTCCTATCTTCGGGGGCGCCAGCAATCAGTTCTTGCTGGTGACTCTAGCTCCAGCTGGTGTGATCTTGATGCTGGCGTCCCTCAAGGCGGTATTTTATTCTCTATTTTTATAGATCTCATAACTACCGAGCTTCAGTGTGTGTATCATCTTTACGCTTTCGACTTACAGCTTTACTGTCAGGCTAGTGTTGACAGCTTGTCCAGTGCGATCGAGGAGCTAAACCGGGATTTACGTTTTGTCAAAAACTGGTCTGATCGTTTCGGGGTGGCGGTTAACCCAACCAAGAACCAGGCTATTATTATAGGGAGTCCCCATAGCCTGAGAAGGCTGAATGGCTTAACGGTGCCACCGGTTACCTTTGACGGCACGGTTATTCCGTTTAGCTCTGACGTCAAAGATCTGGGTTTGCATGTTGACACTTGCCTTGACTGGCGTAAGCAGGTCGCGATTGTGAGCAAGAAAGTCACCGGAACATTGCGGTCGCTCTATCGGCTAAAAAATATTCTCCCATCACACCTATAGGTAATGCTTGTACAGTCCCTAATCTTCCCCATAATTGACTATGGTGATGTGTGCTACCGACTTCTTAATAACTGCATTCGATTCGTATTTAATCTTCGTAAGTATGATCACGTCTCCGCACATCGGTCACTTTTAAAATGGTTGCCCATCCGACAACGCAGAGCGTTGAGAGCTTTGACTACCCTATTTTCTCTTCTTAATAAGCCTACTTCTCCTTCTTATGTGACTACTTATTTTCAATATTTATGCTCTGCGCACAGTAAGAATCTTCGTTCCTCCAATAATCGTCTTCTACGTTGTCCTTCTCACCGCTCTCTTTTCTCAAGTCGTCTTTCTTTGTCCAGGCTGTCTTCCTTTGGAATGCGCTCCCTCTGAACATCAGGTTGGCCAACAGTCGGTTCACATTTAAAGTTAAAGCTCGCGAACACTTACTTAAGAAGCTGGCAGATTCATCTCTTAATTAAATTGTTGTTAGTTTGTCTCTCTCTTTACTTATTATACATATATATGTATGTATTTATGTATGTATCGTTATATTTTATTTGTAAATGTTCTCTTACCATTTGTTATGCTGCACCTACTATGTTTTCTCTCTGCATCACCCTAAGGTAGACTGGTAAAAAATGCCTAAGGCATTAAGTCCGCCTTTGTACAGTGTTTTTATACTTGTGCATAAAGTTTTAATAAATAATAAATAAATAAATAAATTATGTGATAGATATTTACAAACTGATTCAAGATCAAAGAACAAAATCGGTTGGAGTGTGGGCGCTATGGCGCGAGGACTTATAAAAAAATGCATTTTTTTTTGGTTTTTCGTACACCATCTCATAGTTTTCTACTACAGCAACAGTTTCTTTCCAGAAAAGATTTTCATCTGAGCTACCATTTTGGAAATATAGAGCGTTTTGTAAAAACAAGAAAAAAATTAAAAAACTCCTAACTCGGAAACGGTGCGTCGGAGGGCCATGCCTCTCTGAACCTAAATAGTTTCTATGGACAAGGGTAATAGGGTTCTGCAAGAAAAACGGTTCTGACGACGAAATCTGTTAGTTTTTTTTTCCGAAAATTTGTGTCTTTGCCCCTAACGATACTCAAGCTGAAAGATCGACCGACACAGAATATTTTTTTCAATTTTTTCTTTTTTCTCAATATTTCTCGGATTTTTTTACACCATCTCATAGTTTTCTACTAGAGCAACAGTTTCTTTCCAGAAAATATTTTCTTTTGAGCTACCATTTTGGAAATTTAGATAGTTTTATAAAAATTAAATAAAATTCGGAGGCCCATAATTCGGAAACGGTGCCTCTTGGGTCCATACTTCGCAGAACCTAAATGGTTTTTATGGCCAAGGTTAACCCGAAACTGCCATTTTTTTTCAAATTTCCTATTTTTTTTTTTTGGAAAATCCACTAAGTCCCAAAAAATTTTTTTCCCGAAAATTTTATTTTTTTGTTTTCGTGCTGCGCATAGTGCCCCTAAGCGTATACTTATATATACTAAGCGTATACTATACGTTCAACTCCTAAAAATCCGCCCCTTAGACGACCCACTGACCAACAAATCACCAAGATTTCAAAGATAAACTTCCACTAGCTTGAAAGCTTTTTAGTTCTAATCTTCACTTTATACACAAAGCCTTGGAACACTAAGGGTCAGCTCACACCGAGACGCGACACTGCGCGCACATTTTAAAAAGCGATTCAAAATTTAACTTTATTTTCTACACGAAAGGATACACATTTCTTTACAGGCGTCACGTGGCGCAGCGCTGCGTGGCGCAACGTTTTCTCACAATGAAATGTGTATCTTCTCTTTATAAGTGTGCGCGCAGCGTCGCGTCTCGGTGTGTACTGAGTCAGAACACCTACACCTACCTGTTAGGGTCAGTACTACTGACATAGGTTTTAAGAGATTGTGCCAAAATCTACAATTCTTTCAGAAATCCCTAAATTTACTACCTACCTACTACCTACCTACTACCTACCTACTACCTACCTACTACCTACCTACTACCTACCTACTACCTACCTACTACCTACCTACTACCTACCTACTACCTACCTACTACCTACCTACTACCTACCTACTACCTACCTACTACCTACCTACTACCTACCTACTACCTACCTACTACCTACCTACTACCTACCTACTACCTACCTACTACCTACCTACTACCTACCTACTACCTACCTACTACCTACCTACTACCTACCTACTACCTACCTACTACCTACCTACTACCTACCTACTACCTACCTACTACCTACCTACTACCTACCTACTACCTACCTACTACCTACCTACTACCTACCTACTACCTACCTACTACCTACCTACTACCTACCTACTACCTACCTACTACCTACCTACTACCTACCTACTACCTACCTACTACCTACCTACTACCTACCTACTACCTACCTACCTACTACCTACCTACTACCTACCTACTACCTACCTACTACCTACCTACTACCTACCTACTACCTACCTACTACCTACCTACTACCTACCTACTACCTACCTACTACCTACCTACTACCTACCTACTACCTACCTACTACCTACCTACTACCTACCTACTACCTACCTACTACCTACCTACTACCTACCTACTACCTACCTACTACCTACCTACTACCTACCTACTACCTACCTACTACCTACCTACTACCTACCTACTACCTACCTACTACCTACCTACTACCTACCTACTACCTACCTACTACCTACCTACTACCTACCTACTACCTACCTACTACCTACCTACTACCTACCTACTACCTACCTACTACCTACCTACTACCTACCTACTACCTACCTACTACCTACCTACTACCTACCTACTACCTACCTACTACCTACCTACTACCTACCTACTACCTACCTACTACCTACCTACTACCTACCTACTACCTACCTACTACCTACCTACTACCTACCTACTACCTACCTACTACCTACCTACTACCTACCTACTACCTACCTACTACCTACCTACTACCTACCTACTACCTACCTACTACCTACCTACTACCTACCTACTACCTACCTACTACCTACCTACTACCTACCTACTACCTACCTACTACCTACCTACTACCTACCTACTACCTACCTACTACCTACCTACTACCTACCTACTACCTACCTACTACCTACCTACTACCTACCTACTACCTACCTACTACCTACCTACTACCTACCTACTACCTACCTACTACCTACCTACTACCTACCTACTACCTACCTACTACCTACCTACTACCTACCTACTACCTACCTACTACCTACCTACTACCTACCTACTACCTACCTACTACCTACCTACTACCTACCTACTACCTACCTACTACCTACCTACTACCTACCTACTACCTACCTACTACCTACCTACTACCTACCTACTACCTACCTACTACCTACCTACTACCTACCTAAGAGAACCTTCTCCTGTCAGTAACATACAAAACAAAAAAACAATTATCGAAATCTATCCAGCCGTTCACGCGTGATGCCGTGACCAAGGGAAATAGGGATTCATTTTTAGATATATATATATATAGACTAGCTGTCCCGCGTAACTTCATCTGCGTCACATGTTCCCCGTTTTCGCAACATTTTTCATTACTGCTCCGCTCCGATTGATCGTAGCGTGATGATATATAGCATACGTCCTTCCCCAGGTTGAAATCTATCTTCTTG
Organism: Cerastis leucographa; assembly: GCA_963082945.1. Classification (NCBI taxonomy): domain Eukaryota; kingdom Metazoa; phylum Arthropoda; class Insecta; order Lepidoptera; family Noctuidae; genus Cerastis; species Cerastis leucographa. The sequence goes on along the minus strand of OY720385.1, from coordinate 15,718,556 downwards.
CCAGATTTCATTAGGATCAGATTAGCCGTTTTATCGTGAAAAAGTAACAAACAGACATACAAACAAACAGAGTGACTTTCGCATTTATAATATTAGTATGGATATATAGATCGACTAGCTGTCCCCGGCATGCGTTGCAATGCACTTTTTACCTACCCTATCTACCTACCCACCATACCCTACCCTACCCTACCTACCATACCCTACTACCCTACCTACCTACCTACCCTACCTACCCTGCGCTACCTACCTACCTACCTACCCTATCTTTCCTTTTAAACCTTCCCTGGACTACGACAAACATTTTAAAACCAAATTCAGCTAAATCGGCCCAGTCGTTCTCGAGTTTTAGCGAGACTAACGAACAGCAATTGATTTTTATTTATATAGATAGATAGATAGAACTACGGCGTTTCAACGTGACCTTGACCGCGTCGTGTATGTTTTATTAGGTAGTACCTACATTCATGAATGTAAATAGTGTGATGAATGAATGTAATCCTACTAATATTATAAATGCGAAAGTTTGTGAGGATGGATGGATGGATGGATGTCTGTTACTCTTTCACGCAAAAACTACTGAATGGATTTGGATGAAATTTGGCACACGGGTAGTTTGTAACCTGGATTAACACATAGGATACTATTTATCCCGATAATATGTTCCCGTGGGACAATTATCGAAATCCACGCGGGCGACGCCGTGGGCATAAGCTAGTGTTATAAAATGTAAGTACATTATTAGTTTATTACATATACCACGAAAAGTGCACGTACAAAATTAAAGTTTAGTAAGATAAGCTTTGTGCTGCAGGCTGTGGCTTCATAACGAATTATGTCTGAATACCTACTTGTTAATAACTAATAAGTTTTACCTATCACACAGTAAAATTAGAACCAACTCCGAATTACACATTTCATCCCTAATAGGTACTTTCAAACTTTGGTTTGAACATCATGACATAATTTAAGAATGTTTAACTTCATTCTTAAAAAATGATAAATCTAATTCACCCAAACAAAAACGTCGCAGCCAGTACCTACCTACCTACTTGTTTGACGAATGAAATGTGAAATATTCGCGAGTCCACGCACTTATTACTGGCACCAACTTACAATGACAACGCCACGCCATCTAGTATCAACAGATAATTATTTCGAGTTTTGTTATGCAAGGGGCTCGATTGTTCTTTAGAAGTTCTTTAGATATCCGGTAGATGGTGTGACTCCAAGCACGCACACTAGCAAAGATTTTTCGTTTTTTTTTCGGCCCTGGAAATCCTATAAACCTGGTTATTTCTTTATGTTTGAAGGGTTTTGCGACAACACTAATTCGTAATAACATCATATTGTTTCATTACTTCTACAAAAAGCATATAAGTATCGAGATTTTGAAGAAACAAAAATGTATGGTAAAGTGCGATTAAACTTCCACCTTAAGGCTAAATTATGATTGTATTCTGTAAACACGGTGCGGACTGTGCGCATGTGTCAGCCAGTGTGCGCATTGCCCAGTGTGCGCGCTTCCTCCACATCGCTTTACATTAACTGTAATGGGCTTCATGCTCTTTTACTACCTCATAATGTTGAAAGCTCTGTCTCGCAAATTACCTACTCGTTTCTGTAGATCTATTCGCGAGTCTCACTTTTCATTAAAAGCTTTATTTTAGTTTGCCTTAACTTGAAAGTTTTGGTCATCATTGTATGCACGCGCAGCAATTACCGCTTGATTTTAGTGTCGGTGTTGTTTAGTTTTTCCTTGACTTACCGCCTATCCCGTTATGTTTACTTATTGCTTCAAAACTGTAAAATTTAACCTTTCAGCAAAGCTCGTCTTCACATTCAGCTAAGTTTCTTTTCTTGAGGAAACCAATGTTGAAATGACTATTGTGGAAAATATAGAAAAACGCGAAAGACATTTCTAGTTTCTATGGGAAGGTACGGGCCATAAATTGTGGTTATGATAGACCTTTAGTTATTACCGATTATTAGAAATATAGAGAGAGCAGCGGTGGCCCAGTGGTAGCAGCCTCGAATTACGAGCAGTAAGTCGTAGGTTCGAAACCAGGCAGGCGCATTACTTTGTGTAATTTATTTCATCACCGCTGCTCTCAAAACGGTGAAGGAAAACATCGTGAGGAAACCGGCATGTCCTAGAACTAAAAATTCGAAGACATGTGACATCTACCAACCCGCGCTGGGCCCACGTGGTGGATTATAGCCCATTCCCTCTCATAGAGAGGAGGCCTGCGTCCCAGCAGTGGGAGCAATATAGGCTGATGATGATGATGATGATGATTAGAAATAATTGCGTGACAAGTGACTATTTTCTCTCATTTTTGTAATTACTATTTTCAAGGATATTTAATCAATCGGATTCAATAAAGATATCCTGTCATATTATTTTTAATAAGAGATTATTTACGTCGATGTGAAACATAACGCAATCAGGTTGGACAACGTAAATGAGTAATGATGACTTCGCACACTCCGTCCCACACATTTCAATGGCAATCACTATTATTTTCACAATTACCTTACTCAGAGAAATGGCTGATTGATTAGCGTGAAGCAATATTTCGTTTGCCAGCAAATGAACTTTAAATAATTTGTTCCTTTCACACGTTATTGTAATAAATGTGATATCGTTCCTATGCCTGCCACTTGTAAAACAACACATCACATTATACGAAAAGCAATACTTGCAGCAATAAAATAAATAATACGATAGAAAAACGATTCGTAATCTAAAGATAGATTCATTTGAATAAATGTCGTGACGGGGGCTGTAATTTATATGTGAGTTAGCTTGAGCGTGGCTTTACGTACTAAACCGCATAAGATTTGCATTTTTGTGTCTACGAAAAGATGTTTATTGTTATAATGCGTATTTTGTAATCTGATGTCGCGTCAGACGTCATTGTGTGAAGCAGAATTTTAATTACAGAGTTCTTTGCATTTCGCGGAATTTCTGTGCAAAAAGTTGTGCATTGCCAGGATGTTACGTATAATGTAATACAAGTAGTTTTCGCAATTCCAACGGTAGGTCGGAGTTAATGTAACGTACGTGACTATTGAATAGACGCAGAACCATCTATCGGAGTAAGCGTCCTCGCCAGCTTTGTTCCCGGATGCTTATCTCCAAAGCGTCGCGTCATCCATTAATGCTTTTGTGTTTCCCCTATTCAGGTCGTTATTCGATACGATGTACCAGTTACGCGCCTTTGGGATGGCATGTTGTGAGGTTTAGTGGGTGGTGCGGGCGATGATGGCGCGCGGCGGGATGCTCCTGCGGTCCACTTTGTGTTCCGCTCGAGCGTGCCACCATCATCGGCGGACGTCGTGACCGCAAACACCGCGCCGGGCCCGCAAACCTGTTCCCTAGCCTTCAATAGACTCATTGAACATTACTCTCGTCGCCCTTGATGTGGTCGACTATTGCGCCGCGGAATTGCTTATGATGGGAAAATCAACGCTTATATAACCTTAATCTCTTCAAAGTTGGAATGAACAAGCTTCTTCGGGGTAAGCTCGTACCATCGTCGACTTTATCTCTGTCATCTCTGACCTACACTAGAGTCAAGAGCAAACCCATCTGAAATAAAAAAAAACACACACACTCACACAAAAGTAAGGAATTCAGTTCAAATTAAAACAAATGAAAATAGACTACACATAAATAGCCTAGCATACTAGATCGCTATGCATTCTTCGAAGCGGAGCGACGGATGATTCATGCCCTTTAGCTTACACCCCTCGTCGATGACTTGATGCCAATTTTACTGTTCAGTGAAACACTCATAAACCACTGCATGCGTTTATAGCTTAAAATCGCTTTTATTGTTTGTTGTTTTATGAGTCTGAGAGCATTGTTTATTGACATAATAAATTTTATTAACAATCTACTGTACACTTGTCGGTTGTCGCCTCTTTCATAGAGGAGAGAGAGTAGCCCATTGCGATTATGAATCATCGACATAATTCTATTTAATAGAAAAATGGTGGGAGGATTATATGAAAGTCTCTTTTAATAATTTATTTAGGCTATTGATTTTTATTTGATATGTAAATGAAAATTTCTCCTCGAAACAATCCAGGCAGCCGCTGGGTCTTTGTTCTCGCGGACGTTATCTTTTATACTGCACACACTGGACAATTGGCTTCAAATCAGCTTTTAGATTTATGTTAATTTCCTTTGTTATGTCACTTGGTTTATTCGGTTTAAACAACACTTCCAAGTTCAGAATGTTTGAAATGTGTTGATTTCTTTTCTTAAAGCCTTCAGTTTTCTTTTCTGTCTTATGCCATGACAAGTGCTTTCTCTTCCACATTTCCACTTTGTTTGGGTGACTAAGTACCGCGCTTCCTCTTTCCAGAATTTAAGCAATCCATTCACACTCTTCCCATGGTCTCCTCCGAAGCTTATCGTAGGTACAGTCCGAGCAAGTAGTTTGTGCTGAGTGTGCCCTCAGTTTTAAAGTTTTTGTACGTTAAAAATTCACAAATACCTTTTACTGTCAGGAATATCGTAGACAGCTCAATGTCGCACAGCTCTACCTGAAATTTCCCGACCTTGCCACTGAAAATCTAATCAGCACAAAAATGTGTTTATACAAATAACGAATGTTTAAATGTGAATTTTTATCTTGATCAAATATTTTAGGTAATCTTATCATTTTAACTGAACAGTTGCAGAATAATTAAACCACTGCCTTAAAATGTCTGTCCTTAGGTGTCTTATATCTTGAAATATGTCTTGCGGGAGACACGATATAAATTCATGTTTGCAACGTTTGAGCGCAAGTATTTCTTAACTGAACTATTAAAACATACTCATGACTCATTCTATCAATAACAAATTGCATTCCACGGATCTGATATTTAATACCTGCCTACAACACTCTCACATTTGTCATCGTGATTATCTCCTTAATCATTTTATATTGTCTTAATCACCTGAATATTATAATAATACGTACTACACGCCTTTGATCCGACTCTTGATAACTGTTTTTCTGTTATTAATACATTTGTATTAACATGAGCATACGAGCGCATTATGCAATAACTTGTTTTTCTGGGGTATTCAATTTCATGTGCCATTACTGCCATTAGGCACGGTTACAACCATAACATAAGAATATGCAGTTATATCACCTGTTAATCAATCACAATAGAGATTGTTAATTTTCTTTATGATTAATAACGTCGATGATTATTGTAATTGCATCGTAAAACTCCGATTTGATTGTATATTTCTATGTCATGCAAAGGTATAAGATGTAAGAGTGCACCGGACATTACAAGAACACTGAGATTAGCATATCCTCATTGGGGGTGCAGCGCATGTGCTGCATTGATTTGTTTCTGAGAAACTTATGTCGCGAAATTGTCGTAGACAACACGACGCGACTGGCGCGCGGGATACGAATACCTGCGCCCGCGCACCGCGCTCGCCAGGTGCGATCACGATCCAATCACACGAATAAGCATGCATATTGCATTATTTCATTTAACTCTGGCTTTAAATGCCTATGTGCTCCTGTTTAATTCTCTTGGGAAGCTCTTAGTATGAGCAGGTGGACTTCAATTCTCAGCTATTAATATAACATATCACTGGAGGCTTTGGCTGTGTACGTTTTGGATTATTTGGGATGGACACAGTCTTTCTGCGAAATTTATGCTTAGCTAGAAGGTCATATTTGAAGGCATAGCTTAGAAACACTTTGTTGTTGGATTCACCTTGGTTAACAAAATAACTAGTAGGCTGTTAAACGTAAATAAACAAAAACAATAGTTAACCTGTATGTCTAACCTACTTCAATAATTACGTACACCTTCGAACTATAATGTGAAACAAGATAAAATGGTTTGGACAGCCTCCAACAGCCGAGGCCAACACTTGTCACTGTGATTACACTGAGGACCATTTGTTAAGCGCTACGAACTGTTACTCCACTGTCTCCATTGTCATTACGCGTACGTTGATTTGTGAGTCGTGTGTCTCAACAGACAACAGTTAATACTAGAATGCTTTCAGGATCGGACGATTTGCCAATACCTGCCAGTTAAATGTTTCATGTTCAATTGGTGTCCGCTTTTCTTGGTTTACCTTATCTACTGATTGATATGTAAAATCAAATGCTTTTTTTTACTGTTTGTCGTTGAATAGTGGATACCGTGAATAGGACGAGGTGAAAAGCGGTAATAACTCTTTGCTGTAGATAGGGCAAATGGCTCGAACGAGCTCCCCGCCGCGCTCTCATCCACTACTCATGCTGCTCGATAACATCCATTTCCTGGGTGGCGATCCATCACGTTTGCACCTCGTACTCTCACCATTGTTCGAATGTTCACATCTGGTTGATCTTGTATCATTCATAAAACCTTCTAATCGATCGGTGCAGGCGATCGGTTTAAAATACATTTTATGGTAATGCACCCGTTGCTGCATTACGGATGTAGAGTCTAATGTAAGTTTGGAGATCAGTTGCACAAGCGTCAAGTATCATTGCAGCGTGGGCGTGCATACCGCTATCTGGTGATCTTGTTCGCCACGCAGCCTGTGAACTATGCATTACATTTGCTAACCCACATGAAAATTTTACTTTGCTGAACAAAGTGCATGACATTTTTACCGGTTAGTGGTGTTTATACGTTGACGGTTACTGCTTGTAAGTTGTACAATCGAACGGTAGTGAAAGAATTAGCATATTGACTGGCAATGAGTGAAAAGTTAGAGGACAGTTGCGTCCCCGGCGTGATGCGACTGCAAGCACGGCCGGGACGCATGCAAATGAAGAGTTGCACACGGTGCAAGTATTTGTCAGAGGCATAAACAATGCATGTAGGGCGCTCAAGACAGACGAAACAATGACCTCATGTAGACTTACAGGAAAGAGCTATTGTACAGTTCAAACGGTCTTATGTTCATATATTTCTCTACCAGTTCGCTTTTTAGCTGTTGTCAAACATTATTTTTTTCTAGCTACATAATACACACATCAAAAGTGTCTAGGGATCAACATATATTTTTGCAATAACTTTTCTCCTGATTGATATTAATTAAAATTTTCTTTAAGGATTCATCAAATAAAGTGTTTTCGTTTGTCACAGTAACGATAAACCAAGTCACCTTTGCATTAATAAAGAAATTTGCCATTTTCTAATAAAGGGATTTTTGACATTTGAACCACTAACATTAAAGTTCGAAAAAAAGACTGAAATAACAGTTTTCTTTAAATTTTTATTGGGTAACTTAAACAATTAATAATCCGTGTTTCTACCGCGAACACTAACAACACAAGAACATCGGTTTGGCATACTCAAAATGAGTTCATCCAAATCACGCTGTGGAATGGCCGCCCATGTTCGTTGCAACAACAAAAAAAGGTCTTCTTGCGACTGGATACCCTCCATATTCGGCAGAGCTCTTCTCTGTAGCATATCCCATGCATGCTCAATCAGGTTCAAGTCTGGCGACTGAGCAGGCCAGGGCAGGACATTGATGTTAGCTGCGGCGAGAGTCTGTCTTACAACTCTTGCGGTGTGCGGTCGTGCATTATCATGCATTAACTGAAATAAGGGACCGATTTGCACTTGTAGAGGAACGATGACGTCTGATACAATCGTCTCAGCATAAATTTGAGCGTTGAGGTTGCCTCTGATCCAAATCAACTCAGTTCTTCCGCCGATCCAAATACCCGCCCATACCATGATGGTTCCACCACTATAAGGATGGACTTCCTGGCAGGATTTTAATCGCTGTTGGCGTCCAGGGGTTCTCCAGTGTCGTATACGTCTTGTATCCGGTCTCATACCAAAACGAGACTCATCAGAAAAGCACACGAAACGCCATTGTTCTTCTGCCCAATTTCTGTGTTCAAGAGCCCATTGATATCGAATCCTACGATTGTGCATTGCTATAGGTGGTACCCGTAGCGGTCTTCGGGAATGAAGGTTCACTTCATGCAAGCGGTTTCTGACTGTTTGGTCGCTAATTAAGTTCCCTGAAGAGTGATGAAGCCTCACGGCTAACATCATGGCGGTTATTGTTGGAGCTCTTCGAGTTAAGATTTGAATGTATCGGTCTTGTCTCCGTGTGGTGCAGCGATACCGTCCTCCATGGCGCTCAGCCACGGTACCAGTGCTTCGGTAACGTGTCCAAAGTCGACTGATAACACTCTGACTTGTATTCAGAGCTAAAGCCACAGTACGTTGCCGGGAACCAGCTTCTATCATTCCCACGGCTCTGAGCATTTCTTCCCTGCTTAAATGACGTCGCCGCTCCATAATAACGTTGGTTTTAATCAGTAGTAGGGAAACAGTAGCACTAATAATGTCTTCAATGCGTTGTATGTTTTTATAGGGAAAATATTGACAGCTGATTTTCATCTTTTACTCGAATTTGATTCACAGTTCCTGATTCAAATTATGAAATGCACCAAAAAGGATCCATATAAATTTATAAAATCATAAATTTATTACAAAGCCACATCTCAATCTCAAGAAATCCGCATAAAAATGCTTGATCCCTAGACACTTTTGATGTGTGTAGCTACGAAAGGGGTTTGGGTAAAAGTTGCATGATTTTTTAAGTCTGCGGCCACTAATGAAAAATATTTCATTAGTAAAAACACAATAAGACATTCATTTTCTTCTATGAACAATTTTTTCCAAAATGCATCGGAGCCGAGATATACAGGGTGAACTTTTCTAGTGGATGGAAGGCCAAATCCTAAACTATAAGGAATAGCGAAAAACATTCAAAGGAGTCACTAGCCCGATTTTGATAAAAACTAAAACTGTATCATTAGTTTTTTTAAAAATCAATTTTCCTAGCCAGGAACCGAAGCCGTTAATTTTGAAAAAAAACACACCCTGTATTATTACACCATTCGATAGTGTCGCTGCTAAGGATCAAACTCTGGGAAGTATATGACATACGGCAAACGATAGGAAAGAGTTATTTTTTGATAAAATATGTAACAGTATGCAAACTGTTAGTAGGAACAACACAACTTTGACATCAGATATTTCAGCTCCGATATAATTTTCGGCAAAATTCTTTTAGGAGTGATTAATATCATATATTCCGCTATACGTTAACAACAATTATCTTTGTGGCCGCTGTGAAAAAAAATCATGCCACTAGTCCATACAAACTTATCCAATGCTCTTTAAAAAGGACACGTTCTTATAAGAGTGATTTACAAATAACCCATTAATATGCAATGCAGTCATGTACTCCTAACGTTTAATGTTTAAATGAATTCTTTTGCCAAATAAACTGGATGTGTGTTGTGGGTTCTTATCAAACTAGACCATTACCTAAAGAATGTTGATCTTTTTAAATATATGCATTTACTTCTCTCCAAAATTGTGTAGCAGTTGTCTGATCTTTTTTCTTACCTGTGGTGAAAAACGGTACGGAAAGTGAATACACAAACAACCTCTCACGAGTATTTCTCGAAAAACATACGTCTCCGTAATGTCGCGTCGTAAATAAAGCTGTAACCACTCATATTATATTACTACCAATTTCACTTAAGTGTTTTCCAATATAGCTTATTTAAATGGTAAAGCTCTGGATTTGTGGCGTTTGATTTAAAGGACTTAGTTCATACTTAAACCGTTCAACAATAAAAAGTTTTAGCTATCTTCCAGAAGCTTATTTCTGCCGTCTGCATCAGTTATTTCTTGTTTCATTCGTTCTAATTCTAATTGAATTTAAGTATCTGCCCTTATGAATTGTACTAGAGCAAGACGCGATTGCATTGCGACGAGGCTAATTCAATTAAAGTTGTATATCAACTCGTGTGGTCTCCTAAACATGTCAGACAAGACTCGGGACGAGCTTTCATGTGAACTCTTACTACTAAAATGCGATGGCATGTGCTGTTATTCATGAGAGTCAGATTTCATCTCGAAAGACGTGTAAATGTGTCGACACACAGATTGGGAGATTTATTGTTGTTGCTTTGCATGAATTGTCAGATCTATGTGTGGCTGCGCGGCATGGCCCGCGAGCACCGGCGGCGGCGCGTGCGCACCACGATCAAATCTTTCGTGTATCTGAGATGCGAGCAATGATATCAAATAGCGGTGAATCAATCTTCCGTTTGTTAGTCGTTATCTGAGATCGGCGCCCACACCGCGTAAAGCATCGAGTCTACTCAAACAGCGTGAATCGCTTTACTTCCATTGCACCTTAAACTATCTGGCGTCGTGCAACTCGCAACTCTGGCCGCTGGAGCCGCTTTATTGCCAGTGCCCAGACATATCGCAATAACTCGCAACTTAATTAGGGAAGAGATGAAAGTAGCTGGGCACGTTGTCGTCGAAGTTGGTATTTAAATTGCCGAGGGCCATCCGTTCTAAGATACTCGCGTTTTATTGCGGCCCTAATGAATCGTATTCATTGTCTCGCAATACAACTTAACTGTTCATTTATTATAATGGTTTTTATACTGTATCTATTATTGTGATGTGTTAAAGACGTTAGAATTCTCATCGTTGTTATAATATTCACGATCGCTTTTAACAACAACAAACGCCCACTGTGTTCAGGCGATAATGATCTTGAAATCAGCGTAGGTCGTGTTTATTGCAGAGATGTTATGGATATGATATTTCGGATCTGGATACGGATATGGATATACTCGTATAGGAATAAAATTATATCGGTTTCGGATATGAATTTATTTCGGATTATCCGTTAGTTTCGGATAGTTTCGGTTACAATTCAATTTAATACTTAACAGAAGACTTTCTTAAATTAAGTATCAACTCTAAAATAAAAAAACTAAAGGTCAGCTCACACTGAGACGCGACGCGACGCGACGCGACGCTGCGCGCACCTTGCACGAAATGTGTATCTTTTCGTGTATAAAATAAAGTTATATTTTGAATCGCTCTTTTAAAGTGTGCGCGCAGCGTCGCGTCGCGTCGCGTCTCGGTGTGAGCTGACTCTGACTTGTTATGAAAGAGGTTATATTATGACTGACTAGAAATAACAAACAAACTGCAAGATTGACGTGGCGCGTGAGCAGTGAAACAAAAGCCTGTAAACGTGTCGTTTTATTTAGACTCCGCTCTTATCCGAAACTATCCGCAACTTGTAAAACGGATACGGTTACGGATATATTTTTATTTCGGATATCCGATAGTTTCGGTTACGGTTACGAAACTCCATAACATCCCTGGTTTATTGGTGTATAGTACGAGACAGACTCATCCCAAACAATGTTGGTTAAATATTGAGAGTGCAAGCCTGCATATTTTGTTGTGCATTTATCCAGCTTGTTCATTCACATAGGCATTCATGTAGGTTGTTTATGGTTTTTGCATACATGTATAGCGACGTCACAATATCTTTGTGTGCCAAGGATGACTGCAAAGGGTGTGGTGCTGAAAGTCTCGATGAGAAACCGTCGATAGGACACGTAAAAGTACGAAGTCTACGTGTTGTACTAAGAAACGTTGTGACAAACGTGTTTCGAAATAATAGTTTTGTATGGGTTGGGTCTAAACTGTCTAAAGTTTATAGTTGTAATTAAGTCTGGGTATGGAGGGAGCATTCACTCACGTTACTGGAACGTTCCTTTTGTTCCACTTACACCACAAGTAATATCAAGAAGTTTTATTACATCTCGGCGCCTTTCGCTATCGTTACGCGGTTAATTTAAAAGATTTGAATATATTAAACTACAATTTTAACCTATTTACTTATTAATGAAATAAACATTTTGACAGTTTAACAACATCCATCGCGTTCTACACGAATGTTTAATACATGCATTTATTATATTCAATTAATACTTAATTAACCTGTTAAAAGTCCGAAGTTGGTGTCAATTATTACAATAATTATGACGTAATCGATCATAAAATGGAATGCCAGCGTTCTGTTGTTGATTATCTTCAGCTAATGACCGGCTTTGCTATTATTATTTTACATGTGGGCTTTAAGTCCCGTTCATGTAATAGTACCCTTTTGATAATGACTTGATAGTAAATCAAGGTACAGGATTTACAATTGACGTGATTTAAATTAGCCATTACCTTTGAAGCTCGCTGCTCAATAATCAACTTATAAATTAACAGTATTTATGAACGGCTAAATTACAAACATCAGTATAATACTGAACCTAATGTAAAATATGTGAAAGTTTTTAAGAGCTAGTTTATGGCAAGACTACCTATCCACTACCAGCTACTTATAATTCCGCAGGCTGTACCTATGTTTATCAGAAACTCATAAACTGACATTGACATTTAACTGACAGTCATTGTTTAATCTTTTAAAGCTCGGCAAACTGTTGAAGCTAAGGATACCTATATCGTGTAGGTATTAGTCTATAGAGTGACTGGTAATTAGTGACCGATACTGAAACACGTGATTGTTCTCATTATACATGATTTCATACGGCTATCGCGATAAAAGTGAATGAAAAAAATTTTTCTTTGGAAAAGTTGTTTGTTATCATGAGTATAAACACGTGTTAAGTATCAGTCACTAATTACCAGTCACCCTATATGTATACGTATTAAGTATGTGTATTTGCACCACAATTCCACAAGTCGGTGCGGCTTGCGCGCAGCTGCCCAGTGCCCTGCGCTTGCGCCGCCTGCGTCCCGTAGTAACATCCACTCGAGATCATAGCCCTATTCGCCTGTACTTAAATAGTACAACTACATGCATTTCCGGCTCACATTCCTATTTCCAAACAGTATTCTGCACTACGGATATAAAGCGCACGCGCTTTAAAATTTTAAAACAAATCTACAATTCTTTGTAAATGTCGCTCAACTGCATTCCTTGATTCAATTTACTTGTAAAATTAACTAGAGTTATTTATAGGGATACAATTGAATAGACTTGCATTAACATAAAATTATGTAGTTTAATAGATATTTCCTTGTAAGGGCCTTGTTGAACTCCGGGGCGGGTCTAATCAAGCTCCATTTGTAATCCCACGTAGGTTTTATTTCGCTGCTAACGGTTTAGCAGATCTTGCATAGTTACCGTGTCAGGAGATCTATTTGATCCACCTCTTTCTCTGTATAGAATAGATGTGGTCTGTGGTCAATCAAATAATCAAGAAATGGAGAAGTATTTAATTCTTCGAAGTAGGAGTGAGATCATAAACTGCAGCACGACCTAAATACTTAAACGATATGTTCAACTGAAGTAATAAAATAAATCATCATGGAATTGGCGGGGAGATGACAATTGAAATGTGGATGGGGGTAGGCTGTGGGCTTGGATGCGGCCGGCACGCGCACGCACCACGAGGGTGCAGGAGTCAAACGATTTATGTACCCGTGTCGAGTCGACGACATACACGACAACACGACCGCTGTGTCCTTTAATTCGGATTTACGCCGCCATTGATTTTGGGTCGAGATTAAATTCTATTGTGCTGAATCACTACCATGACATTCGACGCTACTTATTGTTGATATACGATGCCGTCCATTTCTTTGGGAGATTTAACCGTCAGGGATTAAGGTTTTTTTTTCTTTGCTTGCAGGCTGAACTAGTAGATATGAGGGCAGAACTAGTGCAAGCACGAGCCGCGTCTGCTGGTAAGTTTTGTTCTATTGTGTAACTACTGATGTTTGTATTGAATATTCTTTACAGTCCAAAGTTTAACTGGTGCGACTTACACAGAGTGATAAGGGGTAAATGCTTTTAGCAAGCAATCTTGAACACTTGCAGACATTGCTTAGTCAGTTAGTCTGGTTAGTCATGTAGAGATCGTCGACAATTGAATACTAGGAATTGCCGATGATGCTAGATATTCTTACGACATCTGCGGGATGAAGTACTTTCTTACTATGAATCGTGCCTATGCCTAATCTTTCTCAAATCGTCGTCATGTTTTGCCATAAAATGTAATGTCTACATTTCGTGTTTTGATATGTTGAATAAAAATAATCAAATATTTCCTCAAAACAAAACCTTCAAACAGCAATTTGTTTTCCCATCTTGAGCTGATGGTTATGGTGTATCGAGACACTCAAATATTTCAATTAAGTGGTAGGAGTCAGGATTTGATCGCGCTTTAGGCACTAGACCAGGACTTGTTTCCACTAAAGAGAAGACGAGTGTATTATAGTGGAGAGGAGACGCGCGGCCCATCAATCACGTTGGTTGAAATGTACAAAGTACCTCTCCTCTTTCCCGTGGTCGTGGTGGGTCTCTTCACCGCTCTGCTCGTCTTCGGTTTAGTGGAAACTGGGCCTCAGAAGGCTCGTAATACTTAAGGGGAAAGCGCCAGGCTAGCGCGCGTAGTTCTATTTTTATTTTCCTACGTTTTTTTTTTCAATTTGCCGAGTTGTATGTTGATTAAAATAAGATTCGAATTCTAAAATTGTGTACCCCGGTGCTTCCACCTTATTAGGGGTTAAGCTCAATGTATGTGAACGAAGTGGTAGTAGTTCAAAGCAGCTTCTGAATGTGCAGGAGGGTGTCAGGAGGGTGGCGACGCGGCCGGCAACGTGACAGATGCGGCACGGGCGCGCTCTGAAGCCGCACAACTTGCGCGGGAGAACGCAGCGCTAAGGGAGACTGTGCTCGCGCTACACTCGGAACTATTTGGAGCTAGGTAAGCATTACAATAAAATCTCTCAAGTAGTCATTTGTAGCGACGCTGAAAAAGCAACTTACTACAAAAAGTACTACAGCGCCGTCTATGACACGACGGAAGAACTAACATCAATTTCGTACATCGCGCAAGTAGAGTTTACATCGACTTAAGACTATATAGAGAAACCCGACAGCTGTCGGGCAGTTGCCCACCAGACACAACACCTGTCTGGTCGGAGGATCCTCCTTTTTCAATGGAGTATTGAGGAACTTTACACTCTGTTCCTCATACCCCTAAACATTCATGGAAATTTAAAGAAACAGTTATTGGTTATTTAAGAAAATGCGGGTCTCGAGAAATAAGGATATGAAAGAGGAGTACGTGGCTAAAAAATAACAGCCGCTCGGGTCTATCTTTAGGTTAAGCCACGCTAGCCTAGTTTGGTCCGTGGATGGGTGACACCCGTTACATATCGAGTTTCCTCCGTGCATTGGAAAGCATGTTAAGCCGTTGGTCCCGGCTGCAAGTTTTAGATCTTTGACAGTCATGACAGGTAGTCGTTCCATGTAAAACACTGGTATACACTTACAGCTGTTTAACGCTGCAAACAAAAAACTGGTATACAGCTGCAAACCGACCCCAACACAGTTTGAAGAAACAAGGCAGATAATGAGAGAAATTCAAAAATGGCTAGCGAGTGACACGTGACCTTCAGTAAAGCTACATACATATTTCTATTTAATGGTGTTTGATACTACACTACATGCACTGTTTGAATACGGCTGTAATAAATGTCTTTGATTATGATTGACAATCATAAAATTCTGCATAAAACTGTTTATGTTCGATTTCACCGGTAAGTAAAGGTTAAATATGTAAAATTAATGTATTCACAAACGGAAATATTACAAAATACGTGTCATCAAATAATAAAGTAGTAGAGAAGTATGGAAGAAGAAGACATGCTCCGCCGACCCCAAATAGATTGGGATAAGAGCTTGAGAAATTTAGAATGAAGATGACATGTCATCAAATAAGAATAATTCCCAAAACCTGATTAAATTATTATTTAATAATTCCAGATTGGCCACAAAATACTTGGACAAAGAGCTGGCGGGTAGGATACAACAGTTGCAGCTGCTCGGCAGGGATATGCGCGCTGAACTACGAGATTCACTCTGGGCTCAGGTAAACTGATGTTTGTCATTCATTTTAATCTTTGACTAAGGCACCTTTTTTTTCGGATGGGAAATCATCATGATCCGCTCCGCCCAGAGCGGAAGGGGCGGGGGGAGCGGGAGGGAGTGTCAGACTTGTAGGTACTTACTAAAACCCATCCATGTTCCTTCTTGGCCCTTTGTGTTCCGGGGCCCCATTATCTCTTATGATCAAATACACAAGAGGATATATCCTTGGAAGAAGATCGCGTGCAACAGCCAGGATATTTAAAAGTTAGTCACAACGACAAGAGCTATCAAAGAAAAGCCTCGCCCAGCGGTTCTCACTTGACGAGCAGAACATAGCCGATTCTAGGTGTTAGGTCTGCTGACTTTTCGCCAATAGTCGGCGGTGTGTCAGGGGCCTGAATGTGACCTTAGATTGTAAACAGTCGACTCTGTCAAAAGGTCCATCTATAAATAAAATTTATGTTGCTACTCATACCTGCGGTCGATAGGATTTACGGATTACGGACTTCCATGCAACTTTCACCGGGTATTTAAGCAATGAATTATCAAAAATCTAGATTCGGCTATAAAGGCGTGTGTGTTTTGTAGTGCCAGTAAATGAAAGAATTTAAGAAAAAAAAATGTAGTTATTAGGGACGCCTTTAGACCTCAAACGAATGAAATTACGTAATTTACGAAACGAATGGCGGAATGAGGAAAACGAGGAAGAAACCTTAGGGGTTACCACACCAATCGATCGATCGTCGATCAATAGGTTTACCTAGAAGAAACTATCGATCGACGTTGACTAATCCATTCCAGTCCATGGCATGACGATCGATCGATTGGTGTGGTATCACCCTTAAGTAACTAGGTAATAGAATCAGTAGGCTTCCAATACCGTATATCAGTGTAACTTAGCAGCAGCTTTAAATTCAGTAGTCACAATATAATGCATAGTGCACACGCCACAATTTACGAGTATTACGCAGTGAGTAGGTACACCTGCGATAAGAAAGCTGCGCTTGCGTCGTGCCGTACATATCGATACAGTATTTAGTAAGCTTATGTCTGCGTGTCGTCTGCACTGCGTTTGCGGTTTTTGCACTCACTCGGAGAACACCTGCGAGGTGTGGCAAATAAAGAAAAATGATGAATTCATTTTTGTGTGATGATATGACGAGTAAAAGAAAAGTATGCAAAAAGAAGACATGCTGCGCCGACCCCAAATAAATTGGGATAAAGGGCAAAGGAATGCTAATGATGACGAATTTTTTTTTTTTAATTTATTTTGGATTTTTATGCAGCATTTGGGCAAAACCAACGACTTATTCCTTGAAACATGTCGTACACCATACAAGTTACAAACATAAAGTGTAAGACAATAAATCTATCTTATACAACTGTTCGATTTGATCATCGTTCATTTCGCCAGCGTAAAGTCACGGTTTGCTTATAAAGAGTGAGATTGAGTGCACTTTGCATAATATAACTAATGTGTTACATCTTTCTGGCCATGTCGTTGGCGAAGCTCTCGTCATGTAGTGTTACAGTACAAATCCTCTTGAGTTAAATTAGAAATCATAAGGTAGGTTGAAATAACACCGTTATAATTCAACAACTCGTAGGATTCGAGGACGTACTTAGCAATATCGCAAGTGGACGCCTACCTATTATTATTACAAAAAAAATATGAATCACCGTATTTTTTTGTTACGGTTAGTTGTTGTGTGCTTATTTTGTGCTAATAGAGGATAAAGGTATCTTCTAAGAAGAAATAAGTGTCCGCTACGTTATGTAACAGTTTCAGCTTATCTATCCCTACTAGTGACCTCGTTATGACTACATGTCCTTCTCATACCTTGAACTGCATTCTATCTTATTGAAATCGAATATACTGACGTTGATAAAGCACGTTTAGTCTATTTTAGTTATTTTCACAGTGTTATAACCTATGGTATTCTGCTGTGGGGCAAAGCCGCTGATATCCAAAATATATTCGTTCTTCAAAAACGAGCGGTACGTGCAATTTACCAGCTGGGTGCACGAGTATCTCTGAGAGATTTTTTTAAAGAGATTGGTATTCTCACGGTGGCTTCACAATTCATTTTAGCTAACATTTTATATATTAGACAAAATATCCATTTGTACTGTAAAAACAGTGATATTCACAACATAAACGCTCGAAATAAGCATAAACTACGTGCTCCCTTTCACCGGCTTCATAAGTTTCATAATTCATTCGTAGGTCTTGGTATAACCTTTTAAAACAAGCTACCATCTTCCTTTCTAGACTTGCAATTTAATGTGTTTAAAACTAAAGTGAAATCTAACATCTGTTCAAAGGCCTACTATTGCATTAACGACTACTTAAACGATAAGAATAGTTGGTCGCTGGGTTCCCAAGTAGCAAAAGGTTCTTTAACCAAGGCTTTTTATCACCAAACAGTGAAATAGTAGGCCTATAATGGTAACCGATGTGACTGCTTGTACTATAAAGGTTTTTAACAGAGTGTTTTGGTTCTATAAAATTAAAGAGCATTTAAGTTCTATAAATTAGTTCTAAGAACGTTTATAGGACCATACAAAAGAATATTTAAAGTGTTGCACTGTAATAGATATGAAAAAAGCGATTTTGGTACTATTTAGTGCTATAAGCGAGCTTACTGACACTTTTATGTATCTATTTTGCACTAATAATGCGTCAAAAAAACTTTTACAGTACTAGTATTGTAGCAGTATCGAAAACACTATTACAGAATCAATCTGCACTATAAAAGTACCTTGCACAACCGTTAAGTAACCTTTTAGCTTCTTAAAAGCTCCCTCAACATCGCAATGGGGCTAGTTCTGAAAAAGTCATGAAAACTCATCTATAGTACTAAATAGTACCATAGCGACTCCTGGCGCAGTTGCTAAATAACTAAAATTCTAAATAGCTCTATAAGTGAGTTTCTGTTACTGTTACCAGACTAAAGCGTTTTCGGTGAAAATATGGTTGCCGTTTTCTGCTGCTGATGTAACATAAGCAGCACGGCTGGAGCTAATGTGTACTACAGCAGCCATAATCGAGACAAATACTTATTTTATTTATTTAAATTTAATTAAAATTCTAAAATAATGAGGGCGCATTGTCAAATTCGAAATCAACATACTGATTCAACCGATGCAATTTTTATCGCAAGCGCAAGTTATGGCAGAATTACGGTCCTTGAGTGTTTTGTAGTATGTCGTTTTTTTAACATGTTACGTTAAGTAACAATGGCAAATGTCATAAATCATAACTTATATTGATATGTTTTTTTCTTGGGGAACTGGCAAACGTGTGTGATAAAAATGATCACTGGAATCATTTACGTTGCAAAATAGCACTATACACATGTTATGGTTACATTTATAGTGCAAATTTGTGACATAAACGTTGCAACATTTCAACTATAGAGCTGATTTATCATCGTAAGAGCCTTTATGTAATGATTATAGAATAAATTAGTTATAAAACTAGGGCTTTTTTGGGATTCTGTAAACGTTTACAACACCATCATAGTACTAATCATGAACACTATTTAGCACGTTCTAAAACGTTCTCAGGACTTTTATAGTACCATATTTTGTTACTTGGGTTGAACTCAAGACAGTGTTTATGTTCTTTCTTTCTTCAAATTAGCTTACTGATGTTAATATAACCTCACGCATAGATGTTTTTACTTTTTTTTTTTTATTTCAAATTTTTACTTCATTTTTTAGGGTTCCGTACCCAAAGGGTCAAACGGGACCCTATTACTGAGACTTCGCTGTCCGTCCGTCCGTCCGTCCGTCTGTCACCAGGCTGTATCTCATGAACCATGACAGCTAGCCAGTTGAAATTTCTACAGGTTATGTATCTCCGTTGATGCTATAAAAACAAATACTAAAAACAGAATAAAATAAATATTTAAGGGCACCCATACAAAAAAGTGATATTTTTGCTCGTTTTTATAAATAACGGTACGTACCCTTCGTGCGCGAGTCCGACTCGCACTTGGCCAGTTTTTTTTTTAAATTTTGTTATAACACTGACTCGTCGATCAAAAGAACCTGGCAATTTTTTCTAGCAAATAGTATGAACTATTTTGTAGATGTCAACCTCCAATCTATTTTGCTTATACAGGTGGAAGCCGAGATCTTAGTGCAGCGCCACAAGACACTGGTGCGCGTCTGCCGGGGCGCAGGCGCATCGCGCGGCATGGCGCGGCCGCCGCTCGCGCCCGAGCAGGCGCCGCCCGCGCGCGCGCTGGCCCGAACCGTGCGCGTGCGCCGCTCGCCACACCTGGGGCTCGGCATCTCTGTCACTGTGAGTATAGCGCCATGACGCAGAGCTCCTAGTGCAGCGCCACAAGACGTTAGTCCGCGTGTGCCGCTCGCGCCCGAGCAGGCGCCGCCCGCGCGCGCGCTGGCCCGCACCGTGCGCGTGCGCCGCTCGCCGCACCTGGGGCTCGGCATCTCTGTCACTGTGAGTATAGCGCCATGATGCAGAGCTCCTAGTGCAGCGCCACAAGACGTTAGTCTGCGTGTGCCGCTCGCGCCCGAGCAGGCGCCGCCCGCGCGCGCGCTGGCCCGCACCGTGCGCGTGCGCCGCTCGCCGCACCTGGGGCTCGGCATCTCTGTCACTGTGAGTATAGCGCCATGATGCAGAGCTCCTAGTGCAGCGCCACAAGACGTTAGTCTGCGTGTGCCGCTCGCGCCCGAGCAGGCGCCGCCCGCGCGCGCGCTGGCCCGCACCGTGCGCGTGCGCCGCTCGCCGCACCTGGGGCTCGGCATCTCTGTCACTGCATGTGAGTATAGCGCCATGACGCAGAGCTCCTAGTGCAGCGCCACAAGACGTTAGTCCGCGTGTGCCGCTCGCGCCCGAGCAGGCGCCGCCCGCGCGCGCGCTGGCCCGCACCGTGCGCGTGCGCCGCTCGCCGCACCTGGGGCTCGGCATCTCTGTCACTGTGAGTATAGCGCCATGACGCAGAGCTCCTAGTGCAGCGCCACAAGACGTTAGTCCGCGTGTGCCGCTCGCGCCCGAGCAGGCGCCGCCCGCGCGCGCGCTGGCCCGCACCGTGCGCGTGCGCCGCTCGCCGCACCTGGGGCTCGGCATCTCTGTCACTGTGAGTATAGCGCCATGACGCAGAGCTCCTAGTGCAGCGCCACAAGACGTTAGTCCGCGTGTGCCGCTCGCGCCCGAGCAGGCGCCGCCCGCGCGCGCGCTGGCCCGCACCGTGCGCGTGCGCCGCTCGCCGCACCTGGGGCTCGGCATCTCTGTCACTGTGAGTATAGCGCCATGACGCAGAGCTCCTAGAGAGCAGGCACCGCGGAGAGCTCAGGCCAACACTCTTATTTGAATGATGAGGTTCGATTGAAAAATGCCTTAACTGCCAAACCCTCCGACCATGGTCGATAACAGCTCTGACTTAAACATCTTCCTGCCCTTGTCCCATATTACTTGGAGTCGGCGCAACACGTGCTTTTCTTCCATTCACCGCTGTCAGCCGTCACGCTATCATTTTGTCTCTGATTCAAACATACTCTTTCTCTATACTTATCTCTATATTAATACGTACAATGGTCTAATAAAGAGGCTTAGTGCGGAAACAGCTCGGCTAACCTAACCTAACCTATACTTATATGTTTAATACCCACAGGGCGGTCGTGAACACGGCGTACCCATCCTAATCTCCGAGCTGGAAGCGGGCGGGCCGGCCGCACTCACCGGCGAGCTGTACGTCGGTGATGCGATACTCGCCATCAACGACGTCGATCTCACACAGGTATCATCTGCCTTGCTTTTCCCGAGTATCATAGGGTTGGCTTTACAGTCTAATGATTCTTTTCCACCAGATAAAGACAGAAAAAAAAAGAAATTGTATTTATTTGCCTCGCACAAGACAAAACGAAATGGTTAAATGAACATAAAAAAAAAAACAAAATTATAGTAAAAAGTAATTAAAAACAAGACAAACAGGTACGAGGCTAAAAGGCCCCTAGATACGTACGACGATGCATAACGAGGGGTGTGGGTTAAACTAACCAATATTATCGTGACTTCACACAGCTTGGGCTAACCTAGTTATGTGGTAGGTTAGTTTTACGCACATCGCTGCACATCTCTACTGGAAACACATCCTAACCTATCCAACTAGCAAAATATGTGCTCACAACTATCTACACGACTATCTTTTTAACGCTTATAAAATACTTATAGCTTGCTACAACCCTGGATTTGGGCACACTTATAGGAGCATTTTATTTTTATAACAATGGTATAAACAACTTACACAATGTTATGAACTCCTATGATGTACTTGTGAATAATGAATCCCATAATGATAGACATACAACCTTTTTAAGTATGATAACTTTATCTTATACAAGATCCTTACCAAACAAATCTTGTTTATAATGTGCTAGTAAAGTACTTCGTTGTTGATTATAAGTGTATTTTCCAATACTTGTTTTATGTATTTTGTTTAGTGTGTGCTCCCTGAGTACTCATTGAAATTAAAAACGTAAATACAGGATTCATTTATTATAAGTGTTAGGTATTACAATTTATGGTAGCATAGTATGTGGGAACGTGAATATAGGGTGCGAAATCATTGGGAAGTAATATTCAATGTTAAAATATAATATTTTAACATTGAATATCGCTCATTTAATAATTCGTAGAATTTTTTAGCCTTACGTTTGTGAATTGTTTTTTCTATCATGTACTTAGCTTTAACTGATGAGTTTTGTTCATTCTTAATTTGTTCGTCCAATTCTGTACATTTGGAACAAACATCAGTTCTTGGGTTGCCAAATCCAACATTGTAATGTGTATTAAAAATTCTTCGAAAATAACACTGCTTTACAGAATTCACTGCTTGATTATTAAACATTTGCCACATTTTTTTAATGTTTAATGTCGAATCTAAATATTTCCTTTCGGTAGAAGACCGGCAATAGTGAGACTCTATGCACTTAAAAGATTCAATAAATGTTTTAACTTGCTGTAGTTTGTGGACATTTTTGTGTGATGTGTGATCTCCTCCTCTATTTTCTTTTACGAGACCACCAGTTGTTTTATAAATTTCCGCTACCCTGCGGATTCTATTTCGCGGTATTTGCAATATGCCCAAAAATGTTGATTGACAAACGTGGAGCAAGATATTAGAGTTCCGTTTCCTTACAAATAATTTCGTGGAGTAGTTCGCCTGGCGTGCTGGCCCCTGTGTTCCCGGCCTGGGAAGACGACGTTGAACATCAGCTACTTCACAATATTTTAAAAGAAAAGCATCTTGACCTTCTTTTGATTTATTAGCATAAAAAGCGTCATGAAAATATTTAGCATCAGTCAAACTTATATTTTTGCAGTCGTAAATATTTTTTTATTGTGCTGACATGCAGGTAGTTGTGGGAGATCTTTTGCAGAGTACCTTAAGCAAGCGAAAATAAAACCCATTACCAAAAGCAGAAAAAAACTGTTTAGTATAGCGTGAATAAAATGTTAGTAAATTAGGTGCTTTTTACAATAATTATAAATTTAATGAAAATTGAAATAAAATTTAGAATAAGCTTTCTATGCAAACCCTACTTTACCCTCTCATAACGGCCAAAATATTAGTAAATTGTTTGTTACCTTTCTGCTTTTTCCTTTACTCGTCGCCACTGATTTTTATTTACCAGACGTTTCCGTGCTCGTCCTGAACGAACTGGTGTAATGTTTTCTTCCATTACAATAAGTAATTTAATAAAAACAGAAATCAAACACGCGCTATGCACAGTCAACTTACTATGAAAAGTAACTGATTCGCCATCTTAGAAATTTTGAAATGGCTGCTTCTGATTGGTTGATTGTGATTGAGGCGGATTTGCTCTTAAATTTTTTTGGATCGAAGTGGTTTTGCATGTAAACGTTACTTTCTAAGTGAGTTTTATGTAGGATTGAGGTGGATTTGCATGGTGACGATTTTAATATATTTTTGCAATTTTTTATCGCTACAATTTGGTGTGCTCAGTGTAATAAAATGCATTTTTGGACTGAAGCGCTTTTGCTTCTATACCCCTCATATGATATTTATATCATTTTTTAAAGCGCCTCCAAAAATTGAACGTTATACAATTGTTTTAATAAATTTATAACTATCTAATTTATCTAATATTCGCCATATTTAAAAATGATAGTGACAGAGAGCGTTTTAAGACTATTATAAGCATAATAGCGCTTATTTCAATATTAATAAGAACTATACGCTTCCATGTTAATATAAAATAGGGTTCCTCTTTGAATCATTATTTAAAACATTGAACTTTTTTAGGTGTTACCTATATTTTCAAGATGGTTGTATTTCTTAAGGTGGAAGTTTAATCGCACTTTACCATACATTTTTGTTTCTTCAAAATCTCGATACTTATATGCTTTTTGTAGAAGTAATGAAACAATATGATGTTATTACGAATTAGTGTTGTCGCAAAACCCTTCAAACATAAAGAAATAACCAGGTTTATAGGATTTCCAGGGCCGAAAAAAAAACGAAAAATCTTTGCTAGTGTGCGTGCTTGGAGTCACACCATCTACCGGATATCTAAAGAACTTCTAAAGAACAATCGAGCCCCTTGCATAACAAAACTCGAAATAATTATCTGTTGATACTAGATGGCGTGGCGTTGTCATTGTAAGTTGGTGCCAGTAATAAGTGCGTGGACTCGCGAATATTTCACATTTCATTCGTCAAACAAGTAGGTAGGTAGGTACTGGCTGCGACGTTTTTGTTTGGGTGAATTAGATTTATCATTTTTTAAGAATGAAGTTAAACATTCTTAAATTATGTCATGATGTTCAAACCAAAGTTTGAAAGTACCTATTAGGGATGAAATGTGTAATTCGGAGTTGGTTCTAATTTTACTGTGTGATAGGTAAAACTTATTAGTTATTAACAAGTAGGTATTCAGACATAATTCGTTATGAAGCCACAGCCTGCAGCACAAAGCTTATCTTACTAAACTTTAATTTTGTACGTGCACTTTTCGTGGTATATGTAATAAACTAATAATGTACTTACATTTTATAACACTAGCTTATGCCCACGGCGTCGCCCGCGTGGATTTCGATAATTGTCCCACGGGAACATATTATCGGGATAAATAGTATCCTATGTGTTAATCCAGGTTACAAACTACCCGTGTGCCAAATTTCATCCAAATCCATTCAGTAGTTTTTGCGTGAAAGAGTAACAGACATCCATCCATCCATCCATCCTCACAAACTTTCGCATTTATAATATTAGTAGGATTACATTCATTCATCACACTATTTACATTCATGAATGTAGGTACTACCTAATAAAACATACACGACGCGGTCAAGGTCACGTTGAAACGCCGTAGTTCTATCTATCTATCTATATAAATAAAAATCAATTGCTGTTCGTTAGTCTCGCTAAAACTCGAGAACGACTGGGCCGATTTAGCTGAATTTGGTTTTAAAATGTTTGTCGTAGTCCAGGGAAGGTTTAAAAGGAAAGATAGGGTAGGTAGGTAGGTAGGTAGCGCAGGGTAGGTAGGGTAGGTAGGTAGGTAGGGTAGTAGGGTATGGTAGGTAGGGTAGGGTAGGGTATGGTGGGTAGGTAGATAGGGTAGGTAAAAAGTGCATTGCAACGCATGCCGGGGACAGCTAGTCGATCTATATATCCATACTAATATTATAAATGCGAAAGTCACTCTGTTTGTTTGTATGTCTGTTTGTTACTTTTTCACGATAAAACGGCTAATCTGATCCTAATGAAATCTGGCAAGAAGATAGATTTCAACCTGGGGAAGGACGTATGCTATATATCATCACGCTACGATCAATCGGAGCGGAGCAGTAATGAAAAATGTTGCGAAAACGGGGAACATGTGACGCAGATGAAGTTACGCGGGACAGCTAGTCTATATATATATATATCTAAAAATGAATCCCTATTTCCCTTGGTCACGGCATCACGCGTGAACGGCTGGATAGATTTCGATAATTGTTTTTTTGTTTTGTATGTTACTGACAGGAGAAGGTTCTCTTAGGTAGGTAGTAGGTAGGTAGTAGGTAGGTAGTAGGTAGGTAGTAGGTAGGTAGTAGGTAGGTAGTAGGTAGGTAGTAGGTAGGTAGTAGGTAGGTAGTAGGTAGGTAGTAGGTAGGTAGTAGGTAGGTAGTAGGTAGGTAGTAGGTAGGTAGTAGGTAGGTAGTAGGTAGGTAGTAGGTAGGTAGTAGGTAGGTAGTAGGTAGGTAGTAGGTAGGTAGTAGGTAGGTAGTAGGTAGGTAGTAGGTAGGTAGTAGGTAGGTAGTAGGTAGGTAGTAGGTAGGTAGTAGGTAGGTAGTAGGTAGGTAGTAGGTAGGTAGTAGGTAGGTAGTAGGTAGGTAGTAGGTAGGTAGTAGGTAGGTAGTAGGTAGGTAGTAGGTAGGTAGTAGGTAGGTAGTAGGTAGGTAGTAGGTAGGTAGTAGGTAGGTAGTAGGTAGGTAGTAGGTAGGTAGTAGGTAGGTAGTAGGTAGGTAGTAGGTAGGTAGTAGGTAGGTAGTAGGTAGGTAGTAGGTAGGTAGTAGGTAGGTAGTAGGTAGGTAGTAGGTAGGTAGTAGGTAGGTAGTAGGTAGGTAGTAGGTAGGTAGTAGGTAGGTAGTAGGTAGGTAGTAGGTAGGTAGTAGGTAGGTAGTAGGTAGGTAGTAGGTAGGTAGTAGGTAGGTAGTAGGTAGGTAGTAGGTAGGTAGTAGGTAGGTAGTAGGTAGGTAGTAGGTAGGTAGTAGGTAGGTAGTAGGTAGGTAGTAGGTAGGTAGTAGGTAGGTAGTAGGTAGGTAGTAGGTAGGTAGTAGGTAGGTAGTAGGTAGGTAGTAGGTAGGTAGTAGGTAGGTAGTAGGTAGGTAGTAGGTAGGTAGTAGGTAGGTAGTAGGTAGGTAGTAGGTAGGTAGTAGGTAGGTAGTAGGTAGGTAGTAGGTAGGTAGTAGGTAGGTAGTAGGTAGGTAGTAGGTAGGTAGTAGGTAGGTAGTAGGTAGGTAGTAGGTAGGTAGTAGGTAGGTAGTAGGTAGGTAGTAGGTAGGTAGTAGGTAGGTAGGTAGTAGGTAGGTAGTAGGTAGGTAGTAGGTAGGTAGTAGGTAGGTAGTAGGTAGGTAGTAGGTAGGTAGTAGGTAGGTAGTAGGTAGGTAGTAGGTAGGTAGTAGGTAGGTAGTAGGTAGGTAGTAGGTAGGTAGTAGGTAGGTAGTAGGTAGGTAGTAGGTAGGTAGTAGGTAGGTAGTAGGTAGGTAGTAGGTAGGTAGTAGGTAGGTAGTAGGTAGGTAGTAGGTAGGTAGTAGGTAGGTAGTAGGTAGGTAGTAGGTAGGTAGTAGGTAGGTAGTAGGTAGGTAGTAGGTAGGTAGTAGGTAGGTAGTAGGTAGGTAGTAGGTAGGTAGTAGGTAGGTAGTAGGTAGGTAGTAGGTAGGTAGTAGGTAGGTAGTAGGTAGGTAGTAGGTAGGTAGTAGGTAGGTAGTAGGTAGGTAGTAGGTAGGTAGTAGGTAGGTAGTAGGTAGGTAGTAAATTTAGGGATTTCTGAAAGAATTGTAGATTTTGGCACAATCTCTTAAAACCTATGTCAGTAGTACTGACCCTAACAGGTAGGTGTAGGTGTTCTGACTCAGTACACACCGAGACGCGACGCTGCGCGCACACTTATAAAGAGAAGATACACATTTCATTGTGAGAAAACGTTGCGCCACGCAGCGCTGCGCCACGTGACGCCTGTAAAGAAATGTGTATCCTTTCGTGTAGAAAATAAAGTTAAATTTTGAATCGCTTTTTAAAATGTGCGCGCAGTGTCGCGTCTCGGTGTGAGCTGACCCTTAGTGTTCCAAGGCTTTGTGTATAAAGTGAAGATTAGAACTAAAAAGCTTTCAAGCTAGTGGAAGTTTATCTTTGAAATCTTGGTGATTTGTTGGTCAGTGGGTCGTCTAAGGGGCGGATTTTTAGGAGTTGAACGTATAGTATACGCTTAGTATATATAAGTATACGCTTAGGGGCACTATGCGCAGCACGAAAACAAAAAAATAAAATTTTCGGGAAAAAAATTTTTTGGGACTTAGTGGATTTTCCAAAAAAAAAAAATAGGAAATTTGAAAAAAAATGGCAGTTTCGGGTTAACCTTGGCCATAAAAACCATTTAGGTTCTGCGAAGTATGGACCCAAGAGGCACCGTTTCCGAATTATGGGCCTCCGAATTTTATTTAATTTTTATAAAACTATCTAAATTTCCAAAATGGTAGCTCAAAAGAAAATATTTTCTGGAAAGAAACTGTTGCTCTAGTAGAAAACTATGAGATGGTGTAAAAAAATCCGAGAAATATTGAGAAAAAAGAAAAAATTGAAAAAAATATTCTGTGTCGGTCGATCTTTCAGCTTGAGTATCGTTAGGGGCAAAGACACAAATTTTCGGAAAAAAAAACTAACAGATTTCGTCGTCAGAACCGTTTTTCTTGCAGAACCCTATTACCCTTGTCCATAGAAACTATTTAGGTTCAGAGAGGCATGGCCCTCCGACGCACCGTTTCCGAGTTAGGAGTTTTTTAATTTTTTTCTTGTTTTTACAAAACGCTCTATATTTCCAAAATGGTAGCTCAGATGAAAATCTTTTCTGGAAAGAAACTGTTGCTGTAGTAGAAAACTATGAGATGGTGTACGAAAAACCAAAAAAAAATGCATTTTTTTATAAGTCCTCGCGCCATAGCGCCCACACTCCAACCGATTTTGTTCTTTGATCTTGAATCAGTTTGTAAATATCTATCACATAATTTATTTATTTATTTATTATTTATTAAAACTTTATGCACAAGTATAAAAACACTGTACAAAGGCGGACTTAATGCCTTAGGCATTTTTTACCAGTCTACCTTAGGGTGATGCAGAGAGAAAACATAGTAGGTGCAGCATAACAAATGGTAAGAGAACATTTACAAATAAAATATAACGATACATACATAAATACATACATATATATGTATAATAAGTAAAGAGAGAGACAAACTAACAACAATTTAATTAAGAGATGAATCTGCCAGCTTCTTAAGTAAGTGTTCGCGAGCTTTAACTTTAAATGTGAACCGACTGTTGGCCAACCTGATGTTCAGAGGGAGCGCATTCCAAAGGAAGACAGCCTGGACAAAGAAAGACGACTTGAGAAAAGAGAGCGGTGAGAAGGACAACGTAGAAGACGATTATTGGAGGAACGAAGATTCTTACTGTGCGCAGAGCATAAATATTGAAAATAAGTAGTCACATAAGAAGGAGAAGTAGGCTTATTAAGAAGAGAAAATAGGGTAGTCAAAGCTCTCAACGCTCTGCGTTGTCGGATGGGCAACCATTTTAAAAGTGACCGATGTGCGGAGACGTGATCATACTTACGAAGATTAAATACGAATCGAATGCAGTTATTAAGAAGTCGGTAGCACACATCACCATAGTCAATTATGGGGAAGATTAGGGACTGTACAAGCATTACCTATAGGTGTGATGGGAGAATATTTTTTAGCCGATAGAGCGACCGCAATGTTCCGGTGACTTTCTTGCTCACAATCGCGACCTGCTTACGCCAGTCAAGGCAAGTGTCAACATGCAAACCCAGATCTTTGACGTCAGAGCTAAACGGAATAACCGTGCCGTCAAAGGTAACCGGTGGCACCGTTAAGCCATTCAGCCTTCTCAGGCTATGGGGACTCCCTATAATAATAGCCTGGTTCTTGGTTGGGTTAACCGCCACCCCGAAACGATCAGACCAGTTTTTGACAAAACGTAAATCCCGGTTTAGCTCCTCGATCGCACTGGACAAGCTGTCAACACTAGCCTGACAGTAAAGCTGTAAGTCGAAAGCGTAAAGATGATACACACACTGAAGCTCGGTAGTTATGAGATCTATAAAAATAGAGAATAAAATACCGCCTTGAGGGACGCCAGCATCAAGATCACACCAGCTGGAGCTAGAGTCACCAGCAAGAACTGATTGCTGGCGCCCCCGAAGATAGGAAGAAAACCATTCCAATACCTCCGGAGAGACCATCAGATAGGAGAGGATGGATAAAAGGACTTCGTGACTGACGGTATTGAAAGCATTGGAAAAATCAATTAAGACCAAAACCGAAACTTTAGTGTCTTGCATTCCCCGCCTTATATCGTCAGTCACTTTAAGGAGGGCTGATACGGTACTATGGCCGGGCCTGAACCCGGATTGCAATAGACTGATAAGGGAGTTGTGGTAGATGAAGTGGGAAAATTGCTTGTGAACACAGGCCTCGAGTACTTTAGATAAAAAGGGAAGGATGGAAATTGGTCGAAAATGGCTGAGAAGAGTAGGGTTAGGAATTTTAGGGAGTGGCCGAACATGGGCTTTCCGCCATAGAGAAGGGAAAACACCGGAGTAAAGGGAGAAGTTAACGATATGGGAGATTGCAGGAAGGAGCTGATCAAGAGCTTTCACAATCATGTGACGACTGATGTTATCATAGCCCACGGCTTTGGACTTAATGGACAGGATTATCTTCTTGATCTCTCCGGGATCGACTGGGGTGAAGACAAAGGGAGAAATATTGGGTCGCGTCAGACCAGCAAGATAGTCAATGGTTTGACATTTGGTTAGACTATCAAGAGTAGGGACAGTGGAAAAATGGCGATTTAGATCGTCCAAACCAAATGCCTTAGGAAGGTCTGAATGCCGCGCTCTGCCGATACCTAGAATTCCAAGGAATTTCCAAATATCAGCAGGAGAAGCAGAAGTGATATTATCAAAAATGTGGCTGCGTTTAGCGTTGCGTACCATCTGATTACAACGATTGCGAGCAGTTTTGAAAAGGGGCGTGAACGCGCGATCCCTTCGTCGCATTGCCATTAGAACTCCATTGTTCATCCATGGGGCAGGTGAGCGCTTCAACTTGACTTTCCTGACAGGAGCGTGGGTGTCATACAACTTGACTACAACCGCATTAAAAGTATTCACTTTATCATCGACTGATGTGGCTTCCTCCAGGGGCGTCCAGTCAATATTGGAAGCATGCTCGATGAGTTTTTCTGCATTCATCCGCGCAAAGGCACGCCTGTACTGGAAGGTAGGTTTGGGTTTAGGAGGTTTAAGGACATAAGACAGGAAAATAAGGTTGTTATGGGAAAAGCCAGGAGCGTCCTGTTGACCATGTGAGGCGACTAGGGAAGGATTAGATGCGAGAATCAAGTCGAGCCAAGTATCATCCCCGACAGTGTTATGATGCGTTGGTTGGAGAGGCAAGACATGCAGACTAACTGACTCGACCAGATGTAGGAGTTTACAGGATCGAGGGAGTTGTGGGCAAGGAGATTGGTGTTGAAATCCCCCATGACGCTGTGATGTGCACACTCCGAACCTAATGATTCTAGGACCGATTCTAATTCGATGAAGTAATCAAGGGACGGGGGACAATACACAACTCCAAGAACAGTTTTAGCTCCTATAACACAAACTTCTAAAAAAAGAAATTCAGCCAAATTAGTAGTAGAGGAAGAAGTAGCAATAATTTTAAAAGAAAAATCGGCATGAAGGTAAATTGCAACACCACCCCCTCTCTTACCGATTCGATCATTCCGTAGGAGAACGAATCCTGGTAGAAAGTAAGTGGTAGACGCAAGCTCAGGTTATAGCCAGGTCTCTGAAATGAGGACGGTATGGACGTTATTGTTCGTAAAAGTATCGTAAAGCTCATTGTAGTGGCTGGGAATGCTCTGGGCATTGATGTGACAAACATTAAACAGTCGGTCAAGACTATGGTTAAAGTTTTGACGTAAAGTATCACCAAGGGTGTCTGTAATGGAACAAAAACTATCTTCAAGAGTGGCAGTAGATTTGTTAGCTGAGAAAAACGATTCATTATCGAAAATAGTGGTCATAAATACGAATAAAATATTTAAAAAAAAAATATAGTTGTAAAATTAAAATAACTATAAAAAAAATAAAAAATAAACTACATGCTAAACAAGTACGACGGTTGCATATCTGCACCACCCGCCAGCTAACATCATCATTTTAAAACACAGTGAACCAACCAAGGAATGAAAATAAGTTACAATGAAATAGAAAAAAAAACAAACCCAAAATAAATACAAAAGTACAGAAAAATAAAATTGTGGCATTCGGAACGCACCTTACGCCCTCAACAAACATAAAATTATCGTGAGCCGTAGACAGAGAAAACTATGATCCGATCCTTGAAAACCCGATGTCAATGTCAAAGACAGTCATGTCATAATGGCATTAGCAATATGTTTTCAAAAAAGAAAAATAATGACAAAAACATCCTTGTTGAGGGTAAACTATTGTACGAATGTACGCAAGACATGTAACAATCCATCTCATGGTCGTGTGAGGAAGAAAGATAAAAAAAAACAAAGTCAAGCAAAACAATGATTACGAGCCAAAACTAATCAAAGGTTATCATTACCAAACAGCAAAAGATAGCATATTAAAAGGTAAGTAAATCCTACGCAACGTAGGTATCTAATGCGTGAATTTTGTAAGATAATATTTAAGAGTTTTGTTACCAAAAATTAACGATTATTTTTACTTGTTTTTCAGGCTATCTCCAGAAGTTTGCACTTTGGGATAGGTACTTCAGCAGCAACGGACTCAATTCTTCAAACGATGAGATTTTATGTTTACTTCCTGTCCTGTCGTCATAGTTGAAGAATCTTACTAAAATCGCTGAGTGAGCGAGCGTGATCCACCATATGCTGGAGTTGCACCATATGCTGGAGTTGTTGGAATTTGTGCCTCCAGTTCGCTCATCTTCCGGACAAATCTATCCTCAAGGCTTTTCTGTACCAATGCAATCTCATCAAGCTGTGACATGGTGTCCTTGTGACCGGTCACAGTGAAAAAAACAGTGAAAGTGAAGTGATGTGCTGGCAGGTGGTGGAAAGTTATAGCTTTAGTCACATGTGTGAGCTGCAAACGTGAGTACTCACTATGCAGAAGTTATACACTGATATTTTATAAAGAATAAGTAAATAAACTGAGTATTTCTAATTAAAATATCAAATCAATATTGGAGATACGTTCTTTTTTTTACACCTACCCGCGCTATTATCTATTTATACATATTTATATATCTATACCTATTTATCTGTCAATGCTTCATTTTTTATTCCTTTTACCTATTTTTAACCAACTTCTAAAAGAAAGAGGTTATCAATTGGAAAGTTTTTTTTTGTATACTAATTTCATTCAGTAATTAATTTCATTGTAAATAAGCACCATGTGGCTATTTAGTATATTTTTAACCGACTTCCTAAAGAAGGAGGTTATCCATTCGACTGTGTTTTTTTTATCTTTGGAGATATCCAATAGAACTCTTCAATAATAGACAGCAAATCTGTTGTGACAACATCATAACGTTACATCCCGCTGTAACGTTATGATGTTGTCACAACAGATTTATTTGGATATCTCCAAAGATAAAAAAAAAACACAGTCGAATGGATAACCTCCTTCTTTAGGAAGTTGTGTATTGTATGCTCTTGGGGCCAAAATGTAATATTCTATAAATTGATTTTCATCATATTATTACATTTTGATTTTTCATTTTGGTATGCAGATGTGTACAGTAAAACCAGATTTCGACAGTTAGTTATACATAGTATGTTAGTTTCCATTTGATTGGTGATAAGCATATTACCATGATAATGTAACAATACATGTATTGTATTTACATTCATAGCAAAAATTTTAATAGGATAATACAACTAAATGGATAAATAAAAAACTTTTTTCAAAGAACAAAACAACTTCAAAAAAGTGTAATATAACTTTAGCTTCAGAAGTTGGTGGCAAAAAAACTGAATCAAACAAACAAGTAACCAACTTCTGAAGCTAAAGTTATTTTTCACTTTTTTGTTTTTTGAAGTCAGTTTTAATTTTTTTGCAAATAGTTTTTGCAAAAAGAGTATCCATGGAGTTTCTTGCACGTTCTTGTCCATAGAGATCTACCTCCCTTTTGGAACGTGCAACTAGAGACCTGAGTCCTTGACACTTTGAAACACCTTGAAATGTGTGGACATTGATATTGTGGGCTTTATAGATTCCTAGATCCTTGGTAACTTTTTATCTTGGTCTATGTTTTGTAGTAAGCAAGAACTTATTGTCGGGCCTACGATATCCTCCCATACTTACGTATTAACGCTGTACCAAAAAAATATTGTAAAACCAAATGATTTTAAAAGAGTAACCATGGAGTTTCTTGCCGGTTCTTCTCCATAGGAAACGACCAACCCGAACCGAGCACCTTTCTTGTTGACGTTTTACAAGTGCCCTTGTAGGCCTATGTGAAATAAAAATATTTTGATTTTGATTCAAAACTGCCTGTAAATGGTATTTAAATAAATGCGTTGAGTTTGTATCAATTGTATTTTTTTGCCTTATAAGTGCCTATATGACTTGACTTAGATTGTTTTTTTATAAACAATTTATTGTATTATGTAGTTGAAAGGTGGGCAGTGATATCCTCTTAGTAGAAATGGCCTTGACTTATGAATTGTAGGTTGTATGTTCGAACCCTGACAGGCTCTTTACTTTGGGTAAATGAATACTAATACTACTTGAATAAAAAGCATGACTTACAATAGTTAATTATATAATTAGAGTAAAACACAACATAACCAAACAAATTGTGTAAAACACAACATAAGGAGTCTCTTTGAAGGATCGCATCCGGAACGAGGTGATCTGAAGTGGCAATGGACCGGCCATATTAGCCGTAGAACCGATGACCGTTGGGGTAGACGTGTTGTTGAGTGGAGACCGCGAATCGACAAGCGTAAGATGGGACGCCCTCAGGCTCGGTGGAGCGACGATCTTTGCAGGGTAGCTGGTAGCAACTGGATGAGAGTTGCCGAGAATCGGGTTAAGTGGCGAGCGATTGAAGAGGCCTATGTCCAGCAGTGGACTGCGGTAGGCTGCTGATGATGACGATGATGACACTTACACAACACATTTATCACAACTAATTTAAGATTCCAGAACCAGAACATAAGATTCCCTTGTAGAAAGAACTGTTCAGAACAGAATAGATTTTCGCACTTGAATGTTTATGTCACTGACATTTAAATATGTAAATCGCGACAAGCGACGTTCCGTTTCATGTTAGGTACTATTGATGGGTAGTTATTGTAAAAAAAAATAACTAAAATAAAAACGTTGCAGTGGCCCATCTCGTATTATTTTTTTTAAACATTTTAGTCATAAAATAATGATAATCTAAGCTATCTGCATCTTTCCTAATTAAACGTTTTTGATGAGAACGCCATCTAGCGGTTCAGAAAGTAACCGTTTACGTGTGCATGTGTGTGTGTGCATGGTGTGTACATATATGAAGTGGAGACGACTTGGGGGAATCTTGAAAATCTCCGTTTGAGAAGAGTTAACAAGTAAACTGTAAATGTGGAAAAATCAAGACAAAAGGCTAGTTTACGCAAATAGAATATTGTCCATCAAAGATATTTGCGAGACCAAATATCTTTGATATTTCCCAAATGCGACTACAACGCCATCTATTGAAAAAACGGCGGCGGGATCGTCAGCGGAACCACCTTAATGTCGACTGTTTTTTAAGCAACAACACAGAACAGATTAAACATAACATTATACTAATAATATGCTTGGTTAAATAGTTTTTAAGCTTATTGCTCTCATAGTGCTCTAATTTAGTGCTTTAATTTTATAATAATTCTGATCAAGACTATATTATTACAATCTTATTAAGGACTCCCCTAAGTATGTCATTAAATCTTATAATCTCACTCAATGCTACATGCACTTTTGTCCTAAAACTGTCTAATAACTTAATCTTGTACTGAACCATTGATGGGTTTTTATATATCAATGTAGTGAACTATAAACCTTAGTTCAATTCAATTCATTTATTGGTGTGATTTTTGGTACATTTTACATGAGATCTTAATAATGAATAATTAGTTCCTCAAAAATCTACCTTAAAGGCGTACACACTCTTTCACATAATTAGTAGTTCTTATAAAATTAATAATCAACACAATAAAATAAAATAATTACTACGAAACACAACATAA
The DNA here is from genome assembly GCA_963082945.1 of Cerastis leucographa. NCBI lineage: Eukaryota > Metazoa > Arthropoda > Insecta > Lepidoptera > Noctuidae > Cerastis > Cerastis leucographa. The sequence continues at coordinate 15,682,703 of OY720385.1, read as the reverse complement.
CTCAAGACAAAAAATATAAGCAAAAACATTAACAATTGAGTAGGTACTATTTAAAAAAAATAATGGAAATAAAGATAACAATACAATGTCAATAATTAATAGAAATTAAGATAATAATACAATGTCAATAATTAATGGAAATAAAGATACTAAAACAATGTCAAAAATTAAAAAGATATCAATGTCAAATAACTTACAATTTATCATTAAGGAATTCGTCAAGAGTATAATAACATTTTTCCAATAATAGATGTCTTAATTTGTTTTTAAATTGAATAATATTTAAGTCCTTAATTGCATTTGGTAATTTATTAAATATTTTTGGGGCCATGCAAAATATGCTTTTGTGCATTAAGGCGGTCTTTGATGGTCGAACGCATAATTCATGTCTATATTCCTGCCTAATCATTTTGTAGCGATGTTCTGATGCTTTTCTGAATAGATGCATGTTCTTTTTAACAAATAAAGCAGTCTCAAATATGTACAAGCAAGGTAAAGTCATAATTTTTAACGATACAAAATAAGGTTTGCAGCTATCAGTAGTTTTTATACCGGTAATAGCTCTAATGCATCTTTTTTGTGATTTGAACACCATGTCCCTATTGCAAGAGTTACCCCAAAAAATGACTCCGTAACGTAGTATAGAATCGACATATCCATAGTATGCAGTGACTGCGCCTGCTTGGTGGACTATTTTCTTTAGTTTAAACAAAGCAAAAGCAAACTTACTGATTTTTTTAATTAATATTGAAGTATGTAGTTTCCAATTAAGTTGATTGTCGATTATTAAGCCTAAGAATTTTGTATTTGAAACTTCTTCAAGTTTTTCATTATTAAAGCTTACATTTAGTTCCGGATGAGCTGCTCTTTGACGAAAATTCATAATTTTTGTTTTCTTCAAATTTATAATTAAGTTATTATTTTCTAACCAGTTAACGGCTTGTTGTAGTGCATTTATTATGTCAGCTTCCAAGTCTTTAATATTTTTGTTAAGTTTCACAATGATAGTACTGTCGTCGGCAAACAATGTCATAGGATAGGGTATATTCTGGGGAAAGTCATTAATATATATAAGGAATAATAAAGGCCCTAGCACACTGCCTTGGGGCACACCATAAGATATTTTTCTTTCTTTAGATATGTATGTTATAACGGTTTTATTTAACTTACAAATTCGATTGATTTCTGTACGTTGTGTTCTATTTTTTAAGTAAGAATTAATGAGTGATAAAACATTTCCCCTTATCCCATACGCATTCAATTTGCTCAACAGTATATCATGGTTGACCAAGTCAAATGCCTTGGTCATATCCATGTATATAGCTGATATTGGGTGTCTTTCATTCATGTTAGCTATGATAACATTGAGAAAGTCATATATTGCCATATTTATTGAATGATCTTTTCTAAATCCTTTTTGTTCTTTCACAAGTATACTTTGTTTGTTGAGGTAGCCGTCTATGGATCTATAAATCCATTTTTCGTATATCTTGGATATTACCGGAATAAGAGCTATTGGCCTGTAATTTTTAATGTCTTTCTCATCGTCTTTTTTAAATAAAGGTTTTATGACAGTAGGTTTAAGCTTATCAGGATAGGTTCCAGACTCAATACTTAAGTTAATTATGTGGCTGAGAGGATATGATATTATTTCTGAAACATACTTTAGAACCTTTGTTGAAATATCGTCATATCCTACACTATTTGTATTTTTTAAGTTATAAGATCTTGAGTATTACAAGGCTTATAACTTAATCCGGTAGTATATTATAATCATTTGTTATAAGAACAATTGATCTTCAGTATATCACAGCTTGTGGAAAGCTATTATAAGAATGGAAGTCTTTACCGGTGCTAGAATAAGAGTTTTATTAGTCTTGGCAGTCCTATAATTTTTATTATAGGACTTATTTGCTAGTTGAGTAAGTATTTTAGATTTTAAATTGAGTGATGCCTATCTTAAATTCACAACCCCGTAACTAGGAACGGTATCCTTTCGTACGTCTATTTCTTTGACTTTCAGGCTTCGGTCCACCCTTAACGGCTGTCAAAGATTTACAAATGATAGCTGTGACTCAGCTACGTTTTAACGAAAGGCACGTTAGCTTGGAACATGGTCCACCCGCCCTTAAAATTTTCTTTCATTAGGAAATCCAATTCCAATAGTATGACTAACAAAAGAGAGAAAGTTGCTTTTCTTAGGTCATCATCATCTGCCTAGCCTCTTCCCAAGTATGTGGGTCGGCTTCCAGTCTCACCGGATGCAGCTGAATACCATTATTTTATTTGAAGCGACTGCCTATCAGACCTCCACAACCCAGTTAGTTGCCTTTCATATGCGAGGTTCGTTAAAAACTTGCATTTTTTTTTTTTCTATTGCGATGCTTAATGCTTATATTTTCGAAAGCCACTAATCGCTTGATATTTCCAGGCTTGTCATAAAGAAGCGGTACAAGCGTTGCAGAGTGTGAAGGGAGACTGCGCGCTGTGTGTGCAGTTCATAGCGACTGATGACGACGACAGACTCTCCGAAGATAATTATAGGTAAAGATGTACTAGAATAAAAGCAATTGGTAGAATATTGTGTTGTAGAACGGGCTGGTGTCCGCAACTCCACGTCCATTGTGCGTATTTTGCGTACGGGTGGGAACATTATTGTATGCTGCAACCTCTGGGCAGTGTAGAAGCACGTCGGCACAGTGGGCTATATGTGACTTCTAGGACAAAGAGGTGTTTATTGAAAGAGCCATGCCCAGTGACGGCGGCTGTGACTGTGCGGAGGTGTAATTTGGTTAGCCAAAGCGTTTGGTGAAGCGGCCCTCTATAGCAGGAAGTTCTTCCTTGGCATGGTAGGATATAGTACCACCTGTCATTACACAATATTTGATACTATGGCGACACCTACAACGCCACAAAGGAACCTTAGCATCTTCGCATGCTTGCGTTAAGCAATGTTATCCGTACAGTTACCATATTTACACAACAGCCCAAAAACAACCATCAGACTACTACACGACGTGAAGGTTGATCCAAATCTAGAGCGCGATGAATGATCGCGTGAAAAAATTACCCTTGTGTAGGGTTTTCTGCTAAAAAGACGCTGTCAAATGCATTTTGTTTTCATGAACGTACGGTAGACTGTATCGTAAAGCCATTGGTTTGGATGTTCTTCAAAGCCATTTAGTTGCAATTATTGAAGTGAAACTTATGCGACTTCAAACAAGTTTAACGCTACCATGGAGGGGTAATATTTTGTAAAACTCACTAAGAGATGGCAGTATTACAAGATTTGTGACTACGTAGTTCTACTAGGTACGCAAGATGGCGTGCAAACAGTCATGCATTCGACTCTTCGGTGTGACCAGCTTTCGCTCAATTTCCATGAGTAGAATAACCTCGATAAACTTATGTAATAAATGTAATAAAAATATAACAACAAGAAAACAACAAAATATGATTTAGAAGCTCAATAAAATAACGAGAGTGAATGCGTGGCACTCGAACGCATGCGTGTAGTATTACGAAGTTTCACTTCTTCCGCGCGGAGGGACTCCATGCACTATTTTTCTTCTTTGTCGTTCTCTCAATGCTGATGATCACGGCAACATGCATAGTGCCGTCTACTGCACACGGCAACATGCGTTAAGCGGTCTTCTGCAGTGTGGACCGCTCGGGACCCTCTATCAGTTCTTGATCTTAACATGTACTACGCACTATTGAAGTATTATAATAATGTAGTTGGTGTGGTGGCAGGTTCCCGCTGTACCCGGAGGACGGCGAGGTGTTCTGCGCGGAGCCCGACGGCGAGGGCGCCACGCCCACCGCGCCTCGCACGCCCGACTACAACAGGTACCTACACACATAAAGCGTGTACATCAACCCTAAGGCCGCTTTCACATTTAGGCGACTTTAGCAGCGCGACGGCCGCGTGGCAGACGCGCGACCGTCGCGCTGCCAGAATTTCATATTAAAAACACTTGCGCGGAGGTCGCGCGTTGCCGCAGCGGCCGCCGCTTGCAGTCAGTCAGCGATGGACCAGTGTTGCAAGCGCACGATTAGACTGCACCATGAGCGAGTTTGACACTGAACGATTTATCATTCAAATTCAAATGCGTCCTGTTTTGTGGGACTCAAAAAGCGACGATTATAACAACAGGACCCTAAAGTAGAAAAACTGGCAATAATTATGTGCATTGTTTATTCCTGATTTCGAAAATAAAAGTGGGTCCGAAAAAAATGCAGCAGATATCTCTTATTATTTTATTTAGGTACCTAATTATATCATGTTATTCTGCCACTGTGCTTTTCTTTGGGGCGATACAAAATGTTTTCCGTCATTTTTTAAATGAAGTGCGGCGCGGCAGCCGCGCTGCTTACGCGCAGCTGTTCTTATAATGTGAAGGCATGTGGTTCTGGTCTCGCGCTGCTAAAGTCCTAATGTGAAAGCGGCCTTAACAAAGCCAAAGGTCACTTGTTCACCATCATTACGATAGTTTTTTTTGTTCTGAACCATACCTGCGAACTTTCTAGTTACGGAGATATTGAAAGTCAAAGTTCCAACTTTTTTCCAAGTTTTAAAAAAAGAACTAGTTTTTAAGGTTAGAACGTTAATTTAAATGTCTTCATGACTTGTTTGCTAGGTATTGCATCCACCAGCACAATGTTTTGAGTGCGTTACTTTGAGTTTTACCGTAAAACGTGATTGTTCACCCCAAAAAAAAAGTCGTTTCCCTGCAATAAATTTTGCTTAGTGTGTTGTACAGATGAGATGATTGGTTGACGACTTCGTGAAGGTCTGTTTACACCTTTTATACACCTCGGATAGTCGGATTATATTTTTGATGAGCAAGACGCTAAAATCTTATTGTGGATAGATCCCCATAGGTAACCCCAAGGATCATTCCTTGGGGTTATCTATGTGAATATATCTGTGTTCTGCATCTGCAGTCTGAAATAAAAAGAAAGTCGCTTTTTTGTGTCGGTCATCATCTCTTTTTGTTGTTTGTTTTTTGTAACGAAATATTTAGATGCGGTTGTCGAGTAACGGAGGGTGTTAGATTATTTAATCCCGAGGTGGGATTATTGTTTGGAGTTATTTGTTATATTATACGTTCCAATGGCTTGGCACGCGACGATTGCAAAAGACTGGACGGCATGTCTTTGTTTCCTTGGAAGATGGGTAGGCCTTTAGTGTGGGACGCAACTTGCGTCGATACTCTTGCGCCATCACATCTTCCAAGCTCATCGTGCTGTACAGGCGCTAACTCTGCGGCTGCGGAGAACCTCAAGCGGCATAAATATAGTAGTATCTTTGTGGTAACTATATTTTTGAGCCGTTTGGGGTTGAAACTCTGGGGCCGTGGGGTCCGAGTGCTCACAGCCTTTTTAAGGAAATTTCCAAACGCCTAGTTGACGCTTCCCGTGACCCAAGGGCTGGGTTTTACCTTGGCCAGAGGCTAAGTATTACCATACAACGTGGCAACGCCGCCAGTCTCTTGGGCACGTTACCAGCTGAAAGCGTTGAGGAGTTTTTTGACGCCCTTTTATAATTTGTTGTTATTTTAGTTTAATTGTTTTATGTACAGTAATTAATTTAGTTTTAAAAACTTGTATGCTTTAATTTAGAGTTATAAACTTACACATAATTAAGATTTCTCGTTGTATTGCCAAGCCGTAAAACCCGTGCCAAGCAGGGCGGTTCGGTTAGAGGATAAATTAAATGAATTAGTAAAGCGTTGACACAGTAAATTATAATTACTGCTTAAAATAAATGACGGAACACATCTAACATATTAGTAGGCGTTCATAGTTGTATTTATTAAAGCATTCGTTTACATTCGCTACAGATTCATAAAATTTCTCATTATGTCCCTTTGAAGTTTCTAAATATACCTTAATTGTAACAATTTATTTGTGACTTTGTAGTATGAAACAATTTCAAGGAAAAGCTAATAATCAATAATTAACAAAACTTTAGTGAATACTAGCTTTTACCGCGGCTTGGTACGCAATTTGGTCGGAAATTATCTTAATATACATACCATAATGTGACACTCAGGGATATTTTTTTTCCCATTGGTGAAAGAAATTTTGAAATAACATCAGTAGATCTGAAGGAAGATTTTGGATGTAGGAATCCAAAATTACTATCTCTTTTTAGGGTTCCGTACCCAAAGGGTTAAACGGGACCCTATTACTGAGACTTCGCTGTCCGTCTGTCACTAGGCTGTATCTCATGAACCGTGATAGTTAGCCAGTTGAAATTTCTACAGATTATGTATTTCTGTTGATGTTATAACAACAAATACTAAAAACAGAATAAAATAAATATATAATGTTTTTGCTCCTTTTTTCAATAAAAGTACGGAACCCTTCTTGCGCGAGTCCGACTCGCACTTGGCTGGTTTTTTTTTATCGTAGTATACATCGGTACCACTCATACCTGAACATAGAAATCATAGAGTCAATTTACATCACTCTATTGTTACCGTTTTAAGAATAGTACCCATTGTAAACTGTCACAAACAACACAATGGAACGTTCGCATTCTAAGTTGTCTCAATTTGCCAAAAATAATACATGTAATTATCTATATTCTTGGCAAGATTTTGCCATGACGCTGATATGAAATTGCGATTTTGAAGGTTTTGCGTTGTTTTATAACTAATTGTTTTATTATTTGGTTTCATATTATCATTTCACACATAATAATCAATACGCAGAATACTTACTTTGAAGAAATTTAAATAGTTGATTTTTGTTTCAAATAAAGTTTAATGTTAGAATGTTCATATATCATAGAATAACAATTCAAATATTCATTATCTTTTTTATTTAACACAAAGTTATTACCAAGAATATCATCATGCAGCGTGCAAGCAGGCATGCAGCATGCAAGCGAGCATGCAACATGCAACAAGCTAGTATCTGTCTCGGCTCCGGCGCTGCGGGGCTCCGGTGGTCCCATGCGAGCTTATCGTCGCAGATGGTAACAACGCTCACCACCGCAGCTTCGGCTTGCTGCAACCTCAGCCGCGCCGGCGAGCGTTAGAAACCTCCTGCTCAACAGCTCGCGGGCCGCCTCGCCCCTCCGCGCCTAGGCGGGCTTAAATTACACTCTAAGGGTAGGACAGACAAGACTACGTGGATTCGGTTTTGAAGCGACTCGTTTCTGTCACTAACTTTTGTAGCAGCATCATCATCTGCCTAGCCTTTTCCTAAACTATCTTGGGGTCGGCTTCCAGTCTAACCGGATGCAGCTGAGTACCAGTATTTTACACAACGGCGGATCCAGGGGGGGGGTCATGGGGGTCATGACCCCCCCCTGAGCTGGTTCCAGGACTTAGGTGGACCACTAATTGAACATAATGATTTCATTTATATATTTTGTCCCCATACAGATTTTATGTAACTACATACCTTCAATATTTAATTAATTTAATATAATAGCTTTGTGTGATGGCAAACGTTTGGGAACAAACGCATCGATTTGCCAACGATATAGTGGTCATGGCTGAGACCATGGAGGACCTCAGTACAATGCTCGATGACCTCAGTAGAGCTTCCGGAAGAGTGGGTCTTAAAATAAACATGGACAAAACCAAAGTCATGTTGAATGCCCATGTAACACCCACTCTTAACAAGATCGGAGACTCTACAATCGAAGTAGTAGACGATTATGTCTACCTGGGACAAACGGTCCAGTTGGATAGGTCTAACTTCGGGAAAGAGGTCAATCGTCGATTCCGACTCGGCTGGGCAGCGTTCGGGAAGTTGCGTGGTATCTTCTCGTCCAACTTACCGCAGTGTCTCAAGACGAAGTCTATGACCAGTGTCTATCTATTGCCAATGATTACATACGGGACCGAAACGTAGTCGCTCACAATGGGCCTCATCAGAAGGCTTAAAGCCACCCAAAGGGCAATGGAGAGGGCTATGCTCGGAGTTTACTTGCGTGATCGAATCAGAAATGAGGACATCCGCAAGAGAACCAAGGTTACCGACGTAGCCCAAAGAATTGCCAAACTTAAGTGGCAGTGGGCAGGGCACATTGCTCGCAGAACGGATGGGCGATGGGGCCGAAAAGTTCTGGAATGGTGACCGCGAACCGGTAGACGAAGCGTTGGAAGGCCTCCCACTAGGTGGTCCGATGACCTGGTGAAGGTGGCGGGGATCCGCTGGATGCGAGGCGCACGGGACTGGTCAATGTGGCGTCACTTGGGGGAAGCAGTGGACGTCTTTCGGCTGAAATGACGATGATGATGAAACTTCAGCATATCATAACATAGTTCTAAGTTAAAAACTAAAATTTCTTTCTACCTATAAGTAATGTGTTTATAAGTGTACCTTTATAAGTATTCTTAAAAATTGTTGCTGCAAATTCATTAATTACAATATTATTCCAGTCAGTGCGTGTATTTTATATATTACGCGTATTGTTGTTAATGCACATAAAGAACCTCATCGGTAGATATGTAGGTACCTATTTACTGAGAGTGCTGCGTGACTTATGTACCTCCTTATATTATTTTTTTGGACGAAGGAGATTGAAGAGCATTAAGGCGTTTCCCGGACCCAATCCCGATTTATCGCTATCTTTAGGTGCTATACCCTCAAAAAATGAAGGATATGAAAATTAAATGTAAAGTCCACATAATTCTTTAATGTTTTATCTTTAAAATCCCCATATTTTTTTTATTAAGCTTCGTATTTACTTGGTTAAAAATTCACAAAAAAACCACTAAAATAGAAGTAAATCTTCATCTCCTTCAAAAGTTGATGATTTATTTGCTTTATTGGTTTACACCAATAGATAGGAAATACAATAATTTTAATAATGCCCATTTCATTTGTGAAAAAATATGAAATTTATCAAAATTAAATTATAAATTCTTGACTTGACCACGAACATGTGACCCCCTCCTGGCGCCAAAGCTGGATCCGCCCTTGATTTTACATGAAGTGACTGCCTATCTGACCTCCACAACCCAGTAACTGGGTAATACGATACCCCTTGGTAAGACTGGATGTCAGACTTTTTTTGGCTTCTGACTACTCGTAACGACTGTCAAAGATCTACAAATAACAGCCGGGACCAACGGCTTAACGTGCTTTCCGAGGCACGGAGGAAACTCGGTATGTAATTATGGTCACCCATCCACGGACCAACCTTGGCAAGCACGGCTTAACCTTAAAGATCGCCCCGGGCGGCTGTTATTATTTAGCCACGAGCTCCTCCTTTTGTAGCAGCATATTGACTTTTAAAGACAATATTTTAATTTTAATTTAAGGTTAATAATTTCGTTCTCAATAAAATACCATAGAAACATACATCGAACAAACAATATTCGTTATAAATTATTTCTCTTGTTAAATAAGTTTTAAAAAAAAGTGATTCTGAAATTCATTGAATTGTGTTTCTGTAAAATATGTTTCAGTAAATAGTAGTTGAAACAAAAATATTCGATGTAAAAAACGATGACCAAATATTATGTGAAACATTTTCTGGGAAACGAAACTCTATGACATTTCTGTCTGCGAAGTGCGAAACAAGGGGACACCGATTTGAACGTTTGTTTTAATTACGAGAATTTGCCTTCCCATAAAAAATCTCGTAAATCATCATTATTCCAGTCTACTGGACATATTCCAGCCCAAGAATCATCTCAATCCACATCCAACGGATTCCCACGACCGTCGCCAGGTCGCCAGTAAAGTTAAATAAAATGCTAATAACACAATTATCAAATTGTTACAGAAATTCAAAATAGCATGCCATCAGTCGATGAATAAATTGGATTGATATTGTGTCCAATTTAAATGACATAGAGACTATAATTCACATGCTAATAAAATTTTATTGGAACATGTTGTAATCTCTCGCCTACGCTATACTGAGAATATTTTGTAAACGTATTCAAAATCAGGCTGACAAGAGTGCGGTCAGGTGTTTCTCATACATCCAGCGTTTATTGGTTTTCTACGATATTCTCTTTAGGGTTCCGTACCCAAAGGGTCAAACGGGACCCTATTACTGAGTTTTCGCTGTCCGTCCGTCCGTCTGTCACCAGGCTGTATATCATGAACCGTGATAGGTAGCCGTAGCAGTTGAAATTTATACAAATTATGTATTTCTGTTGATGCTATAATAACAAATACTAAACACAGAATAAAATAAATATTTAACGGGGCTCCCACACAAAAGAGTGATTGATTTGCTCGTTTTTATAAAAAAAATGGTACGGAACATTTCGTGCGCGAGTCCGACTCGCACTTGGCCGGTTTTTTGCTATGAGTTTGCTCTTCACTCTAGTCTAGGTCTAAGATAACAGAAACAAAGTCGACGATGGTATAGCTTACCCAGAAGAAGCCTGTTCATTCTAACGTTGAAGAGATTAGGGTTGTAAGCGTTCGGAAACACATTTTCTGTATCCACTAGTTCTTATTAATTGAAAACAATGGTGTCGTAGTTTGTGTACATTTTAACTTACTCTATTCAAAATATGCAAACCAAACTACTCAAAACGACTAACTGTAGTCCCAAAAAGTCGGAACAGAAATGCTTGCGTGTGATTAAAAAAAACGTTGTAAACGAGTGATATCTTATGTTACGCTCTACCGAAGACGTAGAACTTTTAAATACGTAATTCTTATAGGCAGTCCAAGCGCCTACTGATTATAATTATTTAGTAGGTATGCTCAACAGTTGTTTGTCGTTATTTTTGGCAGCGTAACAACTTCGTCACGTCGGCTCCCGACAGCCGCGTCGATGACAACCCGTGTAACCGACACGTAACGCCATTCATGGAGACAAGTGACGTCAGGAAACATGCTTTCTTATTCCTTTATTTAATTTTATTTTGTCCCACTGCTGGGCAAAGATTTACCCCCGTTATCTCCCAGTCCTCTCTGTTTGGCCTTTATCAGCGAGTCGTATAAGAACGGGACAGCGTTTCTTAGACTTGCCTCTAGAAAAAGAAAAGAAAGAAGAAGAAAGAAAGAAAAAGCGTTTATTGGCGCAATTGCCACAAGTACACACAATATAAAAAAAAAGAAAAACAATATAAAAATAAAAAACTAAACAAAACTCAAACCTCTGTGACCTTGTCGTTGTTCAGGCACCCACTTTGTGACGATCCTGGTCCATCTGTGCTCTTGCATCCTGTTGGTGTGACCCGTCTTGATTCCTAGTTCATTAAATATTCATGCATGTTAACAGTTTCGCTGCCAAGTTCAAATAATCCATTTTTACTTGTATGCCGAAATTTATAGCTACGTATAACGACTCGGGAGGCGGGTTGGGGGCACTCCAACGAATTATTGTTCGAGCCTTAACTGGGCATGCACCGAAAAAAAAACAAATAAGAGTAGTTTCTTTATAGAGAAATATTTGTACCATTTTTAGGGGTAGTAGCGATCCGCCCCTGTTCAGCACTGTTAGGACTTGATGTAACGTACTGACTGTTGTGGCGACATGTCAAAACATCGAGGTTTCTGTGCTATTTCTAAGTAAAATAATAACGTTTTTTTGCACAAAAACGTTCCGAAGTAAATTCTCTAAATGATGGTGAAAACCATATCGACACCCATGGTGTAGTTTAGAGAAATAAATGGTCACACAGACTCGAAAAGCTACTTGGTTTTGTACTACTATGTATTAGACATAGATACCGCACTTTGCTCAATGTATGTATTCGGTTAAACAAAACTGAAGTATTCATTTGTATGACAGTAATCACATCACCCACCACCACACACACACCAAGCACCAACACTGGGTCCGCATGGTGGATTACAGCCCACTCTCTCTCATAGAGAGGAGGCCTGTGTCCCAGCAGTGGGAAAATTATAGGTTGATGATGATGATGAATCACATCACGTCCGAATGCCGGAAAATCCTGATTGAATTTGTCCCTTCCTTGAATTCTCAGGCTAAACCTTTCATTGGAATTGTGCCCAAATTACGCCCAACACATTGGACACCAATCTAATATTATGACGGCTGTATGTATACTTATCTGTTTGGATAATTTGTGACAGTAACATAATTATTTATAACATCAAAAGGAAGTTATCACTGTGTTTGTTACATAATGTGTAGGTAGCGGCCGCTACTACCGAGGCACTTTATTACTAATTTGTGTAAATTATTTCATCTTTTTAACTTTGTGTGTTCCTACATTCTTTCATTTCAATTCCTCTCAAAACGGTAACATCGTAGGGAAACCGGCATGTCCTATAATAGAACCATAAAATCGAAGAGATGTTACTTCCAGTCTTCCGCCAAGCAGGACTGGGCCCGCGCAGTGGATATCACGGCTCGTTTCCACATCTCTCTTCACAAGGAGATGACCTTTGTGCCTACATTAGTTAATTAAAAGGATTGATTATGCTATAGCTGTGTACCTATATGTATGTACTCAGTGCACTCGTGTACTCACAGACGCACGTCAGAGGCGGGGTCGCACAGCGAGTGCGAGTCGGAGCCGTACCGCGTGGTGCCGCCGCCCGCGCCCTACCCCGACTACAACAACATTAACAACAACCTCAACATACTCGACATGGACGACGACTCTATCAAGATTGAGGCCAGACTTGAGGTAATTAATAAACATTTTTACATTTTCTTTGTATACAGAGTGGTCATTTCAGATAGAGTAGCAGTCGCTTCATGTAAAACCCAACTCCGACCTAGTAGTGTTACCACACCAATCGATCGATCGTCGATCGACATCGGTCGACGTTGATCGATTGGTGTGGTAGCTTTGGCTGATCGACGGATACCGGGCGATAAACAATCGATCGAACGCCGATCGACGCCATCGATCGACATCGGTTTACGTTGATCGATCGTGTGTAATATAAGATTTTTCAAAGCTGTTAAATTACATATTTTGTTTTTGTAAATTGTTATTCTTAATAATGTAAATACAAAATTTGGCACAACTCGTAACTTTAAGCTACGGAAGAACGAAGTGACATACCTAACACAGGCAATTTTTGTCTAAAAGGTTACTTTAACCACTAAATGTAGTACATAATATAACTTGTGCAAGAAAATAAATTATTTGTCGATCGAAGTCGACTAATCCATTCTACTATTGATTGATGGCATCAATCGAGGATTGACCGATTGGTGTGGTAACACCCTAAGTTCGGAGAGGTTAGACAGGTGATGACTTGGGGTAGTATAGAACAGGTACTTCAACCATTCGTGATAGGAAAAGTTCTTAGGAAAACCATACTTAACTTTTGAAGTTATTTACGTCTACATTCACTGATAGAAACTGCTCTAGGACCAAGTGATTTTTCAAAAAAATCTAATTGCTCAAAGCTCTATCGTAAATGGCCGCTCAGTATACCACATTCAATAAAAGTGTAAGATTTAGCGGTATGAACGTGAACGACGCAAAAGGAGTATATACATGTAAGGATTGCAGCAGTTGACGAGCGTTTTGTAGTTTTTGCCTGACCCATGGGAAAAAAACCGTGAGTTTATGGATGTGTGTATGTTTAAAGCGATATCAATATCAATCAGCATTTACTTAAAAATGAGTGCAGCTAAGTAATGTATGGCGTGGTGTAGTGGTCAGGAAGCCCGCGGGGCGGGCGCGGCGTGCGCGGACCGCGGGCGACGCGCGAGCTGTCGTCCGGCGAGTCGGCCGCCTCCACGCCCGTGCACGCGCGCCCCACCGCACTCAAGAAGAAACGCAAACCTCAGGTACTATCAACCCGGCCGCTTGTATACAATCCCTGCAATTTAAATATTTCACTTGCACTAATAGGGATGAAGACTGGGTAAAGAAAACGAAATGCTATTTTGTCCGTTAGACAGACAATACAAAAATATTAGACACGTATTTTTTGTTTTATCAAAATATCAAAAAATTACTTAGTTAAAACTCATTAAAGTTGGAGAGTGGGGGTTCACTACGTCACAAGTAGGTTTAAAAATTACCTACACGAGACGTAATGCGCCATTTCAACTCAATATATCTCCATTATTATATGACCACGTAAAAAAAGAAAAAATACGTGTCCAATACTTTTCAATAACCTACCCGACAGACAAAGAAAAAAAAATCGTGATCATCCCCAATCAGTGATCATTAGGTGACCAACTTTACACGCTTGAGTATAAATGCAGAACCGTCAATAGTGACAAGAATTCATGAAATCATGTTGGCTAAACCAAACAATCGAACGCACATCGATGCTTGCTTGACGCTTGGAAACGCGAGTAGGAGCGAATGGACGATGTTACTCGCATAGTAATTTAAACTTTTTCGTTTTCCTTTATCGTCCACCCACAGATATAGCACGGTTCAATCGAACTCCCAGTATATCGCCATTATTCTGTTTACATTTTGTTTCTTCTAGACAGAGCGCGGATTAGAACCCTTGACCATCGCGGTATGTACCAAGTCCTCGGTTATTTTAGTAAGATGGTCTACGCACTGAGCATTTGCCCAGTGGAACATCAACGCTGAGTGCATTAAGTCCTGGTTTTCAGCGGAGACTTAGGCGCAAGCCACACATAAAGGTGGTCGGGCGCGTTCATGGCACGGGCAGCTTCCTATTCCATTCAAATTTCATACAAAATGTATGGATATAAAAACTAATTTAGGATACAGAAGCCGCCCATGCCATGTCCGCGCCCGATGCCCTTTATGTGTGGCTTGCACCTTACGGAAATCGACCAACTACATTAGCTGAAATCCAAGCTCAGTCTCTTACATGACTGAACGAATTCTGCACGTCACCGCACCGTTCTACTTGTCTTTGTTTTGGTGAAGACCAGGCTTAATACGCGCCTAGATAAATACCAGTGGCGAAGACATCCTTAGTAACAAGACCAAGATATGTTTACATCAGAAAAGACCTTGGCTAGCGTATGTCACAGTAGAATCAGCTGGAGCGTAGCCAGTGATGTCGTTTAGAGATTGCGCTGTAATTGCATATTATTATTAGTTTTCATACCGCAGATCCCTGGTAGCAATTTTTTCATTGGCAATGCTTTAAAGTCTTAGCAGTAAGGGTGGTTTTCATATTTCAAGTATTACTAGCGATAGACTACGTATTTCAGGCTATAAATTAAATGAATAGCCACGTTAATCGTTGAAATCATAATCAGTATTTATGGTAGTGTCACAGAGTGAATGTTACAATGATTTGTTATAGGACTGGCGCACTAAGGGCGCGTACAGACCCGTGGAACTAGAAGCTCCCTCCTCGGATGAACCTCTTGCAGAAACGCCCTGCGATAACCTGCCCGTTTCTGATGGAGGTAGGTAACTGACGTAGGAAAGGTTTTTGGGTTTGGATGTAAGAGATAATCTACTAAACTGCTCAACCCATTTCAAAAAGTCTTTCATTGGTGGAAAGCTACACTTTTACCGAGTGAGTTTCATGGATGCGTACCGAGTTGCTGGTAGAAACAAGTAATACATGAGGAACGGTACTGCATACTGGTCTTTTTTCTCCTAGTCTTTTCCCATTATTTGGGGTCGGATCTCCTCACTTTTTTTTTACGAAAAAACAATCTGTTCTGATCTGATTCAAGCAAATGCACTGTGTGTTGGTAAGGGATTAAAGAGTGTTTAAAGATCAACCAGTTCCCATCATCATTCTATTGCGCATCTATCTCAATCTATTTACGGTCGGCGCAGCATATCTTCTTATTCCATATTTCTCTATTACTTGTCATCTCATCAGACACTTTCCTTCCTTCCTGCCATATCATCCTTCATCAGTCCGTGCATCGTTTTATAACCACCCAGATTCATACTCAAAACTTTCCTCACTACATTTTCCTCATTCCTCCGCATCAAATGCCCATACCACGACAATCGACCAGTTCTAATGTTAGCATTTACCCACGACCACCTATCAGAATTTCCTCAAACTAACACTGCATATATTGTCCAGTCCCCGAGTCCCCGCTAACGCCCGCCCCGCCGCCGCCGCCGCAGATCGCGTTGCCGCCCCTCATCGACATCGAGTCCAAAGACACGAAGCCCGTCAGTAAGCCCAACGGTGACATCAAACCCCTCAGAAGAGAATCCAAAGGATTTAGGTAATGCTTCAATTGTTACATAATAACATTATGTACGACCGTCTTTATAAGCAACACTATTACTGGGGAAAGAAACAGGTGGCTATTTTTTTTTGTTTTAACGCAAATTAGCTAGCGAAATTCTACAGACGAGATAGGGTCAAACTCTACTCAAGTCATACTTCCAGTAATAGTAACAGTAACCAGTAAAAAAAAACACCTATTTTATTTTTGTTTGAAGGTTCACCCTAAGCAAAAGGCTCGTCTATATAATTTTCAATTCTTTATTGCATGCCATATGTATTTCATAGATGGTATTACAGTAAAATATCAATATGATCGGTGTCGGGCACAGCAAAATTAGGAGGGAGGAAGAGGGCTAAGTAGCAATTTTAGCAATTCAATCATATTACTCATCATCTGCCTATATAGCCTTTTCCCAAACTATCTTGGGGTCGGCTTCCAGTCTAGCCAGAGTACCAGTATTTTACATGAAGCGACTGCCTAACTGACCTCCACAACCCAGTGACTGGGTAATACGATACCCCTTGGTAAGACTGGATGTCAGACTTTTTGGCTTCTGACTACTCGTAACGACTGTCAAAGATCTACAAATGACAGCCGGGACCAACGGCTTAACGTTCTTTCCGAGGCACGGAGGAAACTCGGTATGTAATTATGGTCACCCATCCACGGACCAACCTTGGCAAGCACGGCTTAACCTTAAAGGTCGACCCGTGCGGCTGTCTTTATTTAGCCCCGAGCTCCTCCAATAATTCAATCATATTACTATAAATTATAATTCTTTAATTGTAATTCAATTTGCTTGCATTAACTAGACTGACTCATTGAAAGCAAAGTAGTGCGATTGTTACTTAAAGAAGTGGAAAGGGTGATGACCCAAGATATACAAGGTGTTGTTTTGCAACCTCGTCAAATTCAAGGAGGTAACTATGCTAATGATTCTCGTTCGGAATCAATAATAAAATGGGTAGGTATTTTTTTTTTTCATAGTTACGGAATTCGGTAAGTGTGAACCTCCCGTGTTTTAAACGCGGGCCGTCTGATTCTCGCCCTAAAACCGCGCTTCCACAAATACAAACAAACTCAAACGTTTATTCGGTAATTTCTTATTGCCTCAACCACATTAAGGGGTTATTCTGAAATACTGACAAACATAAACAACCAAAAATTCAGCGTTTATTAATAATTAACTAGGTGCCGTAATTTTAATTGATTATTCATGTCTTGTGTGACAACCTCCTGAAATTTGACGAGGATGCAAAACAACACCTTGTATAAGGCAGTCGGAACATAGTCAGTCAAACCATTGACAAAGGCCTGCTGACACCAAATTCAGTAACAATCGTTTCAACCTTTCAAAACTAGTGCTAACGAATACGGGCACGACTGTACAAAGGAGTATTTTTCATTTATTTCACGGCCCCTCTGGTTGACGAAAACAACATAACAAAAGGCTGTAAATATCTCAGTTTTACAGACCTTTTTTTTTCTATAAACCACAGTTTATGTAGTTACTTGCGCCCATAGTTAATCCACTGAGCAATGCGGGTTGGTGACCGCAGACTCATCTTTACCGTGAGAATAAAATGTGACCGTTAAATCATTAGTGAGGTAGGGCCAGCGTGATGAGCGATTTATGAAGCTGTGCATTCAAAAATTTGCCCGATTAATTATGACGGATTATCACCATCGCACATTAATTGTGAGCTTAGACACTGCTAGCGTCAAGACATACAGTATTACATGTATTTAACTATGTTAGTGTGGTGTGTGTGTGGACACCGACGCGAAAACGCTTATCACGTACTCAGTGCATCATTCTGAAACCCCCCCTTCATAAAACACCCCTACAAAAGTGCAATACCTGCACGGTCAATATGTATGGAAGAGTTGTTTTTTTTTTAATCACCTATGAATTATTTCTTTGTGGTTCAGAATGAAGTACCATAAAATGGGGTGAATAGGAACACGGAGGTGAATCGTGACGATTATTTGAAAGGCTTTTTCTCGTTATTAAAATATTATTGGTAACCTAAAAATACTCTATTGTTTATTAAATTAAAACAGAATTGAGCCCAATAGCTTTTTAGTAACGAATTATTTGTATTCAATGATGAAATCCCATTCAAAGTTTTGTCCCTATTCTCCCTCGCATCCCTATTCCCCCGTTTTACCGGTACTGATTACGTGGTTAGCGTTTCCGCGTCGGTGTCCCATACAGCCCGTATAGAGTGTATCAAAGTTTCCGTCTCCCCCACACAGGATAGGGTCCGCGCGCAGGGTGACGGAGGGCGCGGCGCTCACGAACGGCTCGGCCGAGCGCGGCAAGTTCCCGCCGCGCCTGCTCGCCGGCGACGGGGACCCCGACTTCGGCACGCCCGTGTGAGCTCACCCCGCGCGAGACGCGCCCTCACACTGGTACCCGCGGCCGTCAGTAGTACTACTGCACCAGTTCGTCAGGACGCCGATCGACGTACTTAGTATTATTCGATCTCACTCTGCGTGCGTGTAATGGCCTACCGAATTTAGATTTAAACAGTATTTCTTCATACGCCGAGGTTATACCCGATTTTGAGTGCTTATCTTTCATTTCGTGTACGATACGACTAAGGGAGTAGTTTACGAGTAGAGTCGCGCCCAGTCGCTTTTGTGTGTTCATGAGATAAGTCGAGTAGACTGTTTGGATCTCGTCACGAGTGCTCATAACGTATAAGTGTGAATCATTGCCATTATGCAGAGCTGAAAGTTCATCTATTTATTGATCATATTTGGTTGTTTATTAATATTATTAATTTGACTTATTCGGGCTTTAAATTTGTATTTATTAGGCCGTCGCCCAACAAAGTTATAATTTATGTGTAATGCACAAAACTGTTATTGTCAACGAAATATTGATGGATGATATATTAACACCCGACTTGTTACGTTTATTCCTCACATTCGCTAAACGAAAACTAATCACACATTAAATTTTGTCAGGTTGCCAACAAGTATAGTTTTACTAAACTGAAATCGGGTTCAGCGTGATTAATGAGGATGGGCGGAATGCGTCAGCTGATACTATCTCACACGTTTGATCGGAGATCATTGTAACATCTTCAAATAAAACTACATCTCGTCCATCAACAGGCAATAACAGTCTATTTACTATTTAGAGTTGAAGTTTATACTTTTAAGAATTTAGATAATTTTAATAATCTCATGTGAGGTGCGTCAACCTGATTTATTATTTTATTTTAGTTGTTTTGTTTATTTTTGTAACGTTTTGTGTAAATATTGTTTTAGATTTCGATTGTATATTTTAATATATTAAAAAAAAAAAGAATTCTATGTATAAAATTTTTGAGCAAATGAAGGAACTTCCGACTGATAAATACAATAGTTAACAGTATCCATTTTGTACATTCCTACTTAGCTTCTACGTGTGTATGTTAATTGACAAGCGGGATTACCATGAGATTTAACTCTTAGTAAAAGTGAGCTCTTATGAATAAGATGTTAAAAGTTAATGTGTATTCAAAAAAAGCTAGATCTTTCTAACACAAACGAGTCCACACCTTTTTCATAGAGCTATGTGCGATCCCACCATATATATTGCAAGTGGACTCTTCAAGTTGGTCACTGGTATTACGTTTGCGCTAAAGTGAACCAATATGGAGGGTGGTTTAGGTTTGGAAATAAGATAGCCCTAAAGAAAGTGGTAAAATAGAGTTTTCAGGGAGTCTTGTCGCTATATTCACGTTATGTGGGAGTATTTTCATGCTCTAGTGGGATGGGGGATTATCAAAGAATTTAAAATCGTTCAAATGTTTTTCCATCCCTGAAACCCACCACGTTGGCTATGGCATCTAGCAGGAAGAGGTCGAAATTGAAAATAAAAATGCTTGTAATTTGAAACCACGGCGTATTCTTATTAATCTTGTTAAAATTTACAACTGTTTTTATTTTTACATGATTAAAGATTAAAAATAGGGTTTTACTATTTTTAAGTGAGTCCTCCAGGTTGGTTCTAGGCATCGCAAGTGCGACTGAACCAACCAGGTGGGTTCTCGGTACTGACGGTGTCCGATATTTTAAGTACGCGCATATAAAATCCTCTACGACATTTAATACGTCGAACGGTCCATGGTGAGTATAATTATAATACATATCAGCACGGCTCGCTGAGCGTAAAGACTAACTGACAACTGTCTAGTGATCTGGACACCTGCCAACAATATTTCCGCACAATATACTCATACCAATTCAACTGTGTGCGTGCGTACCACGACAAGATAAACAATTAAAATTAGAATAACACCTTTAGATAAATATTTTACAGTTATTATACAAGGTGTTGTTTTGCATCTTCGTCAAATTCAAGGAGGTAACTATGCTAATGATTCTCGACCCGAATCTATATTAAAAATATTTTTTTTATTTTTCTTCTTATTTACGGAAATCGGTAAGTGTGAACCACCCGTGTTTTAAACGCGAGCCGTCTGATTCTCGCCCTATAACTGCGGTTTTACACATACAAACAGTGTCAAACGTTAATTCGATAATATCTTATACCCTGAACCACGTTAATAGGGTTATTCTGAAATACTGACAAACATAAATAACCAAAAAAAAACAGCGTTTATTAATAATTAACTGGGTACCGTAATTTTAATTGATTATTTATATCTTTAGTGACAACATCCTGAATTTTGACGATGCAAAACAACACCTTGTATTTACTTTGTACGGACGTTGAACTTTTGTCAAATTTATCATGTATCGTAAATCGAACAGACTTTTCACACTAGGGTTCTAATCATTTTTATGAAGATCAGTTGAATCTGTTCTTGCGTAGTTGTCATGTAGCGCATGCATACGTTCGTCGCCATGTCGACGTCTTGTAATGTTTTTACAATAGAGTTATGTAATAGCTCCTAGACTTAATAGACTATAGTGTCTCGCTAGACTGGAGTCAAGTCAATGGCATGCACGTGATCTTATAAATTGATAGATAGACCGTTTCTAATGCGGCTGCATTTCACTCGGCGTCGAGTGACTGCCGCGCTATTTTGTTAGTTCTTATTATCATGTCTACAACTAAGATCAAACTAGCATTTTATAACAAATTCTTCATTCTCAAATTGTGTAAATAGATGCTTGAATCTTGTTTTATGTGATTTTTATATATTTTTTGTTTATAATATGTATAAAGCTTTTACTATGTATGAACATTCCACGCCTGCTCTTATCGCGTTTAATGATTTGCCGCGATTTATACTATATTTTTATTTTGTTTACATCTAATGACAATATGCCTATGTATTATAAACGAACGTATTAAATTTTTATTTATAAATAAAAGATTGTATCATTTTCCCGAGTCAGCTAAAACGACTTATATGGTCCTCTCACCTCTTTTCCAAAAACTTAATTTTTAAAATCGGTTTCGAGTATTTGCAGATGCGGCTGGATATCAACATCCTATACGAAGCTATGATCATGTTTCCACGTGAAACTGTAATCGGTTCTCGTCAGATTTATATCCTAATAAATCCTAAAAACAAAAAATGATGATGACTCCTAAAACCTTAGAATAATAAAAACGCTAAGTGTTTAGCTGACTTTCAATCTTTTAACTACCTTGTCGTTTACGAAAGTATAAAATCGCAGGGACCGATTTGTGACTCTCGGAGTCCCAAAAGGTTCGAGTATATTTGCTGCATTAACGTATCCGATAGACGATCGATCTGTGCATGCCTGCAATGCCATTTTCAAATTACCAGCAACATTTCAGGCCGAATTAATTTACACCTTGTAAAGAGATGAAGTAAGCGACGAAATCACATAGCAATCGCATCTGAGCTCGCAGTTATATCGAAATGCGTTGTCAACATCATCTGCCTAGCCTTTTCCCAAACTATCTTGGGGTCGGCTTCCAGTCTAACCGGACGCAGCTGAGTACCAGTATTTTACATGAAGCGACTGCCTATCTGACCTCTACAACCCAGTCACTAGGTAATACGATACCCCTTGGTAAGACTGGATGTCAGACTTTTTGGCTTCTGACTACTCGTAACGACTGTCAAAGATCTAAAAATGACAGTCGGGACCAACGACGTGCTTTCCGAGGCACGGAGGAAACTCGGTATGTAATTATGGTCACCCATCCACGGACCAACCTCGGCAAGCACGGCTTAACCTTAAAGATCGACCCGGGCGGCTGTTATTATTTAGCCACTTGCTCCTATATAAATCCGTTATCAACACGGATCATAAATAAAAACCTTTGGATTTCGGCCAAAAGCCTCTTCATTGCATGCTCTATACTATAGAAAATAATAACAGTTATAGACCTCCCATCGACTCTGCATCGGTGCTAACGGAATCGGCACCAATGCCTTATGTTTGTATTACCTATCCTTTCCTTAGTCACACAGGGTTTTGAGGGTAGTTTCTGCACAGCAACAACTCATGATTGACCAATGAATAAAAAAAATATCCATGTGTGTCATTTTGTGTCCTAGATTATGAAAGTCCTACAAGATTGTAACTATCTAAACACTTATTCTAGGTAAGAGTAATGCAGTTCTGTTACTACACAGGTTAAAAGTGCAAAAATGTGGGAAATGTAGGCGAGTATTCTACTCCTGTAATCTGGCCTAACTTGTTGCCGCTTACGAGCAGGCTTTCAATCTGAATCATTGCATGCGAGTACAGCCCGGTCAGCAGCCGGTCTTTTGGACATTTTTATATTCAAAATTAGCGCATTTCGATTCTGACAGTACTCTTACCGTAAAAAGAAACGTTATCAAATGCTACCAAGTTTTAAATAATACTTGTTATGGTATAAAATTGTTACTTTCAAAATGTCTGAATTTTACATTAACTTTAAATCTGCAACAGGCTTTTAACTATAATTCGATGTTTTCTAGGATTAATTTAGATTGGATGCGATTCCATTAAACGGTACCGTATGAGTTTGTAGAGACTATATGGTTAGTTTCGTAGTTTGCCATATTTTAAGGGGAGCTACTTCTTCTGGTGGAGTCAAGGGGTTCTTAGCTAATTCATTTGTATGTTTATTTAGTCTTTGTTTGTATCAACTGCTTTTTCTCCGGCTTCCGCCTTTACGGTCGGCATCTCCGGGTATTCGTAAATTTATGTGTTTCTCAGACAACACAGTTATTCATTCGTGAACACTGGGTAGTATGCACTTGAGACGGTTCTTAGTCAAAGGTTTTGGAATTTCTGGATGATCTCTATGTTGGACAGTTGGAGTTGCTAGCATGGAGCCAAAGTTCTATCCCGTAGGTCCGGATTGGTTTTATGATAGCTTTATAAACTAGTAGTTTATTATTGAGGGATAACCGGATTTTTCAGCCCTATAGCCAAGATAGTCCATTGATTTGAAAGGTGACTTCTGTTTTGTTCTTGGCCATAAACACCAAACGCAAACCAAAAATGTTCGTTGATATGTTATGAAAAGAGCAATAATATTTACATTGTACATAGAAGGTCAATGTTACTAGTAGAAATAGTAGAATCTGAGAATATAAGTTGGCCACACTTGCAACTGTCATCCATTCCCATAATTATTATTATTAAAACAGATTGTCTAATGGCCAAGCCTATTTTTCACGTATAATATTTTGTTGCTTCTGTTATTTACCTTTGTTATAGTTTGAATCGAAAGTTTTCCAATATGGTTGTCAAAGTATATATCAGTGGTATTTCTGGAAACAAAGAGGTATGTTTAATATTAGAAAATTCCTGGGTCGGCCGGGCGCTTTTCTCGACTTTTTCCAAAGCTGATTCATGTAATTATTGTTTTTGATTACGTGAGTTATGGTGCTTTTCAGGTGAAGAAACGGCAGCAGCGGGTTTTGATGATCCTAGATTCCAAGAGCGTAAAATATGATGTCATTGACATAACGGAACCAGGAAAGGAAGCTGATAAAGAGTTTATGCAAACGAACTCGAAATCGAACGGTGGCACAGTGAGCGACCCTAACCCGCGGTCTGCGCTACCGCCGCAGGTCTTCAACGATGACGAGTACTGTGGGGTATGTTTGTATTAGTCATATAAATTATCACCTAGACAATTTTGCAAAATAAAAGCACATAGATGACTTGGTATTTTTGGTATGTTGCCATCTGTTTGTATTTTGTTTCTTTGTTACTTAATGCTTGTGTAGGGACTGTTTATTGGTTTGTTTGTAAAGTACTTGTCTGTTAGTATTTAATTTCTTCTTACATACAGTTTGTGAAAGTATGCAACTTTTGTTTGGTACAAGAATGGTAAACAAATGGTCCTAGCTGCATTCTTTATGACTTCAGGACTATGATCAGTTCGACCTTGCAAATGAAGTGGATACATTGGAACAGTTCTTGAAGTTGGAAGCACCGCCTGAGGAGCCACCTCAAGTTGAAAATGAACAGGTAATATGAAATATTTGTTACAAGTACTACTCAATTATTTGTGCATACTGTGATTTTCAGCAATATAACAATACTAAAAGTGACAAAATTAAGTATTTTCCTTGTTGCAATGTCAACAACCTCATTTAAATATGAATTTTTAATTAGCCTGTTCATTCTATTTTAAGTAACAATAAAATCTTTCCTATAGAATGGAATTGTAACTTGTGTGTGTCATTTTAGGAAAAAGCTGTCAATGGCGATGTTGAGGCTGAAAGCAAAGAAACTGAAGAAAGCACAGAAGAGAAAGTTGACACAACTGACACTACTGAGACTGCTGATGACAAAGAGAAAACACCAGAGAAAGAGGGTAGCCCTGCTAAAGAGGCTTCACCTGCAAGAGATGCTAGTGCTGCAGCATCTAAAGAAGGCACTCCTGCTAAGGAAGACGATGAAGATGCCAAGGGCGACTCAAAAGAAAAGTCCCCTGAAAAGGAACAAGAAAGACAACAATCTGTAGAAAAAGAAGAAATACCAGAAGAAAAAGCACAGTCCCCTGAAAAAGAGATTGAAGTAGAAGCCAAGCAGGCCTCAAAAGAAGCCTCTCCAGCGAAGGAAGAAGTAAATGAAAATGGTACTGTAAGTTCGCGCGAGCATTCTGCAGAAAAGGAAGCGCCCGCCGAGCAAACAGAGACTGCCGAAGTTAAAAAAGATAACCCATCTGAGGCTCTGATCGAGAGTGAGCAAGTTGCTGCAGCTGAATAATGGACTGAACATTCACTTGCTTTTCAGCTCAAATCAATCCCTCTTAGCACTAAGCAAGCACTATTCATTAAGTTCTGTTATTTATAATGCATCATTTTCATCACTTCTTTGATATAGTCATTGTATATAATGCAAAGAAGTATTTGTTGAGAATCATGTTATATGGCGATGTATATGTATGTTACGTTTTCATATACAATGTGGCCTATTATCGTAAATCATTAGAGTTATAATAAAAATAATCAAATTTTTTCTATGAAGTTCCAGAGTAAGATTTCTATATAACAAATTTATCCTCTTTAAAGGCTTGTATTATTTTTAAAGTATTAATTTTTATTTACAATTAGCTTATTTCAATATTCTTTTGTGTATTGTTACAATGGAATATTTCTTAAATTAATTTTTGATATAATTTTTTATAAGTGAAAGTAATTAAATCACGAGAATGATTGTTTATGTTGTTACTTGTCTTGCTTGATGCAAAATCAAAAAGCCATTACTTACTAGACTGCCATGAAACATAGTATTATTTATTTACATTCATTATTTACACTGTAAACAAATAAATGATCATTCTCTACAAAAATGCACTGCTTTTGGTTGTAATGAATTACTTTACTCATGACAAATTTATTCATCATTTTATTAATTTTAATTTAAAGACAGTTTTTTTTTAACAATTTTTCATATTAATTATATAAAATACGAACGAAACACTTTATTTTATTTAACAATTGCCTTGTTTAGGTACATTTATTGTGTGCAACCAAACCGAAAGAAATATGTGTCACGGTTTAGTAGCATGTAGGTTACACTATGTAATATTACTTCATTTGAGCAAGTATTTCAATGAATTAACGGGCATTTTATACATTTCTAGATGGTTCGTTCTTTCACTATAGAAGTCAAGGTCGCGGATGTTGTCGAAAGAAAACTTACGCTTTCAAAATCATTGTGCATCTTACAAACCTGTAGTAGTTTCTTAACGTACCAGTAACCGCGTCAGCGTTATGCTCGGTTGGGTTGCTAGATAAATAAATCGGATTCTTGAGATCTATTTTCAAAAACTCGTCCTATATACTGCTGGTATACAAATTGACGTGTATTACTGTTGGTATACAAGGTGAGTTTTTTTAAAAAGATCTCATTCTGTAATAATCACTGGCAACCAGGATATCGATTAGAGATAGGATCGATTTCTATGAAGTACAGCTCATTATTTTGTTATTATAATAATCATTGTTAATCAGATAGTCACTTCATCACCTAATCGGTTTTATGTTCGTTCGACACATTACTGGAAATATTTAGAAAGTAGGACTCTGCTAGGAATTAAAAAAATATTACATATTTGACGCATATTATAACGCGAGTATTTTTCATTAGGAAGATTGAATCACGCTTTTAGTGTAATTCGTGCAATGTCGTAAAGACCGCGCCTTCCACAGTCGCTAGGAATAAATACATTATGAGCATGCTATGCGATTGTATGACTACCTCCTACACTATACCCTGTGTGTAGGGCATGAAAAACCGGGTTTCGATGTCGCCTCTTGGGCTAGCTAGCGCAATTCCTACAGCTAGTGGGAAAATGCCTATATGTATCGAATCCGTATCTGTATAGTTTTCCGGGATAATAAAGTATAAAAACTTTTTACTGTGAAAAAAAACTTAGTTCAGAAACGCAAGAAAAAAGAAGCTAAATATGGGTTTACTTTATATCTACATAATAGCTACACGTTCCTCCATTCTATGAGTATTAATAAAACCAGTCTACAAATTAACAAGCGAGGACAGGCAGGCCGGTAACTTTCGTTTAGGTAAACACCGTACCCTAAAGCGCCCTACGGAAATACTAATAAGTGGTACCTATTCATTAGGTGGACTCATTACCTGCTTCTACGTCACCAATACCATGATCCTCATTCGAGGTAGGTATGCGGAACTGCGCATATTTCCTATACATTTTTACCCACGGCTTCCCAAGCGCGTTAGTTGGACATTATTCCAGGCAAACGTACTACAGGGAAAAATATAGTTTTATATGAACTCCAAAGGCCAACATGACCTATATGTGTCAAATTTCATCTGAACCTAACCAACAGATAGGCAGATTTACTTTTTCATTAGGTATTGTTATTACCCGATTGACCCAGAATCCCGGTAATGTGATTTTCGTATAGGCAGTATGTCTGGAATAGACATTGTGACCTCGTAACTCCTATACGGATGAATTATAAGTAGTTAGATTCTTCTGCAAGTGTCGCACTTGCGCCACAGAAGAATAAAACTTGAGAGGTGTCAAGGGACATCCGGATGGAACGAAGTTCCAAAAATAATCGTCGCGACACCACACTGTTCAATGCGAAATAGAAATGAAAATATCTGGCTTGCTTTCTATAAGCGAGAGAGAGAGAGAGAGACAGACAGAGAAACATGCGACGCCGCACAGCTTACAATAGCTTACTATAGCAAAAAGTGTCGTGACAACTTTTCGTAAGAATTTTTTCCGTCTAGCCCCCTTTCACAACGCGCGATAAGGAACTTCGTTCCAAAACAACAAAACACAAAAAAAAATCAGATTTATAGGTTTCTCTAGGACAGGATTACCTAGAAAATATATTTTGGCCATTAAGCGTAAAGTAGTCTTAACAAAAAAAGTACATTACAGTTTTTTCAGTCGAGTTTTTTAATAACGGTTTTTTTCATTTGTTAAATTTTGTTTTTTAAATAATTAGCTCACCAGTACCGGTAGTTCAAATGTTGAGTGTTGATTGCACGGAGTGCACAGTAGATGACAGAGTGGCTTCGTTTCCGCACCAAACAACATTTTTGTGTGGTCTACCTACAGGTAGTTTTGAGAGTTGTGAAGAGATCCTGAGTACTTGACAGCGCATCAAATATCATGTAAGTATATCATACCTACAATGACTATTACCTACGTGAATGGTACTTTTGGAATGTGTTATTGTTCTATCTATCTAATCTATCTGATATTTTTTTCCTCTATAGAATATCTAATCAAGATTACCATATATTCGCGTCACTTCTCAAGTGGCCAAGGGCTAGCTCAGGGGGGGGGACACTGCCATACTTGACTTAGGCGTCCAATTTTACACAAAGATACTAGCACCACCTCTTATCAAATCCGCATAAACTTGAGATTTAGTACATTAAATATGACATAGATGGTGCTTACGCCAATTATCGCCAGTGTGAAATTCCTTTTTGATTTGAATGAAAATCGAGTTAAAAATAATAAATTTAAACTTTACACAAGATTAAACTATTTATTTATTTTAAAAGCATTTTGTAATTGCTAATATTTTTTTTAAGGTTTGGCAACAATATCATACAGATTGTTTACAAAATGGCGACTATCGACGTGTGCGCATGCTTGTAGATCTCTCCCATTTTGTGTAATTTATGTGGTTTCTCGGTTCTGTCTTTTTTTACACTCAACTCGACTGTTTCTGGATCTAAAGCTCCAGAAAGTGCGGTTCGGTTGAGTGTAAAGAAAGAAATAAAAACAGAAACCCATAGAAAACCTATTCAATAACAAAGATATAGATATAAGTATATGTACGCACCTATAGTTATTGGTATTAGTTCAACGGATTTAGTATCAGGTGGCGACACCGTTCAATATAGGTGTCAAAAATTCGCTTGAGTGGGCTCTCTATTCCATCTATATTACTATACTCTTTGGGCTAGCTGAATAGCTCATACTGGAACGGTCGGACTTGGTACATAGGTACATCGAAAAATCATTTATTCCTGCAAATATAGCATTGCACTGCAAGCACTTCTAATTAATTCCTCAGTCCTCAATCTCAAGTGCGATAACAAACGACACACACAAAACCATACAATTGCATACAAACAAATAAACAATACAGTGGAAAGGAGATCATATAACACCCACATAAGTTTCACCCTGGATTCAGTCCAGCGTAGAAACGTTGCATCGTGTTTTTTACTTAATATTATATCATTGTTCCCGTGTATACTAACCAGATATTTTGTATTCTAGTTTGATTAGCAAACTTCCAAAAGGAGGCTATGAATTCGTCCGTCTTTTTTTATTTAACTATATCTCATAATATAATTGGTATTCTAAAATCAGCATACTTACACTATAGAACTGTTAACGACTTTCTGAAAGGCTCTGAAGGTCTCAAAGTCTATGGGCAGTTGCCAGAATATTTTCATACATGTTGTTCCCCTTTAACTCGTAAATATTGTTTCGAATAATAAATAAAGTAGTGTAGTGTTCTGTAGGTACTGCAGGTGACTGCTGAGATCAGAAGTAACAGAGAAATATAGAAGAAGAAATTCTACGCCGACCCCAAATAATTCGGGATAAGGGTCCTGCCCTTATCCATGATGATAGGTAGGTTCTGCCAGCTCAACTCAAATGCGGTCTCCGGTGTATGGAATGAGAATGTTGTATTCCACGTTCTCCTCCCGCTCTGATGTGTTGTCCCTTAGTACTCGCCTCAATATATTCTGTAAAGTTGAGACGAAAGAGTATGTTACATATCATAGTAACATCTTGTATCATGCATGGTGCTTATGCGGTAGAAGAACGGAGGAGAACAACAAAAGAGTACAAGCGAAAATGTTATTTATTCAAGATTAGTACTTTGAGCAAATAAACTTTCTTAATAATTTATTCTACGTTTAACTTATCATAGTAAAATAAATATGGAATAACATGATATAAAATCTATAATGGAAATGTAAACATTCAGGTATCTAATTATTTTCATTGGAGCAGTAAAGCTACAATGAAGTATCTCTATAAACAGCCTCTATTTTAAGAACTTTCAGTTCGTTCATATATTTTTTTTCATAATTGGAGAGGGTGGATTACTGAAATCCTTGAGTAGTGCGTCGCTGGGGAACTCGGCAATGTTTCTATGTCGCAGTTCCACGTCGGGGTGCTCGTCTAGGACGCAGGCTTGTATGTTTTTGTCTAGCGTTACTAATCTTTGGCGTGAGGTCTTGTATTCTTCGACCAAACTGAGGTTACGTTTGATGCCGTCGACGAGTTTGACGACGGAATACTCGCCCATGGCGGCGCCCTCCTGTAGCTTGGTGCCGGCGATCTTGGCCACCGACGACTCCTTGACCTCGGTGATGAGCTGCATGGCCCACGTGCGCAGGTTGTTCAGGATCGTGACGGGCCCCTCGTACTCGTTCGGTACGATCCCGTCCACTTCCGACTCGAAGAACGACAGCAGTGGGAACCAGATTCGCGTCCTGGAATACATACTGATAAAATATTAATGATACCACCTGAGAATGATTTATTAGAATGAGGCGAATATTAATTTCAAAGTTTATATGGAGTCGATATATTTTGCAATAAATGACATACGATCGGATAATATTTTTTAGAATAGTTGAGTTTTCAGCGTTGCCTATTAAAACCCAGGTACAATTAACTCTAATAAAGCACGCACAAATCAGCTTTCAAATCATGGTATGGTATTCATTTTTCCCAGCTTGCAAATGCAAAAATTATGGCGTTGAAAATGACAAATGAGTATATTCAAGATTTACCTGGACGAGTCGTTCTGCATGAGCGCCTGGTTGTTAGAGAGCGTGTGGTAGTACAGGAACAGTCTGGAGGTGATGTAGAAGGCGATGAACACGTCTATGGAGTAGTGCTCGTGCGCTGCCAGGATGAAGAAGATTCCGAACATGTTCATCACCCACGTCAGGATGTGTAGGAGGTATAAATTGCGGGAGGTATCTGGAAAGTATAGGACAATAGTAATATTAGGCAGATTTAAAGCAGTACCTAGTTTCTTGCCTTTTCTTCATTAACTAACGGGTTCTTCTTCATGACATTACAAAATGTACTTGCTTATACAGGGTGATTTTTCCGTTATTCCTCATAGTTTCTGATTTAGCCATCCACGCCCACTTGAAAAATTCACCCTGTATACTGATCTTCTTCGTCTTCTACATAGTATTATTTCGTTATGGGCTAACTTGAATTAATATTGGCACACCATGACAATATCGTAAACATATGAGCACAACTCAATGTACTAACACCTTGCATGCATTTTTTTTTATTGTATGTACACACATGTTTGAGCAAATAAAGTTATCTGAATCAGGAATACAGCGCAGAGAAAGGCTACTATTCCCATGGTGTAAAAGGTCGAAAAAAGGTGAAAAAAGGCATTTTCGATGGTACAAAGTCAAAGTAGGCCTTCACAAAAGACGTCCTAAACAGTCAATAAACAAAACAACGGTCAATAGGTTGATGAACTGCACTCACACAACTATGTGAAAACAACAAATTGGTGTCAAACCTGTCACTAAACCCAATCTGCCTACAACTGTCTGCTACAACAGAGATTTTGTCCATTACTCTTCCTTAAAACGTTGACCTAAATATTAGTTATTGTGATTCATCAATCATCATCGATCGTCAATCAATTGTTTTCTGCTATCTTAAAACCAAAGAAACGATGGATGTGTAAAAGATGGCTAGAAAGTGGAGAAATTATTGAGATGTCGACTAATAGAGTAGAAATGTAGAATGGTAGGAAAAGACATTTTGCACCGACATCAAATAAACTGAGATAAAAGCAAGACGACGATGATGCACTCTAGATATTATTTCAGGATTCGTTGATGCCCCGAACAATGATCATTTTTTATTATTTTAAAGTTTTTCCCTAACAATGCACATTAACAATACCTGCCTAACGCGAAATATTAAGTGACATCTTATCTGTATAAAGCCGAGGTTATTTTTTTAAGATAATACAAATGATAAGTAAGTACCTACTAATTTTGCGAAATATAAAATTCTTTCACTGATCTTTATATTTTTTTATGTATAGGATTAACGCCAATACCTCTAATGATTTATTATTAGGCATAAGAAGTGGATTAATAACTGATAATGGAGCTTTAAAGATTGAGAGAAGAAGGTTTGCACGCAGTCTTTAAAGACTTTGTCCTTCTTATTTTATCAGGATCTTATTCTTATCACTCTGTAAACATTTATACCGTCGTTCAATGACCGCTACAATGGACGGTCAAAGGTCTGTCCTCGGCCAGGCTTAGCAGACAAATTGGTATATGCAGTTTATTTAATAGCGGACAGGATAGTGATGCAGTGATATCTTTGCATGGAATAGGGATAAAGGATAAACTGTCTTTTCCTGGGACCTACAAATGGTTGAATTTTATACATATGTACAGTAGGTACATGTAATTTTATAACAATGTGCTAGGTAAAATTATCATCCTAAAACATTCCCACAGCTGGGATACAGTCCTCCTCTCTTTGCGAGGGAGCGGACCATAAGGGTTGGTTTGTCGTTCAGAACTGTCATTTGATAGGGATAAGAACTGAGCGGGAAAGCCACCGCACGCGGCAGCAACGACAATGCGGTCAGCAGCACGCTCTGTTTCTCGCCCTAGCAAAAGTTGGTGGCAGTAAAATCGACTCGTAAGCCGTGACGGGAAATGGTTTTGCGCCCCCAAAATCAACCTTTGCCAAAATCAACCTTTTCCCATTCAAATAAAGTTGGTTTACACGTTAACTGCCATAATAAAATTTTGATGACGTTTTTTTTTATTTTTGTTTTTTGGTTGTATATTCAAGTAAATCACATTATATGACTATTTTAATTTGTTTCCGGTGATTATAATGTAAAATAAAGCAAAAAAATAAAATGTCTGGCATATGTGCCTGACGAGGCCCAAACGAAACAAAACATAGCTATTGGGCCATGTCAGGTATTTTGTCAGGCACCGTCCGCCGGCCGCCAATTTATTTGCGCGGAAAATCACTCAAATTTATGCGGGAAAGAGAAGTGAGACCGAAACTACAACCCCAACCAATGTTGTGATGTCACTTATGGAAGGATATCTTCAAAAAGGTCATACATTATATACCGACAACTGGTATACCAGTATTGATCTTGGACGCAAATTGTTGGACAAAGAAACGCATCTTGTGGGCACTTTACGTAAAAATAGAAAATATTTGCCTAAAGATGTTATAAACGGAAAGATAAAAAAAGGAGAGTTTAGAGCTAAAGAAAATGAAGATGGTATGACATGTATGAAATGGAAGGATAAAAGGGATGTTTATTTACTGTCTATGAAACATTCTATTGGATTTACAAGGACTTACAAAAGAGATAAAGAAATAATAAAACCAAAAATTGTAGTCGATTATAACAACGCAAAATCTTCTGTAGACCTATATGATCAGATGATCGCATACTCTACACCTTTGAGAAAAAGTGTAAAATGGTACAGAAAACTTGGTGTTGAACTGTTGTTGAACACTGCATTACTCAATTCTTACATAATTTATAAAGAAACCACGAAGTCTAAAATAGGGATAGAAGAATATAGGAAAAAGTTGTGCAAATATCTAACAGAGTCGGGCAAAGAAAACAGTAATCCTGACATGCCATTGACAAGAAATAGGAGGCAAAAGCATGAGCTAAAAAAGAAAGAAGGACCTGTAAAAAAATCTAGAAAGTACTGTTCACGGTGTTATAAAGTAAATGTTCAAACAATAGATAGAAATGATGCTAGAAAGAAGACTAAGCAAGTGAATACTTATTGCCCACAATGCCCTAATGAACCACATTTTTGCCTATCTTGTTTCAACGAGGAACATAAAACAATGTAACTTTTCCTTGGCCTCTCTGACTGATTATTGCATTTCATTACTCTAAATTGCATTTTTTTTAATAATTTTCTAAGCTGTATAAGCCCAAAATATGATTATTTCGAACAATAAAAAGTTTCTATAGTTTCATTGTGTCGCATTTTATTTTTCCCAATAAAACATCCAGTTCTAAATATAAAAACGTTGGGCCAAGTTGAACATAGTTTTTCCAGGGCCTTGTCAGTCAATTTTAATAGATAATAACGAGCTAAACGTGCCGGACAGCTCCCTGAGATCATCTAAATTGTATACTGTGGCGTCAGTCACCCGGGACTGACATGGCCTTAACAGGTGCTATGTCTGTCAAGCACCGGTGCCTGACATGGCAGTTAACGTGTTAATAAAAACCTGTAACGAAATAGGGATTAAAAGAACTGTCATTTGATAGGGATAAGAACTGAGCGGGAAAGCCACCGCACGCGGCAGCAACGACAATGCGGTCAGCAGCACGCTCTGTTTCTCGCCCTAGCAAAAGTTGGTGGCAGTAAAATCGACTCGTAAGCCGTGACGGGAAATGGTTTTGCGCCCCCAAAATCAACCTTTGCCAAAATCAACCTTTTCCCATTCAAATAAAGTTGGTTTTGAATC
The DNA here is from genome assembly GCA_963082945.1 of Cerastis leucographa. NCBI lineage: Eukaryota > Metazoa > Arthropoda > Insecta > Lepidoptera > Noctuidae > Cerastis > Cerastis leucographa. The sequence goes on along the minus strand of OY720385.1, from coordinate 15,648,150 downwards.
GATTGTTGTCATTGTTGATCTTGTTTTCCACGTATTTTTTTTTTCATTCTTTTAATCCCTATTTCGTTACAGGTTTTTATTAATGACTAGCTGTCCCGCGCAATTTCGTCTGCGTCACATTTTCCCCGTTTTCGCAACATTTTTCATTACCGCTCCGCTCCTATTGGTTGTAGCGTGATGATATATAGCCTATGTCCTTCCCCAGATTGAAATCTATCTTCTTGCCAAATTTCATTAAGATCCGATCAGCCGTTTAGTCGTGAAAAGGTAACAAACATACAAACAAACAGAGTGACTTTTGCATTTATAATATTAGTATGGATTACTTCTATTAAAAACATAGATGTTTCATATCTATCTAGGCGTCCGGGCGTCCCGTGTAGTTTTTTTTTTTTTTTAATTTTGAAATTAAATTGATCAATTTATTTGGAAATATTGTAAGGTAGTCCTATAAGGAATACCTAGTTTAATTCCTCATCGTCATCATCATCAGCCTATAATGTTCCCACTGCTGGGACACAGGCCTTCTCTCTATGAGAGGGAGTGGGCTGTAATCCATCACGTAGGCCCAGTGCGGGTTGGTAGATGGCACGTAATGTCATGTCATGTCTTCGAATGTTTAGTTCTAGGACATGCCGGTTTCCTCACGATGTTTTCCTTCACCTTTTTTGAGGGCAGCGGTGATGAAATAAATTACACAAAGTAATGCGCCTGCCTGGGTTCGAATCGACGGCTTACTACTCGTAGGTCGGGTCTGCCACCACTGGGCCACCGCTGCTCTCACTGGTCTCACAGGTTTAATTCCTCAAGAACAAAGAAGTACCTAATTCTTGTCAGGCTTTGTTTTTGCAGAGCTATTGTCGGTTTTAGTGCTTAGGTACGTATCTACATAAGATAAATCGGACTTCGTATCTAGATTATCTTCAATTCGCCGAAGATTTAGGTATTCTCCATTGACTTGCTTTTGTTTTCAAAAATTAAAGGTTGTCTGTCATTGTTTCACAATTATGTAAATTTATTATGAGTAGCAACTGCAACCGCCAAGGAAAAAAGCATCTTATTCTAGGACTAGCACTTCGCCCGCGAAAATATACAGCCTATGTTAGTCGGTAAACATGTAGCTTTCTAATGGTGAAAGAATGTTTAATATTGGTCGAGTAGTTTTTGAGTTAAAACATAACAAGCAAACAAATTATTAATTCTTTATAATAGTTTAGAAAAACTATTTAGTTGAATACAGAAAATTTAAAAGAGTGCGAATATGTTCTCACAAGTTCATAAATCAGGATAATTTATTAGTCATAATAATTAATTTTCGTTTTAAATTTCTATTTAAAAGGTACGGAGATTATTTAGAAATTAAGTTTTGCTGCAAAATAATCAAGGATAACTATTTATATATAATAGGCATTTTAAAATCTAAAATACATTCGTATTGTGTGGCCAAATTGATATAGAGTTATTTCCTTGTTTTGTTTTCGCGAGATAGTTGCTATCTACGCAGCTAACGACTTGTTCTGCTTATAAGCATAACATGCCCCAACTACAACGTAATTAGAAATAGGAGTGACCAACATTATGAAAACAACTCAATTGATAAATAAGTAATATGAACATGAAAATGCGTCATTCAATATTTTCAAAACTTCCTTAATACGTCATTTATCTTTATGGCCAGATAAGGTTATCTATATTATGTAAAGATTAAGTATGTTGCTGAATGATAAGGTATCTGTTTTCTAATAACACACATATTCTGCACATGTCGGTCAACTAATAACGATATTTCGTAAAAAAGGACTCGTGACCGGAATGTTGAGCGCCCCTTTATAAATAGCCAATTTGTTTACACCGCGTGGTTGTGGCGCGACCACACAATCAATGTCATCGCCGTCAAAATGAAGAAGTAAACATTTTCAATGACGAAGGTTTAAACGTTAGAAATAGAACGCATTCACGTGACGTACCGTGTGGCACCGCGCTCAGAATAGCACTCTCCTTTACTTCCTGTGTCGAAAGAAGCTAAGGGATTTTATGAGACTTTCGAATAACTGAATCCCGCATATCGCAGGCTAGAGCTCCTCGATCAATACTCCTGAAACCAAGGCGACTAGCGAGCGCCTAGCCTAGCTGTGCCAGCTACAGATACAGATAAGGCTAGGGTTTGATAAGAACGATCTGTAGACTGTTATTGGGGTGTTGTAGATACTCAATAACTCAACCCAGAGCATGAGTCTAAAGGGCTCCATAGACTAGCAACAATCACTACTTACATTCAGTTATAAAGAAGTTAAGCAGCGTCAGCGCGACCGTATGCCCGGAGAACATGTAGTCCCCACACGTCCTGACTCCTCTGACGGACATGCCCGCGCCGCTCCAGATGTCATACGCCTGGCGCAGCCTCCGGCCCCACACGGTGAGGTCGTCTGCGGGCGGGTAGGAGCGAGGCTCGCACTTCAGGTGGGAACCCGGCACTGACAGCGAAGTGATCAGCATCGTGAAACACCGCAGCAGGAACACAGTGCCTGCTAACGCGAAGAATCTTCGCAGGATTATGAATCTGGAGTGGAATGATAATGTTTTGTTAGTAGTTATATTGGGAGCAGTCTCAAATCCGTTTTTGGTTTACAACAGTAAGGAAAGAAAGAATTATGAGAAATCACATGGACTGGGATATTTGCCGAAGGTGGAAGGTGGCAATGAAACGTGAGCATCCCTTAAGATTAGAGATATGGGAAGATAGTTAGTTCTGGGCTAAACGAAATAAATAGAAATAACGAAGTTATAATCACTTTACTCAAATCCATGACTAATAAATCCCTATTTCACCATAACTTCTGCGGAAAAATCAGAGCTTTTCCTCCTTCCCTTTGGGATACCGCCACGCACGGTTGCGTAAGTCTGCCCCATAATATTAAACGCTGACATGTCAAATCCTCATTAATTATGCTAAATATGGTTTAATGAAAAGAACGCACGCTCCGCTTTGATTACCATATTAAAGAAAACGGATTACGACCATATTAGAGCAAAAGATAATTCATTCGTTTATTGATAACAAAGAATTTACGTGACGTCATCTTCAAACCAACAATGGTCCTCATTCTCTGCATGCGGGGTTTACGTACAATGGCAATTGGTAACTGCGTAAATTACGTTGCTAGCAACGATATTGTTACTTGATAAAGACGGGAATGATTCACTTAGCAATACAGTGAAATCATAATGCGCAAGAATGTTACTACACAGGTTAGTACTCATATTGGTAGATAAATAGCTTATTATAAGTGACCTTAAACGTAGGCTAATAGGCCAATTCGTTGCGTTTGAAGGTGCATATATGTACCAAAGATTTCACGTGAGATCGGAAAACATTAATTGGAAAATCATTAAAATAATAAAAAAACGCGGTTAGGCTTGTTATAGGTTTAAATATTTAACGTGATAAGGCAAAAGCATCGTTCAATAGAAATTGTAAGAACAAAAGGTTTGTTGGAGACTCTCGCCTTCTTTGTATTGATACTCACACGAAAAGGTCTTTGTTTTGTCTCATATGTGTCTTATTTGTGAATCATTAAGTGAGTTGAACGAACAGTATTGAGTCAGCAAAGAAAGGACTCGATAACATAACACTGAATGCGTTCATGCAAGCTATGGACGGAATATGAAATTATTTAAATTGTACACATTTTTAGTTTTATTTGGCTTTTTCATCGATTTCGTGGTCGCAAGCGCGGTTTGTGGCCCTGGGTTTTGAAAAAGAATAAGTAGGGACTTGTATCTCTCTATTCCGATTGTCGTTGGGTTTTTCCATGAAGAAATTTTCAGTATCAGCATGCGGAAACTAGGCTTGTTTTCGGTTAATGGCAACCTTACCAGCTATCTTTTTTTACATTCTACGCTTGAATATTTAGTTTAATTGGTCTGCATAATATAGCTAGATCCCTGTTATCTCGTTAACAGTACAGTTTTTTTTTTTTTTTTTTTTTTTTGTTTGGGCAGGAGTGGGAAATCCCCACGGACACCTCGACTATCTCACGACTTGTGAGACAGTCGAGGTAGTGCCGGACTCGAACCGGCTAAAAACCACTCCTGCCTACTCAGTGTCCCTCTGACATGGGGATCAGAGCCCTTTTTACGGATTTTTGATTTCTTAACGCTTCGTGAGGCCGGAGAGCCCACTTTCATTGCGATTTCATTTACCTACTTTGTTTGTTTTGCTTCTGTTTCACACGCTGTATTTTCCTATTTTTATTGTATTTACTATTTATTGTTGTTTCATATTTACGCCTTATCACTATTCATAATTTCCTATATATTTCCATTACAATTTAGTTCTATCTATTATATTTATTATTATGTACGAATGCACTCATGTTTTATTTTACTACACGTTCTTACTGTATACACGAATCAGGCTAGATATTGTTATTCCGTTTAACACTTTTCTATATTTATTTTATTTGTTTCACATTTTATGATTATTTGTTTGATTTTGTTATTGTTTCTTATGCATTTTATGATATCAAAGCTATATATTCAATATATATTTAAATATCATTATGTGTACTATTTTGAATTTTATATTTCGGAGTATCATATCGGCCAACACAACATAACGTGATCCGCCCACTAGGGTCGGCACCTGTTCCAGAATAACTCGCGACAGTTTCTCATGAAACATACTTGAGTTACAATTTTGGATTTTGCCAACCCTAGTGGTCTGCTCAACTTGCCCGGTTTTCGATTTTACCGAACTGTGCTCGGAAGTGGTCGCATCGCCAACTTTAGCAATATGCTATCGAAGCTCTTGCGAATGCGTCCCACTTCCTACGCACGGGGCATTCGTTACTAAATGCGTTGTGCTCGGTGACCCCTAGTTTTGCTCTGGTGCAGTTCACGCATGCCGCCGCTTTGCCGATCTGTATATCCGGGCAGTCCACCCTGAGGTGAGACCCACCGCAGTGGCTACACAGATCGGCTGGCTCCGTGCATAGGCGCTTGCCGTGCCCGAAAGCCAAGCAGCGGGTGCACTGCACCAGAGGTGTCTGGTCCTCGACTCGAACTCTTTGGAGGTCAATGCGGAGTTTTCCTACCTCAATCGACCTCCTCCAGACCGTAGGGGACACACCAAGCACAACGTGATTCACGTGCGGATTGCGTGTTTTTCTCCTGTACTTTACAACAATCCTGTGTTCCTCATCGTCGAGCCCGTGAAATATCTCCCGGTTCTGATTCTTAAGGGCTCTCTTCAATTCCTCATCACTGTGAATCAATAAGACGTCCCTAAGGATCAGAAGCGGGTCCCGATTTTTCACGTCCTCGACGACGAGGTTCTCTCCGGCGGCTTCCAGTCTTGTTTTCAGTTTGCGTCTCTCCTCCTGTGTTGCGCACCCCATGATGATCCTTTGGTCCTTGGCCTTCCTGACCCGCTCAACGCGCACCCAGCCCTCCTTCGCATCCACTGCTTTTCGCACTCTTTCGAGGACTTCATCCCCCGTGTCCATCTCCTGTGTTGAGGAAACCACCACGGAGTGCAGCGTCGTTCGCTCCAGGGCTTGTGCCCCGGTGTGGCTTTTACTGACGGCCGCTACACTTGCGTAGGTGTTCTCCCCAACACTTTCCCTGCTAGCCAGACTGTCCCGTAGTTTGACTAACTCTTCAGAGTTTTCCTTTAATAAGGTTATGTGCTCCTTCATAGTCTCTACGAGCTCAGTCTGGCTAGCGAGAATCTCAGGGTTGGACTGGGGACGACAGTCAGCAGTGGGCACGGGTGCTGGTACGGCTTCCGGTGCGGCAGGGGCTTTGTCGCGCTCTGACTCCTTAACAAGCTCAAAAAGCCTGTTTATTGCCTCGAGTACCGCAGTTTTAATCTCGGCTTTTAGGTTGCGAGAGTTGCCTAAATTCAGCTTAGCCTTATTCAGGCAAGCTCTCGCCTCCGCAATGCGACTGCGGTGCCCGGTCTCAGGCTTTTTGAGCGGAATTGAGGAGTCAACAGGAGCTTGGCACGTCCCCGGGGTAGCAGGGCCCTTCTGAGACGCGGAAAGAGTGTCTTCTCCGAAGGAGATTCTCCTCCGCGCGTCAATGGGCGAAGGCACCGCTCCCTCCGGCGATCGCGGCGAGCTCCTGGAGGCCATCGTCCTCAAAGTTGCAGATGGGGTGCGAAACATGAGCATCATTAGAGACGGATATTATAAAACGGACCCCTGTAAAAAGGGGGTTCGTCCAAGAATACCCGCTCGGGAGGAGAGACGTCTGGGACACTGGATATTTCTGTGTCCCTGTAAAGGGGGGTACACAGAACGTATAATAATCACAAAAATAATTTAAAATTTAAAAAAATAATAAATAATCAATGGTACTTCTGTGTCCCTGTAAAGAGGGGAGCACAGTAAGTAGTCAAATTACAATAAAAGATTAAAATAAATGCAAAAATAAATTAAATTACAATAAAAGCTAAAACATCACCACTGACAATGATGGTCAATTTCAAATTTTATTAATTTGTCACAATAAGGCAAAAATTTTTAAACTAAAAAGCGCCAATTTCCCTTCAAACACTTTCTAGAGTTCCAAAAACAGCTTGAAGAGCAAAAATAGAAAATTTAAATTTTGCGTAAAATCCCACTCCGGCCTTCCTATACACAATAGGGCGGGTGGGTGGGCAAAATTTTATTTGAGCTAGACCCGCGAGTGAGGTGTCCAGAGACGCGGCTTCGCGCGGGCTAGCTAACTACGAAATAGAAAGGGGTGAGTGCCGAACAAAAATTTTGGGTTTTGCTCAAAAAACCAGTTTTTGAGTCAAAAAATTTTGGTTTTCAACCCCCAACCTTGAGTCCGGGACACGAAACGGGCACCGGAACGCAGGGATGGTAGGTGAGTACTATTGTAACTATTATCTAACGTCAATTCTCAAGGAAAATTTGTATAAACACTAAATTTGGAAGATTTTGTCTGAAATTTCAAAAATTTTCTATGTGTCGTAAGGGAAGATTTTTGAAAACGCTACTAGGGTGGTAAAATATTGTCAGAACGTAGGCGGAGGCCCACTAAAGTCTTAAAATGCTGAAAACAGCGTCAAAAACGCACCCTTAATGGCGAAGATATCAACGTTTATGTGTTTAGCGTGATCCCTTTTTTTTTTTTTTTTTTTTTTCGGATGGGAAATCATCAAATGACTTCTCCCGCTCTGGGCGGAGCGGGAGGGAGTGTCAGACTTGTACTGACTAAAACCCACCCGTGTTCCTTCTTCGCCCTTTTTGTTCCAGGGCCGCGGTATCTCTTTCGAACAACCGGTGGATTTTAGGTACTAGCAGAAACTAATAAAAAACAATAATTTTGAAAAATGCAAAGTTCTATTTGAGCTAGACCCGCGAGTGAGGTGTCCAGAGACGCAGCTTCGCGCGGGCTAGCTAACTACGAAATAGAAAGGGGTGAGTGCCGAACAAAAATTTTGGGTTTTGCTCAAAAAACCAGTTTTTGAGTCAAAAAATTTTGGTTTTCAACCCCCAACCTTGAGTCCGGGACACGAAACGGGCACCGGAACGCAGGGATGGTAGGTGAGTACTATTGCAACTATATTCTAAAGTAATATTTGTAGAAAAATTTGGAAGAACACTAAATTTGGAAGATTTTGTCTGAAATATTAAAAATTTTCTAAGTGTCGTAAGGGAAGATTTTTGAAAACGCTTCTAGGGTGGTAAAATATTGTCAAAACGTAGGCGGAGGCCCACTAAAGTCTAAAAATGCTGAAAACAGCGTCAAAAACGCACCTTTAATGGCGAAGATATCAACGTTTTAGTGTTTAGCGTGATCCCTTAGGTGGATTTTGGTAGTAGCAGAATCTATAAGAAAACAATAATTTTGAAAATTTTGCAAGTTCTATTTGAGCTAGACCCGCGAGTGAGGTGTCCAGAGACGCGGCTTCGCGCGGGCTAGCTAACTACGAAATAGAAAGGGGTGAGTGCCGAACAAAAATTTTGGGTTTTGCTCAAAAAACCAGTTTTTGAGTCAAAAAATTTTGGTTTTCAACCCCCAACCTTGAGTCCGGGACACGAAACGGGCACCGGAACGCAGGGATGGTAGGTGAGTACTATTGTAACTATTATCTAACGTCAATTCTCAAGGAAAATTTGTATAAACACTAAATTTGGAAGATTTTGTCTGAAATTTTAAAAATTTTCTAAGTGTCGTAAGGGAAGATTTTTGAAAACGCTACTAGGGTGGTAAAATATTGTCAGAACGTAGGCGGAGGCCCACTAAAGTCTTAAAATGCTGAAAACAGCGTCAAAAACGCACCCTTAATGGCGAAGATATCAACTAACAGTACAGTTTACGCTCCACCAGTGATTGGCCTTAATTAAGCTATACTTACGTGGCTGATTTTATTCCTGCGCGGGGCAATATGAATATGCGAAAGCAGCCGGGAGAATTATGTTTATAAAGATACCTGGATAATAGGATACATTCTTAGTGGCGCAAATGTAGTGTTTCTGATTCCTCGATTGGAACTTTGTTTGTGTTTTAAGTAGAAATAACAATTCCATATAAAGATTAGTTTACTTGATGATGATCTTTGTGGGAACGACTTTTATAAGTAAGCATGCTTTAAAAAACCGAGTATAGATATACACACGCCCGCCGGTTGTGATAGACAAAAGGATACGAAAGTCGTGGAAAGATGGCGGAGTACGACGATCTCTTGGAAAATTTCGTCAAGTTATTGTTCCGAATGCCAAGCGTGGCGAGACTAATAAGCCTCTGCAATCTTCACATTATTAAGTGTATTTATTAAATAAGACGTCGTGATAAAAGCTTTCATAATTGAGTGGTATGTCTTACATCTGCAGTAGCTTCTTAACTTTCAAAGTGCTTGACACACGAGAAGATGAAATTCCAGGATGCCGTATTGCGGGTAGCGGCTCTGAAGTGGAGCTGGGTATGACATTTGTCAGGGCGAGGTTATGGTAGGTGGAGTAATCCCTTAATGAATGGTTACCAAGAAACAGTAGAAAAAATGTTGCCAGACCAACAGCCGGGTGGCTGAGACCTGGTGGAGACTCGCGCAGACCAGGGTAGAATGGCACAAAAGTAAGGAGGCCTATACCCAGCAGTGGGAAGAACAATGCTGCCAAAAACATCTACAAAATAATTCATGCATTTGTGTTGCGTCATTTAAGTTCATCATTATACAACTACAAACTAATAAAATGTATTGTTACTGCTGTAAATAAAACATAATTTCATGAGAATGTACAAGTCTGCTGCTATAAAATTGTGGATACGCAATAAAAGGTAGTGAAAACACGCACTCCGTGCAATTATACTTAGGTATGTGGTGTACACTTGGTATACCGACATACGCAACCACGACCTCATCTAGCTGACTTTACATAATCAACTTTCTTTCTCCTCGTGTCATTTACATTTGAACACATTAAATATATGCAAATGTCGGCAACGTATTTAAAAAATGCAGTTACAGTGTTTCCGGAATTAAATCCGCAAAAGTTTGAATTTTCTTACGTCTTTTGCAATTTGCCGGTCAGTGCCAGATTTTGTGTTGATTAAAATATATACGCGGCCGTAACTAATATTGCTTTACTGAGTTATAATCATTAAAGTCATCAATACAACCCCTTTAAGTTCATTAAACCCCATAGACTGACTTTTCACGAAATAGTAATTCATTGTAATGAATAGTAATGATTTTTATGACTACAATTATTAATCCGTAGGTACGTTTTACGGCCGCGTATCACATTTTAATCAACATAAAAGCTGACACTGACCGGCAAATGGCAAAAGACGGAAGAAAATTTGAATTTTGCGGGCCACCCTGTCGTGTCCACCTTAATCAATTGCCGTGGGTCCGGAAGTCTGAATAAATGTGGAACTCCGGAAGTCAATGATTGGCTTGTTGGGAATTATGTCCCGTACAAAGAGACTGAAGTTTAACGAATTATACGTAAATGTAGTGAACAATAAATTGCACACAAAGAGTGCAAAGTCTGGCCAGTGTACGTACGACAGATGTTTCTATACTATAGTACTAAACAATGTCGACAGAGTTACATGTTAAATCATCTAAAGGCGTTCCCTCACTGAAAAAACTCGCATTATATTATACAAGGTGTTGTTTTGCAACCTCGTCAAATTTCAGGTGGTCACAAAAGACATAAATAATCAATTAAAATTACGGTACCTAGTTAATTATTAATAAACGCTGATTTTTTTTGTTGTTTAAGTTTGACAATATTTCAGAATAATCCCCTTAACGTGGTTTAGGGAGTAAGAAATTATCGAATAAACGTTTGAAATTGTTTGTATTTGTGTAAGCGACGTTATAGGGCAAGAACCAGACGGGCCGCGTTTAAAACACGGGTGGTTCACACTTACCGATTTCCGTAAAAAAGAAAAAAAAGAAAAATTACCTACCTATTATATTATTGATTCAAGACGAGAATCATTAGCATAGTTACCTCCTTGAATTTGACGAGGTTGCAAAACAACACCTTGTATACTAGCTGCTGCCCGCGTCTTCGTTCGCATGGACATTTTGATGTGTTTTTAGGGATAAATTATACATATAAACCTTCCTCGTAAACCATTGCGTCTATTGATGAAAACATCAAATTCCGTTGCGCAGTTTAAAAAATCTAAGCGTGCAGAAGGCGGGAAGCGACTCTGTTTAATATAATATAAAGATATAGCATACATTACAGGCGAATACTCCCGGTGAGGGAGCGCCTTAACCTACACAATGGATTTCAATGTTTTTCACGATAAATAATGCTTCTACGGGAAATTCTCGATGTTTTGACATTTCGTCATTGCACCAGTGCAAAGCAGAAGCGGGGAGCTAGTTGTTGATATAACATAACTGACAACAAAGACTACCTATTGATGGCCTGCCTTTGTCCAGTGGCAAAAATGAGATTGTAGTTCTCATTTTTTACTGCAGTTTGTACTTGTTGATATAAACAGATACTGGGAGTGTTGATTAAATTATCCTTGAGCTATTACAAAGACAGTTGGACTACATTCAAACATTCATTTACATATAATAGGTTTCTCAATTTGTTGAATTAACAAATGATGCATTTATATCAAAATGCAAACTAAGTAATTTAATCACATTATACACACACTTATATTGACAATTTCAGAAACATTTTGACATGTTTTCATGAATGGTAGGCACAGGCAGTTAAGCACTGTATGGTCTGTATGATCATAAATAAGACAATTTATTTGGAAATGTTTTGTTGGATCTGTCACCATCCATCTTGAATGGTTTAATTTAAAGAGGACAAAAGCTGCAAATGGACAAAAGGAAAGGGGAGTACCCCTTTTAGAAAACTTGTGTAGTTGTTAAAAAAAATTATGATTACACTTAATTAAGCAACCTTGATAGCTTATCAGTATGAGTTGTAATTTGTTTATTAAAACATTGACAGTTAAGTGTCAGTGTACAGTTCAGTTTTAGACTTTGTACCTTTGAAATGTTTTTTAAATTAGGTTTTTGATCCATAGATAGAAGTTAGCAGAAGTGTTAAATTTAAGAACATTTTAATGTAACCAGTTAGTCAGATAATTCCTTTGTAAACACAAGAAGTGCATTAATTAATTGTATGTAAATAGAAAATTAAATTCAGGAAATTCAAAACATTTGCATAAATGCAAATTCTTTGTTTACTTCTGAGGACAAAATGCCTAGACAAATGTTCATATACATACCTATGTTTATGGAAGAAAAGCACAACCAGCCATATGGCCATAAGGAAGGAGCCCGTGATTTCACACATATCAAAGGCCCATGGGATGTGTGGCACATTGTCTAAGAACAGGTCTGGCAGTGGAGGGTATTTCTTCATGTCTGGCACCTTGTCATGCACGATGACCATCACTACGGCGGTCACCCATGTCACCAGGAAGACATAGCCTGCACAGAAACATTCATTACCATCTACCTAATGTTGGAAACCATGTACAAAGACAATATGAAGTTCTACTCACTTTCTGTTACTCTTTAAAACTTAACTTTTTGTTTCATTGTCCATGCTAGTTCCCCCAAAGAATATGGTAACATAGTATATTAATAGTAGTTTGTAACAAAACCCAAAATAATTCTTCTTTATTTATAATGTTGTTAAATAGTCGTTGACACATGTTTTGCAACTATGTTTTGATGACACAGTGTTATAAGTAGCATATATTTATTGTACTCATGCAGATTCCTTGGACTGTATCCCAAGCATGTCAGTAGGATACCAACTAACTGAAAATATGGTATTAAATACTTTATTTATCTTTTTAATAATTACCTAGTGCTATTGCTGTCTTCCAGATTTCAGGTTTCAATCTTGAAGCTTTCACATCTGGAGTAAAACTTGACACACACTCAGAATTCCTCACGTAAATGTCACTAGGTGTTGGTATTTTGTTATGGAGATTATAACTCAAATGAGACAAGTTAGTCCCCAGGAAATTTATATTTGTAGATGGATTATTGAGGGCATCATCACAGAGTCCGAGCTCGAACATCGCAGTACGGTTGTGTTTTTGTAATTTCTTCACAAGCAGTATGAATCTCTTGCGTTCTCCCAATTTTAAATGTTGGTCAAATGGGAAGTCATAAAAGTCTCGATCAACGAAGGATAGAAGACACTGTCCGTCAATATCGTGGGATTTAATAATTTCTTTTATGATACTGGATATTTTCTCTTTATGTAATAAATCTAAAACTTCTTTGTTACTCCAATTGATAATATCCGATTCCATTTTCACCAGTTACTCTTACTTTAGTTGAGCAAATTAAATGTGCTTTAAATATTTCTTGAATAATTTGTACGAGTGTAAATGTATATAAACAAGGTAACACTGAGTAGACGATCACAAAACTGTGTGTATTTATTTTATTTAATCCATCACGGAGTACTGGTGTATTGACAATAACATGACATGTGACGTGCCATTGAAAACTTGACATTTGATATGGATATTGTCAATTTACAACAGATTCAAAATACTTAACCTACAATCGCTCGTTTTTATTAGTCGAATAATTTCTGTTTTGGATTTAGGTTTTGAAATAGAAAAGCATAGAGTAAATTGCCCTGGAGATGGCGTGGAGCGATAGGCGACTGGCCAGCTGCAGTGCGTGGCTCTCGATGCTCGTCAAGTTGGAGGTGTATACACATATATACGCTCAATATTGCCGTTCACCGCTCCCGCTTGGCTCGCCTTCATGTGCAAAGGAAACGGGATCTCGGGATTGAGAGCCTGGAGGACATCAGCCAGCACCTCGCGATGGGAATATACGCGCGAGCCGACGCATCTCTGCTTGGCCTCATGTTCATAATATTGCACCCTGGCATGCGCACCCCCCCCCCCCCCCCCGACTCGAGGCCGTTAGCCAGCGACCTGGTAGCGTACGACGACCCCATCCTCCGAACTTGGCTCCCGACTAAGCTACTAACCTCACATAGGCGCGCGGGTAGTGGACGAAATGGTTCAGTCAGATTTAAAACACAGTTACAGATTCAAATGTTGACCCCAACTGACCCTAAGGTATCAAAGAGGATTTCCCGTTGCGGCATTGAACATTGGAATCTGTTACTTGTAACCACTCTAGCTCCGTATGAATTTCTGTTGGGTAAAGATAAAATACTCTGCGATGACGTCCGCGGTGTGCGTTGGCTACAGCAACTCGGTGTTCTTCGCCTACCATCGGCCGGAGTTCTGGGTCACTTACGCAGTACGTCACGCTCCCCCGGTCAGATTTCAGTTCCGCCTGGCCTGTGTCTGTTCATTCAGGACTAGACTACCCAAGCCTGTCAACCGTAGGCCACACCCTATGGCGGTAGGAGGTCATTATGCAGCCAGCACCCTGTGGCGTTCAGTGCATCTGCTTCAGATAGGGAAGGGGATTGTTTCTTCCTGCTTCTTGTACGCTACCTCCATCACTACCTCGCAAAAGGAGGCGACAGAGTCCTGCGCGATTTCGTTCCCGACCATGGGCTGAAATGCAACTGGGAATGAGAGCTAATTTGTAACAAAAACCGTCGCCGTGACAGCATTGTCCAGGATGCGGACTCCATGAATGTTGATTGAATTTGCCTTGGGGCGTAGGCCTCATCTGCCTAGCATTTTCCCAACTATGTTGGGGTTGGCTTCCAGTCTATCCGGATGCAGCTGAGTACCAGTATCGAACCTTTAGAACCTAGTTACTACTGGATACCCCATGGTAAGACTGGTCGTTAGACTTTCAGGTAACTGACTACCTGTAACAACTGTCACAGATCTACAAATGACAGCCGGGACCAACGGCTTAACGTGCTTTCCGAGGTACGGAGGAAACTCGGTATGTAATGGGTGGTCCTCCATGTACGGACCACTAGGTTGGTCCGTGGATGGGTGACCACCCACCGCAAGCACGGCTTAACTTAAAGATCGATTCGAGCGGCTACCACGAGCTCCTTAATGAGCTCCCGTAGGCCTCCTATCTGCTGATTTTTCAACGGACAGATTTGCAAATCAGTAAAAAAATAAAATCTAGAAGACTGTAAATTAATTGAATTAATTCCAAAATGAGCAAGTTCTCAATTCCAGTTGAATTGAGAACTTGCTGATATTATTCGTTTTTTTTTGGTGTGATGGTGTGTAGTGGTGGTCAAATAAAACATTATCATTTTAATAAACAAAATGTAATTAAATGATTATTGTGATCAATACATCATTGACGAATTAATTTAAAATAACAAAAAATGACACTTCTGATATAAATCAGGAAATATTAATATAAAATTTAAGAATCATAATCATTAAAATATTGAAAAAAAAAGAGATTCTTACATTGATTGGTCAATCTTTGACCCAATTTGGTACACTTATTTTTTTTAATACTTTTAATAACAGTTAAAACTAAGCAAAGATAGGTTAAATAACAGTGGACTATTACAGATTGGGCTTATTTTTGGCACGTGTCCTTTTTAATGAGCTAGTCAGGTAAACCGACGCTTAAACGCCCGCCAAAACCAAGCCCAATCTGAAAAGGTTTTACAGTTCCACATGTTTTATGAAGACGACATGCTGCGCCGACCCCAAATGATGACAAGTTCGACATGTTTTATCTGTTAGTAAAGGCATAAATGGTATAACAGAACACCACTTTTGGTTTAGAATGACATGTCCATCAGCTTCTCGCCAATAGTTTTTTTGTTCGCTCTAAAACTAGGTAACCATCTATCACACAGCTGCCTCAGGCTAGCTCAATTATTAGGCAATAATATGAATAAAAGCAAAATCATGAAAATAAACTTGACAAGTTTCAAGTTTTTTTAAGTATATTCATCTTGATAAAAACTAAGCATATATGCTTAATTTCAAAGAGCCTTTAACACTAATTAAAAAAATAAAATGCAGACATTATAAAAAAAAAATGCAATAGATCAATAAAATCACCGACCAATAGTCATTATTCAATATTAATACTTGTGATTGAACTTCATCTGCACTAAGTACTTCACGTTGACTTGTGCGACGTCGTATACGATGAATCTGGGCGAGTGCTAAGGAAAATATCACAAAAAAAAACTCTTTCTGAATGGTTTCAACCCCATCAAGTAGTGTTTCGACGGAGAACGATGAAAAGCCGTCCGCCGGCGGAACGATTAAAATACCGGCGGTTGTTTACAGGGCGAAACACAAATGATTTGCCGTCACCATAAGCGGATAAATTAACACGCTGGGAATAGTACAGGTCAGGGGAGGGGTACTATGACGCTTAAAACATTATTGTTCCATTCCTATTCCAGAGTGGGAAAGAGATGGAGCTAGACGACCTGCCCCCCTAGCATGACCGTTCTATCTCTATTCTACCAAGAAACGACAAGAAATCTTTTCTTTACAACTTGTCATTTCTTCTGCCCGAGCATGGCGCGCACCGTCGACTCGCGTTTCTACGAAGACATAGACAGAAATTCTTTCCATAGCAACGGGGACGTTGCTATGAAAAGTTAAAAGGTTACGTTTAGTTAACAAAAAAAAGTTGCCAATTGCACGAGTTTTTCATTTTTCGTGGGCGGGATGGTGTTGCTGCATCCTGCATCCAGGCCTGGATCTTTTTCGCGAAATTAAACCTTTTTTTTTTTTAACCTAAAATATTTTACATAACATTTCAACCTTTTGAACGTAACTCAACGCAACCACGAAACGTATTTCTCGTATTTAGTTTTTATTAAGACTAGTTTGACATTTGTCAGAAGTAATGTTTCTACCCCCAAATGTCAAAAGAAGAGAAAATATGGTCGTCATGCTCGACGTTGTAGACTTGTGTCGACTGAAGAACTGGGAGCTTCACATTTCTTTTCTACATTCTTAATATCGCCATGCTTGGGACGATAGAAATATCTGTCAAATTGTCGATTCTTCCGTAGACATAGCTCGTTTCTACGGCGGTCATGCTAGGCCGGCTGTATAGCTCCTTCTCTTTTTCACTCTGGGATGAGAAAAAATGATGTTTTAGGACATCATGGTACGCCACCAGGGAGGTGGCGCCACGACGTAGCAGGGGCCTGGTAGCAGCTGGAAGAGAATTGCCGAGAATTCATTTGAACGGTGTGCAATTGAAGGCCTTTGTCCACCAGTGAATTGCTGTAAGGTGATGAATAAACAGGTTACTAAAGTGAAAATTCTGCAGGCAATTAATAAAGGATACTCGTTATACAGCAGGTGGGTGTTGACAGGGTTAGTCACGGGCTTGCCGAGCGGCACGATGGTTCCGTCGTCTAGCGTCTTGTTTTGTGTAGGGTCGGGCTGCGTCTTCCCCACGCCCCATGCCGAGTGCATGTTAGCCGGGAGCTTCACATTCTCAGCTTGGTGACACTCTTTCCTGTAAGGACATGGTTTATTAGCTGTAGCTCTGTTTAATTTGAGCTGTGTTGAATTTTGCACAACTGTGCGTTCGCACTGGAGAAACATTTGCATAAAAACCTGTTGTCTGATGAGATAAAATTTCTTCAAGAGACGGAAAGATTTCAACGTGTTTATGAGAACGTTTCGCCAGTGGGTATGCAAATTAACATCACAACTTTATACTCCAAAGTATAAAGAACGGTTCAGTACACCGCGCTAGTAAAGTTTCAGTCCTAAGTTATAAGAGGTGAGCCTTTCGCCATTAACGGGGTAAAAATTCATACTTTAGGAGCTTGGAAAAATAAGAAGAACCCTACTTAGATATCACACAGACACAAATTATTTTTCTGGTCAATTATCATACCTTACTTTAGAAAGAAAAGCTCCATCTTCATTTTCTGGCATAAAATCCTATACACAAGAATGGAAGATAACTTACATGTTTCCGAGAGCTACTTCACAGAGCAACATAAGTCCGGTTGGGTTCCTAGTATTGGTACAACAGTAGTTGGCAGACTTGGACACCATGTCCGCAAAGTAAACACCCTTGCCGAACATGTAGCCCGTCACTGGGGCTTCCGGGGGCGCTATGCGGAGACCTGGTCAAAACAGGAAGGAATCAATACATTAATTACCATAAACAGCTGCACACCCGTACACTTTTCACTTCGCTAACCTATTACTTCTTTGTTCACATTGATGGCATGTCTTCTTATTATTTGGGCCCAATAGGAGGCCAGGTTGATTGCGGCGTCAGCATTGTTTTAATTTCTGGTAAGCGAAGGTGTAGGGACACTTTAGATACTCAAGCAAGACACTCAAGCAAGTGAATCATGATCAAGTCGGTAGCATCACACTCAGACTTGGGCGGAAATATAGGCTCTTGCTTGTGACTGAAAATGTTTTTGAATCAGGAATCCCACAACTGGAAATCATCCAGGTCCACATATTCCGCAATTCCGCTTGCGAACGCTAAACCATGAGGCAGTAAGAGCTAATCAAGCAATCTGAACCAACTAACCTTGAGAGATGATTCCTGCGAAGTTGGTGATGCGTGAACCGTGCCACAGCAACCGTCTGTTGTGGAGCTTCTTGAACGGCTTGAAGCGCTTGTCTTCACCTTCGCGAACCACTTGGAATACCTGTAAGTCATTCATTATTGTATGTGAAATTGTGAATGTGACATGATGGCGCAGAAGTTTAAAGGCGGAAACACACTTACGTGTCGTGTCGTGGCGTGTTGTGACGCGCCAGAAGCATTCGGTTTCATACATCGTTGCGACACGACACGCCATGCAAATATGTCCCTAACCATATTAAATGTATGAAACCGATTTGCTTCTGGCGCGACACGACACGCCACGACACGTAAGTATGTTTCCGCCTTAAGTAGTCGATCTGTAAAGGAGGTGGGAGAGCAGCGATAGCCCAGTGGTGGCAGCCCCGACTTACGAGCAATAAGCCGCGGGTTCGAACCCAGGCAGTCAAAAATTTGATAGTAAGTGTATACATATTGGTGCTGCTCTTATGTGTTTCTGCTGCCAAGTAGTGTTGATCTGTTTACTTTTGTAAGCTAATAGTGTCGGTGTATACAGGGTGTAACGGAAAGGATATATACATACTTAAGGGTGTGCTACAGACTATCAAACTGATCATATTTCTCATCATAAAACATGTTTTTTAGGAAAAAAAATATCTGCTGCCCCATAGAAAATTGCAATACCTATTCGACTCAAATGTATAGGCAGCTGATATTTTTTTTTGGTTGCAAATTTTTTTTTATGATGCGACACATGTTCAGTTTGATGGTCTGTAGCACACCCTTAAAGATGTATATACCCTTTCCGTTACACCCTGTATAAAATAAGATGGCGCCTCTATTATATAGGCGCTGGTTTTTCTTTACAGTGTGGTTAGTGTCGAAACTGGTTTCAGAGTTTTTATGCCGCCCATGGTCCTCCGAATTATAGAATACTACTATCTGTCCCGCGCAACTTCATCTGCGTCACATTTTCCCCGTTTTCGCAACATTTTTCATTGCTGCTCCGCTCCTATTGGTCGTAGTGTGATGATATATAGCCTATGTTACTTCTAATACCCCCAAGAATATGTGTACAAAGTTTCATGATGATCGGTTGAGTAGTTTTCGCGTGAAAGCGTAACAAACAAACTTACATTCACATTTATAATATTAGTAGGGATCTAAATAGCAGGTTTCCTCACGAAGTTTTCCATCAACGAAACAACTGATAAATATACAATACGCATGAAACCGAAAAATCAGAGGTGCGTGTCTTGGGTTCGAACTCAAACCTATCACTGGGCAGTCCGACGCACAGTGGAACGAATGTATGGGAGCGGTTGGACGTAGACATGTCCGAAAAATAAGAGTAAAATTATGACAAACTAATGATGCCATCTTATTCGATTACTTAATGCCTTCATAAATTGTGGTGATGAATTTCTTCATAACTCCCATATTTCGGGAGTAATTTGAGAAAATGTGAAATTTTACTATGAAAATGAGTGTATCGAGCTCTCTCCCTCCTGATTCCGGGCTTGTTTCAAGTAGCGGTCTCTAATATCATAATGCTATTACTAAGAGCTATATTTAATACTAAGACACATAGTGCGCCAAATGTGCACTTTCTGGGATAAAAGGAAATGAAAATTTAAAAAAAAAAAACGTTTTTTCCCCATTTGTATTTACTTTAAACCGCAGACAGACTTATTAAGAGGTCTATAAATATATTATATATATACAGAAATATATATTAACAAAAATATTCACAAGAACTGATGAGAGTATGACTTTTAAGTAAGTTGATAATAAATTACCTAGTTTCATTAAAAGTACAATAAATAATTAAGATGTAAGCTCTAATTTACTAAGTTACACATTTTAAAACAATAACATCATTTAATTATCTTCGTCATCATCATCATCATCAATTAATTCAAATTCAGAATCGATGTCCGCTAAATCATTTATGTTAACAAATTCGATATCACTTTTCTCAGAATCCGTAAGCTCATAAAATTCCTTAAAAGAAGATTTTTTTACAAACTTATTTCCTTTTGGACGGATACTTGTAACAAGTGGATCAGAAGACAGTAAAAGATTGTGCATAATATCTTCATTGCATGAGATACTGCTATGCTTTCGAGAATGCCCCTCTCTATATTTTCTAAAATCTTTATTTCTAGCCTCAGATGCCTCTTCGGATAGAAAACCAATGGGCACAATTGACATGTTCTGAACTATGTCTGGCCCATGCATTAAAATTTTATGAAGTGAAGAAGGCATATAATACCATGGGTATAACTCCACGTAAAGCTTAGCAGTATCAAAGCAGAACTCTCGGAATTTAGTTACGTTGATCTTCTCTCCTGATGAAATACACTGCAAGATCACACAGATTTTTCTTAAAAGCATAGCATCTATTCCGGTCAGTTCAGCAGATTTAGTGTAGTTTTCAAAAAATCTCCTTGCCGAGTTGCCATTGTTGGTGGATCCACTGCCTTGTTTCACAACATCGAGAAGTAAGCCCGTTTCTCTTCTTACAGCCTCTTGAACTCTTTTCTTCCTGTCATCAACTTGCCTTTTTGCTATATCACCCCTTACTTGCCATGATTTTATGTCTAATTTGTAGGAAATGTGTAATAAGCATTCCATTGAGCGAATCCAAGCGTGAAGGGTGCTTAAGCTATATTTATACATGTCCTCGTTTGCGTGTTTATCTTTGATTAACTCTAAATTATTCATTTCTTTAGGACAAGCCTTGCATATGTCACACACTGAAGCTGCTGTATTGGATATAATGGAATGAATTTTACCATCAATCATTGTCAACAGCAGTTGGTGTTTGACACTAATTCCATCAGTGATGGTGGATGGAGTTAAGGCTTCAATCTCTGCTTCGATTTCAGCCATCTCTCTCTGCACATTTTCTTTGGTTTCCTTTATAAACTTAAACAATATTGGCCGGCAAAATGAAGTGGAAGATGGTCGCTCGTTTTCCCAAATTGTTACACCTTTTGAGACGAGCCGCAGTGGTACAAGACTAATCATAAAATTACTAGCAAGATCGATTTGCTCATCTTCACTCGTCCTTTGATGATAAATGCTTTGGCTAGATGATCCGTCAAAACCCCATTTGCTGGTCAATACGAGCTGTTGATTGGGATCAACAGGGGTTTCTAACGACCTAATAAGTCTTCTTGAGGTTAAATCCATCAAGGCTTGTAATTTGATTTTTGCAGAGCTCTCTGTAACTGTGAGATCTTCTTTGGCCGGATAGCACTTAATTTTTTCTTTAACCAACATGTAGTAACTCGGGTATTGAAGAGCTCCTTCTTGAGTGTTGAAATCCCGAAGAGTGTTATAGCGCCATTTCGATAAGTTCATCGATACATAAAGAGCCAATGCCTTCAAAGGGGATATTTCCCGTACCTGAATTGATTTACCTTCAATGAAGGCTTTGATTTTTGAGGCCTCTTCTGGATTCTCCGTCAAGTATTTCATAACATAAGCTGTATCGCTTTGTCCTGCCTTTTGAAGCGCCCTTTCGGCCGAAAACATAATTTCAGCGCTGCTACTGCTGCATGAAAGACTATCTTCAGTGCGTCTTCTTTTTTGCCGGTTACTAAGGTCCTCAAAAGATTTACGAGGACTAGGATGTGTACAAGTTGAAGCATTAGATTTAGCAGGAGAAATTATGGGCTCGATGACGTCACTTATATTTTCTGTAGAAGGTTCCATATTTTCATTCTGTAATTCCGGCCATTGAATTGCAGCCTGTAGCCAAATCTCATGTTTCTTCCGAAACTTATCTGTGCTTCTTCCAGACTGTGTCCATTTTGCATAAATGCGGTAGCAAAATCGACGACACCAGTCTTTTAAACTTGTTTCAGCACTTTCACATAACTGAACACAACTGTTATCTTTTAAAACACTGAACAAATAGTTAAAGTCGCGTAAATCTTTATGTGCGCGTGCGCATAAAGCAACGTGAATATCAAGATTTGTATTAAAATTTGGAAAATACATTGCGAGATTAGCTTGGATACAACGAGGTGTAAATCAACACTGATTTTAAAGTTACTAATAGTGACCTATTTATATAAAATCCAGGTATCCCAGGTATCCTTTGTTAAATATTGCAAGGTAATTAGTTATTGTGATAATTAGTAAATGATGCATGCTAAATTAGTGTATTAAGAGCCATTTAGTAATTAAATAATAGCAATGTTCTTATCAGTAATCATTAGTGCATCAGTTTTATATGTAAACCTTAAGTCCCTAATTATATATCCTAATTAGCTTATATCTTCTCTAATTGGCTGCTCAGAAATGTTATTGTAATAAGGTAAACCTTTAGAAAAACGGTTTTAATCAACAAAATAAACAAAAAATAAAAAAATTGTGTTATAAAATAAACATCACTCTTTATCCCAGAAAGTGCACATTTGGCGCACTATGTGTCTTAGTATTAAATATAGCTCTTAGTATTAGCATTATGATATTAGAGACCGCTACTTGAAACAAGCCCGGAATCAGGAGGGAGAGAGCTCGATACACTCATTTTCATAGTAAAATTTCACATTTTCTCAAATTACTCCCGAAATATGGGAGTTATGAAGAAATTCATCACCACAAGTTATGAAGGCATTAAGTAATCGAATAAGATGGCATCATTAGTTTGGCATAATTTTACTCTTTTTTTTCGGACATGTCTACGTCCAACCGCTCCCATACATTCGTTCCACTGTGCGACGGTGACACCAATAGGTTTTCACTGCTTGATTATTAGGCGCTGTTGATCACTTCAACTGGACCACCTTCTATTTTCTTTCACCAAATAACACAAAGGTTCCATACCTGCTCAATGTCTAAAGTGTATGTGGAATGCGTAGCAGCATGCGTGTTGCGCACATACTCCTGGATCATCTCGAACTCGGGCGTAGTCGGCAGCAACGGAGCGATGTTCGCCTTCAGTTTCAAGTAGTGAGCGGAAATCGGGCTCGCTTCGTCCGAATCTGTGGAATTGAAACGTTATATTTTAAAATCAAGGCAGATATATTTAAGGTTGAAAAAAATAAAAAGTTCGACCTGTCATTTCCTTACGAATAAAATATAATAATGAGTGCATGCATGGAATAATAAAACTGGGACAGCTGTATGACTGGCACCAAATAACTAATTGTTGTGCCGCTGATAAGTAACCATATTAACTTGTTTGTGTTCTACACTTCTACCGCAATTATTTGACAAAGATAATTCTTACGTATATAAAATACTAGCTGCTACCCTGCCCGCGACTTCGTTCGCGTGGGTATTTCTATGTTTTTTCAGGGATAAATTTACATTTAAGCCTCTATCTTTTGCTGAAAACTGCATTAAAATCCGTTGCGTAGTTTAAAAGATCTAAGTGAACAAACAGCGAGAGCGACTTTGTTTTATACTATGTAAATATTAGCCCTTATTATTTTGTGTATAAACAGGTTTTCTGTAACTTACTGATACTTTTATATGATTCCTCGTCGGCGGTGCGGATATTTTTGACGAGTTGGAAATGCGCTACTTAGTTCAGTATGTTAATAATAAATTAATGGTTTGCAAATTAAGTAAGTTAATTATTAATTAATTAAGTTTAGTGATGAAATAGTGATTAATTGCAATTTCAAAGTGAAGTTGATGGTAAACGTCGTTTTTAAAGTCCAAATCATCGCTTCACTCAAGCCTTTTTCACACAGAAACCACAGAACGCCACATCCTGATCTTTACAAATTTCTTTTGTTTCGCCCACATAAACACATCTAGCCATACACTGGACACACGTCGTCCGTTGCAAATACAAACATACATTAAGCTAATTTCACACGCCGCGACTTTATTCCCCTGCGATTTCAAAATCGAGCGTCAAGACACAGATTGACATCGCCGGTGGCTGTTAACGGCTAAAGTTGCGCGTGTACCTTGCATTATTTATTCTAGCCTGCTCTGTCCCACTCCTGAGCAAAGGCCTCCCTCCACTCTTTCCAATTTTTCGCGAACCCACGCGTTCTCCTTCCTTCAACCTGCCATCTCGTTCGTGGTCTGCCGCGACCCCGCCTCACTATGTCAGGGCACCAGTTTCCAGCTATTTTGGCCCACAGTTTGCAGACATGTCCTGCGCAGTCCCATTTGAATTGGGCAGCCTTTTGATCTACCTCAGCTATATTTGTTTTGGAGTGCAGTATTGTGTTTCGAACACGATCCGTTTATTTAACACCTAGTATACTGCGCTTCATTGCTTAGTCTAAAATAAAACTGAATGCACAATCAATACCTGTCTTCATCAAGCTGTAGGCGATTTCAATTTCGAGCAAGTTGTCGAGCATGGCAGTCTTAGTCTTGATGAGTTCCACATTGTCCAGCAACGGAGGGTTATTCATGCCGAAGTCATGCGGAATCAGAGTGAAGAATCTGAAACAATATTTTAATGATTACCGAGGTAAAGTTCTGCCTAGCGCAATGGGAAAAAGCGTGAGTCAACCTATAAATTACCAGTATAACATACCACGCTGTGTATAGATTTCCCGTACAAAGAGCGATCCGCATAAACTGGTTTTGTAAAGCTAGTTCGAAAAGTTTGGTTCACTGACAGTCATCCACTTTTCCCTCTTATGCCCTAAGTAATAAGGTTGAAAGTGGTCGACCGTCAGTGAACACAATAGTATTAAAGGCTTTAAATAACAAAGGAAGCTAGTTATTAATAAATAATTAAGAACCTGTTAGTAGCGTCTATCAATTTTGGTTGACTAGTAGCTCCCTTTTCGATGAGCTTCAGGAGTTCCGACAGAATTTTGTATCCCGACTTGATTTGTTTCTTCGATAGTTTTCCTAATGGCATCTTATCAGTGTCGAGCTAAAAGAAACATTAGTTTTATTTAGTATACCCTAATATTGTTTATTTCTATCGCTATTATAAGGAACCACGATGGATGGTGGACAGCCCACTCCCTCTTATATAGAGAAGGTCTGTGTGACCTGTGTCCCAGCAGTGGGTACATTGTAGTATTACATAAAAATTACGATGATCTTACACGCTAATGTCCGAAACGAATCTACCGATTAAAAAAAAAATGAGAAAGCGTAAGGTTATTTCCAGCTTGCAAGATAGGATACTTTTGTACCCAATAACTGGCGCCGTACGAAGCAGGGGCGAGTTGCTAGATTCGCTAGTAGTAAATCAGAAATTACCTCAAATTCCAGCAGCGTCTTCTTCATGACGTCGACATCAAATATTTTGATGATGAGTTTTTGTACGGGCTCGGGGAGATCACACTTTGCGTCCAGGGCGAGGGTTTGTGGTCCCGCGTCTTCGGTTCCATAGTCCATGTCTAGCGGGAAGTAACGTCCAGGCACCTAGTGTTTGAGAAATAGTACATTTCATTTATTGTTCGGATCGAATTTTGGTTACGGCAGCTAATCTCAACAGAGATTAGCCAAGCTCACAGGAGATATTATAGTGAACAGTATACTGCAATCAATAGCCGGCCGGACAGACAGCTCGCTAGTGTTGGCGCTAACTAATAGGACCCGATCTCTTCTAGTTCATAAGTACTAACATAGGCTAAGTAATATTGTTGCTAACACAGTGGACCTCTTTATGTAGATGAATAAATAAATAATAATAATAGTGTCCAGGTATGTGCGTAAACACAGGTGTACGCTCTGTTCCCTGACTGCCATAGTCTCGGGACGACAATCTGACACTCGCGGAGAAAAATCAGGTGCAGGCGGGGTATCACACCACCAACTACAATACAAGTGTTGATACTGCACCGTTATGTCGTCATGCATACAGTGAACTACTCTGTCAAGAAAGTACCGGGAAACGATCAATAAAACACAAAATGTTAACGAATAAACCAGTCAAAGTCAATCGCGCAAATAGAAAACAATAGTGCCAATCTAACAACAAACAAAAACGTGAACCATTAACAAATCACCCATTCCCGATACTTTTTTGACTGAATCATTATCTGCCTAGCCTTTCCCCAAACTATCTTGAGGTCGGCTTCCAGTCTAACCGGATGCAGCTGAGTACTAGTATTTTACATGAAGCGACTGCCTATCTGACCTCCACAATCCAGTAACTGGGTAATACGATACCCCTTGGTAAGACTGGATGTCAGACTTTGGGCATCTGGCTACTCGAAACGAATGTCAAAGATCTACAAATGACAGCCGGGACCAACGGCTTAACGTGCTTTCCGAGACGCGGAGGAAGCTCGGTATGTAATTATGGTCACCCCGACCCCGATAACCTTAAAGATCGAGCCGTGCGGCTGTTATTATTTAGCCACAAGCTCCTACTTTTTTGACTGAATGTGGCATACATATACAGATTATTATGTTAAAAGACTTATAAAAACTTACAATGTATATAAAAAATATACTGAAATGTAACATTCTCATTACCTTCATAAAATGATCTCTGTACTCCCAAACGTTTTCAGTTTTCTCCATGTACATGTCCTCAAACTTAGTGACTGCTTCTTCAACTGACTTGCAAGTTTCTACCTTAGATCCGCCAATGGTGGTTCCGATACGGCCCCACGAACGGAAGAGCCAGTATCTAGTGTATAAACATTATAGCGTGAGTGCACTCGAACTATTTGGTATACAGCCAAAAATCATTTCACTACCCTACCGTAGGGAACTTAATGACCAGTCCCGCTTATGGCATACATATACCTTATATTTATTTAACTTAAATTGATTTTGCTACTAGATTAATTTAAAAAAAAAAAACTGACACTAATCTTATATCGTGTACAATTAAACACAAAGAAAACATCCGAACGTATATTTCGCCGTAGCATCAATGAAAAATGTTGCAAAAACGTGGAAAACTTGGCGAATACGAAGTTTCGCGGTTCAGCTGGTCTTAAAGCATATACGCATTACCGTATTATAAAATATACCCTATTATCATGGAACTAAAGTTGATTTCTCACTTACCGTTTCTTACCATCACTCTCCAGCACTTGCATCTTATAGTAAGAGTTCTTCCCGGCGACTACATCTGTCTGTGACAGAACCACGGTGTACTTAGTACCCTCGTAGTCTGTGTATACGTGCGCTTCGTCCTGTAGCTTGGAAGCCGGGTCTACTGCTGTACCGCCTGGCAATGGAAGAAATAAAGAAAACTATTTATTTTTCTTGTTGTTTTTTGTTTATACATAAATAATTCACACCTGTTTCCCATGGGTGCAGGCAGAAACTACAGAACGCCAAGTGCTATAATACTCAAATACTACTTTTGCCTCGAGCACGTTCATCTTTTAATATACGCACGCCGGTTACGAGTACTCTACGGACCTGGAGGTCTACTCTCTTTCTCCGAAACGTAACTTCGGCAACTCAAAATAACATTCAATACATTCGTTGTCTGTGAATTCGAACTTCTTGAGTGCGTCCGCAAATTATATAAAGTAGGGTCACAAACGTAACTACGTTTAATTTTCGTTCGTTGTCGAAGTTACGTTTCGGAGAAAGAGAGTAGACATCCAGATTTGACGCATTTTATTAAATAGTACAAAACTACATAGCGTGCACAAATCTCGTGTTCGTTATCGTACATCACTGTTGATATCTCCGACTCTCCGAAGGCGAAAATCTAAATCATATTTCTGGTTTAAAGTATGAATGTATTGTGGATGTTCTTGGCGTGTTTGTCAAAATATTCACGTTCATCATCATCATTCTTTTGCCCTTATCCCAATCTATTTGGGGTCGGCGCAGCATGTCTTCTTTTTCCATACTTCTCAATTACTTGTCATCTCATGAGATACCTCCATTCTTGGCATGTCATCCTTCATACAGTCCATCCATCATTTCTTTGGTCTTCCTCTACTCTTATAACCATCCACATTCATACTCAAAACTTTCCTCACGACATTTTCCTTATTCCTCCGCATCACATGCCGATACCACGACAACCGATTAACACGCATCTTTTCAGTTACCGGCGCTACTTTCAGACTTCCCCTTATGTACTCATTTCTTATTTTATCATTGCGTTACACCACACACCTCTTAACATTGCCACATGCAAATGCCTTTCATTCGTCCCTTTCGTGGTCCAACATTCTAATCTATACAAGACAGCAGGTCTAACCATTGTTTTATAAATCTTCCCCTGAATTTTAAGGGGAGTCGCAGATAGTACCCGTGACCTGCCGCCATGAATACAATGTTTATTCTGTGCTATTACGCCATCGCTTTGCACTAGTTAACAACAACAACAGTTAGGTAATCCATACTAATATTATAAATGCGAATGTCACTCTGTTTGTTTGTTTGTTACCTTTTCACGACTAAACGGCTGATCGGATCTTAATGAAATTTGACAAGAAGATAGATTTCAACCTGGGGATATGGAACCATAGGCTATATATCATTACGCTACGACCAATAGGAGCGGAGCAGCAATGAAAAATGTTGCGATAACGGGGAAAATGTGACGCAGACGAAGTTGCGCGGGACAGCTAGTATAATATAAAAACTATTTCATTAAATCACCCTTATATTTTCTAGACTAGAGGAAAACAAAAGATACCTTGAATCTTCAACTTCACAGCTGACTTAGATGATTTAACATATAAGCTCCCAGACTTCGGAATAGATTTCCCATCCAAGACATCTTGAGGAACTCTTGTAGCAGGCTATGACAAAAAAACAACTCCATTACATATTTCTGAAGTAGGCAGAAGAAATTACTAAAAGATAAGAAAGAAAACCGGGCAAGTGCGAGTCGGACTCGCACATGAAGGGTTCCGTACCATTATTTATAAAAACGAGCAAAAAAAATCCCTTTTTTGTATGGGAGCCCCATTAAATATTAATTTTATTCTGTTTTTAGTATTTGTTGTTATAGCATCAATAGAAATACATAATCTGTAGAAATTTCAACTGGCTAATTATCACGGTTCATGAGATACAGCCTGGTGACAGACAGACGGATGGACGGACGGACGGACGGATGGACAGCAAAGTCTCAGTAATAGGGTCCCGTTTGACCCTTTGGGTACGGAACCCTAAAAAAAAGATAAAAAATAAGAATAATAGAAGATAATAATTGTGAATTAAAACTTACATCGGATCCCCATTCGGCAATGTTATTCTCTTTAATAAGTTCTAATGACTTAGAGATTGCACCATCTTTCTCAATTAAATCGAGGTATGATTCTTCAACAACCTGTAACAGATATGATAGGTGAATATGATGACAATTATTGCTTCAAAATCCAATATAATTGGTAAGTAAGATCATTAAACCGAAGAGAAAGTTCTATGTGCTTCGCCCCTCCCCACATACAAATTTTTGTTCAGTACATCATCTTGATGAACTGAACAAAAATTTAAAATGTAAGTGGTAAACATTTTAGCGTGTCGGTATCCCTACAACCCTGTAGGCATACTTTAAAACAGATAAAAATATTAGTGAGGTTTGTATGAGAACATTATTACATTCGCAGAAAAGAGCAAGTAAATAATACGAGTAGTACTACCTCAATATCCATAGACTTAATTTCCTCCATTCTTTCGGGCATCCGTTCCACATCTTTCTTGGTAGAAACCACAGCCACGGTGGTGGGCGTAAGTTTATTAACCACGAGACCACCTAACTTCAGAATACGTTTCTTAGTTTCTTCCTTATCCTTCAACTTGCCATATAAGAAGAACTGCAGGTTCTTCAGTGGTGGAATTGGCAATTCTTTCTTGACGCTGTGAATAATACGTTGGTATAAATTAAGATTTTCTGCTGTGTACTGACTGTTGAAAGGTAAGATGTAACGTGAAAGGAGCATTCACACCACTGTTTCCGGCGTACACGCCAACGTTGCGTCAGTCTGCTGAGCATATGCGACGAGAATGGAGTGTGACGACCAATTGCTGACTCTGACGATTGTCAGTGCTTCATTATTAATAATACATAGTAGGGATGTGACGTATTTACGCAACCAGGTTTTGAAACCAGGGCTTTGCTTCCAACCAGGGCGCCCTGGTACGAGTGAGAAAAACTTGCAAGTATTCAAGTTTTAGCAAGGCGCGGCCGCGCGGGCAAGTTAGAAGAAACCAGACTTAAAAGGTACTTGCATAGGAAATTAACCCTTGTTTTCATATGAATAAGGCGCACAATCGTATCTGCGAAAAAAAAAATACTTTGAAGTTAAAAGTTTTTTTTTCGCAAATTCGATAATGATCCTTATTTGTAAAACGACATGGATTGTTATCCTATGCAAGTATTTTAAACCCTGGAAGTACAGGGCGCAGCGCGGGCGGCCGCGCGGGCAAGTTAGAAGAAACCAGACTTGAAAGGTACTTGCATAGGAAATTAACCCTTGTCTTCATCTAAAAAATAAGGCGCACAATCGTATATGCGAAAAAAAAAAATACTTTGAAGTTAAAAGTTTTTTTTTTCGCAAATACGATAATGACCCTTATTTGTAAGACGACATGGATTGTTATCCTATGCAAGTATTTTAAACCCTGGAAGTACAGGGCGCAGCGCGGGCGGCGCGAGTCTCGCGGCGTGGTTGCGGGAGCAGGGCTCGCGGTGCAGGCGGAGTGCAGCAAAGTATAGTATTACTAAGTTACGTTTCAAATCAAGTAAATATTTTGTTTTCGTTTTGTTTTTGTCAGTTGTCGTTGAACTGACCGTGACGTACCTAATTCATTTTAAAGAAGTTATTTCGCTAGTATACCTATTAAACAATTAGAAAAAGTGTGTAATTAAATAAAACTGTTTTTTTTTGTGTCTTTGTTTTTTTAAATAGCGAGGAAATAAAACTCTAAATAAAAATATAGTCGCCATTCTATAAACATACCTAAGCAGACAGTCTAAATATTATTCTGGCACGGTAGGATAGGAACTAGACCGAACTCTACCAAATACTTTCAAGTATTTTAAAACCTGGTTTTCGACCCAGGTTTTTTTGCACACTTGTACTGGAAAGCCCTGGTATTGAATATGGCAAGTATATCTCATGCCTAATACATAGTCTTATAAAAACCCCGAAGACCTCGACTTTGGTGGCTAACAGAGTTGTACGGAGAGATGGTGAAAAATGAATGGCCGACTTAAACGGCTTCTATTCCATAAAATTTCACGTTATCTGTGAGCTCGAAGCTCACAGAAAACGATATAATTATTAAAAATTGATTAAAAATTATCCACTGCTATAAAAGTTGGAAGCAGGCGGGACCCATTCCATTTTCATATTTGCAACCTCTAATGGGTCCCGCCTGCTTCGAACTTTTGTTTAATTTAAAATGCGCATGTTTTTAGCTTTTCAGAGGATAATTTAAAACTGTAACTGACACTCGCACCAATAAGACGAACCTAACGACGTACTAATTATCGAAATCCGTTCATCCGTATAGGAGTTACGAGGAAACATACAGGTCAAACACATTACCTTTTGGGCTTCGCCACAGTCAGTTATAAAATGATGATTATGGATGGTGAGGGAGAAGAACGCGAAGGAAAAGATGGACGTATTGTGTGTGGAATTGTTTGAAAGAAAAGGGAGTAGAAAACAAGGATAGGAAGATGAGATCTTAATAATACTTATATGTATTATATCTTCTACTTACATAGCATTAGACTCGTCTTTAATAACAACCAGCAGTGGTAGTCGTTCAGATTCAAACAGCCTGACGTCTGTCTTAGGTTTATATCTCTTGAAAATAGAGCCGTCTTTGTAGGCCTTTGGAACGATCATAGGAGACCTCTTGGGATTTTGAGTCACATGGGAACACTTCGTCCATTCCGTTAGGTTTCCTGTAGTAAACGAAATTATCATTTATTAATATGTTAAGTACATGATATAGGGAAACTAGTGTACAGTAAACAAAAAATAAAAAAAAATTTACCTGTGCATTTATAACCAAATGTTTCTAACACCAGCTGCCCCTGTTTGCACTCTGAGCATGGCTCGAGCCTTCCGAACGCCATACAATCCGCAAGACGGTCCAAACGCTACAACAAAATTATATCTATCTTTATAAGGGTTTTACCATATCAATTGATCGATCGATTGTTGTGGTAACACTGTTAAAGTACTCTATGGAATCGTAAGTGACATCAAGGGAACTCAC
The DNA here is from genome assembly GCA_963082945.1 of Cerastis leucographa. Taxonomy (NCBI): domain Eukaryota; kingdom Metazoa; phylum Arthropoda; class Insecta; order Lepidoptera; family Noctuidae; genus Cerastis; species Cerastis leucographa. The sequence goes on along the minus strand of OY720385.1, from coordinate 15,616,076 downwards.
GCACAACGCGGCCACGACAACGACTTGTCGAAAATAACAAAATCGATTGTAGGCCCGTTTGTGCGAGCAAACGCCCGCGCTTGTTAGAATATCATTTTTTTCTGAGTATATGGTAGGTTAAAGATCTTACAATTTATAATAGTTCACATATACTACCGTTGCCGGTGTAGAAATATTAGAATTTTAAAATAATCATAATTTGGATATATACACCAATATTAAACTTATTAAGAGAAAAAAACGTTGAGAAACATGTTCAGTTTGTTGGTCTGTAGCACACCCTTAAGGATGTATATACCCTTTCCGTTACACCCTGTATTTGCAGTAGCAGACACATGATTTTCTATCCCCAATCAAGCAAATTATTGGATTTATCTTTCATCTTTGAAAGCTTACAAGAAAAAGTAGCAATGTCACATGTGTCTGCTACTGCAAAAGTAGCTTTTAACAAACCTCTTCTTTTCCAACAGGTATTTCTTGTGAATTAACTTCAAGTAATTCTTCCATATCAGGCTTAGACAGCTCACTCAAGGCATTCCTGTATTTAAAGAAAAGTTTATTTTGTTTCTCCAATTTCTTTTCTTTGTCCCTTTCTTCCTTTAATTCTTCTTCATTTTTAGGTTCTACTTTTAATTTCTTCACTGGCACTTCGTCTGCTTTAAACGGTCTGAAATATCATTAGTTTTTATTAATACATGCTCAACACATAATTATCATCGTCATTATGACTATACTAAAGGAATCAACAAGTGTTTTATAAACCCGGACAGTGCGAGTCGGACTCGCGCACGAAGGGTTCCGTACTTTCCGATTAAAACAAGCAAAAAAAAAACACTTTTTTGTATGAGCACAGAATAAAATAGATATTTAAGGGAGCTTCCTTAAATATCTCAGTAATAGGGTCCCTAAAAATCGAATAACTTACTTGATCTCCTCTTTAACAACAGCCTGATCAGCTTTCTTTAGGGTCTTGAACCCAGGAATACTGTCCCCGCCAGCAAAGAAGTTGAATTCACTCCTCCTTTCTGCAAAGCACTTGACATGGTGCCACAATGGCTGACCGCCATACTTAGAACCAACTTCAGTATCATACACCGTCTTAGATATACGAACTTCATCCTAAAATACAAAAAAAAACATTTTGCTGCTGAAACATCAACTTATTAGTTTAGTTTTTGAACTACCCCGTTGGTGGTAAGTACTAACGCTGTAACTTCAAATATTGTAAAACCAAATGATTTTAAAAGAGTAACCATGGAGTTTCTTGCCGGTTCTTTTCCATAGGAAACGACCAACCCGAACCGTGCTCCTTTTGTTGACGTTTTATAAGTGCCCATGTAGGCCTATGTAGAATAAAATATTTTGATTTTGGTCTCGTGCTCGCAAGCGCGGCTGCTGAGCATGGGGTCTTGGATGCGATTCCGGGGTCAGACAAAAAGTGTTATTGGGTTTTTCCATTTGGAATTTCTCAGTAGTAGCCCGGAGTTTAGAAATTGGCGGTATGATACCCCCGTGCCTCGGAAAGCGCGTTAAGCCGTTGGTCCTGCGCCTGAGCTCTCTCCGATCGTGTTGGAATTCCCTAATTTTGAAATAAAATCGCGTCAAAAAGAGTTGTTGAGCTTGAGCAATCGTACTATTGTTGGTCTGCATTTTATATTTAAGGGAGTTTTCAAGTATTACGTAACGAATTTGGGGGGAAAGGGGGTCCTCTGAAACGTTACTATGCGTTACAGGGGCAGGAGGGGTTATTTGAATTACGCGTTGCGTAACATTTTTTAGCCCTTCAGAACGGTCGCGTAGAGATATTTTTCTCGCGGCGCGGTAACTGGGGGGCAGGGGGGGGGTAGAAACAGACATTACGGCGCGTTACATGGGGGGGAGGGGGAGTCAAAAATCTCCAAAAATTGCGTTACGTAATACTTGAACGCTCCCTAACAAGCACTTCCCCCGCGATTTCGTCAGCAAAAATTGTGATATGAATTTCACTTACCTTACATATTTTAATATCACAATGTTTACAAGTAGCTCTGCTACTCTTGGAATACTCCACGAGGTAGTCTTTTAGTGCTAAGTTAGTAGATTGAGCGATGGCTTCAGAAGTAGCACTATCATCAGCTGTCCTCTTCTTAGATTTACCTTTACCCTTCGGTTTTTCAACTGGCATTACTATTCCAGTTGTATTTTCTATAAAGAAATATTTTTCTCTATTATGATTAATCTAATATTACATTCTTATACCTATATTTTACAGCAGTATGTAGGCAGTAGTGTATAGAATGCCCACATTTTAATAGCTATGTTTAAGTTCATGTAAAGTTAAACAAAAAAACAGAGGCAATATCAGAAGGACTGCTGGCAGAGTGAATCAGAACAGTCTAAATTATTTAATTTCCATAATTTGTAAATTGGAATTATTAACATTAGTCTGTTTTTCACATCTATTGAAACTTCGAGCAATCAATATAAAGGGGTTTGGGTAAAAGTGGCATGATTATCTAAGTCTGCGCCCAGTAATGAAAAATATTTCATTAGTAAGAATACAATAAGACATTCATTTTCTTCTATTAACATATATTTCCAAAATGCATCGGAGCCGAGATACAGGTTGAATTTTTCAAATGGGTGGAAGGCCAAATCTGAAACTATGAGGAATAGCGAAAAAAAACTTGAACCATTGATTTTTTGAAAAATCAATATTATTAGCCAGGAATCGACCAGTTAGTTTGAAAAAAAAAAGACACCCTGTATTATTACACCATTCGATAGTGTCGCCGCTAAGGATCAAATTCTGGTAATGACATACGGCAAACGAAAGGAAATAGTTAATTTTTCGATAAAATACAAAACAGTATGCAAACTTTTAGTAGGAACAACACAACTTTAACATCAGATATTTCAGCTCCAATATAATTTTCGGCAAAATTATTTATAAGTAATTTTATCATATATTCCACAATACATTAGCAACAATAATCATTGTGGCTACTGTGAAAAAAAAACATGCCACTGGTCCATACAAACTTACCCAATGCCCTTTTTATACAGTTTATTAATTAATCAAACATCACTACACAAGTAGCACAAACTCAATACAAAATCATTGGTGACGCAATCTCAAAAATTCGTCCCCTACCAAAAATCACTCGAAGCCGCTAACAAAACTTTCCCTTAAAAAAAATGGTACTCTTATTTGTTATAAACATAAATATGAGTTAACATGTTTTGTTATTAAATCTTGATATCTGATAAAAGGGAAATAACATTTATAGGTGCAGTTGATAAATACAACTTAAAAAAGTCCCTTGCCTTTACTGATAAACAATACTATTACTGATATATAACTGATACACATTGGTAAATTAATGACTTTGACCTTGACTTTAACATTATAACTGCTAAATACATACAAAAAGGTGTGCCTGTGTCCATAATTCTTCTTCTAAATGGCTTGACTGATTTGGATGCATTTTTGTAATTAAGGGTTTAAGTACCTGGATGGCTTTTAGATAGTTGGACCCATTAAGTGGTGCTATTGTCATAGACAAGACCACATCTGTTGGGCCAATTAGTTAATAAATACAATATAATTTCACCATACCCAATATAGATTTGATTCTCTGTTGATCCGCCATCTTGAGTTTATTGAAGTTGCTGATTTCACTGGCTGAACTGGGATGCGACTTCTTGAAGAAACAATCTTCATGATGCCAGTTTGGTTGCTTGCCATCAAAGAATGCAGACTGACAAGAAAAATAGACATTTAATTGCATAACACATCTTACTTTGGGTTGTAGATATAATTATTAATAAGTGTACCAAATTTTAACTTAATCAGTCCAGTAGATTCAGAGCTTATTGGCTGTGATAGACAGAGAGAAACACAAGAAATCCTATATGGTTTCCTTTGTTTCATTTGAATATACAGGACCCTAAACCAGATAATTCGTTCCACCAAGATATTGGTGTTTCCAAAACATATTTGTTTAATTAAATAATTGTCTGTACTTTTAACAAGTACTAAGATTTTAAAACATGGCCAATGACAGTTATGTTGTATAGAAGCTGTTGGTGAACCTATTTTATTATGTAGATAAACACTGAAAAAATGATAATTTGTGCTAATCAAGTGTAGTTATTTATCTAGAATATCTTGTGAGGGAAATATTTGAAAAGACTAACAATAAAATTATCAAGTTAATCAGGGGAAATCAAAGTGTGAGAATAGGCTCAGCGCCAAGAGCGGGGCTACGAGTCCAGACAAAGCTTTTCAGTTTATTCGTTTCATTTCATGGTTTGTTTAGAGTCAGCTCACACCGAGACGCGACGGGACGCGACGCTGCGCGCACTTGTGAGAATTCAGAATACGTTGCACAACGTATTCTGAATTCTCACAACGAAATGTGTATCTTTTCGTGTAGAAAATAAAGTTATATTTTGAATCGCTCTTTATAAGTGTGCGCGCAGCGTCGCGTCTCGGTGTGAGCTGACCCTTAGAGTAGACATCAAGTTCAGTTCACTCCCTTGATCTATGAAAGTATGAATAGGTATCTTAATAAGAATCAGAATAAGTATCTTATTCTTATTTAGCTGAACAAATTTATAACGAAAAACAACAAATGTTAGCGGTTGATAGTCAAATGAATTGTGCTCTGAACTCAAACAGTATAGTAATATAGATTATGAACTCATGACTAACCTGCACCATGATGGCAATACGTAGGGATCCCTGATCAATCCCTTGTTTACATCCTTTACACTTAGCTCTGCTAGATTTGGCATATTCAGCTTGAAAAGGTAATTCAGCCATTTTTATTACTGAATGTCTTATTCACGTCTTTGTTAAAAAGGAATTCTTTTTAAAATATTCTCCTACGAGATAAAAATCAACGGACCGACCGGCTTTAAACTTCAAATCTACAACTTGTTTGTTCTTGTTTGACATTTCACTTACAGAGACTAGGTACTTTCTAAGAGGCCTCTCCGACTCTTTTGCTTTTGATTAGTCGATTTTCTATGGTGGTGATTGTTAAGGAGTATGTTATACTACAACCTTATTAGTTTTGATAACCTTTTAAAAACATATACTGATGTATTGCTTAGCAACCGCTGTTATTAATAAAATTATATTTTTACATGTCACAACCACGAGTCTTATTTTATAATGATAAAATAGTTTTATCATGGTAGCAGAGCGTGGTTACAAGTGAAAGTAACTAGAGAAGTGATATACCAAGTTTAAAACAACCCGGGAAGACAAATATTAATAATGCAATCACCAAGTTGTAAAATTGACATTGGTCACCTGGAGGGTGTGAAGAACTGGTCAACTTGGAAATTTAAAGCGACATTGCTATTAAGAGGTATGCCCGGTGGATTGGATGCGGTAAACGGTGCTCTAATAAAACCCGTGAAACCTAGTACCAACAATGTCGACGAAATTTCTAGATATAATACTGCTCTCGAAAAATATAATAAAATTGATAGTTCAGCATTACTTCTGCTTACCGCAAATATGTCAGATGAAACTCTTCAGAAAATCATGCGTTTTAACTCATCCAAAGAAGTTTGGCACGAACTACATCGTTTGTTCGATGGCACGTCTGAAGATAAAAGTTACGATCTATGTATGAGGTTTTTCAGCTATTCAAAAGATCCGTCACACGACATCACAACTCATATCTCCAAAATAAAAACGATTTGGTCAGATTTGATAAATGAATTAATGAAGATAGATAAGTCTGAATTACCAGATATCCTATTAATCTGCAAAATTCTGGATACTTTACCTGAACCATATTTTTCATTCAAATCAAGCTGGATGTTGATGTCAAAGACAGATAAAACAATAGAAAATCTGACTACACAACTCTGTGCCTATGAGCGCTCTATCTCTTTGAAAAATGAAGGTCCTGCAGAAGCTCTAGCCTTACAGAATTATAATAAAGCAAAGAAGAAATGTGGATATTGTGGAAAAGTCGGTCACAAAGTTAGGCAATGTCATAATCATAATCATAAATCATAATCATAAATCTTTATTTTATCTCCACATCAAAACTTTAAGGTGCTGGTTCACATTTGTACATCTTATATAGAGAAAGGTGTCTGAGATAGGAAGATCCTGAGGTACAGATCACCTCTCGGGCTTATAATTAAACATTTTAATGTTTGCAAAAATAGAAGTAAAGATAAAAAAGAAGAAAATAGTAAAATTACAATTTTAAACAAAAGTAAATCAAAATAAAATTGACATAAAACATAAAATTACTGAACATACAATAGTTCCAAAGTTGTACTACAGTAAGAACAAACATATAAAAGAAAGAATTATTATAAATTATGCTAGCAAGCATAATAAAAAAATAAAAAAAAATATATAGATTGAACAACAAAGTGGGTTAGATGTTCATAAGACTACATTTCTAAACAAAAGGATGAATGAAAGTGAAAATGGTATGTGTGATGAACGTGCATTGGTGCAATGTGTTAGTTGATGTGTGTGAAAATGAGTGTGCGAATGTGAGTGTGTAAGTGTATATGTGTGAGTGTTAAGACACAGGTTTAAGTAAATTTTCTGTGGAAGCGTAGTCAAGACTTAATAGCCAGGTGCGCAATTTTCTTTTACAAATAGCTTTAGTATGTGTGTAGATAGATATTTTGTTATTAATTAAATTATAAAGAAAAGTGCCAAGAAAACCAAAAAATTTTTGGGAAAAACTGGTGTTAAAACGTATGATTGGACAAACATTTGCTGATCTTCTATTTTGAGTCAGCAAATCGTGATCTATGGGAAGTTCAGAGTGTTTTTTTAATACCGTCATGAGTATGAACAACTGCCGGACCGTTAGAACTTTGCAGTGTTGGTAAAGATCAAAGGTCGGATAGCGAATTGGGAAAAAACAACTGACTTTTAATATAGCTCTTTGAGCTCTCTCTAAATTAATTAAATATGATTTAGAGGAACCACCCCAGGTAGTGATGCAGTAGACTAGCAGAGACTGGCATAACGCGAAATAAACTAATTTAATTACTGAAGTATCGGATATATGTCTTAGATTTTTAAATATGTAAATTAATTTGCGGATTCTTTTAACTAAAGTTTCAATGTGTTGTTGGAAGCTGAGACGGTAGTCTATAATTATGCCGAGATATTTGATTGATTCAGTTTTTAGTAAAACAGGACAGCAGCAAAGGTTTGTGTTTAAATTACATGTGTGGGCTTTCAAGTTGAAGTTTGGTTGGTCGTGCCGTCTAAGGGAATATGCCATGTACTTCGTTTTATCTACATTTAGGGTAAGTAAGTTAGCATACAACCATTGATACACTGTATCGAAGCCTTGTTGGGCATAATGTTGAACCTCTTCCCACGTATCAGCATCGAATACCAATGCAGTATCATCCGCAAACGTTATGATCTTTCCGTTTTGCAGCTTAATATTACATAAATCATTAATATAAACTAAGAATAACGTTGGGCCGAGGATGCTGCCCTGAGGAACGCCGTATTGGTTAGGTAGTTCATCACTGATCCAATGATCTATTTTTGTAACTTGCGTTCGGTTGGACAAATAGTCTGTAAAAAGTTGAAGTGACTGACTTCTTACACCCATATTTTCTAATTTTTTTATCAAAATGTGAACAGATACTGTGTCAAATGCTTTAGCTAAATCGAGGTAAATGGCTAAGGTCTTTTTTTTACTATCTAGTTTATTGACTAAGTGATCAGTTAGTTCATGGACTGCTTCAGCTGTTGATCTACCAAAACGGAAACCAAACTGTGATGGAGATAAAAGGGAATTTTGTTCAAGATAATTAGTTAGTCTGGAATTCATTAATCTTTCTAATATTTTGGATAGCGTTGGGAGTATAGAGATTGGTCTATAATTGTTGACACAGTATCTGTCTCCGGATTTAAATATGGGTACAATTCTGGATTTCTTGAAGGCACATGGAAATACCCCGGAGGAAAAAGAGAGATTGCAAATGAATGTAAGTGGAGGAACAATAATATCAGCAAATCGTTTTAAGAAAAGTCCGGATATATTATCGACGCCAACTGCACACTCGTTTTTTAAATTAAGTATTAACGACCGTATTTCTTCTTCGTCGGTAGGTAGAAGAACTAAAGAATTTTTGAAAGAAATATTTGGTTGACTATAGGGTTCTGCATTGGGAAAATTATGAATTTGTGAAAGCAATTTATCTGATAATTTTTTACCTACACCTGCAAAAAATGAATTTACTGTATTAATTGAGTCAGTAGGATTTTCTGTTGAAATGAGCTGTGTGGATTGTTGTTTGGTTTTATTTGTGTATGTAATGTCTTTAATTGCTTCCCAAAGTTTTTTGTTATTTTTCCCTGCTTTTTTAATAAGGTCTTGCTCGTAACTTTGTCTAACTTTCTTTAAAACATCGTTGCAAGAATTCCTATACCTTTTGTAAATGCAAAGTGCTACTTCATCATTTGGATTCTTTAAGGTTTTAACATGTAGTTTATCACGATTTCGCATGCATCTAAGTAAGCCTGGTGTTATCCAGGGTTTCAAAATAATTTTACGTCTAGGTGTCGGGATTTGTTTTGTGTTATCTTTTATAGCTTGCCCTAGCGAGTTTACAAAAAAATTTGTTGCCTCATTTACATCTGACATGCTGTAAATCTTATTAAAGTCTATGTTCTTGACATCTGTTTCAAGTCCTTCGTTGTCTAATCGTTTAATGGTTTTGGGACCTTCGTTTTTTATTGGGGTGCGATTTAAAAATAGAATGACGCTATTGTGATCTGTAACCGTAGTTTGAGCCACATAACAGAGCGCCGATAATCTGGTCTTTAACATTATGTGATCTAGGCATGTGCGACTATGAGTAGGAATCGTGTGAGCTGGAAGCATACCATGGGAAGCGATTAGGTTAAGATATTCATAGGATCTATTGTCTTGAGAATTATCCACAATATCAATATTAATATCGCCAACTAAAATGATATTTTGAAAGGACGATAGCTTACTTAAACAATCATTGAGGGATAATAAAAAGTTATCTATATTTTTATGACTAGGGGGTCGATAGACAGCAACGATTACAGTGTTTGTGTTTATTTTTAAAGTAAGGCAATTTGAGTCCGCCATTTCCGGTTCATCAATATTGTACTGTTCTATATTTTTATAGTAAATGACCACGCCTTCATTTTGAGTTTGATTATTGGTTGTTGTGAATGAAATGGAAAGCTGACGGTAAACCAGCCAAGCCTGATAGTAAACAGACCCCGACAAATTTGAACATAATGCTCATGCAAGTAAATACAGATGTAAATTCAATGCATAAAAACTATGATACATCGAGTTGGTTCGTCGACAATGGTGCAACTAATCATGTCACCTGCCGGAACGACTATTTTTCTAGTTTTCAGCATTTTGAAGATAATCGTCAAGTGGTTACTGCTAATGGAGCTACTGTCAAAGCAATTGGCAAAGGTACTGTTGACTTGAAAACAGTTATTAATGGCAAGGAATCCAGAGTGACACTCTGTGATGTTTGGTATGTACCTGCTATTATGCGAAACCTATTCTCTGTACTGGCCACTCAAGACAGACTAAATAAAAGTGTTTTCATGTCTGAAAGGGAACACTGCTCGCTGAAAGTTGATGGAAAATAATAATAATAATAATAATCCATTTATTAAAGGCAACTAAGGCCCATAGATAAATACACAAAATAATCTTATACAATAATAAAACTAATACATACAAAAACCTTATTCTACAAGTTAACTACGTTGGGTCGGCGACGTAGAAAAGTTAGACTGACTGGCAAAAGGATCAAGAATGGTGGCTTATACAAGCTCAATGTAGAGACTGTTATAAAGTCAATACCTAATGTAAACATTTTGTCAACAGAAAACATATTACAACTGTATCACGAAAGGTTAGCCCATCAGAATAAAAAACATGTTAAAGGTGTTATAGAACGAAAACTAGGAATTAAAGTTCGACTAGATTCAGAATTATGTACTGGCTGTATTTATGGTAAAACACACAGACAGTCTTTCGGAACAAAAGTACGAGCTAAATTACCTGGAGAAATTTTACACGCTGATGTATGTGGTCCATTCCCTCCTTCTTTTAACAAATTTCGTTACTTCGTTTTATTCAAAGATGACTGCAGCAAGTACAGACACATTTATTTTGTTCGACAAAAATCAGAAGTTTACCTGAAACTCCGACAAATGTTACAAGAATGTAAAGTGGCTGGATACTCTGTTAAAGAATTTCTTAGCGATAACGGAGGTGAATTTGATAATGACAACGTCAGGTGCATTTTACAAGAAGCCGGAATTAGACAAAGGCTCACGATGCCCTATACACCTCAACAAAATGGTCTTAGTGAACGTGAGAATAGAACTTTAGTTGAAGCCGCTCGTACAATGATGCATGCTCACGAAGAACTACCGTTTGCTACATGGGCTGAATTGATAAATACGGCTGCGTATGTGTTAAACAGAACTGGTCCAACTTCAGAAAATGGAAAATCACCATTTGAATTGTGGTTTAAGAAGAAGCCAGCAATCAGTCACCTAAAAATAATTGGATGTGAATGTTATGCTCATATTCCTCAACAAAAAAGGAAAAAGCTATCTAAAAAGGCTGAGAAATGCATTCTTATTGGTTATGAGGGTGATGAAGGCTATCGCTTACTGAATAAACAAGGTAAACTCATAAGGTCAAGAGACGTTACATTTAATGAATCAGTATTGACTCCATTTGGTCAAAGTGATTCGGAAGAACAGCCTTCAGTCGAAATACACTTTCCACTTTCAGTACCACCGATGTGTGATGCAAGGGAGGATGATTGTGTCGAAAATAGCTTGGATGGCGCTGCAAGTAGCTCTGATGAGCTTAGTTCGACTTTGCCCCCCACATCGCCGGATTTGGTTGTGAGTCAGGAAATAGAAAGCCAAGATGACTCTACTGAACCATTACAAACGTCTTCAGAAGCATCAATGCCAGGATCACCTCCTTATGAAGACGCCTTAGAAGATGGTGATGATACTGAACGACCAAGAATCTCAGATGATATAGCTGAGATAGCCACTAGAATGACTCTAAGAGATAGAAGTCAAATACGACCACCTATTAGATTCGGAGATTATGTCATGATGTCAGATGAAATTTTTAATCGGATCAATGAACCTAAAACCTACAAAGAAGCAATGACTAGTACGCATAAAGATCAGTGGGTCAAAGCAATGGAAAGTGAGGTGAAGTCTTTAAAGGAAAACAAAACCTGGATAATGGTGGATCTTCCGAAAGACAGGAAGCCTATATCCTGTAAATGGATATATAAGATCAAAACCAATGCTGATGGCTCTCTAGATAAATTCAAAGCAAGACTAGTTGCTAGAGGATATACACAGAAAAAAGGCATCGACTATGATGAGACTTTCAGCCCAGTTGCTAAGATGTCGACAGTAAGATCAGTCATAAGCGTTGCTGCAAATGAAGGCCTAAAACTCACACAGTTTGATGTATCAACTGCTTTTCTCTATGGTTCATTAAGTGAAGAAATATATATGAATCAACCTGATGGCTACTCTGATGGATCTAACAAGGTCTGTAAACTCAAGAAAAGCTTGTATGGTCTCAAGCAAGCACCTCGGTGTTGGAATAAATGTATGGTGGATTATTTAAAAACCATTGGATTTAAACAATGCGATACCGACCCCTGCTTGTTTATAAGAAACCGTGCGAGTAATAAAATTATTCTTGCTCTCTATGTAGATGACGGCTTGGTCGCTGCAACAAATCAGGAAGATTCTGAAAAGTTAATGAGAGAATTGAAGAGAAGATTTAAAATCACGATAAAAGATGCATCCTATTTTCTAGGATTAGAAATAGAAGACCAGGACGGAAATATAAAAGTGTCGCAAAAGTACTATGCTCAGAAAGTTTTAGATCGCTTTGGTATGAGTGATTGCAAACCTGTTACCACTCCTATACAAAAAGATGGACTGCCAGATCTGGATAAAGAAGTGGTAGACCCTGCTTTATTTCCGTATAGAGAAGCTGTGGGAGCACTCGCATATCTGACCGTTGGAACCAGACCGGACTTAGCATATGCTGTAAGCGTTATATCCCGGAGTCTAGAAAACCCTTCTAAAGAAGACATCCAGAGGCTGAAACGTATCCTTAGATACATCAAAGGAACTTTTAACTATGGAATAGTTTTTAAAAAGAGCTGCAATGCTGGAATTCTAGAATGTTATAGTGATTCTGACCACGGTGGAGACCAAAGTACCGGACGTTCGACATCAGGCATATTATGCTTATACTCTGGAGGAGCAATATCTTGGACAAGTCGACGACAAACATGTGTTGCGATATCAAGCACTGAAGCCGAATTGGTTGCTGCCAGTGAAGCGTCTAGAGAGATTGTCTGGATCAAAAGACTCTTTGGTGAAATATCTAAATTAAAAGAAATACCTAAGCTAAAGGTTGATAATGATGCAGCCATAAAGATCTCACACAATCCAGAACTCCACAGAAGAACCAAGCATATTGCTATTAGACATTTCTATGTCAGAGAACTCGTTGCTAATGAAGAAATACGTGTAGAATACGTTCCCAGCGAGTTCCAACTAGCGGATTTACTGACTAAAGCATTACATAAGCCACGGATTGTATCAATCGCAAAACAAATTGGCTTGATACAGTAATAGGGTTGCCAAAAAGGGAGGATGTTAAGGAGTATGTTATACTACAACCTTATTAGTTTTGATAACCTTTTAAAAACATATACTGATGTATTGCTTAGCAACCGCTGTTATTAATAAAATTATATTTTTACATGTCACAACCACGAGTCTTATTTTATAATGATAAAATAGTTTTATCAGTGATGTACAAGTAAGTTCTGGCCCCCTATTCACAAACCCTCGGATTCGATAAGTCGTATGTCTATCTTGTTTTGCCATTACGAAAGCGAGCGAGATAGACATACGACTTTCCGAATCGAAATCGAATCCGAGCGTTTATGAATACGGGTGCTGAACTGAAACATTCTGTATAGAGAAGAATGCTCCAAATCCTTGAGTAGTTCGTATAGTCAGAAAAACAGCGAATCCATCTATATTACTATACTCTTTGAGAGAATCTTTAGTTCAACAACTTACTAGAAATTGAACTAGAATGAAAGTTGAGCACTTATCGGAGCCTCTCAACAAGTTGGTGTTACCATATGTGTGTATTTTGACTGCGATTAGAACAAAATTCTGTCAATCTGAAAAACACAAGATGTCAACATACTAATGTCAGTTGTGCTCTGGATGTTTTATTTGTGAGAAAGGAAATATTATTTGAGGCGTACAGAAGGTAGATAAACGTAAACGGATGAAACCAAAATCAAGAGTATAAGATGGGTAGCAGAAAAGAGAACTTAAAGAAATCATTGGGAATATCGGAGTACCCCTGGAGCTCAGGTACGGTAATCGATGAACAATAAAAACCAAGTATCACGTAAAAGAACACAACGAATATATCAGAGACCTTCGAAAACTTTAATAAATGAATAGCCGTTTTGATGATTTTAATCTTACGACTTCTAAATGTTATTGCACCCCAGGCGAAAACTCTTCTTGTATTTGAGCAAATGTTTATTTAAAATATATAATGTTATTGTAACTACGTTGTAGGTAGACATTTCAAACAACCTTGTTGACAAAATGTTAAAGTTACAATATGTAAAACAACTCTCAGACTGATTAAAAAATGGGTAAGGAAAAACTTGCAATATATTCTCTCTGCATTTATATATATGGTGTACAAACATATTATAAAATTAATAGTTTGGGCTTTTGATTATTTGGTAAACAGGCAACTTTAAAATAACTTAAATATGGACACTTCCGTTTATCAGGTACACCAATCACTAAATTATACAGTTTATATAGGTATGCAATGTAAATAATTGGATATAGATTCCATGTTGAAATTTATACTCTAACTAACATTCACTATACTTTATATCATTATATAATTTGTAGAGAAAGCATAACATAAGGAAAAATTTATTATTGTTATTTTAACTTCATTATAACTAGTTGGGGTTAGAGAAAGTTTTTATATTGTGTATGTTGATCTTGTAGGTACATAGAAAAATTTCGATAAGCCCCCCCCATATCGAATTTTTTGGGGGTATCCAAAATGTATGTAAAAAAAATATATGTATGCATTTTCATGCTATTTTTTTAAAATTATTTATTCATCATCTCAGCAGTCACCCCCTTTCTACCAGAAGAAACAGACATGTCTGTTCATTGAATGTAGCATTCTAAAACTAATGGCAACATTTAATTTATTTGTAGATGAAGAAGAAAATAGCACTTCACAACCTACCCAAGTAATTCGGAGGCCAACAGATGAGGCCCGACCCAGTGTAGCTGATATGCCTGGAACAAGTGGAAATGCTGGCAATACACCATCACTTGGTAGGTTCACTTCTTATCTCAAGTAATTGCTGTAATTTACATCAATTATGTATTTTTATGATAATCATTTATTACATTATGTTATCTATGGCATTTCTAACAGTATTGTGGGCATCTTTTGTCTTTATTATAATAATTAGTTTGTGGAGTGTGAAATTATGAGATTTGTTTCTGTGTTTTTATAAAATACTTGCGAGCGACCCTCTTTGCACGGCACCACCTATTGGGTAACATTATATCCTATCTTTCAAGCTGGAACCTATATATAGTCACAAAATTGTATTGAAATTGGTTGGGTGCTTTCGGATATTAGGGTATATGAACATCTAAATGTGACACGTGGTTTTTTATGTGTATACAAGCTGCACGGCATGCATAGCAATGCATTTTTTTTTTGTAAATTTCCCTGGTCTTTGTACAACAATAACAAGACGGAAGAAATCGCCGCCATCGAGGTAAACCGCGGCGAAAGTGATGTGACAATCGGATCTTGTTTGTGAGGCGAACATAGATAATACACGTTAGATATCGCACAAGATAGAGAGGTTTGGAAAGAGAAAGACAGGTTAACTAAAAAGAAAAATTAAAACAAATGTGCAAAATTTCATAATAATCGGTTCATTAGGATTTTAGAGTACAAACAAACAAATAACCGGTTCTTATTTAAAGACTGGATTTTTTTGTGAAATGATATGTGTATGTGTTGTTGTGTGTTGAAGTGGTTATTATTCACAGGTCACTCCTAGAATGGAATTTCATATGTTTGAAATAATATGACCAATTTCTCCTTCCAACAGTATAGTTATTCAGCGCCATTGCTTACAAAAACTGAGGGTTTTAACTTTCTTATGCCTTATCCGCTAGTAGTTGGCTGTATTTTCTTTACCTATGATTCAAGATTGTTCTGTTTTTAGTTGTCTATCCTATAAGCTGTTTTGCCCTATCTCTTCCATGGTACTCCCTTTCTTCTCCTAAAATTGTTTGTCCGAAAATCATTATCCATAACACGTTTGCTATAAACTTCAGTAACCATAATGTTCAAAATCCCGAAATTTTGTTTAACATAATTATCTTTAGTTCTAAAAGTATTCTGTCATAATATTGAGTACTATAATAATTGAATTTCCTAATTTTACATGACCTAAAGTCATATGTCCTAAGTATTGTGTTAAATAATGTGTATTATTCCGAATGTTCAATTATAATATTTTTTTTAGTTCTAAAACATTTGCTCAAATTTAGGTTTTAGTGACAGAAACGAATCGCTGTAAATCCGACTCCACGCAGTCTTGTCTGTTCTACCCCTAGAGTGTTATTTAAAATCGCGTAGGCGTGGAGGGGTGAGGCGGTCCGCGAGTTGAGGAGCAGGTGGTTGTAACACTCGCCGCCGCCGCTGAGGCTGGCCGGCTTTGCCGGCCAGCAAGCCGAAGCTGCGGTGGTGAGCGTTAAACCCATCTGCGACGATAAACTTGCGTGGGACCGCCGGAGCCTCGCAGCGCCGGAGCAGAGACAGAAACCATGCCTGCTGCATGTTGCATGCTTGCTTGCATGCTTCCTTGCATGCTGCATGCTTGCTTGCATGCTGCATGCTTGCTTGCATGCTGCATGCTTGCTTGCATGCTGCATACTTGCTTGCATGCTTACAAAAACCACATGTTCACAATCAACTACTTTATTGAGTACATGTATAATAGAGAAGTTCATAGCAAAAGCGTTGTTATTCAAATTGGTTCCAAGAATATTATTATTTTAAATAAACATTATGTAATTTGAATTTAGGACTTATAACTTTTATTTAAAACGGTTTTATATCATTTGTATATTATTGATTGTAGTATTTATGACAAACGGATTTAGGGCATTTTATATTTAGGGATTTCAATTTTATGGCATGTGATATTATGTGATATTAAATTCGGGTAAGTTATCATTCGGACAAACGATGATTAGGACAAAAACCGTTATGGCTCTTTAAATTATGGATAAAAAAGTTAGGTGACCCAATAGAGAACCCTCTTCCATACTTGAGCTTAGTTCAAAATAACAAAATGTATTAACCAACACCAAAATATCTGCAATTCTATTAAGAAATTGTAATGATTTTGGATAAATGTTTGGATGTATTGCATTTAAGACTGATTTTACTGAATAGTAATATTACCACATTTTATTAAAATGTTGAATTAGTTTGTCATATTTAACAGAATTAATGAGATGTGGGTTAGTTAATTTTCGCAAAACGTAAGTCCGCTTGTATTGTTGACTACCAATGTTTGAATTTTTATTAATAGGCTATGTTTACTTCCAAAGATGAAATACCGTGAACGTAACGTGAAATAATTTAAAAACGCCTCTATAACTGTAAAACTTATTATGTATTGATGAATTGTATTCATCGTTTAAACATATGTACCTAGATGATTCGTGGTGGAGGGAACCGACTGGAAGCCAGCCTGTTCGTCCTGGTAGCGCGGGTGGGTATTTACAGAGCTGTTAAGTTACAACTCATGTTTATAAGTTATGTAGATTTTGTACGAGGCTTATATAGCTTTTTGGCCATATAGAGAAGTGTTAAAGTACCAGTAAGAAGAAAACGCCACAAAATTAACTGAGGAATTTTGACATCCCTTTTTCGCAACTGAACAACTTTAACATTTTTCATGCATGTTTATTTATATAATTAAAATAAACAAAACCGTATATGAAGTATAAAACATCGACGTCTATGCGCAAATATTGACCTTTAATAACTAAGCATAGACATAATTCTAGATCGCCAGCGCAGGATTTTTTTACCAACGAAAAAAAAAAGAGCAGGTTCTCAACTCGACTCTTATACCTATATATTTTGTTTTGATTCACGTAAAGGTTTGCTGTTCGATCCTTGAGATGTTATTTTCATTTTTTTCTTAGATCATTTTTCTCATACGTAGTTGTTAGACACCTATCCTTTACTTAGCATACCTACATAAATACCTATCTTATAGTAGTATTGTATTGTATAGCGGGCTGGTTTCCGCAGCTCCACGTCTAAAGCGTGTATTTTGCGTACGGTCTTATAGTAGTAATAATAGTTTTATTTTTATTTTACTAGGAGCGCAACAATCGCAGACGACCTCGCCTACCACTGTGCGGAAACAACAGGCTAAGATGGACCGCGCTCTGTTCTGGTCGATCATCAATAACACTCCAAGACCATCAAACGCTGGAGTCACACGGTAATGTTTTCTTCGGATTTTATAGAATAGTTCTAAGTACCAGATTTTCTTTTAAAGCAGTTCTGCAAAATCTCCGCAAGTAGCAGAGGCAGATATCAATGCAAGTTTAATAAAATAACGTCTACGCAACGCTATCGCAGCGTGTTCACGGCGTCAACGCGTCAACTAAGGCTTAATGTCGAATTTCACCAATCAACATCTGCTTAGCCTTTTGCAACCGATGTTCAGGTCGGCTTCCAGTCCAACCGGATGCAGTTGAATACTAGTATTTTACAGGGAGCGATTGAAATAAGAATTTCACTAATGAAAGAACGTTACTTAGCACAAAACGTCCAAGGGCCGTACGGTGTTTTTTTGATGTCCCTTAGGTCTAGGGTATGAATGTAACCATATCAAATAACCAACTGACATATTAATGTGTTTTCATACAAAATAACTCGACAAAGTCAAAAACCTTTAAACGAGAAATATAACAACATCACATTTTCTGCATGTTCGTGTTCGTTAACTGGCGCTGTCAGTTTTGACTAGTCATCTTTTATTTATTAGCTGCCACGGTTTATTTTAATTACTTTATTTTTTTATTACTGATTTAATTTTTACTCTGGAGGCTCTTAACTTGCCCGTATTTCTAAATCGTTCTCACATATTTGTAATTCTTAACATGAATGATGTAACCAAGATTTTGTAACATATTTTGATTTAAAAGAGTGTCCATGGAGTTTCTTGCCCATTCTTCTCCATAAAGATCTACGCTTTGGAATGGGCACCTACGGTACTTTCACAAGTTATTATGCCTTGTGACTGGGACTGTAGCTTTGCGTTTGTTTTTTTTTTTTTTTTGACTTTCAAAAGTGCCTGTAATGGTCTAATTGAAATAAATGCTCATAGTTTGAGTTTTGAGTTTGATGTCGGGATCGGTGGAGACAAACCCCGCCTACTTAATGTTTGTTACCCCAATACTTGCAAAGTCTGACTACAGAAGAGGGACTATCACAAATGCGCGAAGTAAACGTTACGTAATTTAGTTATCATGAAAGTCGGGTTCGAAACTCCTTTGAGTATTTTTTGCTATTCCTCATTGCTTCGCCATTTTAGCCATATAAACCCACTTGAAAAAAATCAACCTGTATAGTTGTATTTTCATTGAATCGTTCGATTTTACGTTACACTTACGTGCTAGAGTCTCAAAAGCATTGTCCCCTCAGATCCAGGATATTGGACGTGCCCTTAGCGTACGTGACGGGACGTGAGTTGACGGGGCCTACCCTCCAGCCGCGCACCCCCTTGCGCGAGCCGCGTCGCCACGAGCGCCCGAACGGGACGTCAGACATACAGCGCCTGCTGGCGTTCAAGAAGCTGACGCGCAACCTTAACAGCTTGTCGCAATACAAAATGCAGCCGACGACCTCGCGGCGTTAGTAACCTTTACCTTACTTTATGAGAGCGATGGTGACCCAGTGGAAACGGCCATGACTTCCGTGTTGTAAGTTCAAATTTGAAACCAGGCCCCTTATTCACAAACGCTCAGATTCGATTTCGATTTGATAAGTCGTATGTCTATCTTGTTTTGGCATTACAAAAGCGAGCGAGATAGACATACGACTTTCCGAATCGAAATCGAATCCGAGCGTTTGTGAATACGGGGGCTGGACAGAGAGAAAACCAGATACTTCTTGACTCATCAGAATCTGCAAAGCCTTTTTCCAACTATATTGATAGTCGTCTCGGTCGTCCAATCGACCGCAGCTGGTAAACCAGAATTTTATATGGCTCCTGACTCCGAGTGCCGATCTGACTTCCACAAACTAGTTAGTACTGGGTAATACAATACCCAAGCATAGGTATAGCAGGCAAGCAGGATAGGCAGGCACTTGAATATTTGTAATTTATTTCATCACCACTGGTTTAAAAACAGTGAAGGAAAACATCTTCAGGAAAACGACTCGTTCGATGTAGAACGAAAAATTCAAAGAATTGATTCTCTTACAGAGAGGAGGCTTATTTATGCTGGTATATTCTTTCGGTCAGGCACGGATAGCTTACGAACTAAATGGCTTTATAAACAAAAGAATAACAACAAGATAACTAATTCACGCTATTGTTCACTGTTCTTAGACACATTGATGATTAGCGCAAAAATATAAGTAGGTATGTACTTTCAATGAAACTAAGCTTAATTGTGATCACAGGTAGTTTCGCAGGCAGTGCCGGTTGCTCTCGAAGCTCGCTGTTCACGCCGACGTTGCCGGCAGCGTCTTCTAACGCGAGGCCGCCTAGGACTTACAACAACTGTTGCAGCCGGTCGCAGCCAGGCAGAAGCTCCCTGCCGGCTGGGTACACGAGGACTGGTATGTGCTAAGACATTACTAGCTTACAACTGTTACTCTGTTGCAATACAATTTTACTCTTTTTTTTCTAATTTTTGTTGGTCTAAAACCTCTTCGCATTAGTGCCTTTTTAATTAAACCGGTTTGGCACATATCGGTTGGATGGTTTCAAAGTCTATAATAACGAACGAACACAGGTGGAAACATTTTACATACACCGTGTAAATCACCTCATCACGAAGCCGTCAACCAAGCATTTTGTACATGAAACTAAGTAACTTTACGTAAAAATTATTGCTGGGAAACGACTTTTTTTTGGGGGTTGTAAAATCATGTTTTGTGGTAGAACTCAGTGTAACGCACTTAAAACATTGCGCTGATTGACGGATTGAATAGTACGGGGGTCGTGGAGGTGTTTAAAGTGAAAATCTCATTAAAAACTTGTATTTAAAAAAATACTCGTCAAAAAGTTGGAACTTTGACCCCTAATATCTCCATAACTAGAAGGTTCCCAGGTATGGTGTAGAACAAAAAAATTATCGCAAAGACAGGGAAAACCAGTGCCTTTCGGCTTCGTTAAGAGGTGTTTTACACCCTTTATATGTATAGATCGAGAGATACTCTGTGTCGCATATTAATTTGGTAGATTTACCTCATTTTCGGTTCGCCGATGTACGTTCCGTTATTAGTAGAGCAGCAAAGCTAGCCCGAACCACTAACCACACATATTACACTTTTATTTAGCTTGTTTTCGAGCGGTGTTTATACCAATGCCGATTAGTTAACACCGCTCGGCATACACACTCGCTGAATTTCGATCGGGTCGGCTCAACACAAGTCGGGCTGAGCTTAGTGACATCTGCTTGCACCAAGAATGGAAGAGACGGGATCAATCGAGCTAAACATAACATAACTAAGCATTTACCTCTACGAATTACAGGCAAAATTCATTTATAGTGCGGCAAGTAGAAGCTTTAATAGCATGTGTAAACAGCATGATTTTGATGCATTCATAACGAGTGTGTCCTCGGCCAGAAAGTGCCTGAGCCGTAGCTTTTTTAATTAAGATTTTGGTTCTTCAGGTTTTTATTCTTGTATTGAATGTTGCATCTAAAATGTGAAATTAGCTTAAGCTTGGAGGTTATACTGTATTTTTTTTTGTAGCTGTGTTTTTGTGTTGTTCGCACCCTATCTTCATATTCTGTTTTTAGAAGTGAGGACTTTTAATTGGCTGTCCGTCTCATATACTAGTTTTTTTATCTGCTTTTTCATAGCTGTTGTCTTCCATAGATAATAAATAAATAAATAAAAAAGACCAGTTTATGCGGATCTCTCATTATTCGGGAAACCTATACAAAGCGAGGCCATGTTATACTGGACATTCGTTGTCAAGGACAGACGTTTCTGTTATCTGTCAAAATACTATACATTCTTAAGGTGGAGCGCGAAATTCAAATTTGAGAATATGCGAATCATATTTTAATCAACATACAACCTGAAACTGACCTGCAAATTGCAAAAAACGTAAGAAAAACTGAATTTCGCGGGCCACCCTGTCGTGCACCTTAACGAGAATGCTGGTCGGTGCTTACTCAGTGCGTAATTTAGCTGTGGTCTTGCTGGTAGACATTATTTCTGATACTATAGCCAGAGAATTTCCACTCATTAGCCAACCCGCCCGACGTCCTGCCGGTGCCGGAGCCCCAGCCGGCCTCCAGCTCCCGCTACCGCTCGGGCTCGCGCGCGGCGCCCGACATCGACACCAGCCCGCCGGCTCCCCACCAGCGCTACTACGTCAATGTGGATCATTCTGACGACGGTAAGGCTGCTGTGATCTTTTACTAACATGATGGGGTCGGCTTCCGGGCTAAGACGCGCTTGCCTACGTTGATCTGTAGATGGGTGACCACCCATTCCATATCGAGTTTCCTCCGTGCCTCGGAAAGCACGTTAAGCCGTTGGTACCACTATTTTACACGGAGTGACTACATATCTGACCTCTCTCTCGATAACCCCAGTCATTGGGTAAAACGATGCCCCTGACTGGTTTTCAGACTCTCGGCTTTTGACTACCCATAACGACTGTGAAAGATCTACACGACAGCCATATGTATTTAGAAATAAACTGAAGTCGGAATAAAAGCTCTAAACTTATTTTGTACTAGCTGACCCATGCAACCGTATGTGTCTCATTTTCCCCGTTTTTGCAACGTTTTTCATTGATGCTCAGCTCCTATTGGTCGTAGCGTGATGTTATGTAGTCTATCTATAGCCTTCCTCGATTATTGGGCTAACCAACACTAAAACATTTTTTTTATAATTCGTAGATTCCTGAGATTAGCAAACAAACAATAAACACTTCAGCTTTATAATATTAGTATAGATGATATGCAACTTGTAACGTGGACGTTTGTTTTAGATGTGGAGGCGGTGCCTGACGCACCACCAGCGGCCGAGCAGACAGATGATAACAATGTGGACAATGAAGATGAGAATAATGAAAGTTAGTTATTTACGACTGAGGATGAACCCATCTCACTCTTTTGCCCTCGGCTTTTCTCTAGTTATAGTCGATTTTCACGGGATCACTTTAAATATAGGGTGACGTAATTAGTGACCGATACTTAAACACGTGATTATACTCATGATAACAAACAACTTCTTTAAACAAACATTTTTTTATACTCATACTCTTTTATTACAATAATACAACAGCCGTATGAAATACGCGCGCGCGCGCTCCTGTGGCCTATCAGCTTGTGATAAAAGCGAATGAGTATAAATAAAAATAGTGCGTGGAGTGCCTCCACGCGGAAGAAGTGAAACTTCGTAATACTACACGCATGCGTTCGAGTGCCACGCATTCACTCTCGTTATTTTATTGAGCTTTTAAATAATATTTTATTGTTTCATTGTTGTAGGTACTCTTTTTATTACATAAGTTTATCGAGGTTATTCTACTCATGGAAATTGAGCGAAGGCTGGTCACACCGAAGAGTCAAATGCATGACTGTTTGCACGCCATCTTGCGTACCTAGTAGAACTACGTCGTCACAAATCTTGTAATAGCGACATCACTTAGTGGGTAATAGAAAATATTCCCCCTCCATGAAAACGTTAAACTTGTTGGAAGTCGCATAAGAAGTTTCACTACAAAAAAATGTTTCTTCGGGAAAGTTGTTTGTTATCATGAGTATAATCACGTGTTTAAGTATCGGTCACTAATTACCAGTCACCATATATAGCCTATGACGCTATGAAACTCGGAGATAATGTAGCTTCTCATTAGTGAAAGGATTTTCGTAATCGCATCAGTTGTTCCGAAGATTACCTCCTAAATCTACCATTTACTTCTTTATAATATCAGAATGGATCACAATGACATATCAGTAAAGTCCAAAACTTTCCGGCCTACACACATTTGATTAATCAGAGGTACAAAACTATCATGTCACAAAATTACTGAAGTTTTCTCTAGTTACCCACAGTAAAAAAGTAATATTTTTGTTCTATACAGTCTCCTTTATTTAAATCCACTTCTGTTTGAATGTTAATCCTGAATTTTATAGATGATTCCGTAAACTTTTGGACCATGCCATGTAAGAGTCACATCTATAACAAACTAGCTGTCCCCGGCATGCGTTGCAATGCACTTTTTACCTACCCTATCTATCTACCTTACCCTACCTACCCTATCTACCTACCCTATCCTACCTACCCAATCTACTTACCCTACCCTACCTACCCTACCCTACCTACCTACTCTAAGTAATATTTTTATTCTATACAGTCTCCTTTATTTAAATCCACTTTTGTTTGGATGTTAATCCTGAATTTTATAGTTGATGCTGGAAACTTTTGGACCATGCCATGTAAGAGTCACATCTATAACAAACTAGCTGTCCCCGGCATGCGTTGCAATGCACTTTTTACCTACCCTATCTATCTACCTTACCCTACCTACCCTATCTACCTACCCTATCCTACCTACCCAATCTACTTACCCTACCCTACCTACCCTACCCTACCTACCTACTCTAAGTAATATTTTTATTCTATACAGTCTCCTTTATTTAAATCCACTTTTGTTTGGATGTTAATCCTGAATTTTATAGTTGATGCTGGAAACTTTTGGACCATGCCATGTAAGAGTCACATCTATAACAAACTAGCTGTCCCCGGCATGCGTTGCAATGCACTTTTTACCTACCCTATCTATCTACCTTACCCTACCTACCCTATCCTACCTACCCAATCTACTTACCCTACCCTACCTACCCTACCCTACCTACCTACTCTAAGTAATATTTTTATTCTATACAGTCTCCTTTATTTAAATCCACTTTTGTTTGGATGTTAATCCTGAATTTTATAGTTGATGCTGGAAACTTTTGGACCATGCCATGTAAGAGTCACATCTATAACAAACTAGCTGTCCCCGGCATGCGTTGCAATGCACTTTTTACCTACCCTATCTACCTACCCTATCTACCTACCCTACCTACCTACCCTACCTACGGGTGCGTACCATTTGACATAATAACAAAAGTTCTAACGATCACATGACCTAATTTCATTTAATATAATTTTTCTTTAGTATAACGATGAAATGATATAATGAATTATTGATATAATTTCAGTTTACCTTTTTAATTTTATATGGTTTAATAAACATTTTCTATAATGCACATTTGAACTAATATTCAGGTAGTATAATATTTAGTTAGTATATTATTCCTCATAAATTCCTGCGTTAGAGCCGCTATATAGTTGGTGAATCATGTGGGTTAGGTTAGGTTAGAACCATGACCATTAGCGCACGAAGGCGAGCGAGCGTGCCGCGGCAGCGGCCGCCGAGTGCCAGATCCCCCCCCCCTATTGTGGGTGAACCATCTGGATTAGGTTAGGTCAGAACCAATACCATTAGCGCCAGATCCATTCATTCTATTGTTGGTGAATCATTTGGGTTAGATGAGGTTATAACAGTATGATGTTTTCTATTATTTACTTTTTCACTACAGATTTTGGGCAGAAAATAAGTAAATATGAAAATTAGGTCAACTGAACGTTATACTAAGTGTTATTAGAGCAAAAGAAGTTTATATGAAATGAAATATTAGATCACATGAAATTAGTTTATTTGTTTTTATAGCATATGAAAATTATATCATGTGAACTTTATTTCAAGTGATAATATATTATCTGTTATTATGGCATATATTACACACCCCCTACCTACCTACCTACCCTATCCTACCTACCCTACCCTACCTACATACCTTACCCACCCTACCCTACCTTAAACCTTCCCTGGACTACGACAAACATATTAAAACCAAAATCAGCTAAATCGGCCCAGCCGTTCTTGAGTTATAAAATTACAACGAAAAGTGGCATTGATTTTTATATAGGTATATTGATACCATATCTATTTTCTGTCCTTCAATATTGTCTAGCCCCAACACACAACGCATCAGCCGAGTCGATACCTCTAGAAGAAGAGGTGATGGAGGTAGACGCCCCGACAGATGAGCCCGACACGGTCCCCGTCGCAGACGTCGAGACCGACGCTACGGAGCCCAATGTCAGCAACGAAAGCAATGCCGTACGTATCTGTTCGCGTAGCGAATTAATAGCGAAGTTTTACGATATCTCTACAAGAAGATGTGATGGAAGTACACGCCGCAGATGCAGACAGAAACGGCTCCCGTCAAGAACGAAGTTACTCGTTATTCATACTATATCACGTAATCGACCCAAAGTATTTGGTTTTTTGACACTCCAAATGCACAGCGAGAATGCTATGATCGTTTTTTCGTGGCTTTCACGTTAACCTTACCCCGAGTTCGCGTCGCTTTGCATGAGTTAATATCTATAACCTTATGTATACCCATATAAAACGCTACAGGTTTCTTTCCAGGTGGCCACAAATTCTGATGAGAATGTCGAGACTTCGCAGCAACAATCTCCCTTCCATGGCATTAAGAGGAAACGGGAAAGTAAGTTGGAACGTAGAAAATGTTCAGTAAATAACGACGGCCGTAAATATAATTGCATAACGAATTTTAATAAATTATATCAATCAGAACTATATATAAATATGTTTATTTTTTCAATATTTCAGCAACTGATGAAAATGCAGAACCGTATTCTGTTCAAGAGTTCAATCAAGTGAGTGATTGTTTTTATTGTATGGTGAAAAAAAGTCATTTGAAATGGGGAACTATATTTCTTGTCACCAAAATTTATATTTGTCATCAAAGTTGTATCACCTAATAAATAGATCTATCGCCACGAAATATTTTCGTTCTCAGATAAATAAAAAGTATTCCCAGGTATGAATTATCAAATAAATGTTGATATATGTGTAAAATAAGAGATAAATTACCAATAAAATTTTAGTGCATTAGATGAATATAAACTTCATTCTTATCTATAATAATAGTTTTATTACATAATGACTTTGTGCTCAGAATGGTAGATCTGTCACCAAATAAATAGATCAGTTCCTTATTTCTATGAAGAAATGCCTAATACGAAACATAGGGCACATCAACTCGGTTAGGTTACTTTAAACCCTGCAGAGAGAAATAGGAGCCCCGCGTAGCGGGGCTCCGTCGACTACGCCTTAGTTTGGACCTGTGGTTTGGAGTTTTATGTAAACATTTTTACATTGTTTGATGATTCAATTTTCGTGACACTTCTATTATTTTGAAACCTAATAAAATTACTTGATGATTGATATTATTTCCAAGTAATTCTTAATTAATATTTTGGTAAGCGTTTTGATATTATTTGATGATTCCATTTAGGTGACAGATCTACTATTTTGGGAACAAATATTATTTATTAGGTTAATAAAAATGCATTTATTAGGTTATTGATAAAATCAATAAAAAAAAAACAGGTTCAATTATGACCATTTCAAAGGGTATCCTTTGAAATGGTCATAATTGAACCTGTTTTTTTTTTAGAGAGAAAATCATCTCATTAAAACTTTTTATCATATTTCATTTATCACGTGGCGTGCCTAAGCGCCAAAATACGGCAAAACTACAAGCAGACTTTTCAGAAACCCTAACATCATGAAGGTAATAAGGACAAGCCAAGCTTGTGGCTTGTATGAAAGTACCGCCACTATTTAGACCATGTATTGTCTTTGGACATTTCGAATATACCTTTTCTTGCCTTCCTAGCACGTCAGCCAAAAGTACTGCCATAAGATTTTTCCGCAATCTTTTTAAAACACCTCTAAACATAATACAGCTTGTATCAAATAGGTGTGGTCATATTTTAGGGGTGTCGGACAGACTACAGACCACCAAACTGAATAACTTTCTGTAAAGGACAACACAGCGTAATCGCCGGTCGAAAAAGAATTGGTTCCCATGCAAAATTTCAATACCTACTTGATCCAAATGTCTGATACTCATTGTATAATTGCATTATGCGAACGGCACAAAGACGTACGTA
Organism: Cerastis leucographa; assembly: GCA_963082945.1. Lineage (NCBI taxonomy): Eukaryota > Metazoa > Arthropoda > Insecta > Lepidoptera > Noctuidae > Cerastis > Cerastis leucographa. The sequence goes on along the minus strand of OY720385.1, from coordinate 15,588,579 downwards.
CGTTTCCAATCTTACAATCCGTCCGACTTACTGTGCACCTGCACGCGTAGCATGACCACTGTAGAAACGAGTTTTGTCTACGGTAGAAACGACATAATGACAGATAGACAATTTATTTTTTTAGACAGATAGAGACTCCACATAGTCCACACTATGTGGAGTGTGAGTGGCAGAATAGTGTGAACTGTGTGTATCCATAAAATACCTATTGCGGCGTGGATCGCCAACCCCACTCATCGCCGCCGTAGGACCGATCTCGATGAGGGGGATTGGCGATCCACGCCGCTGTGTACAGCGCTTTTGAACTCAGGGCAACAACTTCCCAGTCGCCACCCAATGGCAACTGGGAATTTTTATACCCGATTATATGGATTGCCCCCAGATGGGCGGGGGCAATACATGTGGGTGCGACTGGGAATCCGACACCGGTTAAACTCACGCCTTTTTCCAATTGGGGTAGGCAGAAACCACAGAACGCCACCTACTACGATTACATACTCCTTGTGCCTCGTCCACGTTCATACATCTGCTCATACACGCACGCCGGTTGCGAGTACTACGCACCTGGGGGGTTACTATGACGCTTAAAACATTATTGTTCCATTCCTATTCCAGAGTGGGAAAGAGATGGAGCTAGACGACCTGTATAGCTCCATCTCTTTTTCACTCTGAAATAAAAATGGAACAATAATGTTTTAAGATTCGATCTTTCTAAATAACATGAACACAAGGTGACATTAAGGTCTTATGTCCTTCTAGGGTGTCACCTCCCGGCGTTACTTACATCTACCTTGTAAATACCTTTTGTTAGTCGCCTTTCACTCATTCTCTCCCCATGACCAAACCATCTAAGAATGTCCTTTAGCTTCATTTAAACCACAACGTTTTCGTATAGCCTTATTCATCACTTTATTGATCAGTCACATCACAGTGTCCACAGTACAGTCTGGTCGGTATCATTACCCTCCTAATGTCGTTTACACTTGTCCGTTTACTGCAGAGTCTCCTACGCTTGCTGGAGTGCCCGGTGTGCCTAGAGTGGATGGAGCCGCCCATCTCGCAGTGCCGCCGCGGCCACCTGGTGTGCAGTCGCTGTCGCACGCGACTTGCGTCTTGCCCCGTGTGTCGCACTACTTTCTCCTCAGTGCGCAATAGGGCTATGGAAGGGGTATGTGTTTTTAATATGACTTTATGTAGCTACTTCATCAGTCTTTGGCAGTCTGAAGACAGCTTAAATTGATGTCTAAAAATTCGGTGATGGAGCTAATGATTTAATCTTTTTCTAACTCTTAAAATTATCCTTTTTAAGTATTCAAGTCCGGCGTAAATCTCGCGTTATAACGCTTGGTCGGATGGGGAAGCACATCAGTAGCAGTTTCTCTGTTCGCAGGTGGCGGAGATGCTGCGCTACCCGTGCCGGCACGGCTGCGGCCGCGAGGTGCGCCTGCGCAGGCGCGCGCCGCACGAGGCGTCCTGCGGCGCGCGCCGCTACCACTGTCCCGCGCCGCCCTGCGCCAGGCACCCGCCCCTCGCGCACCACGAGCTGGCGCATCACTTCCAGGTAACATGACCGTGCCGGCACAGCGCCGCTACCACTGTCCCGCGCCGCCCTGCGCCAGGCACCCGCCCCTCGCGCACCACGAGCTGGCGCATCACTTCCAGGTAACATGACCGTGCCGGCACAGCGCCGCTACCACTGTCCCGCGCCGCCCTGCGCCAGGCACCCGCCCCTCGCGCACCACGAGCTGGCGCATCACTTCCAGGTAACATGACCGTGCCGGCACAGCGCCGCTACCACTGTCCCGCGCCGCCCTGCGCCAGGCACCCGCCCCTCGCGCACCACGAGCTGGCGCATCACTTCCAGGTAACATGACCGTGCCGGCACAGCGCCGCTACCACTGTCCCGCGCCGCCCTGCGCCAGGCACCCGCCCCTCGCGCACCACGAGCTGGCGCATCACTTCCAGGTAACATGACCGTGCCGGCACAGCGCCGCTACCACTGTCCCGCGCCGCCCTGCGCCAGGCACCCGCCCCTCGCGCACCACGAGCTGGCGCATCACTTCCAGGTAACATGACCGTGCCGGCACAGCGCCGCTACCACTGTCCCGCGCCGCCCTGCGCCAGGCACCCGCCCCTCGCGCACCACGAGCTGGCGCATCACTTCCAGGTAACATGACCGTGCCGGCACAGCGCCGCTACCACTGTCCCGCGCCGCCCTGCGCCAGGCACCCGCCCCTCGCGCACCACGAGCTGGCGCATCACTTCCAGGTAACATGACCGTGCCGGCACAGCGCCGCTACCACTGTCCCGCGCCGCCCTGCGCCAGGCACCCGCCCCTCGCGCACCACGAGCTGGCGCATCACTTCCAGGTAACATGACCGTGCCGGCACAGCGCCGCTACCACTGTCCCGCGCCGCCCTGCGCCAGGCACCCGCCCCTCGCGCACCACGAGCTGGCGCATCACTTCCAGGTAACATGACCGTGCCGGCACAGCGCCGCTACCACTGTCCCGCGCCGCCCTGCGCCAGGCACCCGCCCCTCGCGCACCACGAGCTGGCGCATCACTTCCAGGTAACATGACCGTGCCGGCACAGCGCCGCTACCACTGTCCCGCGCCGCCCTGCGCCAGGCACCCGCCCCTCGCGCACCACGAGCTGGCGCATCACTTCCAGGTAACATGACCGTGCCGGCACAGCGCCGCTACCACTGTCCCGCGCCGCCCTGCGCCAGGCACCCGCCCCTCGCGCACCACGAGCTGGCGCATCACTTCCAGGTAACATGACCGTGCCGGCACAGCGCCGCTACCACTGTCCCGCGCCGCCCTGCGCCAGGCACCCGCCCCTCGCGCACCACGAGCTGGCGCATCACTTCCAGGTAACATGACCGTGCCGGCACAGCGCCGCTACCACTGTCCCGCGCCGCCCTGCGCCAGGCACCCGCCCCTCGCGCACCACGAGCTGGCGCATCACTTCCAGGTAACATGACCGTGCCGGCACAGCGCCGCTACCACTGTCCCGCGCCGCCCTGCGCCAGGCACCCGCCCCTCGCGCACCACGAGCTGGCGCATCACTTCCAGGTAACATGACCGTGCCGGCACAGCGCCGCTACCACTGTCCCGCGCCGCCCTGCGCCAGGCACCCGCCCCTCGCGCACCACGAGCTGGCGCATCACTTCCAGGTAACATGACCGTGCCGGCACAGCGCCGCTACCACTGTCCCGCGCCGCCCTGCGCCAGGCACCCGCCCCTCGCGCACCACGAGCTGGCGCATCACTTCCAGGTAACATGACCGTGCCGGCACAGCGCCGCTACCACTGTCCCGCGCCGCCCTGCGCCAGGCACCCGCCCCTCGCGCACCACGAGCTGGCGCATCACTTCCAGGTAACATGACCGTGCCGGCACAGCGCCGCTACCACTGTCCCGCGCCGCCCTGCGCCAGGCACCCGCCCCTCGCGCACCACGAGCTGGCGCATCACTTCCAGGTAACATGACCGTGCCGGCACAGCGCCGCTACCACTGTCCCGCGCCGCCCTGCGCCAGGCACCCGCCCCTCGCGCACCACGAGCTGGCGCATCACTTCCAGGTAACATGACCGTGCCGGCACAGCGCCGCTACCACTGTCCCGCGCCGCCCTGCGCCAGGCACCCGCCCCTCGCGCACCACGAGCTGGCGCATCACTTCCAGGTAACATGACCGTGCCGGCACAGCGCCGCTACCACTGTCCCGCGCCGCCCTGCGCCAGGCACCCGCCCCTCGCGCACCACGAGCTGGCGCATCACTTCCAGGTAACATGACCGTGCCGGCACAGCGCCGCTACCACTGTCCCGCGCCGCCCTGCGCCAGGCACCCGCCCCTCGCGCACCACGAGCTGGCGCATCACTTCCAGGTAACATGACCGTGCCGGCACAGCGCCGCTACCACTGTCCCGCGCCGCCCTGCGCCAGGCACCCGCCCCTCGCGCACCACGAGCTGGCGCATCACTTCCAGGTAACATGACCGTGCCGGCACAGCGCCGCTACCACTGTCCCGCGCCGCCCTGCGCCAGGCACCCGCCCCTCGCGCACCACGAGCTGGCGCATCACTTCCAGGTAACATGACCGTGCCGGCACAGCGCCGCTACCACTGTCCCGCGCCGCCCTGCGCCAGGCACCCGCCCCTCGCGCACCACGAGCTGGCGCATCACTTCCAGGTAACATGACCGTGCCGGCACAGCGCCGCTACCACTGTCCCGCGCCGCCCTGCGCCAGGCACCCGCCCCTCGCGCACCACGAGCTGGCGCATCACTTCCAGGTAACATGACCGTGCCGGCACAGCGCCGCTACCACTGTCCCGCGCCGCCCTGCGCCAGGCACCCGCCCCTCGCGCACCACGAGCTGGCGCATCACTTCCAGGTAACATGACCGTGCCGGCACAGCGCCGCTACCACTGTCCCGCGCCGCCCTGCGCCAGGCACCCGCCCCTCGCGCACCACGAGCTGGCGCATCACTTCCAGGTAACATGACCGTGCCGGCACAGCGCCGCTACCACTGTCCCGCGCCGCCCTGCGCCAGGCACCCGCCCCTCGCGCACCACGAGCTGGCGCATCACTTCCAGGTAACATGACCGTGCCGGCACAGCGCCGCTACCACTGTCCCGCGCCGCCCTGCGCCAGGCACCCGCCCCTCGCGCACCACGAGCTGGCGCATCACTTCCAGGTAACATGACCGTGCCGGCACAGCGCCGCTACCACTGTCCCGCGCCGCCCTGCGCCAGGCACCCGCCCCTCGCGCACCACGAGCTGGCGCATCACTTCCAGGTAACATGACCGTGCCGGCACAGCGCCGCTACCACTGTCCCGCGCCGCCCTGCGCCAGGCACCCGCCCCTCGCGCACCACGAGCTGGCGCATCACTTCCAGGTAACATGACCGTGCCGGCACAGCGCCGCTACCACTGTCCCGCGCCGCCCTGCGCCAGGCACCCGCCCCTCGCGCACCACGAGCTGGCGCATCACTTCCAGGTAACATGACCGTGCCGGCACAGCGCCGCTACCACTGTCCCGCGCCGCCCTGCGCCAGGCACCCGCCCCTCGCGCACCACGAGCTGGCGCATCACTTCCAGGTAACATGACCGTGCCGGCACAGCGCCGCTACCACTGTCCCGCGCCGCCCTGCGCCAGGCACCCGCCCCTCGCGCACCACGAGCTGGCGCATCACTTCCAGGTAACATGACCGTGCCGGCACAGCGCCGCTACCACTGTCCCGCGCCGCCCTGCGCCAGGCACCCGCCCCTCGCGCACCACGAGCTGGCGCATCACTTCCAGGTAACATGACCGTGCCGGCACAGCGCCGCTACCACTGTCCCGCGCCGCCCTGCGCCAGGCACCCGCCCCTCGCGCACCACGAGCTGGCGCATCACTTCCAGGTAACATGACCGTGCCGGCACAGCGCCGCTACCACTGTCCCGCGCCGCCCTGCGCCAGGCACCCGCCCCTCGCGCACCACGAGCTGGCGCATCACTTCCAGGTAACATGACCGTGCCGGCACAGCGCCGCTACCACTGTCCCGCGCCGCCCTGCGCCAGGCACCCGCCCCTCGCGCACCACGAGCTGGCGCATCACTTCCAGGTAACATGACCGTGCCGGCACAGCGCCGCTACCACTGTCCCGCGCCGCCCTGCGCCAGGCACCCGCCCCTCGCGCACCACGAGCTGGCGCATCACTTCCAGGTAACATGACCGTGCCGGCACAGCGCCGCTACCACTGTCCCGCGCCGCCCTGCGCCAGGCACCCGCCCCTCGCGCACCACGAGCTGGCGCATCACTTCCAGGTAACATGACCGTGCCGGCACAGCGCCGCTACCACTGTCCCGCGCCGCCCTGCGCCAGGCACCCGCCCCTCGCGCACCACGAGCTGGCGCATCACTTCCAGGTAACATGACCGTGCCGGCACAGCGCCGCTACCACTGTCCCGCGCCGCCCTGCGCCAGGCACCCGCCCCTCGCGCACCACGAGCTGGCGCATCACTTCCAGGTAACATGACCGTGCCGGCACAGCGCCGCTACCACTGTCCCGCGCCGCCCTGCGCCAGGCACCCGCCCCTCGCGCACCACGAGCTGGCGCATCACTTCCAGGTAACATGACCGTGCCGGCACAGCGCCGCTACCACTGTCCCGCGCCGCCCTGCGCCAGGCACCCGCCCCTCGCGCACCACGAGCTGGCGCATCACTTCCAGGTAACATGACCGTGCCGGCACAGCGCCGCTACCACTGTCCCGCGCCGCCCTGCGCCAGGCACCCGCCCCTCGCGCACCACGAGCTGGCGCATCACTTCCAGGTAACATGACCGTGCCGGCACAGCGCCGCTACCACTGTCCCGCGCCGCCCTGCGCCAGGCACCCGCCCCTCGCGCACCACGAGCTGGCGCATCACTTCCAGGTAACATGACCGTGCCGGCACAGCGCCGCTACCACTGTCCCGCGCCGCCCTGCGCCAGGCACCCGCCCCTCGCGCACCACGAGCTGGCGCATCACTTCCAGGTAACATGACCGTGCCGGCACAGCGCCGCTACCACTGTCCCGCGCCGCCCTGCGCCAGGCACCCGCCCCTCGCGCACCACGAGCTGGCGCATCACTTCCAGGTAACATGACCGTGCCGGCACAGCGCCGCTACCACTGTCCCGCGCCGCCCTGCGCCAGGCACCCGCCCCTCGCGCACCACGAGCTGGCGCATCACTTCCAGGTAACATGACCGTGCCGGCACAGCGCCGCTACCACTGTCCCGCGCCGCCCTGCGCCAGGCACCCGCCCCTCGCGCACCACGAGCTGGCGCATCACTTCCAGGTAACATGTTGTAGGTCATAGGCCGGTCCCAAGCTGAGCAACAGCACCCAGCCCTCCGTCTTTCGTATTACCGCACTTTTACTTGGTAACACTGAGGCGCTTATAAACGGGCCACAAGAAATTTGCTATAACGGATGTTTTAAATCACGTGGGCGGGATCATTCTCATTTGACATTTGATGACGTTAGGTTTAAAATAATCATAGTTATCAAGCAAGTTAATCTAATTATTCAAGCATACCTAGTGACATAAAGCTCAAGAGGCTGGTTTTTGCATCAAAATTCTTATCTTTTCAGTGTAAGCACCTCCCAATTATGAAGATCGGACGGAAGCACAAGTTCTCAATGAAAGTGAACTCGGAGCAGCACGACACCTGGCTGATCATGGCGCTGGACGAGTACTTCCATTTACGCGTTGATGTGGACATCCGCACGTGGGGAGTCATCGTGTATGTCGCCTACATCGGGCCCAAGCGCAAGGCTAAACATTATACTTATGAGGTATGTTGAAACTTAAGGATCTGTCTTATTTCTAGATTTTCCTTAGAATGGTGATTTCGATTCCCGGGGTTTCTAGAATGCGAATATTTGTAATTTTTAACCTAGAGCTAATATATATATACATGAACGTCACATAACGCACGTATTTTCCAAAGATTATCCTAAATGTTCTATATTTCAAGACATCTCAATCCGACGATGCCTTGCTAGTTCAACCAACTTCTCACTTAACGTAAACAAGTTTTTCGTTCCGCCGAAGGTTAACCTTTTCGTCGTAGGTAATAGACAATAATTGCATATACACCAAAAAAAATAAAAAATAAAAATTCCTTTTGTACTAGGTAACCGTGGAAGGACAGCACAACTCGCGGAGCCTCAAATACGCTCGCGCTACCCATAGTGACCTCGAGAGTTCCTCTCTCAACGTGAGTCGTCAGGATTGCTTCCACCTAACCCTGGACCAAGCCCTCAACTTCCTCCGCTTCAAGAACAGGCACTGCGAACCTGACAAGTTCTTGGATTTCGATGTCGAGATCGGCAAATGTCAAAGTGGCAACGCGCAGGAATCTAAAGATGATTCCGATTCTTAAATCACATGAGTATCCAACAGAGTATGATGCGTGCAGTCGCGATGCGTCATTACGGTGATGGAAAAAAAAGGTTAAAACCTTTGATATTTTTTTACTTGCACCGTGCATGGTGCTATGACAACATACTGCCAACATTATAAATGAGAAGGATAGTTCGAAAAGGAGTTTGAAAATTGCATAACCTTTTCGTTCCGCGAGTGTCCACTTTTAGGGGAATGGTGTATAAGCTTGAATTACTCGATATAACAGTTTTTCATACGTGAACGTATTTGTGAATAGACCTTTCAGTCTATATAGGGTGACTGGTAATTAGTAACGGATACTTAATCTCGTGAATATACTCATAATAATAAACAACTTTCCCAAAGAAACATTTTGAAGTGAAACTTCTTATGCGACTTCCAACAAGTTTAACGATACCATGGCGGGGGAATATTTTCTAGAACTCACTAAGAGATGGCAGTATAACAAGATTTGTGACTACGTAGTTCTACTAGGTACGCAAGATGGCTTGTAAACAGTCAAGCATTCGACTCTTCGGTGTGACCAGCCTTCGCTCAATATCCATGAGTAGAATAACCTCGATAAATTTATGTAATAATTATGTAATAAAAATAATACAACAAGAAAACAACAAAATATTATTTAGAAGCTCAATAAAATAACCAGAGTGAATGCGTGGCACTCGAACGCAAGCGTATTACGAAGTTTCACTTTTCCGCGCGGAGGGACTCCACGCGCTTTTTTTAAACTAATTCACTTTTATCACAATAATACAACAGCCGTATGAAATTCGCTCGCGCGCGCCTGTGGCCTATCAGTTTGTGAAAAAAGTGAATGAGTATAAAAAAAAAATCTTTGGGAATGTTGTTTGTTATCATGAGTATAATCACGTGTATAAGTATCGGTCACTAATTACCAGTCACCCTATATACCGCTGTCTTTGCATCACTGTAACCTTTATTCTTGTTACAAGAAGGCCGGTTTTCGGTTGCTGTACCAATTACTCGCAAGATTACCGTGTCGCGATTGAATATAGTTTTCTGTAGGATACTCTGTTATTTGATGAAGCTGTGATTGTATAATAATTATGAAACTCCTAATGGAGCTTTTGAATCTGACATTGTGAATTCAATATGATTGTTATCAAATTATCTTGCCAGCTGGTAATTTTTGTGTTAGGGGTGTTACACATTTGTTTGGATTGGCCTTCATTCTATTTTGGCAGTATTTATTGAAGAACAAAAAAGGTGACCCGAAGCGATAACTACACCTATTCAATGCCTAGGCCTTGTTATTGGCAAATTCTGTTTAGCATACCATTGCCGAATTATGTTCACTTTGTCTCGGCACAATTGGAACTTTCTCCCGAACGTATATCCATAGATTCTGCCGCCTGGCTGTACGCACGGCGACTAATCAAGCTATAGAAACCAGTTTATGCGGCTCTCATTGTACGAGAAATCTATACAAAGCGAGGCCATATTATACTGGAAAGGTATAGTTTGACGTGTTTCCGTGTGTACAGTCACGAGCACCAATATGTATACACTTTCCTAAAAAACTAAACTTTTGTTTAAGACGACGATAACGCGACCTTACTTTACCTAGGTTATTTTATCACCGACATCGTTTCAATGATAGTTACAGCGATAGTGATGATAGTATGATCAGCACGACTCAGTCGCATGAGCGTGCAGATTAATATCTAGATGTTTGAAACTGCCTTTCAGCTTCTTTAGGATCAGTTCAGACAGAATAGAAATATACCCGAGCAATTTACTGGCTGTATTGAAAATTGTACCCTAATACCATTGTTTAAAGTAGAAAATTGCATAATTATCGACGCAGACATCAGGGTCACCTCGCGTATGAGCACTGTTTACAGGAGCGTGATCTTGCGCGAAACGACGATATTCATACAATTTTCTACTTTGAACAATGGTAATACTGTATAGTTTCCAATACAGCCAGTAAATTGTTCGCGCATTTTTCTGTATAATATTGCGTCGGCTACAGGGAGATTCAGACGTACCACCCAATCTCCGAACTTAAAGTGTTCTTATTGTAATGGGCCGTCTAGGGGAGTTTCGTTCTAGTGCGAGAAAGAGATATACAAGGCTAATGGCGCCATCCCTTTTTCGCCTGAACAATGATGTATTCATAACACGGTCCCAGTAGTGATTTTAAGCACACAGCGCCCAAATAATAATTAGATCTTATTTCAATAGTTGTAGGTTGCTCAGTGTTTGTATTACTCTGGTTCTAATCTAAAGTTAGTCATGTTAATAGGGTTGCCAGGCTTTACTGCTTAGCCGGCCAATTTCGGCTTTTTACACCTTTGTCCGGCTAAAGTTAATAGTTGACAGATGATTTAAAAAAATAAAACTGAATTATGATGTAAAACATTATGTGCACATTTCAATGACAAAATGTTTCATACGTAAAAATACTCAAGAGTGAAATGTCCGGCTAAAGACTAGAAAGCTAACAGATGTTTATCCGCCTTTTCTATATTGTAATCTGGCAACCATAGTCTTGTAAGTGTAGGTTATTCACTACGACGTTTCGGTACTCCTCTATACTCTATAATTACTAAATCATTGTTAGAAAGCATTTCATGTTATATTTTTATCTAAACATTTAATATTCTTATAGTATACCTTTAAATCTAATTTATTGATAAATCGTTACTTGTAAGATTAAAATATTATCCATTAGTGCTCTTCGTAAAATATTAAAATAAAGACACAAAAAATATTTTTGGTATTTTTATTTTAGATCTCTATAACGACATTCATCATTAAGGATATATACAGATGGTATCACGATTTAATGTATTATGTACAATGTCAATTTTTACAGAATATAATAAAATTCATGATGCTTCATGTAAAATTTTCAACTGCATGTTTTGTCGAATGACCTAAAGCAATAGGAAAACAACAAAGATAGTTCATTTATCGCACGAAGCGTTAATTTATGTGGCATCGAGTTATACATAGAAGATTCACGTGCACATTGTTTGAGGACTATGGAAACACATATGGAAAGCTCTCTTTACGTACAGTGATTGAAAAAACTTTTGTATGCAAACGCATTTAACATAAAATCGAGGAGTAAAACAATAATATTTTAAGACATTACGTCTTAAAACATTATTATTTTACTCCTTTAGACCACCTGGACACATGTCCGACGCTTCGTAAGACAAACGAACTATACTATTTTAAGCGTAACTAAGTAACAAGTCTACTAGGTGTACCTAATAGGAGGCGAGGTTGTGAGAACATTGATCGAGTTTAAAACTTCAGGTTGGAAGGGATATCGACGCGAAAACTGTTACCACGTTACATCAAGTAAATCAGCGGGGTTACTAATACGTCTTAAAGCAGTATTGTTTTATTCTTATTCCAGTGTAGGAAAGAGACGTAGCGATAGAGGACGTCTAGCGCCATCTCTTTCCCACTCTGGAATAAGACTAAAACAATATTGCTTTAAAACGTCATGGTAGGCCTCCTAAAATTCCATATAGAAGTTGGACAAGGGTAATTTTAAAAAAATGCTGTACGTTTTGACCGTGAACGTATTGTATTGACCTACATGTGGGTTTTCAGAATGATGTACATACCTACTGATTACGTGGTAACTGATTTCGCGTCGGTGTCCCTTCGACTCGGTATAATAATGTACCTATAAGGACAATTCATTGTTAGGGTTTGAATATTTATTCCTGCCTACTGTCCGCCTTTTAAAATTTAAGAATAAAAAATGGCGGACAGAAATTATGCAGAACCACTAGAGTCAGGCTCTATAAGAAAATATTTAAACCACTTGACACCTTACGATAATTTGCCGTATTATATCCATTTCGTACAACTATTATTATTTGACAGATGTATGAATAGATATAATGGAGTGTTGACCTAGGTAATCAAGTTGCTTAATAATGAATTTCCCTGAGTTTTACAATAGTTTTCATGCCAATAATAGCTTTGATGCAATCGTCTGTCTCGCGTACTCTGTGTCCACGAGACCGCGGCAAACTAGACAGAACTCTTGCACCGCCTCCACTATCCGCCGCTTACTAACTTTCTCCCTGATAACAAAAAAAGGTGTTATTAACAATAATAATACAAGAAATTATGGTTCAATACATTATCATATCACGAACGCTCGTCAAATTTTAGTATTATTTTTTATTTCAATGACATAAGATTGACATGATGCGACAGCAGTATCACATCATCCATACTAATGGTGCAATTAGACTTGGTCGTTCGCCCGGATTCGATTGCCTAGCCGAAAAAAAATGACCGTTTTGGAGTACTCTCGTCTTCGGACAATCCGGTTTTATCGTTTCGGGTACAGGTACACGACTTCATTCAAACTGCTCGCAGTCGTTAGCTCGTATTCTATTGCGATGACCAGGGAATACGATGCATCAGGTGCCCAAATTACAGTAAAATCATACGTCAACCGAATACGGGCTGACGCATAAGTCAAAAAACGTTAATTCAACAAATCTATGCTTTCTGAAAACAGGGAACATTTGAAATTAAACTCTTATTTAATACAATAATTAGATATGCATATTTTTTTGCTTGTCCTATTTTGTTGAGATTCCCCTTTTTAACCCCCGACCAAAAAAGAGGGGTGTTATAAGTTTGACGTGTGTATCTGTGTGTCTGTCTGTGGCATCGTAGCTCCCAAACGGATGAACCGATTTTGATAAAATTGGTGTCATTTAAAAGGTATTTTAATCGAGAGTGTTCTTAGCTATGTTTCGAGAAAATCTGCTCAGCCGTTTGAAGCTCATCACCTCTTTTCTAATTGATGCAGGGATTAAAACAACTTCTACGGGTCTAGTTGATTGAAAATGTGAATTCTTGTCACTTGTCACCATGGGCATCGCCAGGGGGGTAGGCTGCACACCACCCCTCCCCCCTAAAAGATCAAGTTTTTTTTTAAAATTCATATCTTTCCTTGATTTCGTTAATAAGCGAGAAGAGGCGCAACACCAAGAAAAGTGGAAGGAATGGGAGGAGACCTATGCCCAGGAGTGGGACAGTCAAGGCTAAGAAAACATAATTTAAGTTTAAAAAGCATGAAATAAAATTTAAATTAAAAATATAAAAAAAACCCCCGACAGACAAAACCTCTAAAAAACAAAAATAAAATTAATCCAAGCGTCGTAGCGTCGGGGGACCGCTAAGTAGACCGCTTCGCTTAGTACATACACTAAACAAAGCGGACCCCCGACTACGACGCTTGGATTATTTTTTTCTTTTACTACCTTCTGTAGTAAGCAATCGACTTATTGTCGGGCCTACGCTGTCCTCCCATACTTAAGTACTAACGCTGTAACTTCAAATATTGTAAAACCAAATGATTTTAAAAGAGTAACCATGGAGTTTCTTGCCGGTTCTTCTCCATAGGAAACGACCAACCCGAACCGTGCACCTTTTGTTGACGTTTTATACGTGCCCATGTAGGCCTATGTAAAATAAAATATTTTGATTTTGATTATTTTTGTTTTTTTAGAGGTTTTGTCTGTCGGGGGTTTTTTAAATTTTTAATTTAATTTTTCCTTACAAGGTCAGTATTGTGTACGTACTTGACAACAGATTGTATGAACTTGTGCTTGTGCGGGTCAGTGGCGTGGATGCTGGGGAAGCCGGGCGTGGCCAGCGCCAGCCGCAGCCAGCAGCCCAGCTCGCCGTCCTGCCAGCTCGCGCGGTTCATGCACAGCAGGAGGTCAGCTACCGGCTCGATCTGGCTGCGCGGTGTTCCTCCACCTGACATATAAACGAATTGCTCTAGAGAATCCAGATGATGCGTAAATAAAAAATAAAAAAAAATTGTCTCGATCTGTATATCATGAAATTTGCTTTTTTCGTGTTGCTGGTGATAAAATGCAAGTTTCCGTACATATGCGAGATCAATTGGATTAAAAAAAAACTTTCGATACATTGGCCAGTTGTCCACCCTAGTGGACAGGTACAGAGAGCCATAAAGCGTCAGGCTCGACATCAAACCGGCGGCGGCGAGATGAGCAGACGATATTGTTGGTATCGCGGGTATATCCTTAATGAGGCTGACACATAAACGTGGAGCTCGGCCGAAGCATAGAGGGGCCTATACGTAGCAGTGGGTGAAGTCAGGCTGCGGATGGTGGTGGTGTGCTGCAAAGATATTTACCCATACACGCCAGCGCGGCGACGACGACAGCGGGCGCGCGCGGCTGCAGCAGCTGCGGGCGCTGCGCGGCCAGCGCCGACAGCCAGTGGCACGCCGCGCGCGCGCCGCCCACCTCCCACGTGCGCACGATGCCGCATGCTGACAGAACAATATAGTATATTGCGTATAAGGGCGGTAAGTAAGGAATTACGATCGAGGCTATAGTAGAAGCCCGAAGTCGAAGACTGAGGGCTTTCTGAGTCGAGGTTCGTAATTCCAGTACCGCCCGTGAAACATACAATGTTTTTCATCACATTTGCGAGTTAATAATTATGAATATACACAAGTCAGCACAAATATTATTACGAAATACGTGAAATGATTTTTAAGCGGATGGCGGGCTGTTTGCCCACACCACAGATTATACAAATGTTTTGTTCAGAAACGTTAAAGGCAAATACTTACCTAGGTATACAGCCATGACGGAGTATAAAAAAAAAACGACGTTTTGATACAAAAAACTATCGATTATTTAGATTTTAGAACATTAGTTGAGTAATTAAATAACATGTAGCGAGATTGAATGAAATTCCTGTTTAAATAACATTTTAAGACAATTTTTCAATTGCGTGTAAACTCCTTGCTTTGAACTTGCATGACCTGTGTACTGTCATGCTGTGCTGTAAATTAAAAAAAAATTACTTACCACCCTAGGGTTTTATATGGGGCATTACAGCCAAGTTAACCTGTATGTTATGACACTGTTTACGTGCAAGTGTGATGAAAACCATCTAGCTATACTATCAATAATAATACCAACATCTTATTGTTCCAGCATGCCAAAGTCCTCTTCTTATACAGAGAAGGCGTGAGTACTGATCACTACGCTTGCTCAATATTACTTACTAGCTTCTGCCCGCGGCTTCGCCCGCGTGGAGTTCGGCAATTGCCCGCGTGGAGTTCGGCAATAGGGGATAATCTATTTTTTTTTCTTTGTCCTTCGGGTAGTTTAATGAAAAGTATTGGACACGTATGTTTTCTTTTTTTACGTGGTCATAAAATTACGGAGATATAATGAGTTGAAATGGCGCATGACGTCACATGTAGGTAAGTTTTATACCTACTTGTGACGTAGTAAGCCCCCACTCTCCAACTTTAATGAGTTTTAACTAAGTATTTTTTTGATATTTTGATAAAACAAAAAATACGTGTCTAATATTTTTGTATTACCTGTCTGACAGACAAAATAGAATGTCGTTTTCTTTACCCAGTCCGCACCCCTATTGCCCACGTATGCGTTAACCCCCGCAAAATAATGTCGAAAATAGTCATTTAAATGTTACAGATAATAGTTGTTGCCCGCGGCTTCGCTCGCGCGTAAGTGTAAGTATAGGATAAATATTCATGCATTCTTGGATTTTCATTTTCATTGCCAGTGAACCGCTAAAACCACGAAAACGATACCTATAAATGGGTTCCCGCAAGTGTCCTTCGCACAAATGACCTTGATTTTTTAGCATAGGTATTTGTCCATGCAAACTTGCTAACACAACAAAACAAAAATAAAAAAAATTGCCACCTCTGTTATCGTCTGAGGGGTGGAATTTCCAAAAACATTGAGATACGTGTTTATCAATTCAATCGAGAAAAACAAATAGTAAATTTCAAGCTTTTCAGACCATTTTTGTTATACTAATGTTTCAACCCCTTTTCTCCCTTTTGGGGTTGAATTTCCAAAAACGACGAAATACGTGCTCATTTATTTTTGCTCCGAAACTTCAATATTTAATGTCATTCTTCTTACTTCAAAAATGACGGATTCCGCATAAAAACTTTGAAACCCTATCTCACCCTCTTAGGGGGTTAATTATCAAAAACGCTTGTATATGAAATTTCAGCCTTCTAACTTTCGAAATGACATTTTTTCATTCAAATTTTCATCCCCTATTTAAGTCCTTTGTTGAATGAATTAAAAAAAAATATCCAAATATCTAATAATCATAAAAAATCCTTCCTTATTCCTTGTCTACATTATAAAGGAAACCTCTGTGCAAAATTTCAGCTTTCTAGGTCCAAAGGTTTGGGCTGGGCGTTGTTGATGAGTCAGTCAATCAGTCAGTCAGTCAGGACTTCTCTTTTTATTTATATTGCTAAGTCCAGGATATTTGAATTCAGATTCAAATATAATAACCAATTTTTAGGAGAAAAACCTCAAAAGCATGTGTAGTCATGTCCAAAAAATCGTTGCAACCATTTTTAGGGTTCCGTAGCCGAATGGCAAAAAACGGAACCCTTATAGATTCGCCATGTCTGTCTGTCTGTCCATCCGTATCACAGCCACTTTATTCCGAAACTATTAGGACTACACAGCTGAAACTTGGTAGGTAGATGTATTCTGTGAACCGCATTATGATTTTTGTACAAAATTTAAAAAAAAATATAGATAAGGATATCCCCCCATACATGAAATTGAAACTAAAAAAAAAAAAACTATCAAACCTTTACGTGTGGGGTGTCTATAGATAGGTCTTTAAAAATGACATTGAGGTTCCTGAAATCATTTTTTTTCAAAGTCAATTGTTTGAAAGATAGACACTTCCAAAGTGGTAAAACGAGTGCCCCCCCCCCCTCTAATTTCTAAAGTAACAGGAGAAAAAATCTGAAAAAAATATGGGGATGTAGACCGTAAAAAAAACTTTCAACGAAAATTGGTTTGAATAAGATTTGATATGTAGTTTTTGAGATATGGGACTTTTTCACCAAACTGCAGCAGTAACTTTGTTTTTCATTAACTTACTATGAAAACCAAATTTAGTTTTGCGGTTGAGTGAAGGTTTACTAATGAATGACCGTTCAAAACATTGTCATTATATTGTTTGGGGCTATGGAACCCTGTGTGCGAGTAAGACTCGCACTTGGCCCGTTTTTTTCCTTACAAATAGTTCCATTACGTAACTTAGAATACAGATCGCTAAAGTAGACCGTGAAATATCGATAAATGTCGGTCAAATTAGCTGTAGAAATTTGAATAACTTGATGGTTTCAATATCAACTACAGTTTATTACGGGTTCAACGGCTGCAGAGGAGTAGCTTTACTTATGTGTTAACAGAGTATTTTTATTTTAAAGTCATTTGTTAAAAAAAACAACAGCAAAAAAATTAAATGGGTCATTGAAATCTTCATTATTGTGTTCATAATGATGAGTTCAATGACCCCTTTAATTTTTATCCCAATTAAAGATGATACAGCCCCGATATAGTAAAAGATGTTTCTTTAACTATAGGGCCAGCACGGAAATCGCCGCAAAAACAAAAACTGTTCAGTAAATTTTGTGAAGTTATGCGCACATAAATGTATGGGGCAGTCGATTGTTTTTTCGCGATTTCGCTGTTGGTTCTGGGTGGTAGTTAGTTGCTTTAGCCAAAATCAATCTATACAATTAATATTATAAAGCTGAAGAGTTTGTTTGTTTGGTTGAACGTGCTAAATCTCGGGACCTACTGGTTCGAATTGAAAAAATATTTTAATGTTGGATAGTCAATTTATTGAAGAAGGCAATAGGCTTTATAGGATCACGCTACAACCAATATACGGGGAGCTTCAATGAAAAATGATACAAAAACGGGGAAACTGTGACGCAGACGAAATTGCGTGGGTCAATTACTTTGACCATATAGACACTTAGCGCTTTCATATAAAAAGCTTACCTAGTTCCATTAAATCAGGCAGCATATCTTCCAACCAGCAGAGATAATGTGGTTTCTTCTTAGTGATGGTTTGCAGTAACAAGTACATTCCTTCATTGAGGTCAGGCATTGGTGAGGGATCGGGCGTGAGGGCGCGAAAGCTGGCTGATATGCTCGCGCGTAACAGAGGTTGTGCACCTTCCCAGTCGTCTCCATGGGTTATCACTATCTGGTAACATAAAATTCACATAAATGCCTTGTATTTATGGTCTTCTTTATAAGGAAATAAGGGTTATTTTTAGTTTTAGCTTATGCCCACGCCTACGTCCGTGTTTTGTTCGGTAAATGTCCTACGGGCTCGTACAACCGGGATAAAAGTACCCTTAGTTATATTCCACACTTATAAATAAAAAGCGAATTCACAATTGAAACAAGAGCGAGCCATGCCTCGGATATGTTATGGTACTCTTTTTTTACCATTTTTATAATATTAAAGTGACTTTATTACAGTATGTTAAAAATCCGGAATTATAAGAGACTTACAAGAGCAAGCGAAACAAGCTCGAAAATTTTTAGCTCCCCACCTTGTAGATGTTAGATTTTCTTTTATCATTTAAACAGATTATATTAAGAGACTTTGCCAAAATATGCATAAAAGTTTCAGAAGAACAAGGTAGATTCCTTAGGCTGTAAAAGCGAGCAAAGCGAGCTCGATAGTTAGGAAAGCTACGGAGCTCTGCATCATGCACTATACTGTTACTCGCCGCCCCCCGCCCGGAAGCAGGGAGGAAAACGACACGTGCGAGAGCCGACAAGCCCCGAACTCCCGTGTGGCATGTCGGAGTCCGACGAATATATACCGCGCGAGTGCCCCGCGTCTTGATGCCTATCAAACTTACAGTTACAACCAAATGATTTGTAGTTTTTGTTAATTAGGTAGGCTTGTTTTTTTTCATTTCTTCAGGCATATTAAGTTAAAAAATGCTAAGCGAAGTTCGTCTTGCACCGCCCCTCGCAGCCTGCCACCCCGGGCCATGGCCCTTTTGGGTAAATACGCCCCTGATCCTCCATCCTTCATACATCCTCACAATCTTTCGGCTTTCAAATATTAAGAAGATGGTCTTCCATTCTGTTTTGCGGACAAATTGCATCACATTCGATCTTTAACTGACACTAGCGACTCTTACATATAAATACAATTTAGGCTGTGCTGGAAACACTGCTTCGATAGCGCCTACCCAGGTATCTACTCTTATTAGTAAAGTAGTTATAAAATAATGTTTTATTGTGTTTTATTTTCTAAACTAATAATTTACAACAATAATTAGATATGTAGGTATTCGTATTCGTCGAATGGTAAAATTATTATTCTGATTCGTATTCATATTCGCAAAAGTAGTATTCATTGCAACATTAACCAACATCTAACAATTATTATGGGTATATTATATGTACCACTGTTGTCCTTATAATAAAAATATTCTGGTAACTGCTTGTTTTGTTTTAGTAATAAGATATGTGTTTTAAAAACGATACTTACACGAAATTATTTGAACATCAAAATTAGATTATTTTTTCGTATCCGTTTCATTCTTTGTTTTTAGATAGAAAATCAACGTAATAAATCTGGTCATGAAAATCGAATCAGCTGCCACGTAGTTGAGCGGGCAATAACTAAATTGTGTGTCTGTTCTGCTCATGTTTTACTTTTCTTCGGAAACGTCATTTCACGCACGAACCTTGTCCGGTAGACGGCGCTAATGTTGAATATGTCTCGTTTGCTCAAGGTCATTGGCTTATGGTAGGGCCTTAATACGTTTATGAATGGTTAGGAGTTACACGTTTCAGTAAAGAGACCAAGTCAGTATTATTATCAGATAATACTTGCCAGTTTGACGACGTCCAGTCCTGTTGCGCACGGGCACGTGTTGAACCCAGCGTAGAGTAGTTGTTCCACGTCCGATACAACTGTTAGCATATTGTCGATCAGTGACGACACTGTCTGCCTTACAATGTCGAACATTGCCTGCGGAAAGATAAAACCTGTTGAAGAATTTAGAACTCGCGAAATAAAATACCGAGTCTTAAATTGACTTCGGGCTCACATTGGCCGCAGCAAGGACAACCTGCTCAGACCCTTATTCACAAACGCTCGGATTCGATTTCGATTCGGAAAGTCGTATGGTGTATCACGCTAGCTTTCGAAATGCCAAAACAAGATAGATATACGACTTTTCGAATCGAAATCGAATCCGAGCGTTTGTGAATAGAAGGGTAGAGATTTCTAAATGAAATCGTTTTAGAGTGTTAGTAGTATGGCGTTGTCCCACAAACGATGAGTGACATAGTATCCTTTTGTCTACATATTACAGGAACTCGACGATTGTCATCGACACGGTAAGAAAAAAAAAACCAGCTTATGGATTCTAGACATTCGGTAAGGTAAAACTAATATCGAGTACGAAAACACAGAGGCCTTTTAATAAAAATTGTTTCTCGCAAAATCATGTTATTACAATTTTTGTGCAACTTTTCGTTCCTGAATTTTTATTGTATTTTCTTTGTCAGTTTAAAGCTTATATTTTTATTGAAGTTACAAACCTCAACAAGTGGTTGGTTGCTAGCATAAGTCGGAAGCACGGGCGCCAGTATTTGAAATAGTGCAGCCGCCATTTCACCGCGCGGCGCCAGCGCGCTTAGCAGTGCTGAGCAACACTCTGCTACTAGTACTGCGCTGGCACTGTCGTTTGCCTGGTGGACATAACTTTTAAGGTGAATATATCCCTAGTTCAAATTAAGCCGTGGCGACAGAAACTTTCAGGGTCCAAACGGAATGTTAACGAAGCCAACGACCAAGCATTCTTTACATCAAACTTAGTAACAATGCGCAAAAATTATTGCCGGAAAACAACTATTTATTGGTGTGGAAAATTATTGTTTTCGGTAATTCTCAATGTAGCGCACTCAAAACATTGTGCTGATGAATATTTAAATTTTTGTTTAAAGAAAACTTATAACATTTAAAAGATGTTAGACGCGGACGATTTATTTCATTATCGGCGGTCGATAAATCAAATAAATGGTCCATACGTCTCGTGATGTTTGCCGGGCCAGTAGAAATTCGTTGTTCACAGTGAGTCGGAACTGTCTACAGCGGTGATGCGAACCCCAGGCGCTGCGTTTCCTCTCGTGCCTCGGACGTGGTACAGCGCTGCGACGTGGCTGACTGCTGGCGTCGACCGGGAAAACTTTCTTAGTTCTCAACCGACCGAAAATACAGTGTGCTAATGCCATGGTCGTTTGATGAGGCTAAGGATGTTGACCAGAAATATGATTCCGGTGCATGCTCAGGGATACCTATTTGAAACTGGCTGGTTGAGGAAGTGATGTTGATGATGTCATGTTGCTCGAAGGTTGCGCTGACGTTCAGTATTAAGGTCACCATGGTATGTGAAAATTGGGTGTAAAGTTCTTCACCCCCATAAAAAAGACAGGATCCTCCGATCAGGCGGGTATTTTGTCAGGTGGGCTCCTGCCCAACATAAGCTGTCGGGATTTTAAGTAAGCCGAGTTGTGTGAGTGTTGCATTGCATACATACTTGTGCCTCCAGCTCGTCCCGCAGCGTGACAGCGAGCGGGCGCAGCAGCGGGCCCGCCACGTCCCGCTCCGCCGCCGCCAGCGCCGCGCCCGCCGCCGACACCAGCTGGCGCCGCACCCACGGGTCTGAGCGACCCGACTTGTTGTGGAATGTCTGCTACAAATTAACATAGAGCCTATATTCCACAAATGAAGTGAGAAGACCCAGATAAAAGCGCGCTGTAACGCAGCCCAGCTTGCGGGCTTCACCCACTGACAATTGCTCAAGTAGTCACCTGTGCAGCCTGTACGATGTCCGGCGCGAGTGCAGCGGCTGGACCGCTGCAGTCAGCGGCGAGCTTACGCAGCGCCAGCGCGGCCGGGCGCGGGCAGCGCTGCAGCGCGGCGCCGGCTGCGCGCACGCACGCTGGACCTAATTCGCGGGCTTCGGGAACTAACGATATCCAAAATGCGTAGCAGCCTGGGCAAACAGGAGATTGAAAGAGTTAATCAATGCGAAAAGTTATCGGTAAACTATGCTTGTATAAATGGTAAAAACAATATATATATATTTGACAATATAGTAAAAAAACCCTGTCCGATCCGCGAGGGTGTTATAAGGTATCGAGATTAGCTTCTATTTATGTAGTCCATTTTGGGTAATACGATACCCCTTGGTTAAGACTGCTTGTCAGACTTTCGGGCCACTGACTACCTGTAGCGACTGTGAAAGATCTACAAATGACAGCCGGGACCAACGGCTTAACATGCTTTACGAGGCACGGAGGAAACTCGGTATGTAATGATGTGTGACAATAAAGAACGACTTACCAAGACAATCAAGAGCAGTAGTAAGCATCCTTTTACTAGTGGACGTATGCGCCACATTCAAGGCTTGTTGTATAAGTGCCAACATCGCGGGTTGGGACCTCTGCGAGGGCGCCGCGTCGGCGAGGGCCGCGAACACGTGGAGTGCGGCCTCGCGCCCGCTATCGCTGGTCGCCGTGTTGAATGCGGCCTCTACTGTCGCCCAACACCATTCACCTAGGACGCCGTAGCAGTACATCTGCACACAAAAATAAAACAACTTATAGAACCTTCACTGCTAGTGGTGGTTGACACAGGAATCAGCTGTAGAAGCTTGACATTTTGAGTTTAGATTTCCCTGTGATGGTTTTTTTGCTAGTGGTTAATGAACCACGACGGCAGCAGGGTGTGGATGTGGAGCTGGGTCACAAAATGTGTTCCAATCCTGCTTCATTTTATTTTAAACTGAATAGGCTTGCGTTTGGCCGCAACTGTTCTGATTTGAATCGATGATGGGACCTAGGGTGGAGCACGCTTGCCTAGAAGAATCCGATTCACTCGACCTTTGAAGAATCTTGCAGTCAAAATGACTCCTGCGCTTCCACCGAAGTGGCGAAGTCGGTAGCACCGCAGCCGCTCGAGGTCATCCTTCGACAGCTACACGGCAGGTACTGTCGACTTGCTCACTAACGTCGCTAGCAAACACCAGAACTCTTGGTTTTGTATTACGTGTTTTTTTTTATAACACATAACTCTAGGGTTATATTCTATGAAAAATCCTAGAATAGGTGGTTCAAAGTAGCATAGTTTCGAAAATATCATCAATCATAATTAAATAAATCATTGTTTTAGGGTAGTTTCATTGATAAACAAGAGTAATTCATTTTCATTCAAACCATTCATTCATATTTAAAGATAAGAAAATGCGTTGTTGACATATTTCACGTAAGGGTGATTTATATTAATAATCGTGACTTTGTCGAATTATTTTCTATGAGAAATGAGAAAAAAAAAAAAAAAAACCCCCCGACGGACACAACCGCTAAAACCAAAAATAAAATTAATCCAAGCGTCGTAGCGTCGGGGGTCCGCTTTGTTTGTATATATATTTTTATGTACTAAGCGGTCTACTTAGCGGTCCCCCGACGCTACGACGCTTGGATTAATTTTATTTTTGGTTTTTTAGAGGTTGTGTCCGTCGAGGGTTTTTTAAATTTTTAATTTAATTTTTATTTCATGCTTTTTAAACTTAAATTATTTTTTCTTAACCTTGACTGTCCCACTCCTGGGCATAGGTCTACTCCCATTCCTTCCACTTTTCTTGGTGTTGCGCCTCTTCTCGCTTATTAACGAAAACAAGGAAAGATATGAATTTAAAAAAAACTTGAGCTTATAGGGGGGAGGGGGGGTGTGCAGCCTACCCCCCTGGCGATGCCCATGGTGAGAAAGTAACAAGAATTCAAATTTCCAATCAACTAGACCCGTAGAAGTTGTTTAAATCCCTTCATGAACTAGAAAAGAGGTGATGAGCTTCAAACGGCTGAGCAGATTTTCTCGAAACATAGCTAAGAACACTCTCGATTAAAATACCTTTCAAATGACACCAATTTTATCAAAATCGCTTCATCCGTTTGGGAGCTACGATGCCACAGACAGACACACAGATACACACGTCAAACTTATAACACCCCTCTTTTTTGGTCGGGGTTTAAAAACAGTCAGTGATAAGGACTAGCGACAGAAGTGAAAACTCAAAACAATGGAATATCTACGCATCGCTAGTGTGGCGCAATACGTCACGAGCATGTCTTAGTGATCGGTGACGCGAACCCATAGGTTTTTTTTTTGCTACCGAAAATCGTTCAACGCGAAATAATTAATAAAAGAAAAAAGAGAAATAATTCATATGCAAGTTAATTTTTTGATTACCGTAGAGTTATGGGATATAAGAAAGACACGTTGTGTAGTACTGACCACTGTGTCGCTAATGTCCTGCCGGTAGCACCGCAGCAGCTCGAGGTCATCCTTCGACATCGACACATCGGCGGGTACTGTCGACTTGTTCACCAGCGTCGTGAGCAGTCGCGAGAACAGTTGCTTCCATATTGGATGCATGTCGCTTCTTCTGTCCGTAAGGTTTAGTACTTCGTCCTGGATAGAAATTTTGGCGTTTGGTTATTAGGAAGCTGGCCCTGGAAGAGGATTATACAATACTAGGCTGTTATTATAGTAACCAAGATTTTGTAACAATATTTTGATTTAAAATAGTGTCTATGGAATTTCTTACCCATTCTCCTCCATTGAGATCTAAGCTTTGGAATGGGCAACTAGACAGTACATTCACAAGTTATTATGCCTCGTGACTAGGGTTGTAGTGTAGTTTAACTTTTTGTTTTTGTCATACAAAAGTGCCTGTAATGGTCTAATTAAAATAAATGCTTTGAGTTTGAGTAAAAAATAGTTGGGCTTTAGAGATCGTCGTTCGTCGGTCATCCCTGTGTGGCAGACTCTATCTACAGCTCGAAGTTTCACATTAAAAAACAATAACTGAACTTGACTGCAAATCAAATCTTAACATATTATAAATTGAGGTCACATTTTTTGTCTGTCTCAATGATCAAATCGTTCTTCTTAATTACGCAACGGATTTGGTTGCGGTTTTAATTATCATTTAGAGAATCTCTTTCGCAAGGATTTTGTGCATAATTAATATAAAACTTACAAAAAATAAAGAAACCTCTATATTTTATCAAGTCGAAAACCGCATCAAGAAGGGGTGCTAGCTAACAAAAAAAACTCACCTGCATAGTATACCAGAATCCAAACGTAAGATTCGACCGAGTCTCGTGTAAGGGGTAATGACCGGGCGCTGCCTGCGCAGCAAGGATGAGCTCTATGAGTTGCCGCGCGCCTTTCGCTTCGTTTGATTCGTCTTGGCTTTCTGCGGCTTTTACTAATGTGTGTGAGTGACATTCGCCTAGGGAGACGCAGCATGTGATGACGGCAGCTAGCAGTTCCTGAGAAAATCAAAATATTGTTTATTTTTGAAGAATGCATCAGCGCTTCACATCAGGCGAGACGGTCATAGCAAGCTTATCTTGTACAAAAAAGCCTGAAAGCTGCGACTTTTCCACAAACTACAATTGTCATCATTTAAAATATAATAGCAATTATTTTCGTCCGCTCGCAGCAGTGGAAAAATGCTATAAGGTTCATAATATCAGTAATTAATCTCTTCTGACTGCCGAATGATGCCAGTTTAAATATCGTTATAAATCTCGGTACTTCTGGGACCACCGATAGAAAAACGATTGCTACTTCGTTAACTCATTTTAATAACACATACCTCGTTTATAGAGTTGGGCACGTTGTCTCGTGTCATAAGTGGCGTTGCAAGCGCTGCAAGGTCGGTCAGCAGTAACATTGCCGAAGCGGGATAACGCGATGAAGCCGATGTCCCGCCAGCGGCCCTCACCGATGATAGGCATGCTTCACACGCGTCTAGCGGCGTGTCACTCACTGCTGGGTTCCATCTGCCGATATAGGTTAGGGGGGCATTTATCTCTCTACTTTATTGTAATCTTAAATTAGTACCTTGGGTGACATAAGTTAGGGAAAAACATAAATTTAAGATAGTATGAAGATTTGATGAAGGTGAAGATAGGGTCACAAAATATGCAAGTTTGCTAGGTAACAAGAGCCGACAGCATAAATTTGGTTCTTGCAAGTTGACTAAGATGTTGTTCGATTTTACCCGTCTATATTAAGTATAATTGAATGTCTTTGTGATTTCCTAATGCCAGACAGTTAAAGTTTTTTCTTGCAAATAAATTTTACAAAACGCAAACAAAAACGTAAAAATCATTTGTTCAAATAATTGAACTTTTATTAAGCTTGCACTTTCGGGTCATATTACAATGGCGAAGCATCAGGTTTCTCGAAAAAATGAGAATTTAATAGAGAGACAACCTTTTGGGGACAAAGTTCCTTCCGCTATATATTTCGTCAGTGACATCTTGAAAACCATGAAGACCTATGACGAAAAACCGGAATATTTTGCTGCACGCGCACGTGGCTACTCGTGTACTGTTTGCTTTGGTGTAAGTACTGGCCCTATCAGCATACCAGCACTGACTTTTTTTTTTATGTTTCAGCACCATGCTGAGATAAGGGCATTTTGGCCTCGCACAGGACCAGTTTACTTTGTCTTATTTTTAAACAATTTGGTTTTTGTTAATTTTAACCATTTTTTTTTTCTTTTGTGAGCCTAAAAAATACTTTTTCTTTCCCCCTCGCTGCCCAGCGTGAGCCAGCTGCACGAGCACGTGGCTACTGTACTGTCTGCTACGGCTTGTAGTACTCACGTGTACAAGAGCTGCACGATGGCCAGCAGCGCGCGACACAACGGCATGCGGCCGGGCAGCGAGCCCGCCTCCTGCTCGGCTGCGTCCTCGCCGCCCAGCGTTAGCCAGCTGCACGCGCATGTGGCCGCTGTCACCCACGACTGTACCACGTGCTCTGGTGGAGGTTCTGTTGTGTACTTCGCGCTGACGAGAAACAAAAAAGCAACGTGTTATTAACAATTATAAGCAGTGACAGGCGAGGTCACGAGTTCGAACCCAAGGCACGCACCTCTGATTTTTCGGATTCAGTTTCGGTGAAGGAAAACATTGCGAGGAAACCAAACATGCCTGAGACATATTTCTCGGTGGCATGTTAAGCTAAGTCAGAGGCCTATGGGCGGTATAAAACTCTGACACCAGGTTTGGCATTCACCACACGAAAAGAAGAAGAACAAGAGGAGCTTTTCGAGAGGTCTGCCGAGAGGCGAGAATTCAATTAGAGTTGTAGGCGAGAACTAAGTCGGTGTTTTATATCTCTCTATCTCTTAATTTTTTTAAACATGGTAAAAAAATAAGTTTGTGTGATTTTAATGAAACATTTGCTTTTTTGAGGCCATCATGAGCGAAAGGTCTGTAAAGTTTTGGGAACTTACAAAAAAATTAAAGTGAAACTCAAATGAAACCTTTTAGATAAAATTGATTCAAACTCACTTGTATACAGTTTGTAAGCACTGGAGCATGTCATCTAATACTGCAGGGCAAGCCTGTTGTAGAGCTGTGCGATTCCTGCTACGCAGAGCAGATCCCATTGTCATGCTATTGTACTGGTAATTACAAAAAAAAAAATTGTTTAGAAACCGAACATGTAAAGGTCACTTGACTCAACTCTGCATCTTACATGAGCTAATTGAAATTTCTTTTTACGATCAAGTAAATTGAGACATGATTAATAAATTTACAAAACCAAAACTACACATTACTTGATAAAAAATAACTGGTTTACTGTATGCTCAGAATGTTCTTAACCTTCACCGACTATACTTACTTCTTCAGGTATCACAGTGAGGACTTCCAATAAAAGTGGTAAATTCTCCACAGTGGACAGAGGACTTAATATTGTAGCCAAGTCCACTGTTCCTTGCTGCAGGATAAATGCTGCCAACTGAAACAATTATAACAAACATTCAAATGTTATGAGAATTTTAAAGCAGTCAAGAAGTGTTCGATCTTTGAATTTATAAACTTCCAGGCAAACTTCAAGACTAAGGCTTTCTTTGGGTGCCAATTTTTTAGTGTGTTATTGAACATATTAACATGTAAGTTAAATGTTGCATTGCATGTAACATGTTCGATAGCTAATAATCTGAACCTGGCCTGTATAGCGGGCTGAGTTGCGCAACTCCACGTCTAAAGCGCGTATTTTGCGTAAAATGAACTGAACCTGGATTTACATTTTTACTTTACGCTACATATACTTACACTGATACATAATCTGTTAGTGACAATCTTAGGTCCCTTGGAGTATGTGAACACGGCCTGCAGTAATTTGTCCTTCAATTCATCATAGCTCTGTGGAGGCACCTCATTCCAACAGCGGAGGATCTTTGTATGGAGAGTAGTTGCTGCGTAAAACTGGATCTCTGTGGCCTGAAACAAAGCATAGGAGTGTGATAATATCATTAGTCAAATCATTTTAATGTGGCAATACAAGATATTAAGTCAACTTTTATCAAAAAGTCGCAATTATTACTGCATGTTGTACAAAAACTTTATTGTCAAATATATTACAAAAAGATTTTACATTTGCCACAAACTAGGCAAAGCCTTTGAGGCAAAGCATTGAGGGTTAACCATTGGTCAAAATAAAAATGTATTTGGTGGCAAAAACATAAATTAAAATAATTCCTCTTTAAATAAAAGAACAGGACATGGCCCATTAAAAATCAAAATTAAAATCAAGTTAACATAATCAAATAAATAATTAACTAAAAACATAATAATCATCAGGAAAAAACACTTAAATGAATGAATGACTTGGGCTAGACATAAATTATTTTTTAAAACAAGGACTATAAAGCCAGTCACACACAGTCAATTTGCATGACATGTTGACAAAGATAAGTATCACATCCAGAAATACATTGATAGGGGGGAAGGAGTATTCTTAAGTTACAAACTATTCCCTATGAAAAAAAGTTCGATGTCTAACCTTTGGTATGCCAAAATGTGGATCCGCTAACTAAAAAAAAGGTTTTTGATGTTGTGTTGTTGTAGGTCTGCATTACAAAAGTATAATGGGATTGCGCACATTCACGTTCAAGCATACCAAAGGTAAAAGCACGAACTAAGTGACACAGAAAAATATGTTGTTTTGTTGTTAAAAATGTTGTGAAGTTCACAAGATAGTAGTTTAATTACTTGTTACCAGTCCGCTTTGAATATAAATACATACTATTACAACTTTCTGATATACAAAGCCTTACCATAAAGCAGCCTGTTTGTTCATGTGAACACCATAATTATATAGTTAAAAGTCTTCAGCACATGACTATTAAAATCATTGTTTTTATTTAAAATTAAGTAAGAGTGCATTTATATTCATCAAGCAAAATGAAATTGATTATTTGTAGAATGACGAATTACTAGTCATATAAACTTGAGTTACCGGTGTAGAAGACAGCAAACCATTAGAAGATCTCAAGATCAGATGTTATGTATATAATCAGTATAATTACCTTGCTCGGTTGAAGTAATTCCCACACGAAATTCCAAGCTTCCGGGACCCTTTGCGCGGTTGTTAGCCAGGCGTGGGCTTTCGCCCTTTCACTCTGCTCCCCATTATAGAACACGGACACAGCATATTCTAAATTCTGTGGCGAATACTCCATCTCAGCGTTTGTATAGCTTGAGCACCAAGTTAAACCTCTTAAACCACTCCTATCTTACCACATTACTTCGCAAACACCGGGAATCTATTTAGAGAATCTACACTGATGCAATATTACCATGATTTAAGCTTAGAAACATGGATAAATATTGATATTCCTCATGTTTTGCGTAAAGAACATTAAGAACAATATTTTCTAACATCCAATGGCTGACAGGTCAGCTGTAGAAATGAAACGTTTTGTTCTACGCAGTTGCTGATTGTAACTACATAAATATTTTAAGTTTAATTATTCATTCTATAAAATATAGATCCAAGAATATTTTTTATACCAAATCATTAAACAAACTTCTCAATCGGTGACCATACATATTTTAATTGTTTTTTTTTTGGCTCGTAGAAAATAAGCGTTTTATTCGATGAAGGCAAAAATCATGTTGCCAACCTTCATTCTCAAAATCTCTATTGAAGAACAGCGACAATACAATAGGTACCGAAAAAATATAATATTTGAATCCGAAAGAAGTAATCATCATTCCTTGCCTTTACTCCAATTTATTTGAGGTCAGCGCAGCGTATCTTTTTCTTCCATACTCCTTCATTACTGCTCATCTTATGACTCGCCCTTTAGGAATAATAGGTTTCCCGTCACCCCGGTCACCACCTCCAAATAACCATAATTATCATTTTACACACTGTCAACCATCCTTTCTGAATGTGGCCATATATATATTGTAGTCTTTGGTAGACTTTCACACAAAAAAATTTCCTTACGATATTTCCACAGAAGTGATATTTGAGTTGAATGCTAGTTATGCTAGGTAAATATTAGCAAATCAGGCAACTTTTACTGTTTGTGCAATTCATTCATTCATTCATTCTTTTCACGAGTTCACAGGGAATTCCCGCAATTCCGGCAAATCAATTAACATCTCGATATTATAACGAATGTCAAACAATATTATTCGAGCAACAAATTCACAGAACATATATACCCTAAATCAATATTTTTATATCTGAGATGTGTTTGCACTTGACTCTAGGTTAGGTCAGAGATGACAGAGACAAAGTCGACGATGGAACGAGCTTAACGAATACAATCGCTTCACGATCGTTTTTATGGATAGCTCTTCCGATGATAGAATTCCTTTGTTTTGTGTTTGATACAAAGTTAGTTCTTTGAAGCATAAGAAGAAACTTCTATCCTAGATATTGTGTATTGACTATGCTTGGTGGTAGGTGAATA
This sequence comes from Cerastis leucographa, assembly GCA_963082945.1. Lineage (NCBI taxonomy): Eukaryota > Metazoa > Arthropoda > Insecta > Lepidoptera > Noctuidae > Cerastis > Cerastis leucographa. Next base: position 15,557,948 of record OY720385.1, on the reverse strand, counting down.
ATAAAATAATCAACTCAATTATTATATTTACCAAAATTTAACTTTTTCGGGTGACCATTGATTATATGGCAATACTGATCCTAACAAACTAACAACGAATTTTTCATACAGAGATCAGTCAGTGGTGTTGTACCAAAGAAAGAGTATAATAATAATACGGGAGTGTTGTACTCAAAGGTTGTACTGTTGTACGTTGTACTTGTTATCAGTTCATTCATTCAAATGTCATTCATTTCATGAGTTTGTTGTGGTGCCGTACACAACGAGTGTGACTTGTATAATTTGAACATTCTACCAATAATTACTAATAGATAAACAAAATGAAGATTGAGGAAGTGAAGAGTACCGCTAAAACCCAAAGAATATCGGCTCACAGTCATATAAAAGGTTTGGGGTTGGATGAAAATGGAGTTCCCATCCAAATGGCAGCCGGTCTCGTGGGCCAGGAATCTGCGAGAGAGGTAACTTCGTGATAATATAGCCTAATAATGCAGTAAAATTAATAATTAAATAAATTACTTTGAAATATATTTAAAAATCTAGACGTTTCTGCAGTATCGATCCAACTTTGAGGTTATGTTTTTTTGGTTACCATGGAGTGATAAATCAATAGATTATTTTGTTGATAGTTTTCTTAGATGACTGCATTTGCTTTTCATATAGTTTCTATGCTACGACTCGCCATGGAAACACACTCAGAAATAACAGGACAATGGATCTCGAGTATTTCAAAACATGAAATGATGAAACCCTCTTACCGTGCCGGTCAGCGGGTCGTCTTAGGGGCGGATTTGGATAAAATTGTGCTTGAATATGTTTCTAGGCTGCAGGAATAGTGGTAGATATGATCAGAAGCAAGAAGATGGCTGGCCGTGCGTTACTGTTGGCTGGACCACCGGGCACTGGTAAAACTGCCATTGCCTTAGCTATTGCTCAGGAACTGGGTACTAAAGTAAGTGATATAAATCATGTCGAATTAAATAAATAAATCAGTAGTACATCTTCTGTCTAGTATCGCTGGCTAAGTTTTATGTTGCAAAATGTGATGAGGAATTCTGAGACAATTGAGATGTATGGATGTGGATGAAATCTATTTGATATGGTTTTAAAGCAGAGATGTGAGAGATGACAATAATTTTGGCTGGTATAGTAATAGATACAGAAGAAAATCTGAAAAATATTAAGGTGTTTAAATTCTTCAGATGTTCTTCTGTCATACTCAAACTTCATCAGAATAGTTTTTGTATCTTTAATGTTTTGAAAGTTCATTTAATTTATGACCTTTTGAGCTGTAATCATAACTTTAAAAATAATAGTTTCTATGATTCACAACAAACCTAATTCAACAGGTGCCATTTTGCCCAATGGTCGGCAGTGAGGTATACAGCACTGAAATTAAGAAAACAGAGGTACTGATGGAGAATTTCCGGCGCGCCATAGGTCTTCGTATACGTGAGACTAAAGAAGTTTATGAAGGGGAGGTCACTGAACTCACCCCTGTTGAAACTGAAAATCCAGCTGGAGGTTAGTGTTTTATATTGAAATAGTGTAGAAATATCGGGTATATTGGCATTTAAACTAGTAATTGCTACTTTTACAATGGTTTACTTTAATTATGTAGAAACAATTGTAGCGACCACAAAAAGCAACATACTACAATAAGTACTACAGCGCCATCTATGTTACGACGGAGGAACTAACATCAATTTCCTACAAGTCGCAAGCAAAGTTTACATCGTCTTCAGTATAGAGAAACCCGATAACAACTATCGGGCAGTTGCCCGCCAGACATAAAACCTGTCTGGCCGGAGGATCCTCCCTTTTCAATGGAGTATTGAGGAACTTTACACCCTGTTCCTCATACCCCTAAACAATTAAACCTGAAAATATATCATAGTTTCTAATTTGACTATCAAATTAATCCTTTCGCTCTATTACAATTGGTTCTACAACCTAATGCTGAATGTTTTCCTCCTCCATTGCAAACCACTTGACACTGTTCTGGGACTCTCGCATCCACTACATTGTCCAGGTCCCTGGTCTGCCTAGCTTGTCGCCTGCCTACAATCATGTCACCAGTGCAGTACATAAATCTTGGTTTTGATTGTTTTTTTAAACACTTGTCTACAGGTTACGGCAAGACAGTATCACATGTCATCATCGGGCTAAAGACAGCTAAAGGCACAAAGCAGCTGAAGTTAGATCCCACCATTTACGAGTCACTGCAAAAAGAGAAAGTGGAAGTGGGTGATGTCATCTACATTGAAGCCAACTCTGGAGCAGTGAAGAGGCAGGGAAGGAGTGATACTTTTGCCACAGAGTTTGATCTTGAGGTAATTATAACAGGTATACTTAAACTCACGCCTTTTTCGCATCAGGGTAGGCAGAAACCACAGAACACAACCTAATATGATTACATACTCCTTGTGCCTCATCCATGTTCATACATCTGGTCATACACGCATGCTGGTTGCGTGTACTATACACCTGACTTTTCTGAGGAACCAATTATATCAATACATAAATAAAATCATGCCTTATACCCAAGAGCAAAAGCAGACACGCACATAATGTATGATCTCAACATGAATGATGTAACCAAGGTTTTTTGTAACAAGATTCTGATTTAAAAGAGTGTCCATGAAATTTCTTGCCCATTCTTCTCCATAGAGATCTATGCTTTGGAATGGGCAACTATAGTACTTACACTGTTATTATGCCTTGTGACTGGGACTGTAGCTTCATTTTTATTGTTGTTCGAATATTCAAAAGTGCCTGTAACTGGCCTACTTGTAATAAATGATTTTGTTTTTTTTTTTTTTTTTTTTTTTTTTTTTTTTTATTTGGGCACAGCATGACACTATACTTCCTGTATGTTCCTTACTTTAAAAACTCCTTTTAATCCATCCACGTAAATCTACTCATATGCAAACACCAGCTACAAGGTTTGTAAATCATACCAATTTCTACTTTTTCAGCCTTGTTGCTTTCTGAATAAAGTCTAAAATATGTTAAAATATGTTGTAAATATGTGTCAATTTGCAAAAAACTTTACTTTGCCTTAATGAAATATCATTTCGACTGGTGTTGCCCCTTATCTATTCGTAAATACTATGTCCGTGCAAGCGCCATAATCACGAGTAAAACGGTTTTATCCGTGATCATGGCGTTTGCAATAGTGCCAAAATATCGGGAACGCAAAACAAATAGTAAACATGTTAAATATCTCGTTTCAAGTGTTATTTATGGTGTTCAAAAACTTATACTAAGTACTTTGTCTAGGCTGAAGAATACGTGCCACTGCCGAAAGGCGACGTGCACAAGAAGAAGGAAGTCGTACAGGATGTGACACTGCATGACTTGGATTGTGCCAACGCAAAGCCGCAGGGAGGACAGGACATCATGTCCATGATGGGGCAGCTCATGAAACCAAAGAAGACTGAGATTACTGGTAAACTTATAATTAGGGTTCCGTACCTTATAAGGAAAAACTTATTGGATCACTTTGTTGTCCATCTGTCTGTCTGTCAAGACCCTTTATCTCGAGAACGCGTAGAGGTATCGAGTTGAATACCATATACTCAGGGTCTACAGTCCCTTAAAGCTTTGAAAAAATCAAGCTTCTAAGTGAACGTAAAAAAAAAAGACACTATAACAAGATACGCCCACACGATACCCACAAGATATTTTATAGATCAACTTGTAAAAATTTGGTGAACTGATGATGATAGGGTGCAGTGCTTTCAAGTGTGCTGTAAGCTGAAAGCAGTTCCAACATTTTGTTTTTTTACAGAAGGATAGGTGAGGAGTCATATCCTTGTCTATTACACAAATACACTTTAATTTGCATTGTTGGGACTCTTGTAATATTTATCAGAACATCACGTCATTATCCTACTGTTATTTTTACAGATAAACTGAGGAAAGAAATCAACAAAGTAGTGAACAAATACATAGACCAAGGAATCGCTGAATTGGTACCTGGAGTTCTATTCATAGATGAGGTAATTATAACTCACCAAGCTAACTACCTACTTGTGATAACTAACCTAGCTAACTTACCTACTTGTAATAACTCGTCAGCCTATCACAGCCCTATCTTGGACATAAGGAGGATTTGTTCAGGTAGACCAATAATAGCAAAGCTATATTTATAATATGGCTTTTGTTGATTATGCTATGTTGTTTTGACCTGCAAATTGCAAATACCTTAAGAAAATTTGGATTTTAGGGGTCCACCCTGGCGCTCCCCCTATAAGCCTCTCCTCAAACTGTACCTCAACACCCTAACTTCCGTCTCCCGCGTCCAGTCTGACCCAACAACTTCGTTAAGGTGGTTGGTCTACCCAGCATATGTTGTAATCATGATTTAATTAAATTTTTAGGTGCACATGCTGGATATCGAAACTTTCACATATCTACATCGAGCCCTCGAGTCTGCTATTGCGCCCATAGTTATCTTCGCTACCAATAGAGGCAAATGCCAAATAAGGTAATTTTACTGACATGCTTTATCAATATTCTATACTGCTTTGGTTACAGAAATTTTCAGCTTGGATTTGATAGCCTTTTCCCAAAATATGTTGAAGTCAACTGCCAGTCCAGGGGGAGGACACTGCCATACTTGACATAGGCGTCCAATTTTACACAAAGATAATAGCACCATCTCTTACCAAATCCGCATAAACTTGAGATTTAGTACATTAAAATGACATAGATGGTGCTTACGCCAATTATCGCCAGTGTGATTTAAATACCTTTTTGATTTGAATGAAAATTCAGTTAAAAATAATGAATTTAAACTCTAAACAAGATTAAACCATTTATTTATTTTAAAAGCATTTTGTAATTGCGAATATTTTTTTTTAGGTTTTGCAACAATATCATACAGATTGTTTACAAAATGGCGACTATCGGCGTGTGCGCATCCTTGTAGATCTCTCCCATTTTGTGTAATTTATGTGGTTTCTCGGTTCTGTCTTTTTTTACACTCAACTCGACCGCACTTTCTGGAGCTTTAGATGCAGAAAGTGCGGTTGAGTTGAGTGAAAAAAAAGAAATAAAAACAGAAACCCATAGAAAACCTATTCAATAACAAAGATATAGATATAAGTATATGTACGCACCTATAGCTATTGGGATTAATTCAACGGATTTAGTATCAGGTGGCGACACCGTTCAATGTAGGTGTCAAAAATTCGCTTGAGTGGGCTCTCTATTCCATCTATATTACTATACTCTTTGTGCCAGTCTATCCGATGCAGCTGAATCCTAGGATTTTACGTGGAGCGGCTGCCGATCTGACCTCCACAATAGTCACTAGAAATACGATATCCCTAGGGCAGACTTTTGGTCTGAACAACCGCCAGGACCAACTGCTCAACATACGTTCCATGGCGCGGAGGTCTCTGAATTTAACTAAAGGATGAACCGTCCTCGGCAAGCATTGCTTACCTTTAAAGACCGGTCCTTAAGGCTGTTACTATGTTTTTAATGTGACGACCCCGTCGCAGTTGCGGCTATGTATTGAGTTTTTATTTAAGATAATTAAAAAGCTTATGATTGTACTGTTCATTTCAGAGGAACTGAGGACATTATTTCACCGCACGGAATCCCACTAGATCTTCTAGACAGGCTGCTGATTATCCGTACTTTGCCATACAACAAAGCCGAGCTTTTGCAGGTACATAACAGTTTATTTTTATAGTTGTTGCATTTTTTTTTTTTAAACCTTATGTCATTTTTTATAAAAGTTACGATGCGCTATTCCTATTGTAATAATGATTGGTCTGTTTCAGATTTTGAAACTGCGGGCGACGACGGAAGGTATTTCTATTGATGAGGATGCCCTTACTGCTCTGTCAGAAGTAGGAGCTAATAGTACTCTAAGGTAATAAGAATACTGTCTTATAAAACAAAACGCACACTGTGCCATATCGAGCTGGGCCCACAAGGTGACGCGGAGTGTGGCCCACCTGGAGTGGGCGGGCGATGGTTCATACAAAACTTACGAAAGTGATGTACGAGGATTTTTACCATATCGCGGCCTGCCCAAATCTGCGTCAGCCTTCAAAGTGCAATCTGAAGACCCACAATAAATTTTTAAGTATTGAATAGCATCATGCCTGTGATTCCATAGCTGGTGTATTAGTATATAGCCACATCTCATTTACAAAACTGAATTATTCTGCAACACCTGGACGCCGAACTCATCATCACCTTGCAAAAGCACAGCGAGGTAGTTCTTTTATTTGAGCAGTACTTTTGAGATTAATTATATGAATATTTTATCATCAGGTACGCAGCCCAGCTCCTAACGCCAGCCTCATTGACGGCTCGCGCGGACGGCGCGTCGCGCATCACGCCCGCGCACATCACGTCCGTGCACACTCTGTTCCTGGATGCCAAGTCCTCCGCCCGCATTCTCACGCAGCACTCCGATAAATATATGAAGTAAACCTTAGATAGTACTTATACTATACCACAGAGAAGTGAACGAATGGAGTGCTAATGCGATGTGTGATATCAACGGAATGAAATGTCCCAGTGCGACGATTGAATTTCCCATAGTTGATATATTATTATGCCATCGTGAGTGTTTTTTGGGTGGATAGATGTTTGGAGTGGCTAATATTGATAAATTTGATTTGAGCGTCATCGCCACTTATTCCCATAAAGAAAATAGCAAAGAAATTGCGTGTTAGCATTAGCACTTCTTTTGCTGTTGCTTCTGTGTTATGCTACGTTTCTACTAGAAATGTGCGTGGCTGCGTAGCGACGGATGTCTGTGAAACTAACAGATTTTATCACTTCTTTTTCATCGCTACAGTTTCGCTGCCAAGTTCAAATAATCCATTTATACCTGTATGAAAGTCATCTAAAGCTACACATAGTGACGACTCGGGAGGCGGGTTGTAGGCATACGAACGAATAATTGTTCAACCCATATGCTGGGTACTCAGCACCGAAAGTGTTCTATGGTAGCTAAGTGATTAGTTAGTTTTACGCACATCCGTCGTTGCACAGCCTCAGACATACCTGGCAGAAATGCTGCCGCGTGTTTATGGAACAGGACCCCTCGAACAAACTATGCTGCCTTTTTTGAGGAATCGTTGATAATGCATGCAATGTATGTTTCATGTAGTTTGTTCAGGGTTGTCATTCAAAATGCAATGATTACATAGCCATCGTTTACTTGTATGGACTTGACAGTATTGTACTGCTACGTATTTACAATAAGACATTCAGAATCCTCATGTTTCCATTAATCTTAGTTTGACACTATTCATGTGATATTTTAATTATTTGATAGCATTTAACAATAAGTTAATTTGAATCATATACGGTAGCATTTTAACTGATTATTCTTTAAAGTAGAGGAGTGTTTATTTTTTGTTCTGTATTCAGGAAGTGCACTTTTGTTTGATGATTATTTGTTCCACAAAATGTTACATAAGGAAGTTCAAGAAAGTAGTGGAATTGTAAAATAAATAAGTTTTTATTTTATAAAAATGTCTCTTATTCTATGTTAGACCTAAATTTATTTACACAACAATAATTTTATTCAGGCATTTTCAATAATTAACAACAGAAATAAACAACTTTTTTTACTGAGAACATTCAATCTAACTTCTAAATGTACGCGTCATTAGTTGCTATTTTACTAACAAAAAACTATGTACAAAAATACTCATCTTGTAGAGATATTTACAAAATCAAAAATAGGTATCATACAGTCTCAAAAACTTGCTGCGTTTGCTTAGACTTTGTGTCTACTTCGTCTCCTGGTTTGACGTACGTTACTGGAATGTATCTCGCTTCACTTTTGGGTGATGACGTAGTGCTGGGCGCGAGGGTAGAGGTGGTGGGTGGGGTGAACGTGGGCAGGTCCACGTGTAAGTCCGTAGGCGACCCTGTGTGTTGGTACAGGGCTTCAAATTGTAGCTCCTCAGGGTACGAATGCGAGCGAATCTTCCTCTCGTCTCGCGCGTTGCTCGGATACACGATGACTATCTTTTCACCTTCGCTCCTCAACGCCACCGGTGGTAAAGCAGTACTGGTAGACGCGGATGGTCCGGCTACTATTTTCAACATCTCAGTGGGCGACGCTCTAATCTTCTCTGTCGTGGTCGTCGTAGGCGGTGTTGTCGTACTTGTGGTAGTAGTCGTCGTCGTGGTTGTGGTCACGGGTATCTCCGGATCTTCAGGAGACTCCATCTCACGCTTTACCCCAGGCGGGCCCACAGTCCGCAACGTCTCAATCTTCATTTCTAAAGTAGGTGTCGGCACTGGCACTGAACTCGTCACATTCCAATCCTCGGTGGGGATAAACCTCGCAGTTGGTTTCGGAACCTCTCGGGAACCGAATATTGGCAAGCGCGGTGCATAGGCTGATACTAGAGGTAGGAGGGTGTCTCTGGCATATCGTTCAGCCCTCGAGATGAACGATGCCAGTCTGGAAGGTAAGAATTGTACTACGAATCCGGTTTCTTCTTTCTCTGCTCTCTCGCCCCACGTTACAGTTTCGTAAGTGGGTGTTGTGGACATGTCGTAGTTCTTAGCTTTTCGTATCAATGGAGATACAGTTGTCGTTCTCGGTGGTCGAGTTGCTCTTAGTAGTGGTTCGGATATCTCCTGGTCGTCGGACGAGTCTGCTCGCTGTCGAGGGGTTTTTCTTAGACGTGGTCGGAGCACTGGCTCGGCGATCTCGATGGCTCCACTTGGAGCAGTCTTCGTATTGGTCATACCAAAGGCTCGGCCTGTGTTTTCTCCTCCCGTCCACTCGTAGGTGTCCACGAGAGTGAAGGGCCTCTGAGGCAAGTCCTCAGGCAGTTCGTTGTCAACAGGATCGATGGTGTTGCCCTCTTCTTTCGTTGTATTTTCTCTGTTACTTAAGTAATCGTGGGTGATGCTCGTTGTATTTGATAGTTCGTCCTGAAAAACAAAATCGAATTACATTAGAAATCTCGTTACTTCCAATAACTATAAAAAGAACATAAATTGTATAAATTTTATAAGTACCTGTTGTATTTCACAATCGGTAGGATAGAGTGGCATTTCGATAGATTCTTCAGATAATAGCTGAATTCCTTTCTTACAGAATGAAGAACTACAAGAGGACAAAATTAAAGGTTAATAACTTACAATGTCATTTTAAATACCTCCAACCAGCTTTTCTGATTAATTTCATTGTTTGCCTTCCAAGACAGTTATAGCATTACCTTAAAATTCGGCGCTTTTCCGAATGAATGCTTCAATACTCTATTCGAAATATCATATACGCACGACCAATCAAGCTATGCAATCCAGTTTAGGCGGATCTCAGATTGTAAGGGAAATCTATAAAAACGAGACCATGATAAACTGGAAATGTATAGCTTGATATATCGCCGTGTGTACAATTGAGTATTGGAGGCCCTGGATCTAATGAGAACTAAGTAGAGCCGGCAACACACTCCTACTTTTCTGCTCGGTGGCCACTGTAGATTCTGGCTTGCAATAATTTAAGTGGTTAAGAAAAAAAAGAACAATAAGCCAGCGTTAGCTGCCAGGGCCACTGTCAAAAAAAAAAAAACCTCACGTCTTAGCAAAGCTGTCGGTGATGAGTAGCTTGTGTATGTGGATGGACTTGGCGCTCGTGCTGAGCCAGCCGTTGTATCCGGCGTAGTGCACGGTGGCCCGTAAAGGCACACCCAGTGCTGGATGCGGGACTAGTACCCGGGTGAAGCGGGCGCTGCCGTTCACCACATCTTCTCGTCTGGGGAGGAGAATGAAGGTCATGATTAGGGGTTTTTTTTGGCACGGAATTGAAAAGGAGTTCTTCATCGAGGCGTTGATGTTTCATTGCGGTTCCAATCTCACCTAGTCAGGTGAATTTTTCAACTACCTGAAGTTTCCGTTGTGCATTTGATGGCGATAGGCTCGCCCCAAATTACACTGGCGAAATAGGGGTGTACTTTTAGGTACACCCCTACCCCCCTTTTGAGGATTGCAGGCGTAATTTTATGTCATTTTTGTATTAGTTTCTTGGGTTAAACAGTTTTAGTTTACTTTACATTTGTTACCGCTAGAACTATGACGTGTTGGTTTGAAAATTGACGATAGTGGAACCGCATCAAACGTAGCATTGTGTTGGAAAAGTACCGTAGAATAGATCAGAGTATCTAGTCAAGCATCTGGTAGTCATAACACAAAGTACTAACTTAATTCCATTAATTCAACTTACTTGGTCATAGGGAAAGATTCGTTGAGTCCCGAGTCTCCGTGGAGTGTCAATGTCATTCGACCGAAGTTAACCTTGTCCCCGGCCGCGCTGCTGGCCCACACCGATACGTGATATTGATGAGCTAGAAATAATGAAATAGTAAACACGACATCCGCAAAAAGATGGCAGAAGTGCCTGTGGACCACAGTCCACGCGGTCTGTGGTCCTTTGATTGTGAATTAATTCTACTGGAAGAAGGTCGTCCCTGGTAGAAGTTAGAGTCATGCATAAATAAATAAAGGTAACAGATTGCAGATTGGCTGCGAACTGCTGACGACTTTAGTACATTATCTGTCAATGTCTGGTGTCTGGAGTCCGGTGGGCAATGTGTCCGTAACCGTAACGGTTTGATTGCATCTTAAGAGTGTCTAACGTCGTGATAAAAATCCTCAATCAGCTGATCCTTGATTGCTGACACTATTGGATGTCACAACTGGAACAAGCCGAAGAGGATGATTCGAAAAAGAAAGATCAGCTGTACCTAAGAAGTACCCTCAAACATAAAATAAATTTGTTAAATACCACAAAACGGTTCTTCCTCTCTGGTGAGCAAATAAAGCTGACCGCGACCCAAGGACCGGTCTGCATAGTATCCCATGTTGCCGCAGCGGCGCGACCCATCGCAGGGGAAACAACGACCCTGATACAAAGAAATAAAAGTTAAAAACAAAGTTTATGAAAGTATTGCCCTTAATTATAGGGATTAAGTTGGCCTGTAGCACGAACTTCATCTGTCAAAAATAATGAGGCCTTTAGTTTAGCTGGACAGCTGGCCTACCATGAGTTCTTAAAGCAGTATTGTTTTAGTCTTATTCCAGTGTGGGAAAGAGACAGAGCTATACAGGATGTCTAGCGCCATCTCTTTCCACACTGGAAAACGAGAAAAAACAACAATGTTTTAAGACGTCATGGTAGGCCACCTGGTCATTTAATTTCTAAACCATTCATGGTAGAGTGAATATCAACCAAAAATAGTCATTTTTTGAATAGTTCGGATTTTTTGTTAAGGCTCTGTTCAAGAGCTTATGAGAGGTGTTACTTTAAAATTTGAAACACATTTTAATTCTGACAACATCAATAGTATTCCTACCGTATACAAGTAGGTGAATATTGGTAATATCAGTACAGGCGTTCATTAAAACATGTTTTTATTCAGTTTACTACATTGAAGGCAACATTGTATGTTCCACGTCCATCGTAATTGATTTTGTGGTCTACCACAAGAAAATGAAATTGGGCAATTGTTTTCAGCTCATAAAATCATATCATTCATATGCAATTTTCCATCAAATTACTTCGCAACCGCAATTGAGTTCCAACACTTCCTGCTTTGACTGAATCAAGACTTCCTATGCACCTACTTAAATTGTTATCGTTCAATAGTCTATTAAATAAGCGTTTTGACTTGTTATTGCAATAAACTTACCTCGAGGAAGGCGTCGTAATTCTCGCAGGGGAAAGCCGGGAAGTGACATTTAGGCGAGACAGAGTCGGTGAAGAATTTATAGGCTCGTCTGTGGTTACAGAGCGAGCGACCTTCTATTGATGCTGCCGCCCAGGGAAGGACGAAATCTGATACTGCTCCGACGAATCTTAACACAGGGAGGAAGTTGTTGAAATTAATTAATTTACTAGCTGTTCCCGCGACTTCGTCTACGTGGAATTAGATTTTTTTAAATTAGCCTAAGTTACTCCTTATTACATCAGCTATCTGCCAGTGAAAGTCCCGTCAAAATCGGTCCAGCCGTTCCAGAGATTAGCCGGAACAAACAGACTGACAGACAGACAAAAATTGAAAAAAAAAGGTTATTTTGGTATATGTACCGTATATACATTCATATGCATTTAGTAAAAAGCGGTTATTTTAATATTACAAACAGACACTTTAATTTTAATTTATTTGTATAGATGTGTAGATTGACTAAATCTGGCTCGAAGGACCAATTATCAGCGTTACAAAACGTCGATAATTGGAACTTAGTCTTTTGATTCCAGTTGTTGTCGAAAGGCACTTTGCTAAGCAGTAGTTTTAAAGTAGGCATACTAGATAGGTAATACAATCCTGATTTACTCATTATTCTTGTTTATCTCATTAATCATCAGCAGTAGCTACTGCTTATCAGTACCTAATTATTTCAGGGCGTACACAGCAATGAGTGTCCTACATACGTCAACTTGCGTAATCAAAGTGTCTTGTTTGAGAACTTTATTACTTATACCTAAAATTACTTCAGAAATCAGAACTGTTGTAGTCCAGTGGGACCGGCCACGATGTACGTACGAAGGGTAGGTCGTAGTTTTCAACCCCGATGAGAATACTTCTCGTAAATGATTCCATCATCATTATTCTCAAAAAGATGTGGAAACATCTTAAGGAAACTGACATGTCTAAGAACAGAAAATTCGAAGACTTGGGACATCTCAACATCAGCCCACTCCCGGTGTCGTCGCATATTGGGTTGCTGTCCACTCTAGTTGGAATATTATTAGCTAATTAAGACTGGAAATTACTTACAAATTTGAACATCCATGTTGAACCCTGCCTCCGTTGGGATAGAAGTCCACATGTCCTAGAGGCTGCGCGGCGCCCAGACCGCCCAGAACGAGAGACTCGCCATTGGAATGAATGACGTCAACGAACTTTGCATCGGAGCGGTCCAGACGAGCACGAGGGTCTTGGAACTCGAAAAGAGGGCCTGCTGGATCTAGTCCTGGAAAGATTTCGATTAAAGAAAGTTAAGTTATCGATTATCTACACCGTGTAAATCACCTCATCACGAAGCCGTCAACCAAGCATTCTGTACACGAAACTAAGTAACTTTACGCAAAAATTATTGCTGGGAAACGACTTTTTTTTGGGGGGTGTAAAATCATGTTTTGTGGTAGAACTCAATGTAACGCACTCAAAACATTGTGCTGATGGACGGATTGAATAGTACGGGGGTCGTGGAGGTGTTTAAAAATCTTGCATTAAAAACTTGTATATAAAAAAATACTTGTCAAAAAGTTGGAACTTTGACCCCTAATATCTCCGTAACTAGGTTTCCACTGTTCCCAGGTATGGCGTAGAACAAAAAAAATATCGCAATGACGCCTTTCGGCTTCGTTAAGAGGTGTTTTACACCCTTTATAATACCTACTCTTAAGGCTTACTAACTCTTCGCAAAATACTCATACCAACCCGATATATTATACAAGAAGCAGGTTTTTTAAAAAATTAACAATATAAAACTAATTATTTATCTAACCTGTAATCCGACTAATATTTTGTAACTCTGAACCCGCGAAACCGGCGACATGAGCGCCCAAACTAAAACCGATCAAGTGAACATCCTCGAACCGCAAGTCAATATGCTTGGCGAAACCTGAAACAATGCAATCACATATTAATAACGATAAACGAACATGGAATTAAAGACCATGTAGTTTAAGTTTAAAATGACTTAATGATCTCAGGGCCTTCGAGCCGGATTACCTTGCAATAGCATAGCCAGTTGCTTGCCGACAAGCCTTGTGTTCGCAGCAGCCCGGAGGTAGTTTGGCATTGTTGCTCCTCCTTCCCAATCCACACAAACCACATTGCATTCTTCCTGCAAAAGGAAAAAAACAGTTCATTATCCTGTAAATGGAGATAGATACTTTAACTGTCATAATACTGCCATTAAAACCTTACAATACAGTTGTTAATGTATCTAATGTTACATAATCGGCATCATTATGAAACAGTCTGCTGTCTGGGCACTGTCTGTTCTAGCTATTGCATATTGTTCTTATGTATCGATCTTAAGATAATTATGTCCTGCTGGCATAAGAACACAATACGGATGTAATTAGTTTGCCACTGAAACTTTATGTCTGCTACAACTTCCCTGTTAGGTACTTAGATCATCACGGTGAGTGAAGAATTACCTTTTATGTCCACTTGATCAACAGAATTGATAAACTCACTAACCATAACTAGTCAAGGTACATTTCCGAACGCAAACCGCAGCGGCAAAGTATAGAAACTATACTACTACATACATTCTATGATTTTTCTTGTATCGTATTAAAAACATTTAAACTCACATACACAAACAGCCAGACCCGGAACAACTATCTGTAGGTCATACGAATATTTGTGGGGCTCGAACCCGCGACACGCAGCGCAGCAGTCGATTGCTCAACCACTGCGCCAATCGTGCCGTCAAACCCGCTCAATGGCAGACACAGACGACAGATAGACAGAAATGCTTTTGTGCATGGCGACATTGCCGCTTTTCTCCGTTTTACTGTAGAGTTAAATATAATTCAATCGCTGCTGTAGTTTACGGTGACGGCCGCCCCCGCAATAGGGAAGACCGTTATAAACTAGTTGTAGATGGCGCGACCATACCTAGGTCTCAATATGACCAATGAGGTCAAGCTATTTTGAAATATAATATGACATTACCAGATTTACAACCAATGACAATGCTAAGAACCTGCTATCCTAGCGCCATTACTTTCAGTTTTCATCCCCAATGTAAGTTTATACAGTTATACATTGAAGTTAAGTTACTTACAACAGCCATCAGAGCGGACCTCATTTCATAGACCCACACGTTGTCGCAGTTAGAGCCAAACCCGTGGACTATGACCCTGGTGGGTCGATTGAGCTCGAAGGCTCGCGCTGCCCAGCCCCATGCCGCAGACATGTTGCTTGCTGACACAGCCAGGAGGGGCTGGTCTCCTCTGGAAAAGGAAAAACGATAGTGACATTTCTTTATTTTCAGATTCAATTATGAACCATCACGTCAGTGAGATCGTTAAACGTATCTGAAGAGTGAAACGCATGATAACAATGAAAGTGATAAATGAGTGAGAGAAACCATAGAAAAAAAATAAAAATGTGAATGATATCTTAAGTATGACTGGGTTGAACATGGATAAGGCCAAGCAAATGAAATAAGAGTTACTTTATCTGTTGTATGTATGTACCTAATCAACTAACACATGTCACATGAGGGGACCAATCAGGTACACATCTGCCTTACACTTCGAGGATTACAGGCGTGATGTTACGTTATGTGTAATCAACACAGCCTATCACAGTCTAGTCCACTGCTAGCCACAGACCTCTCCCAAACTTAGCCACAACACCCAATTTTGCGCCTTCCACATACAGTCTGACCCAGCCAAGTTTTTGAGGTCGTCTTTTATCTATTTAAAAAGATTTAAGTGGTCGGTACTGGAAAAAAGATATAGCTTAATGCCGTACCTGCTAACAGTAGAGTAGAGGAGGAAGTGCGTGCCGACCTCCTGCGGCGAGCTAGGCAACGTCTCCAAGTAAGCGAAAGGACCAGCATCTTCGAAACAGCCGAACTCTCCATAGCACACGCTTCCTTGAGATCTTTTACTCCTGTTGAATATCAATATAATAATCATTAATAAAACGAGATTTTTTGGACATTAAAGTCTCAAACCTGCTGGGTCTCGATCGAACATCTCGATGCTATTCATTTTTAAACTTTAACAATATTTATAGTTAACGAGCAGACGAAGTTTTCAAAATATGAAACAATTTCCAATTTCCTTCAAAATCTTTCGGAGATATTATTACATGTTACGCAATTGGGGTATTGGACTCGAGGAAGAACAAGTCCAAGATATTCGAATGACGTCATGTTAGCTTTTAGTTAAATAAGACTTAGAGGTACTGATTGTGCTTCCTCACATTCCACGCAATGCACAAGGGCACAGATTCTAAGAACAAGATTTCGCTTGGGTAAGATTATATACTAGTAATATTAGAATCATCGGACTGTAGTTTTTGGAGCCATTAAAATAAATACCTACCTACCTACATTTTTATTGAGAGTTTTATGGTCCTTTATACAGGTTGTAAATCACCTCATCACGAAGCCGTCAACCAAGCATTCTGTACATGAAACTAAGTAACTTCACGCAAAAAATATTGCTGGGAAACTACTTTTTTTTGGGGGCTGTAAAATCATGTTTTGTGGTAGAACTCAATGTAACGTACTCAAAACATTGTGCTGATGGACGGATTGAATAGTACGGGGGTCGTGGAGGTGTTTAAAGTAAAAATCTTACATTAAAAACTTGTATTTAAAAAAAATACTCGTCAAAAAGTTGGAACTTTGACCCCTCATATCTCCGTAACTAGAAGGTTCCCAGGTATGGTGTAGAACAAAAAAATGATCGCAATGACAGGGAGAACCAATGCCTTTTGGCTTCGTTAGGGGTGTTTTATACCCTTTATTGTGTTGTCTTAACTCTTTCGTAGTACTTAAGCATACTTGAGTAACTTCCTACGTACTCTATATGTATTTTCGTTCCTTAAGCAACGCATACCACATCCAAGGCATTCAAAGCCAATTTACATAATAACGTTTAAGTTTATAGCTCTGGTGTGTTAAATTGAGTAAATGCTTGAGAACAATACACACTCCGCCAGCGAGGTTAAATATGGACATCGCATAAATTCAAATTTTCTAAACAAAGCTGTTCCATATCTTTTGTGTGTCCTGAGTTTCAGTTCCGCTCGGAAATAGTTTGAATATAAGAGCGAACGATAAGGTTTCTAAAGAACGTGTAATTGGTGTGCATAAAGACCATATGAGAGTAGAGGAAGACTAAAGAAACGATGGATGGACTGCGTGAAGTATGATATGGCAAGGAAGTAAGTGTCTGATGAGTTGACGAGTAATAGAGAAGAATGGAAGAAGAAGACATGCTGGGAACCCAAACATAAGGACAAGAGAATGATGAGGTGTGTATAATCGGAAAAGTAACGGGAATGCTGGTAGCCCATTGAAATGCCGAAGTTTACTTTTATTTAGTTTTAGTTCTCTCTTTTTCAAACACATGGAAGTTTTATAACCAGTTTCATAAAACAAAAGAATGTGTAAATATGAAATTGTGGTGGGTTTGTAAGAAGTGAAGAACAAAAGAAAATAATGATGGTCGCATTGTGAATGATATTACACGCCAGAACTTATATAATCCGTGAAATATTTCACACAAGAAGAGTTGATGAATGAAAACAATGAAAATTTACATAACATAGCCGTGAGAGACGTGGGCCACATAAGGCCCGGTCTTCACTATAGCAGAAACGAGCGTGTTGGGTTGATCGCCTAAGTTGTGGGAAACACTAGGATAAGAGACGCACAGAACTATAGCAAATAAAGGGGAGGTCTCCACCTACCTAGCATAGGTGATTTCGGTCTAAATGAAGGTGATGATGATGAGAGACGAATAGAGACGTGCGAAGACATGCACCACGACCAAACAAAGGCAAAAAAAAAACAGTGATATCCTAGTGGTGTGACCCTAGGACGGCCAAGTCATAGGTCTTGAATACGATCCCAAGACACGCACCTCTGATTTTTCGGTTTCATGTGCGTATTGTTTTGTGCTTGCTTCGGTGAAGGAAAACATCGTGAGGAAACCAGCATGCCTGAGAGATATTTCTCATACACTCATGAAAAGCCAAGTCAGATGCCCATGGGCGGCATAAATACTCTGACACAGGTTAGGCTAACCAAACGATAAAGAAGAAGGCTATAGACAGACGAGAGATACGATGTGGATTTCAACCAATGTCGATTCCCACACGTCTCCTCACCGCTGCGCTCGTGTCTGCATCGGTGTAAGCCAGGCCTAAGATCTTAGACCGCATTATTATTGAGATGTAACTCTCACTTCTAGTGTTGCGAAGATTGAAAGCCACACGTAAGAGTTATGTGTACAATAGTTCATTTTCGCAACAGACTGTTGAAATGTTAACAATACTAATGATTAATGACAACAATCATTTACTAACAGACGGAAAGGTCAAGCGTAACATCTGCATGCTTGATATTTAATATTTCTTATGCACGCAGTTGGTTTTACTAATTGTTGTTTTGATAAAAAAATAACTACTCACATGCCTAAATTTGTAGGACTTAAACCAGATGTATGTAGAGTAAAGGCGTCTACTTCGTTATTATGTTGATAGACCTACGGGTCACACACACGCGGACGTTTTCGCCCATGTGGCGCGAACTTTGACTGCGCCTTCCCACTGGCGATGCAAAAAACATCGTTGAAATCTCAATTAGTCTCTCTTTCTCTACCCAAGATGAAATCTTTCATCTCTACAGACGACATGTTGTTATGTGAATGTTTCGCCAATACAAATGGTGGAAATGATGGTTAGGTGACATAATAACAGTACGATCAAAAGGTGTTCATGCTTAAAGCTCATAGACTTGTTCGTAGTAATTTACCTAGTTCTCGCTCTCTTCTGCTCCCATTCTTTCATAGACTCCTTGACTGCCTCCAGCAGTTCGATGTCTCGTCGCTCATCCTCCGCCTCCTGTGCCTCTGTCGCCGGCCTCCCGGCGCCCCGCCATGATTCTAACTCAGCATCTGTCCAAAACATATAACATAAGCATCTCGTTCATGAATGTGCAAACAGTGGTCTAACTAGCTTCTATTGTCCCGCTGCTGGGTAAACGCCTCTCTTTCCTTTTTCTATTATTATTATATATATTTTTGTTATTGATATTTTGTTAGTGCCTACCAGATCTATCTGTAACAGACAAGATCGTTTCCTTTATACTCTCCCACCCACCACCAAGTGGCTGTCATTTAATGAGTGATATTTCTTTTAGCTCATTTCTCATCTGAGCAATGCGGGAAAAATATCCAGCCAGACCCCAATTAAATAGTGAATAGGGCATTTAACATTGACTCATAATATGACTCGAAGGACCATGTAGAATCGTAGATAGGCCATTGACCAAGTGAGAGCAAAGTAATTCACTGCAACATCTAAAGTCTGCAGGAAGACTAAACACAAGTTTTTGGATGACGATTGGTCCTACGATTCATGGACGCGTCGCTGTGCTATTTCATTAATGTAGCTAAAATTAAAATGCTGCTGCTACAATATTAAATATTTTGAAGACAAAAAAAACGACATTATCCTTATAGCATAGAACGACTCGTGAAATAGGTGACTTAAATTTTAAATTCAATTGTTCCACTGTGGACTGGATTTCTAAATCAAACCACGCATGTAGTGTAGTGGGAATTATTGTGATATTCCTACCTACGGTTTTTTTGTATTATACATATGTTGTTGAAATATAGGCTTCTATTTAGAAGTAATGTAAATTTGCGCCAATGGATACAATTTTCGTAGGCTTCAACCATGCACCTTAAACTTATTTTCTTTCTTTCCTTCTTTCTTTCACCTGGGAAAACTTATATTAGCGTAACCCTACTTGAATGTTTAGCATTCCAATGTTCATTCAAATGGCACTCGTATCTTGGAATTTCGAAATTGAATGATACAGTCTTTGCAGTGGAGTGCATTTTAAGAAGGAGCGAAAGGCACCGCGCCAGTAGGTAACCTGAATGCTAGCGTTGTCTCCGGGTGAACGACTGTCACCACTTTTTGCAGTTTAATGTGGCCTTGATCTGTCGACTGTTGTAGGGCAGTATGTAGCTCGAATGCGAGGCCTACTATGGACGAAAGTAGGCCACTCCCAGCCGACGAGAATCATGAGAAATCCAACAGTCTACTTAGTTCAATGGTAATACTAATTCCTTGTACAGGTCGAAACACTTATGGTACACCTACGTGAAACGTGGGACTCATTACGACCAGCAAACCCGGTCAACGTCAAGGTTTACTCATTCAGACAATTGACAATACTGACAAAGCGGTGTATGTCATTTTAAAGACTATAATTACCTATTTAACCATTTGCTTTGTCGTGTTGTAAAAATTGTGGACTGGACTATAAATTGTTTTCAATTATTTCAAATAGGTGCTCGTGTCTTACCTTGGACAATATTATATCAGTGTTGGTAACAGAGCATAGCGAAAACACCAAAAAAACGATTTTATTGTGCTAAGAGTTGCATAAACTGTGAGCATTTAGATCATTCTTTTGAAGTTATCATATTATTATTACAAAATCCTATTGTAAATTTCTGCGACAGTTTAAAAATCCAGATTTGGCTTGCGAAAAGATTGCTACATATATTTTAAATTGTACCTAAATTGCGCGAGAGACGACTATGTTACTAATATGATACTTAGTAGTAGATTTTAGTAGTGTGATCGTTGGCTGCCAAGTAATAGGTCACAAGTTCGAACCCAAGACACGCACCTCTGATTTTTCGAATTCATGTGCGCATTGTGTAATTAAACTTGATTACGGACAACATCGTGAGGAAACCAGCATGTCTCAGAGATATTTCTCGACGGCATCTAAGCCACGCGATAAAGAAAGAAGTCGATTTAAGTAATGCATTCGATTGTGTTGATCAGTCAACAATTCAACATCAACAAGTCAAACTGCGCAGTTTGACTCGTTGATTCTAAACCCATATATAGAAATTAGAATGAAACAATCTGATTTTACTACGTGGCTTTGGACGTATGACCGCATTTAAGCGTTCGATTGTGTAGAGCAAGCATTTTTGGGGTTTAGATGCAAAATCGGATTATTGAGGAGGCTTTTCGTAGATTTGGTTCCTTGTTTTGGGAACTACAGGCAACAGATTCTTCACAGGCTAAGATTTACCTTCTAGATAAGCGGGAAATGTTTTCTAATAATTACTTACACTTGGCTATAACTAGCGTGAGCACAGTCAGTAGAACGGCTAGCGAGCGGCAGGCGTGCGCCGCCATCCATGCGGCCCGGCATTCACGACCGCCTGTGAACAAAACATGATCGCCTTGTCAAACAGAATGCTTAACGTACAATTATAAATTAATATTCTGCAGTGCAGATTATTTAGGTGAAGGACAGGTGCATTAGAATGGTAGGTTTTCAAAGCAAGCAAATCAATTAGAGATTCTTGGAAAATCTCGGAATCTCCATGGTTTTCTTCTCGAAACAAAACTCTATGGAAATTCAAGTTGATCTTGAACGAAAATCATGAGTTAGGCGTTCATTTGGTTTCGGTTATTTACAATGGCTTAATTCACGGCTATATTGATACACAGTAAGTTATTAATCCGTCTTTTATTGATCCTTCTCAGTAAAACCCCATATTGTTTCTGATCAAACCATTTTAAATGTAAAAATACCTACGTATTTTTACATTTAAACTGGCTGTTTGACAAGGTGATAAAAGGCTGACACATTTATAGCTTTATTATAGTTTCCATATCCAGACTTAACCTTCGTTGACAAAACTTCTTAGGGACCGTCCATTAATCACGTGAGGCTTGAAAGGGGAGGGAGGGGGTTTAGCGAAAATCACGAAATATCACAAAGGGGTGTAGTAAGATATATCACGTGTATTTATTTTTTCGTCAAACGCGCGATTCTAAACCGAAAAGCAGCTTGTAGTGTGACCTTGACTCGCCGTTGCCAGGCAACGAACGAAGTACTTGTATTTAAAGATAATATTCTACGAATTTTAAGATTCTGTGTAGGTACTAAAAATACATGTGATTTTGGGTGGGGGCGGGGGGTTCGTCTTAAACCTCACCACGTATCACCAAGGGGGAGGAGGGGTTAAAAAATGCTAAAAAAACATCACATGGTTAATGGACGGCCCCTTAGGTACTTACAAACGTTTATTAAAGTGGTTAAATGATATTATCACGATTGCACACAACAGTTCGAAGATTCATTAAGGTGCTAACAACCGCTTACAATAGTTGTTCCTAAACAATGCGGTGCCAAAGATCTCCAGACTGCTAATTATATCATTAACGACAGTTTCCTAGTCCGTGCTGTAGTTCCCATACTTTGTTCTTTCGCGAGTACAATGCGTTATGAAACAATGTTTTGTTTTAGAGTTTCTATGAATGCTAATGCAGATTGGGTACTATCGTGGCTTGAATCATGATTGTCGTAAAACACACACGTTACCACAAAGCCATGTTACTTTGCTTTGTGATTCATGAGTTCATGAGATAGATTTTAACTTTATTTTGTGATGATGGTGACTTTCCTTTTCATAAGCATTATTATCACTTTTGGTTGACACGATCTTTAATAACGTTTCTTATAATAGGCATTAATGGCAAACATAAAAGTCGTATAGAAAAAAGTTATTAAGATGTTAAATACGGCGAATTGAACCTTGAACGAAGTACGATACAACTTCACAAGCAAATAAATAACCAAACATTAAACAAGTAAGCGTAAAAGGACCGAAATTAAAGGCCTTGGCCGCGCATAAAACCCGTTTTTTGAGAGCCTCTTTGTTGCCGAATCGTAGTGTCTTTCTTTATACTTGTATCAACCTAATTAGGTAATTAATTTTCTGCAAGACAGTCTTCTAATGCTACAAACGTTCATGATACCCATTTAAAAAATATAAAATAACGTTTTTTAATGATTTCCTCGATGGAAAGCCATATGAATATTCGTAATAAATAGCCTATTTCGTGACTCTAAGTCCATTTAATAGGGGGCTTAGAAATTATCATTGGGACCGACTCCGCCTGTAGAAACCGGTTTGTAGGTAAAACACCATTAAAATAAGAAAGAAAAAATACTTGATAGCCTCGAATTTAATGCAGTCAGCAGGCCTTTTGGTATGCCCAAAACATGTGTTTACCAGTGACTGTAGTAAGCTAGCCGTAATAAGCACTTATTAAGACTATGTTGAAATCTGTCGCCAAGCCTTTAAATATTATGTAATTATGAATTTATGATTCGTTCATGCAGTTGTGGCCAGTCTACTTAGGTCCAGCAAAACGTTATTTGGTTTCAGATTTATCAATTAAAAAAATTGAGAGCTTAACACAAACCATTAAAAAATCCTAACATAGATCTCGAGAAATACCATTGTGGCAGCAGATGAACAAAATGAAAACCTTAAAAATAAGTATAGGGCCCATTTGTATGTCTTATCTTTGAAATATGCATGGAACTAATAAGTACTACGTGACCTCAAACTTTCTTTCCCATAAAAGTGAAATACGCGGTGTAAGCGAACATCGTCAATTCATTGACCTATGGGTTATTGGTACAAACATGTCGGCCGAAGCTATTGACCAGAAACCGTGGTTCAGCAATCATGTCCTAATTTCACAGTCGGCTGCCTGCTATTGCCCACTTAAACCAACCAACGACAAACTGGAATAATAACCAGTAACTGGATTCCAGTAATTTGAGGAAATGGATCAAATTACTCGGTCTGTCCTGTTACCATATTTTTTTTATGGTCTTCTTAAGCGAAGTGTTACGAGTTTTACAGTTACTGTAAAGTGAGCTTTCTGGTGTATAATTTCAGTTGGATTTAGCTGACTTTGTTGTTTGCAACCACTGTTTCATATAATTGGATCGAAACCACGTTCTTCGTTAATTTCATATAATAGACACGATAAGTATTACAAGTAGAGCCAAATAGATACCTAGTTGTAGATAGTCTCTTTCACTCTTTTAATCACTTGCGATTCATCCCTCCTCAATCCTCATCACTTGTCCCTATCAAGACAGACAATTCCTTTTTATTTTTTCAAGAACACTTTAATACGCACAGTTTTTACAATGAGGAACTACATCAAAAGCAGGTATGATATATGTGTCACATGTTTTACTATGTTACGGACGGCACAATCGTTTTTTTTTTATGTGTCCTTAAATTGAAGTCAGGTTAAATGAGCTATAAATTATCGCTTGTGGAGGAAAATCTGTGTTATACAGTTGGAAAAAGCCATGGAGTACAAAGGCAAACCAGGTACTCTCCGCGCAATCGTCAGTATCACCAAGGATTTGCTAGACTTTCTCGGGGTGGATCGAATAATTATTTTTCCACCTGTCCGCAAAATACACGCTTTGGACGTGGACTTTCGGACACAAACCAAGGCCATGGAGTTTATGGACGTGGCAAACCTCAACGAGGGACGTTACAAAACTGTTATGATATTAAAAAAATATTTACTAGGAGTCCAAAATTGGACACAACAAGTTAGCTTTTTTAAAAGCGTTTTTTTAGTGATTGCGATCAATTGTTCTACTAGGCTTGGCAATTTCGGTCTGGTAATGTTTAGCCGTTGGGCCATCTGTCATTCGTAATCCTTTGACAATCGATACGGGCAGTAGGGTGAAACTGGAGATGACTCCAACATAGCTAGGTGCAGGCAGATGACGATGACTTCAAGTTATTTCAATAAAATTCGTTTTTTTTAGTATATTTCAATATTGTGAAACGAGAACAACTGTTTTGCAGTTTGGCAGACTTTTTGTATGTTATTGCTATATAGATATTGAGTAAACAAAAAAAAAAGATATTTTAACGATTATTCCATGCAGCTTCGTCTACACTGAAATTACTTTCTGTTCGCATATCGTTTGATCGCGCATTTAATTAAAACTGTTCACTCTACCACCATTTTATGCGAGAGCACTTTATGTATATGACGCCTATTGCAATTTATGTGATGTGGTATTTTTCTTATAACTTTTTATTCATAAATATGTATGTATCAGCTGTGCCCCGCGGTTTCACCCCTCCTTGGATCGCGACCCACCATCCCGGTCGGATCGCATAGCGTCACTTCTGACTTTTTTTCTGATGTTAAATAGCCTTAACCTTTCTTTCCTTAAGAATAAGGTTATCAAATTCAAAAACATATTTCAAATCCAACAAATAGCTCTCCAGTTTTATTACATGAGGATAAATTGCCCAATAAATACATTTTTTTTTATCTGTAGGTACGTTAGTAGGTACGGTACGTAGGTAGATTTAGTCTTGTAGTATGTTAAGTACTGGTACTATGTGCTTGAAGTGTTAAATATAAATAATAAATAAATAAATTATCAGCCACGATGTCTGTATTTTTGCCCGGTATTGGGTTATTGAAGCAGAATTGGATTGGAATTGGAAACTGGATTTGTGCCAGGTTGATGGCAATAGGCCCACCCCTATCAAATTTGAGTTAGACATACATACCTGTCGAAATGTAGGTGTACTATTGGGAACAACTCTGCCTAAACATTTCAAGGATTAAGTACTGGCGAGATGATAAAAAGGGTGTAAAACACCTCTTAACGAAGCTGAAAGGCACTGGTTCTCCCTGTCATTGCGATCATTTTTTTGTTCTACACCATACCTGGGAACCTTCTAGTTACGGAGATATTAGGGGTCAAAGTTCCAACTTTTTGGCAAGTGTTTTTTTATAAAACTAAATCAAAAGCTTTAATTAAAATAAAGAAACTTTATACATGTGAGCCTCTTAGTTTATCATCCGGTCACTATGTCAAAGACTCCATCATTAGGGTCATTGTGGCGGGAAGTTTGAAGTATTTAGTTATGCTCATTGTGGGTCAAACAGAGTCTTCAGTTTTGCGTGGGGGTCGATAACGCGACCAAAAACTTTTACTTGTACATTTATTAGAATAACTTCTTGATACGACGCGTTTTGTTTGGACTGGACCCTAGACCCTGACCGCAGCCAGTAACTAAAAATTGATATGTAAAAAGAGAAATTATAAATATCAAATTAGTAATACATAATGTTTTTTTTTTTTTGGTTCTTCAACTTTTTTATTTAACATTCCATTTAATTGATTTAGAACTATTTTCTCTCTAATTCATATTATACATCTATCTTATTTATTTAAGTAAAAGTGATTCCAACATAAAATTAGTTATCCTCAAGAATAATCTATAAAAGTCACAATCGTAATAAAAAGATAACGAATGAGTGAATTCACAGTAATTGAAATAGTGGAATGGATTGTACAAATTGTAAGCAATTGTGTTCTACATTTCCATTGTGCCAAAAACAAATTAAAAATAGAGGAAAATGGCGTCAAACCACATCTTTACAATGCACAGAGAAATTCTTTCGTTTCTTCGTATTTGGACAAAACGACGAGTAATTTGAAAATCACTCTAACCTAAATTTGATGTGAATGGTTACTAAGCACAATTAGTGAGTTCGCGTTTTCGATTTAAAATACATTAAGTATGTGTTGTATTAACCTTCACATTGTGACATATATTTTACCAAGTTCTTTTATAGGAGAATTATTAACAATTGAACATACCTAAAATAATAATAAGAATATTTAAATTAACTAACCAACTACTAATAAAGTAACTTATTAAACAACAGAACGCTTAGGCGATAAAATACTCCTCCACATCGCTGTCATTTCGAAACGTGCCCAGAAGACTGGCAGCATTGCAACGTTGAATGGCAATGCTAATTCTTTGCCCAAAGAAAGGCCCTCTGGTCTCGTGATGTGTCAAACAGTCGGCGAGAAATTTCCTTAAAAAGCAGATGCGCACTTGGGCCCCATGACCCGAGCGTTTCGACCCCAAGCAGTTCAAAACTGTAACTGCCATTTAGGTTACAGTGTTTACGCCGTTTGAAGCTCTCAGCAGCTCCATCTGACCATCTCTCAAATTGAGAGATTGTCACTTTTCGCAATTAATTAATGTTTACCAATCAAAGTGCTTCCACGCCGAAGTAACTTGGTGTAGAGCAATAATTTGCTCTTAATAAGAAGTTTTCTACAACTTTTACGGCCTTTTGACTAACTTTTTGTCATCCGTTGTTGCCCACTTGCACTTTCAAATGTTGTTGCACTCTACAGAAAGTAACTTCGGCATTGATGCATCTTTAAAAACACATCCATCTTAGATTGAGATATAATATACATTTCGCCGGTTACGTTGAAGTCCGGTGTTATAGAGGTGAGCATATTGCTATCAACCGGTACAAATTCAAACTCCGTGACGGCTACTCAGGAATTGATGGAAAAACCCAATAACAATTCGCCCGACCCGCGAATCGAACGCAGAACCTTATGATCAGCAGTCGCGATTGCAACCACTAGACTATCGAGGCAGTCGATTGAGATATCAGCCACCTCCAAATCCAGGAAAAACCATAAACAAGTTACAAAACGATTAAAAGCACACCTTACTTAAGACATAATGTGATACAAGTACTTTAAAATTAATGCAATTTATTCTGCCATCGTATTTGTTGACGCAAGTGGACTCAGTACATCCGACATTGCACTCAACCGGCGGGGTGTTGAGTTACTGTTCCTTCCGTGTGATGGCTAATCAGCACCTGTACAGCAGTTAATAAGCATTTGCTCCACACTCAACGACATAATCATGGCCGAGAAGTGTTTTCATCCGTTAACTAGGAAATTACATAACATTATTTGTCTGTTACATAGACAAAGAATTATATATTTTTAACTAAAGACTTAGTTCAATAAACGTCAAGGCAAAGACTAAAGACAAAATTGTTTTTAGTAAAGGTCGTATGTACGAAATTTAAAAACCATTTAAATTCAGCCTAGAGTCGGAAGGTTAGTCAAAATAGTTGCTAATGATTTTGGTACTGGTGACAAAGTAACGAAAAACTACATACCATTAGAACAATGTTTAAAAGAAACAAATGAATACATTATTAACGAGTGATTGAAGAACAATAAAATATTGTCCATGATTCTTCAAGCAAAAAAAAATCCAAAAAACTGAAACTAATAAGACGGAAACAGTAGTCGGTAAGTCTAATAGCTAGTACTTTGTAATTGTGGCCGTTCTAAACTGAGTGACATAATTTTGAGACCAGAAAAAAATGTTACATCAGCGTCTAAGTCAGTGATTACAGTTTACCGGCGCTGCCCGGCTTGAGCCGGTCAGAAAGAGCGTGGCGCTTATGTCAATTGTCAATGCAATAAAAACGAAAAAGATACTTTCGTTTCGGACGACGTGATTCGATGTGTCTGTCGTGTCGATCCAAATGCAACAGATGGATCGGCGCAAGTCGATTTAACATCGATAAGTGTAGTCAAACCTAATTAAGGCGGAAACATACTTACGTGTCGTGGCGTGTCGTGACGCGCCAGAAGCAAATCGGTTTCATACATTTAATATGGGGACATATTTGCATGGCGTGTCGTGTCGCAAAGATGTATGAACCCGAATGCTTCTGGCGCGTCACGACACGCCACGACACGTAAGTGTGTTTCCGTCTTTAGGGGGCATTGGGACAGGGTGTAAAGCTTCTCATCCTCCGTAGTTAAGGGAGGATCTTCCGACCAGACGAGTGTTGTGCGTGGAGTCGAGTTGTTTACATCCTACTCTCAATGCGCGATGCATGATTTTTAGTTCTTAATTCGCGTCATAGATGTCACTAGCATTATTTTTGTCAATTTGATTATGTTCGCTACAAACCCTCATGCTGATTTCACAGAAAATAAAAGTCGACAGTGACTTTAACAGTTTGTTAGTTACTATAATATTTTAATTAATGACGTGTACTTCTTATGATAGAGCCGGTGTTTAGCATTTGAATGCGTAGCCTGACGTGAAATATATTGGCGCCTGCGTCTCTGGTTATGTAAATCGTGCACAGCTGGGACTTTCTTCTGTTTGTCTGTACAATTAGCGAGGGGAATCGTATCGGCTATAGACGCTTTAGTTAGAGCCTAGTCGTGAAAACTGTCTGTATTTGTGAGGCTAATTGATAAGGCTGATTTGCTTGCAAGTCTGTTTCGTTACCTGAGAAAACAGGAGGATATGTCTAATCGATTTCCCTGTTTCAAATTGGGCAATTAATAAGCCAGTGTAAAGTCATACATAACTGATTAATAAAATAAATATTGCAGTGTCGACGCGATGTGCAGAAATAAATTTCCAAAAGAAATAGCTGTTTGCATTGTCAAGTCATCAACGCTACTGCAGATTTCACACATAGCCTTGTTTCAAGATAAACATGATTATTACTTTCGATTCAATTAAACATTTGACAGAAAAAAAAAGGTTTAAGAAAATAAATAAATTGAAAAGGATAAATAAATAAAACCTATGCTAATACGTGACGAAATTGGATGGCCGGATTCCACAATCAGGAAGTAAATATTGGGAAAGCATAATATTATTTCTGGGGTTGGTGCTAGATTGTTGTAGCATTCAGTGACCGATATAATTAGCATAATTTAGGCACGTAAATAGCAGTGAATCTGTTGACATCTTTTATTCATAAAGAAGTGTCTAAAACAACATGTTAATATTATTGTTGTGAATAGGTCGTATATTTTTAGGGTTCCGTACCCAAAGGGTCAAACGTTAACCTATTACTGAGACTTCGCTGTCCGTCCTTCCGTCTGTCTATCACCAGGCTGTATCTCATGAACCCTGGGCCTCAAGTCTGCTATTTTTATAAACATCGTCATTCCAACACGATCCCATTGTCATTTTGCTAAAAGTCCGTAATCTGCTAAATTCATAATGGTCTGTCAAATTCTGTGCCATTTCTTTCAATGGAGTGTCAGTGGTTGACCGTTGTGAAGTCATAATGACGCCATTATATTAGTAGATTACCAAACTTGTCAAAATCAACAATTATGAAATCAAAGATAGGCCATTCTGACACTATTGTAATAGCAGACTTGAGGCCCTGATAGTTAGCCAGTTGGAATTTCTACAGATTATGTATTTCTGGTGCCGCTATAACAACAAAAAAACACAGACGAACTAAAAACAGATTAAAAGCTCGTTTTTGTAAATAATAGTACGGAACCTTTCGTGCGCGAGTCCGACTCGCACTTAGCTGGTTTTTAATATTTTCATGAATGAAACTTGTGCTGAATATTGCAGCCTGCTAATAAAAAGCTGAGTGTGAAGGTGACAATTATTAAGCATGCGAAATTGTAATTACACGAAAAACACGTAAAAAGTAACGTTTCTACAAAACGAACTTAATAATACAAAATTTGTCACACGCTTCACTTTGAAACACCCGATTTGTTCTGATCAACCATCAGCTTCCAATTTAAAAGGTTACGCATAAGCGGCCATGTTGAACAGAACGAATGAACACAGGCTTGAGACAGTGACCGGAGCTCAAAGCGAAGGCTTATCACAACTTTCACTCAAATACATCTCAGCATGACCTCGAGACGTTTGGGCTACACTATTATAAAACCAAAGCATTCCGGTATCAACGCAAGGATCAAAATCCAACGCTGTGTTTGTAAGCGAGTAAGGTATCACTATCAAACCTACGTGGTAATGTTCTTCGCACGATTGGATTCTATCGCTTGATTTAAGCTTACTGTTTACCGGCCGGTGGGCGTACCTTAGTTACAATTAGTGAAAGTCGAAACGACACTGATGCATACGATGATACGACATTGACAGAACCAATGAATCACGGTTTTATCGTTGGCTGCATCTATTCATTTACGTGGTTTCGTTTGCGTTCACTTGTGTTACCTCAATTACTGAACTTGGCGAAGAAAATCAAGCAAGACACTTTCACGTTCAAATAAACGTGGAAGAGAACTTACAAGTGTACCTGTATCATCATCATTAATGCTTTTATTTGTCAGCAGTCGTCGTGTTCTCACTTTCATCAGATTCGGTCAGTAGAACTGTGGCAATCTGACCAATAAATTACCTCCGTTCTCTATTTGATCATGAAAACGTGTTTATTTACAGTTTGCAGGAAGTGCGGTTCGTAATGCCCATTTCCTGAATGGATTTCTGCTATTAAAAGTTGACGGTACTGTGTCCAATTAAACGATTAACGATTGTGATGGTAATTATATCATGGCTTTATTATTTCAGTCTGCGAAACGTACGAATAGTTTATGTTGGTTCATCTCACCTATCTTGTCCTTCGGGCATCAGATTTATTGGGAGTTACGGAGAAATTTTTATTAGGTATATTTGAAGACAACGCCTTTAAAATACATGTGCTCAAAATAAACACAACATTTCCGGAGGCACATCAATATTATTTTAAAATATGGTAATGGCAAATGGTATGGCAAAAATCAAAAAAGGTGTCAAGCAAATTAACAGATATTGGACGGTCTCACCTTACAGATAATATTAAAAAAAATCGATCTCTGTCTGCTATCAATCTAATATTTTTTGCTGAGGAAAACTGAAACAAATCAAGTCACACGCCGTATGTTATCCAGGGTGAACAAACTTATTTGGAAAAAACCGGCCAAGTGCAAGTCGGACTCGCGCACGAAGGGTTCCGTACCAATATTTATAAAAACCGCCATAGATGATCTGCAAATGAGACTCGTTTTTAGTTCAACTGACGCTTAGCGCCATCTATCGACATTTCTATGGAGTTGTTCGAAATTTTCGAGTCAAATACAATTGATCGACTATTACTCGTAAACTTATAAAGCCCACTTAAGTGTGATAGTTTTCCTTTAAACTTCGTTATATATAGGTACTACTGCCATAACATTTGAATTTCAAACTACAACCGTTTATTTAGTAGAGGGGGGGGGGACACTTGACTCTAACGAAAATTGGTACTTTAAAGCTTGATAAGTCACGAACGGTTTACTTAATCAAAATACGGTCTTCCCAAACCCCTAATATGTTTTAAAGACCTATTCAACGAAATCCCAAACTATGGGAAGGACGAAAAAAAAAAATTATCATCCCTACTTTACATGTAGGGGAGGTACCCTAAATAATTGTTTTTTTTTCAACATTATATTTTACCACTTTTCCAGCGTCATTAACGTGTATACTCATGCCAAATAACAACTTTCTAGTACCAACAGTTTTTGAGCTAAACTGCGGACAGACAGACGGGCATACCGAAACTATAAGGGTTCTTTGTTGACTACGGAACCCTAAAAACAGGAAAACAGACAATCGTTTGGTCTAATTGTAGCTTATACAAGGATAAATCGGATGCACACCGACATTTTCTGGCCTATTTTTTTTTTTTGTTTATGGCATCTTGCAGGTCAACCTAGGAGCTTCATGTGGGTGCCTTAGCCAAGGGCGAAAAATTAAAACTAAGCGACATCACGCTAAGGGAGCGTTCAAGTATTACGTAACGAATTTGGGGGGAGGGGGGGTCTTCTGAAACGTTACAATGCGTTACAGGGGTTACAGGGGCGGGAGAGGGGATTTGAACAACGTGTTACGTAACATTGTTTAAACCCTTCAGCACGGCCGCGTAGAATTTTTTTCTCGCGGACACAAACACAAACAGACGTTAGGGCGCGTTACATGGGGGCGAGGGGGGGTCAAAAATCTCCAAAAATGCGTTACGTAATACTTCAACGCCTAAGGACACTCCTATGTCGTGAGAGCCTCGGGTTAGGGCGCTGCGGGAGGGCAGCACGGTACAGGCTGGAACGGAACAACACCAACACTTTATGGTGAAGTTGTTGCTAAAAAAAGAAGCCGTATACGAAGTTTTCAAGGATCCACCAGGATAGAAGAAGAAACCTTACAGTGCATTCTCACGGAAGAAAACTCTCTCTCTGAAAGCATCTCCACTTAATTGAAATCTTTTATCTTATCAGGTAACAGTATTTTATATGAATGTGTTTCGCAATGATCATTATCATTTGCCCAATCTTTTTCTATGTTGGGGTCGGCTTTTAGTCTAACCAGATGCAGCTGAATACTATTTAGTTTTAGTTTATTACATTTAGTTATATTTATTTCTGGTATTTTATATGTTTCCGTGATAACGCACAGTTACACAAGTTATACATAGTTTTTACTAAAAAGACTACTCAGACTCACTGCTACAACATCAACGCGAAGAAAGAACAAAATAAACGAATTTAACATTTTCTGAAAGCAATTAATTATTAGATTGTAGAAAGTTTATTCTGTAAGAAATATTAATGAGTTTAGAGTTTGCAGTACAGAATGTAACGTTGGTTAGCATTCAGTTCCCGTTATTTTAGCTATATACCTAGTTACCTCGATACCGGTAACTAAAGAAATATGAGAATGCAATACGTGTATGTTTAATTGTATTTTACAACTGGTGACTATTTACGGTATAACAGTTTCAAAACAAAGATTTAGCTGATAAATTCTTGTGAGTTACTGAGTAAAGTAGATTCCCAATCCTGTTCTACAATAGTTACTAATACTTGTTACAAAGACGGCTAAGCATGATTGCGTATGGGCACTTAGCAACTGAATAGATCGATAACAACACGGTTGGCGCTGTGGTTGAGCAATCGACTGCTGCGCTGCTAGTCGCGGGTTTGATCCAAGCACGGAACAAATATTTGTATGGCCTACAGATAGTTGTTCCGGGTCTGGCTGTTTGTGTATGTTAGTTTAAATGTTTTTAAACGTGCACATGATATAGGAGAAATGCCTAGTTTGGGGCAATGTTTTATAAAAAAAGGGGAAATTATAAATCTAGCCGCAAACATTTTATTTGGCCACAGAACCCTACCTCTAATTTTATATGTAAGCCACGGGAAAATAAGAAAGGTTCCAATAAACTAATTCGTCTTTTTTACAACGCCAACTAAACATTTAAAGAGAGCGTCAAATAAAGAGCAACAATTATTTTTACTTGTCTCCTTGTATACAAACATTAAATTAATAACTCAGCCAGCAGCATGTAAAACAATACATCGTATTCACACGAAAATAGCAAATGCCACTGGCCGCTACCACCAATGAGAGAGCACTGTTCGATTCATGACGGGTCGTTTCTTGTAGTTAGAAAAATATTAGTCATCTGGATGGATTGTAGATCTTTTATTTAGTGAACATAAACACTAAAACTCAACACTGTAAAAAAGGCATTGCGGCAAGGAGAACATAGGACGCGACTTCCTGCACCCCGACTTGGTCAGATCCTAATCCGTTCGAAAGGGATGGCGGGGTCTTGTGAGCGAAGTAAGTGAGCGAACTAAGAGTCTGTCATCCAATTCGTGTTAGGTTTATTTTTCTGTAGTGTAACATCGCAAGAATGCTCATTACAAGTGAATGGTAAAGTTTATAAATGAAATTAAGATAATAAATGATGAGAAGGCTACATTTCGTAATGTGGTTGTATTCAATGTTAATTTACGTATAAAAGACATCAACGCGCTCTGATTTGGAGGAACTATTATTATATTATTATTAATCTTACTTAACTGGTTTCTTTTGAATTTAAATATGTATTATTATTAATTTAGTAAACTGATATCCAACGGTCATTGTTTATTTAAAAATAAAAACGAGTATATGGTGGATGCTGGTGTCTAAAGAAATTATATCATTTCCTTTATCATGACTATAATAGCGATAAAAATGCGTTCATATATTGTTTATTAATTCATATATTGTTCATATATTGTTTATTAAATTACATTGACGTATATTTATTCTATATACATAAATTACATTTGACGTATATTTTAGAAAGCGTGGTTTTTAAATAAACTTCGAGGAAAGCTGTTTCGTAATATGTATTTTGCAGTGCCTAGTGACTCAGAACCATTCGATAACAAACAAAGTGTTGTACATAAAGTACATAATTTACGACAAATTACATAAAACAGAAATAAACGGTTTTAGTCCTATAAACGGAGACCGAGGACACCAAAGAAATATTAAACTGAATTTAAATAAATTAAGCAATCCAGAAGAAGCACGCATTGTGAATTTTCATCTTAAATCAGCCATTAATTTAAGCAGAAAAACACTTTAAGAAACAGCTTTGCATCACATACATAATTGTTCTTAAGAACCCACCGCGTTTATAATAAAAACAATCATTATCCCAAATTGAACACCTAAATAACATTTCAAGGAAATATATTCCAATTACATTTATGCAACTCGACCTACAGTTAACTTAATTTGTCATGAGAACGTTAAGTAAGTTTTAAGTTAACGAGCAGAACACGGAAAATTGGAGCCTTAGGGTTAAAGTAGGTACTTTTATACAATATGTTAAAAAACTCTGCCCGATCCGAAAGGGAAATAAAAGTAAACCAATGACATCTAGATAATATAAAACAATACAACTTAATAAAATTGAAGTGTCTGTTATTTCAAAATAACACAGCTTTTTACTGAATGCG
The DNA here is from genome assembly GCA_963082945.1 of Cerastis leucographa. Classification (NCBI taxonomy): domain Eukaryota; kingdom Metazoa; phylum Arthropoda; class Insecta; order Lepidoptera; family Noctuidae; genus Cerastis; species Cerastis leucographa. The sequence continues at coordinate 15,522,875 of OY720385.1, read as the reverse complement.
TTACTACGTCAACAAAAAAACTTTTTTTTTTAATTTTTGTCTGTCTGTTTGTTCCGGCTTCTCCGAAACGACACGACGGCATACTACAGTATTTTAGAATTTTTAAATGACAAAATGTAATATTAATATTTTTATAATTTTTGCAATTTATAATTACAATTTAATTTATGTTTATAATTTAATTTTTGTTTGTATGAGAATTTAAAATGTTTTATTTGTAATGACTTTTCCTACCTATTGTATATTTGTATGCCACAAAGGCCGAACATGATGGATCTTTTTTGTTTATGAACAACCTGCATGCCTTGTATGTATACTCATGTTTCCACAAATAAATGTCTTGTCTTGTCTTGTCTTGTCTTGACAGGATCGATTTTGGCAAACTTTTACTGGCAGATAGCTGATGCTATAAGGAGTAACTTAGGGTTATATTTGAAACGGAAAAAATGGTTTTTTATTAGGGTTCCGTGCAAAACAATAAAATCCTTGAAGTTGTTAACAACAGCCGATTCAAATAGGGAAGTAATATTTTTATAATAATTTCACGCGGACGAAGGTCGCGGGGCACGGCTAGTTTCGTATAAGCTGGTAGCTGAAATCGAAATGAATTCAAAAATAATCTGACAAAGTCAATCGGTGATACACCCTGTGATTACCCAGAGAATTAAAAAGAAATGCTGTGGCTCAGTGCTGGCAGCTCCGACTTACGAGCGGTAAGCCGTGGGTTTGAACCCAGGCAGGCACATTACTTTGTGTAATTTACTTCATCACCGCTGCTCTCAAAAACGGTGAAGGAAAACATCGTGAGGAAACCGGCATGTCCTAGAACTAAAAATTCGAAGACATTCGACATCTACCAACCCGCACTGGGCCCGCGTGGTGGATTACAGCCCATTCCCTCTCATAGAGAAGAGGCCTGCGTCCCAGCAGTGGGAACATTATAGGCTGATGATGATGATACATAATACCACAAAAATTACGACATTTAGGTACTCAATATCCAATACTCATCGAAGTTAGAGTACACCCAGCACTTATTTTTTTTAAATAAAACACTTTCCTTACAGAACGTAGCTTCTACTCTAAGAAACTCTGTGGAACAAGGATGCCAATGATAATGGAGATGAGTTGATGACTCAAGTACCCCGCTCTTTGCTTCGCTCAAATAGACAGGTAACCTTACTCCCCAACTATTGGCTCTTAGTTTCTTACAGAAATCGTCTAATGACGTGTTAACTGCGTAAGACTAGTTTAGGCACTAATTGTACTCGCTAAATGACGTAAAAGTTGCCAGCTAACTTGGGTTTGTTGACAGCTATTGTTAATTACGTAAACTGTTACATGTTTAATGATTGGGCAGTTGGCTATTAGATTGTAGAACGTTCTTTTATTATGACAATCGGAAAGAATTTAACGAAACAAGGTTTTATTTATATTTATACTTATTATCGTTTTTTAATACTTATTATTTTCGGTACTTGTTTTTTAATAGAAAGCGCAATGTTCTCGCGTTTAATTGTAATCCCCTGTAAGTAAAGTTACTAAGTCATTATAAAGTCACATCGACACGTAGGCACATCGTAGTAACTAATAAGACAGACACAAACAGAGTCTCCAAGACTTTGTATTGAGAACATGATAGGCATTATACTATGCGCACGCCTGTAATCATCCAAAGGTTAAGCAGAGGTATACCTAACAATAGGGGATGATCACATTTTTTTTTCTTTGTCCGTCGGGTAGTTTATTGAAAAGTATTGGACACGTATTTTTTCTTTTTTCACGTGGTCATAAAATTACGGAGACATATTGAGTTGAAATGGTGCATGACGTCACATGTAGGTAGGGCCCCCACTCTCAAACTTTAATGAGTTTTAACTAAGTAATTTTTTAATATTTTGATAAAACAAAAAATACGAGTCTAATATTTTTGTATTACCTGTCTGACGGACAAAATAGAATGTCGTTTTCTTTACCCAGTCCGCACCCCTATTACACCCACATTTGCCAGTTATGTTTTAGAGCGATTACACCTAACGATATTTCATACAAACTTTGAAGTCCTTATTTTCCGAAATGACTGAATCGATTTTAATGAAACTTCACACGTATGATCAGGATAAAAAATTACTAAAAACCTTTTCTCGAAAAATAGTGTCATAGCTAAATTAGACCGATTATAAATTATCTGTAGAAACAGAAGTTTCCAATTTTCCTTTTTTTTTTTTCAAGACATTTTGAAAATATTTTTTAATAACTTTTTAGACCTATGTATCCTGCTTATGCGTAGTAAGTTTCATTTAAATCGGTGCAGTCATTTCGGAAAATAAGGTATTGAAAATTTGTATGAATAACGGTAAGGTATAAACGCATTAAATGAGACTTAATAAAGTCTCATTTAATAGACTGACTGCCATCAACCAGGCACAAATTCGGACTCCGTGGCTACTACTGAGAAATTCCTGGATGAAAAAACCTATATGGAAAAACTCAATAAAACTTTGGCTTGGCCGGGATTGAACCCAGAACCTCATGCTCACTAATGCCATTGCACCCGTTACATTAAAAACAGAAATAAACGACTGCCTTATTAACAGCCACATTAAGCTGCAATTACAGAAAGCTATTACCTCTGTAATATCATCAGTAATAGATTATAATTCGCCATTAGATGATCGTTAAGTGTGAATGAATGAGCGGAGAATCTTGACCCAATGATCTGTTTATTGAATGAAAAACTTGTCAATGAATTGAAACAAGGTTGGCGTAACAATAAATAGCTCTTGTTTATTATTTCATTAAATACCTATACTTGCAACAATACACAGGGTTTGTTTTCGATGACCAGCAACATTTTATAATTAAGATCTCTTTATTGAACCGTAATTAAGTGTTAAATATTCTATTGGCATGTACAAACAAAAAATTAATTAAAAAATTCACTTTTTTCGGAAAAAGAAAATGAACTGTTAGAATTTTTCCGTCAGTTTGGTGAACTGAATTGTGTTCTTATCATTTGTACAAGTTCTGTTAAAATAAAATAAACTTCATATTTATTTTATAAAATTGAATATTTTATCGATATCGATCTCTGAAAAGGTTGGTCATTGAAAATTAAACCTGTATAAGAGTTTATTAATTACCAATCTACGGTTTTTGCTAGAATTAATTATTTATAGACACACAATACATCGGTAAACAACATCAACAGCATTATCTGATGAAAACACAAGTAGTCGAATCGCACACGACCAGTTTTCAACCATTCAGGTAAGAAACTTTTATTACACCGTCTCAAACTTTTTCGTCTGTGTGTTGCATGTCGCGTGACGCTCGGCCGCGTTTTATACGTTTAATACCCTTAACGGAATATTATTCTAAATTTTTAGTTAAATGTCTATAGTGTGAAAAAAAGTTTCACTTTTACCGTGGTGTCATAAAACCACACAATCCTTTTTTTTTACTTCTTTTCGAGTGTGGAAAGAGATGGCGCTAAACATCCTGTATAGCTCCGTCTCTTTCCCACACTGGAATAACAGTAAAACAATACTGCTTTATAACGTCATGGTAGGCCAGCAGATCTCCTATTTTATCTGGACAGCTATGTCCAAAAATAAATCTGCAAATGTATTTGTAGATTTTAAGTGCTAACTTAGAATTTCTAAAAGTTCTATGTGTGTTATTTGTTGGAGGCTACAACAGGAAACGAATTAAAGATAATTAGCAATATTATAGAAATAAAATGTCAGATTACTGTTTTATGGCTAATCACTTCCGTGATGAAGTCTTTTACCTACCAAGACTTTATAAAAGCAATGCAGGTCATATCCTTTTTAAACGGTTTTATTTAGCTCACCCCGTTTGTTTTATTTATTCTTGGGTCAAGTTTAGTAATTCAAATTTCACCCTCTTCCTGTCAACCGATTAATCTGAAATTTTGTATACACTTTGGATTTTTAAAACTGTTAACAGTCATTTTGACGAAAGCGGAGTGACGATGCGGTCTTGTTTTCGGGGCTAACATGGCCAGACATTTCAAGATCTATCTTTGAGATTTGGAAGGAGAAAGGTTTCCCCAGATGCTAAAAAAAAGAGTGTGGATAGTTAAATGTCTATGGTTATTTCTAATAAAAACTTTACATTATTTAATAAGGTTCAATTTGACCAAAACAAAAACAACATCTCCGAGGCATAAGATGAACTAAACAATTATTTAAATTGCGTTTGCATTATGAAGTAAATTAAATAAACGGACCTTGAAATTATCAAGTTTCATTTTAATTTACTTTCATTTTAAGCATCTTCACGACGATACAGTTGAGTCAATCAATTATAAAAAATGAAATTGCTTTTATAACTGTAGCAGTTTTTTGTGTCGAAAAAATAATAATGTCGATAAAATATTCAGTTTTATTGGAACTAAAACATCGAAGAGCCAGTAGTAATTTTTGTAGGTACTTAATCTATTGAAAATTGACATTATGATCATTTTAATACATCGCTGGTACATATAAAATTCTGCCCATCATTACGGCTATATAGTTCGACTCATCAAGATATTATTCAGGCACATTTCTATACTCAAATATATCATGTATGAAGAAATGTTCGGACAAGATTCCATAGAATATTTTCGAAAGTTGACAAAGGAGTGTGTACGTGTGTAACAAATATAAATATTGTGCGCACACACACTACACTCCATCATTCATTGACTTTACTTTCAAATTATAAGTTCTGTACTTTTTTCTCTTGCTAGCAAAACTTATTACGTCTATATTTTTTTTATTCACTTCTACGGAGTTTTTCTAGCTAATTTTCTCTGACTCTGTTACCAAATTAGAAGATGGTTCAGTTGGGTACTCTCCTGACATCAGACATGCAGGATCTATTTCATTAGCAGCAATTTGGAGAGACCGCACATTATTTTAAATGAATATTCGAGACAACCTTGCACCTACATAACTCTGTGGTTGAAAGAGGAAGTTGTAACATTGATTTAAACCTTCGGACGTCAAACTAATATAATATTAATATGATAAACAGTACTTAGTTCCGAATACAATCGATATGCTTTGTGCATACAAATCCCGAATTAATCTGAAGTTTTATTACTTTTTAATGGGGCTCTAAGATTTATTTAAAGATACGTTGTTTGTCTAGTGATCTTCATTGTAATGTTCGCACTTGGGCCCTAATAGGAGCGCCTAGTCCGGTTGCTAGGACATAGCAGTGTTTTTTTACAGGCCGAGGTTGAATAAAACGGTGACGGTCTAATTGTGTTCTTGGATCTAGTCCCAGTAATGACGACACTTAAGATTAATAATAACGTGTACCTGATAAACACAGTTAAGTTTAATAACATGCATTATAGCGGAAGTAAATAATAACGAAGGTTAGTGGGACAATTTGAGCGTGTTGCTTCTGATAGTCTGACACCAATCTATGATTAAGATAAGTATCTACTCACTTCAACGCCTGAAAGCAGATGTCATGTTATTTCGATGATTGGTCCGTTAAAAACAAAACATTTGCATTAAACACACTTGCATAGCATTAACATTATTGAATACACAACATATATGAGGTGCCGCACTCCCTCAACCGTTACCTCGGCGAAACCCGCGCTAGACTTTCGTAAACCTACAGCCTGATTGATAAATATATCACGTAAAGTCGGTTTCATCATATTGGCATTCGGTGAACGGCAACACCAATTGTTTTACGTTGTGCATTCTGAATGTGTAACTCTTTTTTCGGCTGTATTGAATTGTACGAACAAGAAACGTTTCAATCGACCTTCTACGCGTTTGTTCGACGCAACTAATGTGTGACTTATGTCAAGACGGAGATAAATATGGCTGTTTCACGTTGTTTAGTCACTTAAGGTTTACGTAACGAGTAGTAAGTGAGTAACGCACAATTCACGCTGGTGTAACAACTAACAATGTTCAGAGTTATTACAGCAACTCAAGAAAAACTCATTGTTGACAAAAACTATCAGCAAGAAAACACGCTGGCTCTATAGTACTTCGTGAGACAATACAGCCAGTAACTTATGGTCATTATATGGTCATGTGTATGTCGTAGGTGTACGTTTTATGGGCATTATGCTCCACGTAGAGGGGCAGTTGGACAGTTAGTATCACATTACCTTCAATGCACTATTGGCCCATTTCCCCTTTCGAACCTAGATACATAACCAATCGAGTTGAGCAAATGCGTGTCGGCAATATGCTTGGCTGGCACTCAAAGTATCCACTTTGAGTAAATTGAACGTCAAACAAGCGAATGCAGTTTTTTGTCGACATTTGCTGGTAGCATTTGCGAATGTAAAACTCTAAAAGAAACGCGTCCTACTAACGCCCGTGCGGCCTCCGCCAATATTCGGGAAAATAGGAATAGCTTCTTGACTCTACGTGTTTTGTCTAGCAATTTTGCTTATAAAACATTACACCCCGTTTGTTCGTCCTGAAGGGTTTCGTTTGGTTTAACAGTTATCACTTGAACCTTGAAGAAGAGAAGAAAGAAGAAAACTTGAACCTGCAGTAATTGAAATCTAATATTTTTATTATTATATAATTAAAAACTATTTATCAAGGCATTCTTTTTATCAGTTCTCCATCCGTTCCGCACATAGCGTACTTGCACCACTGCAATCAATAATAGGTTTCCTCTTCCTCAAACTGCTCTTACTTACGCGTTATATGAAAGTATAATCAACATCATTTAGTTCGTGTATTTGCTACCCATTAAATATATTCGTGTCTCGTGTATTGCAATTACGGTTAAATGGCGAAGAGAAGTTGATAGAAACCAGTTGGTGTACACTATTGGTGCCGTGGGAGCACAGCTGATTGTTTTCCCTTACAATGGTCGCGAAAGAAATGGAGGACATTGTAATAACTACTAGGCCTCTGTCTGTGAAATTATTATTCAGTTCACATGTATATAGTCAATTATAACAGCTGGCATAATATTTAAGCGTGGTTAACACCTTATTTCGTCAGTAACCTGTTGTGGTTTATAACAAAAGCTAGTTAATTCCTAGGTTTAATTAAGATAACATCTGATTTAACCGGCTCTTGATACAATTAAATAATTACATAGTGATTTGAAGCATGCAGTTACTTGAGTATCAAGACCTCTTTTTGATTAGCGAAACTTTTTATTTACAGTTTAAAAGAAAGCGCTTGCAGCGGAAACAATGCGGATCGAAATTGGTGTCAATATTATATTTATTTTAAAAGTAGTAGGGCACCATTTCGATAGTATTTTTATGACGTCTTCATTCTCATTTTACAAACGAGGAAACGTGTCGCATATTATAATGAAAACCATGAGGTGTTGAAAACGGCATTGTAGTTTCTTTCAAAACCAGCATTGCGGCTAGTCAACACCATTGTTAAATATTATTGACTGTTCGGAGTTCCCGTATTGCTTTTATTTTTAATTAACCTTTTCATAACAGATTGTTCTGTGTACTCTTCATAACAATTACATGTCATACACCAATGGAATCTTCTTTAAAAGTTTGACACCTGCTGATAAAATAGCAAACATTTAAGTATAAACATCGCACTATGCTATACTCAAGCTAATTACAACTTCAATTAATGATACTTAAATGTTAGTAATTAAAAATACCATTAGTTAATGCATTAAAAAGTCAATATAACAAACCTTACAGTTAGTCCACCGGCACTGGTGCACAACTTGTAAAATATACGGTGTTTATACGTTTGTTCACCCAGGCAACAAGTTATAGCCAACTTTCTATCGGCCTATCAATTACACAAACACAATGCTCGCTTTTATAACTGGGGTTTCACACAAATTTCTTAATGTAATCCTATAATTTCGCTCATAAGTAAGTTGAGCGTGAAGGAAGATACATTAACGCGAAGAGGTTGGTGTAGACGCGCGTGTTTTCCCGCGGCGGAGGTTCGACTGCGCGCGCGCCGTTGGAGAAACTCGAGAGAAAAGTATCGTCCCCCTGCGCGGCGCAACAGCTGTTACATCAATGCTCTCGTCTGATATTCTTTGCCACCTCAGTTTTTGCTAACTAATAAATGAGAGGCATCGGGTTAAATGCCCGTGCCGTCACTTCCGGTCGCTCGGTGCCCATCACCGTAACATCCGAATAGACGTTAACTGAGACACTTCCATCTTGTCATGTCGCAATGGTAGTTCTAATTGTTTTGTTTGTTTACTTATACAGGTGAAGAACATACTAAAGTAAGACGAGAAGCCTTCACTTTTTTTCTTAATTTTCATTTCATTTTCACTTTTTATGACGTTTGTATTTAGCAGTGCAACTGTATTGATTATTATTTCTTTCTTTATAGGTGTTGAAAAAGAAAGACAGACAGAGATTTGATATGATGAATTGAAGTCAATCTATCAGTATTTTAATATAACCTGCACGATCATAATTTAGCAGATGCTGTGTGAAAGCTGAATTTTTATATTGATAACGATCATACAGATAGCGAGATACCAAGTTTTATCACACAATGTTGCTGGTGTTATATAAAACTCAATTTGGTGCTGAAATCCGGCATCCCGCACTGGGCCCATGATTCCCTGACAAGAAAAGACGTATGTGGGAACGTTATATGCTGATTATGCTTTAAATCGTGTACAGTCAGCATCAAAAGTCGGTTTACACTTATAAATATTACACCAAGTTTTGTGCTGGTCAGTGTGATCTGATGTTATATTGTTTTGCGAATTTGTGTAACCATTGATGAAAATATTGTTATGTCTTTTACTCCAGTCTGTTAATATGGATCGTTCTAAAACTAAGACGTCTTATAATTTTGGTTATGTAAAGCGACTTTTGCTGCTGACCGTACAACAATGTGTCTAGTTTAAATCTGCAAAGGCCGTGAAAGCAAAAGCATTCGTTTTATTATTTACCTCGTTTGACTGGTGTTCAAGCATTCGGGCATGCATATGACACGATACATAACATGTGTGACTGGTATAACTGGATAATTTGTACGGTTCCAGCTACAGAGTCTATGTTGAACCCGATTCATGGCAATAGGCTCGCCCCCTATTTATATGGGACTTAAAACATAACTGGCGAATGTGGGTGTACTATTAGGTACGACTCCGCCCAACCCCTCGAGATTACAAGCGTGATGTTATGTTCTGTTATGGGGCAATTTTACTCATACCTCCGCTAAAAGGAAAATGATAAAATATGTTTAGACTAGCTTATGGCCCGCGGCGTCGCCCGCGTGGACTTCGATAATTGTCCCACGGGAACATACTATTGAGATAAAAAGTATTCTATGTGTTAATCCAAGTTATAAACTACCCGTGTGCCAAATTTCATCCAAATCCATTTAGTAGTTTTTGCGTGAAAGAGTAACAAACATCCATCCATCCATCCATCCTCACAAACTTTCGCATTTATAATATTAGTAGTATAGAGGTTCATTATGTGACTCTCCTTTTGAGGCTTTTGTATAGGCTACGCAAATATCATTCGTCATCATGACTGATTTTTTGGGCCGTTTGACATTTAGTTTGAAAATAAACGACTCTTGAACAGTTTAAAAATTACGTAACACTGGCTGGCTGGTCGTTCGTAGTTCAAATTTTCAAAGACACTGCCGGAAAAAACTTAACAACCAGATATATTATTATATTAGATATTAAAGATACTTGTTTCCCGAAAGAAAATCACAAAATCACGAAATAAAATAGAGATATGAAAAGAGATTAATTATGGAATATTTCCTATTCATCTTAATGAATAACTCACCAAAATATAATTTGGTAAGCTTTTCTCATCATTGTTTTTTTTTGTGTAAAAATGTGGAAAATAGAGATAATTGTAATTAAATTATTAAGAACCTAATTGCAAACAAGTTCCTCATTAGCATGTAGGTACAATACAGCCAGTAAAAAAGCAAGTGAATTAACATTTCTGTTTTGTATATATACTGTTCATCATACTTAAAACAAAACTGTTAAGCGACATTTGTTGCTGATGCTGACCATACAATTTAAATCTTCAGTGAAACTACAGTGTGAATGAAACACACAACGAGGCACAGATGCAACAGCAGTTTCCAAGCATTCCGATCACCTCGTAAAACCCGAGCATAATCAATACACGAACGCGTCCAGTTAATGAGTGTGTTAATATTATGTGCCTTTTACCTAAGCGGTTTCAAGTTGCAGCAGCAGCGGCGCGGGCGCAGGCTCGCTGCATCAGTTACGTAACCACTTTCACCGTCCCTCCGCAGGCCGTGCTAACTACACGCAAACAAGCCGTCGTGCTAACGTGACGCATACGTTACGTTATAAGTAAGTACTGGTTTTGGCCCGTGACTTTGTTTGCGGTCGTTTCCGTGTTGAAAGATCCTGTTGGAGGAAGTGGTTATTATGTTGCTGGGGCTTGTTAAAATAACAAAAAACTAGTTCCTCTCAGGCTTTTTTTGAAGACTTATAGGGACAACAAAAAGTGAGACATTGATAAGGTCGTCTTGCTGATTAGCTTCATCCTCAATCTTTCAGCTAAAACTTGAGCAAAGTAAGAATGTATTTTGAGACATATGAACACGGAAGATGACGGGTCCATTTCTTTCCGTCCTCGCTGCTAAGGCTCGTAGGTACATAATATCTAGACAAACAAATTGCATGCATATACCGAACCATTAATTTAATTATTAATTGAGCAGTCACCGATTGTGTGAGCGCCTGGAATGGGCAAGAAAGTTAGATTACGTTGTATGAGCGTTAGGTGATTTAGCGTACTGGTAACATTATTACATCTAGATACATTCCTGTAACCTGGCGAAGTACGCCAACTAATTCTGTAAAATCTGCGCAATCGCGCATGTTTGTATTGTATAGACATTAGCACATCAAGCTACCCGAAACTGTCAAATTTTTCCAATCAACCTTGAACCTAATTCTTTAACAATAAAGTTGAAAATCTATTAAAGTGACAGATTCTTGTAGATTGATGTGCTGGCGTATGTACAGACAGCGTCAGTATGTGCTAACCCCCCAAGTTTTAAAATGTTACACTACTACAACATTGAATTAGTTGCGAATAATAATCTAAAGAATACTTCAAATGGAGTTTAAGGTCGACTTGGATTCGAACCATCGCATCACCGAAGTTTGTTATTCTTAGCCGGCAGTTTAACTATTTAGCCAGCGATCCCATGTGCGTGGTGATGGATGACATTGTAATCTACTATTGTCCTAGTCACTTTAGTTTAGGTCCCTGTCTATTCGGTAGATGTTAAAATTTGAGGGTATGGTCCATTAATTTTACTTACTTACTTTGTGTTTATAAAATTAATACATACCCTCAAGTTGTTGTAAAACGTTAGTTTATGTTGATCTAAAATATTTCTAGCGCTTCCTTTTTTAACGTTTGCGTTAGTACGATGTCACTTGTCTAGGGAACCGTCTGTGTCAGTAGGCAAAATTCAAGTATGACGGCGCCTCTGCACAGAGGCTTCATAATATATAATTCACGTTGGAAACTAAGGTGTTACCACAGACGAATGAGAAGCGGTCTACTATTCTCTCAGGCGGAACGTCAAGTCAAAATCAAAATCAAAAGTCATTTCATAATCAGCACTTTTTGAACGTCAAAATTACAAGAGACAGTCCCCAAAGCGCCCGCCCTTCGCCACTTCCTAGTGTTTTAGCTGTGTTTAGTCGTTGCGGGCAGCCCATAGAGTATAGTAATTAAGCACTTAATGGAGCCACTTTTTAGTGATTCTATATTGAAATGGATGCCCATCATTCTTATAAAACAAATCTCTATAATTCTTGGTTGGAAATAAGGTTGTTCTTTTTCATTAGGATGAGAAGTAAGAGATAGTACCTACTAAGAATATTGTTCGCTGCACAATGCACCATTTACGTCAAGTTTTCACTTAATAAAGGCAAAACAGAAAGCGACAATGAGTCAGGGAGTTTCTTTTATTAAACCTACCTATTGTCACTACTTCCTTAACTGCATTAAATACTTTATAGTGCAGGTAGGTACCTACTGTAACAACAACCGCAAGCTGACCACTTACCAAGAGCTAGTGGCTTTTCAGTGCCGTAAGTAACTTCTGTAACCGGCTGAGCATAATTAGCGTATTCTTTTCCCACTGCTTGGACATAGGCCTTGGGTTAGCTATAATTCCCCAATTTTGAAATCTTTATATTTTTGGTACAAGAATATCAGCCGGTTTCCTTACGTTGTTTTCCTTCAAAGTTTTGAGAGCAATCGTGATGAAACAATTACACAAAACCACCTGACTTGATTAAAAATGAGTCCTAGCCGGATCAGTTGAGCAGGTGTACGCTCGCGACTGTCTATTAGCGGAAGGAAATAAACAGCTAGGAAGCTATGACTAACCTATCACGAACACGTCGAATGTGAACACTCCGCACTTGGAACGCCTCCAAAACCGGCATTGCCTGAAGATCGCCATGTCCTTGGACATAAAATCTGAGTGAAGAGACTGACAATAGTCGGCGTTCTCTTCATCTCTTGTTGGTCATCAACTGTGAAGTAGATGCGGCGCGTAAACTTTAAAATCCCAGGATCGTAAAGTCTATGGTGAAATGGCGGTTGGATGAGGCTGGATGTGGAAGAGAGGGTTTGCGACGCAGCTTGGAAGAAGCCTCGGCACACAGAAGTTAGTAGGTACAGCAAGACATTGAATTTATTGATCGTTGTGTGTTTGTAATAAATACAATAGTTTTATCAACTCCAACTGCTAACTATGCATGTACCTACCGTACTCGATCTGATTACTCGATTTCTGGAACGAAAATTATTGACACTTCAAAATTAGTGTAGTTTGTTGTAGTGTTTCGAAGACGATCAGTTAAACTGGGCTCCATGACATCGTGCAACGTTGAGAAACCCTGACTTTGGACTTTTGGATGTTAGTTAAAGACCAAGTTGGTTCACCGGTAGGTCAAATGGGAAGAAAACACATGTCCATTAACTTCTGTTTCAGAGAAATGGGCAGAGTGCCCATGCCACCCATGGCTACTAACTGAGCCCAAATAATTTGTAAATCGATGCATACGATAGATGAAGAAGGCGGAAGGCTGAGCAAACCTTGTGCAACGTCTGATACTTACATAACTTTACACAGCAATATAGGTAAGTAATCCTGCGATCCTAAGTAGGTAAATGGACTTCACAGAGGTAGGTATGCATAACACAGTTGAACTAAAAAGTAAGAGGATGTGTCTTAACTGACGTCACCCCGGATTTCGGTCGGTCGTAACGTAACGAGACACAATTTTACAATCTCCGCCTTCAACAATCAACCGCGGAGTGGCCGAAAGTGAAGCGCTGTTGTTTTGTCTGAAATACATTATTTTGTTATCAGAGAAACTTGGCTACATTGTGAACTAAACAAGGATAGATTTGGAAAGTGGCTGTCTGTTCTTCAGATGAAAGATAAGTAGCTGGGGGCATCTGTAACTGTGTATTTATTTATACAGTTTCCTGTGTGCTCTGCACTTAGCATCTGATCTATGCTTGTGTTGCCTGCACGCGTAGCATGACCACTGTAGAAACGAGGTTTGTCTACGGAAGAATCGACAAAATGACAGTTAGTCATTGTCTAGCTGTCATTATGTCGATTCTTCCGTAGACAAACCTCGTTTCTACAATGGTTATGCTACGCGTGCTGGTGGTTATATTGATAAAACATAACATAAAATCCCACATGTAATACCTGAAGGGTTACGCGTGTGGTACACTACACCACCAACAATATGGCACCTATGTTTAAGCCCCAAGTAATAGAAGGCGAGCCTACTGCTATCAAATGGGCACAAATTCAGACTCTGTGGCTGCTACCGTTAAATTCTTGTTGGAAAAACCGAATAACACTTTGAACGACCTGGATATCGATCTCAGGACCACATGAGACACAGACCACTAGAGTAACGAGGTAGTCTGTCTGATGCAGTATGAGAATTTGGTGGAGAACCATCACCATTCTACAAGATCAATTATAGCCTTATATTTAAAACGGCGTAGCTATAAGGCCATGTTTAATATTTGAGATCAGTTCTTATCTAAAAAAAATTAACTATATTTTATGATATCATTTTGAACACTAAGCTGTTTGCAAATAGCTTGACGCTGTAGCGACCTACAAAAAACAACTTATGACATAAAAGTACTACAGCGCCATCTATGAACGAACTGATGAATTAATATCGTCTGAATCTCTCAAGCAAGGTTAAGGGCCCTCGCTCACGGCGACTTTTTGTAGCGATGCAGTAGCGATGCTGTCGCGCGTCCGCATCGATACAGTCGCGATACTGCTCGCTTCTGTAGCAAATGCAAATGCGATGCGAATGCGACTAACCCGCGTTAGTAGCGATGCAGTCGCGCATTTCGTAAACGCGCGTCAGCATCGCTACAAAAAGTTGCCGTGAGCGAGGGCCCTTACATCGACTTAAGACTATTAATAACACTTGCAACGGGATATTTACCATGTGTATTATTCGATATTTCGGCGCTGTTGCAAACGCCATGATCACGGATAAACTGAAGATCATGGCGTTTGCAACAGCGCCGAAATATCGGGAACTCGAAACAAATAATACACATGGTAAATATCCCGTTGCAAGTGTTATAATAGTGTTTGTGACCATGTCAGTTTAAAGACTTAAGACTATATAGAAGAACCCGACACAGTAGCCCACCAGACATAACACCTGTCTGCTCGGAGGATTCCTCCCTTTTTTTATAGGGCATGAAGAACTTTACACCCTGTTCTTATACCCTAAAGCGCCATAATACAATACAATATAGCTCTGAGAAAACGAAGGTATCTAGAAAGGGAAACAACAACGCTTGAATAGGGAAAACGAGCGTTAACAATCGCTTTATCCGAAACGCTGCATCAGCTGCATGTTGTAAATAGAAAGGGTACCTAAATAAATGGCTAGAGACAAGAATCAAACCTATGACCTGTTGCTTTTCATCAACTACTTAAAGTGGAAGCGACAGGGTGGCCGCGGTATTCAATTTTTCTTACGTTTTTTGCAATTTGCCGGTCAATCATAGTTTTTGTGTTGAATAAAATATGATACGCGGCCGTAACTAATGTGGCTTTACAGTGTTATAATCATTAAAGTCATCAATACAACCCTTTTCAGTTCATTTAACCCCATATATAATGACTTTTTCATAAACTAGTCACTCATTGGGATTAAATTAACTTACGAGCCTGTATTGATGATTTTAATGAGTAGAATTATGTAAATACGTAAGTTTTACGGCCACGTATCACATTTTATTCAATATAAAAACCTTACACTGACCGGCAAATTGCAAAAACTGTAAGAAAATTCTAAAATTTGAATTTCGCGGGCCACCTTGTCGCTTCCATCCCATTCGTTTATTGGACGGACGGAACACCAAAAAAAGCTTTATACATGAATAAATGCAATTCAGGAAAACGCAACTGAAGAGAAGATCATGCAAATAAGAATATTATCGGTATTAAAACCAATTGTTCCTAGCACTAAGATTAAATCCACTCCATCGCAACAATATTGTTTCTTGTTTATAAATGCTCTACCCCAAAGACTACAATATATAATGCTCTACCCCTTCGAGCTCTACTTTTTGAGGCTATGCCATACCAATGCTGCCATCTGCTGTTGAAGTTTATGAACAATTTAGCACCATCTAGTAGTGAATAGAATCCGTGATCAGCTTCAAGAAGATGTCGCTAGTAGTTTTGTGAAAAAGTTTCGTTGTATTTTCTAAAAATAACGCCAGAGTTCGTTCCAAGCGCTATATTTAGTTTTTAGACATTTGACAAAAAAGATGGCAGCGATTGCCGATTGCTGTCCTTCGGATTTATTGCGAAAATGGCGCATTATGTGATATTTTCACATAAAAATATAATTTTAAGTGAAAATTTGTGTAGTGCTGCATAGTGATGGTGTGTTATTTTTCATGAATGACAGTGTACTCGTGTGTAAATAGGACTGCGACTTTCTTCTGGATATTGGATTACACATAAAATAAAGGTATTTAGGCCTCCTACGCATAATTCTTCGATTTCCATGTGATGTCCTACTAATATTTTAATTTAGACTAATAGGATCCTAATAGAAACGTGTCCAAACTGGGAATATTACATAAGAATTTGAACCTAAAAAGGTACTTGATGATTTCTTCATGTGGTATGAGCATTCCTTTCTTCCGTCGGCAGCGTATGTTATTTTAAAGTTCTGGGAAGTGTAGTAGGTGTGCAAGTCGTCGGGCGTCAGCCGGGTGGACAGACTTGGTTACTTTAGTTATTGGGGGCTTGCATGACATCAGCAGGCATTACCCACTGCTTTAAACTTTATCAGCATGATTCATCAGACCGTTATAAAGTCTTTATCACAAACGTGTTATGGTTCAAATTATTGGAACCTATTGTTTTAGAAATAGTTCAGTGAATGTGAAGTAAAATTACAAACAGATCTATGCCCACATCAATAATAATAAGCTCTGCAACTCCTGCAGCCTTCATTTTGTATAGAAAATGTACCATTGTAACTAAAATTTTATTTACCTGTAAACATACAGGAAAACTGTTGGAAGAATCTGTTGCCTGGTTATTAACAAATTCCTATTAGAAGCTTAGTAATTAAGTTGTATGTATTAAAAATCCTCTTCCTACATATTATGTTATTTAATTCACCTCAGCAAATATTTTAATTTCCAGTGCTATTGTGTTGTGTAATTTATTAAATGTATTATTATAAAAATGTAATTTAAATTCTATGTGTGATGTAGAGCAGAAATATATGAATTATTTATTTAGTCTACAGATAGTCCATTGGCCCGATTACATGCATTTAAGTAGTGTGATTGTTATGCATACTTGTGCCATAATGTAACATATTAAGGTGGGGGCTACTTTACCGCATCTTCCTAATTACAATGTACAAATCATGCAAACTACCTATTTTCCTCAATTACAATCTAAATTTAATGTTGATGATGAGGTAATATTTGTAAATGTAAATAAGAAATAGAGACGTAACTAATACCTAAAATACCTTTATTTAAATGTGTAGAAAAGTACAAAATCTCACACCATTTTATTTCAACACAAGTAAAATGTATCTGTCCATTAATCTGGTCAGTTTTAATTCTTAGAATCAACGTGACAAAAACATGCTTTGTGTTTTTCATTGGACGATTGTAGTCCAGTTTCTCTATTCTAATAATAACAAGAAAACTAGGTCTGTAGTTTTTTCTTAGTATGCATCCGACAGAATGGCTGTGACACAGATAATGATTGGAAAATAAGCAAACTGACTTGGTTTGCTTATTTTTAAGAAAACCAATGTGGAAAGAGATTTCTAGGAATTTAGGTAGTACTTTCTCTTAAAGTTTTTTTGCAGCGAAGAAATGTGGAAAAATGAAAAGAAAAGAAAACTTACTGTCCCCAATGAATTCTTCATTGTCATACAAATTTTCCTCATTATTTATAACATGTGTAAATGGTTTGATATTTTCCACATGGCTGTTATAGTCAATACCAATATGGCTTGTGCAATTAATAATCTATCAGACAGAACTACGATCTGGCTTCCAAATGACTAACTAAAGTTTAATTGAGTCTTTAAATAAACCTTTCAGTGATTCATAATGAATTTCCCCCAGTTGAACTTAGTGACGATAATTCAATGTTATTATTTACATTCTTATCTGACAAGTTGATTTAAGGTTCAAGTGTTTATTTATTTACATGTACAGCTGATAAGGTCTTTTCAATGCCATACTGAAGCACGAGATTAAATGCCTATATATTGTGTAGTAGATAATGTAGTTGACTCTAGACACGCTTCTGATAACAAATCAGACATGCCTTATATGTTTAACTAGAGACCCACCCCGGCTTTGCACGGGTGCAATGCTGATACTAAATACACTACAGAAAAACTGTGAACATTGTATATAAAAACATAGCGGCCCGCTCTGGCTTCGCACGGGTATAAAATATATAGCCTATGTCACTCACTGAAAAAATGATTAAAATCGATCCAGTAGTTTTGATTTATTCATTACTGCCCGTGGCCCGCACGCGTTAAATTTGGAGTAAAACAATTCCCAAACCTTTCCCTATACCATGAAGATTTCCTGCTATCTTTGGAATATCTAAATTCATGCAGTACATTTTTACTTATTTACTTTTTACATTTTTACCTATTTATTTTATTTTTACAACAATTATTATATTACAGAAGGTCTTTTTAAACAACGTTCACAGCTTTCTTGTCATTATTTACGACATTACATTAGAAACCTCAAAAATAATAGTATTTCTCCACTATTCAATGGATGTTATTATACATATAAACCTTCCTCTTTAAGCACCTTATCTATTTAAAAAAACCGCATCAAAATCCGTTGCGTAGTTTTAAAGATTTAAGCATACATAGGGACAGAGAAAGCGACTTTGTTTTATACTATGTAGTGATAGTGTGTTGGAAGTACTATCACTGTTTTAATACAATGTAGTTTATTTATTATCCATTTGAATGTCTAGTCATGCTTCTGTATTATAAACAAATACTGCATAGAGCATGCAAACAAAGACGCAAGTTATTCAATGCAATCAATGGAACAGTGAGGTGTGAACATCAACTAACACACTTATTAAGAATTGAATGAATAAGTGTACAACTGAAGCAGTAATTTGTTATGAATTCAATGTTTTCGAAATACAGTATGGCATTGCCACATGCTGAATAAAGTGTTTATCTGGCCAAATTCCAAGCTAAAGTGTTTTTGTTGGAGATTTGACACTTCTGACACTGCATTTTATTTGTTTTGGATATAGTGTGTTGTACTGTATATTCAATTGATTGGATTAATTAATTTCGTTCTGAGGGATGTCTGTACTGTGCGAAGACTGAATGATGGAGTAGTTA
Organism: Cerastis leucographa; assembly: GCA_963082945.1. Classification (NCBI taxonomy): domain Eukaryota; kingdom Metazoa; phylum Arthropoda; class Insecta; order Lepidoptera; family Noctuidae; genus Cerastis; species Cerastis leucographa. The sequence continues at coordinate 15,503,918 of OY720385.1, read as the reverse complement.
TACAAGTCTAGCTTACTCTTCATGTCAGAATTATTTCCCTATATTTCTCTAAAGTATTTCTCAAGTACTTCACATGCAAAAAATTGTGGTGATTTATTGCATAGTCCCATATATGGTGACTTTAAGTTTTGCCCAATTACATATGCACAGGCCCGCATTTCATGAAATTGCGACCATACGGCTGCACAAGGTTAATTTGCAAAAATACTGAGCAGCTGTAGATATACCCACACAGTCTGTATCAATAGAAAAAAGAGCGACAGGGTCGTGACCTAGTGTCGTAGGATATCAAGACAAAACTCTTGGCATCGCATTTTAAGAAATATTAATTTGTTAGACACGTGTTACAAAGTAATATTGTGTTTGATATCCAGGAGAACTATCTACGTACATCGGAGTCTTTTTGTCTACTTAAAATAGGTCTCCTTTTCCAAAATTACTTAACCACGGTCCTCTATCCGTCTTCTGTATAGTTGCTGCTCTTACTATTGAGTTAATTCAGGGTAACCTGTAAGTTATAATTCGGCGTAATCGTATCTGATCTAAGTAAGTTCAATCTGTACAAATGGTCACCCCCTGACCTCCTTATACCTGCCTAGTGTAGCTAAAGGCAGAGGCACCCTAAGTCTAAGACACAGGTAGGGAAGTTTCTCGATTATCCTGTATACCTACTAAGCACTAATTAAACTCTGGTGTTAATGAAGCCTTTATGTTGTCGTTAACTGAACCTTGAACATTCATTGATCCTTGCCTCGGTGAGCATTACGCTTACCTAACTTTTCAGAAATAAATGAAGTAAAGGTCACGTCCTAAGGTTTTCTTGAAAATCACAACTTAAAAACAACAGCCTATACATTCTTCTTAATAATGTTAAACTAATTATTAAAACAATGACTTGTATCTTTGTTGTCGACAAACTAGCAAGTTGGTAAGACTCTAAAGAAACTTTAGAGTTCAGGTCTTCATTTATGAATTAATTATCAAATGCAAAATTAAATTACCGTTGTTCCCATAGGGAAACAACGGCAGACAAACGAGACGAGTTCGTTTGTCTGACCTTGTCTCTATTCTCGTGTTCAACAACCACTGTGTTGGGTTTCGAACATGTTCACTTGTCTCGAATACTTCCGATACAAACACCGCGAGTCAATCTGAAGATAGTGTTTCATTCGCCTTCTTAACCTTCGATCTGGGCTTTCTCCGGCCTGATTATTTCTCTGGACTTGTCGACTCAAGGTGATGTTTGAGAAAGTTGGAGAAGTTAAATGAGATGAGATGATTTTTTTGTAAATGTCGTGGCTTTTTGTCAGGACTTTGCAAGTTTCCTAATGGTAAATGGTGGGAATGGATTTAATTTTAGGCTACTTCTAGGTGTAGGCATCATTGCTTTATAAGAATACTAGGCATACTAGCTGTCCCGCGCAACTTCGTCTGCATACATTTTCCGTTTTCGCAACATTTTTCTTTGCTGCGGTCATATATATATATAGCTCATAGCTTTTTTACGATGCAAGGGCTATCTAACACTGAAAAAAAAATTCTAATCGGACCAGTCGTTCCTGAGATTAGCGCGTTCAAGCAAACAAACAAACAACCAAACTCTTCAGCTTTATAATATTTGCTTTATAAGAATATATCAAACTGAAAACATAATACTGGCTTGAAATCCTGATCTAATAGTATAGTGAGTTGTTCGTACGCTCGAAAACGCGTGAAGCTGTTAACTAGAAGAACAGACGCAAAGCTTATAAGCGTGAAGACTATTTCTGGTCGTGATTCCGTTCTGCCGGATTACTACGCGGATTCTGATAAGTCAGTTGTTATTTCGTATGTTATTCGTCTTTCTAGCGAATTTGCTTCCATTTAGCTAAGTTCGTCATCTAATTCAAATATGATCTTCTGCCCTCATCAAAAGTTATTCGAGGTCGGCGGAGCTTTCTTTATTCTCCGCATCATATCACATACCCATATGCTGACAACCAATTACCACACAATTTTTCAATCGCTGGTGACATTTTCAGAATGTCTTCTGCTTATTTTGTTAAAAGGTGTAAATAAAAAGCCTATTGTCATTCTTCCAAAGATCTATCTCTATCTATTATCTTGGGACATTTGATTCAGTTATTCAGCACATGTTCAAAATCTGATCACATGAACAGTTTTCTTACCCGGAGTGGGTGTACACAGGGGCAACGGCCGGGAAATCGCCAACGCGAAGTAGAATTTAGAGGAACTGTTGTTTCTGGGTCGTATTTACGTTAATGTTGACTGCACTGGTCATAAGTAACTGAGGTTGAACAAACCATGGGCTTTGGTACTTCTAAGCTTCAAGTTTTGAACAAAATAAACAAAATGCTTGCTGGTGGGCTAGCTTATGTCTCTATAGGCATTGATTATCCTGAGCTAATAACTGTTTGTTGATCAGTATATACGATAATACATGCCGAAGCTGAGTCTGGATACGCCTGGAAGTGCAACAACCCTCTATAAATGGAGAAAGAATAATTATAATTGGGTTGTTTACTTAATTCCTGGCACAAACATCACTTAACTCCACAAATTAACTTTGATTTTAGACAAAACAACGTTGAGTCAGTCTCATGGAATTATGTTCTATTTTTACTACATTCATTGGTACTAGTTCTAGACTCTTGCCAAATTATAAAGTTACGACAAAAATATGTTCGCACTACTACGTCATATATGTATCTATTAACCTAGTAATGCGCTCTGCGTCGATTAACCGCCCCAAAAGGTTAAATAAATGCGAAGTGTATCCCAAATTGGAAGTGCCTAAATCATCATTCTCCCCAATTTATTTCGGGTCGGCGCAGCATGTCTTCTTCTTCCATACTTCTCTATTACTTGTTCTCTCATCAGACACTTTCTTTTCTTTCTTGGCATATCATTCTTCATCGTTACTTTGGTCGTCATGGTTTGGTCGTCCCTAAGTACTTACCGAATTTTAGCTGTCAACATTTCACTTTGTTGTTGCTCGATAAACCTGAAAACGAAACGACCAATAAAATGTATTTAACCAGCAATATATATTTTCTTTTTATATCCTTGTAATGTCCTGTCCATTGTGTCGTAGAAATTATCCAGTTTCCCCAAACATCTGACATTTTCCGGTGCATCTGGCAACTTTAAAGTCCTCAAATCAGTCGTGACAAATCCTCCTTGGAAGAGATAGCTGGTAGAAAACCAGATACTTCGCTCTATGTGCTTGGTAAAACTGCAAATCACCATTCCCAATCTACTTAGGAGAAGCTAGATCCATGGATCTTATCCTTGCACATATTTGCGTTCGTGCTGCCGGTATTCGAATTAAAGAACTTAAACAACAGAAGATTCACCTACCCTGTTAATAAAAAATAGTCAGAACAACCAAGCGGCCATGTGGCAGGGATTAATTATAGACATTGCATTACAGAACAAGACTCCATAGGAATATCGGAAGCGTTACTGGCCCATGGACATAATAGTATTAACAATAATCCGGGGGCAATTGTGGACCAATGAACGCAGGTTTTATCCAGGTCGTCCCGCCATCTTCAAAAGACTGGAAGTCATGGGGCGTATGCCCAGCAGTAAGATGATGCAGGTTTATAGTAACAGCTATTAAAATCTAACCAAAAGTTTAGACGGTACAAGAAAACATTAGCACTGTTAAGTGCCAACCATAAACCTTCCTTTATTCTTACGCTACTACTGCGAAGTAACGAATGGCCACAAAGTTATTCATCTGGAACGTAATACCAACGTTTAGGCGTGAAGTCTTGCTGTTTTATTCCACAAATTGGCCAAGTTTGCGTCTGATTTGCATTTTTATGTTTTTCATCTGTCTTAAATGGTTGTTTATGCTCCAAATTGTCTAGACAATCTTCCTGCTTCCGTTTTTTTATAAACTGGGCAAAAAAAAAAGAATGGATGAGTGCCCAACATGTCCCCAAGTTACTAAAAAGAGTTTTAAATAAACGTTAAGTCTCAGGACCAGTGGGTGTCACTGTACTTTTATCACCCTGTATTTCATCATCTTTCTGCCCTTTTGACTGTGGGTCAGCAAACACTTTTCAATACAATACAATCCATCTTTTCTTTGGTCTTCCTCTTCTTCCATCAACATCAGGCTTTATTACACATGCCCACACTAAACCCACTTTCAAAATTAATGATTGTGCCTGAAATTGTGACTTTTACTCAAGTAACGTAATAGCTTTAAGTCGTTATGGGCTGTGTAATTACCTCCCTACATAAATATCTTAATACCCTTTAATTGGCTTTTAGTCTGGCCTTCGTAAATTTTGAAACACTGCATTATTTCGTCAGCTGACCCATGTAATAAGCATTTAATTCCTCATCAGCGACATTTTAATTAAAATACTTACCACGTTCGTTAAAATACCCCGTACTTTTCCAAAACATAATTCAACATTCAATTCATTTATAAGCCTTCGAATTAATTCCAATGTCAGTTATATTATAATATTTCGCATTTGGTTGAAACAATAATGAGGTGTGGACATAGTAGTTATGTTCAGTTTAATTATGTTGTCACATTATGACTAATTTTGTCGCAGAACACTTGAATGCATCTATACAGTGTTGTTGTTTTTTATTTGAAGTTAAAATAAGCGACCTCTGCAATTATTGCTAACAATGATGCGTGATACATACACGTATAGATGTTTTGTACTCCGTTTCACCTCTCCGTCTCCTCGGTTCTCGTAGACATAAGGTAGGAAAAGGAGCATCTTAATCCCGAGATATTAAATATTCATCACAGCAATATTATAGTCCTGATTTTTTTATCGGTACGCCAACTGTTAATTTATGTAAAAGCTTTTGAACGATTGGTTAATTTTATCGTATTTTGGTTAACAACAACCCATGAGTACTAAGGTATTTTGAGTTTAGAACAAATTTCGGTTTTACTCTCACGAAGGCATTCCAGTATAATGCCAGCACGATGATACTTACATTGCTGTTTGTAGACTTTAGAGATAGGGAACAGAAACTAGGTTGCTCTGAAAATACGTTTATTGTCCGGAAGTTTTCCTTTATGGATGAAAGTTCGTGCACAAGTGGGGATCTCTTCCGTTTGGCTTAGAAATCAAGAATGTGTTGTGTAACATGAATACAGGCCTGAAATAAAAAATGTAGAACTACCAATTTACATAGGACTTAAAATTGCTTGCATTACCCACTCAATAAAAAAGTACGCTGAAAATAGCTTCAAATTGAAGGTCATCAAATCACATTTAGATGAGCGATTATCCATGTTTTAGTTGGACTCGTAGGCAAGTGCGAATAGTTGATTGGAGGTTATTCAACTGTTGAGTGAACAAAAATAGCGCGATCGCTGCGACCGCGCTTGCCGTTCTGTGTCCGCTCGGCACACGCCTGATGACGCCGACTCTGGACCAAGTCACCCCGGGATGACAACTATGCTTCCGGGATAAATAATCCCGTTTGGCCCAGTCTTCGATCGCCAACGTGTGAAGTGTTCATCTACTTTGACATCAGTCGTGCTTAAAGATACTGCGTCGTATGTTTTAAATTCTTCGCCTTTGAAACTTTTTAAGGCCGGCTGAAAGGAATACGGCCCTTTAGTATAATTTTGGTGTTATTGAAATTACAATACTCTCTCTCTTGTGCCAGGTCGATGCCATGAGTCACCGACACGTTTCTTGATTTCGTCAGTTTCGTGTTTGTTAGAAACATTCTTCAAAACCGAGGTTTCGATAATAAAGTTGAACGTGGGTCGATGCATCAGTAAGTTGTGACGTCAAGATTGGATATTGGGATTTATGTTGTCTTTATTATTGCGGTCCTCGGTGCCGGGCGGAGACGGCGGCGGCGCGGCTGCGGCTGCCGGTCGCGGGGAGGGCGCGGACACGGATTGCGATATTTATAGAGGCGCCGAGACGCCGGCCCCACACTATCCCACATGTTAATTGGCTACTTGCGCCACATTTTTTCTGGACGTCACTGTTCACGCTCATACAACGCCAATGCCACCCGACGGCCGCGGCGTTTCCGACCGAGAAACATTGACACCTATGTAACTGGCCTAGATACGCCAATAGTTTAACGCTAGGATGACGTTGTAACACGTGAAAACAAACAGCGATGACAGTTCAAGACCCTTTCGCGAGAGCTTTTCAAGAGACAGCTGAGCCGATTCACGGAGCTTCACTAGAACTTCCACCAATTCCGAGTAGACTGGGCAATTATTAATTTTTCGATGCTACGTAATTTTTTGAAGAATGATTAGTAGACTGTATGATTTGAGCAATAAATAATGAGAAGAACAGGTGACTATTAAAAGATGAGACTCTAAAATAATTTAAAATTGTCAAGGTGGACCGAAATAGAAAAAATGTCCGACATGTAAACGATGAGTCAATGTCAAATAGTTTCAGATTGAATTGTTTTATCTTGGTCGGAATGAACTCGCCCGAGAATTTTCATGTTGTATAGTTTAGAGCGGATGAATTTGAACGCTATCTGAACATCTTGATCAGCTGTGAGTGTCATAAATGCTATGAAATATTGGCTCTTGAACATCACTCAGATGTGCTGTCGCATCCAATTTCTTTTCTGATAACAGCACTTAAACTTTTATTAACACATTTTTGGAATCCCTCGGTTGAAGTAGATAATTTGTTACGTGTCAGTCAGTCTGGTGAAGAGGGGTAGTCTAAACTTGTAGTATGTGCTAATGAAAACAAGCACGCAGAGGGGTGAACCGCTCTGTCAAACATAAACATATGTGTTAATGTAGTTAACTCCACCCTCTTTATTTAGTTAAACAACGGTTCTGGTTTAGACGGTACGTTCGATTTAACAACTAAACTTTTCTTTTTTCAACTTCTATGGAGCTATCTAGTTGTCTTTGAAAGAAAGGATGGATGGACTGTGTGAAGGGTGATATGGCAAAAAAGTATGTATCTGATGAGATGAAAAGTAATTTAGACGTAGAAGAAGAAGACATGCTAGGCCGACCACAAATAAATTGGGATAACGACAAGATAATGATGTTCATCTAGTTATTTTTTGTATAGTCGGACATCGGGGTGTTTAATTCTCTATAGCAGAACAACAACGAGTTCGCGTAAATTACGTTTATTGTAGCAATTCGCACTAGTGCAAATAATGTTAATAGTTACCACACAAATAGTGTCTGTTAGCCAACAGTGATATCTTCTTAGTTGCAAAGCAAATTGGAATTTAGGAACCAAATATATTTATCACTTCACAAAGTTTCAGTTCCCAGTTCCACTTTAATTTCTTAGACGACAAATTCAACAACTAGTGGTCCACATTAGTCCTGGGTCGAACGAACATGAATTCATGGAGCTTTTGCCCAGCAGTTGGACGACTGAGGTTAACAGTAACTATCGACGCTAGGCCTGTTCAAGGTTAAGGTGTTATCACCGTCTTGCGGTGGTTTGTACGAGCAATTTGGGAGCATTAATAAAACAAAAACAAATAAAAAATTGAGTACATTTTTAGAATTCCATTAAAAATAGGGCTTAAGCCGCTGTTAAAAAGATTAGCCAGCAGGTTCTTAGTATGGCTGTCTGCCCAGGGTAACGTCGTCAGATGACTGATTAGTGCCGCTTCCGTCACTCATAAAGCCTTTTATTGCTAGCGGTAATCCCTATATTATATCTTCGTCTATCCAATACTTTAGCATGTAGTATGGCTTCCATCGATATCAATATCCCGTGTCAATACTACTTGGAACTGTTTTCTTTGTAGGAATTACAAAAAATACAAGCTAGAATACAGGGCGTTTTTTTATGGGACATGCCCGCCTCACTGCCACTCCTGAAGGTCAGAATCAGCAGTGGCAACCACCAGAAAAGCGCACGAGACAATGAAGTTCGACGAATCCCGCAACGAAATTAATCAGAAAAAAAATAGCGGAGGAGTACGAAGAACATAATTTCCACTTCCCTCCATATCAGCAGACAAAAGGACGTTTAGAACTGGGACAAGACCAGTTGTCTAGTAATACAGACAGGCTGTATTACCCAAAAAGTCTAACTAAACAGTACTGTCAGATCGTGCACGGAAAACTATGAAAGACCTTGACATTAATGTTATATATATCGGTTTAGTTATATAGCCAAGTCAGTTTTCGACTTTCGTGCACAAGTAGAGCCATCTGCCAGCTTTAATCGTGTTGACCCTGTACAAGTTGCAAATAAGCTCTAACTCTGACCAATAATAGTAAGAACAGTCTTTTCGGCCAAGGTTTATAAATATATGTTCTGGTTCTAAATTTAAATGAAGAACGCCTGGTTTAAAACTTTCTTTTGAATATCAACCAATATGAGCATGCAAAGTACAGTTTCCTATAGCTATTCATGAACTTCATCGTCTGTAAGTCATTCACCCACCTCAATACGGAGCACAGCCGTTTTTACACTACAAGCCAATTTGTTTCGTTGTCGTCTATTTTGTTTTCGTACTGTACTTCATTTGTAGTTTTTTCTTTACCTGCTACCTTCCTTCCATTGTGAATAAGAAGCCAAATATCCAACCAAAATGAGGAGCATGGACTATACAAGGTGTTGTTTTGCATCCTCGTCAAATTCAAGGAGGTAATTAATTATGCTAATGATTCTCGACCCAAATCAATAATATAATGGGTAGGTAATTTTTTTCTGTTTTTTTATTTTATGTACGGAAATCGGTAAGTGTGAACCACCCGTGTTTTAAACGCGGCCCGTCTGATCCCCGCCCTATAACCGCACTTTCACACATACAAACAATCTCAAACATTTATTCGATAATTTCTTATTCCATAAACCACATTAATATTCTGAAATACTTACAAACTTAAACAACCAAAAGAAAACTGTGTTTATTAATAACTAACTAGGTATCGTAATTTAAATTGATTATTTATGTCTTTTGTGACAACCTTCTGAATTTTGACGAGGATGCAAAACAACACCTTGTATACACAGGGATATGCTTTGAAAACGAATTAAATGTTTTTGTTGAATCTAAAATATTTTGCAGAAATTGTTTTATTATTGTCTTACGAAGCCAATATTAGACCTTACCATAGAAACGTTACACCAATCCAAAATATCATGGTATTGTTCCAAGAAACGCAGTCGCAGAGGCATTTCCTCGGAATATAAGAAGTTCGAGTCACCAGTTGGTATTACTACAGTACCTACGTGGCAGGATATTTCTGTCGCCCAACCCATATGTAGGTGGCTTTACGACACTCACATATTCATACTGATCGTATCATTAACGATATTTACAAAGTAATAATTTAATTAATGAACAACTGCTGCGTTTCTTGAGATTTGTATCTATGCGACGAACTCTGCTAACAGACTCAATCTAGTCTTCCTCCTTGACAATTTATCGGCTATGTATGCTTGCTCATAGACTTAAAATATCCGGGTTTTGTTTGATGTCGGAGAAATGCGTAGGTTTTTAGAAAAATACACTAATAAAACACGTTGTATGAGTAAGATTTTCTGGCGTAAATGGTCTTGAAAGTGTTTCTGAACCAATTTAATTGAATCAAGTTTCGTCTACGTTTTTTGCGGTATGCTGTCTTGCAACAAAGGTTGAATACTTAATTTCATAATGAAAGTAACGTGCTATACTTTCTCATTTGGTCCAGTGGAAAGCTGCGCCATCGTCGCACGTGCGTGGACTGCTCAAACGATTGTAGCGTGAATCACGTTCTTGTGAACAATGGTCGTAGTGGTCAATCAAACATTAAGTCTACTAGCATTGCCTTTACTAGCGTCCCTACTCGATCAGCTTATTAATATTCACTGTTTGCCGTTATGAATAAATCACCGGGGTCCCTGCTGACGGGAAAACTACTCTCTTTGCCAGCTTATAAACAAGCGTGGCAGATACACGGCGACACCTACAGTCGTGCTGACGACTCGCCAAACGGCTAATTGGCCGAAACTTTCGTCCGAATTCCGAAATGACTGTGTGGTGTTTCCCCAGATTATACCAAAGAATGCCCTGCTGTGGTTCGTCAGAAAGCTAGAAAATACGGCCAAAATAACTTTTTTTATTTTGTCCTAAGTATTTCATTTTAAGACTAGTTTCGCGTGCAATTTCCTGGGTTTTAGCTTAGCACGCTTAGTGGTTTTATATCTTGAAATTTATAATATTTAGTACCAACGTTACAAACAAATCTGTGTCGGAATAACGCGCCAAGTGCGGTACACTACATAAACCAGCATCTCAGTTTGTCGGATACATGATATATTTTAATGACAGTATTTGAACAGGTCGTGATAGTGAGTTATTTGTTTGTTACAGTCACAATGGTGGTGGGCGAGACTAAGCGCACCGCCAACATCATGGACGGCATTGAGAACACCGGTGACGTGCGAATGCACGACCACCGGCTGCGGCTCAAACAAAGGTAAGCCTTCTCCCCGGTACTTAAACCTCATTGTCACATAATCAGTAGTAGGAATACTTAGTTCAAATGGTCATTAAAACAATAGCATTTATAGATTCCTGGAATTCGTAGATTCTTGGCTAAATCTATTATGATTTTACAATAAGATCGCCTGGAATTTCCATAGTCTGTTACTCTGGGACTAGAACCCTTTTCTATTGAAGCAAATCCGCATGGCCCACTTTAAATCTATACTCGAAGTCTCGATCTCTTGTTTGTCCGAGATCTAAGAACGTAAAGTTCATACGCCATCCTTACGTCAATGCATGCTTACTCTGGTATTATTTTAGTAACGTAACGCATTCAACATGGAACATTTGTGTACGTGCCGTTGGGCGTCACGTCACCAACCAATGACCGGGTTTAGGGTGTCAGACTGTTCACCTTCGTCCTACACAAGAAACGTCGGAAGTTTGTAGGCGTAAAGGTTGATAGTTACATCATTCCTTCCATAGACATTATGCATTCATGAATATTTTCGCTATCGTAAAATATTGCTTTTAATTTTGACCATATTCGTTTAATTTTGCACAAGATTGTCGAATATTTCGAACTGATGAAATACTGCTTGGCAAAAATGAGAATGATATTACGAACGCAGCTAATTATCTCGAAAAATTCTAATAAACCGTTAGATGACGACGTGCTTCCTTGAAGTTTCTCGTATCTTTTGTGAATCATAGTTCCTAGTATTTTTTTAAAGCTTTTCTTCATCAATGCAATACCATATTAAAACAAAGCCACAATGTTAACATCGGGTGAACGTCTTAGCGGCGAAGCTGATTCATTTGAATGTTTCTGCATTACCTACTATACTTACCAATACTAAACAAGCGTACTTATATTGCGTGCATTGTCGGCGCGTGGGCAGTATTCGATACCTTTGGGTTCAAGTTAAAAGATAATGGCTAGTTTCTACGGTTTTTCTCATCTTGGTATGTCGTAACCCCTTTGATGTCGTCATAATCCTTCTGCCTTGCCAGCCAGCTGTCAGCCCGCACTGTTCCTCTCCTGGGCAAAAGCTTCCTCTAAGTTCTCACGATGTTGTGCTTCACATTAAATTCATGAGAAAGTCATGCAATGCGTCTTGCAATCTTCACCGTTATCCCATTCTAATTTATTTGGTGACCCCATAAATTGCGCAGCATGTCCTCTTCCATACCTATTAACCTGCAACTGTCTCCTTTCTACCCATATCGACTTTCAATCTACAATCGTTCCATCGTGCATCGTTTCTTTGGCGTCTACTCTCATCGTGCATCGTCTCTTTGAGTACGAATGAGGATGGTTATCCTCATTCGTACTTAAAACATGATCTCGTTCGAAGTCGTATGTGTACCACCTAAAAATATCCGTACTTTTGAGGATATTATGCGATTTTGCTTTATTTGCGTTACTTTACACTCGAATATTCTCTTCTTATATTGAGATGATATAATGAGTATATTCGTCTGTGTGTTAACTTCCTTCAACTTAAACGTTTATCCCTCCCAAACGTATGATAGTTCTTCCGTTCCTCGTCGGATAAACAGTTAAGGAACTAAAAATACACACATCAAAAGTGTCTAGGGATCAAGCATTTTTATGCGGATTTCTTGAGATTGAGATGTGGCTTTGTAATAAATTTATGATTTTATAAATTTATATGGATCCTTTTTGGTGCATTTCATAATTTGAATCAGGAACTGTGAATCAAATTCGAGTAAAAGATGAAAATCAGCTGTCAATATTTTCCCTATAAAAACATACAACGCATTGAAGACATTATTAGTGCTACTGTTTCCCTACTACTGATTAAAACCAACGTTATTATGGAGCGGCGACGTCATTTAAGCAGGGAAGAAATGCTCAGAGCCGTGGGAATGATAGAAGCTGGTTCCCGGCAACGTACTGTGGCTTTAGCTCTGAATACAAGTCAGAGTGTTATCAGTCGACTTTGGACACGTTACCGAAGCACTGGTACCGTGGCTGAGCGCCATGGAGAACGGTATCGCTGCACCACACGGAGACAAGACCGATACATTCAAATCTTAACTCGAAGAGCTCCAACAATAACCGCCATGATGTTAGCCGTGAGGCTTCATCACTCTTCAGGGAACTTAATTAGCGACCAAACAGTCAGAAACCGCTTGCACGAAGTGAACCTTCATTCCCGAAGACCGCTACGGGTACCACCTATAGCAATGCACAATCGTAGGATTCGATATCAATGGGCTCTTGAACACAGAAATTGGGCAGAAGAACAATGGCGTTTCGTGTGCTTTTCTGATGAGTCTCGTTTTGGTATGAGACCGGATACAAGACGTATACGACACTGGAGAACCCCTGGACGCCAACAGCGATTAAAATCCTGCCAGGAAGTCCATCCTTATAGTGGTGGAACCATCATGGTATGGGCGGGTATTTGGATCGGCGGAAGAACTGAGTTGATTTGGATCAGAGGCAACCTCAACGCTCAAATTTATGCTGAGACGATTGTATCAGACGTCATCGTTCCTCTACAAGTGCAAATCGGTCCCTTATTTCAGTTAATGCATGATAATGCACGACCGCACACCGCAAGAGTTGTAAGACAGACTCTCGCCGCAGCTAACATTAATGTCCTGCCCTGGCCTGCTCAGTCGCCAGACTTGAACCCGATTGAGCATGCATGGGATATGCTACAGAGAAGAGCTCTGCCGAATATGGAGGGTATCCAGTCGCAAGAAGACCTTTTTTTGTTGTTGCAACGAACATGGGCGGCCATTCCACAGCGTGATTTGGATGAACTCATTTTGAGTATGCCAAACCGATGTTCTTGTGTTGTTAGTGTTCGCGGTAGAAACACGGATTATTAATTGTTTAAGTTACCCAATAAAATTTTAAAGAAAACTGTTATTTCAGTCTTTTTTTCGAACTTTAATGTTAGTGGTTCAAATGTCAAAAATCCCTTTATTAGAAAATGGCAAATTTCTTTATTAATTCAAAGGTGACTTGGTTTATCGTTACGGTGACAAACGAAAACACTTTATTTGATGAATCCTTAAAGAAAATTTTAATTAATATCAATCAGGAGAAAAGTTATTGCAAAAATATATGTTGATCCCTAGACACTTTTGATGTGTGTAGTTTTCGTCCGAATTTTAAACAGTCATTTAGTACCTACTCTTTAAATAGGCGACCGGATTCACTTTTTAAAATAGTAGTTCTACGCATTACGTTTTACTATAGGTATTTATATTATAAGCGACAAAGTGTTAACACAATTTGCTTTCGTAAAGAAAGAAAGTACCTATAGTACTTAGTTCAAGATAAACGCTTTCGCTCATGTAAATTGTACTGTCCGTAAAGAACTGATGTGTGTTTCCGTGACGCATCGATTTGCTTTATCGATTTAAACCTCGAATCTAATCATTTGAGTAAATTGAACCGTTTCAGCTGTGATTACTTTGTATTTGACGATGAATTTTTGGACAATGACTCCACGAATTGATGACAATGATGACTAAAATTAGATCCTAAAGTTGTACGAAGAAAGTCTAGTCCTGTGATTGTAGTTAAGAATAAAGACTGTTATTAGTGCCTTTGATCAACTTAATCCCCGATTTACAATTGCAGCTGTGCTTGCATTATCAATCTATGAATTTAAATTTTCTTCTAGCTTCAAGTCACAATCCCATTAATTTAACTTACCATTTATGAATATGCATTACAGATTCGATATAGTAAGAAAACTAGGTCAAGGCACGTACGGAAAAGTGCAGTTGGGTATCAACAAGAAGACTGGCCAGGAGGTGGCCATCAAAACTATCAAGAAATGCAAGATCGAGTCCGAGGCTGATCTTATACGCATTCGCCGCGAAGTGCAAATTATGTCTTCAGTTAGACATCCTAATATTGTACATATTTATGAAGGTATGCAGCACAAGCCAATTAATTTTCTGTCTCCCCATTAAGGTTTTTGGACAGTTATAGTTTCTGCTCCGTTTAATCTTGCATAACTGGTATTCTAAACTTCTAGATGACTGATGAGACAATTAATAAAACTGCAGCCGTTATAAATTCCAACTTCATTTTCTCTGACATTTCCAATTCTTCATCGTGTTATTGCCATCTGAATGCCGCAGTAACAAGACAAAGACAACTATAAAGCACAATATCAATTGGTGCCAAATCATCTCGTATTGGCCCTTTTGTCGTTACATTTCATAGACTAACGTCCGTCTGAGAGCGCTTCTGAAAACAAAATAGCATGCGACCGAACTATAATAATATTCTAGACTTGGAGAACTGAACTCTTTATAACAATCTGCTATTATGTTCATTTTCCTTTAGAATTTAATTGTGAAATATGCGACCATTGTTCTTTAATATCGTTTATGTCTTTCAGTATTTGAAAACAGTGAAAAGATGATCCTTGTTATGGAGTATTGCTCGGGCGGTGAGCTCTACGATTATCTTAGTCAGAAAAAAGTATTACAAGAGGACGAAGCTAGGAGGTCGGTACACATTTTAATCCTGAAAGTTTGTTCTTGAAGTTTGATTAAACTAAATAAAATTAACGATGTGATTGTGGGTATCGTTTCAGGTTATTCCGACAGATCGCAACTGCTGTGTATTATTGCCATATACATAAAATCTGCCATAGAGATTTAAAATTGGAAAATGTTTTATTAGACGATACTGGTAGTGCTAAGGTTGGTGTAAATCCTTTCTATTCATTTATAATTTTCATTTTAAGTGTGCTATATAATTGTGTGTGAGGTATGGAAGAAGATGATATGCTGTGGTGACCCCAAATACATTGGAAAAAGGACAGGAGAATGTTAATGATGTCACATGTGCTAAAAGTGTTAATTTAATGTTTCTAGATTGCTGACTTCGGTCTATCAAATGTTTTCAAAGAGACATCTTTATTGTCCACGTTTTGCGGTTCACCATTGTACGCGTCTCCGGAAATCGTTAAAGGAACGCCATACATAGGGCCCGAGGTACGGTATAATTTATTTAATTATTTACATAATAAGTTTGAGTCAATGATCTTTTCGGGGGTCATATTTGTATTGTTCGTTTTTTTTTTCGATAAATAAAACCCTTGAATCTTGAGGGTCAAAGAGCCTTCGACTTGGTGGTGGACTATATATGTGGCGAATGCGCATTCTTCATTCTAGAGAATCAATAGCCAAAAAGTCAAACATGCTTGGTATGGTACCAAAGTTTGCTACACAGACATCGGTCGCTGATGCAGTAAAAAGTTTGTCAATTTGCAGGTGCATTTAATTCCATAAATTAGAAAATCATTCACTACTGACATGCCCTAAGAACGCTCGCTATGAACCAGCACGCGTAGCGAAGCGGAAGCGGAAGAATCGACAAAATGACAGATAGACAATGACAATCTGTCCCTTGGCAGTAGACATTAATCTGGCTAACATCATCTTTTGAATAATGCATGAGCTGCAAAGAGGATGAGCTTTTAACGTGCATTTGGGGAGTCCTATTGCCAGCAGTAGAAGATTAATGCTGTACTGCACTCATAGTCTTTTAGGTAACATACATTCTAATGTTTTTTGCACTTTCAGGTGGATTGCTGGTCATTGGGTGTGCTTCTATATACTCTAGTCTATGGAGCTATGCCATTTGATGGCTCCAACTTCAAACGTCTAGTCCGACAGATCAGTAATGGAGATTACTATGAACCTAGAAACCCATCGAGTAAGTATTCATCATCTGCCTAGCCTTTTCCCAAACTATCTTCGGGTCGGCTTCCAGTCTAACCGGATGCAGCTGAGTACTAGTATTTTACATGAAACGACTGCCTATCTGACCTCCACAACCCAGTACATGGGTAATATGATACCCATCGATAAGACTGGATGTCAAACTTTTGGATTCTGACTACTCGTAACCACTTTCAACGATCCTCAAATGACATCCGGGACTAAAGGCTTAACGTGCTTTCCGAGACACGGAAGAATCTCGGTATGTAATTATGGTCACCTATCCACGGCCCAACTTCGGCAAGCACGGCTTAACCTTAAAGATCGACCCGCGCGGCTGTTAATATTTAGCCACGAGCTCCTCCCCATCGAGTAAGTATTATTCCTTATTAGTAATTCAAGTAAATTTGGCGAAATGTGAGAGTGTTTTATGATGGCGTGATATTGTGTGTGTATGTTACAAAATAATAGTACACCAGATAATTATGATTTATTAAAACGGCCTTAAAATCAGGTTAAAATTTATCGTAGTCGGATTACAACCTGATTGTTTGTCTGCTCAAAACTACTCTTAGTACAATGTTCTGTTGTTTCTTTCAGGTGCGTCACCTCTGATTCGCGACATGCTCACAGTGGACCCGTTGAAACGTGCTGATATTGCCTACATTTGTGACAATCCGTGAGTTTTCCATTACACTTATATAATTCCTTGGTCGCAAGCGCGACTGCTGAGCATTGTGTCCTGGGTTCAATTCCCAGGTCGGGCAAAGTATTATTGGGTTTATCTATTAGGAATTTCTCAGTAGTCACGGAGTTTCTTTCGGTACCCGGTTGATCGCAACAGGCCCGCCCCGCCCCTTAGTCCATGCAGGCTTAAACAGTTATACAGTATGCGAAGCAAAAGAAAGCGATAGTACAATAGCGAGGAGAGCATAGACTTCGTAACATTTTAATTTTTGTAAAATATGACGTATTTTTAAAATCCATAGTACAAAAGTTGTTGATTATGATGTTAGTAACATAGTTCTGAGGGGTTGTCGGTGTTTTGCAAATAACCCTGTATAGATGAATAAAAGAAATAAGGACTGAGCGATCATTGTGCCGATAGCTGTATCAGGCAATGGCTTAATTGCCAAGAGCCTCGACTAATACCTGTGGAGGCTCCTGTTTGACAGCTGGATCAAGAGCTTGATTCCTTTCTCTGGATCTTGTTCCCGATACCGGTGGGCTATTATTTTTATAATTTTAAAGGTTATTCAAAAACGTAAGAAGTTTAATAAAGTTAATCAAGAAATAGAAAAAAACATCGGTGTTGCGTCCAAAGTATTTGTTTTACTCAATAATAGAGAAACAAAGATGTCGTGCTGTAGCCTGTTACTGTGTACAGCTGGGTGAACACGGGCTGCAGCCTGTCGTGCCTGGAGGAGGCGCAGGCGCTGGCGGCGCAGACGCCGGTGCGGCTCGACCTGCTGCTGTCGCTCGCGCCCGCCGCGCCTAACTCCGTCATGGTGCCCAATGAGGTCAGTGCCCTGTACAACTGGCGTTTCACACTTTTTTCTTATTTCTGGCAGTTTCAACCCAACAGCACCCTTATTGAAACGAGTATAAAGATCACTGTGGTTTAGACAGTAATGCATTTTGCGTTACTGTCTAAACCACGGAGGCACAGAGGCAAAATAACGGAAATAACTGTAAAATGATTTATCTTTCTGAAGTCAGTTATAATGAAAATACAGGTTGTAACGGAAAGGGTATATACATAATAAGGGTGTGCTACAGACCATCAAACTGAACATGTTTCTCCATCGGGCAAACATCGTAATAGCGAAAAAATATCAGCTGCCCCATATAAAGGGTGTAAAACACCTCTTGACGAAGCCGAAAGGCACTGGTTCTCCCTGTCATTGCGATCACTTTTTTGTTCTACACCATACCTGGGAACCTTCTAGTTACGGAGATATTAGGGGTCAAAGTTCCAACTTTTTGACAAGTATTTTTTAAAATATAAGTTTTTGATGTAAGATTTTTACTTTAAACACCTCCACAGTACGGGGGTCCGTACTATTCAATCCGTCCATCAGCACAATGTTTTGAATGCGTTACATTGATTTCTACCACAAAACATGATTTTACACCCCCCAAAAAAAAGTCATTTCCCAGCAATAATTTTTGCGTAAAGTTACTTAGTTTCATGTACACGGTGTATTTGGGTCGAATAGGTATTGCAATTTTCTATGGGGCAACAGATAATTTTTCACGGAAAAACATGTTTTATGATGAGAACCATGTTCAGTTCGATGGTCTGTAGCACACCCTTAAGTATGTATATACCCTTTCCGTTACACCCTGTATATAAATAAATTAGTCAAATTATCACAAGCAGTGGTGACCCAAAAGTCTCGACGTACGAGTCGTAGTTTGTTGTTTCAAACCCCGAACATGCACGCAAATTGCTTTGTGAATTTTGTTTCATTACAGCCCTGCCGTAAAAATGTAGAAGGATAACTGCTTGAACAAATTCTAGAAGTAATAAGACGTGACCCGACCTCCATCAACTCGTATTGAACTTGCATGGAAGCCTGAAACTCCAATATTCCAAAATCAGTCATTCAAAACCAGGATAGAAGATGTACTTCTAGGTTTACAGCTAGAATTTGTTTTTTTTTTTTAGACAAAAGATTTTATTTTATGTATTTTTTCTACAGACTGAACTAGGTCCAGAGGAAAGTGGCACAGACCTCACAAGCTCAACGTCGATGGCTCACATTGAGCCCAGCAACTCTGCCGAGAAGAGGATTCTGGATTTAGTTGCAGGTACAGAAAAATTAGCAAATTTTGTGGAATAATTAAATTAAGCTTTAGCGCAGGCATATAAATAATATCTTAGTATCAGTATGCTAATATGCAATCTAGCTTGTTCGAAAGCGCGGAGCTGGTGTGCATCTACACGGTGTAAATCACCTCATCACGAAGCCGTCAACCAAGCATTCTGTACATTAAACTAAGTAACTTTACGCAAAAATTATTGCTGGGAAACGACTTTTTTTTTTTATCGCAATTACAGGGAGAACCAGTGCTTTTCGGCTTCGTTAAGAGGTGTTTTACACCCTTTATATCTGTCTGTATTTGCACCTTAACTAATTTCCCTGCGCTCCTCTATGATTTTTTGTTGGAGTAAGGCTATATGATTAGAGAACATTTAGATTTGAGTCATGGTTTTCCAAAGTACGAACATTTGTGTAAGAACGCTGGCTAAATGTAGGTGTAATATTTCTTTGCATTTTCGAATAACATAAGCGCTATTTATTTTCCAATAATATTTAAATCTATATATATAAAAGAAAGTCGTGTTAGTTACACTATTTGTAACTCAAGAATGGCTGAACCGATTTGGCTGGAAATTGGTGGAGAGGTAGCTTAGAACCGGGAGACGGAAATAGGATATGGTAGGGTAGGTAGGTAGGGTAGGTAGGTAGGGGTAGGTAGGGTAGGGTAGGTAGGTAGGAAAAAGTGCATTGCAACGCATAGGTACAGCTAGTATTCTAATAAAAGTTGGTTACTACATACATTTACTTTCTCAGAGGGTGGTGAAGACGCAATCAAGCCGTCGCCGACCCGCACAATCGTGTCGGCATCTGATAACAAACGCAAACTCGAGCTCGCCATGTCGGCTAGCGGGTTGCAGAGGAAGAAGGAACGAGTGGCCAGGTAACTTAGAAATCTTATAATAGTTTTCTGTTGATATGTAGGTAAGCAGGTGACCGAAGTATCTCTTTCTTTGCTTGCCATAAACTTGTTGTCAAACCTACGCATGATGCTGTCAAAAACAACAAAATTGGAAAGTGAATTTAAAAATTATATTTCTGGAGATTTTCCTGACTCGGGGGCAGGAAACAGATATAGAAGAAAGAGGAGAAAGAGGTTGTTGATCTTTCGTAAGAACCTGAAAAAGGAAGAGATAAAAATAGTGTCCTACTTCGATCGATATAATGTGCTAGATGCACAAACGGAACCCTAATATTTATGTTTTGTTTTAGTTGTGCGAGCATTGCGCCTCAAGCGCCGGTGCTGCCTGAGGAGAGTTCACCGGAAATACTGCCTAATGATGATGAACCCAATCTAGCTGATGACTCGGTAAGTTTCTCTAAGTATTTCAGTTTATCTGTACAACCGAAAAACTGAAATAATCAGTAAGGACCGCGTATTTTATTAGAAAATTGAATAAATGTTATAAGATATTCTAATAGTCAGTCAAATGCTATGATTGTAGATACAGATGTGTATTCATACTATTCATTAAATACATAGAATAAATAGAATAATACAGGATGTTGTTTTGCATCCTCGTCAAATTGAAGGAGGTAACGATGCTAATGATTCTCGTCCAGAATCACTAATAAAATTAGTAGGTAATTTTTATTTTTTTGCAGAAATCGGAAAATGTGAATCACCCGTGTTTTAAACAAAGCCCGTCTGATCCTCGCTTTATAACCTCGCTTACACACAAACAAAAAATCTCAAACGTTTATTTGATCATTTCTTATCCCCTAAACCACGTTAAAGGGGTTATTCCGAAATACTGACAAACTTAGCCAACCAAAAAAATCAGCGTTTATTAATAGTTAAATAGGTACCGTAATTTTAATTGATTATTTATGTCTTTTGTGGCAACCCCCTGAATTTTGACGAGAATGCAAAACAACACCTTGTATATTTTTCCTTATTTTTTAGAACTAGTTTGTTACAAACAGCTGTTAATTATGCAGTTACTACATTTATCATTTTCTCCCAGGCAATAACACCAAACCTAAAATCATCAGCAACGATCACAATCCAGCCCGCACCTATCGAACTAGTGAGAGACCTAACTAAGGACATCATAAGGGAGCCTCCTAAAGAAGAAGAGCCGGTTGAGAAGCCGAGCAAGCCGCGCGTGGCTATCAAGAAGAAGACCTCTCCTACTAAGACTGTGGAAGAAAAACCGGCCGAAAAAGTTGAGGAGGCTAAGGTATGGGGTTGAGATTTTGTATTACGGTTATATGGCTATGCTATAGTATGTTACATCGAGAATGAATATGACACAAAGGTGAAACACCTATCAAATCCATAAACATATACTTTGAAATTTTTTCGCTATTCGTCATAGTTTCGGGTTTAGTGGTCATCCACGTTCACTTGGAAAATTCACCTTATACAGGGTTATTTGTAAAAACACCATCAACCTCTCAGGACTATGTTACTAAAATCATAATCAACAACTTTTGTTCTATGACTTTTAAAAATTCGTCATATTTTAGTTCATCAGATTTTCATACAAAAATAAAAATATTTAAATTGAACGCTCTAAATGTTACGACTACGCCCCCCTCGCTATTGTATTACTATCGCTTTCTTTTGCTTCACATAGACTTCGTAACATTTAGAGCGCTCAATTTAAATATTTTTATTTTTGTATGACAATCTGATGAACTAAAATATGATGATTTTTTAAAAGTCATACAGCAAAAGTTGTTGATTACGATGTTAGTAACGTAGTCCTAAGAACTTGTCGGTGTTTTACAAGTAACCCTGTATACTTCATGTTGATTTTCTATTTCGCCATGTCCATTGAGAGCCATGTTAGTTACGTAACTAAGGAACTAGAGGATTCTACATAACAAAGCCTGTCATTGTACGTTTTTTAAATTATGTGTTAATGTTCTCGACATAGTGACTGGTCACGTGAAAAATTAGTTCACAACCAATAATGTTATTTGCTGAAAGTGTTTACAGCTCTTATCGGCTGCGGAAAGAAACATCGATGTCACTCTGTTGAACACATGGATCTCCAAGTTTTGCATCTATATGTGGAAGAGGAAGAGCACTTCATTGTTTTAGGTGTATAGTTATAATTAATTGTTCTTTGCAGCCACAAGAAGACACAAAGCAAAGCAGCATAGCTTCTGCGGCAGACAAGCTGACGTCTCTGTCCATAGCCCAACAACCGCCCGCCAATCAGGTGCCCAAACCCAAGAAACTGTCCATACCAGGTAACTCACATATCAATCACTATTTTAGCGTTTTCACCCATCTATATAATATACAGGGTGTAACGGAAAGGGTATATACATACATAAGGGTGTGCTACAGACCATCAAACTGAGCTTGTATTTCATCATAAAACTGTTAGCGAAAAAATTATCTGCCGCCCCATACAAAATTGCAATACCTATTCGACCCAAATGTACGGGGCAGCTGATGTTTTTTTCGCTATTACGATGTTTGTCCGATGGAGAAACATGTTCAGTTTGATCGTCTATAGCACACCCTTAAGTTTGTGTATACCCTTTCCGTAACACCCTGTATAAACATCAATGTCTGTTCGAAATCTATAGACACCTTTTGATGAAATTTTGCACAGTTGTTATACATAGAACAGTGCGAATAATGTACGCCTATGTAGCTCAATTGTTTTGTTTTTGTAGTGTTTTGGATTTAGATTTACCGGACACATTTTAATTTTTTTCGTGTCTCTAATATTTAATTAGAGACACGAAAAAAAAAAAAATTATAAGGTAGATGTCATACATACCTGTACGTATACCATGAGTTTTAACAATCTATACTCGCTAGCGTCTGTAGTTAAAAAAATGTATGAAAACTTTTACAGCGCCTCTAGCGGATAGTTGGGTACTAAAATGCGCAGTATGAGTCACTATAGTTATCTATCCTACGTCACCGTGTAGTAAACTAAACTACAGCGACTGCAAGTTTGGGCTTCATTTGCTTAGAATTTGGTAGTAAGCACCAACACAGCTCATGGTACCATTGAAAAAGCTAACTATAGTATTTGCTTATTGACGGAACTATTGCAGTTACGTCAAGCGATCTAACTATGACAACTCATGGTAGACGTACTGTTACTTGCATGGTGACTAAAATGCCAATTTTAAATGTAAGTTTATTTGAATTATGAGTGACTGTGCTGTTGGTCTGCTTATTATTATAAACGCCAGGGAAGGTTTCTGAAGGTAGGGTAGGTAGTAAACAATCAATACAAGGAGGTAAACATACACCCATATCACCCATCCATGTCTTATAAAATGGAATGACCTATGAATGAAACTGTGCTTTTAAATATTGTTCTTAGCGTATCGAGGGGTATTGTCGACGTGTTTGTGCCCCTTAAGAGCGTTTATAGCTTACGGCATTTCATACAAACTTTCAAGTCCTTATTTCCCGAAATGACTAAACCGATTTTAATAAAACTTAATACGCATAAGCAGGATACATAGGTCTAAAAAGTTACAAAAAACATTTTCGAAAACCAGTGTTACATCTAAATTGTTTACCGATTATAAATTATATGCACAAACAGAATTTTCCAATTATCATATATACATATAGAATTTACAATTATGCGTATGAAGATTCATTATAACCGCAAAACGTCATTTCGGAAAATAAGAACTTGTAAGTTTGTATTAAATGTCGTAAGGCGTAAACGCTCTTATGGGCCTACCACACGCACAAGCTTCACCACAGTTTTGCCTGCGAAAGCCGGTTTGTACACGCGTAAAAATCCGGAATTGAAAGCCGGTTTGTACATGACAAACCGGCTTTCAATTCCGGATTTTTACGCAGGCAAAACCGTGGTGTACCTTGTGTGTGTGGTAGGCCCATTAAGTAGCGTCCATCTGTTTATGTAATGTGCAAACAACAGGACATGGTATTAAGTGACCCCGTTTTGGCAACTAGGTGTAGTAGATAAAAAATATTAAAACTTACTTTTTGTTTCACCAGGAGGCAATGTCGGCAGTTTCAAGGATCAGTTCGAGAGGAGAGCTTCTCTTACAACTGCTCCGGAAATCAAACGCAATATCTCTAAACCGGGTATGATAAAAAATATATCTTTGTTTGTGTTTCTAGTTGAGAACTATTCTGTGTCATTGTAAAATGAACAAATACACAGGAATAAAATAAAGCTTTGTTTGTGTTTCTAGTTGAGAACTATTCTGTGTCATTGTAAAATGAACTTTAAATACACGGGTATAAAACGTACTGTTGTTGTTTACAGTTGTGTCAAAGATCGCCAAGCCCAAAGCACAGAGTGAAGACCGTGAGTTGCAATCGAAGACGCCTGACAATGGCACTGTTCGGCTGCAACAGATTGGCATTGAGCCTTCACAGGTAAATAAAAACTTTTCATTATATGTCTTACTGCATACATAAACATAAACTCATCCCTTTTTTCCGCGTCTTACTCATCTATATATTAAATAATAAAAAGAATCCCTTTTGCCCTTGGTCACGGCATCACTCTTGAACTGTCGGACCGATTTCGCTAATTCTTTTTTTTGTTGTGTTTGTTATCGTCAGGAGAAAGTTCATAGGTAGGTAGGGTAGTTAGGTAGGAACAAGTGCATTGCAACTCATGCTGTGATCAGCTAGTCTGCTTAAAAAATGACATTTCATTTGGGGCAGAGATAGGCATCGATAAAAAATAATACACACTTTAGCAAGATTTCGTGATATCGAAAGTATTTAGAGTTACGCTTTTTACGAATTATAATTGTTTTTTGTTTGGAAGTAGTGAATATCTTTTGCGAATTGATTTCTGAGAGAAACAAAATACGGACATTATTAAACTATTTGCGGGATCTTAGAATACCCACAGCGAATACATTAATTGAATTTAATATGATTCACCTGAGATCGTAAAATGCAAATCTCTATTCATCATAACAGGAAATTGGCAGATGAAGTTCACAATACCAATGAATCATCTTTTATTGTTTAGTTGAGTATTTGTAGATAACTAGTATCTCTAATGATGCAATAAATGCTATCGATAAATGAAGGTGATAAAATATGAATTCGTACTAATATTATAAATGTGAAAACACTAGCCTACTGGCATTTTATTGTCATGCGTGTTTGCGCCCGCGTGCAGGCTAGGCACGCATGCGTGCTGCCCGCAACCTATCGTATCATACGTTTTTATTGTCATGCGCGCCACACGCGCGCCAGCGTGGCGAAAATAATCTGCTCTGCGTGCGGCCCGCAACAAGGATGCGTGCCTGGCCTGCACGCGGACGCAAACACGCATGACAATAAAATGCCAGTAGGCTAGTGTTTTCATAAATACTTTACAGCCATTCGTTCCATAAACATTAATTTTAATAAGCTAAGTGATACAACAAAACGGTGGAAGTCCTAGTACCAAAAAATTGAGACTAGTTACATCTACCAACCTACATTGAGCCTATTTGGTTGACTGAGTCCCATTTGGGAGAAAGTCCCAGAAAAAAAAGGCTGTAGCTCGACTCCCAGCAGTAGAAAAATTATAGGCTGATTACTAGTTTCATTCGTTATATACTGATTAGGAAGCCTAAAATCGTCGCTTGAACAGAATCATTATAGGATAATAATTAATATGAATTACGCTACAATTTGATGTTGTAGTTTCTTGCCCATTCTTCTAAATAGAGATCGCTTTGGAATGGGCAACTATAGTACTTTCACAAGTTATTATGCCTTGTGTCTGGGACTTTAGCTTTGTGCTTTTGTTCTGTTTTGTTGACTTTCAAAAGTGCCTGACACACAACTTAGAATTGTTTATAAGAAATTTTAAAAAAAACCAGATGTTTCCTACAAAAGTGCTATACCTACACTACACGGTCAAAATATATGGAACAGCATGTTTTACTGAGTCAGTGGTAAGCTTTTTAGCATCGGCGTACCTTTCATCCCATATATTGTGTGGCCAATATCTAAAACAAAAACACGCCTATTTCCCAACAACGTGCCATACAAACTTAGAAACGAATTTAAATATAAACAAAGCTCGTGCTGTCGTCGCCAGCATGCGCCTACGACCACCGATCTTTGGCACCTGCCACCATTTAAGAGGGGACTCTAGCCCCGAGGAATTTGAAGAAGAGGTATTTGAAGAAAATATTACCGTTGCGCTGCGCCCGACCAAGCCGCCGTAAAGAGCGAAAGGGACAACTGCAGCTCAGGCTGATTTTACCTACAAAAATCTTGACCAAAAGACGTTTTGTATTCCGCTGTTTTCTTCTTCAAAACTAAACTGATGTAAATAATTCTTATATCAAAATTTAGAGGAACAGTATACCTATTAGTTTCTTTTTTGTTAAAAACTTATCTAATTTGTCTGATAGTGGTCTGAACATGGCGGTAAAAACTTTGTGGGCTTTTGGATTGTCATAATTCTTTTATGATTATGTTTTGAAAAAAAAAAAAAGGAAATGATAGGGGCATGTATTAATAAGACCTTGATTTTTTGGGAAAATATCATTGCTCTAGACGCATTACCCACGAAGAAAACAGCGGAATACGTTTGTATGGATAAAGGCCCACTAGAGTCCCCTCTTAATATAGGACTCGAACTGTGGTGGTCGAGTCTGGCCATCATAGGAATTATTGATAGGTAGAAATATTAGAAGACAGTGGGCCACTAACTTTAGTATTAATTATAAATACTGGAGTTTTAGTGACGAAACCATAAACTCTATGTTACTAAAAATATAGCTTAAAATGCCGGTTGTGATTAGAATATTCCGTAAAGTAATATTGTATACATCGTGCGTGTATTTGTCACAGAGCCACACTGAAGCGGAGCGGGAATCGAACCTGCGCAGTGGCGTTAAGAAGACTGAGAGCGAGCCTTCTCACAGCTCGTCTTCAATAGACCCGGCTGTATTGCTGCAGGATGCTAGGAGGTTTGTTTATTGATAATGTATAACATTGTGCGAATTCAACTAATAAAATGAAACTAAACGCGCGCCCGCATTTACAAGCTGTCATATATTTCATTGCAATTATGTGACTGACAGGTCTTGAACGCAGGTCACATAATAATATAATTATGCTGATTGCGTTCAGTTTTATTGTAGAAGTTCGCCCTTAGCGATTTTCATTGATTTCGCATAATACAGGGTAAATTTTTCAAGTGGGCACAGATAGCCATATCTGAAACTGAGGAATAGCGAAAAATACTCAAAGGAATTTTGACCCCAATTTTTATGAAAACTTAAGCTGGATGATTAGATTTCTGATAAATCAATATTCCTAGCCAGGCATAAAAATACGCACTATGTTATTACACCATGTCATAGTGTCGCTAATAAGGATCAAATTCTGGGAAGTAATGACATATGGAAAACTTAAGACTTTTTTTTAAATAATAGGTTTTTTAAACTACTGTCCTTGTTTGATGACCCGTAGCGCAAACTATCTTTAAAATATACACAACTCTGCGGTAATGAGTTTACCAGTCACATCGAATATTCGTCGTCATACACATTACATCCTTGCATAAGGCAAAACGTTACTGGCAGTGACGGATGCTGTTTTCTTATACGTTCTGATCTAATGCAGCCGCTATGATGCCAAGCTATTTATTTTACTATGACTAACGTGGAACATAATTCGTAGGAGTCTACAAAACTCTATGGCGAAGTTGGTCGAGGAGAAAGCCGGGGAAGAGAATCGCCGACGCGCCGCGAGGGATATCATATCGTCTGCTATACGAACAACAGGTAAGAAAATATTGTTGCTATGTGTTGTTTTAGGTATATGCGTCATATTTTTATGTTATGTGTGTGAATGTGTAAACACGCGCCAATTTACGAGCTGGCGTTGAATTCACTAATATGTAACTGAAGAAGATTATGTGCATTTTTCACCGAAACCGATGATCGTGTAAGCTTTTCAATGTATCCACCAATAAAAACTTTTTTACAAAAAAAAATAACCGACTTCCAAAAAAAACACTAAAAAGTGGCAAATAATTTTAGTTTCGGAAGTCGGTGACTTGTTTGTTTCATTTACTTTTTTGCCACCGACTTCCGAAACTAAAATTATTTGCCACTTTTTAGTGTTTTTTTTGGAAAGCGGTTATTTTTTTTTGTAAAAAAGTTTTTATTTTAGCCTTTTCAGTTGTGGTATCTCACTTTAATCCTTTTCAAGTATAATTTTTACATTGTAACTAAACACCAGCACATCGTCCATACATACAACAAAGGACAAAATGCATAAAAAAGAGGATGACTCAAAAAGTACCTAAGCAAAAACTAATAAAATTCATATGGGTCCACCGGGCAAGCTTACTTTACCAAATGAATGAAAAATCATCTAAATCGGTCCAGTAATCACGGAGAAATAGGTGTACGTGAAAAATTTACATAATAAAAAAAAATGTTAATAAAATTAAAACCACATGGCCAAACTATATCAATTTTTATGGGACCCAATGGCAACTATTCCGCATCAAACTAAAGAAGATTCACGCAAATCGGATCATAAATCTCAGTGTAATCGGTGTACATACATTAAAAAAAATACTAATCGAATTGAAAACCTCCTCCTTATGGAAGTCGGTTAAAAATAACG
This sequence comes from Cerastis leucographa, assembly GCA_963082945.1. Lineage (NCBI taxonomy): Eukaryota > Metazoa > Arthropoda > Insecta > Lepidoptera > Noctuidae > Cerastis > Cerastis leucographa. The sequence continues at coordinate 15,475,352 of OY720385.1, read as the reverse complement.
TTTACCGTGAAATCTTCTGATTGTAAATGGTCCGTGAAACTACTGTTTGAACTGGTTAATGACAATTGCTATCTGAGCTTTAAATTGTAATGAAACGTAGTGTTTTTAGGGTTCCGTACCTAAAAGGACTAACGGGATCCGATTACTGAGACTTCGCTGTCCGTCCGTCCGTCTGTCACGGCGTCTGTGGCGGTATCTCATGAACCGTGATAGGTAGCCAGTTGAAATTTCTACAGATTATGTATTTGTGTTGATGCTGTAACAAAAAATACTAAAAACAGAATAAAATAAATATTTAAGGGGGCTCCCATGCATACAAAATAGTGCTCGTTTTTATAAATAATGGCACGGACCCCTCGTGCGCGAGTCCGACTCGCACTTGGCCGGTTTTTTAAATTATATAGCATAGCTGCAAATCGTTACACACTACGTGCTTCTGCTATTACAAGAATTCAAATGTACTTTCAAAATTTTCAAGTATTTTCAAGATTTCAACTGTTCTTGCATTAAGATACAGGTTCCCAGTACGGTCATGTCGAAACTGATCTGCACCGATAGGTGCTGGTAAAATAGTCCCATGCTTCAAGTATGTTCTCCCGCACTCAAACGTTACTCAATCTCAAAAAAAAGATCAAAGCATATATTTCAATTGGACCATTACAGTCACTTTTGAATGTCAAAAAAAACGAAGCTACAGTACCAGTTACAATGCATAATAACTTGTGAAAGTACTGAAGTTGCCCATTCCAAAGCGTAGATCTCTAAGGAGAACTCTCTTTGCGGAAGCATCCTAAACATAGTTCCTTTTGTGTGCAGGAGGCAAGCCCCCCATGCCGTACGGGCGCTCGTCGTCCGCGGGCGTGGCGTCGCTGGCGTCGCCGCCCGCCACGCCGCCCGCCGGCGCCGTGTTCCGCACGGAGGCCTTGCACAGAGTCGACGATCATCGGAATGCCAACAGGTAACACTATTTTACTATTAGCTGATTGCCCACGACCTACACTCATATTATTACAGCATCATCTGCCTAGCTTGTTCCCATCTATGTCAATTCTACTATGAAAGTCATGTTTAAAAAACCAAATAACACTTTGCCCGACTTGGGAATCGAATCCCTCCGCAGTGGCACTGTCGGCCACTAGACCAGAGAGGCAGTCACAGACCCAGCAGCCCTAGTCATCAAAGTCCAAGTCTAGACTAAATTCATCATCTGCCTAGCCTTTTTCCAACTGTATTGGGGTCGGCTTCCAGTCTAACTGGATGCTGCTGATTATCAGAATTTTACATGGAGTGACTGCCTATCTGACCTCTACAACCCGGTTAGCACTGGGTGATACGATACCCCTTGCTAAGACTGGTTACCAGACATTCGTCCACTACCTGTAACGATTGTCAAAGATCTTCAGATGACAGCCGGGACCAACGGCTTAACAAGCTTTCCGAGGCACGAAGGAAACTCGGTATGTGATGGGGTGGTCACCTATCGATGGACCCTAGGTTGGTCCGTTGAAGACAAGCAAGCTTGGCTGTTTTTATTTAGCCACGAGTTCCACAAATAAATTATGACAACGATTGCGAAAAATGCAAATGAAAATGAAAGATATAACTTCAAACATGCCGCGAGTGACTAATCGCTAAGTAACTTCCGCAATGCAACAATACTCTTGCAAAGGAAACTCTCACCCAGTTGTGTCGACGTAGTCGTCATGTTGCACCGCCGCGGTCGGTCCGACACCCGAATCCAATCAAAATTAGCCATGTGTCCCAATTCCTAAATCCAAGCTGCTAGTGATGGTCTATCTCTATGTGTCGATTTTGCTTTGTCCTAGTGGTCGCGGCGTATCGGTGGAGCGTATCATCCCCATCACAGTGGCGGCCGAGAGCTCCCCGACGTCCCCGCCGCCGCTGCCCGCCATGCCGCCGCCGCTCACGCCCGGCACGCCGCTCACGCCCGGCACGCCTGGCACGCCCAAGGCTATGCCCTCGCCTGCACTGAGGGTTACTCCGCTTAGGTTTGTACTCTACCTTATCAAATTCGGCAAATTCTAGTCCTTCTACTATCAGCAAAATATCTTCTGTCATTTTGTGTTTTAAATTAAATAACAACATTTCATTTTTTTTTAAAACCCTTATTTATTGCACTTCCAGATCAATGTCCAGAATATCTTTTTATTCATCTCTAAGGTTTGCGTAGGTTCAAAAACGATTAAGTAGAGTGCCACTGTTAGATTCTTATATCATTCAGACGGCTGGCATCAACCGAGTCCGGCAGCGCAAGCGAGGCCTGCAGCAGTCCTGGCGAGCCCATCAAGAAGTCAGCTCGCGAGTTCATCATCCCCATCGCGGTCGAGGGCAAAGGCTACGTCACGCCGCGACAACGCTCCCTCGAGCCTGAGGCCTCCACACACGTGCCCAGCGTGCGACACCATCGCACTACCAAGCCGAGGCGCATCAGGTACTTACTTATACTGCTAGTGTGTATGTGAGGCTTGAAGCTCAGGGCAAGGGCTACGTCACGCCGCGACAACGCTCCCTCGAGCCTGAGGCCTCCACACACGTGCCCAGCGTGCGACACCATCGCACTACCAAGCCGAGGCGCATCAGGTACTTACTTATACTGCTAGTGTGTATGTGAGGCTTGAAGCTCAGGGCAAGGGCTACGTCACGCCGCGACAACGCTCCCTCGAGCCTGAGGCCTCCACACACGTGCCCAGCGTGCGACACCATCGCACTACCAAGCCGAGGCGCATCAGGTACTTACTTATACTGCTAGTGTGTATGTGAGGCTTGAAGCTCAGGGCAAGGGCTACGTCACGCCGCGACAACGCTCCCTCGAGCCTGAGGCCTCCACACACGTGCCCAGCGTGCGACACCATCGCACTACCAAGCCGAGGCGCATCAGGTACTTACTTATACTGCTAGTGTGTATGTGAGGCTTGAAGCTCAGGGCAAGGGCTACGTCACGCCGCGACAACGCTCCCTCGAGCCTGAGGCCTCCACACACGTGCCCAGCGTGCGACACCATCGCACTACCAAGCCGAGGCGCATCAGGTACTTACTTATACTGCTAGTGTGTATGTGAGGCTTGAAGCTCAGGGCAAGGGCTACGTCACGCCGCGACAACGCTCCCTCGAGCCTGAGGCCTCCACACACGTGCCCAGCGTGCGACACCATCGCACTACCAAGCCGAGGCGCATCAGGTACTTACTTATACTGCTAGTGTGTATGTGAGGCTTGAAGCTCAGTGCAAGGGCTACGTCACGCCGCGACAACGCTCCTTCGAGCCTGAGGCAACAAGAGCAACAGCGATTAGTGGGCAAACCGCACTACGCGGTTTTGCTTTTGCCTCGTCTTGCTAGGGCGACTCACGAGCAAAATAATTTGTTCTTTTATCATCTAGTGAACTGTGTGTTATAATTAATCATTTCACGCGAACGATGGTCGCGGGCAACAGTTAATTCTTCATAATAATCTTAAGCATACTAACAAACTGACTTTCTTATCCACCAGCAGCCTAGTAAGCGGCGGAGAATCAGAGGAAGAAGAAGACGCGCATATGCACAGGCTGCGACCCAGTCGTGCCGCCCGCGCCGAGTCCGTCAGCTCCGGGGAGGACGACGAAGAGGATGAAGGCTTCCATCTGCTCACTGCTGAGAACCTCTTCTCTACGCTGCTGCACCGGGTAAGACACACGTACAAGGTTAAATGACATTAGCTTTCTTCTTTTCGAGTGGTCAGTGTCTTATTTGGTGTCAGAGCTTTTATGCCGGCCATGGGCCTCTGACTTGTCTTAATATGCCGCCGTCGAGAAATATCCCTCAGGCATGTTTGGTTTCTTCACGAATTTATATCGCCGAATCAAGTTTAAACATGGTCAGAATATGACATAACTTATTGAAACCGCTCGAAAATAGGGTTTTAAGAAAGAAAGTGGTCTGTTTCCAACTCTTATAAAATTGTCATCCACTCTGTGATGTTTATTTCCTCTCGCGTATTGAAAACTACTACTGCAAAAGTCGTCATTTATTTTTCTCATTCCAGGTGCGCGCACTGACGAACCGTCTGAATGGCGAGGAAGGTCCTGGCTTCAGCCAGCACTCACTTTTTAACAACCTGCAATCTCCGTTCTTCAACAGGTATAAATTACGATTTTTCACACATATAGCTTAGCTATACGATAACTAAGTTAAATTAATAACAAATAAATAAATAAAAGTTAAAGATCAAAGCCTGATTAACAGGTTTCTTGTAAAATTCTTGATTAAAATGTTCATTTAAAATTCATCTTTCTAGAAAGCTTTTTAATATATTCTCTAGTTATACAAACCTATATTTTCAAATTACTGCTGTTTTTAGTTACAAGACTAAGTTTATACTTATGATTTTTAACAAGTTCTAAATAATGTAATCTTGGGCATTTGAATCCAATTTCAAGAAAGCTTAATTCAAACTTTAAATTGTTAACATTTCTATTCATAAAGTTTGATTATAATTTATAACATATTTAATTTAATAATTTAACAATCATGCTTAACGTTATCATTTTTGCAAATATAATCAATACTTTGATGAATACAAGTGAGGAATTCGCATGTAATTTTCTTGTGATATTTCCGACTAAAATGATGTTAATTTTATGCATGCAGCCCCCACTTACCAAGGAGAAACTTATTGTGAGTATACTTTCATAAATTCTAACTACACATTACATAAACAGGATCATAAATTATAATTTTCGCCTCGTATTTTCGCCTATTTATACAGGGTAGGAAGGACACCGACGCGAAACCTCCTTACCACGTAGGTACTCAGTTCATCATTTTAAACCCCCGACATCGTAATTTGTCATCGGTAATTTATTCAAAAAAAGCGGTTTCCTACAAAAACGCAATACCTACAAGGTCGTAATGTGTTTAACGGCAGGTGTTTTCTTAAATCCCAATCAAAATAGAGGGGTGTTATAAGTTCGCGAGCCTGTGGACGGTGAACGCGAGCCTGTGGACGGTGAGTAATGGGCTAGCTCACCGTCCGTCCGTCTCATGACGACAGGCCGTGTCGACGGCGCGTACGTGTTCCACGCGCGCCTCAAGGAGATGTCAGCAAACCGGAAGGGGTCCGAAAGGGCCGATGCCTGCCAGGGCTGCGGGTTGTTCGAAAGAGATAAGAGGTCCTGGAACACAAAGGGCTAAGAAGGAACATGGGTGGGTTTTAGTCAGTCAAGTCTGACACTCCCTCCCGCTCCGCCCAGACCGGGAGAAGACATTTGATGATTTCCCATCCGCAAAAAAACAAAACAAAAAAGGGTGTTATAAGTTTAACGTGTGTATCTATGTATCTGTCTGTGGCATCGTAGCTCCTAAACGGATGAACCGATTTTGATAAAATTGGTGTCGTTCGAAAGTGTTCTTAGCTTTGTTTGGAGATAATCTGCTCAGCCGTTTGAAGGTCATCACCTCTTTTCTAGTTGATGAAGGGATATAAACAACTTCTACGGGGGTATATTCGAAATTTGAATTCTTGTCAAAACAAGGAAAACTATAAATTAAAAAAAAAATGTCGTCGGCGTCTCCTGTGGTATGCAGACCCCGTCGAGTTTTTTTTTTTAAATTTATAGTTTTCCTTGTTTTCGTTAATTAGCGAGAAGAGCCCTCTAAAAAAGCAAAAATAAATTAATCTAAGCAAAAAAAGTCGTTTCTTCGGGGGTCCGCTTCGTTTTGTGTTTGTGCTTGTGGTCCCCTGACGCTACGACGCTTGGTTTTTTTTTTGTATTTTTTTAAAGGCTTTTTCTGTCGGGGGTTTTTAATTTTTATTCTAATTACCAGTGAAAAATGTGGATGTGGGGATGTTGTAAGGATATATGTACTGAGTACGTGGTTATTGTTTTGGCGTTAGTGTCTTTTCCACCCTGTATACAAGTTGTAATACTTATACAAAGGTTGATAAAAACATACGAGTATGTTGAATTTTTTTTTTCACTTTGTGTACAAAGAGCACATGGCTAGTTTTTTAAAACTAGTAGAAATAACATGTTTTAAATGTTGGTGTAAATGCGGGGTGAAAATAAATGAATGTTTCAATGACACTGTAACACTGTTTTGTTATGATTACATGCAGCACTCATAGATATGTGGAAAGTAAAAGAAGTGTATCTGAAACGTGAGTTTATACGAATTAACATACTGTAGAAACTAAGAAACATTAATACACATACATTCGGCGCGCGAGTTGAATGCAGAGCCGATGAATGCCCATCCTCACGATAAATGTAAGGACAGTGCTATTCTGCGTGCAGGAGAGGCGGGACGAGCTGCACACACCTTCAGCTCAGTAGGCCTACCATGACGAATCAGTATTGATTTAATCTTATTCCAGATTGAGAAAGATATGGCGCCTAGACTACCTCTTTAGCTCCGTCTTTTTCCCACACTGGAGTGACATTAAGACAATACGCTTTAAGACGTTATAGTAATCCCCCAGGCCCCAACAGCATTCAACTCATGCGCCTATACTACTTATTCGTACTTCAAAATTATTTTAATTTCAAAATACGATTTTTTAAGTAAAGTAAACCTACACCTAGACTGAGACGTTAATTATTTTTTATAACTTATGATATCAAAATAATATACACGGTGTAAATCACCTCATCACGAAGCCGTCAACCAAGCATTCTGTACATGAAACTAAGTAACTACGCAAAAATTATTGCTGGGAAACGACTTTTTTTTGGAGGGTGTAAAATCATGTTTTGTGGGAGAACTCAATGTAACGCATTCAAAACATTGTGCTGATGGACGGATTGAATAGTACGGGGGTCGTGGAGGTGTTTAAAGTAAAAATCTTACATTAAAAACTTGTATTTAAAAAAATACTTGTCAAAAAGTTGGAACTTTGACCCTTAATATCTCCGTAACTAGAAGGTTCCCAGGTATGGTGTAGAACAAAAAAATGATCGCAATGACAGGGAGAACCAGTGCCCTTCGGCTTCGTTAAGAGGTGTTTTACACCCTTTGTAGGATACTTTCAAAGAATAATGAGTATAGATCCGTTGAGATAGCTAATAGTCGAGTGCTATTAGACAATAAGGTGGAACAAAGTTTATAGTGGTCGCCGCTCTTGACGTTTTTAGGGTTCCGTACCCAAAAGGTCAAACGGGACCCTATTACTGAGACTTCGTTGTCCGTCTGTCACCAGGCTGTATCTCATGAACCGTGATATTTAGCCAGTTGAAATTTCTACAGATTATGTATTTCTGTTATTGCTATACTAAAAAGAAAATAAAATAAATATGCAAAAAAGTGTTTTTTTTTTCTCATTTCATAAATAATGGTACGGAACCCTTCGTGCGCGAGTCCGACTAACACATGGCCGGTTTTTTTAAATTTCCCTCGTTTATGAATAAATTGAAATTATGTTGTGGCGGAATAGTGTTATTGCATAGACGATTGTTTGATATTTTCGAATGCTGTAAAAGAGTATCAGTTACCAATTCCAATAGAAATCTTAGTATAAAAATCCGGTAATTTAGAAATAATTGAAGAAAATAGGAAATTTAAAAAAAAACTTGAAGTATTCGTTTCGTCGACCATAATGAAAAAGGAAATTGACCAAATTGGAGTTTAATGGATGCACACAGGTCACAATATAACACCACCATATAAATTCGTCGAATTAAAAGTTTTTCAAAAACCGATCGACCAAATTTTTTTTTTACCTTTTTTTCTCTACACCTCTAAGAACTTAATAAAAAAAGTCCTATGAAAATCCAACCACTATAAACTTCGTTCCACCTTATGAGTATTTTTTGTCTAATTGCACTCGACTATAAATTGTACACACGATTATACACGAGGAAATCCAGTGCAGAAGTGAAGGTTCTCTTTGATAAAAATCTTTTATTTCGATCAAAACTTATTATATTGTTTTACGACTTATCTACAGGGTGTAACGGAAAGGGTATATACATCCTTATGGGTGTGCTACAGACTATCAAACTGAACATGTTTCTCATCATAAAACATGTTTTTCAGCAAAAAAAATATCTGCTGTCCCATAGAAAATCACAATACCTATTCGACCCAAATGTATAGGCAGCTGATATTTTTTTTTTGCTGTAATTTTTTATTTTATTTTGAGAAACATGTTCAGTTTGATGGTCTGTAGCACACCCTTAAGAATGTATATACCCTTTCCGTTACACCCTGTATACCGCACTTCAGCACTGTTTCGTGAACACAATCATGGCAAAAGAGATACAAGTATTTATTAAAATAAATAACATTTCGTTGACAGTTCTGTTAGTTCCATTTAGTGTAGCAAACAAACGTTCTCGTTCTCTTAGTAGATAAAAAACGAATAGAAACAAAAGTTGTCGTTCCCTAAGTAGATATTATCTACTTAGGGAACGACAACTTTTGTTTCTATTCGTTTTTGAAACGCAAGGTGAACATAACATCACGCCTACAATCTTCGGAAGATTAGGTAGAGGTGTACCTGATAGGATAGTAGTTTTTTTTTCTTTCTTTTACTACCTTCTGTAGTAAGCAACGACTTATTGTCGGGCCTACGCTGTCCTCCCTTACTTAAGTACTAACGCTGTAACTTCAAATATTGTAAAACCAAATGATTTTAAACGAGTAACCATGGACTTTCTTGCCGGTTCTTTTCCATAGGAAACGACCAACCCGAACCGTGCACGTTTTGTTGACGTTTTATAAGTGCCCATGTAAACCTATGTAAAATAAAATATTTTGATTTTGATTTTGAGTACACCCACATTTTACCAAGTATGTTAAAAGTCCCATGTAATAGGGGACGAACCTATTACATACATATCTCTTTTGCACACTATACACATGACTAAAATTCTTTATATTGCAGCAAAGTTTCTAATCTCCATTTATGACTTTAGACGCGAGGGCTGGGGCTCCCGCGACATGCACGCAGACTTCGACTCTATGTTCAAGCCCCGACAGCACATGCCGCGAGGTGAGTCCCGCGCTTTGCATCCGCTTGCTACCCGCGCACGGGGAAAACGTTGCCAGTATCACGCTCACGCCTGAGGCATGCACCGACACACACACTTTCTTTATTATGTTGGTGTATTTTTTACTTTACATCTCTTTTTTTTACATAAATAGACGAATTTTGATCTAGCTTTGTCTATAAGTTAAATAAATCTTTTTTTTTAAATGGACGTCCTTTTTTTGCCATGTTTTGAACCTATATCGCTATATTATACACACAAATTTTAAATGTAAAAATATGATTATAAATTTTAAAAACAATTTTCTAAGCAATTCACACTATACAAATATGAAATCACAATACAACTCAACAAAAACACATTTCTAAATTGTAGCACATATTGTATTTACTTTTTATTCGAATTATTCCAAATTATTTGTATAAAACACTTGGTGTTATGTAAATTCCACAGTACGTTTGGCATAGCAGCATGAAAAGCAGTTCATCAGTTACTCCTTATTTCGAAGGGATTTTTGTCACATGTTTCTTGTTATTTATGATTCTTGACATGTTATAAAAATCGTAAGGGCCCAACCATATTTGTCAGCATTGCTCATCAATTTAACCATTGTTTATCTTCGATTTATTCATTGAAATAAAAACTTTGTATCAACAAACAAGAAGTTTTCATCTAGAGAATCTTCGTCAGTCAGAACAGTGGCGTGCCTAGGGACCTAAAATACCGCAACCCTTTAAGGCAGTTCAGAAACCCTAACATCATGAAAAGTAGTAGATTATAAGGGCAAGCTCAGCTTGTAGGCTTGTATAAAGGTACCGCCACTAAAGTAAGTGTAACAGTAGTGACGTAGCTTAGATCGGATATTCATTTTCTGGAGTTTCCTCATTTAAATGCCATTAGCTTGGGTATACTCGTTGCGGGCACTGCACTTATTATAATGCATATATTCCTGAATCGTATTTGTTTTTTATAAAATCATAAATTATATTTCAAACTAACTTATGATCACGGCTTTGCCCGCGTTTTGCTCTATAATTATCCCACGGGATCTGTGCCAAATTTCTTCCAGATCCATTCAGTAGTGTTTGCGTGAAAGAGTAACAAACATTCTTACATTCTCACAAACTTTCGCATTTATAATATTAATAGCTGCGCCCCGCGGTTTCAACCACGTAGACCGGGATAACATAAAAGCCTATGTGTTAATCCAGGGTATAAGCTATCTACATACCAAATTTCATCCGAATCCGTTCAGCCATTGAGGCGTGAAGGAATGACAAACATACGAACACACACACACTCACTCACAAACTTTCGCCTTTATAATATTAGTGTGATAAGTAGGATAAAGAATCATATTTTCTTGCTAATAGATGCTGACAATTATGATTAAGCTCTGATCCTTCAAAATAATGGCGCTGCGTCACCGTCGCACTGCAACTCGCCAGTAGTTAGCGCCGCCTCGCACGGTCAACGACACTCACAACAAAGCTAGCTTCACTAAAACAAATAAATTAACTCTCAAACCATTCCATGAAGAAACCAGAATATACGCCATACGCCACCTACGAACTACAGTAACCATTGCCTCCGATATTCGCGACGTTTTCCACCGTCGAAATCGTTTTTTTTTCTCTCAATTAACATCAATGTCATGTATAATAGACTATCGATATAATAGCCGTTATGGCATACATACCTACAGTCTATTATATATCTTGTGTTCTTAGAGTTCATTAACATTGTTTTTTATTAATAAAGTTAACATATTTTTTTGCATTGTAGTGTATTATTGTATTCAAATTGCATTCTTTGTGCAGGTGTTGACTTTCTCCTACCCGCTAACACTAGCAGGAAAATGTTGCGTTGCTCTCAATTATCATAAATTCAATTATTTCTGTTGCATTGCATGAAATGTACGTACAGGACATTTCACATGTTGCATCTCCTGTACCAATGCAGTACTATTTTTTGTATAAAGTAGATTAATCAATTTATTTTCTTTTTTTGATTTGTCGACGATAATTTTCAGTGAAAATTATTAATTGAGTATTAAAAATATGCAGCCTGACAGTTAATTAATTTGTTTGTCACGTGATCATGGCATACATGTGTAGGTAGTGGATGTGGTAGCACTCGATGTTGGGACGTATGTCAGGTACATAGAGATCATGTCACGCGTCCATTCGCTACCGCGGGGCTGCGACAACTGCAGCCAGACTAGCGCTCGGCGAGGGGGAGGGGCTGGGGGCAGGGGCAGGTGTTGCGCGTGAGAAGCGGTAGTGAGCTTGTGTTGGTGTGGTTGCAGTTGGGTTGCGCGTTACACTGCATGCTCCGACCAAATCTTCACTTCACAGCGGCACCAGCGCCAACCACAAATCTGCCACAAACGCCACACAAGAATAGGTACTAAACTATATTTATTTCTTCATTTATGTGTTTTTGTGTTCCGCACCGTGCGCCGCGGCTGTTATCAGATAGAGATGCCTCTACCATGTGAAATATATCGCTGAAGCCATAATTTAGTACGCATTTGATAAATTACTATCCCTACAGAAGCAACATTTTAATGCATTCTTTTGTGATTTGTTTTCGCATACTTAAAGCTTAACGTTTGACCTAATTTGACTAGTCAGTATGTAGTATTCGTAGATATGTATTAACTTTTAACTGATCGCATCGATGTTTGCATCATTCGTGGATTTACTACGGGCACACATAGCCCTCACAGTTTTATTGTACTCGATTCTCTATCTAAAGATCAAACAAGGAGGTTCCGCTCGTAGTTCCCCTTCGTTGTCGATAGACGAGCGGACACAAAACAGATTACAATATCGGCACTGTAAATACTCCATGACAGCGAGCGTTCTGCATGATCGAAACGTGTGTTTTTCGGTTGAATTTCAGGTAGTAGTAAGAAAACCGGTAAGCACCGTACCGGGCCCCCAAACACAGAACCTAACGTCGAAAGCGGACTAGACCTGTCGGACCTCGACCTGAGCTCGATCGAGTTCTCGGAGCGCGAGATGCGCGCACTGTCGGGCCTCACGCCCGCGCTGTCGCGCCGCCTGCAGCGCCAGCTGCTCGCGCACCTGCCGCCCGCCGCCGCGCGCACGCTGCGCCGCACGCTGTCGCTGCACGCCGCGCCCGCGCGCCCGCCCGCGCCCGCGCGCTCGCACTCCGCCGACCACGAGCAGGAGCCCGCGCCCACCGCGCCCGCTGACGAAACTGCACCCACCGCGCCCGTGACTCCTCCTCCTCCTACAGACGAGTCCGCGCCGCCCGCTGCCGCCTCTGAGACCCCTAAAGAAACTAAAGAAGAAAGCCCAATAGACGCCGAGACACCTCAATACTCAACTCTACCGCGCCCGCGAAGACGGTCCAGCTCCCGAGAGGTTACTCCTCTGCTGGCCGCAGTCGACGTAGAGTGTCCGTCTCCTAATTCGCTCATTCGAGAGCCGCTCGCGACGCGGCCGCGGGACAGACCTCTGCTCAGTAAATACTTAACCCCGGAGCGGGCACTATCGCTAGATGATACGTACGGGTCGGATGGCGGCAGCGGCGCGTCGGAGCCCAGCTACACGTCGTCGTACGGCGGCGCGGCTCTGCGGCGACACTCGCTGCGCGCGGGAAGCTGCGACCAGTCGCGACGCCGCGTCTCGAGGTTCCTGCGATCAGACTTTTTCGATTCCCCGCCGGACGAGAACCTTTACGAGCGCCAACGGAAAGAAAGAGAGTTGGAAACCCAAAAAATCTTGCGAGAGATCAGAGAAAAGAAAAACAAATCGCAAGAGGCGGCGGCTGCGAAGAGTCCCACAGATATAGCCGACGCTCCGCCAGCATTCAGGGATTACGTTACCACTCCCAAGAAATGTCTCTCGCCGATTGGTCTCGTCGGAAGCAAGGAGCGGAGCAGGTCGAACACACCATTTTTCCCGATCCTTGATAACATCAAAGAAACCGCGGTGGATTCGTCCGCATCGACGTCGAACTCGAAACGTTACACTTATTTGGAAAACTCAAGACAAAAACCAACTATCGATGAAAACTCCTCTAGTAAAGATTCCAGATTGATCCGGCCCAAAAGCTACCCTGTGAAAACTTTAGATTCTATAGAAGAGCCCAGAGAAAATGTGCTGCCTGAACGTTCGTTTAGTAGAGAATTTGATAAAGAAAGGTCTTTGCCGAGAGAGTCAAAACTAATAAGACCCAAGAGCTACCCTGCAAGTAGTCCATCACCAGAAAAAGTTTATATTAGTCGTAATATTAAAAAAGAAGATTCTAAAGATATTTCACCAACAGATGAAGTAATCAATCCCGAAATTAAATCGGATGTAGAAGTAAGTTTCAGTATTACCTTGCCTAAGAAAAAGCCAGAAGTAGTGACAAAATCCGATTCGGTAAAAAATAATACAAAGCTAACAAAGGAACAAAGTACCGATTCGAAATCTGAATCGGAAATTAAATGTAGTGACACTAGTTTGTCTTTGAAAAAGTATAGTGTAATCAAAAACAGAGACAATGATAGTTCTGAAACTACAGAAGTAAAAACAGAAAACAGTATGACAGTTCCGAATGGCGGACCATCGGTTGATGTTGTGAAGATTACACCTAACGGAGACACAAAACACACAACTGAACAGCCATCGAAAAATGACGAAAAGGTCACAAAGACCACTGATACTGATCAAACAGAAAAGAAAGGCACAATAAAGAAAAAGATTATTAGGAAAGTTTCATCGAAATCTAAGACTGATTTAGGAAGCAACCAAGAAACTAGTGATGCTAAAACAGCTACTGAAAAGAAGAAAGTTACAAAAAAAGTAAAGGATAAGGTTGCCGATGAGGATGGTACGAAATCAACAACTGTCACAAAAAAGAAATCTGTTTTGCAATCGATAGGTCATAAGTTAGAAAAGTTTGCGTCTAATAAATCTAGCTCCCCAGAAAAAGGGGCTGAAAATAGTGTAAGGAATGAAACGAAAAAAGATAGTTCTAAGTTAAGCAGATTGCAACGAGAGCAATCAGTGCCCGTCAACGTAGAGCCTACAACTGAATCAAATCTCATTAAAAGAGCTGTCACATTAACTGATGTAGCTGCTTTAGAAACTCAGCAAGCACCACAGAACAAAACCACAGTTTCAAAAGTATTAGGACTCTTTAAAAAATTCGAACCCAAGGAAAGATCAAAACCTATTGTTGAAAAATCACAACCTGTTGTTGAAAAATCACAACATATTGTTGAAAAACCACAACCTATTGTTGAAAAACCACAACCTATTGTTGAAAAACCACAACCTATTGTTGAAAAATTACACAACGAAAGTGTTGAACAGCCTAATGACAGTAATTATAAAACTGAATCTAATCCTGAAGCCAGTGCGCACAGTCTTGACAAAGATAAACCACGGAGACCAACGTCCCTACTGTTGAATGGTCTTGGGCGCAAAAATAAATACGGGAGAACCTCTAGTGACAGTGTCTCCAATTTGTCCGTAGATAACGATGACCAGCCTGCGTCCAAAAAAGAAAACGAATCAAAGAACATTAGAAACAGTTTAAAATTAGATTTCTCTAGATTGCCAAGAGTTAAGAAAATAGTTCCTACTAATCCTGTGATAGAACCTCAAATTATGAATATTTCCTCTGTTGACGGTGAGACTGAAAAGAAAGATATTCCAGAAAAGAATGCCGCGCTTGTAGACAGTAGCATACATACTGACAACACTGAAGCACAGAGTCGCAGTCGGTCCCGAAGTAGGTCAACTATTTCAAACTCCGAGCTTAAGTCTGATATTAGTGCTGATAATAAATTTTCCGATAGAAACCCCCTTTCACCTTCAGAGAATACCTCAATAAACCTCCGAAGTCACGATTCCACTACGCCTGAGAAAGAAGACATTGTTGATAGAATACGTAGAAAAAGCTTTTATTCAAGATTCAACGAAAAGAAACAACGACGAAAGAGTAATTTAGTGGGCCCTGGAGCTGCCGAGTACGACCCCGTCGCTAGAATACACTCCTCGCAACCGACGGACACGAAGTACGACGTATCCCCGACATCGCCGCTCAACTACGACTTGTCTCCGCTGTCCCCAGGGCTCTCCGTCTCGTCTGACTTGTCGCCGTCCATGGAACGCTATAGATCTCTTTTAACCGACCTGCCTGTAAACACTAGGAGTAACTTAAGGTTTGAAAACTATGGACTGAATGATAAAATTGATACTTATAGATCTCTCGATCGCAACGACTTTAGAAAATTTCCCGGAAGCAGAAGTTATTTAGACTACGACCAACCGGCTTCGTACGGTGCCAACCGGTACTCCAGGACGAAATCCCTCTTGGATAGCTCCGATGGAACTGAGGATAATAGTCTTGTCAATTCGTTGAGAGATCCGCACAAATACAACAGGACCATATCAATGTATTCACCTGGTAACTATGCTACTTATAGACCAAAAAGAACTACTCGCAACTCTGCGATTATTTTGAAAGAGAGCGAAAAAGAACCGAGCCCTGAAAACATATTGGAAAAAATAAGGCAAAGAAAAAAGATATCAATCAGCGTGACCAGGAAACCGGATGCTGAGAAGGAAACACTGCCAAGGTGTGTATGAATTTGTACTTACATGTCACGTAAATAATTTAAAATAACTTTCCCAAAGTGAAAGATAATACGATTTTATTCTGTGCACGCTTCACGCTTCCGAATTAAAGTTTATAGCACTAATGCTTTTAAAAAGTTTTACGTCCTTTATATAAGCAAACGAAGAAATTTTGTGAAATTTGTAAAATACTAGAATGCGTCCAAATGTAGATTGTACCTAGAGCTAATATTCACTTATAATGAGGCCACAATTATATTGCTCGTAGAGAACTCGAATACAGAATCACAGCAACAACAACATCATTTTAACGTTCAGAATCATAATATGACAGTAGAATTATTAATATCTTAAATGTAATATGCACTTCATAATTGACACATCACAGAGCAATACAAGAAGAAGAAACTCGCCGAAGAAGTGTATTAGCAGCAACTTAACGTAAGTGTAATGTTTCAGATCCAATATCTCACCGAAAGGCGACCGCGAAGGCGACGGTGCAGAATGCTCTGAGAAAGTTGACTGAGAGGAATTATTGATTGTGCAGGATTTAACTTGATTTTGTGATTTATATAAGCATTTTTGACAATTAACTTTGCGACGTATTGCGAGGACACTGTAGGTGTAAGTGTATCTGATGGAACTTGATGCTTTCATTGTTTTTGTTATAACTTATTTACAATGTCATTATAGTCTTTTATTAGTGTTGATCTAATCGAGGCTGTATCGATACTCTTGCCAAACGTAGCATATACTCACGTTTTTTTAGATTTCATGTAAATTAAAAGTATCTCATCACCGACAGAAGACTGTCTTTAGTGGCAAATTTAGGTAATACTTATTGCAAAGAATCTCTCACTGAATTTGAAGTATCCTAAAAGTCATGCAAAAACTAGAATTAAAATGTTACTTGAACAAATACAAATGTTAGGCATTTGGATTATCAATTCAGATTAATTATGAATAGGGTGTTAGCTAGTTTCACACAGATTCATCAAATATTACGACAGATAGTATTTATAAATTGTTTTGTATGAACTTTGTTGGCTTTCTCCAAAGCGCGGTGTTCGAGTGCCGCACATTTGATACAGCTTGTTAAGCTGAACAGGATTTGTTACTGTTAAAGTAAATATACGATTGTCTATTGAAGTGTAATAATATATTTTGCAAAGAGTGTTCTTTTTGTTAAGTGTTTATTGTAAATTGATTCTTATGTGCCTTTATAAAACATAAGTGACTGGATTTGATATAGTCCATTTTATTGAAATATATAAAATGACACAAATTTTAGAGTGTGTTTGCACAAATACGTTTTACTCAACATTATTAACTATAATTTTTCTTAGTTACTATCATTTTACATTTTTTTATGTGACCCTAAGTCAGTTTAAGTTTAAATATGTTTCATAATCATTATAGTATTCAATGCTAAGTCACGACGTAACAGTAATCGAATAGAATGGTGCTTAGATGATTTCATTAGGGATAACTATTTATAGACCGGACTTGTTATAGACTCACACAAAACGTGTATATTTTTAACAATAGCGTTTTCAGTTTTATTATTGTAAACTGCTGCTGTTTGTTCCACTCAACTAGTATTGTATACTCGTTTCTCATTATTCTTTTGCTGTACAAGTCAGGAAGCGGCTAGCTAGATATCAGTGACGTTAACTGTTTAAAAAGCAATAATTTTACGCAAATCCGTTCATCTTCGTAATTTCGAATCTATTTATTAATTTTTATTAGAATTGAAAATTATTTATTGGTGTGTGGTGATTTTTAATGTTTCTCTTTTTGTCATAGTTACCGCGGTGACATTGGAACTGTGATTCTTACGATTGATATTAAATTTGCTATCACACACGTTTTGTATTGAATGTGAATAAATTATATAGTTAAAATGTGTTTTTGTTATTTATATCGTTATTCCAGTTATAAAAGTAATATAATAACGACATAGAGTGTGAGCCAAGTATAGTATCCGTCAGACGACCCACTGACCGATGGGATCTTTGCTAACCTCTATGTGACGGTGGAACGTTAATGTAGCTGGTCAGTAACACAAGAGCAGTTGGAACTTTAGAGATTGAACTGCATCTATCAGCAAAAAAGGATAGGGCATGAAAAATGCGATGCCATATCGCATTTTTCATGCCCTATCCTTTTTTGTCGATCAGAGCCGAGAAACAGCGTGCTGCCGAGCACATCGATGATGCTGCTGCTTGCTATATAATAGTATTCCGTCGGATTCTCCTTCTAGTCAATAACGGTTGTGAGCGACAGAAAAGGATAGAAACAAAACTAGAACTCCGATAATAAATAAAACTCGAACATCGGTATGAATTTCGTATTTATTACATTACATTGACATTTTAAGTATCTGAAAATACGAGTATATGTAAAAAAGGACAATCAGTATAATCATTTGGTAATATATTATGATATTAACATTTAGTACCAGTACGAGTGTAATCCATATTAAGTCTACATAGTATAGTGGTCACGAGCGCGCGTCATGTCTTAAAATCATTGACACTTCTATGGCTAACACTCGCTAGTGAAATGCTACAACCATAGAAATTGTATGTGGTTTTCATGCGGCGATAGTCTGTAGATCTTCGTAGTACTTGCTATCTTTATCTGCAAGAAGCTCGAGGATGTCATCGATGTCTGTGTTCGGGAAACGTTCCACCCAGGATTTGATCATACCTTCGGCCGTCGCTGGGTAGCGCTTCAGATCTATTTCTTCACCTGAAATTACAAAGATTTAAGTATATAGTAAACCCTGTAAATTATTGGGAACTTTGACCTGCACTATCTCCGTAACTAGAAGGTTCCCAGGTAAGGTCCATAACAAAAATAGTGCGTGGAGTCCCTCCGCGCGGAAGAAGTGAAACTTCGTAATACTTCACGCATGCGTACGAGTGCCACGCATTCACTCTCGCTCTGTCTCTTTCTATTCCCCCTCCATGGTAGCGTTAAACGTTTAACGCAACCTTGTTGGAAGTCGCATAAGAAGTTTCACTTCAAAAAATGATCGCAATGACAAAGAAAACAAGTAGCTTTTGGCTTCGTTAAAAGCCTTTACACCCATTATAATACGCATTGAGTATGAATGTGAATAGCTATAAGAGTAGACGAAAACCAAAGAAACGAAGGATGGACTGTGTGAAGTGGCAAGAAAGGAGGTGTCTGATGAGATGACAAGTAATCGAGAAGTATGGAAGAATAAGTAATGCTGCGCTGAGCCCAAATGAGCTGTGATAAGGGCAAGCAATGATGATGTAACGCACACTTACCTTTGTTGCTGTTCATAAGGAAAGTGTTGGGCTGTACAAAGATGTTGCGCGGCTGTTTGTGCATCATCACGATCTCGCGCCAGCGGCTCCATGGCTCGTCCAGGCGACTGTACTTCTCGAACAGCTTCTCTCCGGCTTCGAAGTCAGCTGTAGCCTTTATTGTTTGCAGTTGAACCAGGAAATCACCTGGAAAAGTGATGCGATATGCGTCAAGTAAATGTTTTTTATATTAATGATTGTTTAGTTTGATACCCAAACGATCGAAGACGAATCTTGAAAGTTGATAAATACACTGTTATTTCAAATAACTAGAATATTGGACCCGTGGTCGTTAATCCCAAAGGTAATAACACTTTCGGTGATAAGCACCATTTCGTGTGTCTACAACCCGCCTCCCGAGTCGACGTTATACCTACGTAGCTATAGTTTTTGGTATACAGGTAAAAATGGATTATTTAAACTTGGCAGCGAAACTGTTGAACCGTTTTAGTTTTTGTCATTTTTAGTTGAGATATCGATGCCCACTACGTCTGCCAAGTTTCTATAGCTAATTTAATTTCACTTTGATTATGCTAGTTTCGATTATACGAATTGGACTCCCGGAGGACTTTGTAAAAAATATCCATACATATAGGCAAGTAATTTGTGCTCCATCAGAATACCAGTACTGTGATATCTTTTTAATCTTACAACACCATGTTGAGATAGGGCCTTTTGGCCTCTTACAGGACCAATATTAGTTTCAATGGATTTTTAATTTTTTTCTTATGTAGTTTTGTTTTATTATTCATTTAATCATTTTGTTATGTTCTGTGCGAGACAAATAAATACTTTGTCTTTCATTTATGTCATTTATGAAAATATGCGATTTCAAGGTTACTGTGTCGTAAACTGTCTATCTGTTCAGATTCTCTAACACTATTAATAACATTTACTACGGGATATTTACCATGTGTATTATTTGTTTCGAGTTCCCACTCGAACAAAACTCGAAATAAATAATACACATGGTAAATATCCCGTAGTAAATGTTATTAATAGTGTTCAGATTCTATTCATCGTTTTCCTACGTACCAATAATCTTCTTCCCCCGTGTAGCGAGATGTTCCCTCTGCAGCGTGAGAAGCAGGTTCTTGCCAGGTTCGGACTCTGTGATGGTGAGCATGCCTTCGCCCTCCAGTTCCAACAGACGCATTAGCACGAAGCGAGCACGGGCGTGCGCCTGCGATAAAATGAATAGCCATTTGTACTACGATTTATATTTGTTCTAAAAACTATTTGACAAGGCCTCAGCATTAGCATTGTATTGGGGGACGGTCTACACAAGGCAAGACAGACGTACCTACTCATACGTATCACTGAAGATCATACAACGAATAAAAAGAGGACAAAATTGTAACTGATGTAGTTAGTCCCAGACCTTGCCCACTATTCACAAACGCTCGGATTCGATTTCGATTCGATAAGTCGTATATCTATCTTGTTTTGGAATTACGATAGCGAGCGAGATAGACAAACGACTTACCGAATAGAAATCGAATCCGAGCGTTTGTGAATACGGGGGCCTGACAACTCGAACGACTTAAATATTAGAATATCAACCACTTTAGACAAACTAAACACAATCTTCCAAGCAGAATGCAATGGAATCACCAGAGCGGCTCAAGCAGTTGCAGCCAGAGATGTCAGAGATCTTAACATCAAAGTCATCTCAGACAGTGCATCGGTGCTCCAAGCGCTACAAAACAATGTTTTAACTTCCGCCCTCGTATTGGAATGTCATAGCGCACTCCAACACATTGCAAACACAAACAGAGTAACACTGCAATGGATAAAAGGGCACAGTAACTCACTAGGAAACGACGCAGCAGATGAACTGGCCAAAAGGGGAGCGGTGACAACAGCATACGGTCCGGAACCACTGCTGCCCATACCCCAAGCCCAAATAAAAAGAAAGTGAAACCAGTGGAGAAACAGTGAAACCTGCAGGCTAACAAAGAATGCAGTTCCGGAAGCATCAAAGAAACTTGCCCGCAGCATCACTAGACTGAAACGGGACAAGATTAGCAAAGTTATCAGTATTATAACCGGCCACTGTCCCCTGAACAAACACCTGTTTACAATAGGTGTGACGGATAGCCCTCTGTGCAGAGGACGCATGGAAGCGGAAGAAACACCACATCACGTGCTCATGGAGTGCAGCAGCGTGGCAGATCAACGGTCACGGACTCTCCAATCGCCGGCATCGCTTCCGGAGACCTGCAGCAGCCTGAAAAGGCTGCTAGCTTTCTGGGAGGACCTGGGATGGTTGGAGTAACCAGAGGATTTTTATACGTACAATGGCCCAATAAAGAGGAGAGTGCGGAAACAGCCCCGCTAACCTTACCTTTTTTTTTTTTGACGATGTAGAAATCCTCGATGGATGTCCCCCGCCCTGGGGAGGGCGGAGGGGGTCTGTCAGACTCGTACTGACTAAAACCACACCGGTGTTCCCTCGCACACTTGCGTCTGGGGGCAGCGGGAACGAATGTGACTTCCGCTGTCCGGGACTAGTGCTGGCCCGCTCGACCAGTGCGGGCCTCGTCCCTGGGGGGAGTGAGGTGTACTCCCCCCGTTACGTCTGTGAGAGGCGCGCGTGGAACACTACGCGCCACCGTCTCGGGTCTATTATGATGGGGGTCGACGGATGTCCCCGAATCCGTCGCCCCTGGACCTGTTTAGGGGGGCCGGAAGAGGGCGTTATCCGCCCTCTGCCGACGCCCGGCGCGTCTGCTGCGGGATGGGAAGGAACTCGAGATCTCCCTCTCCGCAGCTTCCTTCTGCGACATGACGGTTTCGCAGAAGGACACCACCGCGTCCCAGGACTCTGTGCTGTCGACCATCGCGTGCGCAACGGTCGGCAGCGACAGGTCTCCACCTACCTCTGTCACGAGGGCACGGCGCGGCTCGTCCCACGCGGGACATTCTGCCAGCGTATGCCGCGTCGTATCTTCCGGACACTGGACGCAGTGATGGCACCTAGCGTCCGGCTCCCTGCTTATGCGACACAGGTACTTCCCGAAGCAACCGTGCCCCGAAAGCACCTGCGTCGCCCGAAACGTCAGGGAGCCGTGCTTCCTCCCGAGCCAGTCGTCGAGTACTGGCCGGATCGCCTCGATTGTGTCGAGGCCGGCGGAGGGATGGTCAAGCCTCCCCCGCCATTCCGCCACCATGACCTGTCGGAGCTGAGACCTGTGCAGCGTGATCTGTCGCTGCACCAGCCTTTCGCCCCGATCCTTGGCGTCCTCGCGCCACTTCTGAAGTGTCGAGGGCTTTCGCCTCCAGGTCCCACGGCGGGGATCCGGCCAGTACACAAGCCGCCTCGTAGGAGATCGTGCGATAACCCCGTATGACCCTGACGGCCATCGCTCTCTGCGGTTTGCGCAGGACTGCGATAGTGCGGGCCGTCAGGTCCGTCGCCCATACCGGAGCCCCGTAAAGGGCCATGGATCGCACGATCCTCACGTACAACCGCCTACAGGCGGAGCTCGGGCCCCCCAAATTGGGAAGCAGCGTTCGCTAACCTAACCTAACCTAACGGGGGCCTGACTCCGCGTCGCCGTATTATTAAGGCTTTGCTAACCTAAGCCCTCAGGTTCCTGTAAAATGTTTTCTGAGAGATATTTAAGAGGGTTGACCATACCAAGGGTGGTCAACTTATAAGTTTTTGGAGATATGAGAGAAAATCCCTCATCCTCTGTCCAGACAGGTGTTGTCTGTTGGGAAATCGCCCGACGTATATCGCATGAATGTGCGCGATTTAAAATTTCTGAGAACTCCAGACTGTCGACTTGTAGACTGTACACCATGTGTACCAATATTGTATAATATTCATAAACTCAAACTTTTATTTCTTAAGCATTAGACCATTACAGGCACTTTTGAAAGTCAAAATACTAAAAAAAAATGCGAAGCTACAGTCCCAGTCACAAGGCATAATAACTTGTGAAAGTACCGTAGTTGCCCATTCCAAAGCGTAGATTTCTATGGAGAAGAATGGGCAAGAAACTCCATGGACACTCTTTTAAATCAAAATGTGTTACAAAATCTTGGTTACATCATTCATGTTAAGAATTATAAATTATAATTCATAGCGCAACTATAAGTAACATTTAATTATTGTTTCTTTTTTTTCCAATTCTCGTGTCTCTGTTAATTTTGATCTATTAAATCCTACTTTTGCTGTTTATGTTGGTCTTATATATAATGTACACATATGTTAATTTAAAATTGTTAGTTTTAGTTAATTAGATATTAATTTTAATTTTATAGTACAGTGCTTGTGGCACACCTATTATGTTTATGGGGCATGCGGTGCTAACCTGTAAAAAATTGTTACATTATCCTAAATTATGGTAGATAGACACTTAAAATTGTTAAAGTGTAAACAATTGTTGGTTGGCCAATAAAGGAAAATAAAATAAAAAAAAAAAAAATATGTGAAAACGATGTAGAAATACGGGCAAGTTAAGAGCGTCCAGAGTAGAAAATTAAATCAGTTATTCATAAAATAAAGTAATTAAAATAAACCGTGTTAGCTTAGAGATGACCAGTCACAACTGACAGCGCCCGTTCACGAACATGACGCATGTATCAGCCTTCATTCAACTCAACCATATTGAAGGGAACTAAATGACCCGACACACCCGTCACCATCAGCCTGACATTTAAGTGAGCATAGTTACAGTACCTGCAGCCAAGTCTTGGTAGCGGGCTGGTACATCTCGGTAGCCTTTGCAGCTCCGTTCCACAGTAGACTCAGCCAGTTAACGTAGGTCACGTCTTCTGCTTCCTGTCCCTCGTACCCGAATATTCTGAACAACACGATATAGCTTACAATTTATATAATAACGTAAAAATTACGCTAATTGGCGTTCACGCGAGGTTGCGTGATGATACAATTATGTACGATTCATAAAATAGCGGCAGCGTATTGGGTTCTGGTATTTGTCTTTGCCACTAGGAACGAATTTTTTATTTTGGCGATCTAGGTACGTTCAGCATTTTGGCTAAGTAATGAACGTGTTAGTGCTTATACTTTATAAAGTTAAGAAGTACACTAATGTGAAAACTTGGGCCCCGACTGGCTAAGATAGAAACGGTTCGGTGGTCTGTCGTATTTCTGTTTTTGGCATATTTTGTGTGGCAAATCTGGCAAAAACACAACCCAGAGACTGATGAACTGTTTGTTAATTTAGAGGATTTCCAGAAATTGGAGGTTTTGCACCTACCTGATAATGTGTGCGAATGATCCGTAAGATTGTAGTTCTAATACTACACAACAATCTAAACATTGTAGGAGCTAGACGTCGCACGACGATCAATCAAGCTATGCGAAACCAAGTTAGCTGATCTCTCATTATCATCCCGTTTATTCAAAACCTGATAATGTGTGCGAATGATCCGTAAGATTGTAGTTCTAATACTACACAACAATCTAAACATTGTAGGAGCTAGACGTCGCACGACGATCAATCAAGCTATGCGAAACCAAGTTAGCTGATCTCTCATTATCATCCCGTTTATTCAAAACGAGGTCTTGTTATACTGGATGTAATATCTATATGTGTCGCCGTGTCTTCTATCAAGGTTAGTATTTTTTTTTTTTATTCTACAAAAAATCCACATATATACTCACTTCAGTATCTCGGGCACCAACGACAGGTATAACCCGACGGCCTCAGCGCGGCACTCTTCGAAAGCAGAGCCTAGCGTCGTGAAGGTACCGTCATACGTCTCACCTGGCTTGTACCACGACTCGATCTCCTTACCTGGGACACAGAAATAGAGAGTGTACCTTAGTATACAAGGTGTTGTTTTGCATCCTCGTCAAATTCAAGGCGGTAACTATGGTACTGATTCTCGTCCCATGGGTTGGTAATTTTTTTTTCTTGTTTACGTAAATCGGTAAGTGTGAACCACCCGTGTTTTAAACGCGTACCGTCTGGTTCTCGCCCTATAACCTCGCTTACACACATACAAACAATCTCAAACATTTATTCAATCATTTCTTATTCCCTAAACCACGTTAAAAGGGGGTTATTCTGAAATATTGGCAAACCTAAAAAAACAAAATATACAGCGTTTATTAATAATTAATTAGGTACCGTAATTTTAATTGATTATTTGTCTTTTGTGACCACCTCCTGATTTTTGACGAGAATGCAAAACAACACCTTGTATTTTATTGTATACCAAAAATAGTAAAACATTTTGCAATGTTCTTAAATCTATGGGTACAATGGTAGTCTTATCACTACACAGCAGGTATAAGAAAGGTGGGTATAATTTAAGGATGTGGTATCTTTGTAGACCATCATCATCATCTGCCTAGCCTTTTTCCAACTATGTTGGAGTTGGCTTCCAAATCTTACCGGATTCAGCCGAGTATCAGAATTTTACATGGAGCGACTGCCTATCTGTCATCCACAAGGACCACAACCCAGTTAGTACTGGGTACGTAAAGCTTGTGTAGACCATCACACTCAATCAAAAAAATATATTTGGAAAAAAAAAACGCAGTTGTTCCATACATATGGGTCGAGCAAGTGGGTATTGAAACTTTGTAGGGGACAGTTCTAATACATGATGTATGTTGAAGTGGTTTTTGATGTCTGTCTGATTTTGTTACGCATGCGGATTAGCCTCAGTTATCCGCATGCATTAATATTGTGCCGTTACCTACTATTTAAATAACTTCCATCGAATAGGTCGAATTTATTAGCTAGCGAAACTCCACAGAAGTGATGGACATGATAAAGCAAAAAAATATGATTCGATAATTTATTTTGGTACTGCAATTACTGGAGTCTGGAGTTTAGAGAATCCGTAAGTATTTTTTTTTGTACTTCTAGTTACTGAGATATTTAATTCAAATACCTCCATTACCCCAGTACTATTCAATGCATCCATCCAATGTTTTGGTTTATAGTTTAAGCACTACCGCTAACAATTTTTTATTTAACAAAAAATCGTTTCGCAGCAATAATCTTTGATATTAGAGGTCCAAGTTCCAAATGTTTCACATTGTTTACAATACTAATTTATAAGGTTGAAAATTTACTTGAAATACCTCGTGGAGGCGCTTACTATTCAATGCATACATCAGGACAATGTTTTGAGTGCTTTACATTGAGTTTTACCGCAAAACGAGATTTCTCACCCAAAAAAAACAAAAATATGAGATACAGTCTGATGATGACAGACAGACGGACGGACGTACGGACAGCGAAGTCTCAGTAATAGGGTCCCGTTTGACGCTTTGGGTACGGAGCCCTAAAAACAGCTGTTCCATACATTTTGACCGTGTAGGTATTGCACTTCTGTAGGAACAGCAACAGCTGTTTTTTTTAAAATACCTACGAAAAATTTCTACGAGTTCAGAAAGATGCATTGAGTGGTAAGCGATTTCGCGTCAGAGTCCCTTCCAACCTGTATACACCGTGTAAATCACCTCATCACGAAGCCGTCAACCAAGCATTCTGTACATGAAACTAAGTAATTTTACGCAAAAATTATTGCTGGGAAACGACTTTTTTTGGGGGGTGTAAAATCATGTTTTGTGGTAGAACTCAATGTAACGCACTCAATACATTGTGCTGATGGACGGATTGAATAGTACGGTGGTCGTGGAGGTGTTTAAAGTAAAAATCTTACATTAAAAACTTGTATTTAAAAAAATACTTGTCTAAAAGTTGGAAGTTTGACCCCTAATATCTCCGTAACTAGAAGGTATGGTGTAGAACAAAATAATGATCGCAATGACAGGGAGAACCAATGCTCTTCGGCTTCGTTAAGAGGTGTTTTACACCCTTTATTTGTAACACCGAATACTATGTCAGAAGTGTCAGAACAGCAGTGTTTTTAATAGAGAGTATTACCAGTAAGCGGGTTCTTGACCTTGTCCTTATCAAAGTTGAAGGTGCCGTCGGCTTTCTGTTGTAACAGCTTACCGCTGCCGTGGCCGAGCAGCTCGTGTAGACCTACTTGTACCTGTTAGGGGCAGAACTACAGGGTTAGTTTGACACTTTACCTACAGATCTTTAGAATGATTCTTAACTGCTTTAGAAGTATGACAGTATGAGTGACGATACTGTATGACATAAAACCACACCTGTAATCTACGAAGGGTTAGGCAGAGGTGAGAGGTGTACCCATTAGTTCAAAATCAATCGAAATATTTTATTTTACGTCGACAAAAGGTCGTTTCCTATGGAGAAAAACCGGCAAGAAACTCCATGGTTACTCTTTAAAATCTTTCTATTTTTTCTATATGGTTTTACTATATTTGAATGTTACAGCGTTAGGTCTTAAGTATGGGAGGACAGCGTAGGCCCGACAATAAGTCATTGCTAACTACAAAAGGTAGAACAAGATATTAAAAAAAAGTAAAAGTTCAGCCACATTTCGCCAGTTATGTTTAAGTCACATTTTATAGGGGGCGAGCCTATTAACAGGGTACAAAGCCAGACTCCGTGTCTGCTACTGCGAAATTCCTGTTTGAAAAATCCAAAAACATTTTGACTGACCTGGGAATCGAACGCAGGACCTCATGCTCAGGAAAGTGGTACATCCATTTTCGTTTAAACCTAACATTCCTGAAACTTAAGATTATCCTATATGAAAAAACAAAAATCCTTACTTCAAAGGATGCAACCCTGTATTTTTCCAGCAGCTCCTTGTCGCTATCGTTGAGGAACGGAATGACGGCCTCCTTGTACGCAGCCGGGATCACGTTGCCGAGCGACACGTTCTTGAAGCCGAAGTTTTGACGGATCTCGTCATCTGTAAGACACGAGTAATTCAGATTCATTTATTGTTTGTCGTAAGTTCTTAGAATTATTACATAAAGCCTCGCTGTAACATACCCACGAGGTGTACAATTTAATTTTCTTCTTCTTTTTAAAACATTTCTCCACACTAGAAATTTCTCCTACGATACAGGAGAAATTTCTAGTGTGGAGCAATGTTTTAAAAAGCTTCGCTATACCAGACTATAGGCTTAAGGCCGCGGGCATAAGGTAGCGCCTAAATAAAAGCGTACGATTGATTTCTAACTCCTATCTCAACGTCGAGGGCTAAAATTGTACTATAGTCTATCTTTGTACCAAATTTCATCCATATTCGTTCAGCATTTACAAGCTGTCGTACAAGCATCCATACATCCAACCTTAGACATTTATAATAGTACTAATATAAGTAAGATTGAGATGACATTACATTCGCTTTGTTTTCGCTAATTTTTAAAGCCATCTGATAAGGTAAGAAAAGAAAGAAAGAAAACGTGCCAAATAAATTGGCACATGCCACAAGTGCACACAACAAAAAAAAAAAAAGCTTAAAGCTAAACAGAACTTACACAGGTACACTTACAATTAGGAATGTTGATGCCAGCAGGAATCCCGCTTCCCGAGAAAGTCATGACATCTAAACTGGTGAAGTCAGGTCTTAAGAAGGTGTCCTTTTCCAGGTCCTCGCCCCAAGGCAGGAATTTGATGAACCTTTCGGCTCCTTCGACGAGGGCGCCGAATTTCTTCGACATTTCCTTGTTCACCATGGCTACGAATCCTTCGAACTCGCCGCGCTGACCGCTCGGGTCACGGTAGGTCTCGATGAAGCCTTGATATCTGTGGAGTATCACAAATGCATCATGACACATGAACTGTGTTGATGGCTTAAAAAGACGTACTTATTGTATACTGAACTGGAACATTGGTAGTAACAATCCCCAATTATTTGATGTACATTCAAAACAAGAAACTTTGTTGGCTAATAATTTTGATCTAAAATAAACGTCAACTCAACAACATCAATACATATCCTCACGCCTTTTCGCATGGGGGTAGGCAGAAAGCACAGGTCAAAAGCTCTGATCCTTGTATACCTACTGCTCGTTTACGTTCATACATCTGTTCATACACGCCCGCCGTCGCCAACCCAACAATTTTCAAAGAAATAGGTAGCAGTGTGCATTAAGCCCTAATTTTATCAACTTCGGGTCTCGGTCGTAAGAATACCCTAAACTTCACAATTACTCACGTTTCAATAATGGGCCCCTTATCCTGGATCCAGAACCGACTGCCCTCCTTATGCTCATTCAAGTTGCCTTCCTTGAAACTCTTCACATAATGTTCTAGCATGTTCTTCTGGTTGTCATTGGCTGCGTACTCTCTCGCCATGGTCAGGTTCTCATTGACGAGCTTCATGAGTGGCGAGTAGTCTCCTCGGGTCACTTGGAAATAGGCCCCCTTGTATTGCTCCTTGGCCATGGTCAGGCCTGGACTTGGTCCCTGTTCCACGCTGGCCAAGTGGATGGTGTATAAAGGTACTGTGGAATAATAAGTTTGTAATATTGCTCAATTAAGAAACTTAAGGTGGCAGCGACAGGGTGGCCCGCAAAATTCAAATTTTCTTACATTTTTTGGAATTTAGCGGTAAGTGTAAGTTTTTATGTTGAAAAAAATATGATACGCGGCCGTCATTTCGTATGTAATTATTATAGCTTGTAGTAGGTACCAGAACGCACAACGGTCCACTTAAGGACTAAGTGCGGAAACCAAAAACCCCATAAAGACGAAGAAGTAGGTACCAGAATTTTCAACTACATAATCAGAAGACTTCCATAAAAAAAACTAAGTGTATAGTGTACATTGTCATCATTTTGATTTCTGATTGTGCAATTGTAAATAGTAGGTTTATTTAGCATGATTAGGTGCGTATTGTAATGAACATAAAAAAATTAAACTACTTTTTGTTCTTCCATACTCACAGCCATCCTCAGCAGTAGTTTTGAATGTTCGACAAATGTAAGCTTCTAGGAGTTTAGTCTTCATCCAGTCATTAACTAAGTTTGAATCTTCTTCAGTTACGTTACTAGAGAAATAGGTGGTCACGCCCTAGAAATAATGTAATGGATTTATTAAATTTTAATGAAAAATAAAAATTGCTTAGACTTTATCATTATTTGCATTCAAAGTTTATAAAAGGTTTTTAAATTGTTAGCCGATTTTTAGTTAGCTTTATTTACTATTTTCATAGAAATAAAAAAGTTATTTGATATCTTTGCAATAAAGAGCAACGAGCAAAAACATTAAGCATATTATAGCCACTTTACTTTTCTACATTGTGGGTGCAGATCACCTCTTCAAACTGTCTTTTTCATTCATAATGTTGGCAATGCTTACTTAGTCAGAAAAATAATGAATTACGAATAAAATAAGGTATAAGGTACTTAATATTTTCTGGATTATTCAGCTGAATATACATAAACTACATTTTAATGTCAGTTAAAATCTAATTGACTGACCTGTGGAGCTAGACCAAGACGGGTGAGTCTCGGAGATATGCTATACATAAACTTGTCAACTTGTTGCCAAAGCTTCAAAATGTGTTGAGGGTCATCTGCGTAAGCTTTGGAAGCCTTCACAATAACCTCGAATGAGTTGCTAGGTAAATTCGGAATAAACTTAGTATCACCAAAACCTTTGTAGTTACCGCTGTTGGCAACTATACCTCCAGCGTATACCAAAAATGCCTGAAAACCACAAAAGAACAATAATAGGAAGTTTCTCCACCGCAAAATAGTAAATAGATAATGTGTCTTTTGATTCATAGGATGTGGTGAAGTTATCAGTTCTATTTTTTTAATTAACGAAAACAACAAATTTACAACATTCTAGTTATAAGTCTTTAAAATAACATCTATACTTATTATATTTTAAAACAGTTTGATAATGTCTGACTGCGTTACTCTTAACTAACTTTCAAAAAAGGAGGATTTATATTATTAGATATTTATATACTCTACAGCAGGATGCGATATTAACCATTACTTAAAGAATTTATTCTGGAAGATTCTCTTCATATTTCTCATCATTTATATCCCAAACAATAAAAAATCTTAAAGTTTTGTCAAGTCTTTAAAACTAACCAAAGAGCAATTGACCCACCCCTGTTTCCCCATTCAGTGACATAGAAGAAACATGTTTGTATAAGAGTCCTTACCTGAAAATCTTCATTACTAACACCCTGTGCTGTGGCAGCGTCTTTAAGAGACTCCAAGGATTCCATTGCAAAGATCCTATGGAGCAGAGAAAAGATCTTTGGAGACTCCGGACTCGTCTGCATCAGTACTATGAGTCCACCGTTCCATGCTGCCTGAAATTCACATATTTTTTTTTAAATAACGTCAATAAATACTAATAACTTTATTGTTTCAGAAGTACATTACATCAAAATAGGTCTTTGGTCTCCATACTAGGGTTTAGAAAGTGGGTCTCTGACACATACTTTAAAACCATACTGGGCTGGGTAGGGCACATACTAGCATCATATTTTTTAGATCTGCTAAGCTATCTGGTAAAGATTTAGAATATTTTGTGTCTATTAACACAAGCATCATAAAGATCTACAATTTTCAAAATTAGTTAAACACATTTAAAATATTCTACACATCATCCTTCAAATTTTTTTTCAATATAGTTTTAGTCTTGTCTTTGTAGTCTTGTAATTTATCAAGTTTTATAATTTTTGTTGCTGTGCTTTTGAGATTTAGGGCTATATTTCACCGGGACACCATGGCGACGCAACCAGTCGCCGCTACCAACAAAATGTATACAGCTCTATAGAGAGTAAACGGACACCATGTTAGTAACTCTCTATAGCTGTAGTAGCAGCGACTGGTTGCGCCGCCATGGTGTCCTGGTGAAATATAGCCCTAAGGCAATAGACAATGGTTTCTAAGAAAATAGTAAAATTTCAGTATGAAAGCAGAGGTATAGACAAGGATATAGCTGTTTATGGTCAAAGAAAGTAAAGACTGCTACATTGCCCTACTTTCATAACGAAAAACATAACATAATGACGCCTATAATCCCCGGAGGGCTAGGCAGAGGTGAACTTAATAGTATGCCCACATTGTGTATACGTAATAGTGGGCTAGCCTATTACCATCAACAGGGCACGAATCTAGACTCCGTTGCTGTCTACTGAAAAATTCCTCATGAAAAAACCCAATAACACTTTACTCAACCCAGGAATCAAACCCAAGACCTCATTCTCAGCACTCACGCTTGCGACCCGTAGGCCAATGAGGCAGTCTTTCAGGAAAAAGTAAAGTGTAAATGAGTATTAAAATATTCTCCGAAATCTCTGCGTACTTCCTTTATCTCAATAGGTAAACAAGTGACAGAGCTGCTTAGATACAACATTTAACCAACAAATTGCAGGATAAAGATAAAATTATGGAGTCACAATGAATGTTTGTAGGTATATAAGATGATGTTCTTGTTCTGTACTATACAATTAATTAACTATTGTTTGAGTTGTTGTTAAACAGTTTATTTTGTGCACAGTCACAGCCACAGAGAAGAAGGTGCTCAGCCTGGCCCACAAAGAAAACCCTTCTGGATAAAGAATGCATTTTAGATTATTCAACTTAATATGTTGAATGGCAAAATGAACTAAAAATTACTAACAGTTTATTTTAGCATAGCACCACACTTAATGCACCAATAAGTCAAATTCTTGTGTGTCTTCTTGTAGAATAAAATGTAAGGAAGTAATAACACCACAATGATGAAATAAACAGTCTTCATATTTAAACTATCAAATACTAATGGGAATTTTGAAAAAAAAAAGATGGTTTCTTGCAAAATAATCAACTTTGATAAATATTGTATGATGATGTTTATAAGAAACAATGAATGTTCATTAGCATCCGCTTAGTGATAAAATAAGGAAAACAAAAACTTACCCGACTCAAATAATGTGCATAAAGTTTTTCCTTGTCCGTTAGTTTAGCAAATGCCTGAGAACTGTCTAGTTCAACAAATTTCTGGTTATTAGGCAACAGAAAGTGGGATTTGTCTTCAGCCATGGCTAAAAATAAAAATTAAAGGCCTGTATTATGAAATGATAGCAGGTATTTATAAAAATAAATAGACATTAGATAAATATACACATTAACTTTAATGTAGTTACTGACCCTTAACTATTTTAAGCTGGTTCGTGGATACAGGCTCAATACCAAAAGTCGACCTGCCTCTGCACTGTTTACTAATAAATGAATCAGCAGTATTAGACCACCGGCATTTTATAAGGTTAATAGTCAGAGTCCGCAACATTGCTTAAAACTAAATGAAACTGAAAACGTAAAATATATTATATAACTGATTTATTTTACCTTCAGTTACTGGGCTTTCTGTAATTAGTTTTACTTTTAGAATATTCTCAAAAGCTTTTTACAAAATTTTTTCAATGAGATCAATCAACGTTCAATGATGTTTCCGATTAGACGTTTTAAAGATAGTTATCAATCAAGCGTCAGCAGATTTACAGCAGGAACAACATTCATAAGTTGGTAAGAAAAATTCTAAAAGGTAACAATGTTAATGAAAATATAAAAAGTAAAACATATTGTAATCTATTGAGACAATAAGTTAGATTACGATCCTTTAATTCATTAAAATTTCATATATTTTAAAAACGTACCGATCTTCTTAAAGGCTCGATTACTGTCATCTTGGGTGATGTCATCAAAACATGTTTAAAGGCGGAAACATACTTGTGTCGTGGCGTGTAGTGACGCGCCAGAATCAAATCGGTTTCATACATTTAATATGGTTAGGGACATTTGCATGGCGTGTCGTGTCGTAACGATGTATGAACCGATATGCTTCTGGCGCGTCACGACACGCCATGACACGTAATTGTGTTTGCGCCTTAAGGCAGGATTACACCTTAAATCTGTGGCACCCATCTCAGAACCATGATCAGGACCCACGTTTCCTAAAGAAACAGATAGACAGAGATAGACCCTGCTAAGCCAGACAGACGGCAGTTAGAGATCATATTTAATAAATCTTTATTTTTGTTGAATAATGTAATTATTTTATTAAGCTTTGGGCCAGAAAGGTGGCGTGTCCTGTGGGAAGTCTGTTTCTTGCTTTAATTTTTTTTGTTTTTTTCAATCATTGCAAACCTATTCTGGGTCTATTAGTAAACATTTTTTTTGCCGCAACATCTTTTCAAATAAATAAGAGCCCCATTTTTTATAAATTACGTTTTATAATATTTTCGTTAAGATTCATTGTGAATTTTCCGTTACACGTAAGTTAGCGCAAACTGACGTTTGTGGCTCTACCACAAACGCACCCAGCACCCATCAATGAAGTAAACATTCAACATGGATGGTTTCCGATTATTCTCATCCGTATTTTAGGTCAAATAATTTGTTTAGGATGTGTAAGTGAAGTTTAGAAAAGTTATTGTTATTTAGTAAAAATGTCGTCAGAAAGGTAATACGTTACATTTAAGTTTTACTTATTGTTGACAAATTGCTTCCGATATCCGTAGTTGAAAGTTGCAAAATCAATAAAGTACGCGGAAATCGCTAATGTCACGCCCTGAATTCGTAGTCAAATTGTTGGTGTGTGGTGGAATAGTGCTAGTAAAGTTGAGACGTTGGTGATGTTTTATTCTAGGGTGGAATGGGTGGAGATTATCGAGCCGAAGACAAAGGAGCATATGTATGCTAACCTAACAACTGGCGAATGCGTCTGGGACCCACCTGAGGTATACTACGTCCAAAATTTCATTCACTTCCGTACTTAGGGCGCCGGTTAAAATTTTCCGGCAAGTGATTACTTATTTGGTGTCTTAATTCTGTTATGTACAATTAAATATTTTAAATTACTATAGCTGTTACACTATTATAACATTATCTAAGACTACCTAACTGCTATAAATTATGTTTATCTCACAAGTACTAGGGGTATTCCAGATTTATGACTCACTTTCATATTTCCTTCCTCTTTACTCAAGTCATTAGTAGTTTAAATACTTTAGTGTTCTCAATAAAAAGGAAAGACTTTTTGACCTGCATAAATACTGCATTCTGACACACAGTATCTTAAGTATTCCACTAAATAAAGGCTCAGTTCTTTCTCAATATCAAAGAAATTAAAGCTAATTTCATCAGCTCTCTCTAAAATAACTTCCTTTAGCCTGTGTTAATTAGATCAGAAACTAGTCATTCAATTTATAATTGAATTTAATAAAAGCCTTGTTACTTTTCAAGCAGTAATTGATGTTATGTTTTTTCTTGTTATAGGGTGTTAAAGTCAAACGAACAGACTCATCACAATGGTGGGAACTCTTTGATATCAACACACATAGGTTTTACTATTACAATGCTTCCACACAGGTAATTATTATGACATAATAAGAAATTAACATTAGGACATACTCATTGAACAATACCTTATTATTACTCATTGTTTTAGACAACTGTATGGCATAGGCCTACGGACTGTGACATCATACCACTAGCTAAATTACAAACATTGAAACAAAATACAGACCCACAGAAAAGGAGAGAGACTTCCACACAAACTAATCAACCTATACCTCAGGTGAGTCATATTTAACTTTTTTTTATTAAATAATAAAAACAAGTTCTTAATACCAAAGAGTTTATATTGGGTATGGATCATCATACATCTATACAAATAAATAAAATTTAAGTTACTATTTGTAATTTCAAAATAAGAAACAATTAAAAAAAAGAAACAGGTTTTGACGAATGAAAACCAATTTTAGTTTTTTTTTCTGTCTCTATTTGTTCAGTAGGGAAATGGCTGGACCAATTTTGACAGGAGTTTTACTGGCAGATAGCTAATGTTATAAGGAGTAATCTATTAGGGTTATATACAAAGAAAAATTAAACCTCTTGAAATTGTTAACAAAAACCTATTCAAAAGGGAAGTCATATTTTTATGATAAATTCATGCTGACAAAGGTGGCCAACAGATAGTATATTTATAAAATCAAAGCTTCAGCTGAACAATGGCCAATTTAATAGTAACTGTAAAATTATCAACACATATGTGATGGTTTATGTCATGTATGATATCCATTCCTTTGCCTATCAAAATATCTTTTAAAAAAAAAATGTTCATAGAAATTGAACATGATACCAGAACTAAAAAAGCCATTAACCTCAATATATATTTTATCACATAGTATATTCAATCAGAGGATACTATAAAACATCTACATTAAGGAATCCCAATTGATATTTGTGGGAGTAACCAACTTGGAATTGGGGTCAAATCTATTTTTATCTCTCCCAGCATTGCTAGGAAAGCTTATCTTAAGAATTGCAGTTTTATTATTAAGAGAACTAGGTTACATTGTGTTTTATAGTACCTACTGCATTCTTTAATGGTGTTTTTATCATTGTCGGTTATTCTGTGGGTTTTATTATTTAAGAACTTTTAGGATAGGGACTATGTATGTAGTTACTACTGTCCTTTCATAGTTTATTTATGTTATGTTGGCTAACTTGGGGTTGGAATGGTTCTTTAAACCATTTTTTTTTTGATGATCCTTAGCCTAATTCACTTAATATCATCTACCTTTTCCCAAATATGTTGAGGTCGGCTCTAAGTTCTGATCATGTTAATTAATTTCAACTGTTTGGGCTTACTGTATTAGAATTAAATCTCTACAAATAAATAAAATTAAAGTGTCTGTTTGTAATGTTAAAATAACTGCTTTTTACTACATACATATGAATGTGTATATGGTACATATTATTCTAAAATAATATTTTTTACTATTTTTGTCTGTTTGTTCCGGCTAATCTCCGGAACGGCTGAATCGATTTTGACAGGACTTTTATTGGCAGATAGCTGATGTAATAAGGAGTGACTTAGGCTACTTCTATTTTAGGAAAATTCTAAAATTGTTATAAAAATAGTAATGTTGCAATGTCCAAGTACGAAAAAAAAAACTATATTTATAACTTTTTTGTTAAATCCACGCCGACAAAGTCGCAGGCACAGCTTGTTAGTACTAAGAACTTTCTTAATCTTGCAAATTGTACTTTTATATACATATTGCAGTGTAAAATGTCACTGTAACATTAAAACAATAATTGTCACACAGTTTAAATGAAAGAGCCACTCTATTCTATACTGTTTATGGATAACCGTAAATAGTATAGAATTCAGTGGCTCTTTGCGCCTGACAATGTGATAAATAAACAATGAATGTTGATTTCGTTTGCATTATAGAGAATTAACGCCAAAAGATTTTGGTGTAATATACTTTTTTTTAATAAAAATCGCGGTGTATTGAGATTGTGTCGCCACATCAGATTGTGACAGCCATGCAAAGCATAAACGGGCGACTATTATATTATTAACTGTTTATGAACCATTTGTTATAACACTTATAACCTTAGACTCAGAGCACATATATGTAGTAATGTTTTATCTGCTCTGACACATATAGTTAGAAGGTAGTGGTTGCAACAATGATCATGTTATATACATATTGTGCAAGACACAGTCATTGACATTAAAACGAGGTTATTTATAACTAGCTGTCCCGCGCAACTTCGTCTGCGTCACATTTTCCCCGTTTTCGCAACATTTTTCATTGCTGCTCCGCTCCTATTGGTCGTAGCGTGATGATATATAGCCTATGTCCTTCCCCAGGTTGAAATCTATCTTCTTGCCAAATTTCATTAAGATCCGCACAGCCGTTTAGTTGTGAAAAGGTAACAAACAAACAGAGTGACTTTCGCATTTATAATATTAGTATGGGTGTATGCTCATTATCCTTTATTATACTTTATATCTATATCTCAAGAGAAAGAATGGCATTTGTATTATGTGTTAATGCTGTAAGTAAGCATTGTAACATAAAAATAATACAGAAATTGAAATACACTGTGTTAAAAAAAGGTCCCATACACAATTGCAATACCTACACCTACATGGAAAAAATGTATGGTACACCCGATGTATAGAATAACTGATGAAAAATTAAATGCTGGGGCACCCACATAAACTCATGCTCATTGATGTCCCGTGTACTTACGTATTGAATTAAATATTGATAAGTACTTAATTTCTTCTTGAAATATCATTAGTATTCAGCTAGAACAGGAAATCAGTTGGTGGACATGAAATATGATGGTGATAGTAGTTAACTACGAGTATCTTGACCAATAAGGAGCCTCAATACTTGCTCGTTATCGTAGATATAGACCCTACAGACTTACGCGAGAGGTGACGATGAGAAGGCTCGCCGGGACGAGATAGCGCGAGAACCGAGAAGTTCTCTACACTCATGCGATCGTCTTTTATACCGTTCTCTTTTCTTTATCCGAAAAACCCTTTAAATTGGGCAAAAAACCGACATCTATCGGAAAACAGCGAGCGCGAGAACGAGATGTCGAGAAACCAATCACATTAATATTTGTCGGGTGTTCTCGGGGGTTCTCGGTGTGAGTCGGTTTTTCGCTTTACAACCAAGTAAGTAAACTAATTAAAATAAACTCTGTCACCAGGTGCCACCAATACTAGATCCAATAAGTAGCAATGGCAACAGCACAGTCGCAAGCGTCAGCAAGTTGTCGCCAGGCAACGCAAAAACTGTCACTCTCACGCAAACAAGTCCCGTGCGAACGAGGAGGTCGCATTACCATCACAGGTGACAAAACAATCTAATAACTTTCACTATTGTATTGTGAATTATGTGTGAAAATTCATCGTTAACGTGTAAGTTGTCAATTCAGTGTGAATTGACAGTGTGTATTGCTGTTCGGTTGTTGTATGGTTTACAAAATAGATCAGTTGATATTTGGGAATTCATTTCACAAGTTGCAACACATTATACAGGGTAACTCGACTGAAATGCAAGAAATTATGCCACCAAAATTTCTACCAAAATTAAGTCGTTATTGAGTTAGTTTGTTTTTTAGTTTGTGTATGAAAAATCCCAGATCAAATCAGTATGTTATTAGATTTGAAACCAATTTAAAAATGATTTACGGCGCTTCTTTACTGGAATTTAAATTATTATCATATTTGCTGCCGTATCAGAAATTCGTTCGCAAGGAATACGTCGAGGTTTTACCAGTAACCCTGTATAATGATACTCTGTTTTGCATTTTTTTTTGTGTGTTCTGGCTTTGAAAAGGGTGTCTTTAGCTTAAAAAGTTATAATGCAAGCAATTAAAATGAATGATAACGTCTTATATGACAGTGTCGTGGAAAGATGATTAGTTTTGCCTGTAAACAATGTATGCCTAATTCCCGTTTTCTCATCAAAACGAGCAGTCGTTTATTTCATCGATTATCGAAAGAATTTAAACTTTCGCCGCTCAGCCGAGCGTTAAAAATCAATTAAAAAAAAATGAAGTGTTAACAGGTATTTAACACTTTTGTTGTCTGTACAAGCTCATGAATGTTTTTATTGTTTGTACTGATAAAGGTGTGTTGTTAATTGACGATGATTACGTGTTAATGATAATGCGAATGAAATTATAATTTGTGCCTGTTTTAGAGATAATTTATGGGAACGGATTATGTTTCTTTATTGTTTGAATTTAGATTTGGCTTTATATAATTGTGAGAGTATCCGAACTGTACATTTATATTCGACACATTCAGTTCAGTATTTGTTGAACGGCATCGCCGCCGACCCGAAACAATTAGAAAGAAATAATTTAGGCCTGTGCGTACCGTAGTTATTACGTCTTGCATAAAATACATCTCAATCTGCAATCGCAACATTTATAACTTTAAGACAAAAAGTATAACTAAGCATTTATTGCTAGCCTCTCAAATGTCCTACTCCTGGGTAAACGCCTCCCCCTTTCTCCGTCCAAACCTCTGTGTCTTGTGCGATATCTGGCCATGTTAGCCACGCAAACAAGATCTGGTGGCCTACCACGACGCCTTTAAGTTATCTAAACTTATTCCAGTGTGGGAAAGAGATGGAGCTATAGAGGACGTCTACCTCCATCTCTTTCTCAATCTGGAATAAGATTTAAAAAATACTGATTTAAGCCGTCATAGTCACACCCCAGATCGCTACCACCTTCGCCGCCAATACGCTTATGTTAAATTAAGTTATGATAAACACAGGAATAGCGGTGATAGTAGACGCGGGAGGCTGAGCGAAGATGGCTCCACCCAGCTATGTCGACACACAGATTCCGGCCGGTCTTCAGATAGCAGCATCAGTAGCGCGCAGCAGAGGAGGAAACAGGTATCTAAACAAGCTCGGGCGTCAGCAAACACGTAGCTGTACGTACTACCGAGTTCACCGACGGTCGACCACTTTTCATTCTTATGCCTTGAGCAGTAAGGTTGAAAATTGGTCGACCGTCAATGATCGCGGTAGTTTTTGGATCGTTTAGCTCGTGGTCAAAACCCTAGCATTATTTTATCCATTTATTTTAGTGACATTCTACAAAAGTGTTGCAACAAATGTTTACCAATGGCCCCCCTGGCAACGTCATTGTATGACTTTCATTCGCCATGCATCACTAAATGATACATCTTTTACATGTTGATCAGAAACATAAACGTAAATTCTTTCATCAATCATGATTTCTGACGTGTTATTTATTTGACCTGTTTTTCAAAACGGCTGAGCAACTCATTCTGTTCTCCTTTTATTATTTAACTAGCTGATCCCAGCATGTGTACTTCCTGCCTACCTACCAACTTCCTACCTACCTACTTACTACCTACCTAAAAACCTTCTACAAAGTGTAAAAAAATGAATTAAATCGGTTTAATAGTTCTCAAGTTATGGCGTGACCAAGGGAAATAGGGATAATACTTATTATTTGTTTCAGGAACTTAGTGCAGCTATAGTATGTAATCCCCCTGTATGTACCCCGCAACTTAGAAAACGAAGCAGTGCGACACAAGCGCACGAAACTGAGAAATGGTCTCCTCATACAGGTAAACAAAGTCCTTCTTTTACATACTGTCAGTCAGAACTGAATGTTGTTGAACTGACTGTTATTGAACTGACTGTTGTTGAACTGACTGTTGCTGTACTGACTGTTGTTGAACTGACTGTTGTTGAACTGACTGTTGTTGAACAGACTGTTGTTGTACTGACTGTTGTTGAACTGACTGTTGTTGAACTGACTGTTGTTGAACTGACTGTTGTTGAACTGACTGTTGTTGAACTGACTGTTGTTGAACTGACTGTTATTGAACTCACTGTTGTTGAACTGACTGTTATTGAACTCACTGTTGTTGAACTGACTGTTGTCTAACTGACTGTTATTGGGTTTTTCCATCAGGATTTTTAAATAGCAGCCATGGAGTCTGGATTTGTGCTGAGGTGATGGCAATAGGCTCGCCCCCTATTATATGAGACTAAAACGTAACTGGTGAAATGTGTTTGTACTATTAGGTACAACTTTGCCTAACCCTTCGGGGATTACAGGCGTGATGGTTTGTTGTTCTTTTCTCTGGTCTCTTTCCACTGACCAAGACTCTCTAATCATTCTTACCAGACAGGTAAAAAGTATTCCGTCTTGCAGACAAAAACCGAAAGCGTGGCGAACTATCATTTATTAGTTTCGGATTAGTATGACATCACAGAAAATGAACGTGAGAATTACAAGCCTAATTATAAGTTACATCGCTACAGCTTACTATACCGTCTTTGTAGTAAAAAAATGACAGATTATGAAAATAAGCTCACTCTCTCTTAGCCCTCATTCGCATTGGCCATGTTTTAACTGTGATATTTCATCACGCTCTGGATTTTCAACTCTCGATATTGAGCCAAGCGTTGAGAGTCAAACAGAACACATTCCAAAGAGACTTTAGAGCGGCAGAGCATACAGCAGTGCATTAAATCAAATGAATTACAAAACTAGCGAAATGTAGCTTCCTATACACCTCTGACTACCCAAGCGAGGAATTTTGTCGTAATTATTTATTTATCTATTTACATCTACCATTACAGGCTCGAGCTCGTGGCTAAATAATAAAACCCGCCCGGGTCGATCTTTAAGGTTAAGCCGTGCTTGCCGAGGTTGGTCCGTGGATGGGTGACCATCATTACATACCGAGTTTCCTCCGTGCCTCGGAAAGCACGTTAAGCCGTTGGTCCCGGCTGTCATTTATTTATCTTTGACAGTCGTTACGAGTAGTCAGAAGCCAAAAAAAGTCTGACATCCAGTCTTACCAAGGGGTATCGTATTACCCAGTTACTGGGTTGTGGAGGTCAGATAGGCAGTCGCTTCATGTAAAATACTGGTACTCAGCTGCATCCGGTTAGACTGGAAGCCGACCCCAAGAGAGTTTGGGAAAAGGCTAGGCAGATGATGATCTACCATTACAGGCTAACCCGATTATGTATTTCTTTATTAATTTTGCAGGTTTGAACCGTAGTGGCAGCTTCATATCACCTAGAAAAGACGCGTCCGATGATTCGATGCACGAAAAGTATTTCAAATCCGTTGAGAGCACCCCTTTGACGAGAAGAAAGGTAAGGATTTATTTAAATGCACTGTTGCTTGTATTGAGTACTTAATTACTTGGCAGATGACATCCCTTGCACATAGCCGTGTATGTAACTTTGAAAATTTAAACTGTTTGACAAAGTGTACTGAAATATTTTTTTCATCACACTTGCACGTAAACAGTGTCATAACATACAGGTTAACTTGGCTGTAATGCCCCATATAAAACCCTAGGGCGGTAAGTATTTTTGTTTTTAATTTTCATCACACTTGCACGTAAACAGTGTCATAACATACAGGTTAACTTGGCTGTAATGCCCCATATAAAACCCTAGGGCGGTAAGTAATTTTTTTTTAATTTACAGCGCAGCATGACAGCACACAGGTCATGCAAGTTCAAGCAAGGAGTTTACACGCAATTGAAAAATTGTCTTAAAATGTTATTTAAACAGGAATTTCATTCAATCTCGCTACATGTTATTTAATTACTCAACTAATGTTCTAAAATCTAAATAATCGATAGTTTTTTTGTACCAAAACGTCGTTTTTTTTTATATTCCGTCATGGCTGTGTACCTAGGTAAGTATTTGCCTTTGAACAAAACATTTATATAATCTGTGGTGTGGGCAAACAGCCCGCCATCCGCAAATCAGTTCACGTATTTCGTAATAATATGTGCTGACTTGTGTATATTCATAATTATTAACTCGCAAATGTGATGAAAAACATTGTATGTTTCACGGGCGGTACGGGAATTACGAACCTCGACTCAGAAAGCCCTCAGTCTTCGACTTCGGGCTTCTACTAGAGCCTCGATCGTAATTCCTTACTTACCGCCCTTAATACACAATATACTATTACCGTGTATGTGTAATTATATGTTTATGTGTAATAGTTTAAGAGGCTACGGAAATAGGCTTGCAATTTATAGAGCGACGACTTTGGCACTTTTCACGCACATCGGATGTCACCTGGGACCCACCAAAACGCCTGGCAATGTTATATTCGAATTAAATGCATAATTAGCTATAATCCACACCTATTGCTTTTACAACCCCTTTGTTGCCCAACCACTCTCACCCCCGCCGCTGAACAGCTGCCAGGCGCCCGGATCAATTAATAATGATAGCACGGCACACCAACTAGACAGATTTGGTTGCTCTATACATTGCAACCGTAGCTAGCTCTCCGGCTATAAAATTACGACTTGACATTGTCATAATAACCTATTGTTTGAGCAACTTATCAGTGAAAGTGAGTAGTGGCGCTCCATGTTAACAAAAAGTTCAAACAAAATACGATCTTTATTCTATACGTATTATGATTTACAAGAAAACTTCTCTCCTACGCGCGACGGACAAAAAGCTATCATATACTTACTTTACTTTTTGGAACCTTAAAACTGCCTTTTCACAGATGAGTTAGTCGAATCAAAATAGTTTAAGCACTGTATCAACGAGGTAGTAACTTTGGTAGTATTAGCAGTAGTATAGGTCGTATAGATTGATACTAATGCTTTCAGTTAAAACAGCAATCGGCGGGGGGATCGTCCTGTGACTCGGCGTCTCCACAAAGCCCCAGCAGCCCTTTACAGAAACCACAGCCTCCTCCATTCTTACAGGTTTGTTGTATTTTAGTAAACCCTAATATCTTAGTGACTGACTCATCAACGCCCAGCCAAAACCTCCAAGGGTTTTAACCAAGGATCAAGTTTTATCTAACCTTTAGTTTACTTTATTACTTTACCTTTAGAAAAGAAAATAAAAAAAATGATTGTGTGGTTTTATGAAACCACGGTTAAAGTGAAACTTTTTTTCACATTATAGACATTTTAAAATTAAAAATTTTTGGAATAATATTCCATTAAGCTTATAAAACGTATCAAACGCGGAGTAGGGATAAAGTGAAAGGCGCACTGACGAGCGCCTTTCACTTTATCCCTACTCCGCGGCCGAGCGTCACGCGACATGCAACACACAGACGAAAAAGTTTGAGACGATGTAATAAAAGTTTCACTTTAAAATAGAATTTTCTAAATTGCCATGAGACACAAAATTCTTGGCCGGACGAATTCACTGGAAAAGTGTTGGTTTCATATCCCTTGAATGACTGTTAGCTAAAACTCGTCGCTAGGTATTAAGCTATCAGTTGGGCCGATAAATACGGCAATCTTGCCGACTGGCATTTTCACTGCGGCATGAGCTATTTATAAATATTTATATTTATAAGATTGCCATTAAAAAAAGTCCGGTCGATGTCATCGAAAAACTGTTTTCGAACTCTAGAAAGAGCCCTTGTTTTGGCTGACCTACTTTTTACTGTAAATAGTGCCATAACGTTATTACCGACTAACTTCAATAGGGGTGATGACTGGGTATAGAAAACGAAATTCTATTTTGTCCGTCAATCAGGTAATACAAAAATATTAGATACGTATTTTTTGTTTTATCGAGTTAGCAAAAGAATACTTAGTTAAAACGCATTAAAGTTGGAGAGTGGGGGCTCACTACGTC
The DNA here is from genome assembly GCA_963082945.1 of Cerastis leucographa. NCBI lineage: Eukaryota > Metazoa > Arthropoda > Insecta > Lepidoptera > Noctuidae > Cerastis > Cerastis leucographa. Next base: position 15,430,617 of record OY720385.1, on the reverse strand, counting down.
ACAACTAGGTATAAAATGTACTGAGCCGTGACGTCATACGCCAATTCAACTCAAAATATCTCCGTAATTTTACGATTACGCGAAAAAAGAAAAAATACGTGTCAAATACTTTTTAATAATCTACCCGATAGACAAATAAAAAAAAATGAGTCACCATCCCTATTGTGGATTCTGAGCATTTGCTAAATGTTTGACTTTGGGATATCGCTTCTTCTTCTTCATTACGTGTCGATGAAACCCGAATTGTGCTAGAACAGTATACAATGTAGCCACTTGTACTACACTTGCGCTAGCAAGTATTATTCGAAGTAAAATTTAAAACAGATTCTAAAGGCACTGAGTAGGAGTGTAAATTACTTGTTTGTAATACTCCAGTCAGGCGTTGAACGCTAATGTTTATTAGCGAAACGGCCGCGACCCAATTTAACAGTAGTTCTGGGCTTCTTGCTATTGTGATGGTAACCTTGACACGATTGGCCCATTGAGGGTTTGACGCAGTTGAGTTTGTCACTGAACTGAGCTTGAATGTTATGCCCTTGTCTTATTTAGAATGTTGTTTAGGCACTTATAGGGTGTAATTATAAAATATCTATTTTATTAATAATATTAACCTTATTGATAGGTTATTCGCTCGCCCTTACACTTCTTCTTCAATCGGTCCCTCATTACTGAGGATCGTGGTCACCGGACCCCTTTAAACGGACAATCTGCCTCCATCGACTCCGGTCCAAAGTTGCCATCACCACCTGCTTAAGTTTGCTTGAGGGTATAGCCTCTTTTACTTGGTCGGACCATCGTGTTGGCGACCGGCCTCGTGCTCTCTTGCCTTCGGTATTGCCAACAATGACCAGCTTTTCAAGGCTGCTATCTCCCCTTCGCTTCTATACATAACTGGTGAAATCGAGGTTCATACTACTACTATTGGGTAACCCAGGTACTCTCTGCGAGATCGTCAGCAACACCAAGGAGCTGCTGGCGTTTTTCGGGGAACTAGGGTTGATCAAATAATGTTGAACCCGTATGCAAAATACGCGCTTTGGACTTGGAGTTGCCGAAACCAGCCTGTTATACAATACAATAGGTACATACTATAGGTACCTTCGGGAATTTCAGTAGTGATGTTACGTTATTTATTGATGTTATTCAGGACTGATGATGACTGATGACTGCCTCGTTTCGTTGGTCTAGTGGTCGCAAGCGCGACTGCTGAGCACGAGGTCTTGGGTTCGATTCCCTTCCCGGGCAAAGTGTTATTGGGTTTTTCCATCAAGAATTTTTCTTTCGTCTGGATTTGTGCGCGTTTCATTGCAATAGGCTCGCCCCCATTACATGGGACTTAAATATAACTGGTGTAATGTGCGTTTTCTATACGGTACGCCTCTGCCTAACTACTTTGCTTAGGCAGAGGCGTATGATATGTTATTCAGGATTATTGTCATAATCTACTTAACTAATTGACACCAATTTAGTAAGAATTTAGCTGTCCACGAAGCAAACAACAGTTAAATGCTATGAGTCATATATTACAATCATGATTCATATGACTAGAAAATGCTCGGAATCCAGCAGAAATATAAATAAAAGGCTGGTCTATAAATAGGTTGTTGGATTTAGCTGCGATCTAAAACCAATCCCCTACTTTAAAAATAAACGACCTTTTAATACTGACATCCCCCTGTGCATATTTGATTAGGATACATTAAACAATAAACAGTAGAAAGGGTTTGACTTATGAGCTTTTGGTCGTGGGTTCGAATCGAGGCAGGCACTTTTCGTTGCGTAATTTATTTCATCACTACTGCTCTCAAACCGGTGAAAGAAACCATCGTGAGGAAACCGAAATGTACTAGAACTTAATCTTCGAAGATATCGGAACAACCTCAACTTATTAGCGGTAACTTTCATACAAGCCGACGAGTTTGGCTTGACCTTATAACCTACTAGTCTTCATGGTTTTTGGGTTTCTGAACAGCCTGCTTATGCTCTCTTAGCTAATGGGCTTGGTGCATTGTTGGTCCCTAGGCACGCCATTGTGTACCCGTGTGTTCTTAATTCCTCTCACTTAGAGCAGGCCTGTGTCGCAGCAGTGGGAACCTTATAAGCTGATCAAGTACTGGTTTTTTTCCACTTGGAATTTCTCAGTACTGGCCAGGCTCGCCTTATTACATGGGGTTTAAACTGGCGAAATTCAGGTGTACCTACTATAGAAGAACTTCTGCCTAGCCATTCGGGGATTACAGGTGTGATACTGCGTTAGGTAATCCTACTTCATACTAATATTATAAATGCGAAAGTTTGTGAGGAGGGATGGATGGATGTTTGTTACTCTTTCACGCAAAAACTACTGAATGGATTTGGATGAAATTTGGCACACGGTTAGTTTATAACCTGGATTAACACATAGAATACTTTTTATCCCGATAGTATGTTCCCGTGGGACAATTATCGACCTTCACGCGGGCGACGCCGCGGGCATAAGCTTGTTAATTAATAAACCTATGTTTCAACAGACAACTGCCGCTCGACCGTCGCTAGTATCTTCCATATCATTGGCGACGGACGCGGCGGCGGGCGTCGCGTCGCGCGTCATGCATAGCTTGGAGAGACCACACCAGCTGTCCAGGCATGCGAGGGAACGCTTCTCTGATAGGTGAGTTTCTAATACTTTTGTAAGTCCCTGAGCAGACAATGGACAAAAATGACCGCAGTAATTAATCGTGTCCATTAGTTGCTGCGTTGTATTTTCATTCATTGTTGCAACTTGTACTCGTCTGCTCTCAACGCCTTAAAAGTGCTGAACCAAAGCTGTAAATGGCAGCATAGCAGGTTAAACGTTCTGAAATATAAGTGCATATAATTAGAGTTTTGAAATGTGTTATTCTCACATGAATAATAAAAATGAATGTTAAAATTATTTACAGGCATTTAGACAAAGACAGGTTAGCGGAACTGGAGCGCATGGACAGGTACCCGGAAAAGCAAGCCGTGTACAGCGTCGACAAGCCTTTCAGACAGACTAGCCTAGATCTACGTCACAACGCTGCTTCTACTAATTGGCACCCAACACGGGACTTCACTAGGTAATATTTTATAATGTTAAAATTTTATTTATTGGTAGTCTCTTTTCAATAAGATTATCAGACATTAATAATTGTGACAAAATTAAATGTCAGATAATATCGAGAACTGGACCTCTTATTGGCTCCCATCGTGTTACCGCCTTTGTTAATTATTTCTACCCACGAGGTAACGGAGGTGTACTTTTATAATTTTACTAACCCTAAATTCCTGTAGTTTTCAAGCCTATCTATATAATCTACAATCATTTAAGATAGAGCAGCCTAAATTCGTATTAGAATGATAACTTCTAATTGGCGCCCAGTTGGGACTTAGCTAGGTTTAATATTCATCTTCAAATGCTATTCCCAACTTCATTACCCAACTTCATTACATTATAGATTACATACCCAGCAAAGAGAATTGTAAAATGTTCTTTGTTTCAGACGTCAACAGGCGGAACCGGAACGCTATACTTCAAGCAAGACATCTGTGTCTTCAGGCAGTAGCAAGCATCGGACACCGCCACATGAACCACACCATAACTTTATGAGGCTTTCTTCAGCTAATGAACAGGACAATATGGCAGCTGGTAAGTCAGTTTTACTTACCTGAAGCCTTATAGGAAGTTTTAATCATCATATTCTGTTGTGCCTAAGGGTGAAGCTTCAAAAGTTCGAAATCCAACGACACGCTCAATAGGGATGGTGACTCATTCGTTTTTATTTGTCGATCGGGTAGATTATTAAAAAGTATTTGATACGTATTTTTTCTTTTTTCACGTAATCGTAAAATATCTCCATATATTTTGAGTTGAAATGGCGCATAACGTCACGGCTCAGTACATTTTATACCTAGTTGTGACGTAGTGAGCCCCCACTCTCCAACTTTAATGCGTTTTAACTAAGTATTTTTTTGTTAACTTGATAAAACAAAAAATACGTATATAATATTTTTGTATTACCTGATTGACGGACAAAATAGAATTTTGTTTTCTTTACCCAGTCATCATCCCTATTACGGCGTCTATTTTTCACGTTTTTTCTTTGTTTTTTTTTTTTAAGCAGTAGCGATTTTTCATGTATTGTGGCCTGTGGGACCGTGGGTGGTTTTCAAAACAAGAACTTGTATGAACTATAAATTTTAATTGTGAAATACTTACTAACCGTTGTGTTACAGTAAACTACAAGTTGAAATGCGTGAACTTGGTGGAGCCGCCCCTAACGGAGCCAAATGTACAGAAACACAACCAGAGATTAGAAAGGTCCACGGCGCCAAGAGATCGTACCAAATCTAGACGTAAGTTATAATATTTAGTATGTCATCATTTACATAACATAGCATCACGCCTGTAATCCCCGAACAGTTAGGCAGAGGTGTCTTATATTACACCTACATTTCACCATACATTCTTTATGTTATAGGGGTCAGCCTAATCTCACATTAACTGGAGATTTAACGGAACCTAGTGGTTGGCAGACGCGCTTCTGATGGCTGGGTGTATTCTATTTAATCAATCATTCTAAAAGATCGTTAAAACTTTGAAAAACCCAGGAACTGTTTCAATTTCGGGAATTTTTTAATAATTATAAATCATAATTCAGAAACATTATGGTGGAAATTGAATACTAAGCATAAAATACTTTTCCACTCAAGCCTTTCTGACTTTTTTCGTTATTTGCAGGACACAAGAGGCCTGTGGAACCAGAAGACGGTCCTATCGACGGCGAAGAAGAGGAGGACGAAGGTGGAAGCTCTCCACTGTACTGCAACTGGGATCTACGCGGCATGCAGCATCTATTGCCGCTGCAGGACTATATCATACAGCAGGCAAAATTATCCAGTGAGTTAGACTCATTACTTGTTTTATAGGCGAGTGATGTAAAAATGAGATAATAGGTTTAAGCTTCATGTGATGACCTATTTGTTCATTAACCCCATTTGTAGCAATAAAGATTTACGTTTGTGGCAATAATCTCGGTCCTATGCTAGATTTTTGACAGTCGCTACAAGTAGTCAGCGGCCCAAAATGCTGACAGCCAGTCTTACCAATGGGTATCGTATTACCCAGTTCTAACTGGGTTATGGAGGTCAGATAAGCATTCGCTCTATGTAAAGTACTGGTATTCAGCAGAATCCGGGACAACTCGAAACCGATCCAAATATGGTTGTGAAAAAGCTAGGCAGATGACGATGGTGTGGTTCGGAGTACCGTGTTCGCATTATCGATAGCTTAAAGTCCGCCTTACGTTTTCAAAATACTATCTCTTATCACCAGGTCGCGCCCGCTACGGCGGCGGTTCCGGTTCCGACGGCGAGTCAGGATCATCGCGATCCCACTCCCGATCCGGTTCGGAATCCCGCTCGTTATCCGGACACGAGCCGGACAACGAGTCGTCGGACGGCGGCGCGCGCACTCCGGACGACGACGACGGGTCCGGCGTGTACTTGCCGCATGCGTACGCGCACAGGCCTGTCGATGTGGAGTATATGAACCATGGAGTGTCGTATTATAATACGTTTGTTGGATTCGACCGGGATAGACAGCCGTCGCCTGGGATTCATAGGGTGAGTACACAAATTTTTATGGGTTCATTGTAATTTTTGCGTAAGATTATTAGGGCCCTCGCTCACAGTGACTTTTTGTAGCGATGCTGACGCGCGTTTACGAAATGTGCGACTGCATCGCTACTAACGCGGGTTAGTCGCATTTGCAACGCGCTACAGAAGCGAGCAGTATCGCGACTGTATCGATGCAAACGCGCGACAGCATCGCCACAAAAAGTCGCCGTGACCGATGGCCCTTAGTCTTGTAGAAAGAAATTATTACACCCGTATTTTTCTTAGTAGAACGTATACAAATTTCAATACTAATCCAAAAATTCAAGTCGAATTAAAAAATAAAAACTCACGCCGGTTTTTTACAAATAAAAACCATATTTAGCTAGAAATGTCAATGAAACATTTTCATGTGTTATCTAAGTTCATTTTTGAAATCACCAACGAAATACACCAGATCAGTCAATCAATTCGTACCCACTACGAGGAAGCCCTGAAGATAAAGCTAGTTATGCTTGAAGCTATTTCAGGCTGTTTTGATTGTATTAATTTTTTAGTAAGTTTATTATAGCAAGTTGTCTCCCTTGCAGACATCATCCCTGGGCGGCGGCGCGAGCGCGGGCGCGGAGGCGGAGGGCGCGCTGTACAGTCCCGTGCGCGCGCACGCACCGCGCCCGCCCGTCGAGCAGGACATCGAGATCTTTGCCAAGGACAACCTCAACTTTAACAAGGGAATCTTCCGGAGAAAGGTCCGTAGTTTTATCACGGTACCTCTCCACAGAACATTGAGCCTTCGGTGACTCAACGTTCGCAAGACGGGCTTGCTGCAGGCAACCTTGCCTTAATGGTCAAAGATCGACGAATGATAGCTGTCATTGACTTACTCATGCCCAGTTTAGCAAACGCCTCTCACCGGATTCCGAATACCGTTCACCGCACGCCGTTAACGACTCTTCTCGTCTCCACTATGAGCTGCTGCCGATTGCAGAGACTAGCCCAAAAAAAAAAATTCGTTTCCACTAAAGCTAAGCGAAGACGAGAAATGTAAATAACGAAATTCCATTGGTGGTTTACAACACATCTCTCGTCTCCGCTTCCACGGAGTCCGGGCATAATGCATACTCAGGTACGGCCACGGCGTAACCTAGCAACTGAGTTGTGAACGTGAGATTGGCAGTTGCTGTATAGATACCCCAAGCCCAATTCTAGTTGACAAAAAGTTAGGCAGCTAATCAGACCCAACATAAACACCCATCATAACCTGCTGGCTTACCATGACGTCTTAAAGCAGTACTGTTTTACTCTTATTCCAGAGTGGGAAAGAGACGGAGCTATACAGGATGTCTAGCGCCATCTCTTTCCCGCACTGGAAAGGGAGTAAAACAGTAATGATTTACTACGTCATGGTATGCCACCAGATAGGTATACTAGTAGAAAATGCCTATAGCGTTAAGTCCCCTTCGAAAGTGTGAAACAAACATCACTTGTTTTCTTCCAGGCATCAGTCCGCGACTTACTCTCATGGACGTCATCTTCGATCAGCGCACCGATGGTGGGCGCGGAGTGGGACAAGGCTCACAAGAAGGCAGCCATAGACCTGTTCCGACTGGTGCAGATCTACATGGGTGACCGCAAGGCTAGGCCCGGCATGACGCTCAACTCCGTCGCGCAGGATATCTTACACGCTACCTTTGCTAATGAGAAGTGAGTATGGAACTCTTTATGAGTTGAAACAACTTTGAACCAATCACTACTTATATTTTTTTTTACGAATCACCAGACTTACGACGTGCTTTTACTATTGATCTTAAGTATTTAAATGATGAGTGAGATGTGTTAACAAAATCAATTAATTTGAAAGACGTACCTAACTACCCCACTGTTGGGTATTGGCAGATAACTTAATCAAGCATGGAGTTTATACTCGTAGAGGGTTAAAACTCAGTGAGCCGACGCAGAGTTTTTTTTTTTTTTTTTTTGGTAGCCTACATAGTGTCCCACTGCTGAGCAAAGGCCTCCCCTTTCCTCTTCCACACCTTCCTATCCTGAGCGATCTCTGGCCATGTTAGCCCCGCGAACAGGATCAGATCGTCACGCCACCTTCGCCGTGGTTGACCTCTACGGCGCTGTCCTTCCTCAGGCGTCCAGTGTGTTACCATCTTTGCCCATCTCTCCGGGTGCATCCGTGCTACGTGGCCTGCCCACTCCCACTTCAGCCTGGCTGTTTTTTCTCCGACATCAGCTACTTGAGTTATGGACCGCAGCGTTCTAACGCGATCTATTCGCTTAACACCTATTACGCTGCGCTCGCGCTAGAGCTTTTTGTTACGAACCGAAAATTGTTCTGCTGTACACTAATAAAATGATCAGTGCGCTCGTTTGTTACCAAAACGGACCACGGTTATCGAATACGGCTAAAGACAAATATAAATCTAATAGAAATCTCATTCAAACATTCTGAATTTTGTTTTCGTCATTACGAGTATTAAAGGCTTTTTATACTTTCCGCTGTGGAAGGTATTTTCATGAGGTCTCATGTTGACCATACCTATGGTACAGTTTCTTTCTAAAACTCGAATGTGTCATATTATCCGAGTACGTTATTAGTACGTGATTTCCATTTATCTTTTCTACTATTACGCCGCTCGGTTTGTACTATTATTATTTGTTTGTTTTATACCCAGATTACGTGACGAGCTGTACGTGCAGCTATGCAGGCAAACGACAGAGAACCCACTGCGCGATTCATTGCTCCGCGGGTGGGAGCTCCTCGCCGTGTGCCTAGCCTTCGTGCCGCCTTCGTCTGCGTTCCAGCCCGCATTGACGAACTATGTGAATAGGCATAGAGACCCTGCGTTCGCTGATGCTTTTCCTGAGGTAAGTGCTATTCTTTGTCGTGGTTCATTAGTTCATCATCTTGTCAGCAAAACCATTTGCACCTTCTTGACATAGGCAGAATAATTTTATTTGCTAGAGTTATGTAAAACAAGAAAATATTATTATAAACTTTAGGGCAAAGTGGCATACGACCATGGCTATCCTAGAATATGTTCTTGTTTCATACTTTTTGGAGCGTAATTTTTCAGTAGTAGGTTTTAGTTTTTGAGTTTACTTTTTATTTAAATTATTTTAGGGTTATAATTTCTATATTTTTTAAATGTGCTTCTTAAGCCCTTTCATTTGATACCCAACACGCCATCATTAAAAAATATTGTTTTTCAGTTCATAACTTTGTTCTTTAGAGGGCACTATATCCAATTTAATGTGACAACACATAACCTATAACCAGTGGACGCTAAAGACGCTTCCAATGATACCTCATTTGTCAAATTATGATAAGTACTTCAAAAGTTATGAGGGAACATATTAACATACATATATACATTCCGGTCAAAATCATAATCCTCCTTTTTGTTTCGCCTTAGTCGGGTAAAAATGGTAGGATCAAAAGACCAAAATAACGTTTCATTTTGCCAAGCTTAAGCTTGTCCTACAAAGATAGGCGATTCAAATGTTTCCCGAGTCTTTCCTTCCGATCCATTATATCGTATTATTTTATTATTGCGAGTTTTTGTGTAAGAAATTGAGGACTCCAAAAATGATAATTTCATAGGTCCTCTAGAAACTGTTAATGCAGTGTATAAATATGCTTTAACAGGTTGGCAAGTGGCCTATTCACGTGCAAGTATCACACTACGCGGGCGTGGCGTGCAAGCGGCTGGAGAGGATCGGCTTCGGAGGCAAGAGGCAGCCCAGGAAACCTACCACTGATGATATTGATCAGGCTAGGGTGAGTAAATACTACTGGTTTTAATAAGAAGTGGTAGAAGTTAAAATAAGTAAATAATGATGTAATAGCAGAGTAAATATGGCACATCACAAGTGGTGTTTAAGGGCATTAGAGGAAGAGCTGCTTGCGCTCATTTAGGATAAGTCTGACTCGGTATTGGCTACATTTCGGTAGATAGATAGAGACCTGGAAAAAATGTGACTATACAACGATCCCAGTTAAGCAGAAAAGATCCAGCCAACGTTTCATTACTTTTGAGTAAATGCAGTTTAAAGTTAGGCAAAGAATAAAAAAATCGTATGATACTGTACCTATTTGAAAGTTAGTAGTGTAGTAGGCCATAACATACACATTATTTTGAAAGTAGCATATTGTACATTTTCATATGAAGAATATCTGTAATTCCTGAAAAACTATGCGTGGATCTTTTATGCAAAATACAGTATTACAATAATAAACATTAGTTTAATGTGTGGTTCATTTTAGAAGGAAGGAAATAAAAATCGGAACTTACATAAAAACAGTTTAATGAGAAAAAATAATTCAAATTGTTACTTTGAGATAAAAAAATATATAAAAAAAATGAATCGGCAATCACTGGTTGGTTTTCCAATTTATTTAAGCAATATCGCTTTCCTCAGCTTCAAACTCTACCTCAAAATCAGGTTCGACACCAAATCCATCAATGTCGTCTTCTACATTATTGTCGCCCGTTAGATTTTTGTAGAAGGTGTGAGCATCTCGTGGAATTAAATGCATTAGGCTTTTGATATCGCTCAATTTCGCAGCTGCTATAGGTTTACCATTTGGCCAAAGCATATTCATCATATCTCTGGAAATTAAGCGTTGTCTTCCACGTTGACGTTTTTTCAGATCCACCTCTTCATAATCATCCTCTAAACTTTGTCGCATAAACAAGGAAAACATTGCTTCCTTTTTCAATAAAATTTCTTTAGTTTTAAGCCAGGATATTTTTTCACCAGTAATAGATTTTTTTCTATTAGTGATTGTATTCTCAAGATTTGCTGATCCAAGAAAATCTTTGGCTTCCATTCTGTGCACTTGAAGAGGTTTATTTTTTTTGCAGGTTCTCATTATGTTCATATAATCTTCAGGTAGATAAACTCTTTGTTGGTGTTTCAAAGCACATTCTATTTTTCCGAAATCGGTGTCGTTAGGCAAGAAGCTGTGTCCAGACTCTAAAAATCTAATACAAATTTGTTGTAATGTTGGGTGATCATTTAAAAAAGCTTTAAGCATAAGGGTGAGCTTAATGTTCCTATTTTGGCCGCCGCAGGAATCGCTCCACAAAATAAGATTGGTCACTCCTTCTTTCAATCTTTCAGATAGGTGCTTAATAAGACAAGAACCTACTTCTTGGGAGCCTCTCCCAGCTTCACCTTCTACCCAGATGTTACAGTGCCCTTGATCATCTGATCCCGTATGTATCCCCATATTGTACACCCATACCTGCCTCTTATAAAATACAATATTCGTGGGAATGCGTGGAAGTGGCAACGTTTTCTCTAAATCATATGTAATCGTTTCTGTGTAAGGATCAGTTTTTGCGAGAGCCATGTCATTTTTCAGTCGTTTTTTAAGATCTTCTGCGGTTTTAAGATGGGCATTATGTTCCTCTATAATCTTTCTCTTAGCTTCTTCATCCGTAATCAAATTCTTTTTATTTTTGTAAAAGTCGCATTTGTTACAAGTGTCTTTATTTAGGGGTTTGGTGCGAAGATTAAATTTGGTTAAGAAAATCTGTTTTACTTTTGGATATGACAAGATATTAATGCCTGCGGAATGTGCTTCTTCAGTGTAGATCTGGTAAAGTTTAGGAAATGTCATATCTGATCTTAAAAATTTCGCAGCTCCTACTTTCTTACGACAGTAATGCGAAATGTACGTAGGGAGCTTTTTAACAATACTTATGCAAAATTTTTCGCTTTCCTCATTAACTTTATTGCGACCTCCATTAATTCCACGTTTGTCCGAAATAGAATCCGACCTCATCTTTTTAAGTGCTGTATCAATCCTTTTTGGAGTTGTGTGAATTGTTTTTACAAACATTTCCCTACATATTGGAATACCTTTCAGGAAATACTGTCGTGAAAATGACCTGTTCTTGGAGATATTTTGTGATTGTGATACGTAGCGTCGTTTGACTGGAACTTCTTTAACAGCAGCTACTATGAACATATTTTGAGCATGATATGACCCTAATTCATAGAATTTCTCAAATTCAGCTTGCCGGTCTTGACGTGAAATCTTTTCACTACATTTTTTTATACAATTACAGTTAAAATCAATAAAAATCTTAGGGCTTACTTCTTTTTTCTTATAATTAACGTAAGATAAGTTTTTATACTTTCTTTGTTTCCTTTCTTCTCTAGTCATTTGGCCAAATTTTCTTTTTCTTCCTTTTGAAGGCCTCCCATGTGTTTCTTCATCCATAGGCATTTCTTCTTCCAGTCGCCTGGGTTCTTCGCCAATAGCAGTAGCCTGTTCCAAATCTACTCTACTACTTATTTCCGGCTGTACACTGGCATCAAAACCGGTTGATATTGCATGTCCCATTTCGGCATTAGGAGATTCATTGTGGATAATAATTTCTTGTGTCGTAATTATAGACGCTGATATGTTCGAGCTGTCATCACTAGAACATGCTTCAGCAAAACCATCAATTACATAGTTAGGGTCTTGCACGGAATCGTCACTGTCAAAATCTTCACATCCTTCTAAAACACTTAATAGTTCTCTAGTTTTTGGAGACATTTGAGGCATTGGTGACGGAAGAGCTGGAATAGTAAATGGAGTTAATGGGGAAAAAGCGGGGGCTTCAATGCTCATCTCCCCTGCCATAAGCGGTGTTGTAGTAGTTATTGAAGAAACGTCCACCACATCATTATTACCATCATTACAGTTAACTATGTTCATGCGCGGTGTTAAAGGGGAATACGGCGGAGCTTCTATGCTCTGGTCACCAACTCCATAGCTGCCCACACTAGACATCTCCGTAGCCGAAAGCGGTTTGCAAGCAACAGGCATCAATGAAGAGTATTCTTTGTTTTGCTGACTTCGAAAAAGCAGATTTGATGAAATTTTTGGTGTTGCATTTTGTTGTTTAGCCAAGTGTGTACCTAGGCAAACAAACAAGCTTGTAAGCAAATTATTAACCAAAACGCCGCTCGTCAGTAGTAAAGAATATCATAACGGGGTTAGAAATAAAAACGTGGCAAAGCAGTGACAAGACTTAGTAAAATAGATTGTTATTTAGCCATGCGTAAAACTCGTGCCCTGCACTTAACTAACATTATTTTTTATTAGACTAGCTTCCAGCTGCGACTTCGTATGTGTGGTATGACGATAATTTTTAGGATTTGGATGATTCCATTTAACCGTGTAGGAGTAACAAACATACTTACACACCGACAGACTTTCTTTATACCTAATGAGTAGGATAGTAACAGTAATACAACAGAATTTCAATATAACTACCAAACTTAATAAAGTTTGGTAGACGTACCTGACTTTAGGAATGCAATCGGGCTGCTTTGAGGTGAGTTTTCTATAACATCTGCTGACAAGACGTTATCTGTGTAATATAAAAGTTGATTTAATTGTGTAAAAAAGTTAAAACTAAATACGGCATCCTTTATTCCGTACGCAAAATACGTGCCGAGTCGTGGAGTTGCGAACACAAGCCCAGATCACAATACAATGCATCCTTTCTAAAGAGATAGGAAATGTGTATTTTGAATTTTCAGAAAAATGTGAATAGGTTAGGTAGTTTTACTTCTCTTGCAACTTCGCTCTGCTCAATCTAGTGAAAAAACACACTTAGCTTTGAACATGCCTCACATTTAGAGACATTTTGAGACTAACATAATAGATAGTACTTTTTATTTTCATCAATGCAATCTTATTTTGAGCATTCAGCATTTGAAAAAAGTTTGAAAGTATTATTGAGGTTATAAAGCGTAGGAAGTTACTTACTGTCGTTTTTTTCGTTTTGATCGTCGTCATCGGAACTATATCCCAAGTAGGCACCTCTTAAAACTTTGTTCGCACGTTCCATATTCGAATATTAAAGCTACCTATGAGCGCCAAACGAACACTACACAGCTACACTACACAGACGTCACGTAGTTAATGGCCGTAGAGCAGTGAATTCTATGAGTGTTACCAAGTAAAAAAAGATTATCAATATCAAGTAAACGGATAATATAAAGTTATATTTGTTTTATACTGAACAAAACACCATAACATAATAATATCGATTTTTTAAATATTTAAGATTCATCAAAAGTTTACTTTGAATCTTTTATTTAAAATTACAATAAAAAAATACTATTAGCAGAATACATCCAAACATCCTAGATGTGTCAAACAAAGGCAAACGTTACATTTGACATTATGCAAATTAGATCCAAAGCATTTGGCTCCATAAGTTTTTGAAATAAAGTGAAGTATCTATTATGCAAAAAGATCCAAACTGCGTGGTATGAAAAGTATACAACAACTATTGAGACTTTTAAAAGTTTTAAATAGATCCATGCAACATGAATCTTTAAAAAAATTTAAATCTTATTAATTTCTGTGTCCAAGCAACATGGTACTTTTTGCATTTTTCAAAATTGGTGATTAGGGGATGGTATCTTTGACACAGTATAACTTTTGTTAGGTTAATATGATCAAACTGCCTGGATCTTTTGTGCATATATGAAACTTGATGAGTACATTATGGATACGTAGATAACTCGATTTTACAAAAAATGTGGGTTGGATCTTTTCTGCTTAACTGGGTCCAATAGTAAATTCATTCAACATAATGTAGATTCAGATCAGCGGTGGCCCAGTGGTGGCAGCCTCGACTTACAAGCAGTAAGCTGTGGGTTCGAACCCAGGCAGGCACATTACTTTGTGTAATTTATTTCATCACCGCTGCTCTCAAAAAGGCGACGGAAATCATCGTGAGAAAACCGGCATGAACTAGAACTAAAATAGAAGACTATAAGGGGTGTAAAACACCTCTTAACGAAGCCGAAAGGCACTGGTTCTCCCTGTCATTGCGATATTATTGTTGATTTACAACATACCTGGGAACCTTCTAGTTACGAAGATATTAGGGGTCAAAGTTCTAACTTTTTGACAACAATTTTTTTAAATACAAGTTTTTTTATGTAAGATTTTTACTTTAAACACCTCCACGACCCCCGTACTATTCAATCCGTCCATCAGCACAATGTTTTGAGTGCGTTACATTGAGTTCTACCACAAAACATGATTTTACACCCCTCAAAAAAAAGTCGTATCCCAGCAATAATTTTTGCGTAAAATTACTTAGTTTCATGTACAGAATGCTTGGTTGACGGCTTCGTGATCAGGTGATTTACACGGTGTATATCTACCAACCCGCACTGGGCCCGTGTGGTGGATTACAGCCCACTCTCTCTCATAGAGTGGAGGCCTGTGTTCCAGCAGTGGGAACATTATAGGCTGATGATGAATGTAGATTCAACTTCAAGAAGTTGTAGTGTCAAATGCTTCCGATTACCTGATACACTGACGAACGGTCGCCGTCAGTGTTTTAAACTTTCCTCGTGCCACTGTTTGATCTCATGTTATTCCCTTAAACTTCGCTAACCTTCAAACCATTAAAAGTTGGTCAAGGTTCCAATCCCGAACAACACGCACAAAAAACATTATTCTCATTAATAACACTAGAAACGGGATCTTAACCATGCTCACTATTTGTTTTGAGTAGTTTTAGTGGCCATGTCAGTTATAAACTTGTATGAGGCATTCTCCCCCACAGATACAAATATTCCGGCAGTCGATGTTCGGCAACACGCTGTCGGAGGTGATGTCGCTGCAGAAGGAGCGCTTCCCGCTGCGCGCGCTGCCGTGGGTGCAGACGGCGCTGTCGGCGCAGGTGCTGGCGCTGGCGGGCCGCGGGACCGAGGGCATCTTCCGCGTCTCCGCCGACGTGGACGAGGTCAATGCGCTCAAAGCGAAGATCGATAACTGGGAACTGCCTGATGCTTCTACTTTGACTGGTGACTGTTTTTTTGTTGAATATGAAATTGTGTTGTATCGAGCTTAGTGTTAAAGGGTTCGCCAGAGGTGTACCTAATAGTACACCCACGTTTGGCCAGTTATATTTTAAGTCGCATGTAATATGGGGCGAGCCTATTGCCATCAATCGGGCACAAATATAGAGTCCGTTTCTTCTACTGAGAAATTCCGGATGAAAAAACCCAACAATTTGCCCAACTCAATTCGAATCCCGGGTATCGAATCCAGGACCTCATGGTGAACAGTCGCGCTTGCAACAACTCGGTCAAAGAGGCAGTCAGTGATTGATATCGGTCTAATTTAACTGTAACTTCAAAAATGTGTTAGTAACTTTATAGACCTATGATTCTGCTTATGCGGTCATTTCGAAAAATAAGGTAAGCCAGTGAGCAACTTAGAATAATGCTTATTCTAAGTTTCTACTTACCGTGAAGAAAAAAAGAGTAATCAATCTTTAATTTAATATTGAGCTTGACACGTTTTTGCTCACTGGCTTACCTTATTTTCCGAAATGACCGCATAAGCAGAATCATAGGTCTATAAAGTTACTAACACATTTTTGAAGTTACAGTTAAATTAGACCGATTATAAATTATCAATAGAAACGAATAATTTTCTTTTTTTAAAAGACCATTAGATTTTTAGTAACTTTTTAGTCCTATAAATCCTACATACTATATTATATAACAGTTAAGAACCCAAAATAAAAAAAAAAACAACTTTTGGAACACATTTCTTTCCAATATCGCGGGTGCATATCATGTTTTCGTACTGTCTTTTTCCTTCAAAATGTCGGCAATACGTCGTCAGCAAAATAATAAGGTGCAAATAAAAAAAAAAGACCAAAAGATGCAATTTTTTTATCGAAAAAATGTTTTGTAGGGCAATACAATATTCACAGGGTTGTTATTTCCACAGACGCTCATGCCCCAGCCAGCCTGCTAAAGCTGTGGTACCGCGAGCTGTACGAGCCGCTGATCCCGGACGCGCTGTACGCGGCCTGCGTCGCGGCCGGCACGGACTTCGCGGCCTGCACACGCGCCCTGCAGCGACTGCCGCCTATCAATAGACTGGTCAGTACTCATAACAACAAGCTTGTGATACCCGACGGGATAAACAGAGTTGCACTCAACAGTCCATTCGGGAAAATTATGGTACTATTGCCCGTCGAACATCCTATGGCCCACCGTCGGTCCATAAGGATTCGTGCTATTTTAGAAGTTGAGATATTTCTTTACTTGGTTGTAGTAATATTGGTATACATGGTGTAACAGAAAGAGTATATACATACTTAAGGATGTGCTAGAGACCATCAAACTGAACATGTTTCGCCATGGGACAAACATCTTAATAGCGAAAAAATTATCTGCTGCGCCCTACAAAATTTCAATACCTATTCGACACAAATGTATGGGACTGCTGATATTTTTTTCGCTATTACGATGTTTGTCCGATGGAGAAACATGTTTAGTTTCGTGGTCTGTAGCACACCCTTAAGTATGTATATACCCTCTCCGTTACACCCTGTATATATAGATATTATCTGTTTAGTCGTACAATAATAATTAAAACTTTAACTTGTGCCAGATAATAATTGATACAACAACTACAACACTGTCTAGAGTACATACATAAGACAATCAATTATTCTTTGTCCAACTGTTTTCAGGTACTAACCTATCTCATAAGTTTCCTCCAACAATTCACTGCGCCGGAAGTGGTAAGTCAAACCAAAATGGACTCGGCGAACCTCGCCATGGTGTTTGCGCCAAACTGCCTGCGCTGCACGTCACAGGACCCGCGCGTCATCCTGGAGAACGCGCGCAAAGAAATGACCTTCCTCAAGACCCTCATCACCAACCTCGACACATCTCACGTCCAAGATCTTCTGTGACCTATGAATCTCAGCTACTGCAACAATAACGTCGCTTCCGAGAGGCTGACGGACTTCTAGGGGACGAGAACTTTCCAGGCAGCTGATGAATGTGACGTTCCCATATCAAAGGACCTCTTTGTGTACCATATCCCTTCATAACAATGTGTCTAGTCTGTGCGTTCTATCGAGTTATCGAACCATCGATGGACTCCAAGTGGTACGCTCTCCAACTCCCCTTATAATTACGTCTATTTGACATTCTTGTATATTTTTTTTGTATTTTTGTAATGAATAATTTTATTTGGTTGTACCCAAAGATATTTAATGAGATGTGATTTTAATTATATTAGACTTGAGCTTTACAAAAATGTATTTGCAATGTGTTTTGAAAGAATTTGTTGTTGGTGCGGCTGCGTGATTGTTTTTATTAGTTATGAATTAGGAGTATTGTTTAGTGTTGGAAAGTAAGGTTACTTTTGTATCATTTGCAAGAAGGTGATGAACTACTTTGAAGCGTATATAAATATTATGGTGCTCTGGAAACCAAGGAGAAGCGCCTCTAATAATAAAACTACAAACTTTGTGTTGACTACCCTCAAATATTATACTTACACTGCCTACTGACTGGACAGTGCCAGTTTAGACTTGTGCTTTATTCGGAGTAATGGAAATTAAGGAATAAAAATATACCCAAAAGTGATATTTACTCGAAAAATTTTACAATACAAAAAATAATATATTAAATATATCACGGCAACTAAATAATTTAAAAAAATATATTAGAGGGAAATATTAATTATAAAGCGAGGTAGTAAACACAAGGTTTCAGAAAAGAAACTAACATGTCTCAATTAATCGAATAGAATAGTTTAAAATAACTGATTCAGAAAGCACTTTGCATGAAAGCTTAGACACTATATTTATTAAACATTACATCACGTAACTAGTGTAATATCAGTTCAATCAATTTTAATACTTTATTATTAAATATTTTAGTATTATTACTAGGAAAATAGAATTTATCATCACAAACATCACCGTCTATTTTAAGTTAATAAATATTTGTTGAAGTATAATTTACATTACCAAATTACGACTACAATAAGCATTTATTTTTCATTATGTAAGTTTAAAATGTAGTATAAGTTGGTACAGAGTCTCAAATATTGCTTACGGAAGTTACTCTACTCACCTTGGCAGAGTAATTAAATATGCCTTCGCTTGAGCGTTACCTAAAATACCACGAATGAAAACTTGTGAAGTATCTCCACTTAGGTAGTAGAGTTACTTTTCTTCTCTTTTGAAATATATGTCAAGTAAAGAGTTACTATTATAGAATAGGTGAATTTAAAGGGCAGCTTTAATTTAGAAAAGCTTAAAGGAAATATATTATAAAAGATTCCTAATGGCACGGTTTGTGATTATCTCGTTTGTTTTTATTCAAACTTTATGAAGAGCCTTGCATTTTTTTACTTTTTTGATAAAGTACTATATAAGTTCAGTCATTGACGTCATCACTTTTACTTTTTCACGTCACGAATGTTTGTCTCGATATATAAAATTCGATTAAGAAACAAACCCATTCTTCACTATTAATCCTGTTTTAAGAGTTATGTCACCGAAGTTTTATTATTACCAAAACAATAATAATGTATTATTATTGTTTTTTATAATGTATTATTATGTATTATTATTGTTTTTTGACACTAACGTTTAAAACGCCTAGACATTTTAATAGATTGTCCGTAGTTTTAAAATAATTGAATTTAAAAAAAAAAACTTACTAAACCTACCTAAAGTTTCATATTCTGCTACGCAAGAATAGTTAGTCCAATCCCAGTTCGTAGAAAGATAATTCTTGTAGCTTTATGCAGTACTTTTGTCTAAGGGAAATTTAAATTAAAAGTTTTAATGACAAGACTACTCTACGATCAAGACTACTGTGTCGAAAACTTACCACGTCAACCTATTTCTGACTTCAGTTAATCCTAGCGTTTTCGTAGACCAGTCGTGCGCAAGAGTAAAGTGGGCGTGGCCTATGACCGAAGCTTCGTTTTTCGGCTCGGGACATGAAATCAAGCTGCGCGTTCCTATTTTAAATGCTATCGACTATTACACTTTTTTAATTTATGGTTTGTAGTATGTGGCGTCCGTGAAAATGCCAGTCTCTTTTGCGTATGGAGTAGGTACAAAGTTGCAATAAATATAAATATTTATATAGACATTTAAATAATAGCAAGCGTAAATTCCGTAGGATATTATTTTTGTAAACTATTAAGAGTGCTGGCAGCAATCTTCAATGCTAATGTAGCAATATCCAGGGACCTTGTTCAGATGATCTGAAACATGCGACTCTTTTGTGTGTAAATGTATTTTATAAGAATTATATTACTTTAGATGTTGAATGTGTATGTTCAGGTCTGGCCAAGGTTATAATAGAGAGAGTATTTTGAACACAATGTATAATAAGTAATAAATTACAGATCACTTTAACAGAGGCAGCTTTATATTTTGTTACGATTTTTTTTATTTTACAATAATTAAATATTTTTAAGCATGTATTCAGGCCGCGAGTGGTATTATCTGACTCACACTACTAACTCATATCTTGATCTCAAAATCGAAGTTTCTATTTTATTGGTATTCTTTTCTGATGTATGAATGTTTGAAAATGATAATGTTCTCCTTATATGAAATCTATGTGTGTGTATTATGGAATATTGGCATAACCATACAAATAAGAATACAAATATTATGTCTGCTTACATGCGGCGGAACAGACGATGAAATAGCGGGAACTCAAAACAAATAGTAAATATCCCGTTTCCAGTTTTAATGATATGATGGAATATAAGCTTCAAAAAGTTTCAATGCTTCAATGATTTTGTAAACTGAACTAAAATAATTATAAAACCACCGCTTGTGTCTACACAGTACCCCGAAACAAAGAATTTTAATGTACCAGAAAATAAGCTTACAATTATAACGGGACGCAAATTATAAAAATATATTTGTACATCAATGTTACCGTAAATAAACCTATATTAGTGCCATATAAAAATAACTATGCCCAACAATAACTAGAAACTGACACAGTGACTTTGTTGTAGACTTTAGCTAAAGGACGTAACAGAAAAAAAAACACCTCTTAGATGGTGATTGAGACCATCTAGCTGGCCTAACATTCAAAAACTTATTTCGAAAAAAAATGGCTCTTCAAACTAATATTGCGTCAGCCGATGCGATATTTTGTATGGGAAGTCGTTTTTATAATTATAAGCTTTTATTTAACTTCCCTTGTTGGTAAGTTAGTATGTAAATATGGTCAAATCTTGCAACTGTATTTCAAACCAATTACCCCCAACCGATTGAGCTAAAATTTAGCACTCACCTTTGGTTCTGGTGACAATACATTCTTATGACAGACATGACTTGATCCTGCAGCCAGGATCGCCTCTTCACGAAAGAACTCCTCAACGATTAATAGCACTGACACGAACTATCGATACGCATTCAATGTTCATAGATAAACCAAATTTGCTTTACTTTTTATTTAAAAAAAGCTGGTTGTTTAATAAGAAAATGTTTATTATATTAGGCAAGGTTTTCCAGTTTGATGGTCTCAATAAACGCCTCAGAAGTATTGCGGTTTTTATGTTAAACTTTGAATATCTCTATAATCTCTTCGATAGTTTAGTTGCTAGTTATGAAGATTTGTTTTAGAATGCTTCTCAAGAAAAGGCTATCGAAGATCAACGGTTTTGTAGGATAGGAACGGATGATAAATTAAGCTCTCAATATTAATATTCCCTATATTATATAAAATTCGTTCTAAGGGTTACGACAGAGCACAATTTATTTTTTTGTGTACGTTATTAGTTAGCTATTTATCAAAATATAGCTATTACATAGTTCTATTATCGCCGACGCAGCGAAGCTACTATATACTATATTATTAGTATACCAATGTGCTTGTAATTTCTCATGTAAAATTGTATAGTGCTTATAAATAGTTCCAACAAATGATTTTTGTCAACGTTAAATATTCCTTTGTACATAACATGCCTATAATCCTTTATCGTTTATTATGACAATATAATGCCTACGATGTTCATAATGTAGATTATCACTGTAAATGTGAACGTTCAGGAGAAATAAATTACTAAATATCCGTTGGATATACTGCAAATACCAATATTTTGTTTTATTTACTTTCCAATGTTATAACATTTATATTATAATGTGTGGATTGTGGCCGTAGCAGCTGTAGATCATATAAGTTGTGATATAGTCTTCAAAATTTGTTAACCGAAATGTACGGTTAAGTTTACTTAACCCCACATTTCGTTAACACCATCATGGACGTCAAAAATACCAACTTTACAGGAGAGTAAAAACTGCATTATTTAACGTCATGCTCCCTGGCGGAACCACCTTTGCTGTAACAAGTATAAGTTACATGAACAATTCTATGAAATGTCTATAAAATTCTAGTCCTATTAAAAAAAAGTCTATATCTCTAGTTTCGACGAAATCTTTTATTTAAAGTGGTTGCGCTGCGGAGTCTCCTTCCCGGCGAAACCACCATGATATTTCTATTATTATACATAGTACAAACAAATATGTAGTATCAAATAATTCTATAACAATTCTATATTGAACGAGCACCCCCAAATCCTCAGTCTAATTTAAATATACAAACAAAACGGTGCCTCAAACTTTGTTTTCGAAATAGTAGCTAAGTGCCTAGATTATGTCGTGTGCGTTACCCAGGCCAGATGTTGTCGAAAATGGTCATTTGAATCTTATAGATAATTAGTTTTGCGGCTTCTGTAATTGTTGCGCACATTTTTAAATTTGTTGCGCTTATAGTTTTTTAATTATTTCACAAAAACATTTCCTGCTGGGGTAACGTTACCCCAGCCAGACCTTTTTCTTTCTAATGGGAATATTTAAATAATTACTAGCTATAAAATTAGTTGTCTAGATGAAGTAAATGTTGTGCCTTATTTTGTATTTGTTCTTTCATCGGTTGCGAAGTTATTCGAGATTTTGCTGGGGTAACGTTTTTGGTTTTGCTAGATCTTTGAAATGGTTAAGCGGATTCTTATCATATTTTGTACATGGCTTCTTGGGAATTAGTTTAAATTTGTTCTGCAATAAAAAAACCAAAATAATACATAGCTTAAAGGTTATTTCATTAAATAGAAAAACACTTCAATTGGTCCCAGCACTCTCAATAAGAGCTCCAAAGTCTTACTTTAAACGTTATTTTAAAGCTTGTAACTGCCTTCAAACGTATGTCAAGTTTCATTAGTATCCTGTAAGTATTTAACAAGTTATGATGATATTGAGTTCTTCACGAGCACGGTCTTGATGCGCGCGGTGTTATTTGGCCACTGGATTGGATATATGAACTGAATGTTATGTCAATTATTAGTTTTTTAGTTCAGTTGTATATCAGTAAAATTTCAGCTCAGTGCATTGGATAATTAATGAGATAATACGATTAAAGTCATCATGAAGTGAATGACCGTGGTAACCCGACCAAGTTTAGGTGGTTACGAAAAAGCGAAAACGCAGAACATTATGGTACCTTCTAAAATATGTAGGATAGTGTTACAAATTTAGTACAGACATGTACACAAGTTTAAAAAAAACTACGTGATTATTAAATAATTTTTATTGACAGGTTATATAATCATTTCAATTGAACTTTTAAAGTATTATTAAACTTATACTTAAAAACATCACAGATTAAAATTACAGATAGTAATTTTGCTTTTTTGAAATTTTCTATTATTTTTTAATTAAATTATATATTTCAGTATACACAGTACACAGTTACAGTTTTTATTTAAATATACACATATTGGACTGTGTAATGATCACAGACAATAAATAGTATACAATGGTTTTTTTTTCAGTTAACACTAAACTTACGGTGCGTACAAACTATATAACATAACATGTTATATAACATTTTTCATAGTGTGGTCATGTTATTTAACATTGTTGTATAACATTTTACATAGAGTTGTAGTGTTATATAACATGTTACATGGTCTGTACGCACCTTTACGTATGTCTACTAATACCTACTTATATCAATTAAAATCACAGATCAATGGTAATATTAAATGACATCACAATGTAGTAAAATGCTCACAGTTAGTCCTACTGTTTTGTTGTCTCATTTCAAATATCACATTTTTTTCCTAAGTTTAAAATCACAGATAAAAAATAATAAAATTAAGTAATATTAAACTGCAGTCAAATAATTATGTAATTATTACTTTTTATAACTTCACCACGCAGCCATAGTCGCCACCACACTCATACGTAGGTATTATGTCGCCATCACCGCGTCCATCATCGCGGCCCACGGCTATTGCTATGTTGCCATTCTGTTTATGCCTACAATAAAAACAAAGAGTACATTTTTTTTGTCTAAATCCTTAATGGGGTTTCAATTGTAGTTTTGCTACCTACATATTTGAAACTCGAATCGTCATCTATTTGCGAGTTTATATCAACGCGAGTGTCGCAACAAGGTAATTATGGATTTCTTAAAGTCTACGTGTCCAAGGAGTTTGTGGAAATAAATAAATACCTACCTGTTGCGGTAGTCCCGACTCCCGACATTGATAACGATAAAAATCGGTGGCTAAGTCTTGAATTTCATTAATCAAGTTTCAAGTCATATTTTGACAATATACCTATACACAAAAACCTTCCACTTGAATCAATCTATCTATTAAAAAAAACTGCTTCAGAATCCGTTGCGTAGTTTTAAAGATCTAAGCAAACAGGGACGGACAAACGGGAAGCGACTTTGTTTTATAGGTACTATGTAGCGAAGGATAAATATGTCGTTATCATTGTTGAGAATTCCAGTCTAGTACAAAATAAAAGAAAATAATAAGTTCCTAAATTTAAATATTTAAGCCTTAAAAAAATACAGTTTTAGATAAGTACCTAACAACATGTACATATTAATAATAATTTTGCTACTATTTCTGTGCGTGTAATCTTGCTCGTGAATTCATCAAGCAGCCTGCACCATAACTATGATCATCAATAGAAGCACTCGACATTAGCAGTAATTCGCCACACTTATTATTTTACATTAGCTCTCACGCACTCTATAAATATTTGCAAAAACAGGAAACGGAACTGCCGAAACGCATGCGCACTATACAAGATGAATTATGTGATTACGGAGCATGTTTAGTGCGATATGCAAACAATGCGCCCCTTCACCCCACCCCTTCCGCGTCCCACCGGACGACATGTTATATCAGTGATTTTTGATAAGTTTGTGCAACTGGAAGATAATAATAATGTTTTCATAGTACAGATATTATTATATTATTAATGTATTTAACACTGTACGCGTCTGTACCGAAATTGTAAGGTGTATTATACTAAACATTTCAAAAGATAGTATAATGTTCTGCGTTTTCGCTTTTTCGTAGCCACCTAAATTTGGTCGGGTTACCACAGTCATTCACTTCATGATGACTTTAATCGTATTATCTCATTAATTATCCAATGCACTGAGCTGAAATTTTACTGATATACAACTGAACTAAAAAACTAATAATTGACATAACATTCAGTTCATATATCCAATCCAGTGGCCAAATAACACCGCGCGCATCAAGACCGTGCTCGTGAAGAACTCAATATCATCATAACTTGTTAAATACTTACAGGATACTAATGAAACTTCACATACATTTGAAGGCAGTTACAAGCTTTAAAATAACGTTTAAAGTAAGACTTTGGAGCTCTTATTGAGAGTGCTGGGACCAATTGAAGTGTTTTTCTATTTAATGAAATAACCTTTAAGCTATGTATTATTTTGGTTTTTTTATTGCAGAACAAATTTAAACTAATTCCCAAGAAGCCATGTACAAAATATGATAAGAATCCGCTTAACCATTTCAAAGATCTAGCAAAACCAAAAACGTTACCCCAGCAAAATCTCGAATAACTTCGCAACCGATGAAAGAACAAATACAAAATAAGGCGCAACATTTACTTCATCTAGACAACTAATTTTATAGCTAGTAATTATTTAAATATTCCCATTAGAAAGAAAAAGGTCTGGCTGGGGTAACGTTACCCCAGCAGGAAATGTTTTTGTGAAATAATTAAAAAACTATAAGCGCAACAAATTTAAAAATGTGCGCAACAATTACAGAAGCCGCAAAACTAATTATCTATAAGATTCAAATGACCATTTTCGACAACATCTGGCCTGGGTAACGGATACGATTATGTCCGTTTCGACCGCGCGGCCATGACGTTTTTTTTTTAAAAAAACTATATGAGCTCACCTCGAATTTTCAATCTGTACATGGATCAGCTGATCGGTGAGCTCAGCAACACTAAAATCGGTTGTCATATAGATGGGGTGTGTGTTAATAACATTAGTTATGCCGACGATATGGTGTTGCTGAGCCCATCGATAGGTGCCTTGAGGCGATTGGTGTCAATCTGTGAAGCATACGCGGTAGCTCACGGACTCAAGTATAACGCCAAAAAGAGCGAAATAATGGTATTTAAGGCAGGTGCTTTAGGCTACCCAACTATAACGGAGATATCGCTCGGCGGAGCACCTTTAAATAGGGTGACCAGTTTTAAGTACTTGGGTCACTGGGTTACTGACGACTTAAAAGCATTGCCGACTCGTAGTCACACCAGATTATCACACCAGTGTGACTAACAGGAATTTTTTTCTCGTTTGTCACACCACTGATTTTTCCACACCATGTATTCCTAACTAGTGCTGTCCTAGTTATACTATGTACTTGGTTAAATTAAAAACCTTTGAATTACGTTTTTATTAAATTAAAAACCTTCAAACTACGTTTTTAACGCAATTTTTCAAGGAAATGTCCCAATGATATTTCACCATTTAAATGTTTTAGTTGGCAGAAAATGATAAAATTATCTTTATCAGTTCGGTCGGCCCTTCTTTTTCGAAATTAATTTATTTTTCATTGAATAATACTGTTAATAATTTTAGTATGGTTATGTAGTTTTTATTTTTATTTAATTGTGAGTACCAACTTTCACAAACTTTGTTGGTTCTGTGCCTTTGACCAACTATATTCCAGTCGGCGCGGCGGCGATACATTATTCATCATTTAACCATTGTCGGGCTATGTGTGATTGTGTGCTATTAAACTGTTTCATCTTTTCCCCGCTAAATTCAATATTCAGCAAAGAGAAATTTCAAGTTTTAATAAATAAATAATAATAAATATTGCTTTGAAATACTGTAGTTGTGGAATCAGAGGTGCCATACTAGAAGTAAGCTCCCGACACGGTTATCGATGACGGTTCACGTTGTATTGGGATCGACCTATCGTCACTGACAGGACTTTTGTTGCCAATAAGCCTAATATTGTTGTGATAGATCGGAGCTCGTGGCTAAATAATAACAGCCGCCCGGGTCGATCTTAAAGGTTAAGCCGTGCTTGCCGAGGTTGGTCCGTGGATGGGTGACCATAATTACATACAGAGTTTCCTCCGTGCCTCGGAAAGCACGTTAAGCCGTTGGTCCCGGCTGTCATTTGTAGATCTTTGACAGTCGTTACGAGTAGTCAGAAGCCAAAAGTCTGACATCCAGTCTTACCAAGGGGTATCGTATTACTGGGTTGTGGAGGTCAGATAGACAGTCGCTTCATGTAAAATACTGGTACTCATCTGCATCCGGTTAGACTGGAAGCTGACCCCAAGATAGTTTGGGAAAAAGCTAGGCAGAT
Organism: Cerastis leucographa; assembly: GCA_963082945.1. Classification (NCBI taxonomy): domain Eukaryota; kingdom Metazoa; phylum Arthropoda; class Insecta; order Lepidoptera; family Noctuidae; genus Cerastis; species Cerastis leucographa. The sequence continues at coordinate 15,403,478 of OY720385.1, read as the reverse complement.
GATGAGATCGATTGGAGCGTCGCGCAATGATTGTTTATATAATGGTCCCGCATGACGAGAACCTCGTGAAATCAGAGAAAGATAAGCAATTCAAATATCTAGATCTGGCTCGCGAAGTTGTCGATATGTGGGATGTCAGTACAGCAGTCATTGTGGCGATAGTCGTGTCGGCCAATAGCTGAATTGCCAAAAGCCTCGACAAACGACCTGAGTAGGCTTTCGCTTGGCAGCTGGATCAATGGCTTTATTTAGAAACCAGTACTTCCGGACATGGTGCGTATTCTTAGGAGGTTTCTCTCTCAAGAGCCCTGACCGCCGCTCGGACCCTGTTCACATTTTTTTAATATAATTTTTTTTAAATGTAATAAGTATGTAAGTTAACAAATAAACGATAATTAATATTACTAAAAGTAGAAAAATATGAACAGTCGGCAAACACCGATCAGCAGAGCGACTTTATTACAACATAAAGGTACTGCACTAGCAATTATCGTATACATGGTGTGGAAAAATCAGTGGTGTGACAAACGAGAAAAAAATTCCTGTTAGTCACACTGGTGTGATAATCTGGTGTGACTACGAGTCGGCAATGCTTAAAAGATAATAGGGACATTGACAGGGAACGTAGATCGCTGTCGGTACGCTGCAACATGCTGGCCCGCAGGTTTGCGCGATGTACCGAGGTGGTGAAAATTACTCTGTTTAAAGCTTTTTGCTCGTCATTTTACACGTGCAGCCTGTGGACTAGTTATAGTTTGCGTGCATATAGCGATCTACGGGTCCAGTATAATAACGCGCTCAGGATACTGTTGAGGCTGCCATGGCGATGTAGCGCGTCAAAAATGTTTGCGGAAAGGCATATTGATGGTTTTGCAGCCATCATGCGAAAGAGAAGCGCTTCCCTGCTCGCTCGTCTTCGTGGCAGTACCAACAGTATCTTGAGTTTATTCGCTGATAGGTGGGAGTCTCCAATGCTGCGACATTGGATGAAACTCCACACCTAATAAATCACTATTATATGTATGTATCTCTACTAACACTAGCATTTAAGACCATTGTTACTAACACTATGGGCATAGCCTGAAATAAATGAAATAATAATAAAATAATAATAATAATATCAATATTTTGTAATAATTTGTAAAAGTTGATTCCCAAAACCATAAATTTGTCAAAGTTATGGTTAAAAAGTTATAAAGGTTTGAACGTGGCCGCGCCATTGAAACGCGGAGAACCGCGCGGCCACGGAGATCTTTAAAACTACGCGTTGCAGAGACCTGAAATTCAGGTAAACAACAGATTGAATTTGTAGAAAATTTGTAAAAATATAGAAAAAAATACCTAGGTTTATATTTTAGGAGCTGTAAGACTAAAACCCCATGGCCGCGCCATCGAAACGGTGACAAGCACATTATCGCCGATATCTCGCTGAAAAAGCATCGCCGACGTCTGAAGTTTTTTGTAGAAGCCAGATTTGAATTTGTCAGAATTTGTAAAAATACAATGAAAAATCCTAGGTTTATATTTTAGGAGCTATAAGACTAAAACCCCATGGCCGCGCCATCGAAACGGTGAAAAACACGTTATCGCCGATATCTCGCTGAAAAAGCATTGCAGAGGTCCAATTTTTTTTGTAAAACCTAGATTTGAATTTGTCAAACAATGTAAAAATACACAAAAAAATCCTAGGTTTATATTTTAGATGCTGTAGTACGGATTCGCGTAGAAATTAGTCCTGATTATCTATCGAAGAAAGTAAGTAATAGCGAGTGTTTTTTTTTGTAAACAACACCTGTTTATATGTAGAAATACCGATAATAGCCAAAAAAACATTTTTTTTTCAGAATATCAAACCTTTAACACGTTTTGAAAGTTTCGATAGGGTGACCATGGCTTAGGGTTTACAGAAAAGTCTCGAGTTTTCTTATTTAGTTACCACAGTATTTTCAGCTATCAAGCAATGGAGGGGCATTGTTTGATAGCTGAAAATACTGTGGTTCTGAGTACCATAACAAATAACTTTGCACAACATTCGTAATTCCAGTACACACACACACACAGTTGTTTGGAGAGCAGGTGCGTTCACAATCACGTCACGTCTATTAGCTGTACAATTTGGCTGGCATTATGTTACAGACAGCCAGCTTGTCGCCGACGCCCACCCAGTGTTCACTACCTTATAAGGCTTGGGTTAGTCCACAGCCTTCGTAATATCCATCGCTATATTGTTTATACCGACCTTCCTTAATTACTGGTACTTTCGAATGGACTCAACCCGTCTCCGCTAATAGGGTCTGAGTGACCTCACGGTTTTGCCCTGATTTACTTTGATCGTTAATTGGCTGGTATTGGCTTTGAAATAATTGGAACCACTACACAAATATGATGTGAAATAATTATACATGTAACAGAGGGTTGAAAAAACTACGTATATAACTGCGCGGGGTATCGATCTCTGGCTCTTAAAAAAATATTTACTTTTTTTCTTAAGTCCATGTTAATGAGATATTTGTTTCCAAAGTCGTTAACGTTGTGTGTCTCCTTAAATTCTGAAGTAAGAGTAGGATTCTGAAAAAAAAAAAGGTTTGTAGAACGTAAAAGCTTTTTCATCAAACTTCATCAGTAACATTGTTATTCATAAAAATACTTAATGAAAAACAAATTTTGTTTTGCAGTTGAGTTTAAATTTAAACAATCAGCGTTAAAAATATTGTTATTATATTTTATGGTGCTACGGAACCTTGTGTGTGCGAGTACGACTCGCACTGGTTCGTCTATTTAAAAGTGCCTGTAACTGGCCTACTTGAAATAGCTAAATGATTTTGATTTGACCGATTATTCTTTGAAACACCCACTTACGCCGCGCATGATAAGAGTTATCCTTGTGTAACTTGATGTAACTGTGAATCGTAAACATAGCACCTAAATAAATAAAGTCATTGTTTTGAATCCTTCCTAAGGATTTGAAATTAAAAAAAATATGTTATGCCAGAAATAACCCCAGTAATTAACTCATGTATCCCAACATCAATATATCCTGACAAATGCCAAAAAATAAAATAAAAGATGTTGTGTTAAAAATATAATTCATAATATTAGTGTACATAAGTTCTTTTGGATCTGAAAGATACTTAAAAAAATCGTCATTGTCTTTGGGCGATTTAGAATCCTTGAGATATAATATCTAATACAATAAAATATAATAAATTTTCTGAAAACCCTAAGCCATGGTCACCCACCCTATCGAAACTTTCAAAACGTATTAAAGGTTTGATATTCTGAAAAAAAAATGTTTTTTTGGCTATTATCGGTATTTCTACATATAAATAGGTGTTGTTTACAAAAAAAAAACACTCGCTATTACTTACTTTCTTCGATAGGTAATCAGGACTAATTTCTACGCGAATCCGTACTACAGCATCTAAAATTTAAACCTAGGATTTTTTTGTGTATTTTTACATTGTTTGACAAATTCAAATCTAGGTTTTACAAAAAAAATTAGACCTCTGCAATGCTTTTTCAGCGAGATATCGGCGATAACGTGTTTTTCACCGTTTCGATGGCGCGGCCATGGGGTTTTAGTCTTATAGCTCCTAAAATATAAACCTAGGATTTTTCATTGTATTTTTACAAATTCTGACAAATTCAAATCTGGCTTCTACAAAAAACTTCAGACGTCGGCGATGCTTTTTCAGCGAGATATCGGCGATAATGTGTTTGTCACCGTTTCGATGGCGCGGCCATGGAGTTTTAGTCTTACAGCTCCTAAAATATAAACCTAGGTATTTTTTCTATATTTTTACAAATTTTCTACAAATTCAATCTGTTGTTTACCTGAATTTCAGGTCTCTGCAACGCGTAGTTTTAAAGATCTCCGTGGCCGCGCGGTTCTCCGCGTTTCAATGGCGCGGCCACGTTCAAACCTTTATAACTATTTAACCATAACTTTGAAAAATTTATGGTTTTGGGAATCAACTTTTACAAATTATTACAAAATATTGATATAGTTTTTTTTAAAAAAAAACGTCATGGCCGCGCGGTCCAAACGGACACCCTAGATTTAAGTTCTTTGTCCGGTAGGCGTTTAGTTTATAAGCATACAGATAATTTATTTAATTGTTTTAATGGATTATTGTAAGTTATTTATTATTATTACGTAATGGCAATTTATGTCACACAAATATTAAAGATTTAATATTGCAAAATACTTGTGCTTTTGATGCTGCGGTGCAATCATTCGCAGTTACTTATAAAGAAAGAACACATTAGTGTTCAAACATTTCTTGAATCAGAAGAATCATTATTTTCAACGCTCGTTGCTCGCTGTTTGCAACAACGGTGTCCCCTAGGGTAGCATTTTAGGCCCCACACTTTTTCAAATATACATAGATGACCTCTGTAGAATGTCATTGCCGGCTTGTAGGATCTATGCATATGCTGATGACACAGCGATTCTGGTTGATGGGATCTCGTGGGAAGATGTGAAACGGAAGGCGGAATCTGCACTGTCTTCAATGATGAACTGGCTTGACATAAATCTGCTAACATTAAATCTAAATAAAACCTATTACTTACCCTTTGCAATCCGGTGCAACACCAAACCTACAAGTAGTTTTACGATAACGGCTCACTCATGCCAGAATCCGTTAATATCGTGTTCATGCCCCTCCATTGCTAGAGCTGTTAGTGTTAAATACTTGGGTGTGCACATAGACGATGGACTAAAATGGGACAAACAACTCGATACACTGACTACTCGAACACTTCGTCTTATTCACATTTTCAAATCTCTCCGAGAATCCGCCAGTACTGACATTCTCAAAATGGTATACTTCACACTATGCCAATCGATTATTGGCTACTGTATAACTGTATGGGGTGGAGCAGCAAAGACTTATCTTCTGCGAGCAGAAAGGTCACAAAGGGCTGTACTTAAAGTTATGTTGAGGAAACCCTACAGATACCCTACAACGCAGCTTTACGCTGATTGCAAAGTACTGACGGTCCGGCAGCTCTTTGTTCTCCGATCTGTCCTGAGGATACATGCCCGTTTGCCGCCATCTGATCCAAGCAAGCGTACATATGTTCCCCCAGGTGTACAGTACAAAACCTCATTTGCACGACGCCAATTCTATGTCTTAAGCCATCAAGTCTTTAAAAAAATTCAGAAAGTACTAGACATAATAGACCTAAATAAATTTAACGTAAAATCAAAAACATCGGACTGGCTCATACTGCAGGACTATATGAAAACAGAATCTTTGCTATCATACATCGCTTGACTTATAAAAACACAAACCGCACAAATACTCAAATACACATACACACGTACATCGGCACACACTCACACTCCCTTCGCACACACACACACATGTTACACACACCTCAACACTCACACATATTTGATTAAAACATATTAATATAGGTACCTACATTCAGAATAGTAAATCGACACACTTTCACTCTTGTAAACTTGTTCTATTAAATTTCAATTCTGGCCGATCACTGTCTCTTAAGATACAGGTCTCCTAGTTTAAGAGACAGGGTTCATTATTATCTTGTATGCATAGACTTATTTTTTCTTAGAGTTAAATCTTATGTGCACAAACTAAATTATGTGCTTATTGAATTGTATTTTTGTCACCTTATTTTGAACTGTGTCTGTGTCTGTTATTCGGATAAATAAACAATTATTTATTATTATTGTTTAAAAAAATGATACTTCTGTGGATGTTCTAAGATTAAGAGCTGAAATTTTGTAATTTTTTTTTTAAACAATGAAGCGAAATAATAATAAACGAATTGTTGACTGCAGCTGGAACGTTACCAGAATGCATATTTCTTTTGACATTTGGTTTTGAAGAATCATCATAACAATACCATTTGGCGCCACTTTTGCAGTGTGCTTTATAGTGTCCTAAGCCACATGGTAATCCTGGGACATATTCTATGGCGGCAACGATACCGTATTTTTTATTCTCGATCAGAACTATAATGTTTGGTATTTTGGTAATATTAATGTTGTCATCAATTTCACTAAACTATTAAATGACCACTTAATTTATATTTTTCAGTAATCTTCCCATTTTTATTATTGCACTGATGATTGGATGAGTTCGTTTTTTCAATCAACATTGAATTAGCTGACTTTTCCAATCCAGTTGCCAGGCTATCTTCTGAGATTTCCCATATGTTAAAAAAGGCTATCTTCTGACAATATCGAGTAGCAATATAGGACAAGTTCTTTCCGTTTCGAAGTCACAAATGGGGCATATCTTTTCATGTTTCGCACTGTAAAATTCACTCAATAATAGTCCCTCAAAAATTCTGATAACGTTCCAGCTGCAGTCAACAATTCGTATATTATTATTTCGCTCCATCGTTTCAAAAAACTTAGACAAAATTTCAGCTCTTACTCTTAGAACATCCACAGAAGTATAATTTTTTAAACAGCGAGCAACGAGCGTTGAAAATAATGAGTCTTGTGATTCAAGCAATGTTTGAACACTGGTGTGTTCTTTATAAGCAACTGCGAATGCTTGCACCGCAGCATCAAAAGCACAAGTATTTTGAAATATTAAATCTTTAATATTTGTGTGACTTATATTGCCATTACGTAATTCTTACAATAATCCATTAAAACAATTAAATAAATTATCTGTATGCTTATAAACTAAACGCCTACAGAACAAAGAACTTAAATCTAGGCACTTAGCTACTATTTCGAAAACAAGGTTTGAGGCACCGTTTTGTTTGTATATTTAAATTAGACTGAGGATTTGGGGGTGCTCGTTCAATATAGAATTGTTATAGAATTATTTGATACTACATATTTGTTTGTACTATGTATAGTAATAGAAATATCATGGTGGTTTCGCCGGGAAGGATACTCCGCAGCGCAACCACTTTAAATGAAAGATTACGTCGAAACTAGAGCTATAGACTTTTTTTTAATAGGACTAGAATTTTATAGACATTTCATAGAATTGTTCATGTAACTTATACTTGTTACAGCATAGATGGTTCCGCCAGGGAGCATATGACGTATTATTTATTATACTTAATAATATAATAGTACCTACATAACCATTTAGTAATTTGTTTTTACTTTAAATTAGATAGAGACGTTGCTTGTTTCTGATTGGCTGAAACAACGCGTCTTCCGATTCTCTAGCAATCATCATATCAGCCCTGAATCACCCACTACTGGGTACAGACCTCTTTTTTCTGCCACACTTCCCGGTTCTGTGCGTCCCTTATTGGTGTTTCCCACGACTTCGAAGATATCGTCGACCCAACTGGCTTTAGGACCGCCCTGGTTTCTTTGGCCTAACCTTGGCCACCACTTGGTCAAAGCCTTGCTCCATCAGCTATTTCTGCGTCTAGCCAGATGTCCTGCCCAGATCCATTTGACCGCCCGGTCCCCGACGTCGTAGACTCATCCGATGACTGATTTCGGTGTTACGCACTTGATCTAAGAGGGTTATGCCAAGCATGGGTCGCTTCATGGGCCTTTGTGCCACTCGTACTCGGTGGATAGTCTCCTTTGTGAGCATCCATGGCTTGGCACCGTAACTTATTGTTGGAAGGTTGAAAAGACGGGTTTTTAGGCACTGAGGGATCTTTTTGGACCGAAACTGTATCCATGCTGTACTCTCCTAGAAATCTCCTGTAAAGCGGTTCACAGAATACATCTACCTACCAAGTTTCAGCTGTGTAGCTCTAATAGTTTCGGAATAAAGTGGCTGTGACATACGGACGGACAGACAGATATGACGAATCTATAACGGCTCCGTTTTTTGCCATTCGGCTACGGAATCCTAAAAAACGGGCCAAGTGCGAGTCTTACTCGCACACAGGGTTCCATAGCCCCAAACAATATAATAACAATGTTTTGAACGGTCATTCAATACTAAACCTTCACTCAACCGCAAAACTAAATTTGTTTTTCATAGTAAGTTAATGAAAAACAAAGTTACTGCTGCAGTTTGGTGAAAAAGTCCCATATGTCAAAAACTACATATCAAATCTTATTCAAACCAATTTTCGTGGAAAGTTTTTTTTACGTTTTACATCCCCATATTTTTTTCAGAATTTTCATCCATGCTGTACTCTCCTAGAAATCTCCTGTAAAGCGGTTCACAGAATACATCTACCTACCAAGTTTCAGCTGTGTAGCTCTAATAGTTTCGGAATAAAGTGGCTGTGACATACGGACGGACAGACAGATATGACGAATCTATAACGGCTCCGTTTTTTGCCATTCGGCTACGGAATCCTAAAAAACGGGCCAAGTGCGAGTCTTACTCGCACACAGGGTTCCATAGCCCCAAACAATATAATAACAATGTTTTGAACGGTCATTCAATACTAAACCTTCACTCAACCGCAAAACTAAATTTGTTTTTCATAGTAAGTTAATGAAAAACAAAGTTACTGCTGCAGTTTGGTGAAAAAGTCCCATATGTCAAAAACTACATATCAAATCTTATTCAAACCAATTTTCGTGGAAAGTTTTTTTTACGTTTTACATCCCCATATTTTTTTCAGAATTTTCATCCATGCTGTACTCTCCTAGAAATCTCCTGTAAAGCGGTTCACAGAATACATCTACCTACCAAGTTTCAGCTGTGTAGCTCTAATAGTTTCGGAATAAAGTGGCTGTGACATACGGACGGACAGACAGATATGACGAATCTATAACGGCTCCGTTTTTTGCCATTCGGCTACGGAATCCTAAAAAACGGGCCAAGTGCGAGTCTTACTCGCACACAGGGTTCCATAGCCCCAAACAATATAATAACAATGTTTTGAACGGTCATTCAATACTAAACCTTCACTCAACCGCAAAACTAAATTTGTTTTTCATAGTAAGTTAATGAAAAACAAAGTTACTGCTGCAGTTTGGTGAAAAAGTCCCATATGTCAAAAACTACATATCAAATCTTATTCAAACCAATTTTCGTGGAAAGTTTTTTTTACGTTTTACATCCCCATATTTTTTTCAGAATTTTCATCCTCTTACTTTAGAAATTAGAGGGGGGGGTGACACACTTTTTACTACTTTGGAAGTGTCTATCTTTCAAAAGATTGACTTTGAATAAAAATGGTTTTAGGAACCTCAATGTCATTTTTAAAGACCTATCTACAGACACCCCACACGTATAGATTTGATCGTTTTTTTTTTAGTTTTAGTTCCATGTATGGGAGGATATCCTTATCTATATATTTTTTTAAATTTTGTACAAAAATCATAATGCGGTTCACAGAATACATCTACCTACCAAGTTTCAGCTGTGTAGTCCCAATAGTTTCGGAATAAAGTGGCTGTGATAGGGACGGACAGACAGACAGACAGACATGACGAATCTGTAAGGGTTCCGTTTTTTGCCATTCGGCTACGGAACCCTAAAAAGAACAATTCCCAGATAAAAATTATAATCAACCATCTCCAGACGCTCATTTCCAACCATAGCTGAGACGGGGTCGTCGTCCTGATAATGCCTGACATCACCTTTGTCTTGGACAATGTTCATTCTTAAACCAACTTGTAGGGAAGCATCAAGAAGTTGTTTCAGAACTTATTGAAGGTCTTCCAGGGATTCAGCGAACACGACGTCATCCGTAAACCGAACGTGTGGCAAGTAGACACCATTGATGACACATTAAATTGTCACAACTCTAGTCCCATTTCAGTGTTTTTATCACGTCTTCCAAAGTAACAGTGAAAAGTATCGGCGAAAGGGTATCTCCTTGACGCAGTCCCGTTTTGATCGATATTGGTGCGGTGAGATTATGTAATCTAACCTGTACGTCTACCATGAGAGTTGTCTTAGTTAGATCGCTTGACGTAACTGCAATAGTTCCGTCAATACGCAAATACTATAGTTAGCTTTTTCAATGGTACGATGAGCTGTGTTGGTGCTTACTACCAAATTCTAGGCAAATGAAGCCCAAACTTGCAGTCGCTGTAGTATAGTTTACTACACGGTGACGTAGGATAGATAACTATAGTGACTCATACTGCGCATTTTAGTACCCAACTATCCGCTAGAGGCGCTGTAAAAGTTTTCATACATTTTTTTAACTACAAACGCTAGCGAGTATAGATTGTTAATTAAAACTCATGGTAGACGTACTGCACTGTTGCCGATTCTCTAGCAAACGGCATCATAATAGCAAAACCGCCAAAAATTTACGTACGTGGTGTTCAGTGTTTTTATATAAAAAAGAGGTAGGTACCTATATCCAAAGTTGCGACATCATTAACTTTATAGCGTAAACTTTAAGCCTTTAAGTAAATGTAATCAACTTATTTCAATAAACAGTAGGTAATTGCCTACCAAATGAATTTGTTTAGGCTTGCGGGCCGTACCACTTGAACCAGAAGTTGAGTGAGAATTCAAATGTTTCGAGGATACATTGCCGAAAATGACCACAAAAAGAAAGTAAGATAAAGATATATTTATTGCTTAACTGTGTACATTAAGTTGTTATTAATAAACATTACATTCTTGGTTTCAACAGTCTACCCAAGTCGGATATGCAATAGTATTTTTGAAGTGATTTTAAGAAATTAGGGGCTTACAAACATAAAAATAATAAGACCCAATAACATGACACAATATGTCAAGGCGAACATGAAACCCCGTCAATACAATAACATCATCTAAGCATTAGAGCTGTCGAATATCATTAACGGAAGATAACTTGGATTTCAATATTTGTTCTAAAAGTCTACCCGGACAACCGCATGATCAGGAAGTTAAGTTGGTCGGATTAACGTCTTTTCTGCTTTAATTAATTTTCATTTATTTATTAAAGTGACAAGGACTCATCATTCAATACATAAAAATACACAAAAATTCAATAATAACAAATAATACACGACACACAATTAACCATACAAAATACAAACTAAAATAAGAAATAAACATTACCTACACCTGTCACAATTTATGTAGACAGCCGACGACTGCAGGTGACGTGCAAGTCACTGCAGCGTCGTATGTATGGTACAGTCGAGCCTGTCGGCTATCATCATCAGTACGCTGTTGGGGCTGCCGCGCACCCTGCGCACCAGGGACGCGCTACGCTTACGCATAGTTGCATAAAAGCAGTCTACACGAGCGGCAGCGAACATGCCCGAGGCACTACAGTGTCGCGGCAGCCCCATCAACGCTCTGAATGCGTTGTTATATTGAACGCGGAGGGCTTCGTATGCTTTTTGGGTGTGATTCACCCACAGGCTGCACGTGTACAGAGAAGTACAATAAGCCCTGAAAAGGGTCTGCTTGACCGACCCGGAACAGCGCGCAAACCTGCGAGCTATCACGTTGCCCCTAACAGCCAAAGCCCTCCGCTCCCTTTCGATATCAGCATCGTCTCTGAGACCGGCTGTTACTAAATGCCCCAAGTATTTGAAATTGTCCACTTCAACCAAGGGAACACCGTACAGTTTGATGATCTTTGGTACGCTTGATATCTTTATTGCACATACATAGCTCACGTTGAAGGCCAGACTGTGCTGCGTATTTTATACAATACAAAAGTGCAACGATATGGATGACTACGAAAGGCTATCTTAAGCAGTGTACCTACGTTATCTTCTCCTTGTGGAAGATACCTACCACCATTTAATCTTAATACCAAAAACCACTTTATGGAGATCATGGTAATGGTGGATAAGTATTTAGAACATGTAGATTAAAGATGTATATCTGGATTATCTGGCACTCAATTTGTCGATTTGTCAGCTGGTAGTCTAGTTATTTCGGGTGCGAACCATTTGGACGTCGCTTACCCGTTTGAACATGACTATACCAGCAGAGCGACTGTATCAAGTCATCAGTATTCTCCGATGCTATCGCGGTCATTTTATATACCATACCTCATTATTCCTTCTTCCTCGGAGTTGTGAGAGACAGATATGAGCTCATAAATAAAGTACTTGAAGAGATTAAAAGTCACAAATTGTACACGCACAATGGTCCACTGAAGGGACTAAGTGCGGAAACCAAAAACCCATAAAGAAGAAGAAGAAGTCACAAATCTTGGGAATATCAGTTGTTTAAGACAAGTATACAAGCTTGGTCTTCAAGACAAGTATCAAGCTGTTGTTTTGAGGTTATTTTTTTTATGGTTTTCTTTGCTGCTCATATTGCCCCTAACCGTATACCAACTCCAACTCCTTAAATCCGCCCCTAAGACGACCCAGTACGAATGCTAACAGTTTGTTTTATTTATTTTTCAATTTCATAGCACTTAGGTTATGTTATTAGGTGTGGGCGTAGATCAATTATGATGAGTTGTTGACATTTAAAGTTTTTGTAAATTAATTCTTGTAAACGGTATCTCGAAAGTACCTGCTTTCTGGTCACTCACAGGGTGTTCAATCTGGCAAGCGTGCGCCTCTCAAGATTACCCCTCAAAGAAATAAAAAGGGCCAGATTTAGCACCCTGTGGTTATTTTTGTAACGGTAAATCGTCAAAAAACCTTGGATGAGCTGAATAACAATAATCGTGCTGCTAATGCTGCTATTGCCCACATCGACACAAACATGCTGGCCAAAGTAGACTGGAACTTCCGATTTCGACTTTCCCAATATATTAACCATCAGAACTGAGGCCACTTTCAAGATAAAGTTTGAAATCATCATCATCATCATATCAGCCGTAGGACGTCCACTGCTGGACATAGGATCCCCCATGGATTTCCAACAGGACCGGTTGGAAGCGGCCTGCGCCCAGCGTCTTCCGGCGAACTTGACTAGGTCGTCGAAGTTTGAAATAATTAAATTAAAAACACTTTAAATTACCAGTATGTGACTTAAAATGATGTAGGTAATACTTTTCTCAACTTCACCCTGTCACATTAAAGTTACTGGCTAAAACATGCAAACTTTAAGGCTTTAAGTAAATATAATTAACTTACTTTGACAACTGGTAATAAACTGTAATCGGAGTCCCTACATTTTCTTATTTTATTTTATACAGATGGGAAATCATCAAATGCTCCTGCTCTGTGTGGAGCGGAAGGGAGCGTCAGACTTGTTTTGACTAAAAACCGATCCATGTTCCTTCTAAAGGCGGAAACACACCCAACTAGCAAATAAGTCCTATAATAAAAATTATAGGACTGCCAAGACTAATAAAACTCTTATACTAGCACCCGTAAAGACTTCCATTTTTATTATAGATTTCCACAAGCTGTGATTTACTCAAAATCAATTGTTCTTAAAACATATGATTATAGTATACTACCGGATTAAGTTATAAGCCTTGTCATACTCAAGATCTCTTGATCTTATAACTAAGGTTTATAGTTCACTACAAGATTAAGTTAGTAGACAGTTGTAGGACAAAAGTGCATGTAGCAAAACTAATAGTCTTTGTAAAATTTCTGCTCCTGTAGTAGCATTGAGTAGGAGTATTAGATTTAATAACATACTTAGGGGAGTCCTTAATAAGATTGTAATAATATAGTCTTGATCAGAATTATTATAAAAGTAAAAGCACTAAATTAGAGCACTATAAGAGCAATAAGCTTAAAAACTATTTAACCAAGCATATTATTAGTATAAAGTTATCATGTTTAATCTGTTCTGCGTCGTTGCTTAAAAAACAGTCGACATTAAGAAAAACAACCATCTTAAAAATATAACACCTAAAAAAAATTCAATGTTTTAAATAATGATTCAATGAGAAACCCTATTTTATATTAACATGGAGGCGAATAGTTCTTATTAATATTGAAACAAGCGCTATTATGCTTATAATAGTCTTAAAACGCTCTCGGCCAATATCATTTTTAAATATGGCGAATATTACATAAATTAGCTTGTTATAAATTTATTAAAACAATTGTGTAACGTTCTATTTTTGGAGGCCCTTTAAAAAAATTATATAAATATAGTATATTTTAACATTGAATATTACTTCCCAATGGTTTCGCACCCTATATTAACATACTATGCTACCATACCAAATAGTATTACCTAACACTTATAATAAATTAATCCTGTATTTAAGTTTTTAATTTCAATGATTACTCAGGAGCAAACACTAAACAAAATACATAAAACAAGTATTGGAAAATACACTTATAATCAACAACGAAGTACTTTACTAGCACATTATAAACAAGATTTGTTTGGTAAGTATCTTGTATCAGACGCTTATAAAAGTTATCATACTTATAAAGGTCGTGTGTCTAACATTGTAGGACTCATTATACTTCTCAAATGCTATTACAAGTACATCATAGGAGTTAATAACATTGTGTAAGTTGATTATACGATTGTTATAAAAATAAAATGATCCTATAAGTGTGCCCAAATCCAGGGTTGTAGCAAGCTATAAGTATTTTATAAGCGTTAAAAAAATAGTCTTGTAGACAGTTATAAGCACATATTTTGCTAGTTGGGACTTACGTGTCATGGCGTGTCGTGACGCGCCAGAAGCATTCGGTTTCATACATCGTTGCGACACGACACGCCATGCAAATATGTCCCTAACCATATTAAATGTATGAAACCGATATGCTTCTGGCGCGACACGACACGCCACGACACCTTTAGCCCTTTGTGTTCCAGGGCCACGGTATCTCTTTCGAACAGTCCCGCAGCCCTGGCAGTGGTGTCCCTACCTAAGTTGATTAAAACTAAATGAATTTCGTTTAGGTTTTAGGCGATTGTTTTTTAGAATTCAAATGTTTGAAGTATTAATTGCCGGAAACGACTTCAAAATGAAAGTGGGCTGAATTACATTTTGATGCCTATATGAGTTGACTGCACTCGTCGGCTTACAGGGTTTGGGTACCATTACTATTAATTTGGTACACAAACTCGGATGACACCGTTAAACAAGCAAGCAAGCAAGACTATGTTATTTACGTGAGAATTGGTTCGTTCGCTCTTTCACAGCGAGTAGTTTTTGGACCTAGTAGCTGATAACTACTCTATATGGGCAGCAGAAGATGCAATTGCGACGTCAGCAAGCGTTGGTTTTAGTCACGAGTCACTTTGATCTAAAAATTAAAATTATACAGGGTGTTTGGTGCATCGTTTGCCAAATCCAATAGGCCGAAATTAGAGGTCATTTGCTATCTCTTCACGCCCTATAACTCATTCTTTGCCACAACGGTTTTTTTATAAAAAAAATTAAGTTAAATTTTGGAAAATACCAAAATTCATCATTATAGGTCAAAAAAAAAAAAAAAAATTTGTGTAGACTTAAAACGATTTAATTTTGAAGTGTACTGTTGTATGATTCTATCAAATTCAAGATTACTTGCTTTATAACAATTACTTTCTATTTTAATAGCTCTTAAAGTTTTTGTAAAAGAAAAATAAACTTAAAACTCAACTTTAAATGGCTATTAAAAAAAAAAACTAAAAGCGATTGGGATCTTCAAATACTTTTAAAAAGTTCTCTAGTCTGTCCCCTTTCCAAAGGTATGCCATATGCCCAAAAAAAAACGTTTAATACCTTTTCATTTTTAACCAAATGTGTAATCGATACACTAGGCTGATATTCGACATTACAGTTAGAACATTAGTTTTAGCATAAATAACATGCCTCAAGTATGTAGACAGATACTGTTACGTCACTAGTGCGTAGTGCCCTATCTCTTTTTTAAACAGGGTACCAACTTTTTAAGAATTTGAAACTAAAAAAAAAACATTAATTCAGAAATCACAAATCGTGTTCGAGTTGTCCGCCACTGGTGCGAATATACGCGAGGCATCTTCGGCTTATCTCGACTGTAGTAATTCTGCGTAAACGTATTTCTGCTTTGATTGTCACGAAAGCCGCATCAATGCGTTGGACTAAATCATCCCTACTACTAAGGCATACCTTTGGAAAGGGGACAACTAGAGAACTTTTTAAAAGTATTCGAAGATCCCGATCGCTTTTTTTTTTTTTTTAATAGCCATTTAAAGTTGAGTTTTAAGTTTATTTTTCTTTCACAAAAACTTTAAGAGCTATTAAAAAAGAAAGTAATTGTTATAAAGCAAGTAATCTTGAATTTGATAGAATCATACAACAGTAAACTTCAAAATTAAATCGAAATTTTAAGTCTAAACAAATTTTAAATTTTTTTCTTTGACCTATAATGTTGAATTTTGGAATTTTCCAAAATTAATCTTATTTTTTTTTTATAAAAAAACCGGTCTGGCAAGGAATGAGTTATTGGGCGTGAAGAGATAGCAAATGACCTCTCCTTTCGGCCTATTCGATTTGGCAAACGATGCACCAAACACCCTGTATATCAAATATTTTTAAAGTGAAACTTTTATTACATCGTCTCAAACTTTTTCGTCTGTGTGTTGCATGTCGCGTGACGCTGACGGTCGGCCGCGGAGTAGGGATAAAGTGAAAGGCGCCTTTCACTATATCCCTACTCCGCGCTATAGTGTGAAAAACAGTTTCACTTTTACCGTGGTTTCATAAAACCACACAATCCTTTTTATAGTTAAGTTTTTTGTTTAGTAAGGAATGTCCCTTACCGCATCCTGTATTTACATCAAACTATTACGAAGCATGTTAACTTAAAACCTTTTCACTTCAGTAGCTCAAACATGTAGGTTTTGCTGCCTGAAATCAGTGAGCAAAATCGCATTTTGCTCACTGAGTGAGACAAAGTAACTTTTTAATTATTTTTTTCAGAAAGCCCCGAATTTCTTATTCAGCCTTGGGTTAATCATACAATTCGAAACATTCACACTCTATCTCTTTCCCGCCCATTAGAAAGAGAGAGAGACAAAGACCAGCCCTTTTGAAGTTCCGATTTTGAATTCGACCTCAAAGACGAACACGTTCGGAATTTCGTACTAACTAAAGAAATTTTGCAAAAAGATAAATGTCTTTTAATGTAATTTATTGAATTTTTAACTTATTGTTGTATTTAAACGAAAATAAGTATTTACTGCAAATAAAACTGATATTTAACCTGTAAATATTTATTTCTAGTTTCAATAATGTTACTTAAAATATTTTAAATAATAAAATATCATGGTTGCTATTTCCGAACACGCCTTAATTTAAATAAAAGAGCGGGATTAAAATTTCGTGGCTGGCGTAAAGAGTTGAATATGTTAAAAATATTAAAATAATCGTAAAATATTAGTGAAACTAGCGACGAGAACAGTATTTTAACACCGGAAGAGTTAAAACAACAAGTTATTAATGCAGAATTAAGTTACCTTAGAAGTCTCGCAAGAAATATCTGAAAGCATACCATGTCTTCAACGATTGGAGACTTACAAAGGGCGCAAGCAGTTTTTCGGAGACGGTGTAGCTATCTTATGTTTTAGATTTATCACAGACGAGGCGATTATCCATCTACAATGTTAATTATTTTGATTCACAATAAATAGTTATCTCAATCTATTCCTGTTTATTATTCAATCTCCTAAAGTGTTCTCGCTGCTGAAGTGAAAAGTTATGTGTGTTACACGTGAGCAAAGTTTTTTGCATCTCGTGCCTTTGAATCCCTCGCCACACTCAGGATTCAACTTTAGATACACTCGCTACGCTCGTGATTCAATCGTTGAATCCCTCGCTTGCTCTGGATTCAAAATCAGCACTCGCAGCAAAAAACGACTTTGCTCTCTTGTTGCACAAATAACTATTTCACTTCAGTAGCTCAAACATGTAGGTTTTGCTTCCTGATTTCAGGCAGCAAAACCTACATGTTTTAAATGCGATTTTGTTCACTGAGTGAGACAAAGTAACTTTTTAAATTATTTTTTTTAGAAAGCCCCGAATATCTTATTCAGCCTTGGGTTAATCGTACAATTCGAAACATTCACACTCTATCTCTTTCCCGCCCATTAGAAAGAGAGAGGGACAAAGACCAGCCCTTTCGAAGTTCCGTTTTTGAATTTGAACACGTTCGGAATTTCGTACTAACTAAAGAGATTTTGCAAAAATGTCTTTTAATGTAATTTATTGAATTTTTAACTTATTGTTGTATTTAAACGAAAATAAGTATTTATTGCAAATAAAAGTGATATTTAACCTGTAAATATTTATTTCTAGTTTCAATAATTTTACGTAATATATTTTGAATAATAGAATATCATGGGTGCTATTTCCGAACAAGCCTTAATTTAAATAAAAGAGCGGGAATAAAATTTCGTGGCTGGCGTAAAGAGTTGAATAAGTTAAAAATATTAAAATAATTATAAATATGAGTGAAACTAGCGACGAGAACAGTATTGTAACACCGGAAGAGTTAAAACAACAAGACAGTTATTAATGCAGAATTATGTTTCCTACCTGAGAAGACTCGCAAGAAATATCTGAAAGCATACCATGTCTTCAACGAGACTTACAAAGGGCGCAAGCAGTTTTTCGGAGACGGTGTTGCTATCTTATTTTTTAGATTTATCACAGACGAGGTGATCATCTTTAATGTTAATTATTTTGATTCACAATAAATAGTTATTTCAATCAATTCCTGTTTATTATTTTATCTCCTAAAGTGTTCTCGCTGCTGAAGTGAAAAGTAATGTGTGTTACACGAGAGCAAAGTTTTTTGCATCTCGTGCCTTTGAATCCCTCGCCACGCTCAGGATTCAAAATCAGCACTCGCAGCAAAAAACGGCTTTGCTCTCTTGTTGCACAAATAACTATTAATTAAATACAAGGTGTTGTTTTGCATCCTCGTCAAATTCAAAGAGGTAACAATGCTAATGATTCTCGACCCAAATCAATAATAAAATGGGTAGGTAGTGTATTTTTTTCATATTTACGGAAATCGGTAAGTCTGAACTACCCGTGTTTTAAACGCGGTCCGTCTGATCCTCGCCTAATAACCTCGCATACAAACATACAACAAATCTCAAACGTTTATTTGATAATTTCTTATTCCCTAAACCACGTTAAAGGGGTTATTCTGAAATACTATTATAACAAAATTAAACAACAAAAAGCAGTGTTTTTTTTTAACAATTAATGATGATTGATGAGGTACCGTAATTTATATTGATTATTTATATCTTTTGTGACAACATCCTGAATGTTGACGAGGATGCAAAGCAACACCTTGTATAATTTATTTAATTCGACCACTGGTAATAAACTGTAATTGGTCTAACTACCTAAGTTGATTAAGTAAACTAAATGAATTTCGTTAGGCTTTTACGCGGTTCCACTCGATGCAGACGTTTATTGAGTGAGAATTTATTTGTTTGAAGGATTCATTGCTGGAAACGACTTCAAAATGAAAGTCAGCCCCATGAACATGAACAAATATTTCAAGACAAACGTGAAACCCCGTCATTACAAAAACATCATCGAAGCATTAAATGTGTCGAATATCATAAGGAAGCTAAGCGGAATATCAATATTTGTTTTAAAAGTCAGCCGGGACAACCGCATCACCAGGAAGTTTAGTGTATTTGGATTGACTTGTTTTCTGCTTTGGTACGCTTTTTATCTCTATTGCACATACATAGCTCACTTTGAAGACCAGACTGTGCTGCGTATTTTATACAATACAAAAGTGCAACGATATGGCGATGACTACGAAAGGATATCTTCGACAGTGTACGTTATCATCGCCTTGTGGAAGATACCATTTAGTCTAAACACTAACAACGACTTTATGGAGATCATCGTAAGCGTGGATAAGACTTTAGAGGACCTCGGCGAAAATGTAGACTATTCTAAAGATGCACATCTGGCACTCAAAATGTCGATAAGTCAGCTAGTAGTATACTTATTTCGGATGCTAAGCATTTGGACGTCGCTTACCCGTTTAAATGTGACTATACCAGCAGAGAGACTGTATCAAGTCATTTACTCCGATGGTATCGCGTTCATTTTAACAGCTCATTATTGGTTCTACCTCAAAGTCGTCAGAGGCAGATATGAGCTCATAAATAAAGTGCTTGAGGAGATTAAAAGTCAAAAATCTTGGGAATATAAGTTGTTTTCTCGAGGAAACATGCTGGGCAACGTGCAAAAGCCAGTTGGTCTTCAAGACAAGTATGTAATCGAGAAAATAAAGGCGTGTGCGAAGATGTACGGTATGCTGTATAAGGTTTGTGACGCTAACAATAGAATGTTCGGGGTCATATTGATGCTGACCATATTTGTGAGCTATAGTCACATTACCATCTACATGTTTTACTTTATGGAGGCGACAGCAGCTGGCTTGTTCCACGATGTGGAGAAGTACATTGTATTTCTCATTTATGTTGGATGGCAAATCGCCTATGGAGCCGTCATCATATTTTTGATAGTTTTTGTTTCTGAACGCGCCGTGTACGCGGTAAGTTCAAACTTAATCGAATCTAAAATACATATGAATTTAGTGTAAGATTTTAAAATAAAATTACTTACATATTGCAGGCCCAAAATACATCGTTTATCTTACATGAAATCATGAACAGCGATTTTAGTCCAGCAGTTAATACAGAGGTAAATTTTACAGATCTTATTTTAGCACTCGGCCACCTGGAGGGCAAGGACTTTCGCGCGGCTGCGCCAAATAGGCCAGCAAATCACAATTTGTGAAGTGAAAATTTCTTTAGGCAGCGTTGAGCGATTTTTGGTAGGGGAAAAATCTTTGGGTTCGTGTCACCGATATGCTCGTGACATATTGCACCAGACTAGCGACACGTTTAAAAACAAAAAAAGTGATTCCATTGTTTTGAGTTTTCACTTCTGCCGGCAGTCCTTATGACTGCCTCTTTTTTATTTGTGTTTAGATTTTAGTTTTTTTGTTAACTTTGTGCGCACTTATTGAGAAATTCGTGATGCAAAACCCAGAAACACTACCCACCCGCCGGAATTCGATTTCTTAGTGGGGCAGTGTAATGGGTCCTTGGACGTACCTATTACATTGCCACACTTAGGGTCCCCACTAGGTCGCAATCAGCAGTGAAGATTACGACCACGAGACCACAGGTCTTCTTATCTTTTATTCATCGATGAATCTACATTGCTTTTCTTTTTCAGGCGATGCAGCTTTCGATGCAAACTCTTCATCAGAAGCCAATATTTACAGCGCATGGACTCTGCGAACTCAACTATCCTCTATTGCACCAGGTAAGCCTCTCTTCCAGGGGTTTATTTTGGCTATAGGATCACACAACACAACTGCACAACATACATAGGTACTAACAAGCTCGAGCTAATACTCCTACCATTTATCTATAACCGATTCTCTACATGATATAGACATCTTTCATACATTTTGACCGTGTAGAACTGAGGATTCCGCGTAACACTCGTCAGTTTCTTTAATTTGACAGTTTCGTTGATTTATTAGTTTCGCTGATTGGTTAGTTTTGTGAATTCGACCAATCTGTCGACCAAAGTCACGCGACTTGAACTGCGTGTATAAACCTTTGAATGAAACTGCTGATTTTAAAAGGGTCTTGAATTGTGCACTGAATTCATGGTTACACTTACAGATTGCACGTCCATGTCTCTTTCACCGTGTACCTATATCTTGTTAAGCCTACACAACAACATGTCACCTGAACGCTTACGAAACTTGCCGACATCCCCGGCGGCTTTGGTTTGGCTTTGCTTGCTTTTGGTTTGATATTTGACCATCCCTTGGGTGGACATTACGGGAAGATGGGTCTGAGTACACTAAGAAAAGTATATAGGAAGTTACAACTTTAAAGTAGTTTTTTTTTGTTTCAGCTGTTACGTTCAGTGTCAACTTACCTGATCATACTTCTGCAGTTTGTCACCGATGCGGAGCATTCTGAACCCATCGACTATTTAAATAATGTTTAGATGCATATGTGTTGCTTTTCACGGGTTAGAATCTTTTGTTGGAATAAGCCCGGTCTCGTAGAGATATTTTTACGGATACTTTTTTAAATTTATACATCTATAAACTGACGCCTTTTTCTCATGGAGGTAGACAGAAACTAGGGAAACAAGGGGTAAGAAGAACAAAGTGCAAACAGTAAAGTTTTTCATTCCCAATGGAAAAGGGAGGATCTTCAGACCAGACGGTTGTTGTGTCTAGTGGGCTTTTGCCCAATAGTGGTTGTCGGGTTATTCAAAGTATTAAGTTGGGGATAACTCTGCGATTTAGGTTTTTGATGATAGTTCTTCATTTGTGTCATAGATGGCGCTGTAGTACTTTTTGTCCTGTTTCTGTATTCCTATTGAAGTGAAACTTCTTATGCGACTTCCAACAAGTTTAACGCTACCATGGAGGGGGAATATTTTCTAAAACTCACTAAGAGATGGTAGTATTACAAGATTTGTGACTACGTAGTTCTACTAGGTACGCAAGATGGCGTGCAAACAGTCATGCATTCGACTCTTCGGTGTGACCAGCCTTCGCTCAATTTCCATGAGTAGAATAACGTCGATAAACTTATGTAATAATTCTTTAATAAAAATAATACAAAAGAAAACAAAATATTATTAAGAAGCTCAATAAAATAACGAGAGTGAATGCGTGGCACTCGAACGCATGCGTGTAGTATTACGAAGTTTCACTTCTTTCGCGCGGAGGGACTCCACGCACTATTTTTTTGTAGTGCCGCTACACACTCCCTTTGCTTCGCCCACGTTCATTCAAATCTGGTCATACCTGCATGCCAGTTGCGTGGCATGAGTTTATGTGTATTTTAATTAAAGTACCGATAAATTTTGGTAATTTTTGTGTGTAATGTAGTATTCCTTGTTTCAGTTGTTACAATCGGTGTATACGTCCCAGATTATACTTCTGCAGTTCGTGGATGGCGCGAAGCAGATTGAACTCACGAATGCTTATTTAAATGCATTGTCAACTACGACAGCTGACTAAGATTTTATAAAACTACATTTTTTCGATGTATTTATAATGTTCAACTTGCGCAAGTTTGAAATTTGAAACCCTGCGAGTGAAAATCTTTGTTTTTCCCTTTAGGTGTATGTAGAGATAAATGCACTTGATCACGTTAATGGACAACCACAAATTGTTTGATCCACCACGACTGCGTTAATGTAGTTTTTAAAGATTAATAATAGCAATTTATGCAACTGTTACGTTATGGACGCCATGGACGGTTTTTTAATACGAGTGCCATTTTTCGGTACAAGCGTAGCGCGTACCGAAATAGGTGGGCACGAGTTATTAAAATACCAATAACGTACAGTTGCATACAAGATTTTATCTACGAAGGAAGGAATGAAACACAGATATTGACAAAAAAGTATTTTTAATAGAAACTTAACTACACACTGACTATTGTCTTCATAACATTTCTCATACCTATACATGTCTTGATTTCTGGTAGTAAATTATTTGAAGCCCCAACTGCTCTATTTGTTATATCTGGTGGAGTATTTTCCATATCACTTGATGTTGAAGACATTTTTAATAAAATTTGGAATAAAATTTCACTCAGATTTTTTTTCCCGCGTCCTCTTCTTTTTTATTTAGTCTTTAATAAGTATAAGGCAAAGATCTTGTAGCCGCAACAGCCAAATAGTATACGATACTTTTGTTCTAAACTTGTTCCATTTTTAAAAACATCATTTACATTGTCTCGATTTCGAAGTAATATTATAGGTACGAGGCTGTATGTTCAGAATGTCTTTGCTTGTGTTTTAGAATAATTTATGACGATTCGCATAATGTAACTTGTGTCGTTATGGGTATCATAATGAAACCGCTGTCAATTTCGTAATTCGAATATAACGAAACCGAAGTAGATAAATATTTTTATGTGCAATCCTGTGCTTTGTATTGTTGAGTAGTGTACGTTACCCCAGCAAAAAAGTATCTCCTAGAGTTATATGAGTAGAACGTATAGTTGGTGCCTTATCTGCTGTAAATGTGCCCCCACATAAAAAATGTGTGCTACATATTTTGGTTTTTTGTTTATATTTACTTAATGCGAAACATTCCAAGCTCAATATTTTTACCATATATTTTTAACTAAAGGCACACGATTTTGGTTTACACCTACACATCTGGGATTGAGCCAGTTCCTTGTATTTTGGCGTCAAAGTTATGACACCATCGTTTTGATGTTTTTTCGGATTTTCATAAAACCGCGATAACTTGAAAACTATAAATATTTTCTTAAATCTAATTGGGGCACATAGGGGCACACATTCAGAGCTACTCGTGTATGTTTATTCTACAGGGGCACATACAATGGTTTTAAAGATATACGATTCATCAAAACGTTACTCCAGCAGGAAATGCAATATCTCGAAAATCTGAAGGGGCACAGATTTTATTTTTGGGGGCACATTTTGGCACACATATAAGCTCTCTGGCCATGCACAATTTTTCTCTCTCCGATCATTCGTTTAGAATTTTCCTGCTAGAAAAACGTTACCCCAGCAAGAATAACCCAAGCAATGAAAACGACAGGGGGCACACATTTTTTATGTGGGGGCACATTTACAGCAGATAAGGCACCAACTATACGTTCTACTCATATAACTCTAGGAGATACTTTCTTGCTGGGGTAACGTACACTGTTGATTATCACTGTAAATGTTGACGTTCAGGAGAAATAATGATTAAATAGACGTTGGATTTATTATGAATACCAATATTTTGTTTTATTTCCTTTCCAATTTCATAACACTTAATGGTATTAGGTGTAGGCGTAGATCATAGTGGTTATTATGATTAATGAACTGTTATCAAAATTGGACATGTATTAATTGTTTACCAAAGTGTACGGTAAGTGTAGGGTGGTTGAGTAGGTATGTATGATAATTTGTATTTTATGCTCCTTTAACGTATAATGTTTTTTTTTCTAAATCTGCTTTTAATAATTAATAAAAATAAACTAAACTAGGGTAAAGAAAATAATTTCAGTTAAAAATAGCATTGCCTTTCCCTTCCTATGGACACCGTTTTTAGCTAAAGATAAATGTTCTGTAGTGAATCATATGAAAGAAAAACCGGCCATTATTTATAAAAACGAGCAAAAAAAACACTTAAATATTTATTTAATTCTATTTTTAGTGTTTGTTGTTATCAACAACAACAGAAAAACATAATCTGTAGAAAATTCAACTGGCTAACTATCACGGTTCATGAGATCCAGCCTGGTGACAGACGGATGGACGGACGGACGGACAGCGAAGTCTCTGTAATAGGGCCCCGTTTGACTCTTTGGGGACGGAACTCTAAAAAGGAGTAAATAATATCGTGACGGTTGATAGAGGAGAATGGAAGAACAAAGCGTGTTGCATCGACTGGGACTAACATGGGACAAGAGCAAGAAGATGGTGATTGAACGAAGTATTAAGAGAAAAGGGATGTAATGTATGTAAATGTGAACAAGACGAAGGTTTTTTTTTCATAAAACTTTGTCCCACACTAGGAATTCCTCCGATATCGTGGCTGCGTTTACAAACATTTACACTCACATACACAAACAGCCAGACCCGGAACAACTTTCTGTAGGCCTTACAAATATTTGTTCCGTGCGAGGAACCCGCGACACGCAGCGCAGCGGTCAATCGTTTAGCCACTACGCCAACCGTGCCGTCAAAAAGCAAGTTTTAAAGATAAGAGGATGTAACAGCATGTGACAATAAATAATAATTAATGGTGCTACATACGGTTGATAAATTACCAACCAGTCGATGTTAACACTATCGTATGGAAGTGGCTTGAAAGTAACATTTATGCTGCGGAAATGCGTTCCTTGCGAGGCATGTGGATTATAAATTGATGAATGAGGTTATATGCGAGAACGCTGTGGTTTAAAAGCAGGTGTAGTGACAAAAAAGAAAGGAGTATACAAGTTGTTCTTTTGCATCCTCGTCAAATTCAAGGAGGTAACTATGCTAATGATTCTGGGCCCGAATCAATAATAAAATGGGTAGGTAATTTTTTTATTTATTTTTTATTTACGACAATCGGTAAGTGTGAACAACCCGTGTTTTAAATGCGGCCCGTCTGATACTCGCCCTATAACCACGCTTTCATATCAAACAATCTCAAACGATTATTCGATAATTTCTTATTCCCTAAACCACGTTATGGGGGTTATTCTGAAATACTGACAAACTTAAACAACCAAATAAAATCAGTGTTTATTAACAATTAACTAGCTACCATAATTTTAATTGATTATTTATTTATTTTGTGACATCCTCTTGAATTTCGACGAGGATGCAAAACAACACCTTGTATTTAGATGTTTCGGCCATGTGGAGATGATGAAAGGAAACAAAAGGTATTTACAAGGTAAATGTGAGTTACAACGCGGAGATGGGACGCCCTAGTTAAGGGCATTCACTGACCTTATTGGTGTGGTTCTTCAGAAAGGTCGACAGGTGCTTAGTATTCGCAACTGGCGTGCGTGGATGAGGCGAAAGGTGTTTGTAAGGATTGTTGCAGGTGGCGTCCTGTGTTTTCAGCTTACGCCAATGGCATGGGTAAAAGGCGAGGGTTTGCATGTCATCGTCATCATTTCAGCCGAAAGACGTCCACAGCTGGACATAGGCCTCCCCCAAGTATCGCCACATTGACCGGTCCCGTACGACTCGCATCCAGCAGATCCCCGCAACCTTCACCAGGTCATCGGTCCACCTAGTTGCCTTCCAACGCATCGTCTTCCGGTTCGCGGTCGCCATTCCAGAACTTTTCGGTTTGTGTATGTAAAATGTTCCAGACGTTCCAGTAGACTTCTCAAAATCTTCTACTTCTAACTTCGTTTGGAGCAGTGTTTGAAAGCGATCTATATTATATTTAATAGGTAAATTAAATTAAATTATTTACCAGAATATAGGTACACAATGACGTGGCAAAATGATTCTTATAGAACTCACTACATTCGACTTATCAGTCGTGCAAATTATGTCGAGGAATACATGCTTAATAAAGTCATAAAATACTTACATAAATGTCACCATACACATCATAATCATAATTTACATTCCTAATATATTAATTATTATACATTTATTATTTGCTGATATAATATTACATTAAATTAGAAAATATATGATCGGATCGTCATAGTCAAGACGGTCAATAAATTTGTTGGAATCATAAACAATGTCAATAATTGAGGTACTCGCACATTTAAAATAGTAATGTAAAATATGTCGACTTAAAATTTAAATAGTCATCAATTGAATAAAAAACATCTGTCACAAAGCCAATTTATATAAAGTTCTATTAAATTCAAAGTTATTCAGATTTCCAAGGTGTGGCAGTTTTTTTTATTCCGAGGCACTACTAAAGGTTATTGCACTATTTTCCTTTTTAAGTGGAGCCTTTTCATCCCGCTCAAAAAATAAAAGGTAGTTTCTGACGACTTTACACATTCAAAATGTATATGTATGGAAATGTAAGTAAACGTTTAGCGTTTAACGATAAGACAATCCATTATGTCATTCTATGTGAAATGTTTTATTTTATAAATGTTATTTGTACGATGTAGGTACTTATGTTCATAAAAAGAATATTCGATTCTATTAACTTATAAACTAATCCGATTACTTTTTAAAATGAAACTACAACATAAGTAATCATATTTTGATATAGGATCGTTACAACAAAAATAGGGCGGTACAGGGTGCGGCGTGGGAACTCACTTATTTATAAAAAAAAAAAAAACTTCTGCCACTTTTTTGTCTTTATGATTGTATTAGGATATCTTTTATTTTTAAATGTATGTTGTGTGCACTTGTGTCATGTGACAATAATAACATCATGTATTTTTTATTCCTTTATTCTGTAAGTATTCAAATCCGCATAAAAAATAATCACAGGGTGCTAAATCTGACTCACATTGGTGATTTTGAGTTGCCAGCACCGCCTGCAAATTGGAAGGGGTCCGAGAGCGCCGATGCCTGCCAGGGCTGCGGGACTGTTCGAAAGAGATACCGTAGCCCTGGAAAAGGGCTAAGAAGGAACATTCGTATGGGTTTTATTCAGTACAAGTCTGACACTCCCTTCCGGTCCACCCAGAGCGGAATGACCCCTTCATTCGATGATTTCCCATCAAAAAACCCTGATATTGTATGTTAAGCGGGTCTCTCTAGGGTCTAACGTGGTCTCTCCAAGTCAGTCGTCGGTCGAGGTGGACTGCTAGACAATCATCTAGCATAAGGCATCATCATCATCATCATTTCAGCCGAAAGACGTCCACTGCTGGACATTGGCCTCCCCCAAGTGACGCCACATTGACTGGTCCCATGCGCCTCGCATCCAGCGGATCCCCACAACCTTCACCAGGTCATCGGTCCACCTAGTGGGAGGCCTTCCAACGCTTCGTCTTCCGGTTCGCGATCGCCATTCCAGAACTTTTCGGCCCCATCGCCCATCCGTTCTGCGAGCAATGTGCCCTGCCCACTGCCACTTAAGTTTGGCAATTCTTCGGGCTACGTCGGTAACATCGTCGCATAAGGCATATATTTTAAAAATGATTCTACCCCCAAATGTCAAAAGAAGAGAAAATATGGTCGTCATGCTCGACGTTGTAGACTTATGTCGGCTGAAGAATAGAAACATTTATTTTCTACATTCTTAATATCGCCATGCTTAGGACGATAGAAATATCTGTCATATTGTCGATTCTTCCGTTAACATAGCCCGTTTCTACGGCATGCTAGACCATGCTAGACGGTCATGCTAGACCGGCTGCTAAGCCTATTTGCAATATTCTTAAAGCGGCAGCAGGATCCTGACTAGAGCTAAATTATATTAATGTGTCATCTGCCAAAGTAGCCACTAGTACCCCTGGGCTCTGTGGTATGTCTTCAGTGAAAATGGTATACAGTACTGGACCCAGAACAGAGCCCTGAGGTACACCGGCAACGATATTTTGTAGGCTAACCCTTTGTGCCATACCCTATCAATGGCTTGCTGAACGTCTAAATAAGCTGCCGAACAAGTACTTCTTCTCCAGGGAAGTCCTAATGACTTAGGACACACTCTAAGGATTTGCTTTATTGTTTTCGTTGGAAACCAAATTGATGGTCCAGGATTATTTACGTCCCAATAATCGCATTCAGAAGCCTCTTCAGTAGAAACTTTTTAAATACTTTCGGGATAATTGCCAGCAAGCTTATCGGCCTATTAAGAGGTGACTGCACTCGTCGGCTTACTGGGTTTGGGTACCATTATTATTTGGTACCCAAACTCAGATGACACCGTTAAACAAGCAAGCAAGGAAGACTATGGTATTTACGTGAGAGTGGTTTCGTTCGTTTTTTCAAAGCGAGTAGTTTTTAGAGCTAGTATTTGATAACTACCCTTTACGGGCAGCCGAAGATGCAATTGCGACGTCAGCAAGCGTTTGTTTTAGCTCACGAGTCTCTTTGTTCAGAAAATAAAAAAGATATATCTATTACTTTTGGTTTTAGGTTTTTCTTTGTTAAATAAGGAAATTCCCGTACCGATCCTGTATTTACATCAAAGTATTATGATAGCATGTAAACTTTAAACCTTTAATTAAATATAATTTACTTAGTTCGACCAGTGGTAGTATAAACTGTAATTGGTCTAACTACCTAAGTTGATTAAACTAAATGAATTTCGTTAGGCTTTTACGCGGTTCCACTCAAGCCAGACGTTTATTGGGTGAGAATTCATTTGTTTGAAGGATTCATTGTCCGAAAATGAAAGTCAGCCCCATAAACATGAACAAATATTTCAAGACGAACGTGAAACTCCGTCGATACAAAAACATCATCGAAGCATTAGCTCTGTCGAATATCATAAGGAAGCTAAGCGGAATCTCAATATTTGTCTTAAAAGTCAGCCAGGACAACCGCATCACCAGGAAGTTTAGTGTGTTTGGATTGACTTGTTTTCTGCTTTGGTACGCTTTTTATCTTTATTGCACATACATAGCTCACGTTGAAGACCAGACTGTGCTGCGTATTTTATACAATACAAAAGTGCAACGATATGGTGATGACTACGAAAGGATATCTTCAGCAGTGTACGTTATCTTCTCCTTGTGGAAGATACCATTCAGTTTAAATACCAAAAACTACTTTATGGAGATCATAGTAAGCGTGGATAAGACTTTAGAGGACCTCGGCGAAAACGTAGATTATACTAAAGACGCACATCTGGCCCTCAATATGTCGATTTGTCAGCTAGTAGTATACTTATTTCGGGTGGTAACCGTTTGGACGTCGCTTACCCGTTTAAATGTGACTATACCAGCAGAGAGACTGTATCAAGTTATATTCACTGAAGCTATCGCGTTCATTTTAACAGCTCATTATTGCTTCTTCCTCAAAGTCGTGAGAGGCAGATATGAGCACATAAATAAAGTGCTTGAGGACATTAAAAGTCAAAAATCTTGGGAATATAAGTTGTTTTCTCGAGGGAACATGCTGGGCAACGTGCAAAAGCCAGTTGGTCTTCAAGACAAGTATGTAATCGAGAAAATAAAGGCGTGTGCGAAGATGTACGGTATGCTGTATAAGGTTTGTGACGCTAACAACAGAATGTTCGGGGTCGTATTGATGCTGACCATATTTGTGAGCTATAGTCACATTACCATCTACATGTTTTACTTTATGGAGGCGACAGCAGCTGGCTTGTTCCACGATGTGGAGAAGTACATTGTATTTCTCATTTATGTTGGATGGCAAATCGCCTATGGAGCCGTCATCATATTTTTGATAGTTTTTGTTTCTGAACGCGCCGTGTACGCGGTAAGTTCAAACTTAATCTAATCTAAAATACATGTGTAAGTAAGTTTAGTGTAAGATTTTAAAATAAAATTACTTACATATTGCAGGCCCAAAATACATCGTTTATCTTACATGAAATCATGAACAGCGATTTTAGTCCAGCAGTTAATGCAGAGGTAAATTTTACAGATCTTATTTTAGCACTCGGCCACCTGGAGGGCAAGGACTTTCGCGCGGCTGCGCCAAATAGGCCAGAAAATCACAATTTGTGAAGTGAAAACTTCTTTAGGCAGCGTTGAGCGTTTTTTGGTAGGGGAAAAATCTTTGGGTTCGTGTCACCGATATGCTCGTGACATATTGCACCAGACTAGCGACACGTTTAAAAACAAAAAAAGTGATTCCATTGTTTTGAGTTTTCACTTCTGCCGGCAGTCCTTATGACTGCCTCTTTTTTATTTGTGTTTAGATTTTAGTTTTTTTGTTAACTTTGTGCGCACTTATTGAGAAATTCGTGATGCAAAACCCAGAAACACTACCCACCCGCCGGAATTCGATTTCTTAGTGGGGCAGTGTAATGGGTCCTTGGACGTACCTATTACATTGGCCCACTTAGGTCCAAGGTCGCAATCAGCAGTGAAGATTGCGACCACGAGACCTCAGGTCTTCTTATCTTTTTATTCATCGATTAACTACATTGCTTTTCTTTTTCAGGCGATGCAGCTTTCGATGCAAACTCTTCATCAGAAGCCAATATTTACAGCGCATGGACTCTGCGAACTCAACTATCCTCTATTGCACCAGGTAAGCCTCTCTTCCAGGGGTTTATTTTGGCTATAGGATCACACAACACAACTGCACAACATACATAGGTACTAACAAGCTCGAGCTAATACTCCTACCATTTATCTATAACCGATTCTCTACATGATATAGACATCTTTCATACATTTTGACCGTGTAGAACTGAGGATTCCGCGTAACACTCGTCAGTTTCTTTAATTTGACAGTTTCGTTGATTTATCAGTTTCGCTGATTGGTTAGTTTTGTGAATTCGACCAATCTGTCGACCAAAGTCACGCGACTTGAACTGCGTGTATAAACCTTTGAATGAAACTGCTGATTTTAAAAGGGTCTTGAATATTATTGTGCACTGAATTCATGGTTACACTTACAGATTGCACGACCATGACTCTTTCACCGTGTACCTATATCTTGTTAAGCCTACACAACAACATGTCACCTGAACGCTTACGAAACTTGCCGACATCCCCGGCGGCTTTGGTTTGGCTTTGCTTGCTTTTGGTTTGATATTTGACCATCCCTTGGGTGGACATTACGGGAAGATGGGTCTGAGTACACTAAGAAAAGTATATAGGAAGTTACAACTTTAAAGTAGTTTTTTTTTGTTTCAGCTGTTACGTTCAGTGTCAACTTACCTGATCATACTTCTGCAGTTTGTCACCGATGCGAAGCATTCTGAACCCATCGACTATTTAAATAATGTTTAGATGCATATGTGTTGCTTTTCACGGGTTAGAATCTTTTGTTGGAATTAGCCCGGTCTCGTAGAGATATTTTTACGGATACTTTTTTAAATTTATACATCTATAAACTGACGCCTTTTTCTCATGTGGGTAGACAGAAACTAGGGAAACAAGGGGTAAGAAGAACAAAGTGCAAACAGTAAAGTTTTTCATTCCCAATGGAAAAGGGAGGATCTTCAGACCAGACGGTTGTTGTGTCTAGTGGGCTTTTGCCCAATAGTGGTTGTCGGGTTATTCAAAGTATTAAGTTGGGGATAACTCTGCGATTTAGGTTTTTGATGATAGTTCTTCATTTGTGTCATAGATGGCGCTGTAGTACTTTTTGTCCTATGTTTCTGTATTCCTTTTGAAGTGAAACTTCTTATGCGACTTCCAACAAGTTTAACGCTACCATGGAGGGGGAATATTTTCTAAAACTCACTATGAGATGGCAGTATTACAAGATTTGTGACTACGTAGTTCTACTAGGTACGCAAGATGGCGTGCAAACAGTCATGCATTCGACTCTTCGGTGTGACCAGCCTTCGCTCAATTTCCATGAGTAGAATAACGTCGATAAACTTATGTAATAATTCTTTAATAAAAATAATACAACAAAATATTATTAAGAAGCTCAATAAAATAACGAGAGTGAATGCGTGGCACTCGAACGCATGCGTGTAGTATTACGAAGTTTCACTTCTTTCGCGAGGAGGGACTCCACGCACTATTTTTTTGTAGTGCCGCTACACACTTCCTTTGCTTCGCCCACGTTCATTCAAATCTGGTCATACCTGCATGCCAGTTGCGTGGCATGAGTTTATGTGTATGTATTTTAATTAAAGTACCGATAAATTTTGGTAATTTTTGTGTATAATGTAGTATTCCTTGTTTCAGTTGTTACAATCGGTGTATACGTCCCAGATTATACTTCTGCAGTTCGTGGATGGCGCGAAGCAGATTGAACTCACGAATGCTTATTTAAATGCATTGTCAACTACGACAGCTGACTAAGATTTTATAAAACTACATTTTTTCGATGTATTTATAATGTTCTACTTGCGCAAGTTTGAAATTTTATACTTGCGTTAGGTGAAAATCTTTGTTTTTCACTTAAGGTGTGTGTAGAGATAATGCTTGCACAACCACAAAGTGTTTGATCCACCACAACTGCGTAAATGTAGTTTTCAAGATTAATAAATGTTTGTATGTGCAATCCTGTCCTTTGTATTGTAGATTATCACTGAATGTTGACGTTCAGGAGAAATAAATGACTAAGACGTTGGACATACTACGAATACCAATATTTTGTTTTATTTACTTTCCAATTTCATAACACTTAATGGTATTAGGTGTGGGCGTGGATCATAGTGGTTATTATGATTAATGAACTGTTATCAAAATTGGGCATGTATTTAATTAATTATTTACCAAAGTGTACGGTAAGTGTAAAGGTGGATACAGACTTTGCGAGGCATGCGCCACGAACGGCGCACAACGAATGCCCCGGCCATACGTTCGCTCGCCCTCGCACGAGCGTTTCACATGCCTCGCCACGAATACAAAGGTACACCTTGCGAGGCATTTGCTGTGCGTTGTTCGCGGCGCATGCCTCGCAATGTCTGTATACGGCTTAGGGTGGTTTAGTATGTATGATAATTTTTATTTTATGCTCCTTTAATGTATAATGAGTAGTGTTTTTTTTTTCTAAAACTGCTTTTAATAATTAATAAACTAAACTAGGGTAAAGAAAATAATTTCAGTTAAAAAAAGCATTGCCTTTCCCTTCCTGTGGACACCGTTTTTAGCCAAAGATAAATGTTCTGTAGCGAATGATATGAAAGAAAAACCGGCCAAGTGCGATTCGGACTCGCGCACGAAGGTTTCCGTACCAATATTTATAAAAACCGCCATTATATGATCTGCAAATGAGACTCGTTTTTAGT
The DNA here is from genome assembly GCA_963082945.1 of Cerastis leucographa. Lineage (NCBI taxonomy): Eukaryota > Metazoa > Arthropoda > Insecta > Lepidoptera > Noctuidae > Cerastis > Cerastis leucographa. The sequence goes on along the minus strand of OY720385.1, from coordinate 15,369,400 downwards.
ACAACTGACGCCTAGCGCCATCTATCGACATTTCTATGGAGTTGTTCGAAATTTTCGAATCAAATACAATTGATCGACTATTACTCGTAAACTTGTAAAGCCCACTTAAGTGTGATAGTTTTCCTTTAAACTTCGTTATATATAGGTACTACTGCCGTGACATTTAAATTTCTAACTACAACCGTTTATTTGTTAGAGGGGGGGGGGGGACACTTGACTCTAACGAAAATTGGTACTTTAAAGCTTGATAAGTCACGAACGGTTTATTTAATCAAAAAACGGTCTTCCCAAACCCCTTATATTTAAAATACCTATTCAACGATATCCCACACTATGGGAAGGACGAAAAAAAAATTATCATCCCTACTTTACATGTAGGGGAGGTACCCCCTAATTTTATTTTCCAGCGTCATTAACGGGTATACTCATGCCAAATTACAACTTTCTAGTACCAACAGTTTTTGAGCTAAACCGCGGACAGACAGACAGACAGACCGAAACTATAAGGGTTCCTTGTTGACTACGGAACCCTAAAACGAGCAAAAATATCACTTTTTTGTATGAGAGCCCCCTTAAATTTTTATTTTATTCTGTTTTAAGTATTTGTTGTTATAGCATCAACAGAAATACATAATCTGTAGAAATTTCAACTGGCTAACTATCACGGTTCATGAGATTCAGCCTGGTGACAGACGGACGGACGGACAACGAAGTCTCAGTAATGATAGCGTGTAAATAATAGCGTGACGGTTGATAGTGGAGAATGGAAGAACAAAACGTGTTGCGTCGACTGGAAGTAACCTGGGACAAGAGCAGGAAGATAGTGAGTGAATGAAGTATTAAGAGAAAAGGGAGGCATATAAATGTGAACAAGACGAAGGTTTTTTTATTTTTTTAAGAAAACCTTGCTTTACACTAGGAATTCCTCCGATATCGTGGCTGCGTTTACAAACATTGAAACTCACATACACAAGCAGCCAGACACGGAACAACTATCTGTAGGCCTTACAAATATTTGTTCCGTGCGAGGATGGAACCCGCGACACGCAGCGCAGCGGTCAATCGTTTAGCCACTACGCCAACCGTGCCGTCAAAAAGCAAGTTTTAAAGATAAGAGGATGTAACAGCATGTGACAATAAATTAATGGTGCTATACATACGGTTGTTCCCAATCAGTCGATGTTAAAAAACGATCGGCTGGCTGTTCATGATGGTGTGCTGGTCCTTTCACTTACAGCTTGAAACTAAAATTAATGGTGGGAAAATGCGTTCCTTGCGAAGCATGTGGATTATAAATTGAGGAATGATGTTTTATGCGAGAAAGCTGTGGGTTAAAAGAAGGTGTTGTGACAAAAAAAAAGAGTATACAAGTTGTTCTTTTGCATCCTCACCAAATTCAAGGAGGTAACTTGCTAATGGAGGTAAATTTTGGTCCCGAATCAATAATAAAATGGCTAGTTTTTTTTAATCTTATTTACGACAATCGGTAAGTGTGAACAACCCGTGTTTTAAATGCGGCCCGTCTGATACTCGCCCTATAACCACGCTTTCATATATACAAACAATCTCAAACGATTATTCGATAATTTCTTATTCCCTAAACCACGTTATGGGGGTTATTCTGAAATACTGACAAACTTAAACAACCAAATAAAGTCAGCGTTTATTAACAATTAACTAGCTACCATAATTTTAATTGATTATTTATTTATTTTGTGACATCCTCTTGAATTTCGACGAGGATGCAAAACAACACCTTGTATTTAGATGGTTTGGCCATGTGGAGAGGATGAAAGGAAACAAAAGGTATTTAGAAGGTAAATGTGAGTTACAACGCCAGGATGGGACGCCCTAGTTAAGGGCATACACTGACCTTATTTGTGTGGTTCTTCAGAAAGGTCGACAGGTGCTTAGTGTTCGCAACTGGCGTGCGTGTATGACTTGATATATGGTCGTGGATGAGGCGAAAGGTGTTTGTAAGGATTGTTGCAGGTGGCGTCCTGTGGTTTCAGCTTACGCCAATGGCATGGGTAAAAGGCGAGGGTTTGCATGTCATCATCATCATTTCAGCCGAAAGACGTCCACAGCTGGACATAGGCCTCCCCCAAGAGTCGCCCTATTGACCGGTCCCGTGCGACTCGCATCCAGCAGATCCCCGCACACTTCACCAGGCCATCGGTCCACCTACGCATCGTCTTCCGGTTCGCGGTCGCCATTCCAGAACTTTTCGGTTTGTGTATGTAAAATGTTCCAGTAGACTTATCAAAATCTTCTACTTCTAACTTCGTTTGGAGCAGTGTTTGAAAGCGATCTATATTATATTTAATAGGTAAATTAAATTAAATTATTTACCAGAATATAGGTACACAATGACGTGGCAAAATGATTCTTATAGAACTCACTACATTCGACTTATCAGTCGTGCAAATTATGTCGCGGAATACATGCTTAATAAAGACATAAAATACTTACATAAATGTCACATACACATCATAATCTTAATTATACATTCGTAATATATTAATTATTATACATAAATGTATAATTATTTTATTGCAGATATATTATTACATTAAATTAGAAAATATATCAGATTATCGGATTATCATAGTCAAGACAGTCAATAAATTTGTTGGAATCATAAAGAATGTCAATAATTGAGGTACTCGCACATTTACAATAGTAATATAAATTATATCGACTTAAAATTTAAATAGTCATCAATAAACATTTTATTATATTTTACAAATTAATATTTGTAAAAGATAATAAAATGTTTTAATTTTTAATTTTTAAAACTAGATATTTAAAAAAAAAAAATATTAAAATATTAATATAAAAATATTTAAAACTATTTCGATACTCTTGCGCCATCACATCTTCCAAGCTCATCGTGCTGTACAGGCGCTGCCGCTGCGGCTGCGGAGAACCTCAAGCGGCGTAAATATAGTAACCTTTGTGGTAACTATATTTTTGAGCCGTTTGGGGTTGAAACTCTGGGGCCGTGGGGTCCGAGTGCTCACAGCCTTTTCAAGGAAATATCTAAACGCCTAGTTGACACTTCCCGTGACCCAAGGGCTGGGTTTTACTTTGGCCAGAGGCTAAGTATTGCCATACAACGTGGCAACGGCGCCAGTCTCTTGGGCACGTTACCAGTTGACAGCGTTGAGGAGGAGTTTTTTGACGCCCTTTTATAATTTGTTGTTATTTAAGTCATCAATTGAATAAAAAACATCTGTCACATAGCCAATTTATATAAAGTTATATTAAATTCTAAGTTATTCAGATTTCTTATGGTGTGGCAGTTTTTGAGACATTGCTTTAATCTATTCCGAGGAACTACTAAAGGTTATTGCACTATTTTCCTTTTAAGTGGAGCCTTTTCATCCCGCTCAAAAAATGAAAGGTAGTTTCTGACGACTTTACACATTCAAAATGTATATGAAAAAATGAATATGGAAATGTAAGTAAACGTTTTGCGTTTAACGATAAGACAATCCATTATGTCATTCTATGTGAAATGTTTTATTTTATAAATGTTATTTGTACGGTGTAGGTACTTATGTTCATAAAAAGAATATTCGATTCTAGTAACTTATAAACTAATTCGATTACTTTTTAAAATGAAACTACAACATAAGTAATCATATTTTGATATAGGATCGTTACAACAAAAATAGGGCGGTACAGGGTGCGGCGTGGGAACTCCCTTATTTATAAAAATAAAAAAAATAATTCTTTTGCCACTTTTTTATCTTTATGATTGTATTAGGATATCTTTTATTTTTAAATGTATGTTGTGTGCACTTGTGTCATGTGACAATAATAACACCATGTATTTTTATTCCTTTATTCTATAAGTATTCAAATCCGCATAAAAAATAATCACAGGGTGCTAAATCTGACTCACATTGGTGATCTTGAGTTGCCAGCACCGCCCGCAAATTGGAAGGGGTCCGAGAGCGCCGATGCCTGCCAGGGCTGCGGGATTGTTCGAAAGAGATACCGTGGCCCTGGAAAAGGGCTAAGAAGGAACATTCGTATGGGTTTTATTCAGTACAAGTCTGACTCTCCCTTCCGGTCCACCCAGAGCGGAATGACCCCTTCATTCGATGATTTCCCATTCAAAAACCCTGATATTGTATGTTAAGCGGGTCTCTCTAGGGTCTAACGTGGTCTCTCCAAGTCAGTCGTCGGTCGAGGTGGACTGCTAGACAATCATCTAGCATAAGGCATCATCATCATCATCATTTCAGCCGAAAGACGTCCACTGCTGGACATTGGCCTCCCCCAAGTGACGCCACATTCACTGGTCCCATGCGCCTCGCATCCAGCGGATCCCCGCAACCTTCACCAGGTCATCGGTCCACCTAGTGGGAGGCCTTCCAACGCTTCGTCTTCCGGTTCGCGATCGCCATTCCAGAACTTTTCGGCCCCATCCGTTCTGCGAGCAATGTGCCCTGCCCACTGCCACTTAAGTTTGGCAATTCTTCGGGCTACGTCGGTAACATCGTCGCATAAGGCATATATTTTAAAAATGATTCTACCCCCAAATGTCAAAAGAAGAGAAAATATGGTCGTCATGCTCGACGTTGTAGACTTATGTCGGCTGAAGAATAGAACAATTCTTTTCTTCATTCTTAATATCGCCATGCTTAGTTAGGACGATAGAAATATCTGTCATATTCTCGATTCTTCCGTAGACATAGCCCGTTTCTACGGCATGCTAGACCATGCTAGACGGTCATGCTAGACCGGCTGCTAAGCCTTTTTGCAATATTCTTAAAGCGGCAGCAGGATCCTGACTAGAGCTAAATATTAATGTGTCATCTGCCAAAGTAGCCACTAGTACCCCTGGGCTCTGTGGTATGTCTTCAGTGAAAATGGTATACAGTACTGGGCCCAGAACAGAGCCCTGAGGTACACCGGCAACGATATTTTTTAGACTTGTAGCGACCACAAAAAGCAACATACTACAAAAAGTACTACAGCGCCATTTATGATGCGACGGAGGAACTAACATCAATTTCCTACAAGTCGCAAGCAGAGTTTACATCGACTTCAGTATATATAGAGAAACCCGATAACAACTATCGGGCAGTTGCCCACCAGACATAACACCTGCCTGGTCGGAGTATCCTCCCTTTTCTATGGAGTATCGAGGAACTTTACACCCTGTACCTCATACCCCTAAAGACTAACCCTTTGTGCCATACCCTATCAAAGGCTTGCTGAACGTCTAAATAAGCTGCCGAACAAGTACTGCTTCTCCAAGGAAGTCCTGATGACTTAAGATTAAGACACACTCTAAGGATCTGCTTTATTATTTTCGTTGGAAACCAAATTACAACATGACATTACAACATAATGTTTTTTTGTTTTTTAACGTACATATCTTTGACTTGAATGTATATTGATTTTGTATTGTTATTAAGTTAAATTATTATAAATGTAATGTAATGTTAAATTCTTGTAATAATTATATGTTTTTTACCTAAATTTCTTTAACTAGAATTTATATTGATTTGAATTGTTATTAAGTTAAATTATTATAAATGGAATACAATGTGTTATGTAATGTTTAATATGTTAATGATAATTTTTATAATTAATATTAAGACTAATAATGTTGTGACCAATGTGGAATGTAGTGATTGTTTTCCTGGCTTTACGATGTTTCTTTTTTAATTTTTGTGTTACTTTTATTGTAAAAACCAATTCGTGTATGTTCGACACAAATGTAAATTTGTTGAAGAAATAAATAAATAAAGAAAGAAATTGATGGTCCAGGATTATTTACGTCCCACTAATCGCATTCAGAAGCCTCTTCAGTAGAATCTTTTTAAATACTTTTGGGATAATTGGCAGCAAGCTTATCGGCCTATACGAGGTGACTGCACTCGTCGGCTTACTGGGTTTGGGTACCATTATTATTTGGTACCCAAACCCGGATGACACCGTTAAACAAGCAAGCAAGGAAGACTATGGTATTTACGTGAGAGTTGTTTCGTTCGTTCTTTCAAAGCGAGTAGTTTTTAGAGCTAGTATTTCATAACTACCCTTTATGGGCAGCCGAAGATGCAATTGCGATGTCAGCAAGCGTTTGTATTAGCTCACGAGTCTCTTTGTTCAGAAAATAAAAAAGATATATCTATTACTTTTTGTTTTAGGTTTTTCTTTGTTAAATAAGGAATTTCCCTTACCGCATCCTGTATTTACATCAACGTATTATGATAGCATGTAAACTTTAAACCTTTAATTAAATATAATTTACTTAGTTCGACCACTGGTAGTATAAACTGTAATTGGTCTAACTACGTAAGTTGATTAAACTAAATGAATTTCGTTAGGCTTTTACGCGGTTCCACTCAAGCCAGACGTTTATGGGGTGATAATTCATTTGTTTGAAGGATTCATTGTCCGAAACGACTTCAAAATGAAAGTCAGCCCCATGAACATGAACAAATATTTCAAGACGAACTTGAAACTCCGTCGATACAAAAACATCATCGAAGCATTAGATCTGTCGAATATCATAAGGAAGCTAAGCGGAATCTCAATATTTGTTTTAAAAGTCAGCCGGGACAACCGCATCACCAGGAAGTTTAGTGTGTTTGGATTGACTTGTTTTCTGCTTTGGTACGCTTTTTATCTTTATTGCACATACATAGCTCACGTTGAAGACCAGACTGTGCTGCGTATTTTATACAATACAAAAGTGCAACGATATGGTGATGACTACGAAAGGATATCTTCAGCAGTGTACGTTATCTTCTCCTTGTGGAAGATACCATTCAGTTTAAACACCAAAAACTACTTTATGGAGATCATAGTAAGCGTGGATAAGACTTTAGAGGACCTCGGCGAAAACGTAGATTATACTAAAGACGCACATCTGGCCCTCAATATGTCGATTCGTCAGCTAGTATTCTACTTATTTCGGGTGGTAACCGTTTGGACGTCGCTTACCCGTTTAAATGTGACTATACCAGCAGAGAGACTGTATCAAGTTATATTCACCGAAGCTATCGCGTTCATTTTATCAGCTCATTATTGCTTCTTCCTCAAAGTCGTGAGAGGCAGATATGAGCACATAAATAAAGTGCTTGAGGACATTAAAAGTCACAAATCTTGGGAATATAAGTTGTTTGCACGAGGTAACATGCTGGGTAACGTTAAAAAGCCAGTTGGTCTTCAAGATAAGTATTTATGCAAGAAAATAAAGACATGTGCGAAGATGTACGGTATGATGTACAAAGTTTGTGACTCTACCAACAGAATGTTCGGGGCCATATTGATGTTGACAATATTTGTGAACCTAAGTTACATTATCATCTACATGTTTTACTTTATGGAGGCGACAGCAGCTGGCTTGTTCCACGATGTGGAGAAGTACATTGTATTTCTCATTTATGTTGGATGGCAAATCGCCTATGCGGTTGTCATAATATTTTTGACAGTGTTTGTTTCTGAACGCGCCGTGTACGCAGTAAGTTGAAATTTGGTAAAACCTAATTTTAGATAAGTAGGTAAAATGCAAATGAATTTAGTTTAACATTTTAAAATAATATTACGTATATATTTCAGGCCCAAAGTACATCGTTTATCTTACATGAAATTATGAACAGCGATTTTAGTCCAGCAGTTAATGCAGAGGTAAATTACCAATCTTTTAATCAGTTAGGTTTAAAGGTACCTACATTTTTTTTCGTATACCGAATAGTCTTGCGTTTGGTCACAACTCTATGATCTGATGCCGCCTAGGGTAGAGCACGCTTGCTGAGAAGAAACCGATTCACTCTCCACTTTGAAGAGATCCAGATTATAATGATCAGGGAACAGAAAAGCCGGTAGTGAATTCTACAGATTGAAGACAATTTGGAGGCATAGCGCTTTGAAACATATCGTATCGAAATGTGTACAGTCAGCGTCACTATGTCCTAACCCCTCAAGTTTTAAAATATTACACTGCTACAACATTGAATTCGTTTCGAATAATCTAAAGAATAATTCAAAAAGAACTGGATGTTTCAACCCGGGATCGAACCATCGCTTCACCGAGTTGCGTCTTACTAATACAGCGGCTTAACAAATTAGCCAGCATGCCCTTAATAATTACGACGAAACTGGTAACTAGTATCGTCCGAGTCACTTTATCTTTAGGTCTCTGTCTAATCGATAGATGTTAACATTTGAGGGTATCCATTAATTTTACTTACTTACGTTTTCTTTATAAAATTAATCCTATACCCTCCTAGTTATAACGATAGCTTAGTCAATCTAAAATATTTATACCGCTTCCTATTTTATGGTTTGCGTGATAGGATGTCACTTGTCTAGGGACCCGTTTGTGTCAGGTAAAATATGAATATTATGATAACTATAAATTATCAAAACAAATCTATATATATAAAAGAAAGTCGTGTTAGTTACACTATTTATAACTCAAGAACGGCTGAACCGATTTGACTGAAAATTGGTGGGGAGGTAGCTTAGAACCAGGAGACGGACATAGGATACGGTAGGGTAGGGTAGGTAGGTAGGGTAGGGTAGGTAGGTAGGGTAGGTAGGTAGGGTAGGGTAGGGTAGGTAGGTAGGGTAGGGTAGGTAGGTAGGGTAGGGTAGGTAGGTAGGGTAGGGTAGGTAGGTAGGGTAGGGTAGGTAGGTAGGGTAGGGTAGGTAGGTAGGGTAGGGTAGGTAGGTAGGGTAGGTAGGTAGGGTAGGGTAGGTAGGTAGGGTAAGGTAGGTAGGTAGGTAGGGTAGGGTAGGTAGGTAGGGTAGGGTAGGTAGGTAGGGTAGGGTAGGTAGGTAGGGTAGGGTAGGGTAGGTAGGTAGGGTAGGGTAGGTAGGTAGGGTAGGGTAGGTAGTAAGGGTAGGGTAGGGTAGGGTAGAGTAGGTAGGTAGGGTAGGGTAGAGTAGGTAGGTAGGTAGCGTAGGGTAGGGTAGGTAGGATAGGGTAGGTAGGTCGGATAGGGTAGGTGGGTAGTAAAAAGTGCATTGCAACGCATGCTGGGTACAGCTAGTTGTAAAATATAATATAAATCTTTGTAGTAAAATAAGATCAAAGTTTGTGTTAAATAATAGCAAAACTAAATATTTTTTATTATTTAACATATTATTAAAGTATTTAATTTTTCTTAAATACATATGTTATTAAAAAAAAAGAAACATTCTTTAAAATTAAAAAAAAAAAATACATAATTCATGGCAAAAAGCGATTGTCACACCTAGGATTTGATCCTCCAACCTCCTGCACGTCAAGAGGTCTTGAAACCTCCAGACTATCTATACAATGCTCATGAATGTGTAAATGTTAACCGCATTATTGCTAGTCGTTATACCCAATAATATAAGTGTTAACGTTTTATTGAAATATCATTATTAAAAACAGAATTTCAAAGAAAAATACATACTTAAACTTATTTTTTCACTAAAACAATAAATTCATTATAATAAAATGTTTTTGCAAGATACAAAAACCAACTGTGCCCGACACGGATTTGAACGCACATGTCTTTTAGGGGGGTAAGAACTTAATGAAGCTGTCTGTACGTATGTCTAATTGAGTTGACTTATGTCTTATGTTCCTGAAGCTATTTATGAACTAAAACCTACAAGGATAATGCTTTAAATTGCAATTCTCTTCTCCTCATCGTCGTGTCTTAAATGAGCTTTGACCACAATTATGTTCTGTTGGAGGAATACACATACCTGCCTTTCTATTTAACGAGGATCTTCTTTTTCAGGCGATGCAGCTTTCGATACAAACTCTGCATCGGAAACCAATATTTACGGCGCATGGTCTCTACGAACTCAACTATCCTTTATTGCACCAGGTAAGTCTGATAAATAATAACAGCCGTTGGGATTAAATGTTCAGGTTAAATGCGCATATTTAATCCCTTCTCTACAGTATTCTGTTTAATCCCTCAACGCCCTCCTATCTCAAACAACGTTTCAAGTTCCTACATGACACTCATACTAGTAGACACTTAAGATCAATCAGAGAATTTGAGACTTTTGATGCCGAAAATCGTGGTTACATCATTCATGTTAAGAATTACAAATCTGTGAGAACGATGTAGAAATACGGGCAAGTTAAGAGCGTCCAGAGTAAAATATTAAATCAGTAATTCAAAAAGGGTATCATTTAAGCTATCACCAATTTAATTAGTTTTGTGTTTCTTAAATAATAGGGTTTGTCCTCAAAATAGTAGATCTGTCACCTAAATGGAATCATCAAATAATATCAAAACGCTTACCTAAATATTAATTAAGAATTACTTGGAAATAATATCAATCATCAAGTAATTTTATTAGGTTTCAAAATAATAGAAGTGTCACGAAAATTGAATCATCAAACAATGTAAAAATGTTTACATAAAACTCCAAACCACAGGTCCAAACTAAGGCGTAGTCGACGGGCTCCTATTTCTCTCTGCAGGGTTTAAAGTAACCTAACACGAAGGGGATGTCGGGGTCTTAGTTCGCTCGCTCCGCTCGCTCACTAGACCCCGCCATCCCCTTCGAACCTAACCTGTCCGAGTTGATGTGCCCTATGTCTCGTATTAACTGATCTATTTATTTGGTGACAGATCTACCATTCTGAGCACAGAGCTATTATTTAAGTAACAAAACTGTTATTATAAGAACGAAGTTTATATTCATGTAATGCAATATAATTTTATTGGTTATCGATCTCTTATTTTACACATATATTAACATTAATTTGATAATTCATACCTGGGAACAATTTTTGTTTATCTGAGAACGAAAATATTTCGTGGCGATAGATCTATTTATTAGGTGATACAACTTGATGACAAATATAAATTTTGGTGATAGAAAATATAGTTCCCATTCAAAAATAAAGTAATTAAAATAAACCGTGGCAGCTAAGAGATGACCAGTCGCAATAGACTACCCCCCTTTTATTTTAATTCCATGATGTCCATCCAAAGGTTGTCTGGAAAATATCGCTATAAGCGAAAAGACCGCTGTTGTAACCATAAAATAAGCAGTTTTGTAAACCCTATGTTTGATTTTTGGTGTACAATAAAGTTTTATTCTATTCTATTCTAGGTTGCTTAAGTTGGTCTGTTGTTAAGTGACCACCCATTATATACAGAGTTTTCTCCGTTTCTCGGAAAGTACTTTAAGCCGTTGGTCCCGGCTGTCATCTGTAGATCACTGTCACAGATCTACAGATGACAGATGACTTTCGGGTAACGCGGCCACTATCTGTAACGACTGCGTTACAGATAGTGGCCCCGCTACCCGAAAGTCAGACATCCAGTCTTACCAAGAGGTACTAACTGGGCTGTGGAGGTCAGATAGGCAGTCACTTCATGTAAAATACTGGTATTCAGCTTCATTTGGTTAGACTGGAAGCTGACCCCAACATAGTCGATAAAAGGCTAGGCTGATGATGAGGTACTATTTATAGGTGTTTTTTGTTTCAGTTGTCACGTGCAGTGTCTACTTACCTGGTCATACTTCTGCAGTTTGTCACCGATGCGAAGCAGCCTGATTCCATCGACTATTTTAATAGAAATGGGTAGATCGTAAAATATGTGTCGCTTTTCACGAGTCAGAAAGTTCAGCAAGAGTAAAAATAGAAAAACATACAGAATCACACGTCTTTTTTTCTCTAGGGGGACAGCAACTATTGGAGGCCAGATAAAACTTATTTTTTTCCTATTAGGGCCTCATGCATCCTACTAGGGCCTCATGAAAATCTATTAGAGTATAAAACCAAAGGCAGAATAAGGGCTTCTGTGGTATATTTTTTTTCGCAAAGTTCCTTTGGGTGTCAATGTATGGAACGAGCACGTTGGTTCAAAGAATATGATTACGTATGTTTGCAGCAGTATTACATTATGACGTTCTTCCTTATTTTTTGAACGCAAGAAAAGATACAACTTAACAAAATCTCGTGCCCGTTAGTGGGGAGGGCCACAGCTCGATTTTTGTAAACTCCATATATTGAAAGTAAATTCGCCACGTGCATTAAAAATATGTGTAAATTCGGGTAAGCACGGGACCTTCGTCACAAGTCTTCATTATAGGCATAATTTTTGTTAAAATACTGGTAGCAAGCATAAGTTATTGATTTTTTGCGCTCGAAATTAAAGATAAATAATGTTTTTAAAAATTATGAAAGTACCGGTTGTAGCTTTAAGATAACGTACGAAAAGGAATGAGAACTAACATTATTATTATTAACCTTACCATACATTTTATTTTTCTCCCAGTTGTAACTCTTACTTATCCTAATTGTCTGGTTCCCGAGAACCTGGAAACCGAAACCTAGAGATACGAACGAAGGCGAACATAGAGAAAGGTTCCATCAGGACCAGGACATTTCCAGCGTTGAAAAACGGCACCAGGTCACAAGTAGGGCTCATGCTGGCAGATTTTTGTTGAACACTTAAATGAAACTAGCCTCTAGCTAAATACCCCATAAAATCAAAACAAATAATAAAAAAAAAACAAGTTTAATTGTAAATAAAGTCAGAACTTTTTTTTTATTTTACCAATTGTTTGATTTATCTGCTGACCGTTCAAAAATAAACAGTTTGACGTTCAAAATTAATATTTGACGAATTTACTTCATGAACATAGAGCTGTGGCAAATTTACACATACTTATTTCGGTGGCGAGTTTACTTTGTGGCGAATGTACAATTACCCGGAGCGAGGTTTAGCATATTGCCATCAACCGGTCACAAAACCAGACTCCGTGGCAGCTACTGAGAAATTCCTGATGGGGAAACCGAATAATACTTTGCCCAACCTGGAAATCAGACTCAGGACCTCAAGCTCAGCAGTGCGCTTAAACACAGATTCCCCAACTTAATAGGTAAAGCAAGTTTATTGGTTACGTCCCGCGCAACTTCATCTGCGTTGCTGTTCCGCTCCTATTAGTCGTAGCGTGATGATATATAGCCTATGTCCTTCCCCAGGTTGAAATCTATCTTCTTGCCAAATTTCATTAAGATCCGATCAGCCGTTTAGTCGTGAAAAGGTAACAAACAAACAAACAGAGTGACATTCGCATTTATAATATTAGTGTGGAAGTATGGATGGTCAGGCACAAATTGGTCGTAAACAATTAAGTTATATATTGAATCGTAAAAATGTTTTATAACAGGGTAAATCTAATTCCATCCAAGCTTTTTCATTGACGGAACTATAAAAACAAGCCATTAATGACAACCAAGACTTGGTTAGCCGTTGAAGTTAATAAGGACAAATTTATAGTAACTATAGTTACTACTAGTACTAGGGACAACTTCTAAGTTACCCGTTACCGTATAATTGCTAGATTGGCAGTAACGATCCTCAAAGGTATTTAAGTTCCTAGTAATCTTGTGATTGCAACCATATATTATTTTAAATTATACCTGATAAATTAAATGTAAAACAGCATCTAATCGCAGCTTTGTCCTATGTACAAAGAAAAAATAAACACAACAAACATTGTCATGTACGCACAAATCAAGCTACACATGACCAGTTTATGCGGGTCTCTCATTGTATAGGTAATCTATACAAAGCGAGGCCAGGCAGCTGGAGCTATCGCCGTGTGTTCCGGCATTCATGTTTAAAAAAAAAATTATCATCCCTACTTTACATGTAGGGGAGGTACCCCCTAATTTTATTTTCCAGCGTCATTAACGGGTATACTCATGCCAAATTACAACTTTCTAGTACCAACAGTTTTTGAGCTAAACCGCGGACAGACAGACAGACAGACCGAAACTATAAGGGTTCCTTGTTGACTACGGAACCCTAAAACGAGCAAAAATATCACTTTTTTGTATGAGAGCCCCCTTAAATTTTTATTTTATTCTGTTTTAAGTATTTGTTGTTATAGCATCAACAGAAATACATAATCTGTAGAAATTTCAACTGGCTAACTATCACGGTTCATGAGATTCAGCCTGGTGACAGACGGACGGACGGACAACGAAGTCTCAGTAATGATAGCGTGTAAATAATAGCGTGACGGTTGATAGTGGAGAATGGAAGAACAAAACGTGTTGCGTCGACTGGAAGTAACCTGGGACAAGAGCAGGAAGATAGTGAGTGAATGAAGTATTAAGAGAAAAGGGAGGCATATAAATGTGAACAAGACGAAGGTTTTTTTATTTTTTTAAGAAAACCTTGCTTTACACTAGGAATTCCTCCGATATCGTGGCTGCGTTTACAAACATTGAAACTCACATACACAAGCAGCCAGACACGGAACAACTATCTGTAGGCCTTACAAATATTTGTTCCGTGCGAGGATGGAACCCGCGACACGCAGCGCAGCGGTCAATCGTTTAGCCACTACGCCAACCGTGCCGTCAAAAAGCAAGTTTTAAAGATAAGAGGATGTAACAGCATGTGACAATAAATTAATGGTGCTATACATACGGTTGTTCCCAATCAGTCGATGTTAAAAAACGATCGGCTGGCTGTTCATGATGGTGTGCTGGTCCTTTCACTTACAGCTTGAAACTAAAATTAATGGTGGGAAAATGCGTTCCTTGCGAAGCATGTGGATTATAAATTGAGGAATGATGTTTTATGCGAGAAAGCTGTGGGTTAAAAGAAGGTGTTGTGACAAAAAAAAAGAGTATACAAGTTGTTCTTTTGCATCCTCACCAAATTCAAGGAGGTAACTTGCTAATGGAGGTAAATTTTGGTCCCGAATCAATAATAAAATGGCTAGTTTTTTTTAATCTTATTTACGACAATCGGTAAGTGTGAACAACCCGTGTTTTAAATGCGGCCCGTCTGATACTCGCCCTATAACCACGCTTTCATATATACAAACAATCTCAAACGATTATTCGATAATTTCTTATTCCCTAAACCACGTTATGGGGGTTATTCTGAAATACTGACAAACTTAAACAACCAAATAAAGTCAGCGTTTATTAACAATTAACTAGCTACCATAATTTTAATTGATTATTTATTTATTTTGTGACATCCTCTTGAATTTCGACGAGGATGCAAAACAACACCTTGTATTTAGATGGTTTGGCCATGTGGAGAGGATGAAAGGAAACAAAAGGTATTTAGAAGGTAAATGTGAGTTACAACGCCAGGATGGGACGCCCTAGTTAAGGGCATACACTGACCTTATTTGTGTGGTTCTTCAGAAAGGTCGACAGGTGCTTAGTGTTCGCAACTGGCGTGCGTGTATGACTTGATATATGGTCGTGGATGAGGCGAAAGGTGTTTGTAAGGATTGTTGCAGGTGGCGTCCTGTGGTTTCAGCTTACGCCAATGGCATGGGTAAAAGGCGAGGGTTTGCATGTCATCATCATCATTTCAGCCGAAAGACGTCCACAGCTGGACATAGGCCTCCCCCAAGAGTCGCCCTATTGACCGGTCCCGTGCGACTCGCATCCAGCAGATCCCCGCACACTTCACCAGGCCATCGGTCCACCTACGCATCGTCTTCCGGTTCGCGGTCGCCATTCCAGAACTTTTCGGTTTGTGTATGTAAAATGTTCCAGTAGACTTATCAAAATCTTCTACTTCTAACTTCGTTTGGAGCAGTGTTTGAAAGCGATCTATATTATATTTAATAGGTAAATTAAATTAAATTATTTACCAGAATATAGGTACACAATGACGTGGCAAAATGATTCTTATAGAACTCACTACATTCGACTTATCAGTCGTGCAAATTATGTCGCGGAATACATGCTTAATAAAGACATAAAATACTTACATAAATGTCACATACACATCATAATCTTAATTATACATTCGTAATATATTAATTATTATACATAAATGTATAATTATTTTATTGCAGATATATTATTACATTAAATTAGAAAATATATCAGATTATCGGATTATCATAGTCAAGACAGTCAATAAATTTGTTGGAATCATAAAGAATGTCAATAATTGAGGTACTCGCACATTTACAATAGTAATATAAATTATATCGACTTAAAATTTAAATAGTCATCAATAAACATTTTATTATATTTTACAAATTAATATTTGTAAAAGATAATAAAATGTTTTAATTTTTAATTTTTAAAACTAGATATTTAAAAAAAAAAAATATTAAAATATTAATATAAAAATATTTAAAACTATTTCGATACTCTTGCGCCATCACATCTTCCAAGCTCATCGTGCTGTACAGGCGCTGCCGCTGCGGCTGCGGAGAACCTCAAGCGGCGTAAATATAGTAACCTTTGTGGTAACTATATTTTTGAGCCGTTTGGGGTTGAAACTCTGGGGCCGTGGGGTCCGAGTGCTCACAGCCTTTTCAAGGAAATATCTAAACGCCTAGTTGACACTTCCCGTGACCCAAGGGCTGGGTTTTACTTTGGCCAGAGGCTAAGTATTGCCATACAACGTGGCAACGGCGCCAGTCTCTTGGGCACGTTACCAGTTGACAGCGTTGAGGAGGAGTTTTTTGACGCCCTTTTATAATTTGTTGTTATTTAAGTCATCAATTGAATAAAAAACATCTGTCACATAGCCAATTTATATAAAGTTATATTAAATTCTAAGTTATTCAGATTTCTTATGGTGTGGCAGTTTTTGAGACATTGCTTTAATCTATTCCGAGGAACTACTAAAGGTTATTGCACTATTTTCCTTTTAAGTGGAGCCTTTTCATCCCGCTCAAAAAATGAAAGGTAGTTTCTGACGACTTTACACATTCAAAATGTATATGAAAAAATGAATATGGAAATGTAAGTAAACGTTTTGCGTTTAACGATAAGACAATCCATTATGTCATTCTATGTGAAATGTTTTATTTTATAAATGTTATTTGTACGGTGTAGGTACTTATGTTCATAAAAAGAATATTCGATTCTAGTAACTTATAAACTAATTCGATTACTTTTTAAAATGAAACTACAACATAAGTAATCATATTTTGATATAGGATCGTTACAACAAAAATAGGGCGGTACAGGGTGCGGCGTGGGAACTCCCTTATTTATAAAAATAAAAAAAATAATTCTTTTGCCACTTTTTTATCTTTATGATTGTATTAGGATATCTTTTATTTTTAAATGTATGTTGTGTGCACTTGTGTCATGTGACAATAATAACACCATGTATTTTTATTCCTTTATTCTATAAGTATTCAAATCCGCATAAAAAATAATCACAGGGTGCTAAATCTGACTCACATTGGTGATCTTGAGTTGCCAGCACCGCCCGCAAATTGGAAGGGGTCCGAGAGCGCCGATGCCTGCCAGGGCTGCGGGATTGTTCGAAAGAGATACCGTGGCCCTGGAAAAGGGCTAAGAAGGAACATTCGTATGGGTTTTATTCAGTACAAGTCTGACTCTCCCTTCCGGTCCACCCAGAGCGGAATGACCCCTTCATTCGATGATTTCCCATTCAAAAACCCTGATATTGTATGTTAAGCGGGTCTCTCTAGGGTCTAACGTGGTCTCTCCAAGTCAGTCGTCGGTCGAGGTGGACTGCTAGACAATCATCTAGCATAAGGCATCATCATCATCATCATTTCAGCCGAAAGACGTCCACTGCTGGACATTGGCCTCCCCCAAGTGACGCCACATTCACTGGTCCCATGCGCCTCGCATCCAGCGGATCCCCGCAACCTTCACCAGGTCATCGGTCCACCTAGTGGGAGGCCTTCCAACGCTTCGTCTTCCGGTTCGCGATCGCCATTCCAGAACTTTTCGGCCCCATCCGTTCTGCGAGCAATGTGCCCTGCCCACTGCCACTTAAGTTTGGCAATTCTTCGGGCTACGTCGGTAACATCGTCGCATAAGGCATATATTTTAAAAATGATTCTACCCCCAAATGTCAAAAGAAGAGAAAATATGGTCGTCATGCTCGACGTTGTAGACTTATGTCGGCTGAAGAATAGAACAATTCTTTTCTTCATTCTTAATATCGCCATGCTTAGTTAGGACGATAGAAATATCTGTCATATTCTCGATTCTTCCGTAGACATAGCCCGTTTCTACGGCATGCTAGACCATGCTAGACGGTCATGCTAGACCGGCTGCTAAGCCTTTTTGCAATATTCTTAAAGCGGCAGCAGGATCCTGACTAGAGCTAAATATTAATGTGTCATCTGCCAAAGTAGCCACTAGTACCCCTGGGCTCTGTGGTATGTCTTCAGTGAAAATGGTATACAGTACTGGGCCCAGAACAGAGCCCTGAGGTACACCGGCAACGATATTTTTTAGACTTGTAGCGACCACAAAAAGCAACATACTACAAAAAGTACTACAGCGCCATTTATGATGCGACGGAGGAACTAACATCAATTTCCTACAAGTCGCAAGCAGAGTTTACATCGACTTCAGTATATATAGAGAAACCCGATAACAACTATCGGGCAGTTGCCCACCAGACATAACACCTGCCTGGTCGGAGTATCCTCCCTTTTCTATGGAGTATCGAGGAACTTTACACCCTGTACCTCATACCCCTAAAGACTAACCCTTTGTGCCATACCCTATCAAAGGCTTGCTGAACGTCTAAATAAGCTGCCGAACAAGTACTGCTTCTCCAAGGAAGTCCTGATGACTTAAGATTAAGACACACTCTAAGGATCTGCTTTATTATTTTCGTTGGAAACCAAATTACAACATGACATTACAACATAATGTTTTTTTGTTTTTTAACGTACATATCTTTGACTTGAATGTATATTGATTTTGTATTGTTATTAAGTTAAATTATTATAAATGTAATGTAATGTTAAATTCTTGTAATAATTATATGTTTTTTACCTAAATTTCTTTAACTAGAATTTATATTGATTTGAATTGTTATTAAGTTAAATTATTATAAATGGAATACAATGTGTTATGTAATGTTTAATATGTTAATGATAATTTTTATAATTAATATTAAGACTAATAATGTTGTGACCAATGTGGAATGTAGTGATTGTTTTCCTGGCTTTACGATGTTTCTTTTTTAATTTTTGTGTTACTTTTATTGTAAAAACCAATTCGTGTATGTTCGACACAAATGTAAATTTGTTGAAGAAATAAATAAATAAAGAAAGAAATTGATGGTCCAGGATTATTTACGTCCCACTAATCGCATTCAGAAGCCTCTTCAGTAGAATCTTTTTAAATACTTTTGGGATAATTGGCAGCAAGCTTATCGGCCTATACGAGGTGACTGCACTCGTCGGCTTACTGGGTTTGGGTACCATTATTATTTGGTACCCAAACCCGGATGACACCGTTAAACAAGCAAGCAAGGAAGACTATGGTATTTACGTGAGAGTTGTTTCGTTCGTTCTTTCAAAGCGAGTAGTTTTTAGAGCTAGTATTTCATAACTACCCTTTATGGGCAGCCGAAGATGCAATTGCGATGTCAGCAAGCGTTTGTATTAG
The DNA here is from genome assembly GCA_963082945.1 of Cerastis leucographa. Classification (NCBI taxonomy): domain Eukaryota; kingdom Metazoa; phylum Arthropoda; class Insecta; order Lepidoptera; family Noctuidae; genus Cerastis; species Cerastis leucographa. Next base: position 15,350,025 of record OY720385.1, on the reverse strand, counting down.
CTCACGAGTCTCTTTGTTCAGAAAATAAAAAAGATATATCTATTACTTTTTGTTTTAGGTTTTTCTTTGTTAAATAAGGAATTTCCCTTACCGCATCCTGTATTTACATCAACGTATTATGATAGCATGTAAACTTTAAACCTTTAATTAAATATAATTTACTTAGTTCGACCACTGGTAGTATAAACTGTAATTGGTCTAACTACGTAAGTTGATTAAACTAAATGAATTTCGTTAGGCTTTTACGCGGTTCCACTCAAGCCAGACGTTTATGGGGTGATAATTCATTTGTTTGAAGGATTCATTGTCCGAAACGACTTCAAAATGAAAGTCAGCCCCATGAACATGAACAAATATTTCAAGACGAACTTGAAACTCCGTCGATACAAAAACATCATCGAAGCATTAGATCTGTCGAATATCATAAGGAAGCTAAGCGGAATCTCAATATTTGTTTTAAAAGTCAGCCGGGACAACCGCATCACCAGGAAGTTTAGTGTGTTTGGATTGACTTGTTTTCTGCTTTGGTACGCTTTTTATCTTTATTGCACATACATAGCTCACGTTGAAGACCAGACTGTGCTGCGTATTTTATACAATACAAAAGTGCAACGATATGGTGATGACTACGAAAGGATATCTTCAGCAGTGTACGTTATCTTCTCCTTGTGGAAGATACCATTCAGTTTAAACACCAAAAACTACTTTATGGAGATCATAGTAAGCGTGGATAAGACTTTAGAGGACCTCGGCGAAAACGTAGATTATACTAAAGACGCACATCTGGCCCTCAATATGTCGATTCGTCAGCTAGTATTCTACTTATTTCGGGTGGTAACCGTTTGGACGTCGCTTACCCGTTTAAATGTGACTATACCAGCAGAGAGACTGTATCAAGTTATATTCACCGAAGCTATCGCGTTCATTTTATCAGCTCATTATTGCTTCTTCCTCAAAGTCGTGAGAGGCAGATATGAGCACATAAATAAAGTGCTTGAGGACATTAAAAGTCACAAATCTTGGGAATATAAGTTGTTTGCACGAGGTAACATGCTGGGTAACGTTAAAAAGCCAGTTGGTCTTCAAGATAAGTATTTATGCAAGAAAATAAAGACATGTGCGAAGATGTACGGTATGATGTACAAAGTTTGTGACTCTACCAACAGAATGTTCGGGGCCATATTGATGTTGACAATATTTGTGAACCTAAGTTACATTATCATCTACATGTTTTACTTTATGGAGGCGACAGCAGCTGGCTTGTTCCACGATGTGGAGAAGTACATTGTATTTCTCATTTATGTTGGATGGCAAATCGCCTATGCGGTTGTCATAATATTTTTGACAGTGTTTGTTTCTGAACGCGCCGTGTACGCAGTAAGTTGAAATTTGGTAAAACCTAATTTTAGATAAGTAGGTAAAATGCAAATGAATTTAGTTTAACATTTTAAAATAATATTACGTATATATTTCAGGCCCAAAGTACATCGTTTATCTTACATGAAATTATGAACAGCGATTTTAGTCCAGCAGTTAATGCAGAGGTAAATTACCAATCTTTTAATCAGTTAGGTTTAAAGGTACCTACATTTTTTTTCGTATACCGAATAGTCTTGCGTTTGGTCACAACTCTATGATCTGATGCCGCCTAGGGTAGAGCACGCTTGCTGAGAAGAAACCGATTCACTCTCCACTTTGAAGAGATCCAGATTATAATGATCAGGGAACAGAAAAGCCGGTAGTGAATTCTACAGATTGAAGACAATTTGGAGGCATAGCGCTTTGAAACATATCGTATCGAAATGTGTACAGTCAGCGTCACTATGTCCTAACCCCTCAAGTTTTAAAATATTACACTGCTACAACATTGAATTCGTTTCGAATAATCTAAAGAATAATTCAAAAAGAACTGGATGTTTCAACCCGGGATCGAACCATCGCTTCACCGAGTTGCGTCTTACTAATACAGCGGCTTAACAAATTAGCCAGCATGCCCTTAATAATTACGACGAAACTGGTAACTAGTATCGTCCGAGTCACTTTATCTTTAGGTCTCTGTCTAATCGATAGATGTTAACATTTGAGGGTATCCATTAATTTTACTTACTTACGTTTTCTTTATAAAATTAATCCTATACCCTCCTAGTTATAACGATAGCTTAGTCAATCTAAAATATTTATACCGCTTCCTATTTTATGGTTTGCGTGATAGGATGTCACTTGTCTAGGGACCCGTTTGTGTCAGGTAAAATATGAATATTATGATAACTATAAATTATCAAAACAAATCTATATATATAAAAGAAAGTCGTGTTAGTTACACTATTTATAACTCAAGAACGGCTGAACCGATTTGACTGAAAATTGGTGGGGAGGTAGCTTAGAACCAGGAGACGGACATAGGATACGGTAGGGTAGGGTAGGTAGGTAGGGTAGGGTAGGTAGGTAGGGTAGGTAGGTAGGGTAGGGTAGGGTAGGTAGGTAGGGTAGGGTAGGTAGGTAGGGTAGGGTAGGTAGGTAGGGTAGGGTAGGTAGGTAGGGTAGGGTAGGTAGGTAGGGTAGGGTAGGTAGGTAGGGTAGGGTAGGTAGGTAGGGTAGGTAGGTAGGGTAGGGTAGGTAGGTAGGGTAAGGTAGGTAGGTAGGTAGGGTAGGGTAGGTAGGTAGGATAGGGTAGGTAGGTAGGGTAGGGTAGGTAGGTAGGGTAGGGTAGGGTAGGTAGGTAGGGTAGGGTAGGTAGGTAGGGTAGGGTAGGTAGTAAGGGTAGGGTAGGGTAGGGTAGAGTAGGTAGGTAGGGTAGGGTAGAGTAGGTAGGTAGGTAGCGTAGGGTAGGGTAGGTAGGATAGGGTAGGTAGGTCGGATAGGGTAGGTGGGTAGTAAAAAGTGCATTGCAACGCATGCTGGGTACAGCTAGTTGTAAAATATAATATAAATCTTTGTAGTAAAATAAGATCAAAGTTTGTGTTAAATAATAGCAAAACTAAATATTTTTTATTATTTAACATATTATTAAAGTATTTAATTTTTCTTAAATACATATGTTATTAAAAAAAAAGAAACATTCTTTAAAATTAAAAAAAAAAATACATAATTCATGGCAAAAAGCGATTGTCACACCTAGGATTTGATCCTCCAACCTCCTGCACGTCAAGAGGTCTTGAAACCTCCAGACTATCTATACAATGCTCATGAATGTGTAAATGTTAACCGCATTATTGCTAGTCGTTATACCCAATAATATAAGTGTTAACGTTTTATTGAAATATCATTATTAAAAACAGAATTTCAAAGAAAAATACATACTTAAACTTATTTTTTCACTAAAACAATAAATTCATTATAATAAAATGTTTTTGCAAGATACAAAAACCAACTGTGCCCGACACGGATTTGAACGCACATGTCTTTTAGGGGGGTAAGAACTTAATGAAGCTGTCTGTACGTATGTCTAATTGAGTTGACTTATGTCTTATGTTCCTGAAGCTATTTATGAACTAAAACCTACAAGGATAATGCTTTAAATTGCAATTCTCTTCTCCTCATCGTCGTGTCTTAAATGAGCTTTGACCACAATTATGTTCTGTTGGAGGAATACACATACCTGCCTTTCTATTTAACGAGGATCTTCTTTTTCAGGCGATGCAGCTTTCGATACAAACTCTGCATCGGAAACCAATATTTACGGCGCATGGTCTCTACGAACTCAACTATCCTTTATTGCACCAGGTAAGTCTGATAAATAATAACAGCCGTTGGGATTAAATGTTCAGGTTAAATGCGCATATTTAATCCCTTCTCTACAGTATTCTGTTTAATCCCTCAACGCCCTCCTATCTCAAACAACGTTTCAAGTTCCTACATGACACTCATACTAGTAGACACTTAAGATCAATCAGAGAATTTGAGACTTTTGATGCCGAAAATCGTGGTTACATCATTCATGTTAAGAATTACAAATCTGTGAGAACGATGTAGAAATACGGGCAAGTTAAGAGCGTCCAGAGTAAAATATTAAATCAGTAATTCAAAAAGGGTATCATTTAAGCTATCACCAATTTAATTAGTTTTGTGTTTCTTAAATAATAGGGTTTGTCCTCAAAATAGTAGATCTGTCACCTAAATGGAATCATCAAATAATATCAAAACGCTTACCTAAATATTAATTAAGAATTACTTGGAAATAATATCAATCATCAAGTAATTTTATTAGGTTTCAAAATAATAGAAGTGTCACGAAAATTGAATCATCAAACAATGTAAAAATGTTTACATAAAACTCCAAACCACAGGTCCAAACTAAGGCGTAGTCGACGGGCTCCTATTTCTCTCTGCAGGGTTTAAAGTAACCTAACACGAAGGGGATGTCGGGGTCTTAGTTCGCTCGCTCCGCTCGCTCACTAGACCCCGCCATCCCCTTCGAACCTAACCTGTCCGAGTTGATGTGCCCTATGTCTCGTATTAACTGATCTATTTATTTGGTGACAGATCTACCATTCTGAGCACAGAGCTATTATTTAAGTAACAAAACTGTTATTATAAGAACGAAGTTTATATTCATGTAATGCAATATAATTTTATTGGTTATCGATCTCTTATTTTACACATATATTAACATTAATTTGATAATTCATACCTGGGAACAATTTTTGTTTATCTGAGAACGAAAATATTTCGTGGCGATAGATCTATTTATTAGGTGATACAACTTGATGACAAATATAAATTTTGGTGATAGAAAATATAGTTCCCATTCAAAAATAAAGTAATTAAAATAAACCGTGGCAGCTAAGAGATGACCAGTCGCAATAGACTACCCCCCTTTTATTTTAATTCCATGATGTCCATCCAAAGGTTGTCTGGAAAATATCGCTATAAGCGAAAAGACCGCTGTTGTAACCATAAAATAAGCAGTTTTGTAAACCCTATGTTTGATTTTTGGTGTACAATAAAGTTTTATTCTATTCTATTCTAGGTTGCTTAAGTTGGTCTGTTGTTAAGTGACCACCCATTATATACAGAGTTTTCTCCGTTTCTCGGAAAGTACTTTAAGCCGTTGGTCCCGGCTGTCATCTGTAGATCACTGTCACAGATCTACAGATGACAGATGACTTTCGGGTAACGCGGCCACTATCTGTAACGACTGCGTTACAGATAGTGGCCCCGCTACCCGAAAGTCAGACATCCAGTCTTACCAAGAGGTACTAACTGGGCTGTGGAGGTCAGATAGGCAGTCACTTCATGTAAAATACTGGTATTCAGCTTCATTTGGTTAGACTGGAAGCTGACCCCAACATAGTCGATAAAAGGCTAGGCTGATGATGAGGTACTATTTATAGGTGTTTTTTGTTTCAGTTGTCACGTGCAGTGTCTACTTACCTGGTCATACTTCTGCAGTTTGTCACCGATGCGAAGCAGCCTGATTCCATCGACTATTTTAATAGAAATGGGTAGATCGTAAAATATGTGTCGCTTTTCACGAGTCAGAAAGTTCAGCAAGAGTAAAAATAGAAAAACATACAGAATCACACGTCTTTTTTTCTCTAGGGGGACAGCAACTATTGGAGGCCAGATAAAACTTATTTTTTTCCTATTAGGGCCTCATGCATCCTACTAGGGCCTCATGAAAATCTATTAGAGTATAAAACCAAAGGCAGAATAAGGGCTTCTGTGGTATATTTTTTTTCGCAAAGTTCCTTTGGGTGTCAATGTATGGAACGAGCACGTTGGTTCAAAGAATATGATTACGTATGTTTGCAGCAGTATTACATTATGACGTTCTTCCTTATTTTTTGAACGCAAGAAAAGATACAACTTAACAAAATCTCGTGCCCGTTAGTGGGGAGGGCCACAGCTCGATTTTTGTAAACTCCATATATTGAAAGTAAATTCGCCACGTGCATTAAAAATATGTGTAAATTCGGGTAAGCACGGGACCTTCGTCACAAGTCTTCATTATAGGCATAATTTTTGTTAAAATACTGGTAGCAAGCATAAGTTATTGATTTTTTGCGCTCGAAATTAAAGATAAATAATGTTTTTAAAAATTATGAAAGTACCGGTTGTAGCTTTAAGATAACGTACGAAAAGGAATGAGAACTAACATTATTATTATTAACCTTACCATACATTTTATTTTTCTCCCAGTTGTAACTCTTACTTATCCTAATTGTCTGGTTCCCGAGAACCTGGAAACCGAAACCTAGAGATACGAACGAAGGCGAACATAGAGAAAGGTTCCATCAGGACCAGGACATTTCCAGCGTTGAAAAACGGCACCAGGTCACAAGTAGGGCTCATGCTGGCAGATTTTTGTTGAACACTTAAATGAAACTAGCCTCTAGCTAAATACCCCATAAAATCAAAACAAATAATAAAAAAAAAACAAGTTTAATTGTAAATAAAGTCAGAACTTTTTTTTTATTTTACCAATTGTTTGATTTATCTGCTGACCGTTCAAAAATAAACAGTTTGACGTTCAAAATTAATATTTGACGAATTTACTTCATGAACATAGAGCTGTGGCAAATTTACACATACTTATTTCGGTGGCGAGTTTACTTTGTGGCGAATGTACAATTACCCGGAGCGAGGTTTAGCATATTGCCATCAACCGGTCACAAAACCAGACTCCGTGGCAGCTACTGAGAAATTCCTGATGGGGAAACCGAATAATACTTTGCCCAACCTGGAAATCAGACTCAGGACCTCAAGCTCAGCAGTGCGCTTAAACACAGATTCCCCAACTTAATAGGTAAAGCAAGTTTATTGGTTACGTCCCGCGCAACTTCATCTGCGTTGCTGTTCCGCTCCTATTAGTCGTAGCGTGATGATATATAGCCTATGTCCTTCCCCAGGTTGAAATCTATCTTCTTGCCAAATTTCATTAAGATCCGATCAGCCGTTTAGTCGTGAAAAGGTAACAAACAAACAAACAGAGTGACATTCGCATTTATAATATTAGTGTGGAAGTATGGATGGTCAGGCACAAATTGGTCGTAAACAATTAAGTTATATATTGAATCGTAAAAATGTTTTATAACAGGGTAAATCTAATTCCATCCAAGCTTTTTCATTGACGGAACTATAAAAACAAGCCATTAATGACAACCAAGACTTGGTTAGCCGTTGAAGTTAATAAGGACAAATTTATAGTAACTATAGTTACTACTAGTACTAGGGACAACTTCTAAGTTACCCGTTACCGTATAATTGCTAGATTGGCAGTAACGATCCTCAAAGGTATTTAAGTTCCTAGTAATCTTGTGATTGCAACCATATATTATTTTAAATTATACCTGATAAATTAAATGTAAAACAGCATCTAATCGCAGCTTTGTCCTATGTACAAAGAAAAAATAAACACAACAAACATTGTCATGTACGCACAAATCAAGCTACACATGACCAGTTTATGCGGGTCTCTCATTGTATAGGTAATCTATACAAAGCGAGGCCAGGCAGCTGGAGCTATCGCCGTGTGTTCCGGCATTCATGTTCTTGTATATTCAATTGTTCAGTGTCATAAAATGATTACAGATTAAATAAGTGTTTGTCTTTGCAATCAGGTGTTTTATTTGTACCTGTTTTATTAACTTTACCCGCGTTCCGATTTTCACTTGAATCTTGAGACCAGCTGGCGTAGGTACCATGACGTCTTAAAGCAGTATTGTTTTACTCAGTGTGGGAAAGAGACGGAGTTTTACAGGATGTCTAGCGCCATCTATTTGCCACACGGGAAAAGGAGTAAAACAATAATGTTTTAAGACGTATGGTACGATACCTTTACTGTTTGGTCATATTCTGAAAATAATCACCTTAGCGTCGTTAGCACCTTAGTCTCTGTTACTTTTGGTTATCACTAAATAAAAATGACGTACAAAAACGCATACACATGAATTATTTACTTTTACATATAGGGTGACAGGTAATTAGTGACCGATACCTAAAAATTGTGCTCATGATAATAAACAACTGTCCCTAAGACTTTTTTTTTATATTTAGCAGAATTAGTGCATTTAGCAGAGTTAGCAGAATTAGTGCGGCGGGCTCTGTCCCAAAAAATAACTATAGATCCATATAATAGATTTGATGACTATCGGTTTTCAGGTACCTACAAAAACTGATGATTAGGCTTCTAAACATAACATACAAGACAACCATTAATTGATTCGCATCGCATCGCAGTTTTGTGTACAAGCCCTTAGCTCTTGTGTGTAATTTGACGTTATTGGACTGATAAACATTCAATTATTCATCATGTGCCTCATCTGCCTAGCCTTTTCCCAAACTATCTTGGGGTCGGCCTCCAGTCTAACCGGATGCAGCCGAGTACCAGTATTTTACATGAAGCGACTGCCTATCTGACCTTCACAACCCAGTAACTGGGTAATACAATACGCCTTGGTAAGACTGGATGTCAGACTTTTGGCTTCTGACTACTCGTAACGACTGTCAAAGATCTACAAATGACAGCCAGGACCAACGGCTTAACGTGCTTTCCGAGGCACGGAGGAAACTCGGTAAGTAATTATGGTCACCCATCCACGGACCAACCTCGGCAAGCACGGCTTTACCTTAAAGATCGACCCGTGCGGCTGTTATTATTTAGCCACGAGCTCCATAATAAAAATACAAGAAGTAACATAATAAATGGAAGACCTCTCGTGTAATCCATGAAGCCATTGAGACCATGAAACTGAACAACTTTTGTTCTATTTCTTTTGGAAATTCGTAACTTTTTTTTCGTTTTACCATTCGTTTTGTTCAGCTGATTGCGTCAGTTCCTATAGAATGTCCAATTTTCTTTTTACGAATTTCAAGTACTCGTTTAACAAAAGTGAATCAGTTACATAGTCAGAAAGACACGGTAGGATTTGCATTTATTATGTAACACTTTGTATAATGCTCTGTCTTCGAGAACTATAGATTTCATGTGGGATTTCCCAAACAATCGTTTTGGAAAGCGTACATGCTATACTCCTAATCCTAACACCTAAACAAGTGTTACAGACACTCAGATCATTATTTGAACAGGCACGCGACGACGACGGCGACTCGGTTGGTGCCCGTCTTTATCGCCATATGCATTTTGCTACAACTCCGAACATTTCTCTTATATTTTTAGTTCTGCCGGCCGTTAGCTTTAGTTTCAGTTTTACTCATATGAGAAAACAGTGACGAGTTAACGGATGGAGAGGAATTTGTGAAAGACTAAAGAGAAGTAGTTGTATGGTTTGAAATTTTCGTTTATTTATTTAATTACATACTATATTTTTTTTGATTACTCGTTAATATTATTTTAAAACTAGATAACTAAAACTAAAATAACAAAAATTATAAAAGGGCGTCAAAATCTCCTCCTCAACGCTGTCAACGTGCCCAAGAGACTAGTGGCGTTGCCACGTTGTATGGCAATACTTAGCCTCTGGCCAAAGTAAAACCCAGCCCTTGGGTCACGGGAAGTGTCAACTAGGCGTTTAGAAATTTCCTTGAAAAGGCTGTGAGCACTCGGACCCCACGGCTCCAGAGTTTCAACCCCATGATGATGATGGTTTGAATAAATAAATAAATTGTGTGAGTTGAGGATATTTAAGAAAAAGAAGTCATCCAGTTCTTTTTCTTTTGGACATTGTGATGAAGAGGGAAGGAACACATGTGGCTAAAAGAATTATGAATATAAATTTTCATGGTTGTAGAGAGACAGGAAGACCAAAGAAAAGGTGGATGGATTGAGTGAGAAATTATATGAAGGAATAAGGAGGAAATAGCGTCACAGTTGATAGGGGATAATTGAAGGACAAATCTTGTTGCGCCGATCTCAAGTAACATGGGAGGGCTGTCAGATCATTATCTTAGTGTAGCATCATTATGCTACCTATTTGAATACTACATCTTACTAGGTATAAAGGTTTGTTCACAGTTTGCACGTTTTAACCCCGTGCGGAACTAAACAATTAAGTTAATAACTAGTACTATAAGAGGTAATACCTTTGTACCTACTACGTACAATCATTAGAGTGTAGCGACGTTGAAAAGCAACTTACTACAAAAAGTACTACAGTGCCATCTATGACACGACGGAAGAACTAACATCAATTTCCTACATCGCGCAAGCAGAGTTTACATCGACTTAAGAGTATATAGCGAAACCCGAAAACAACTGTCGGGCATTTGCCCGCCAGACATAACACCTGTCTGGTCGGAGGATCCTCCCTTTTCTAAGTAGTATCGAGGAACTTTACACCCTGTTCCTCGTACCCCTAAAAGAGGAAATATAGTTGACCCAGATGTCACATGGTTATGCAGATGTTTACCTAATAGTATTTTACATTTCGCCAGTAATGTTTAAGACCGAATTTAAAGGGAGCGAACGCGTTGCCATCAACCGAGTACAAATCCAGAATCCGTGGCTGCTACTGAGCAATTTGTGATGGAAAAATAATAATCTTCACAATTTGGCCGTCCCGGGAATCGATTCAAGGACCTCGGGCTCAGCAGTCGCGATTGTGACCACAAGACCAATGAGGCATTAGTTTTACTTAGAGTCTATTAGACATTTAAGAGCAGTGATTCTAAGCCCAATACGTCGGTTCTGTAAAATTCAGACGACAACTCACATCTCACATCGCTATCCACTGACACGTCGCGTAAGATTCAAAATGACCTTGATTTTGTAGCCAAGGGAATTACCTTACAGAATGCCACTTCTTACGTCATCTCATACTTTATCTGTCAAAATCTCCCTGTTAATTTAGTTCTACTCGCTGACACGCTCGTAGTGGTGGCTCTAGTGTAAAATCGATTTATCAACCGGGTTTTTAAAATGCCAATCAAGAAACTCACAGCGGATTCAGATTCGAAGTTCTAAGTGAGGTCTTACAGAATCACACCGCAGCTCACTCCACACTTCTGAGGGGTTCTTGTATGTCCTAGAAATACGATAAGTCATTTTTATTTTTTAAAGGTATACTTACAGGTTGTTAGGGATATCGCCAATTCGCCATACAAAGAGTTAAGCTCGAATTCAAAACTCGTTTTTATTCATTACCCTTTTTTTCCGAACGGTTTTTCTTCGACCAATATCTCACACAACCGCCTCAAACTCGTCATGCCAAGTCGCCACAGTATGGAGTAGTTTACTGTTTCTTTTTTAAACTTACAAAAAATTTCTTGCTTGTGAATCTAGATTCACGATTTATGCTGAATTCGTCTAGTTTGCGCGTCGATGTCTCCCTTGAGTACAAACGTCGGCGGGGCAGTCCCTCTGCTGTGGGCTATAACTAGACACGTGCGATCAGTCCTCGTGCAAGGCCACGTGCTTACTCTAGGAAAGTTTAGGTTATGGGGTCGAGAACTCTGCTTTCTGTAACTCAAAGGAGTAGACAGGTATGCTTCGACTGACATGTACACTTTACTTTGGGATTTCTAGACACCAGAAATGCTGTATTTTAGATTTTAGAGAGCGTGATAGATAGATTCATAGTCATAGTCATCGTTTATTGCATTCATGTACTTTACAAGTTTTTACAAGTACCATTATATAGGTTGAACCCTGCTAGGGCACAGCAATATAAATAGTTAGAGTGCTAGAGTGTCACTATAATAAACAAACCACTGCTTATAAAACAAAATACTAATGTTAATATGTTTATCATTTGTTGTCTATATAAGTAACTGTCATAATATAATATAGGATAGGGTAAGAACAATTTCTTGGTCATCATTTCCATTCATAAATTAAATTAAGATAAAAATAAATTAGAACAAATAGCTATAACAATAATAATCATAAAATAACATAACATATAGTAGGTAGGAAGTAGGTAGATTCTAATGTCTGTTCTGTGTCACACATTCAGGTTAGCTCCTTTCAGGGTGTGGGTCGTGCGGGCCCTCTCTATAGCCCTACAGAGATACTTTACATAGGCTTGACAAGAAAAAGCGTAAATGGCCTGGGGCCCTGGGGGCCGGATGATCTTGTACCGGAATTGTCTGAATAGCCGCAAACTGATAGACACTAAGCAGTAGGGTATACGACACCACAATAAACGACACTTGAAATACCAACACTTAAAATATAGGGTGACTGGTTATTAATGACCGATACATAAACACAAACAACTTTCCCCAAGTTTTTTTTTTTCCCACATTCAATTTTATCACAAGCTGATAGATCCCAGGCGCGCGTGCGCGAATTTCATACGGCTGTTGTATTATTGTGATAAAAGTGAATGAATGAGTATAAAAAAATGTTTCTTTGGGAAACCTTTTTGTTACCATGAATATATTTACGTATTTAAGTACCTTATAAAGGGTGTAAAACACCTCTTAACGAAGCCGAAAGGCACTGGTTCTCCCTGTCATTGCGATCATTTTTTTGTTCTACACCATACCTGGGAACCTTCTAGTTACGGAGATATTAGGGGTCAAAGTTCCAACTTTTTGACAAGTATTTTTTTCAATACAAGTTTTTAATGTAAGATTTTTACTTTAAACACCTCCACGACCCCCGTACTATTCAATCCGTCCATCAGCACAATGTTTTGAGTGCGTTACATTGAGTTCTACCACTAAACATGATTTTACACCCCCCAAAAAAAAGTCGTTTCCCAGCAATAAATTTGCGTAAAGTTACTTAGTTTCATGTACAGAATGCTTGGTTGACGGCTTCGTGATGAGGTGATTTACACGGTGTATTATACGAGGTGGTATTTCCCACTCCATTGAATTTGTGACAGTTTTAACACATTAAACTTTTAAATATAATAATAGTTGTGGCTTCCTCGTGTCTGAAGGTTGTATGATAACCACACCATGAACTTAGTGACCCCTCTGTTTACTAGAGTAGAATTAGTGCGAGCAACGATGGCCGACGTAAGGAAAATGTCCATATAAATCGTCGCGCATTTTCTGCGAGCTGACACGCGAGTCGGCGCGCGCGCATACCATGTTCCTTTACTAACTTATTGCTCTTCTACACGTACTTTTGTTACAAGTGTCCTATTAAAAGTGACAAAATGTTTGTGTGGTTATTGCTTCTGGTTATAGTGTTGTGGTCGGTGAGGTTTTGGTATAAACGGAGGCATATGGTTAAGCTGGCCTCGGCTTTACCTCCACCGAAGGGTGAGCTGCCTCTGATTGGAATGGCGCACACGCTGGTCGGGAATACCGAGGGTGAGTTTCAGTTAGTAAGAAGTAAGAGAGATGTGTCATTTTGACAAAGGGTCTCATCTTTCATCAGTAAGATAAGTTAACGCTGTGTTAAGATAATAATATTTTATGATTTTTATCTGTGAAAACTGGCCACAAATTAATTGGGTTAGAATTTAGTATCTGATGTTTAGTTAGTGTTTGAAATAAATTCAGTCACTAAAGTTGTATAGGTAGCCCCTGTTGAATTATATGCTCCCAACCGAATTTCGGCAAATCTCAACGTAGATTCAAATTCAAAATTAATATTAAACATAAAATCATGTCTGTAATCTCCGAAGGAAAGGCAGAGATGTAGCTATAATACGCACAGTTTTGGCCCGTTATATTTAAGTCCTATCATCAGTCATCTAATAGGGAGAGTCTATTGCCATCCGGCGAGCGTTTTAAGGGACCATGTCTTGTAAATTTGGACGTTAAAAAAGTGTTGATAAACCAGACTAACTTGATTAGACTTTTCATATTACAATAAGATTTAATGATAAAATTTAAGATTAGAGGGGGGGTACTATGACGCTTAAAACATTATTGTTCCACTCCTGCTCCAGAGTGGGAAAGAGACGGAGCTAGACGTCCTGTATAGATCCGTCTCTTTTTCACTCTGGAATGAGAATGGAACAATAATGTTTTAAGAAGTCATGGTACGCCACTAGGTACCTAGTTTCCAAACAAAAATGGAATGAAACAAAGGGAGAGTAGATTATTATATTAAAAAAATATTACTTTTTTGCTGTGGGTAACTAGAGAACACTTCAGTAATTTAGTGAAATGATAGTTTTGTATCTCTGATTATTCGAATGTGTGTAGCCCAGAATCTTTTGGACCTTAGAAGGTTGATAGGTTGCAAGTGCTGACCATGGGTTCAAGGTTTGATCCCCAAGTCAGGAGTCAGGTTTTTGATTTTCTGGTTAGAAATTAGTCAGTTTTCATCACGGGAAATAAACATAACGGTCGAAATAAGAGGTTTAATATGCGTCTCTGCCTACACTGGTGTGATGACTAGGTATATCATGTGTCCTCGTGTCCTAATAACTGGACTTCCCGTTCGGAATCGACAGACAAAAAAGAAAGTGTCGAACGCTTGTATTAAGACACGACCTAATCTTAGTTATTACGGCTTTCAGTTATCATGAAACAACTGCAACTATTGAGCTATGAGAGCATGCAAAACGATGGTATTATTAGAGGTTGGATGGGACATATACTTTTCTTCCGTAAGTATTTATTTTCATATTATGTTTAATACTTATAAAATAAAAAGAAATAACTTTATAAATTTCTTTTCGCAATGTAAGTCAATAATATTATGTTTATGTTTATTACTATGTGGAAAACAAATATCCTCGGCTTTGAGCCTCCAAAGACTTGCATATGGGCCCATTAGAGCTATTATTTAGAAAAACTTCGCTTAACATCCCGCGAGTTGCAGCCAAACGCAAACCTACTGAACACAAAAAAAAAGGGATTAAATATAATGAGCACCAAAAAATACTTTGAGATCCTAAGCTACGTTACCAAAAAAAAATACTAAACACCAAAAAAATTGTATTCAAAGACCAAATATAGTAAATGATCACCAAATTTTGTGGCAAGAAGAACTTAGGAAACAAGTGCGAGCAAAGCGAGCTCGGGATATTGGGCACCCCGACTCGGACAGGTTAGGTTCTTTAAACCCTGCAGAGAGAAATAGGAGCCCCGCGTAGCGGGGCTCCGTCGACTACGCCTTAGTTCGGAGCTGTGATTTTCAGGTTTTTAATTCTGGTGATCATTTACTATTTTAGGCAGTCTAAAAATGTTTTTTAAGGTTATATTTACTTTATCTGGTGTCATGTTAAACATAAGCCAAAAAAAATAGATTTTTGACACTTGATTTCCTCTTGTAACGATACTTTGCACTTGAGTTCCTCTTGTAAAGATAGTTAAGGAAAAAATTAGTCCCTAAGACGACCCACTGCCCAAAGAATTTTGAAAATAATTCATCCCCAAAGGATGGAAGTTATTTAAGGGATGAAAATTTGTTATTTTTGAAGTTAGAAGAAAATTTAGGAAGTTAGTGATTAGATTTCTGTTTATAAGTAACGTATTTATTGTTTTGGAAAAGCTCATGGAGGGGTTTAATAGGGGACGAATTGTTAACAGTCCAGCTTTGTTAGGTTTCAAGGGTAAGTAGGCGGGTGTCATAACTAATCTTCATTTTATTTTTGCGCAGTCGTAGTAGATCCTGTGGATCTCGAGATGGTTTTGAAGACATGCATGGAAAAGGATGACCTCCACAGGTTCATCAGGAATGTTATAGGGAATGGTGGAATATTTGCTCCAGGTAAGAATACTCTTTTTTTTCACTAGCAACTAATCAGACGATAAATGAGTCCCTTAACATGTTTTGCGGCAACCTGCCGCAATGTCGCATTTGATAAAAACCGATCGCAAATAGGCTTTCATAAAGAAAAGTGGAAGATAAAAGCCTTGTCCTTGTAGAGGGAAAAACCAGGCTAATATAACATTTAAAAGACCAATGGCGGTATGACACACAAAAGCTGGTCGGAAACGGAAGTTATTCGAAATATATTCCTGTCGTTTTTGGGTGGGACCCATTGCATGTTTTAATAATTATATTCTTCAATGGGTCCCCCTGCTTCCAAATGCTGTTATTATTTGCTTTTTAGTCGAATTTTTTAGTTCCTATAATTAGTTTGTTACAAACATTAAAGTTAAAGTTATTTTACTTAAGTTTAAGTAACTATATGTAGTTATTCTTATTCTTTATTGCACATAAAATTAAAAGATATACACACAAATAATATATAGCTTATGTACAACGGCGAGCTTAACCCAGAATTGGGTTTTCTTACAGCAAACCTTACTACTAACTACTTAGGTACTACTATTACTTACTTAAAATCAGTAATAGCTTTAATTTTTATGCAATATACAAAAGTTTAAACTAAGTAACAACCTTCAAAAAAAGCATAAGAAGGCTTATTCCCAGAGCATAAGAAGCATAAGAAGGCTTCCTAGGAGCTCCAAAATTCGGCTGGAAAACAAAAAAGCAACGGTTGGAAAACATTTTATGGGTACGTCCATACTGGTTACTTTTTATTGACGTTACTATTTTTGTCCCTCTCTGGCACACTCTCTCGTTTGTTACGAGAGAACTCAATTAAGAACTTGAACAGAAAGTACTAGAAGAACAGAATCATGAAGACGATGTGCTCCTAAAATTGTCGCATAAGCAGAATACATAGGTCTAAATTTTTTTTTTGTAAATTTTCATACCTATGTATTCTGGAAATGACTGAACCGATTTAAATGAACTTTCATTTTAATCGGTTCAGTTTAACCGATTTAAATGAACTTTCATTTTAATCGGTTCAGTCATTTCGAAAAATAAGGACTTAAAAGTTTGTATGCAATGTCGTAAGGCGTAAACGCTCTTAATTCTTGACATGTTTTTTATAATATTCAAAATATATTATTATATTTCAATTCGTAGTTTTTAATAAGATAGTAGTTATATAAAATTCTATAATGTATTAGATATTCAATTATGATTGCATGAAAAATTTGATTTTGTTATTTTGTAACTTATTTTTTGCAAGAAATACTAGCTGTTGTTTTGCATCCTCGTCAAATTCAAGGAGGTAACTATGCTAATGATTCTCGTCCCGAATAAATAATAAAATGGGTAGGCAATTTTTTTTTTTTCTTATTTACGGAAATCAGTAAGTGTGAACCACCCGTGTTTTAAGCCCGGGCCGTCTGATTCTCGCTCTATAACCGCGTTTCCCCAACACAAACAATCTGTAACGGTTATTCGATCATTTCTTATTCCCTAAACCACGTTAAGGGTGTTATTCTGAAATACTGACAAACATAAACAACCAAAAAAAATCAGCGTTTAATAATAATTAATTTGGTTCCGTAATTTTAATTGATTATTTATCTCTTGTGTGACAACCTCCTGAATTTTGACGAGGATGCAAAACAACATCTTGTATAAGGCTAATTTATTTATAGATACAGGCGTTATATGCTCAGAAGTCACAGTCTGTGATGATCATGATCATGAGATGATCATGAGTCTTGAATCGATCATGTGAGGACCATTCAGATTAGTGTCTGAGATGGGTTATTGAAGAAAGAACCGCATAGCTTTGATTACCTAGAGAAGTGTAAAAAGACGCCTGTAGAGTCTACTTTTAAAAAGCGTATACCTAACAAAGTATTATTGTCAAAGCAATAATTTACTTTAGTGACTAATATGGTATCCCATTTATGCAGTTGCCATGTTGGTTTTACGCTTGGATAAATACCTGGTTCAAGTCGTTTATCACCCATATCTAGGCTTTGTCCTTCGTCTTACTTGCTACATACTTTATAATGTGTGAAAGCGTCTTTGTACATAAAAGGTATTTATGAAACCTGACTGAAATGTCAATGACCATAATAGTAACATTATCAGTGTTAATGAGCCCATACGTCTTCGAGTCACGTCTGTATCCAAATGTGCCACCAAAAGAACAAAAGCGAGTGAATTCGTAATAATTTGGTGGTAGAACAATAAGGAAAATAATATTAGCAATGACACGCATGCAGTAACAACAGAACATTTCATAATTGAGCCGAACAGCACATACAAAATGGCAACAATAAGATAATTCGGGCTGTGTTGTAAACGTGTGATGTGTCGTGACAATTATCTGGTAAAATTGCAGTTATAGTGACGACACTGTATGTTTGTTTTCTTTATCGTATTAATCTAGAACTTCGCTAGCCACATACTATCTCAATAGTATACAAGGTGTTGTTTTGCATCCTCGTCAAAATTCAGGAGGTTGTCTCGTCACAAAAGATATAAATAATCAATTAAAATTACGGTACCTAGTTATTAGTTAATTATTAATAACCGTTGATTTTTTTGGTTGGTTAAGGTTGTCAGTATTTCAGAATAACCCCCTTAGCGTGGTTTAGGGAATAAGAAATTATCGAATAAACGTTTGAGATTGTTTGTGTGTGTGAAAGCGTGGTTATAGGGCGAGAATTAGGGTCAGTTCACACCGAGACGCGACGCTGCGCGCACACTTTTAAAGAGCGATCCAAAATTTAACTTTATTTTCTACACGAAAACGCGCGCAGCGTCGCATCTCGGTGTGAACTGACCCTTAGACGGGCTGCGTTTAAAACAAGGGTGGTTCACACTTACCGATTTCCGTAAATAAGAATAAAAATAAAAATTACCTACCCATTTTATTATTGATTTCGGACGATAGACATTATCATAATCACCTCCTTGAATTTGACGAGAATACAAAACAACACCTTGTATAAGGTATCATCGCACCTTACACAAAGCCGCCAACCAAGCATTCTGTACATAAAATTATGTAGCTTTTCGCAAAATTGATTGCAGGGAAAATACTTTTGTTTGGGATAAAAACACGTTTTACGGTAATACTCAATGTAACGCACTCGAAACATTGTGCTGGTGGATGCATTGAATAGTACAGAGTCCATGGTTATGGAGGTATTTAAAGTAAAGATATAATATTAAAAACTTGTATTAAAAAACAAAAACTTTTGATAGAGTTGGATCTTTAAGCCCCAATATCTCCGTTACTAGTAGGTTCCCAGGTACGGAGAGAACAAGTGCCTTTCGCTTTTATCAAGGGTATTATTAAACCCACTATTTTTGGAGCAGCTCCACATTAGCACTCAATCGTAGTCGTTGGAAGCTGGTACTAAAAACACAAAATTAAAATTAGGTTAATTAGTTCCCATGCAGCAATAACACCTTATACTGACAGCTAAAAAAGCAAGTTATGTCTGATTCAACCCGAACTTTCACCTGAAATAGAATCGGCACGATGAATCATAAATGGTGTTATGAAACGCTATGCAGTGCTAGGTGCTGAATTACCAGCCTTTCATTGACCTTATGCTTCAAATTGTTTGATGGGTATGAAACGTACAGGCAAAAAAAAATTGTTAGGTACGTATTCCCTGCCAGGGCTGCGGGACTGTTCGAAAGAGATACCGTGGCCCTTGAACACAAAAGGAACATCATCATCAGCCTATAATGTTCCCACTGCTGGGACACAGGGCCTCCTCTCTATGAGAGGGAGTGGGCTTTAATCCACCACGCGGGCCCAGCGCGGGTTGGTAGATGTCACATGTCTTCGAATTTTTAGTTCTAGGATATGCCGTTTCCTCACGATGTTTTCCTTCACCGTTTTGAGAGCAGCGGTGATGAAAATAAATTACACAAAGTAATGCGCCTGCCTGGGTTCGAACCCACGGCTTACTGCTCGTAAGTCGGGGCTGCCACCACTGGGCCACCGCTGCTCCAAAGGAACATGGATGGGTGTTATTCAGTGCAAGTCTGACACTCCCTTCCGCGCCGCCCAGAGCGGGGGGCGGGGGTTATTTGATGATTTCCCAACCGTAAAAAAAAGATACTATTGATTTTCTAACTGGCTTGGCAAGGCATTTGCAAGTAATCATGGTCATTCTTCAGCCCTTATTCCAATTTAGTTGGGGTTAGCGCAGCATTTCTTCTTCCATACTTCCTCTATTATACAGGGTTATTGATAAAACACCAACAACCTCTGTAAGAGGTCATTCTACTCATCATTATGAACAACACTAGCTGGTGCCCGCGGCTTCACCCGCGTGTAGTTTGATAACTGTCCCATGGGATCGTAATACCGGGATCAAAAGATTCCTATGTGGTTAATTCAGGTTATAACCTACCTGTGTGCCAAATTTCATCCAAATCCGTTCAGTAGTTTTTGCGTGAAAGAGTAACAAACATCCATCCATCCTCACAAAATTTCGCATTTATAATATTAGTAGGAAATTTCGCATTTATAATATTAGTAGGATTTACTATGGGAACAAATATGAAATAGCAAAAAAAAAAATGCTGTTCCGTACTTTATGTTCACCTAACTCGACAAAATGTAGAGAACAGCTGATTTTTTTCACGATTTCGGGTTTGGTCTCATAGTAAAAGTTGTTTATAATGATGAGTAGAAAGACCTCTTAAGAGGATGTTGGTGTTTTATCAATAACCCTGTATATTGTCATTTCAACAGTCACCACATTAATTTCTTGCCATATCATAGGTACGTCACACAGTCCATCCATCGTTTCTTTAGTCTTCCTCTAGGTACTCTTATAGCCATCTTATATATGTCGTTATTATGTTCACTCTCCCTTTCTACTTCTCAATACCACTGCTGCAAACCTACTTTACTTGACTAGACATGTGCACGCGTCAGTGTGAGATGTAACGTTGACGCATCTTCAAAGACGTAACTGTTATTTTCAACCCGCTTGGCCCTCTTGGTGGATGAAGGCCTATCTGTCTCACCTACAGAGAAGTGACCTTGTCTCAGCCATGATAATATTTTAGGCTTATAATATTTTTGGCATTACCACTAACACTAAAAACGGGATTTTTACTATGTTTCTTTTCATTTTGCTGGAACTAACTAAGTGTGTGTCAATTTTTACACCATATCAGTTCAAAAACTTAAATGATTTTGCATAAGCTTTGATGTCTAGGCTTCTTTATTAAGGGGACGGGCCGTAATCCACCAAGTGAGCGAAGACGTAGGTCCCTCAGGTCTTCGATTTTTTGTTTCTTGGACATGATGGTGAATGATCACGATGTTTTCTTTACCGTTTGTTAAGACCAGTGGTGAAAAAGTAGGTACGTTGACACGTATACCGTTAGGTTAAAGTGCGTTTACTGAAATAATATTTTCTTTCATAAACAGTTGCTATCTGGCGACGACGACGCAAGATCCTAGTGCCCGCCTTCAGTCCTAAGATAGTCGAGAACTTTGTCCACGTCTTCGCTGAACAGAGTCAAAAGCTGGTCAAGCAACTGACGAAGTCTGCCGGCCAAGGGAAGTTCAGCATCTGGCCTTTTCTTAGCACTTACACTCTGGATTCTGTTTGTGGTAAGTAAAATTCTTTATAGCACGAAATAACTTGAAAGATAGTACTAGTCGTTTACTTTTACTACAAAGCCGTGCATTTAGAAGAAAGAAAGTCATAAACTTATTTCATTTGCCTTTTCCTAAACTATCTTGGGGTCGGCTTCCAGTCTAGCTGGATGCAGTTGAGTACCAGTATTTTACATGAAAGGACTGCCTATAAATGACCTCAGTCAGATCGCCCGGGACCAACGGCTTAACGTGCTTTCCGAGGCACGGAGGAAACTCGGTATTAAGGTCACCCATCCACGGACCAACCTTGGCAAGCACGGCTTAACCTTCATAAAAAACGTTTGCCAAATCACTAAATGGTTTACTGAATATTTAGTATGGTCTACTTTTAGATTCAGCACAAAAAACTTACTATCTATTTTTATCCCTAAAGGTCAAAACCGAAGGCAAATTCACCGTTAGTTATTCGCTAATTTTGGCAAGTAAATCGTTGAACTTTGTGCCGACGTGATTAAGATTGATGATAGTTTGAATTACCGTAGTTTATCATACTACGGCTCGGTCTAGATCCATTTGTCATGATAATTATTTCTACACGCAAACATGGCCATTGTTTAGGCAATTTAACTTCATTTGTGCGAAGTTTGTGAATTATACGTTTTGTTTGTCTATTTATAGTTTGTTTTATAGACTGTTATGTGTTTCTGATAGGAGAAAGTGGCTACACACGAGCTATGTACCTACATTACGAGCTCTTTGCCTAATTTTGTCCTTATAGACAATATTCTCGACTACTACTAGAATACTCGATTGCTTATTGAATCGAGTGCTAATTCTGTGGGAACATCCTTACCACCCGTGACTACTTTTGTCATACTCAAAATATATACCAACAAGGCCGTGTCCTAAATTATAAGTGGCTGCTTATATGGGTATTTAGTCTGAACGGCCAAAACATCCCACATCAAACGTTTCCATCCCATACAAATAACAAAATTATTAGGTGTTTGGTTCAAAATTATTTTCAAGGTGCATAAAAAATGATATTTGAAATAAATAACCCTGATATGTTTACCTACTCTTAGGTAGGTATGGTCATAGTGATGACATCGCGCTATATGAATTATCAATTTTCACCAATGAGTTAAAGGGGGTTTTGACCTATGGGCGGACCACCGTGAGGCGGAGAGAAAAAAATAGTGACTATATACTAGACTGCATATGCGCATACTTTTCGCCAGTCTTCTGACGTCACAGATAACCAGCATGTTTGTAATTTTTTGTGTTTATTTAGATGATTTCAAATAAATAATATTTAAAATTAAAAAAATATTCAAATATAAAATTCATAAACTATGCGGCTATGACAATGTATGCGACTGTACCTTTAAATTAGTTTTGAAATCATTCTTCCACCGGTCCTTTCGAACGTTGTCAATTTTTGATAACTGTCGAATGGTCCATTCGCTTTGGACCGTTCAGACAACATATTTATATGCTCATGCTTTCTCATTAAAAAATGTTTTACAAAAATTGTGACAAATGAACACCACGATTGCGCTGAGCATGACAATCGCATACATGACAGCGACGATTGCTAAGGAGAACTACTATCTAATAAAAGGATCAGAAATATTCTTAACTAGAAATTATTCACAAACAGTTCCCTCATCCAACTTTCTATTAACAGAAACAACAATAGGAGTAAAAATCAACGCACAAGAGAATCCAGATCAACCGTTCCTGAACGCGATGTGCCGCGTCCTCAACCTGGTGTGTGAGAGGATCTTCCACTTGTGGCTGCAGCCAGACTGGCTGTACCAGTGGTTCCCGCAGTATAAGCAGCATCAAGAGTGTATAGCACTCATGCATGGCTTTACTGATAAGGTAATTATCACATTGTTGCATGGTGTTAACGGACATATCACGAAGCCGTCGCCGTCAGCCAAGCATTCTGTTCATCAAACTTAACTTAAAAAAAATATTGGTGGGAAACGATTGTTTCTTATTTTGCGCTCTATAATGCGCTCAAAAAAACTGAGCTGATGAATGCATTGAATAGGGGGTGAACGGGGGTATTTAAAGTTAAGATAAAAAGTATCCTATAGCTTAATCCAGGCCATGGTCTACCTGTCTGTCAGCTTTAAAAAGACTTCTCCGTTCCAATGCTTAGTGGTCGCGTATAACTGGAAAAAATGTAGGCAGCAGCTGATATCTTTTTCGTGGTTTTACATAGTAAATTTTGTTCATTTTCATGGTCTTTGCCTAATTTTGTGTAGAACAAATCGAGCGATATTTCTGTGGGAACATAAAGCTAAAGCCTCAGATGATCAAGCTAGACTATCGACTGCTGGGCAAATGAGCCTTCATCATATACTTATAAACAAATTTATTGGTGTACAGGTTATTGAAAAGAAGAGAGAAGAATTAAAACTTGAAAAACTGTCTAGAACAGAGGTTGATCATGAATTTGGTAAGAGAGATTCTTCCTACTAATATCAGTCTCCACCAAAATATGGTTTAAAATCAACTCATCATTACTTTTTCAGATTTAGGATTATACAAGAAACAGTCATTCCTAGACTTGTTAATCCATTTATCCGGAGGTGAAAATGGGTATACGAATGTAGAGTTAAGAGAAGAAGTGTTGACCCTGACTGTGGCTGGGACAGACACCTCTGCTGTAGCCCTGGGGTATACATTACAGATGATGGCTAAATACCCGGAAATCCAGGAGAAAGTTTATGAAGAGTCAGTGGTATTTTTATTAGATTAGTACCCATGTTTTTGTTGTAATGGTGGTCTTTGACCGTCGTTACAGGTAGTCAGCGGCCCAAAAGTCTAACAACCAAAGTTTTACCTAGGGTATCGTATTACTAAGTCCTAACTGGGTTGTGGAGGTCAGATAGGCAGTCGGTCCATGTAAAATACTTGTGTACCGCTGCATCCAGTTAGACTGGAACTAGGCAGATGATTATGATAAAACCGGCCAAGTGCGAGTTGGACTCGCGCACGAAGGGTTCCGTACCATTATTTATAAAAACGAGCAAAAATATCACTTTTTTGTATGGGAGCTAAATATTTATTTTATTCTGTTTTAAGTATTCGTTGTTAGAGCATCAACAGAAATACATAATCTGTAGAAATTTCAAGTGGCTGCAAATTTTATGACAAGAGACATGTTCAGTTTGATGGTCCGTAGCACACCCTTAAGTATGTATATACCCTTTCCGTTACACCCTGTATAATTATATTCTTGAAAAATAAACAAACTATTTTACAAGTAATAATAGGTATAAATAGAAGCCATGAGAGGATTTTATTACGCTGAGAATACTAAGTTAACGATTATGTTATAAATAGTTATAATTATTATTATGAATAACTAGCTGTCCCGCGCTACTACGCCTGCGTCAAATTTTCCCCGTTTTCGCGACATTTTTCATTGCTGCTCTTGGTCGCTCCTATTGGTCGTAGCGTGATGATATATAGCCTAAGTCCTTCCCAAGGTTAAAATCTATCTTCTTGCCAAATTTTATTAAGATGCGATCAGCCGTTTAGTCGTGAAAAGGTAACAAACAAACAAACATACAAACAAACAGTGACATTCGCATTTATAATATTAGTATGGAAGTATGAATAAACCGACGTACTTAAAACTTCAACCATTTTGTATGTTGATTTCTTTGTTTGTTAACAAGTAGCATAAAACAAGTAATTGATTGATAGATTGACGTCTATGAATAAATCTTAGACTTATTGTTCACGTTTTTCCTTTAGGTATTTAGCTTAGATTAATTGAGATAAGATAAGACAATCAATGTCGTGCAATTAAAATTAAATGGTGTAAGGACAAGAACTGTCAATATTTATTATGTGTGGTTTGTTCTAATGAAACTTAGCACATTTTCACAAGTGTTTAGTAGAATTTATCGAAGCTGAGACTTGAAGGAAAACAGATGTCTTCAATAAAACATGTTTTAACAGGGTTATTAGTGATTAGGTGCATTCCTTGAAATGGGCGATACAAGACGTAATTTTGCAACAATTTTGACCACGATAACTTGGGGTTGGGGGGTACTGGATTGTTTTGGATAAATCGAACTCGTAGTTCAGGATGTTAAACTGATACTCTTCTGATAGCACATGAACGAATGAATCCTTCGAAAACCAATTTGTCAAAAAACTATAATCGGCCTTTGGGAATAAAGCGCCATAAATGACATGTTCTGATATTTTCTTGAAACTTTCCTTGGTTTTCGAGGCAGTTTTCTCTAAATAAAACTTTGGAAGTAAAGGGTAATATGGCGCTGCGGGTTGTTCGAAAGAGATACCGCGGCCCTGGAACACAAAGGGCTAAGAAGGAACATGGGTGGGTTTTAGTCAGTCAAGTCTGACACTCCCTCCCGCTCCGCCCAGAGCGGGAGAAGTCATTTGATGATTTCCCATCCACAAAAAAAAAAGGGTAATATGGCAATGTTTAGTCTACATTTCTTAGGCCTATGTATCCTGCTTAAATACGTATTAAGTTTAATTAAAACCGGTAAATAAAGACTTGAAAGTTTGTATGAAATGCCGTTAGGTGTAAACACTCTTAATTGGTACTAGAATGAACACTTTTGGACATCGAAACAGTGCTAATTCTCAACCTCATCTGCCGAGCTTTTTGCCAAGTATGTCGAGGTCGGCCCCCAGTCTAACCGATTTAGCTCAATACAAGTAATTTACATGGAGCGACTGCTAGATCTGACCAGCACAACCTACTTAGTACTGGGTAATACAAAATTTCGAGCCGCTGACTGCCTGTAACTCAACCTAACTTTTCGATTTCTTCGGGTTTTTTTTTGTTCTTTTTGAGTGCTCGGGGATCCTTTTTTGTTTATATTGTTATTCTTTGTTCTTTTTTACAGACTCTGCGAGGTATTTGACGACGATCGTATGTTAGTAAAAGAAGATTTAATCAAGCTAAAGTATCTGGAGAGAGTGGTCAAGGAGACTATACGATTGTTCCCGCCTGTGCCTCTAATTATTAGGAAAGTCTTAGAAGATATTACACTGCGTAAGTATTTCGTGTAGAGACACTTTATAACAATAGGGGACCGGACTGGGTAAAGAAAACGACATTCTATTTTGTCTGTCAATCAGGTAATACAAAAATATTAGATACGTATTTTTTGTTTTATCAAAATATCAAAAAATTACTGAGTTAAAACTCATTAAAGTTGGAGAGTGGGGGCTTGCTACGTCACAAGTAGGTATAAAACTTACCTACATGTGACGTCATGCGCCATTTCAACTCAATATATCTCCGCAATTTTATGACCACGTGAAAAAAGAAAAAATACGTGTCCAATACTTTTCAATAAACTACCCGACGGACAATCAAAAAAAAAAATGGATTATCCCCTATTGCATAAAAATTCAATGAGGACTTTAGTGCAAAATGAATGCTGGGGTACTCTTCAGAGCTTTTTGACGAAACAGCTTAGTTCTATTTTTACGATTAGGTTTCATCGAGCTTTTTTGAAAATAAGGTTTCATGCCAAAAAATCTCTCTTTGGAAAATAGTCACCAGCTTTCACTGGAGTTCTTTTTCATCTCCTGTTAATCTGGAAACTTAGGCAACTTACTTGAGTCGACAGTACTATTTATTTCATCTCTTCACACATTGAACTGTTTTGACGTGCCCTATGAAGAAGTTAACAAAACAAAAAAAATGATGCAGGTTATAAAATCCCTTATTTTCTACAGCATCCGGTCGCGTTCTGCCTGCCGGTTCGGGCGTAGCCTGCTCAATATGGGGGGTCCACCGAGACCCCAAGTACTGGGGTCCAGACGCCGAGGAATTCGACCCTGACAGGTTCTTGCCTGAAAGATTCAACCTGAAACATCCTTGCAGTTACATGCCATTTAGTAATGGGCCTAGGAACTGCCTCGGTAAGTAAGTTATTTGAATGATTGGTACCTGAACGGTGGTTCAGGATAGAATGGGGTAGATTAGCTAATCCATAAAATTACGTCACACGTTAAGAAGGGCAGCGGGGTTCGACGAAATGTGACATTTTGTTACAAGAGCTGGGAGGGGTCCTAAACGTGACGTCATATTTTATAAAACTAATATTTATTCAGAGTATTGAAACACGAAATTTGAACTATGTACGAAAAACTTAAAAACATTTTGAACTAGTATGAAAATCTAAAATTGCTTAATATGTGACGTCACACTAGGGAGGGCGGGGGTCTCACAAGAGTGAACAGCTGTGACAAGGACGGAGGAGGGGTTTGAAAATCAAGAATTTCGAGTGACGTAATTTATGGATAGCCCTTAATAAGAAAAAAGAATTTACATTTGGACACTTCACGTTTGTGTCCTTTATCATTTTATAGATGACTTTTCCCATAAAAGACATCACTTTCAATAATAATATTCTAGATTCTAGATGTAGGAAAGGAAATGGTCGAAAATGTATGTACCGAAAACCAAATAAGGAAATTAACTGGAATTTGAACACGGGGGTTTTTGTGCGGTTAAGACAACTTTAGTATTCAGTAGTCATCGCTGTTTTGTTTCTGTCTATGGTTAGATACGAGTAAATAGATAAAAGAATGTAGAAATTTTTAAATGTTTGGGCCTCAACTTGAGGTGTCTGAAGTTGCACGGTTATTTTATTACTTTTAATTTTTTAAGCTCATCATCTGCTTAGCCTTTTCCCAACTTTACTGCAGTCGGCTTAATCTCTGTATAGCTCTTAATATCAGTATTTTACATTTTTTATTTTTTTTTTAAACTTTGCCCCACACTAGGAATTTCTCCTGTATCGTGGGTGCATTTACAAACATTTAAACTCACATACACAAACAGCCAGACCCGGAACAACTATCTGTAGGCCATACAAATATTTGTTCCGTGCGGGGATCGAACCCGCGACACGCAGCGCAGCAGTCGCTTGCTCAACCACTGCGCCAACCGTGTCGTCAACATGGAACGATTAGGCTGTTGCTATATAAAGTACTTGAACTCCACAACCCAGTTGACAACCCAGTACTGGGTAAAACGATACCCTTTGGTAAGAATGATTGACAAAATTTTGCGCAACTGAAGACTTGTATTTAATGGATGATCACCCATCCACGGACTTACCCAGGCAAGCGCTGCTCAACCTAAAAAAAGTTATTAACTAGACACGAGTTCCAGTTTTTATGTCTATGTTTTACGCTATTAATGATAATTTTACTCTCTGTTCAGTAAGTTAATCAAAAAGTTAGTACCTACTGAGAAACAATTATATACTTGTTTGCACATTTGCATCGTTTTTTTGAACTGAATGACATAAAAAGTGGCATATTGCTTGGTAAGTATTAATCAGCGATCCTCAAAACTTTTTTCGTCATCTGAAATCATAATGGTGACTGAAGCTACTGGACATCTGTATGTGCATATGCAGATTCCCAAAAAAAGGGGGTAGATTACTGGCTACGTCCTTCGTTTTTTGAAGTGAAACTTCTTATGCGACTTCCAACAAGTTTAACGCTACCATAAAGGGGGAATATTTTCTAAAACTCACTAAGAGGTGGCAGTATTAGAAGATTTGTGCCTACGTAGTTCTACTAGGTACGCAAGATGGCGTGCAAACAGTCATACATTCGACTCTTCGGTGTGACCAGCCTTCGCTCACTTTCCATGAGTAGAATAACCTCGATAAACTTATGTAATTAAAATAATACAACAAGAAAACAACAAAATATTATTTAGAAGCTCAATAAAATAACGAGAGTGAATGCGTGGCACTTGAACGCATGCGTGTAGTATTACGAAGTTTCACTACTTCCGCGCGGAGGGACTCCACGCACTATTTTATTTTTTCAGTATTTTCCTTCTCTTACTTTATAAATCAGAGGCCTACGACACAATTTTTATGACTTTAGAAGCTAGGTATTATCAACCATCGACTTAAGAAAAATGTATTTAAAGAACCTCGATATTATTTTTCAGAGATCGGTATACATCTCACCGCTGCTTTTGTATGTGTGTAGTCTGTCTGTTAGTCAATATATTGTACCCGTCTAATTCCCATGGCCTTCCGAAAACCAGCAACCAGACTAGTTGCTGCTGCCGATGGCGCTTTGAATGTTGAGCCCCTCTGATCAAAATAGCTCTCAACCGTCATGATAATAGGGATGATGACTAGGTAAAGAAAAAGAAATTCTATTTTGTCCGTCAATCAGGTAATACAAAAATATTAGATACGTATTTTTTGTTTTATCAAAATATCAAAAGAATACTTAGTTAAAACGCATTAAAGTTGGAGAGTGGGGGCTCATTGCGTCACAACTAGGTATAAAATG
Source organism: Cerastis leucographa (assembly GCA_963082945.1). NCBI lineage: Eukaryota > Metazoa > Arthropoda > Insecta > Lepidoptera > Noctuidae > Cerastis > Cerastis leucographa. Next base: position 15,320,518 of record OY720385.1, on the reverse strand, counting down.
TACTGAGCCGTGACGTCATACGCCATTTCAACTCAAAATATCTCCGTGATTTTACGATTACGTGAAAAAAGAAAAAATACGTGTTCAATACTTTTCAATAAACTACCCGACGGACAAATAAAAAAAAATTAGTCACCTTCCCTGTTACGTCCAGTAACTCAGTACTATTTGTTGATTTTTTATGTGTTTATGTATCTATATGTGCACGTGCCTGCATGCTAACAATCGTAACAGGAATTTCCCTTCTTTATGTCCGCGGTTTTATACCGTTTAGATAGATCCGGAAATACCTGCCTGTAATTAGTTGTAGATAGATTTAGCATTGATGACACGGAAAATGGATTTCTTAATAAATAAAGTAGATTATAGTCATTAATTATTAATAATTGTAGTCTTTATCTCCATTTTTTTTTTCTTATGAAAATGAATCCCTATTTCCCTTGATCACGCCAAAACTTGAGAACTACTTAACCGATTTAATTCATATTTTAAAGTGAAACTTTTATTACATCGTCTCAAACTTTTTCGTCTGTGTGTTACATGTCGCGTGACGCTCGGCCGCGGAGTAGGGATAAAGTGAAAGGCGCTCTGACGAGCGCCTTTCACTTTATCCCTACTCCGCGTTTTATACGTTTTATACCCTTCATAGAATATTATTCCAAAAATGTTTAGTTAAATGTCTATAGTGTGAAAAAAAGTTTCACTTTTACCGTGGTTTCATAAGACCACACAATCCTTTTTATTTATTTTTTAAACGTTTCACAAAACCTTCTACAAAGGATTAGACTTTTTAGAAGGTTTTTAGGTAGGTAGTAGGTAGGTGGGTGGTAGGTAGGTAGGTAGGTAGGTATTAGGTAGGTAGTTAGTAGGTAAGTAGGGGGTAGGGAGTAGGTAGTCGGTAGGTTTATTGCCAGGAAAATGGAAGAGAAAACATTCCTAATAAGAAGTAGGAACTATGATAATTATTGAATAAAGTCTTAATTTTTAATGTCTTGTCCACAGGCTACCAATACGCGTTGATGTCAGTCAAAACAGCGTTGTCAACGGTGCTGCGACATTATAAAGTAGTAGAAGACAGAGAAGATGGCCCTGTACCTAAAATTAGGGTCAAAATCGATATAATGATGAAGGCTGTGGATGGTTATCAAGTGGCATTGGAAAGAAGAGACACAGTTCTAACGTGACGTCACTAAAAGCGCGGGAAAAATGACAGTTTGCCTTTTTTATAAATTTGCTTTATTTTGTACCTGCCAGCTATCTAGGAAATATTTATTGACTTTTTATTTGTTATGCGTTCTAGTATATACAGCCAGGTTAAGGAAGTATTATTTTAGATTAAAATAATTGTGATATTATAGTTGTTTTTTTTTTTTTTAATTTATTCTTATAAAACTATTCATGGTGAAAGTTTTCAAACTATTTTGTACTTCTGAATGGTCTTGAATAGTTTTCATGACTTGATACCTGCTAAAAGCATTTTAATGCCAAGGCAAATGCGCAAATCATAAATAATAATTTTATACAAGAAGTTTCTTGTTTTCAGACTGATGCAGTCTTTTTACTATCCATAAAGTAAATCCCTCACATTTTTTATAAATTGCTACTGGCAGATGATTGCTCAAAACGTCAAAAAGAAAATTGGCGTTTATTTCAAAATAGCTCTTAAAACAAAGATTTTCTCCTTCAAAAGTCTAAAAATATACGTGGATTTCACAAGATACTTGAGTTAATTCTGGTAAGGCAAGCTGAACTTGTTTAATAGTGATATAGTAGAACAATTACCTACGCTAGTACGGCCTTGCACTTTTTCGATGATCGTGCGTCCCTAGCATCTATTACCGTAGCTATTTCCTTGATAAATTATGTGGTTCGTTATTTTTAAAAGCAAAGAAAGGTGTTTTATACTTGACTTGTTTAAAGGTATGGAGGCGTGGTTTCGTAAATAACATTTCACAGATAAAAGTTAAAATTTTTGAGGCAGTAATTAAAAGCTCATTTTCATTCGTTGATAGGGGCTCGTATATTGGCTCGTATGCGGTTTTCGGGAGATTTTGGTAACGCAAGTCGTAGGGCCGATATGTTTTAGCATGTGTGAATCAGTAAAACGGGGGGTCCCCGCATGCCATATGTCGACCGAGTTATTGACTAATGAAATGAGCAATAAAAGCTCTGCCTGATTATTTCATTTACCCTATACGCACCACACACGACCCGATGGCCACTGACGCCGTGATTCGAAACAAAAGATAGAACAACCCTCATAAAAAATCATAAGTAATAATTTGTCGACGTAAGTAAATAAATTCGACTTGTTGAAACCGATCTAAAAGAGAATATTTTTGCCATAAAACTGCGTTTTACCGTCCAACGAATACATACATGCATATATCACGAATATTGCAAAGCTATCATGGCGAGTTCGCCCACGTGAAAAACATTCTATGGCATAAGTATTGAAATCGCATAGTCAAAAGAAACATTTACAATATGGAATGATAAAAATATTAAATAAAATACTTAAAAATAACAAGAAAACACCATCTTTCGTCCATCCTGTCACAGAACAAGCACAAGAAAAAGTCATCTTTCGTTGATCTTCTTACGAAACTCAAAATATCCACAACATACATATACGTCTTCCCATCTCGAAGGAAATAAATCACACTCTGTGCCGATGTCATTAGAGTAATCAGCATTGCTATTGGCCAGGGCGCGAACCAATGGAGAGTTAGAATGAGAATCTGTTCGTGCAGACGGAACATCCAATATTGTGTGTCCACGCGGTATCAGTTACTTTTTGGGCATGGAAGGAACAAAAAGTCACAAGCTAAGCTACTACTACGGATGAGGAGTTTTAGAGATTACCCCCTGCATCCAAACCTAGAAACTAAAACTCTTTATAATCCTAGTAAAGAGATTGGTAACCGAAGTATTAACAAGGCTTACAGTCCTCGTCATAGTCCTTTAATACCCTTTCATCAGCTTTTTCCCAAGTATGTTTGCGTCAGCTTCATGAATACCAGTATTTTACATGAAGCGACTGCCTATCTAACCTTCACAACCCAGTTAGTACTGGGTAATACCAGACCCCTAGGTAAAACTGGTTGTCAGATTTTCGGACCACTGACTACCAATAATGACTGTCAAAGATCTAAAATGACCGCCGGACCAAACGCCTAACGTGCTTTCCTAGGCACGGAGGAAACTCGGTATGTTAGGGGTGGTCACCCATCCACGGACCAAATCTAGGCAAGCGCGGCTTAACCTGAAGATCGATCCAAGCAGCTGTTTTTAGGGTTCCGTACCCAAAGGGTCAAACGGGACCCTATTACTGAGACTTCGCTGGCTGAGCCTTTAGCTATAAATCAGCCCCTAAATACTGTAATCACTCAGATCCAGCCAGTCCCTTTGCTGCCCTCCCCTAGCGACGCCCTAAGCTGAGGACCGTACCCCGCAGGGGGTGCCCTTAGCGTGTTGTAGCTAGGTTTATAAGTTTTTGCCCTGGCTGGAGGCCTTAAATTAAAGGCATCCACAGGATTGACCGGTTAAGCAGAAGCCAGCCTCAGAGGATGAACTGCGAGATGCCAAACACAAAAAAAATACGGTCCGTCCGTCCGTCTGTCACCAGGCTGTATCTCATGAACCGTGATAGTTGGCCAATTGAAATTTCTACAGATTATGTATTTCTGTTGCCGCTATAACAACAAATACTAAAAACAGAATAAAATAAATATTTAAGGGGGTGTTTTTATAAATAATGGTATATGTATGGTAGTCCGACTCGCACTTGGCCAGTTTTTATTTAGCCACGAGCTCCTCTACAACTATTTACTGGAGTGCTATCTTATTGCCTTGTATCGCCCTTAAATTCCTACAAAATGGAGAGAAACTACAGCACAGAAATAGCAAAATATGTCAGACAGAAGTAGATAGTGTAACCTCACCCTTACATTACACTACTGTGTCTGCACAACCCGACCTTCGAACTTTCACAACGATTTATTTTAATGACAAAAATCCATTGCTCGACTAGTAATTGCACTATACAAAGAATTCCAAGCCATTAGAATCAGTTTAATGCTAAACGTAACTAAAGTTTATTTATGATAGGTTGTTAGTTATGGCTTTAAATCAAATCTAATTAGTTTAGCTATAAAACATGGTATTTATGTAAATATTGAGTATGTTATTCTTATTGTAGTTGGTTTATTTATTTTTATTCCGGACTAGCTGTGCCCGCGACTTCGTCCGCGTGGTAGTAGCCAGTACATCAGCTATCTGCCAGCGAAAGCCCCGTCAAAAGCGGTCCAGCCAATCCAGAGATTAGCTGGAACAAACAGACAGATAGACAAAAATTGTAAATAATGTTATTTTGGTATGTACCGTATATACATTCATAAAAGCATGTAGTAAAAAGCTGCTATTTTAATGTTACAAACCGACACTTCAATTTTATTTATTTGTATAGATGTACAGATACTGGACTGCCTCATTTCATGGTTTTTCGCATCAGGAATTTCTCAGTGGTAGCCACAGAGTCTGGTTTCGTGCCAGGTTGATGGCAATAGGAATGCCCCCTATTATATTAGATTAAAACATAACTGGCGAAATGTGGTTGTAATATTAGATACACCTCTGTCTTACTATTCGGAATAACGGGCGTCATGTTATTTTATGTTGTAAGAAACATTTTGAAGAAGTAATGATGGAGTTTCTTGCCCATTCTTCTTGAAACGAAACTATCGTAGCGTGGTTTCCTTGTTATGTTTGGTGTACAATAGTACATTGTTCACCGAGAGGAGAAAGTGACCGATTACCGTCGAGGGTGTCGTTTAAAGCCCGAGCATTAGGCGAGGGCTTTAAACTTATATATAGACTTTCCTGATGATTTAAACTATTGTGCTGATAAGTTGTGTAATAATATTGAGCATAGAGATGTGATTAATAGGTTGTACCGAGATGTTCTAACGGTGCTTATTGAAGCCTCTGTATCCAGCCATGAAAGCAAACCTGTGAGGGGGCGCCACATCACGGGTTGGAATAAACATGTTCGGGATGCACATCAAGAGGCTAGGTTCCATTTTCAAGAGTGGTGTTCGTATGGTAAGCCCAAGTCGGGTAGGCTCTTTGAGGCCATGCACAGCTCTAGAAAAGATTTTAAAGCCAAACTGAAATATTGCCTTAATCATAAAAATCAAATCGAGATGGATATAATAGCAGAACATCATAAGTCTAAGAAATTCAGTCAGTTTTGGAAGTCTACAAACAAGCTTAAGCCAAAGGCGAATCTCCCAGCCAGTGTGGAGGGGATTAGTACTCCCCGTGATGTGGCTAACCTATTTAGGAATTATTTTAGAGTGGAACCACTTTTGAAACCGGAAGCGGGCGACATAGTGCTTGATGCTGGGAGGTTCGGTGACCCCTCGGTTAAAATTACTTGTGCGGAGGTTGATAAGGTTATTAAGCAGATGACCAGAGGGAAGTCACCGGGGCACGACGGTCTCAGCATCGAGCATCTGCAAAATGCGGGTGTTCATCTGCCCAGGGTCCTATCCATGTTGTTTACTTTCTGTCTTCGTCATAACTACCTACCAGACGATCTTATGAAGACCATAGTAGTACCTATAATTAAAAATAAGACTGGTGACGCATCAGAAAAGGGAAATTATAGACCCATATCTCTGGCTACGATCTTGGGTAAGGTGCTGGATGGTGTGCTTAACAGACATTTAAGCCAACATGTCTCTCTGCATGACGCTCAGTTCGGATTCCGACCTGGGCTGTCCACTGAATCTGCAGTACTGTGTCTTAAGCACACTGTCCGGTACTATACTGACCGAGGAACACCAGTATACGCCTGCTTCCTAGACTTGTCGAAAGCATTTGACATGGTATCATACAATGTTCTGTGGAGGAAGATGAGACTTAACACCGGGCTGCCTGTAGAGATCATCAACTTATTTAGATACTGGTATGATAACCAAAATAATTTTGTCAGGTGGATGGGCGAATGCTCGGATGAATATAGGATGGAGTGTGGAGTAAGGCAGGGGGGATTAACTTCACCTACTCTATTTAATTTATATGTAAATGGACTGATTGAGGAGCTCAGCAGTGCTGGTGTCGGTTGTTCAGTGGATGGTGTTTGTGCGAACAATATTAGCTATGCTGATGACATGGTGCTGCTGGGCCCCTCAATCAGTTCCGTGAGGTCGCTATTGTCCATATGTGAACGGTATTCAGTGGCCCATGGGCTCAAGTACAATGTTCAGAAGAGCGAGCTGCTAGTTTTTAAGGCTGGGTCTAAAACCTACCCTGTTCCTCCGACGGCACTAAATGGAACCGTTCTACAGCAAGTGTCCAAATTTAAGTACTTGGGTCACTGGGTCAATGAGAATCAAAGTGATGATATGGACATGGATAGGGAGCGCAGGGCATTGTCGGTAAGGGGTAATATGCTGGCTCGCAGGTTTGCGCGATGCTCACGTGATGTAAAAGTCACACTATTTAAAAGCTATTGCCAAACGTTATACACGTGCAACCTGTGGAGCAATTACACTAAAAAAGCCTGCAATGCCCTGCGCGTCCAGTATAACAACGCGTTCAGGGGTTTGTTGGGGCTCCCATGGCGGTGCAGTGCCTCCGGCATGTTCGCCGACCACAGCACGGACGGCTTCCAGGCGGTGCTACGCATAAGAACGGCGTCCCTGCGGTCCCGGATAAAAAGTAGCACCAACACACTTCTGAGCGTGGTGTCGGACAGAGTGGACAGCCAAATCCTGAGGCATTGGTCGCTCATGCATGTCCAAAGTAATATTAATTTTAAATTTTACTAACATAGCTTTAAGTACCTGTCTGCCTACTAACATAATATGGACTTATATCTCATTTAATGTGTGCTAGTCTGAAATAAATATTTTCTATTCTATTCTATTCTTTAAAACACCCGAGATCGGGCATCGCACTTTCTCTCGAGTGATACATAGTGCTTTATACTACACCTACGAGGAAAATAAAAAACTAAATCTTTACTAATTGAAATTTATAATGAAATTGTTGCAGTTAGTGAAGCTTAATGTAACACTTTTTCCATTAATTTTTGTTTGAGATGTTTGCGACAATGTAGGAGGAATAACTGGCTGTGCTGTTGGCACTGCGCTCGTAGAAGGCTGTGGTGCCAAAGGGGCAACTGGCTGCTGAGGGGCATCTGACATCGCCGCGCTCGTTGATGGTTGAGGAGATGAGTCTTGATGCACATTAATCGATCCCGATATTTGGTTATTTATTCGTGTTTTGTTTTCTACGGAATTCTCTATGTAGCTTTCTGCAACAGCGGACGATTTCCAACCACCGTGACGTTTTATTGTGGTTAAATCAGCACCAGTATCAGCAAGAATAGTCGCTGAAGTTCTGCGAAAGCAGTGGCCAGTGTATTCTAGTGGATTGAGTAAAATTAAGGTAGGAAGCTATTTCTCTTGGCACAGTACTTATTTTGTTTTTCCCAATTACTTGTTTCGTACATTTTTTGTTTTTATATTGTAGTAAAAACCGATTGGTTTTGGGGTCACTGGGGCGAATTTCGTTATATTTCTTCACTATCTCATAAAATAAACACGATATAACAAATGATCGCTGAATTTTGGTTTTTGTGTTAGGAATATTGACGATTATTCCATTTTCGGGGATTTCGATATCGTCTGTTGTCATATCCACAAGTTCTTGCGAACGACAGGCCCCATTTACTCCTAAAATCAAAATAACCTGTAAACAAAAATATCAAACATGAAAACCTAGTAGATTTCTACTCATAAATAGGTACGTAATAAATCATAAACCAGTGCATTTTGTTCATAAACTTACCTTCATCAACAAATATTTGTCATCTGGAGCATTCTGCAAAAAGGAATAAACATCCTTTGTAGTAAGCACTTTTGATTTCTTACTACGGAATCCCTCCGACTTTCTTTTCAGAAATGCTGTAAGTTTTTGTATTCTTGAATATTTATGTCGTTTCTTGTCAATATAGTACTTTTCAACATTGAGTACATAGACCATAACGTACTTGGTTTGTATTTTTGCGCTTTTTCACTGAAATAAGCTAGCAAAACAGTTTCAGAAAAAGATGCCGCATTTTTTTCACTTTTCCATTGCAAAAAATCGTCATAAGTTTTATTATATTTTTTAATTGATTTCTGTGGTAAAACGTTATCAATCAGTATTTTTGCTGTTTCCTTCAACTGCGGCGGAGTTAAAAAATCTTCATCATCACTATCACTACTTATCATTTCGATAGTTTTATTTTACTTTTCTACGAAAACTGAATCCTCAAACAACACACAAATTGAAAAAGGCGCCAATGGCGTCTGCAATTTTCACATGTTCTTTTTTCAAATTGTTTGACACCATCCAACACACAGCTAGTGGCCAGTGTCATTTTGCGAACTTGGAGATAAAAACTCACTGTAAAAACTTTTTGGCTTTTGATATTTAGGTTACCAGCGCATAGTCTTACCCAAAATTAAAAAAGTAAAACCACGTAAGAAATGGATTTTCATACACTTTTCTCTCCCGCTCAGATGCGTTTTCTCGCCGCATATTTGTTCGATATGCAATGACGTACTTTCTGCCGTAAATTTGATAAAGTATCAAGGTACTTTCCGAGCAGGTGTAGTATAAAAGTGTTTTTAAGTCCATAAGGCGAACGAAGCTAGTATCTGCTTCAATAGCTTCCAAAAATAATTGTATATAATCTATACCATTTATTGTGTATCTCCAGTACAACAACAATATTAATGATTCGGTGAAACAACAATATTAATGATTCGGTTTCAATAAAAACCCAGACAAATAATTCAGATTACAACATTTATTAGTCTCGATCTAGTATCTTCAATCTTGCCTATTATATACTTACTGTACATTATTTAGATATCTTCAGTTCTAGTCAATAGCCTTCAGTAATGTTTAATTATTGTTATGAGAGTTTTATTATTAAAATCGTGCTGTTATTTGAAGGTCTGAGAAGTGTAGTCTTGTATAACACTTCAGTAGTTCTTGCACTTTGAAAGTTACCCTTGCTGCTACGACCCTATGGTCGTAGCAGCAAGGGTAACTAAAACTTCTTTCTTATATCTATGTATAAGAAAGAAGTTTTATAGATTTCTTTCTATGTGCGGTAAGCGGTGTATTGTGAGTGGCGTGCGGTGAGATGCGTGCTGTGTGCGGCGTGCGGTGAGCGGTGTGGTGTGAGCGGTGTGACAGCACACCGCTCAAAGCCCTCACAGGAGGGGCGTGCGGTGAGAACCCCTCACAGGAGGGGCGTGCGGTGAGATGCGTGCTGTGTGCGGCGTGCGGTGAGCGGTGTGGTGTGAGCGGTGTGCTGTGAGGGGCGTGCGGTGAGATGTGTGCTGTGAGTGGTGTGCGGTGAGCTTTGTGCGGCGAGCGGTGTGCTGTGACCGGCGTGCACATCTTTTCTCCTCTTTGCACATCTCCGCACAGCTTTGGTAGAATATCCAAGCTTTTACGCATCCCCTCTCCTCTCCGCTTCACAAACCTCAGCACGTCTCCGCTTTGGTGGAAACCGTCTACGTCAAGCTGCTACCACTGTTTTGAAGATGACTGTCATCATCTGCCTAGCCTTTTCCCAAAGCATCTTGGGGCCGGCTTCCAGTCTAACCGGATGCAGCTGAGTACAAGTATTTTACATGAAGCGACTGACTATCTGACCTCCACAACCCAGTGAGTGGGTAATACGATACCTCTTGGTAAGACTGGATGACAGACTTTCGGCTTCTGACTACTCGTAACGACTGTCAAGGATCTCATCAAATGACAGCCGGGACCAACGGCTTAACGTGCTTTCCGAGGCACGGAGGAAACTCGGTACGTAATGCTGGTCACCCATCCACGACCAACCTCGGCAGGCACGGCTTAACCTTGAAGATTGACCCATGCGGCTGTTAATATTTAGCCACGAGCTCCTCTGCTCTGTTGTGAAGATGACTGTAATAATGATAATAATCATATATACGTTGGAAGATACGACTACTATATTATATCCGCCACTTCCTGATTTAAAATTTCAACAAAATTATGTGTATTCAATTTGAATTTAATTTATCTGAAAATCTTTGCTCTTGGCTATTATGAAGGATGGCGGTAGCGGAGTAAGTAGGTCATGGTAGTTTTATGATTATTTTTATGGCAGTTATCCTTAACATGATGGGCAGGCTTCCAAAAGGTGTCAACATCATTTAGTAGGTACTTAAAGTTAAATTTAGCTGCGGTCGAATGATATGGCATTAGTATTGTGTAAGAAGTTGGTTTTCTCTTTGAGTCATCATTGCAAGGACTTAAAATTCCCATACTTGGTACACTTCAAAAATTGTATTAATATACACGGTGTAAATCATCTCATCACGAAGCCGTCAACCAAGCATTCTGTACATGAAACTACGTAACTTTACGCAAAAATTATTGCTGGGAAACGACTTTTTTTTGGGAGGTGTAAAATCATGTTTTGTGGTAGAACTCAATGTAACGCACTCAAAACATTGTGCAGATGGACGGATTGAATAAGTACGGGGGTCTCGGAGGTGTTTGAAGTAAAAATCTGTCATTAAAAACTTGTATTTATTAGAATACTTGTCAAAAATTTGGAACTTTGACCCCTAATATCTCCGTAACTAGAAGGTTCCCAGGTATGGTGTAGAACAAAACAATGATCGCAATGACAGGGAGAACCAGTTCCTTTCGGCTTCGTTAAGAGGTGTTTTACACCCTTTATTTTCTTTTGTTTTGACTAAGTGCTTATAACCTACTTACTCATTCTTTACTGTATAGTAAGGAATGAGTATTTTAAAGGAAGTCTGAAAGTTGCTTCAGTTATAGAAAAGTTAAACTAGGGAATCGACTGTCGTGGTATACAAGGACATGTGATGAGGAAGGACTAAGCGCATGTGAATAAAATAATAATTAATATCAAGGTTGATGGATGTAGAGGGAGAGGAAGACCAAAGAAATCTTTCTCGTACCGACCAAAACTCAGCGAAGCTTCTTCGAGACCAATAGCTGATCTGCTGGCGTACCATGACGTCTTAAAACATTATTGTTCCATTCTTATACCAGAGTGACGGAAAAAAGGGACGGAGCTATACAGGTCGTCTAGCTCCATCTCTTTCCCACTCTGGAATAGGAATGGAACAATAATGTTTTAAGCGTCATAGTAACCCCCCTGTTACGGTCATAAAACTGGTACAATAATTAGAATGATTTGTGCAACTCAGTTTCGTGTCTAGGTAATCTCTTATCTACATTACAGCTCTAAGTTGCAAAGAGATAAATGAAAAGAGTCCCGATAACACCGATTTAATATTTCCGCCTGAAAATGCAATTATTAAATAAAATATATGTTATAATCAGTAAGATATAGGTACTATCATTATAGTCCGTTCTATTCAAATGATCAGGAAGTACATTATTTATTGCACAATTAGCTAGATAATTATTTTCACACATACTTTTTGTACTTTAAAGTTTTTGCAGCGACACATTATACTAACAATGTTATCGAGATAAATTAATTTTAATGGTCCAATCAACACGTCTTTTGTTTATTTTTTGTTGTAGCTAAATAATAACAGCCGATCGGGTAGATTTTCAGGTCATGCCGCGTTTGCCTAGGTTGGTCCGTTGATCGTCGACTGCCCCTTACATAAAACCTCGTAAGTGTAATGCATTTCGGACAATCTTACAGTACCGAAACTATAAGATTGTCCGAAATGCATAAAGCAGCAATGCAGTTCTGGATATAAAAGCGGGTGTAAATTTCCATATTAATTATTAAAAAACATAAAAGACGCCGTACAAAAATTTTACAGCACGCTGTTTTTCTTCCTCTTGAAAAGTTACTTCTTTTACACTTACGAGGTTTTCACTCTAAGGCATCGATAAGCACGTTAAGCCGTTGGCTATCATTTGTAGATCTTTGTAAGTCGTTACAGGTAGTCAGTGGCCCGAATGTCTGACAGCCAGTCTTACCGAGCGGTGTCGTATTATCAGTACTAGCTGGGTTGTGGACGACAGATAGGCAGTCGCTCCATGAATTATACTGGTATTCAACTGCATCCATATAGACTGAAACCCGACCCTAACCTGATGTATCAACACGTTTCTTGTTTTTTTTGTTTTGTAATGTTTATCATCATCATCAGCCTATAATGTTCCCACTGCTTGGAAACAGGCCTCCTCTCTATGAAAGGGAGTGGGCTTTAATCCACCACGCGGGCCCAGTGCGGGTTGGTAGATGTCACATGTCTTCGAATTTTTAGTCCTAGGACATGCCGGTTTCCTCACGATGTTTTCCTTCACCGTTTTTGAGGGCAACGGTGATGAAATAAATTACACAAAGTAATGCCCCTGCCTGGGTTCGGACCCACCACGGCTTACTGTTCGTAAGTCGGGGCTGCCATCACTGGGCCACCGCTGTCCTCCAATGTTTATAGATAAGTGGAAGTTGTATAGTGACACGCAACCGTAGCCTAAGTAACTTGGCTAATGAAATATTTTGCCTTTTTTATGCCAAGGTACAAGTGACTGACAACTGACAACGGCCTGTAGATTTTTAAAGAGGGCATTTTGTACTGTAACAACCTTTATCACGCAAGCTTGTAGACATTAAACTGAGTTACAGGAAGCCGCAGGAATTTCAATTTGAAATTTTATAGAATTTAATTATAGAGAACATGGTCTTTTATAGCTGATATTAGACTTTCATTTCGCGTTCGAAACGTTTATTTGGTATTAAGGAAATCCATTTCCCATATCCTAATGTAAGAAAGGACGTGCCTGATGAAATGACGAGTTATAGAAAACTAGCTGTCCCGCGCAACTTCGTCTGCGTCACATTTTCCCCGTTTTCGCAACATTTTTCATTGCTGCTCCGCTCTAATTGGTCGTAGAGTAATGATATATAGCCTATGTCCTTCTCCAGGTTGAAGTCTATCTTCTTGCCAAATTTCATTAAGATCCGATCAGCCGTTTAGTCGTGAAAAGGTAACAAACAAACAAACAAACAAACATACAAACAAACAGAGTGACATTCGCATTTATAATATTAGTATGGAAGTATGGATAAGGAAGAACAAGACATGCTGCCGACCGAGAATGATGATGATGCAATCCAAACGGGCACTTCTAGTTGCAGGGACGTTGTTTGTGTTGAACTTGCAAAGAAAAGTGCAAAGGGGTTACATAATTTACAAACCTATTTATTAGATTCATCGAACATTATTTTCTTGACATAACATTGATGACGACATCATAATCTGCCTAGCCTTTTCCCAAACTATCTTGGGGTCGGTTTCCAGTCTAATCAGATGCAGCTGAGTACTAGTATTTTTCATGAAGCGACTGCCTTTCTGACCTCCACAACCCAGTAACTGGGTAATACGATACCCCTTGGTAAGACTGGATGTCAGACTTTTGGCTTCTGACTGCTCGTAACGACTGTTAAAGATCTACAAATGACAGCCGTGACCAACGGCTTAACGTGCTTTCCGAGGCACGGAGGAAACTCGGTACCTATTTAATTATTGTCACCCATCAACGGACCGACCTCGGTAAGCACGGCTTAACCTTAAAGATCGACTCGTGCGGCTGTTATTATTTAGCCACGAGCTCCTCATAACATTGATGACGACCTCAGCATTTTATCCTTTACTGAACGAACAACAATACTACAAGGTTTTTTTAAATCATATTTATATTATTCAGGGTTTCGATTTAAATGTAACAAAAGCATCCCCATAAACTTAATGCAATCAAAACCTCTCATGAAATCCAGTCGTTTGCAACCGTATAAAATATAACCGCCGTGTCGCATTCATCAAAAAAGTTATTCAGTTTTACCGAACTTGTTCGGTTAAATATAAAAAGCTACGCGTCATTAGACTAAACAAAATGCATTATCGTTGTTACGTTGCTTTTTACAGGAGGCTCGTGTCACGAACGGGGGTTAATAAATCACTAGGGGTTGAGCATCAGCTTGCAACCTAACAAACTTGGAGAATCGGAGACAGTATAGGGTGGGCGGTGGAGCGCGCCTGTCGACCCGTGTCGAACCGCTCGCTCACGGATCTAACGTAACGTAAACGTGTCTCGTACGATATCTCGACTCCAGCCAATATTACGATTGTGATGATAAGCTGACATGCGATTCACGCGTTTACATACACGAGTATATTCCATTGAAGGCGCAGATGTTTCGCGGTTTATATGAATAAAGTTGGAAATATTCCCAATGGATCGTGTCCAATTTTGAAAAATAAAACGGCATGTTTCTAGGGCTGCTGTGCTGAAGAATGGACACCAGCTTTGATGATGACGAGCCTTTTATATTCAGACTTAATGACAGCGGATCGGGACCCGGCTTGCTGGTCAAGGTATGACATGTAACTTATAAGGACACATGTAGTTTCTTAGAAGACTTCTTTACAATAGGTATGACGGTAATGATTTAACTCTAAGTTATTATACAGTTATTAACTAGTCATTACATAGAATAAGTAGTAAACTGTCAATTCAAGGAGCACTCATAATTAGTTTTATAATTCTTGTGTGGTATTTGTCAATAGATTGTGTATAAAAGTTGACGTAAGCTGTGTACATTTTACACTTGCAGTGAATAGCTTCACCCTAGGTATATAAACCTTTATGTAGGGTTACGTGCAGTATAGTATATGAGCTATAATTATACGCTATTAAATTGACACAATTGTTATTTGTGTTGTTGTAAACTGGTCCATTAGTACAACTCAAAGGTTGTACATTGATGCAGTTATATATAAAACAGTTGATAATTTTATGAAGTTGAATTGTTACTGTTTTATTTTTATGATAGTAGATATTTTTATTAAAAGCAGTAACATTATTTAAATACAACATTTATTGGCGATAATTGCGCCTATTTAATTCATTGATTTATCATAATTACCTATGACACAGGTAACGGTATTTAATTTAATTAATGACAAATAAAATGGTGTTTGCACGTGTTGAATGCGTGTTGGTGCTAACTGCAGTTTTGTTCAAAAATTAGTATAAACCTACTGGTAGGCGAAGAAAAGTTGATTAATAACGTTAGCTATGAGTTATTAATTAATAGCAAATATTTCTGAGAATGAACAGGGGTATAACTGTATAACCCGTTAATTATAATCTTAACAAACAGAAGATGAAACACCGGCTTGCTCGACTTTATTGTCGGTGCGGAAACTAATCAAGTGGTTCGTTTAGGAATGATACCACCTAGCAAGATTACATTTGATAAGAAAAGTGGGAAGTCAGTCAGTGTTAAGGTGCAAAAATACAGAGAAGATGATACAAATATTTGATCATGATCAACATGCAAGATCAGCACACCAAAGCTCTCGACAACCACCCTAGAAAGCCATCGAATGCAGTCGCTGTGGCGGAAATCGGCTAGATGGCATCATCATCATGATAAGTTGAGACCGAGTAGATCCTAATAATGGATATAACTAGTCATCAAAAACCGTAACTTCACTCACTGCTGGCCACTTTTTGCTTTCTCTCTGTTTCTGTGCCAGCTATGTCCGGGTTTTACCCGTAATCGCGACAACAATGTCGTCTGCGCATCTCGCCGCTGGCAAAGACCATGCAGCATTTCTTTCCGCAGTTCTTGGACGCCACCCTGTCTCAGCGTTACTCTCTCAAAACTATTCCATTATCTTCGTTTGCGTGAAATTGTTATCAAAATATGAGTTTCCTATTATCTGAAAAACCGGCCAAATGCGAGTTGGACTCGCGCATGAAGGTTTCCGTACCATTATTTATAAAAACGAGCAAAAACATCACTTTTGTATGGGAGCCCCCTTAAATATTTATTTTATTCTGTTTTTAGTTTTGTTGTTAAAGCGGTAAGAGAAATACATAATCTGTAGAAATTTCAACTGGCTAACTATCACGGTTCATGAGATACAGCCTGGTGACAGACGGACGGACAGCGAAGTCTCAGTAATAGGGTCCCGTTTGACCCTTTGGGTACGGAACCCTAAAAGAGATTTTAAGACAACTCGAAGCTATATCTGAAAAACTACCATGAGTGTATCTCATTGGTGTAGTGGTAAGAACGTTGCTGCTGAGCAAGAGATCCTGGATTCGATTCACAGTTCGGAAAAAGTGTTATTGGATTTTCAATCAGGAATTAGTCAGGAGAACCACAGGATCCGGAATAGAGATAGGTTAATAGGGTCAACCTTATTACAAGCGAAATAGGGATGTACCTATGTACTATTTGTATGTACCACTCTGCCTAACCTTTCGGGAAATACAGGCGAGGTGTTGACTCATACAGATGCCGTCTGAATTGAATTGTGTTTCAGTAACACAACTTCGAGAGCAGCGGTGGCCCAGTGGTGGCAGCCCCGACTTACGAGCAGTAAGCCGTGGGTTCGAACCCAGGCAGGCGCATTACTTTGTGTAATTTATTTCATTACCGCTGTTCTCAAAAAAACGGTGAAGGAAAACATCGTGAGGAAACCGGCATGTCCTAGAACTAAAAATTCGAAGACATGTGACATCTACCAAACCGCACTGGGCCCGCGTGGTGGATTACATTATTAATATCTCTCATAGAGAGGAGGCTTGTGTCCCAGCAGTGGGAACAATATAGGCTGATGATGATGAACACAACTTTTATTCTATGGTCTCGTTTGTCAGGTGTGTGCTGAGCGAGGATGGCGAATGTATCCTGGCTACCATAGCGGCTTGGAGGAGCGGTGGAATCTTTGGTGGAAGACCAGCGCCTTCCCTGCAGCCAGCTACAAGACCTTAGGTGACTGGCAGGTTAGCAGTTCTTATTTTCTTACTATCTTTTACAGTCCACTGCTTTGCTTTCGCGCTGCATTCATGAAGGATAGGCGATGCAAAAAGTGGTCGACGGCAATAGGCTCACCCCTTATTATACATATATATGGGACTTAAACGGAACGTCCGAAATATTGGTTAACTACAAGCACATGCATGTCTGCCTAATCTTTACCAATCAGGAGGTCTACTCTCTTTCTCCGAAGCGTAACTTCGGCAACGAACGAAAACTAAACGTAATTACGTTTGTGACCCTACTCTATATAATCGTTGCCGAAGTTGCGTTTCGGAGAAAGAGAGTAGACCCCCTGAGTCGTGATGTCGTGTTACGTTAATTTACGATTCAAATCACAGTTACCATGATTAACAGTCTCCAAGTCATAATTTAATCGAACCTTCGTTTTTATTGTCCTTAGCGGGCATTTTTTTTTATTGAATACTAGCTTCTTCTTAATTAAGTGAATATAGAATTTGCCTAGAACAGAAGTAGCCATGGTTACTCCTTATTACATCAGTTACCTGCCAGGGAAAGTCCCGTCAAAATCGGTCAAGCCGTTCCAGAGATAAGCCGGAACAAACAGACAGACAGACAAAAATGTTATATCGGTATATAATTATGTACCGTATACATTCATATGCATGTAGTAAAAAGCGGTTATTTTAATATTACAAACAGACTCTACAATTTGATTTATTTGTATGTATTTTGATATATGTACCGTATATGAATGTATTCATAAGCATGTAATAAAAAGCGGGTATTTTAATATTACAGATAGACACTTCAATTTTTTTTATTTGTATGTATACATTATTACTAAAACAACAAAGACACAAAATTCGAGGCTCTAATGTTAAAATATTTGTCTAGACATAAAATGGATGACGTTGGCTTTCCAAATAAAAACTTTACGACGGCACATTAAAAGTAACTGATGTCATTTATTCTTATATTTGAACAAAGGATAGGGTAACTAAGTATTACTTACGAATCTTATCATTACGTGTCTTTGGTCGTCGACTTTGTCTCTGTCATCTCTGACCTAGACTAGAGTAAAGAGCAAACCCATCCCAAATAAAAAAAAAACTATAATTCTAAAACAATAAGTTTCCATACGCTAATGCAATATTACTTTGAAAACACAGTTGGTACTACAAATAAAATCTTAACCCTCCAAATGCAACCTTTTCATTTTGAAGGTCGGAAATGAAGTCAACCTTTTTTAACGACCGACTGATATATTATTAAAACATAATGTTTCTACATTATTATGATTATATTGTTTAAAATTGTTTTTCAGTTCATGAACCACATACCGAAAGGAGGATCGATATGCAGAAAAGACAATCTGTCTCGTCTTCTTCGGTGTATGAAGAGGATCTACGGAGCTGTGTATGATTTCAGGTAAGTAAATAAAGTCTTTAGGTACACCAAGCTGCAAAAATCTGTCAAATTTCTTTAGAAGATTTCCAACTTTATCGTTAAAGAATTAGGTTCAAGGTTGATTGGGAAAAGGGGTTTGGGTAACTTTGTATGAAGTAGTGGCATGTTTTTTTTTCACAGAGGCCACAAAGATTGCAAAATAGCTAACGAATAGTAAAATATATAATAATAAGAATTTTGACGCAAATTATATCGGAGCTTAAATTTAAGGTGCAGCGCAGACGGCACACTTTTTGTGCGATCGAGTCTGCGGCGCACAAAAAGTCTGCATGGCGCGCAAAAAGTCGGTCGCGGATTTTTCACAGACTCAACGCACACGACGCACATCTTCGATCATTCTGTCGGCAGAGCTGTAGGGACGTAGACGCTATGGAAATCGTGCAGGGATCGCGAAGTATTATTTTGTACATGAAGTACAGCAAAAGAAGAAGAAATAGAGAATTTTGGGTACATCCTATACTTTCGGAAAGATTACTGAAGGGACAGTTCCATACTAAACATTCAATTCTGAAACAACATCCGGTTTTTTTTTTCAAATTTTATACAATGTCTGTTACTACATTTGATGAGTTGCTATTTATTTTTCTTTTTAAATGTCTATCATGATATTCTGCCTTAGAAGTATCATAAATTGCTGGTCTGTTTTGTATTTCTTGAATTAATATAGTTACATCGACCTCTGGCGCCATGATAATAAATCGCGTGCGTTACGTCCACCCCTAGCAAATGCAGATTGCCGACTAAAGTGTGCGCCGTCTGCGTTAGCGCGCGTTGAAGCAAACGTTCAATTTTTTTCACACACTTTTTGTGCGGAGTGGCGCGCCGCGGCGCGGTGCGGTCTGCCCGAATTACACGGATTTTATGTGCGCCGGACTTTTTGCGCGTCGTGCATATAATTGCATAGGTTCTATTTTCACAGACTAAAAAGTGCGTCACGGATAGTCTGTCGTCTGCGCAGGGCCTAACTGATCGGGCTCGAGACTCCTTTGAGTGCTATACGCTATTCCTCATAGTTTCGGGTTTGGTCTTCCACCATCTTGAAAAATTCACTGTATATCTCGGCTCCGATGTATTTTGGAAATAATTGTTCATAGAAGAAAATGAATGTTTTATTGTGTTCTTACTAATGAATTATTACACATTAGTGACCGCAGACTTAAAAAAATCATGCCACTTTTACCCAAACCCCTTTGACAATTTCGAGTAGCTTGATAATTATGCTGGCGTCTGTAACATCTTATCATTCTACATTGCTCTATTTTAAGTTAGTTAGGTTAGAAGATTATTACTTTAAATATTTGCTTTGTTTGTTGTTTTAAAATGTGAGTATTGAAAATGAAAATGTCCAAACTAAATGCAATAATATTTCATTAAATAATTAAGTAAAGACTTCGTCCTGAACCTCTACAAACGCACGTGTTTATTTATTTTTGACTGATAGTACTTTTTAACTGTCAATGTGCGTCAAAAATAAATAATTATTCATTTATGGTCTCCAACTGTCTACGTGACACGTTATAATAATTGTAACCGGTTTTTCCTAATTGTCCAACCTTGACCAAGGACACTGGTGTATCATGGAAGTTTTCACGCCATTATTTACTTGACGTCGGTATATACCGCTGACGTGAAAAGACGTTTAACAAGACGTTACGTACTGGCGTGCTGTGAACTTTGGTGCACTTGTTAGCACGTGGTAGGGTTAAGTTGTTAAGACTATCTTGACGCGTGTCACGTTGAAAATAATCTGTTTCAGGCATTTTCTGCTCCGTGTGGACTTCTTTATATGAGATTGGCGATGATTCAGTCTTCAGATAATAAAAAAAGACCCTGCCAAGTGCGAGTCGTATTCGTACACACAGGGTGCCAAAAAATATAATGAAAATATTTTCAACGCCCATTCATAACTAATTTTACACTCAACGGAAAAACTAAATTTGTTTTTCATAGTATGATGAAAAACAAAGTTACTGATGCATCTTGGTGAAACAGTCCAATTCTCAAAAACTAAATTTCAAATCTGATTAATACTAGCTTTCTTTGGAAGTTTTTTTTTACGTTCTACAAACCTATTTTTTTTTTCAGAATTTTCTTCTTTTAATTTACTACTTAACTTACTAACTGGGACTATATATAGATATAGAGTATATAGAGTAACTAGCTGTCCCGCGCAACTTCGTCTGCGTCACATTTTCCCCGTTTTCGCAACATTTTTCATTGCTGCTCCGCTCCTATTGGTCATAGCGTGATGATATAGCCTATGTCCTTCCCTAGGTTGAAATCTATCTTCTTGCAAAATTTCATTAAGAACCGATCAGCCGTTTAGTCGTGAAAAGGTAACAAAGAAACAAACAAACAGAGTGACTTTCGCATTTATAATATTAGTATGGAAGTATGGATTACCAACATTACAATACTACCATTAGGAATAGTTTAATAACATATAGTATGAGGTCGTGCTATGGTAATAATTAATCATAAAAATGAGTTTGAATAATAGATATTTATTGTGAAACTATTAATCATAATTTATAGGTAAGTTACATCGAGAGGTACTTACTTGTTGTTATAACTTATGGCGACGTCTAGATCACATGGAAACTACACTGACGTACTTGTGTCTACGAGTATACAAACAATAATAAAAAACTTTTTTTTTTTTTAATTTTGTCTGTCTGTCTGTTTGTTCCAGCTGATTTCCGAACAGCTGGACTGATTTTAACGGGACTTAGGCTACTTTTATTTTGGAAAAAAGAATAAGGTTCCGTGCAAAAATCTTTTGAAATTGTTAACAAGATCCGATTTAAATGTGGAAATAATATTTTTATAATACTTTCACCTTATAGCTATTCCACCAATTCGCACTAAGCGTATTCGAACGTCTTTCATAATGCGGACAGCAAAGGAGTGGAACTCTCTGCCTGCGTCTGTGTTTCCGAACGCATACAACCCTAATCTCTTCAAACTTAGAGTGAACAGGCTTCTTCTGGGTAACCTCGTACCATCGTCGACTTTGTCCCTGTCATCTCTGACCTAGACTAGAGTCAATAGCAAACCCACCGCAAATAAAAAAAAATTAAAGCTATCTACGCGTTTTGCTTATTAAAGTATACAGAAACTCGACAGTTAGTACTTCATTAGACACAACATCCGTCTGATAGAAAGATCCTCCCTAATCTGTGTGGGATGGGGAACTTTCCAGCCTCCTCATACCCATAAATTCGTATGGTGGCTGTCTATTTATTCTCTACAAAATAGTTTTCCTTCCTACTATAACGTAAATTGTGAGTTTATGATACCGCCTGATGTAATTTAGGGTATCTCCCTTATGGGAATATTCGGAAGGCATTTGTTACATAAAATTGGCAGGCCACTAATCTTTTTCCCCCATACCTGGAGAAATACGGGGAAAATCAATAAACTTATAATGGATAGAGGTGAGGAGCTTGTGGCTAAATAATAACAGCGACACGGGTCGATCTTCAATGTTAAGCCACGTTTTGCTAAGTTCGGTCCGTGTGATCATCCCTCATCCCTCCGTGCCTCGGAAAGTACGTTATGCCGTTGGTCAAGGCTTTCATTTGGAAATCTTTGACAGTCGTAAGAGTAATCAGTGCCACGAAAGTCTGAAAACCAGTTTTACGAAGCGGTTTCGTATTAACCACCATTAACTTGCTTGTGGAGGTGAGATAGGCAGTTGCTCCATGTAATGCATCTGCATCTGCCTAAACTTTTCCAAAGTTTGGAATAGGTTAGGCAGATGATATGATAACGAGTCTTCGACATAGAAAATGCTAATGATCTTGGATATAAGTAGGTATCATATTTTCCTAAGATTACTTGTCTGGCTTTTTATGAAAGGTCTTGTTTGCTGTCAAACACTGTGACAGAATGATGAACGTTAATGAATCAATTAATAGTTTTTCTATCTTGATTGTTAAGAGATGATTATAGTATTAATAGTATTATGTCAACACGTTAGTTTCCATTTTTTGTGACAATCGAGAATGTTTTTTTTCTGTTATCGACTTGACAATAAGGATTTTTAAATACTTTATGAATATAATTATCATTTAAAATGATTATTAGTTGACTAGCTCTGCGGTTTTACATGATGTTAATCATCCTGCGACCTGAAAAATGAAGAATTTGGCTATTAAATTCAAAAAGATTTTTTCGGTAATTTTAAAAAAATCTGCTGTTCCATACATGTTGACCGTGTAGGCATTGCGCTTTTGTAGGAAACAGCAGTTTCTTTTTATAAATAACAGCAGACATTTTTTTATGGGTAATGTTACTATATCATTTTGAACACCACGTTGTTCAGAAAGTTGTACTGAATACGTGATAAGTGGTTACCGTTTGTGCGGCGATGTCCCTTACACCATGAATACAGAAAAAAACCGGCCAAGTGCGAGTCGGGCGGAGGGTTCCGTACCATTATTTATAAAAAGGAGGAAATTAACATTATAAATATATAAAAAAAAAACACTTTTTTGTATGGGAGCCTCCTTAAATATTTATTTTATTTTGTTTTTCGTATTTGTTGTTATAACATCAACAGAAATACATAATCTGTAGAAATTTCAACTGGCTACCTATCACGGTTCATGAGATACAGCCTGGTGACAGACGGACGGACGGACGGACGGACGGATGGACGGACGGACAGTGAAGTCTCAGTAATAGGGTCCCGTTTGACCCTTTGGGTACGGAACCCTAAAAATCACAAGTTCGTACACTAATCTCCGAAACCACCCTACCGATTTCAATAAAATTTTGTGAATGTGCATTGTTCGTTCTAAGCTTGAAAAATGGAATAGTTTGGGGCCCGACAAGTGGCGTCGAGCGAAGCAGGCCCGGGTCGCTACCCATCATTTGCCTAGCCCTTTTTCAACCGTGTTGGGGTCGGCTTCTAGTCTAACTGGATGCAGGTGAATACCAGTATTTTACATGGGGCGACTGCCTATCTGATCTCCACAAACCAGGCGCCGGTCGCTACTACTATTAGTATAGATTAATCGATGCGATAAAATCGGAATCTGTAAATTGCATATCGGCTACAAGATGCATGTCCTATCTGGCGTAATTACATTCTTGACAGCCGCATTACAAACAGTTGCAATTAACATTTTTGCAAGTCTTCCCACTTTTCATGTATTGGCAAACTGATGCTATGGTTATATGGGCTGACGATTAATCTTTATGGGTAGTCTGTTTATAGGACAGGCGGAAAAACATCTGAAAGACTAGATCGAGAGTAGGTTTTACAAGAGATACCCACTTTATTTTTATTTTCCCCGATTCATTTTATTTTTTATAAAACTTTGTAAGCCTTACTTTCCTAATAAAATGACCTAGAGCTTGCTCTAGAAGTACCTAAATTTTTAACCATAATACATATTTCATTTCGATGCTTGGTGACTTATTTCTTTCCAAGTTCCGCCCAAGAAATAGAGTACATATAGCATCTACAAGATTTACTGAGTAGAGTATAATACCTTATAGTTTAATGGTTTCTTAGAGAATATCATTAAAATCCCAATAATTGCTTAGATCCCGAGATAAGACCAACAAAGGTTAATTATATACATTAGATGAATGAATACTTGTCGACGTCAATAAAAATAATGATATTTCACGTACCATTCCATTTTAAATTACCATAGATGTTATCATTTAATTTCCGACATTGCGTGATAGGAGAAGAC
Source organism: Cerastis leucographa (assembly GCA_963082945.1). NCBI lineage: Eukaryota > Metazoa > Arthropoda > Insecta > Lepidoptera > Noctuidae > Cerastis > Cerastis leucographa. Next base: position 15,296,476 of record OY720385.1, on the reverse strand, counting down.
GTGAAATATTGTCATAATTCGTTTTCATTACCTATCGTATCTTTTGACTAGTTAATAGGCATAATTTCGTAGGTTTAATTTGATTTCGGGAGCTGAATTAAGTTCGGTAAAGGGTTTTAAATATCTCTTTAAACGAGGGTTGGATATTGTTATTATAGGCATAGCTGTTATGTACGGAAGTTTTCGTGTGTATTTATAGAATCGTGTGGCCGTTAAAATACGGAAAACAACGTAGGTACCTAATCTTGTATTTGTTTTCACCATAAATAAATGTTTGGAAAACAAAACCTGAAATGTAAACCTCATTTCATTGCTCACGACAATAATGAAAACGGTTTAATATCGGGTCATTTTTACAAATTTAAAGCAATAAAAACGGGCGGAAACCATTTTTGTACACGCAGCCCTCCGAACCACCGATGTTGTAAATTGTAATTTTATCCAGATGGGAATTAACAACGAGGAAGCGAATTGTTTACAAAGATTAATAAAATTGATTTAAAATTGGCGTAAAATTTAGAAGCTATTATTTTGTTTATCTTATCTTTATTTTCGAGAACGCTTGGGAATTTGTAACTGAAGAAAATAAAAGTTGAGATTGTTAAGGAAATTAGGTTTATTGCGTCACAAATTTACCAAATTCCGGAAAAACATACGATTCCAACAAAAGGTTATTTATTTTTATAATGTCGCCAATTCAGGATACTACCGCATTCTTATTCATCATAAAAAGTACGTTTTGACAAAATTACCTCACATGCAATTTTGATTTATGGCCGAGCCGATTCCCCTTTATCGTAAAGAAGAATTTTGACAAATACACCGTTGTTTGCGAACTCACATAATGTTGGGAACGTAAAAATAAATTATCGAAGTCTATCCATCAATCACAAAAGTTATCTTCAATCATAGAGTTAATATGGCCAGACGGTTGGAACTTTACATACCTATGGTACATGCGATAACATACTGCTAAGGACTTTAGTGGTTTTTATCAGAAAACTTTTTGTTCGACTGCTTCTTGGGATTGTCTTTGGTTCTTCTTCTTCTTAGCGTGACGACGGCAAATCGCTAAATATGTTTAACCCAAAACTCAGCCATAAGAACTTCGCTCGCTGATGCAGTCATAAGATCCTCAAGTGCGCAGATGACAGGGCATGCAGCGCAAGATGGAAGGTGGGCCATTGTCTCGATTGGCTCGATGAAGTCGTCGGGGGGCTTAAGCAAATCCCGCCAGAGATCACATCTCGCTGTAAAGGCGTTGCTATTAGCTGGACTAGCTGGGCCAACGCATCTATCCAAAAAACCCTTTACGACTTTTCAGCCTCTGGGGCAGGAGACGTAACTGTGCATTGGGTGGTGTGAGTCAGCTTGTAGCTTCGTTCTCTCGATGCGTCTGGCTATGGTCCTACGAACTTTTGCAGGCGCAATCCCAGTTGGTAGATACAGCATTCGTACCGGAGTCGGTTTAAGGTATCCACTAATAATCCGGCACGTTTCATTTAAAGCTGTATCCACTAGATTGGCGTGAACAGAACGGTCCCATTCTGGGCAAGCATATTCGCCAGCGGAGAAGCATAGCGTCATTCCAGTTGTTCGTAGAACTTGAGAAGACGATTTGGTAGTTATGAGTCGGCGCAGCAAGTTATTTCTGGTCATTGGATGAAGATGTGTGACGATTTTTTGGTTCATGCAGAGTGCAGTACCCAAAAAATCGTCACACAATGTATTAACCATTAATCGTTAGGTGTGTGTAACCAATTTTAAACCTAGTTTCATGAGATTGTCAATAAATTGATTTTATGGTGCAATTGTGTGAGGAATTATATGAAGGAAAAAGGAATAAATGATAGCGTGATGAATGACAGAGGAGAATTGAAAAAAAATATCTTGTGCCGACACCAAGTAACATGGGACCAGAACAAGAAGATGATGATGATGAACCTAGGATTCATCATTATCAGCTCGTCCACTGCTGGACATAGGCCTCTCCCATGACATGCCACTGAGCACGATACTCAGCCACTCTCATCCAGCTCAGAACGTAGGATTAGGTACGGCTTCCCATTTACGAGTAACTCCATGAAAACTTGAAACACAGACGTAGGCACCAAACGTAACCTACCCTATCTGTACTTAATTATTCTTGTATATAGCCTATGCGTACTCAGTACGTATATAAAGTTATCTATTGTCGTGTACCGTGGTCCGGGTCACGAGTCAATCGTTCACGTCACCGGGTATTTGAATGAAACCACGCGTTGGTTCGCGTGTCTCACGGCAATACCTTGCATTACCTATTCTTATTGAGTTAAGAAAAAAGAATTTGCGCCCGAACGTTGTTGTGTGTAATTTAATGCGATTTAGTTGGCAGACAGATTGCTTATTGGTCTAATGGATATGGTTTGGGCTTAGGGAATTGGTGCATCGTTGGTTAGATTCATGAAGTCATGTTAGGTCTGTTCTTAACTCAATTCTTAGTAACTGCTTTAATTGATTGCCTATTATGCAAACGGCATTCATAATGATCAAACTCCATACAATTCTTTCCAAAATCCAATGTCATGTCAGCGCCATATTTGTTTCACAGAATTTAATGCAGTTTATAGTTATTAAGGGTAGACTTGACATTCAACTTGACTGTATTCCTTGTCATCTTACAAAAAGTAGAAACTTACAATTTATTGCATTCAATTACAGTCACGCTAAATGCTATTGCAATTAATTTATGGTTAGAACTGAAAGTAAATACTGAAATAGGTGTAACTAAAAGAGCATAATTGAAAAAGACCTTCGTTTCAATTCTTTCATGGTTAGCATCGGACACACTAAGTTTCCCTGCCAAGTTTTTAAAGGTCGTATTAAAAATTCCTGCATCGTGTCTTAAGGTGAAAGTTCAGGGTAATACCAAATTATTGTTTTGAATATTAATGAAAGTATTTCCAGCAATTATTCCCAAGTGGTACCGGCAAGATTGCGTGACGATTCTACAAAGAAAAAGGAATCAATGTCATAGTTTTGTTTTGTTTTGGAGTTAAGTATTCTATATTCATTGTTAAACCACAAAACTGGATGGATCACCCCAAACGTTTGTGCAAGGGGGGTGCGAGCGAGATAGAGAAAGTAGTAAAAATTAAATGGACGATAACTTGGGGTAGTGAAAAAGTAATGCTCGTGTATGTACGATGCAAACAGAAATTTGAATTTTAATGCGTTTGTGGTTTGAATGATTTCTGAATGTCGATCACTCAAAAAAGGTCATGGAATAAAATAGGTTATAGGACTCGTATTGTACCTACTCTCATCAATAATCGTAAATTTCAAGTACTGATAAGAGTTTGAAAGACTACGCAGTCAAGCACTAAATTTAGGTATATCACTATGTCATTTATTTATAAACGTACTAGCATCGTATTTGACTATTTGTTATGATAGCAAGTATTGCGTGCACACAAGGTCGCCGTCTAAGCCTGCATTTTACGTGAAAAAAAATACGGCCGGAATTTTACGATACACGTGGTGTTACCAACTTGTGAACATCCATATATTTACTTGTAAATTCTTATCGCCAATCAGTGCTGGCGAAATTTTATGGTCTGATGCAGAAGAAAGGTAGGTACTATCAGCCCATATATTTTCGGTGTTTCCCTGCTATTATCCGCACGCCTCAAAAGTTTACGTTCCGAAATTTTCTATGTATACCTGCAGTTACTTTTATATCCTCGATTGGCTTGTCAGTCGTAAAATTACGGAATTTTATTTCTTATCTGAAAAGGGTAAATTGTTTGCCGAAATTCTTTAAGACTATTCTTGGGATACATTATTTTGGGAAAGTTATTTTTAGTCATTGCTGGTACGCTTCTATAAATAGATAACTGTGGTTTTATGCCTAGTTTTGGTATAGTTACTCATTTATATTTCAACCATTGATTTAGTTACCTATACTTTGTGCCGCAATCCGCAATAAATCAAGTTTACCATGACTGTACAAATTGAAATTAGTCAAGGAATGCATAGCTTGGGGAGATCAAATTGTCTTCTGACTTACCTTAGGGAATCGACTAGTTTTATCTCAAACTTAGCTGTCTACAAGAAAAAGCGATTTGCGAACAGAGACATTCTCTTCGACGAAATTCTGATGTTTCCCAACTAATACTGGGTAACACGTCAGGTCACACTTTGCTCAGAATTTTGGTGACGTGCTTCTGACTACTTGTAGCGTCTTCGAAAGTGATGAATTACTCTCCACTAACTAAATAATCCGTTCTTCTCCAGCCCACCCTGTTACCACCTGCCCCTGGAGTACGCAAAGCTGGTGTCGGAGTGCTCCCGATTGCGACGAGACGAGAATGGGGCGGGGGCCAACGTTGTGTGGATACACAAACCTGTAGCTCAGAGCCAGGGGAGAGGGATCTTCTTGTTCAGGGTATGTAGTCTTAAATTGTTGAAATTGGTTTCTATATTATGATCGAAGCTACATAAATACAGTGGCGTGCCTAGGAGGCAACAATAAGGCCGCTAGGGTAAGCCGATTGTTCAGGAACTCTAACTTCATGAAGAATAGTAGTTTATAAGGGCAAGCCAAGCATTTGGGCTTGTGCGAAAGTACTACTAGTCACTAAATCTAAAGTCTAACAGAATATAAGAGGTCTATAATAGACCTCAGACATCAGATTATGTCTTCTTACAAGGTTGTTGGTTTGTTGACAACTTAGGCTATTGAAAATCTGAAAAGAGCCTTAAACACATTCCAGAGCCTCTGCGAGATGAATTGCGGTACTTCGGCGGTGGTGCAGCGGTACATAGAGCGGCCGCTGCTGATCGCGGGCTACAAGTTCGACCTCCGGCTGTACGTGTGTGTGCCGGGCTACAGGCCGCTCACTGCCTACATGTATGCTGAGGGACTCGCGAGATTTGGTAATATGAATAATTATTTTCTTCACTAATAATAACGAGGGTTTCTGTCGTAGCCTTGGTTGTTCCTGTGTATCGAGTTTGGTCCTGTAGTACCAAGCGTTGACTGTCGAGGACCATGCTCAGCCGTTGCGCTAAGGCCAATTCCAAAAGTAGCAGTCCTGAAACCATTCTGATCAGCTCCTGGTCGATCTCCAGTGGTGTCAGATCGCCGTCCTATAAATCGTGTAAACGAAAGAATAGAGTTTTCATCTGTGGTAATTCATATACTGCATACTTACGCAAGAACTACAAGAAATACAGCGAACTGAGTAGATTTTTTTTCGACTTGCCAGCCTGACTGAAACTCAGCCTAGAGGACATAGGTATTTGGTACTTTAACAATCATGGAATAGCCATGATTGTTAGCCATCAAAATTGCTGCTAAGCACAAAATCCTAAACAATGGTATCAGAACTCCTGTACCGTAACATGATGATAGTAAAAGAGTCGACTATTCTAAGAAACAGTTCTAGGTTCTATGATTGTCGGCCACTAACCCTTCCGATTTCCCTCTTCCAGGCACAGACAAGTACACCCTCTCGGACATCCACAACCCGTACCGCCACCTGACGAACTCCTCACTCAACAAGAGCGGCCCCAGATACGCTGAATGTAAGGACCGAATCGGTAGCGGTGAGTGTTGCCACGTCACTGAAGACGCCCGGTCTCCTTCATACCGGGCGTCTTGCCAACCGTGTGATGCTTTGCAAGTTCGATGTTGCTGTTGTATGTATTGACGGTTTACTTTCTTTTTAATTTTTCTAATATCTTGATTTAAGAAGGCACAATGGTTTCTGTAGTTTTTCGAAGGTAGCTAGACTCTGGAGTGCTTTAGTATTTTGTTTTGGAACTTGAATGTTGACCTACACAGTAGACCAATCTATTCACCAATAATATATTACGACGGCCGTCTTCAGGCACCCACTGAAGACGGGCGTCTGAGCCGAGACAGGCCAAAGAAACGCTGGCGTGACTTCCTGACTCGGACTCGTTTTAAACGGATTGGTCGGAAAAGGCAGACGTTAAGGAAAGTTGGAAAGCCATGGGGAGACCTTTGCCCAGCAGTGGGATAGAGTAGGCTGATATAAAAAAGAAATACATTATTGACTTCCAAACAGATTATTTTTATTTGTAATCATAGAGTTATTTCTATAAACATATTAATAAGAATAGAAATCCGCAAAATATTTCATAGAATCAGTATAATTCATTTGCTTTATGGAGTCCGTTTAATTCATGTTTATGTGCTTTTGTAGACATTTGTACAATTTAGCTTAGCTCGCGATTAGTAAAAAAATAGTATTCTAATTTACCATTGAGATTGGTTGTCAAAACCGTTACTATTATAGTAAACTCAGAACAAAATCACGTTGCAAAACAGACAACACATATTTCAAAAACAAAAATGCATATGCGTATACAACACCTCATTTCATAAAACCCGTTTCCAACATTGCAGGGTGCAAGTGGACATTAACACAAGTTCGTAAAGCCCTCATAGGGCGTTGGGGAGCGGCTGAGTGGGTGGTCTGGCAACGAATCAGGGCTCTTGTGACGTTGACACTGCTGGCTCAGGCGGCTGGTACTCCACCTGCAAGGAACTGTTTTGAGTTCTACGGGTTCGATGTACTGCTGGATGATTGTTTGAAGCCTTGGCTTTTGGAGGTAAGTCGGAGAAAACTATGCATCGATTTGTGTTAGCAACTCACGGATCGCGCCTAAAAATCTTTTCTGCTTTAACAACGGCTTTCTTTGCGTATTTGATATGCTTGTTTGGATCTATGTTGACATTTTGGAAGCGTTTCATAAGAATCACAGAAACCTGAATTTATAAACGCACATTGATTTTCACAGCCCATAGAACACAGCTGAAAACGAGCTATCAATCGACCTTATGTTTTTGCTCAGCGATTCACGTTCCCAAAGACCCAAACGGAATGTTCAAGACTTAAGTCTATCTTCTTCCTCTGTCTCTCTCTTTTCTTCCACCTGTATCCATCCAATGCAGAGTGTAGCTCTCATCCATTGCACGCCACGTTACGTTAGCCGGTCGTGGAACTGCTACTACCAACTCTTGCTTTTTACTTTGATTAGGTCTTCGGTGCACCTTGCTAGTTACTTTATCACATTGCCATCCAAAGCGCTAAATCTGAAGTAACTTTGTGGTACAATCGCAGGTGAATCTTTCGCCAGCGCTGGCATCAGACTGCGAGGCAGACGTGATGGTAAAACAACCAATGCTGCACGAGCTGTTTGACTTACTGGGGCTGCCCATGAAACATACCGGACTGGCCAAGTTAAAGGCACCCCCTCCGCCAACGCCAAATACTAATAGGTGACTATTACTGCTACTAGCATAGCTTAGATATCTAAATGGAAATCGAATAGAAGGTAAGCATGAATCTTTGCGTTTTAACGCTGACTAGGACTATCTGCAGGGACTCCACAAACACCGTCTGGCGACTTTATGGTTTAGGGACCTAAGTGGTAACCTTATCCTTATCCTTACATTTTGTCTTATCTATGCTGGGAAAGCTGGATGCTCATGGAGCATACCGGACTGCTAAGGGCCTTCAACAGTGCCAAGTACTAATGGTTGACTTCAAGGTGTGGATATCCAAGTAGAAGTAAGGTTGTGGCTACTTATTAACAGTCGCATGCGTCGATCTTTAAGGTCATGCCGCGATTTCTATGGTCAAGGTGTGGATGGATGGGCTATATACAGTATGTTAGTTTAAACGAGGGACATATTCAAACCCATAATAGTACATGCCAACATGATACTAATAAAAATATAAACAAAAAAAAAACACTGATAAATAACAAACAGAACCATACCCAAATTTTCGCAAATGACACGCAACGGGTATACACCCTTGCGCTAGCGACTTAATACTATCGCAGAACATGTGAGCGGGGCAATGACTCTTAGGTATAATCCATTTTCCCCTCATACTTTAAACTTACCTGGCTTAGGACAGTCCAAAATATCTAGGCACTAAACAAAACATTAAAAATTCTTCTATATACGTTATAGGTTTTTTTACATATTTGGGACGAGAATCGAATACTGAATACCCTCCCTCAATATGTCCCTCGTTTAACCTAACATACTGTATATTAAATACCGAGTTTATGCTTCGGAAAGCACGTTAACCTGTGGTTCTCGGCTGACATTTATAGATCTTTGACAGTTGTGCAGTTAGTTGGTGGCCCGAAAGACTGACCAGTCTTACCAAGAACTATCGTTTAACCTAGTACTAACTGGGTTGTGGAGGTCAGACAGACAGTCGCACCATGCAAAAATAACTGGCATTTAACTGCATCTGGTTAGACTGGAAGTTAACATATTAGGGAAAAAGCTAGCCAGATGATGAGACCAAGTTGAAGGCGAATACTTTTTGCCGCTGAATAAGTAGATAACTAAAATTACAGTGAATTTTTCGGTCAGAAGGTGACACACAAATTTGTTATCGTTTTTTAGGTCAAAAATTACTGAATCGAGTCGAGCTGCAGGAGGAATATTGTTAGTACTTACAACAAGTTTTTGGTCTTATTTATTGTTTTCCTTATATTGTAGAGTAGTTAGTTATATCTTTCATTGACAAGACTTACAAGATCACAAATGGTCGATTTCAGCCTCATCCATTTTGCATTACAGAAGTATTTCATTACGTTAACTTTCAAAACACTGTAGTTGCAACGATCTAGATATAGGTACTTAGGGTCAGTCAGTCATGTAGGTGATTATGTATTTACGATTTTTATTAAAACACTATGAAACATCGAACACGGTATCGTGCATAATTCCAAATTAAGTCTTAAGTCAAGCTACAAGGTATTTTGCACGTAGACCTTATGGTAGATGTACACTCTCGAACGAGAGCTCTCTATATGTCTCTCGGGAAACATCTTGCAAAAAAATGACACGGGGTTCTCCCACTCACCTCGCTGTTAGCTGCAGGGGTATGTCTTCATACCCCATAGTAAATTGAAGATCTTTTGACCAGACATGTGTTGTGTCTGGTAGGCTACTGCCCAACGGTTTTAGTCAGCTTTTTCTACATGATTTTAACTCATGGATAACTTCCCGAAAAATATCGCGATTCAGGATTTTAATTTTAGTTCTACACTTACGTCATAGATGTGACTATTGTTCTTTTGTCGACTTAATTATAACCGCGATTATCGTCAGATATCGCACAAGATAGAGAAGTTTGGAAGGAGAAAGGGGAAGCCTTTGCCAAGCAGTGGGACGGAAGAGACGCTATCAAAAAAAAAATTGCTACAGTGTCTCGTCGAGAGTGTACAGCCGCCAATAGATACAGTAGAGAACGAAAAGGAAGGGTAACGCAAGGACTCTTTACGAAGCAGTTTGGTACTGATGACAGTTGCAGCTCGGAGGAGGAAGGCGGGGGCGCGCGCACGCGCTCGGCGCCGCCGCGCCGTGGTGCGCGCGCGCTCCGGCGCCGGCGCGCGCTCCCCCTGCACTGCGTCACGCTGGCCGCGCCCGGGGCTCCTAGCGCTGCGCCTGCCGCGAACGCGCTCGCTACGCCTGATAAGTCTGCTGCTGGAATTGAGAAGGCTGATAAGGTTTGTGGTTCCATTGCTTTTTCAATGTAAGAATAGTATACGTACAAGCTATAATGCTATAGCATGATCACCAGAGTTGGAAATTGGCAGAGTATATTTGCCTAAACTTCAAGGAGGTAAGTTACATGTTTATAAATACCTCCGCTGAAAATCGCGGAATGACTTTTAGGTGTCGAAATAAAGCTGTTAAAACAGAGGGAGGTATTATTATCCACAAGCTACTTACTTCCTTGAAGTTTAGGCAAATGTACTCTACCTATTCCGATCTCTGATGATGACTTTTGCGACACAGGTCTCTCTATGGATAAGGCCGGAATCCACAAAGTGGGCTCAGTGTCGTTAAGATTTTTCTACACGCATTCAAATTTTTTATGAAATCATGAAAATTTTCCTTCAACGTTTCGAGCTATTCTGGCTTAAATAGAGCAAGCAACGGGCTTTGAATTTACTACTTTTATTCTAGTGTGTTTACATTTTAAATTAAAACAAATTTGTAAAAAGGTACCAAAAAAACTAGACAAACTCCAAAAACTGTCAAGTTCGTTTTTTTCCAAATTTAATCAAACTCAATTTATTGGCTTAATTTTTCATGACACGAATCACCCAAAAATGCAGGAATCGACAGAAAAAGGCAAGGAATTACACAGCGGACGGTACAAAGCGGATGCAAGCAGTGAAACTGACGCTCAGGTAATACTACTAGCATGAAAATTAGAATATTAGTAGATGAGGTTATTTTTCAGTTTTTCAGTCGTCGAAATAGGTATGAGACTGAACTATATAAATGTGTATTTTTCACGTGATACCGAAATGTATGTAGGTACTACATACTAAGGGTCTTGGAAACACGTTAGTTTTTAATAACAACGAATAGCTACTGAAGGGACACTTCAAGTCGCTAATCGTCGTTGAAGTTCTAACTCCACGTAAGTCATAGCAACTTTACAGGAGACTACTAAATCTGCATAATTATAACTAGGCTAACAATACCATTTTAAAATTTGTATTCACTTCAAATAGATATAGAGACATTGCTTGTTTCTGATTGGCTGAAACAATGCATCTTCCGATTTTCTAGCAAACGGCATCAAAAAACAAAACAACAAAACTGCCAACATTATACTTACGCGGTGTTAGAACTTCAACGAATGCACTTATGGACCAAATAAGATCCTGTCAAGGTCACAACGAAAGAAACCTGGTAAAGGTTTCTTCCTTTGCTATTTTCTAAACACATTTCCTTTCATCAAACTCTTGCGTGTTGCTACGCGGCACGAAGCTACCATTTCATCGAAACATAATTCCCAATGTCAATCGACAGAAATAAAAACGAATTCTTCCATCAAAAACTATTCGATACCATTAACATAAAATGTAAATCACGTGTTTGTATTTTTTTTTATAAAATCTCGTGTTTTCCACCCCCGAAGGTTACGGCCTTGAAATATGAAGACAAGGATGAATACACAATTATTATGTCGCAAAACATCCAAAGCCTGAAATAGAACAGTTCGATTTGAGTAGAAAAATGTCTTCCGTGACTCAGTCGCTTAGGAACTAAATGGTACAAGGTTTCATTGACTTCGTTATATCTAGACATTGTCGTTTAATTAAGATGTCTAGCGGTCGTAAAGTTTATGTAGTCAGACGTAGTTTATGATAGTTTGAGTGTATAAGTCACTTGTCCATACACACAGACCTACGTCTAGCTAATCCGAACGGCCAGACCTAAGGGTGCGGTGCGGTCATCACATCAAATTAAAAGTTCCTACTGCATCTAGAACATTGCAGTCGGGAAGTTTTCTGCAAAGCTATTGATATATTCACCTTATGTGACGTGACAGACCTATGTAGTATCCACTCCAATGAAAATTTCCTAACTTCATCTTGTTTGACCCAAAAAGAAAAGACTGCTCAGTTTCTGGCCTCATAGTCTGCACTATGATACCAATTACAGCTTACAGGCACTTTTGAATAGGCAAAAAAACAAAAAGATGAAGCCACAAGGAATAATAACTGTGAAAGAACTTTAGTTGCCCTTACCAAAGCGAATATATGTATGGAGATGGATGAACGACATATGACTTTAGGCTCTGCTAATTTCTTTACCATGTCTGAACCAAACTTATATCCCTAACAAGACATTGACTTCTATTCCAGTCAACATCGACCGTGCCTATAGCTCCAGCGGAGAGCGTAGACGAGTCCTGGCGCGGAGGGTACTCGACTGCCGCGTCAAGACGTCGGGTCATGACTGCCTGCCAATGGGGGAATGGGGTCTGTTGGAACAGGGCCATAGGGCGCGTGGGACACTGGGTCAGGATATACCCGCACTCGCTGCCTAAGGACGAAAATGAGGTGAGGTTTTGATTAAATGTAATTGTAGCGACCTACAGAAAGCAACTATGTCTTTTCTTTTGAGATGTTTTTGGTATGTGCATGTTAATCCAGCGGCCAGTTCTTTTGGATTCTGAAGTTGGTTGTGTAATAACAAAAAGTACTACAGCGCCATCTATAACAAAACCGAAGAACTAAAGTCAGTTTCCTACAAGTCGCAAGCAAAGTTTACATCGACTTAAGAGCGTTTACGCCTTACGACATTTCATACAAACTTTCAAGTCGTTATTTTCCGAAATGACTGAACTGATTTTGATGAAACTTCGTACACATAAGCAGGATACACAGATCTAAAAAGTTACTAAAAAACATTTTCGAAAAATAGTGTTAGAGTTAAATTAGACCAAATATAAATTTTCTATAGAAACAGAAAATTCCAATTATCTCTTGTTTTAAAACACATTTTGAAAATATTTTTTAGTAACTTTTTAGACCTATATATCTTGCTTATGCGTATAAAGTTTCATTTAAATCGGTTCAGTCATTTCGGAAAAAAACTACTTGAAAGTTTGTATGAAAAGCGGTAAGGAATAAACGCTCTTAAGACTATCTAAGCAAACCCGACAACAACTTTCGGGCAGTTGCCCACCAGACATATCACCTGTCTGGTCGGAGGATCCTTCCTTTTCTAAGAAGTATCGAGGAACTTTACACCCTGTTCCTTATTCACGTAAATAATAAAAGTTGTTTTCTTAGGGAATACGTACAGTTATAAGTACTGCTCTCCTGCTGATATGGAGGGAAATTAATCCGCTATTATTTTCCGATTAATTTCGTTGCGGGATCCAAGACAGTCAAATTGTTTCTCTGGAACTTCGTTGAGCTTCATTGTCTCGGCGCTTTTGTGATGGTTGCCACTGTTGATTCTGACTTTCAGGAGTTGTAGTGGTTTGGGAATATTGTGACAGGCTTTGTCGCAAAAAAAGTAATAGGCAATTCACGGGGTCAGCATCGCGTGAAGTGCATCGCACACATCATAACGGCATCGTCTAGGCACGGATCAACCGAGACCATAGTGATTCTGTGCAGTGCTAACAAGTTTGCTTTGACCTTTGGGTTAAAATTACCCTTGCCAGAAAACTAGGAGTCAGCTCGGTGGTCAAACGGATTGGTAAAGATAGTCTCAATGACGCTGTAGATGTATGAAACTGAAACGGGGTCAACCACGCTGTCAGAGTAAATGCATCAAGCCCTCTCTTTCAGTCCAAACAATCCGTCAGTCATCAAAGCTTAGTGTGTCAGTTACAGCATTTCACTAATATATGCTCTGTCCAGGGAATCATAGTGACTCTCCCCTTGACACACTCTTTTCCTCTTCATGTGTTCCATATTTTAAATATAGGTAGCTGAAGTGTTCTGAAGAGCTTACTAAATGATGCACATTTCAGCTAACTTATTCATTGAAATTACAGTTACCAGTGGAAGACGTCCGTGAAAGCGTGGCCCAAGTATCAAAATTCGTGCGAGCGGCCCGTGAGGTGAGTCGCGAGTGCGGTAAGGATACCTCGGGGCCCCGCGACGCATCCAGGGACGCAGTCTTCGAGGAAGCGCTCCGAAAGAAGTTAGACTTTGGGCCCCACTTCCAAGTGTGGCTGCCCCCCTTCTAATGTGTTCATATTTAAGCCATAATTGGTTAATTTTAAGTGTATTGTTAGATAGAGGAATAAATGCTTACAATATTTGTGTTTGTTTTGATATCAACATATATTTCTTTAAATAATGAGCTGCGGGACGAAATATTAACTATGTGTAACCCTTATACAACCAAAAGGTGCCGCGGCACACCTCGTTGAAGATGGTGGGATCAACTGGATAAAACCAACGACGAGAGGTCTACATTGGCTCAAGATCAGAGCAACATTTTTTTGTTTTTTATTTTAAAACGTTGCCCCACACTAGTAATTTCTTCTGTATCGTGGGTGCGTTTACAAACATTTAAATTCACATACACAACAACCAGACTCGGAACAACTACCTGTAGGTCATACAAATATTTGTTCCGTGTGGGGACCGAACCCGCGACATGCAGCGCAGCAGTCAATCTCTCAACCACTGCGCCAACCGTGCCGTCAAAAACTGGAAGTGATGGGGAAGTGTCTTTACCAAGCAGTGGGATGATGCAGGGTAACAGTGCTGTAAAAAAAGGTTACGTAACCTGTTCTAAGCCTTCACCAGTTTTTTTTTTTAATTCACTCTAGCTATAAAATATGAAATTATGCTCAAAAGTTCCTAAACAAAAAAGGACCACCGCGGAAGGATTTTCGAAAAGTTATCCTCGAATGGGGTAAAAATAATAGAGTGAAATTCGTCGATTTCGCAGAAAAAAAAGAAAACCGAAATCCGACCAATGCAATGTGCAAGTGTGACATTTTTGAAATAAACATATTTTACATATTTTTGAAGTGAAAACTTTTTTAGCCGCGTTGAGTGATTTTTGGTAGGGGAGAAAACTATGGGTTCCCGTCAACAAAGATCTTAACATGCTCGAGACGCAGTACGCGCCAGACTGGCGACGCGTATGATTATAAATAAAAAAATGAACAGTTATTCCATTATTTTGAGTTTTCACTGCTGTCGGCAGTCCTCATGACAGCCTCTGTTTTTTTTCTTCTATGTCTACGTGGATGATCTGCTAAAAACTTTTAGTAACAGTGGAAAATGAAACTGATGATTTGTGTGAGATAACTAAAAAGGCTGAAATAAGAAAATTACGAAGTTGGTGGCAAAAAGGTCAATGAAACAAACAAAAATCACCGACTGCCGGGAGTAAAGTTTTCTTCCACTTTTTAGTGTTTGTTTGGAAGTCGGTTATTTTTTTTAGCAACAAAAAATTCTTTCACACAGCTTGTGAGGTCATACACAAACCGTTTTCTACACTGACCTTTAGGCCAAGCATGCCGACAAATTACAGTCCTTTGTACTCAAAGCTTAATAGAATGACGTGACATATTCATCAGCCGTTGGACATAATACCTGCTATAATTTAAGTAATTACACCGGCACGACACTAGTTAATAAAGTTGATCTTGTATGATGAAAAACCTGTAATTAACTACTCTACGTCGGTACTGAGGTCACAAATAATAATATGATAGCTCCTGACTTATAATTAACTTAATGTGACGATTAATATTGTGTTTTTAACGTAGTCGTAGAATCATAAATCTACTACGGATTTGTTTACATTTCTTTTCATTTTCAACGGAGATTTCGCAACTCGAGGCAGAAATGTCTTCATGAAAGGAGTGAAGATTTTTGCCCAGCAGTGGGGCAATAGAGGAAAGGCTAAAAAAAAAAAAATTACAACTCAATAAAATGTGAAAGATTTAGAAAATAGCAGAAACCTGCGGGTTAATTACTTTACACACGTAGGTGTCGCCACTGTAATGGTGCACCCACACAGCCCCGGCGACCCTGCCGCTGGCTTTGTTACTATTGCCGCACATAACAAAGCCGGCGGCATTTTGCCGGCGAGGCCGCCGCGCCCCGCCGGCAATGAAGGCTTTCGATGAACATCACGCCTATTTTGTAGAGTTGGTCTCATCCAAAATGTTTTTTTGCTTTTTTTTTCTTCTTATAGAGAATATACACCAAAATTGCAGCAGCAATTGCGATTTTATCGTCCATTTTACTCTTCAGTATCACATGTCAAAGTCACATGACAACTGAGAATATCGATTCACAACCGCATTTGCGTCTGCCGGCGGAACTTGCCGGCAGACGCGGCGGCTTTTTGGCGGTTTTGCCTGTGGTCAAGCCGCAGCCGCGGGGCTGTGTGGATGCACCTCAACGGCAATGCTGTTCATTTCAACAGTTCTACAATATTCATCGCGTTATTAACACTGTTGAATCGATGCAATGGATTAGGAATTTCCATCAAAATTATTCGTATGGTGATTGAAAATATGTTGAGCAATTATGTTGCTGGTCAATTACTCTAAAGTGGTCAATAATAAAGGAATACTTTCATAGACAACATTTTTATCAAACCGGTAATCAAACTCACACCTTTCCTAAAACAAAATAAAAAGACTACTGCGCCATTGTAATATAGAGATAGCAAATGAATAAAAAACGATGCTCCCATTAATCACATGGTGGTAAAAACCTACGATTAAAAATGATTAATGAACTACTCCATACATCTAATTAATTAACAGAACTCATCACTAAACGGTTATTGAATAGTCATCGTTGAACTTTCATGAAGATAATACTAATTACAAATCATAACCGACTTTTTGTAACAGTCAAGTAATAAAAATGAGTGACGATAAAATCAATCCGTTTGATTCGTTTTCTGAAGTTTATAAAGTATTGATGTGGGCAGGATATTTCAAGCTTTTGAAAAAACCGAAGAACAGGTTTAAATGGATATGTCATCAAATATACAGACCTATCTCCTTTATGATTATATTTTTATACAATTTAGCGCATATTATATTTATAATACAGGTATGAATAATTCGGGTTCCCTACGTGAGTTTACATCGATTACTATACTTTGATAATGCGACGTGTTTCTTTATGTCGATAATCTTACATCTAATCGGACCTTGTTCTTTTGACGTTTGTTTGTTCTATAAATAATAGTACATTATGATATAAGTGTGGTAAGTTGAAAATTACAGCCGAGGCGATACTACAAGAAATCAGAAGCCGATGTGACTTTTTCTATTGAGATGTACTTGTACGTGTAGACGTCACTGACATCGGTAAAAAAAAAACATTTTGAGGAAACCTGGACTTACAAATAATAAAAAGTCTGAAATCGCCAACCCGTCTTGCTCAACCGTGTTGATCAATGCTCGTGCCTTTTCTGTATGAGAAGGAGGCTTTTGCCCAGCAGTGGGACAGTACTGGTATTATACTGAATAGTTAACTATGTTACTAGGCATACGGCGTGGTTCAACTAGGGCCTAAGCGAACAGTTTGCAGTTTATTTTGAGCACTCAATAACGCTAACAGACCACCCACACAGATGCCTATATACATTTTACCGTACCTATTTACAATAGAACAACGCATTTGCCTAGCTGGCCACCAGGTTAGGGTGACTAGCGTTGATCAACATATTATTGAAATCTTAGAGAAGTTCATGAGTGAAGAAGTGAAACTCGATACACAATCATCATCTTTCTTCCCTTGTCTCATGTTACTTTCGGTTGGCGCAACACGTTTTCTTCTTCTATTCTTCTCTATCATCCGTTACGCTATTTACTACTAATTCTTTCGTATCATTCTTCATATAATCCATCCATAGTTTTCTTGGTCTTTCTCTCCCTCTCCATCCATCAAAATTTATATTCATCACTTTCTTAGACACATGCGATCGTCCCTCCTCATCACATGCACATAATATGACAGTCTATTCCCTTAATTTTAAAACCTAATGCACAATACTGAACATAATCTCCCTTCTAAAGAATCAAAGGCAGTCTATTAGAGAAGTGAATTAACTGAATGGATAAGATGTGAAGTGAGAATTCACTGAATGGATGAGATGTGAAGTCAGAATTAATTGAATAGATGAGATGTGAAGTCAGAATTAATTGAATAGATGAGATGTGAAGTCAGAATTATCTGAATGGATGAGATGTGAAGTCAGAATTAATTGAATGGATGAGATGTGAAGTCAGAATTAATTGAATGGATGACATGTGAAGTCAGAATTATCTGAATGGATGAGATGTGAAGTCGGAATTAATTGAATGGATGAGATGTGAAGTCAGAATTAATTGAATGGATGACATGTGAAGTCAGAATTATCTGAATGGATGAGATGTGAAGTCAGAATTAATTGAATGGATGAGATGTGAAGTCAGAATTAATTGAATGGATGAGATGTGCAATCAGAATTAACTGAATGTATAAGATGTGAAGTGAGAATGACTCAGTTACATTTTTCAACGTTTTATTAACCATCGTCTGTGTTGTTCTTTTATACACAATCCACGAAGACTTCTGCAGGTGTGTTGATGATATATTGACTTTTTTTAATTACAGAGGCGCGATAACTGGGAAGAAGTGTTCGATGTTTCGATGATTGAAATACCGCAGATTAATTTACTTATAAAAATCTTTGCGCTTAACTTGAATATTTCGAGGGTTGATAAAATAAATGAATTGTTAAATGGTATGTCACCAATAAACCATCATATTATTGCGATACTTTTATTCAGAACGTAACGAATGCGGGCTGGCCGCAACCTATCGTATCATACATGTTTTTATTATCATGCGGGCCACGCGCGCGCCGGCGTGGAGAAAATAATCTGCTCAGTGCTATTCTCTAAGGATACAGCCTTGAGCGCAGCGCTGTGTCAGCGAAGAAACTACAGTTTGGTATTCGCTAAGCCGCAAATAGCGACACTAGCGCCGTAAGCTGTGACGGCCGTGAGTTAGAACTACTCAACGTCGAGCAAGTTGACAGTTCTTCATACATTTTGAAATTCCGTAAGAAAAAACAGCGTCGAACTCGCTGACAGCCTCACTCACAGCCACGATTTTGTCTGTCAAATCCAAAAGCCACTATTTTAGCGCGTAAATTCTTGAATTAATACCTAAATAATTTTGAAAATTGCTGCTCGGTTAATTATAAAGATAAATTTATTAGAAGAAGCTAAGTGAAGTGATAATTTAAAAAAAGCACGACAGGCGAGAGAGTTAAGAAAGCTAAATACACTATCCCGGGATAGAGATTTTATTCACATTTACAGGTTTTCTTTCTGAGGATCTAATTAATATAAATAAACATATTGTTATAAAATAAATACCTAAATATTTCATGGACAACAATAATATTGTGTCATGAGGCAGCAGTGAAGTAAATGTATAATACTTACTTTTCACATAGCCACAGAATTAAGTTTAAAACAAGTTAGGGTCAGTTCACACCGAGACGCGACGCGACGTGACGCTGCGCGCACACTTTTAAAGAGCGATTCAAAATATAATTTTATTTTTTACACGAAAAGATACACATTTCGTTGTGAGAATTCAGAATACGTTGCGCCACGCAGCGCTGCGCCGCGCGACGCCTCGCGGCGTAGATTTCAGTAGAAATCAGAATACGTTGCGCCATGTAGCGCTGCGCCGCGCTGCGCCACGCGGCGCCTCGCGGCGTAGAGCGACGCAGTGCGAAATCATTGGCCTCTTCAAGTATCGTCGCGTCGCGTCGCGTCTCAGTGTGAACTGACCCTTACTGCTTTGCAAGGACATAGATGTTTTTAAACTTTTAAATAGACTAAAATAACAGACAGAATAACACAGCATTTATATATTTTTAGGCTACTTTGGCCCATAGATATATACCTTACAGTCTAACATACATATGATAAAATACAATTTGTGTTAGTAAAAAAAACCTTAAAACAACATATGTTAGTAACACTTCACTTGCACACTACGTCACTGTGCGTTCATGTGGCACTTGCCCGCGGAAGCGACGGAACACCACTCCAGGGAGTGGTGTTCCGTCGCTTAAAGTCGGCCAAACCCAAAGCCTCTTCCAAGACGAGGTGCAGATAACAAGTTGGTATTCGCACCACGAACGCCTTAAAGTTGACGTTGCGGCGCGACTCAAGCAGCTGCACTCTCGCTACGTACTTGATCTTCTGGTGCACGTACTCCACGATGTCCTCCGCCGTAGTGGTGTAGTATAGGCGGTAGATGTACACCGGAGTGTTCGGCTTCGCGGTACTAATAGGCACGTTGGGCTCCGAAGGAGCCTTGCCGCAGCGGTTCTTGTTGGTTCGTTGACGGCGCTTCCTCCTCCACACCGTCACGAAACCATAATCAGCCCGAATCGGTGCCTTTGGGATGCATCTAACTTCTTCTGCACATCAGGCTAGTTACATCGACGTGGTCGAATGTGACGGGAGGCAGCTTGTGCAAGTCCTTCGCCACGAACGTCGGCACGTCGTCAGGGTCAGTCACGTTTAGCAGTGTGATGATGTCCTGTATGCTATTCTTAGTCCTATCACGCCGGCGGGACACCATCTGGTAATTTTTCATGAGCGACCGGTACAGCACCAGTTTCGCAGCAGCAATGTCGTCTTCACTGAAGTTCGTAGCGTAGATTTGGACTGCGGACACCTCGTCCATCACATCCAACTTTTGCTGCAGGAACGCCAGTAGTTCATTCGTCCCAAGTGGTTGTTCAATGGCGATTAAAATAGGTAAAAAACAACAGACAAAAAAATTGCGAGTATTGTGTATGTGACAGTCAGTGACAGGACAGCCCGTTGCTTAGGTTACTTAGTTACGAATAAGCAAAGGAATTTTATTTTCATTCAGCCATTCATGTAATTTTATAAAAATGCATTATTTCACCTCTTGTAATTATGAAAATCGTTAGTAGTTTCACTCAATTCCTTAAAATACTTAAAACTAGACCTATATTATACATTTTAAGCCCATAAAACTCTCAGTCGAGATTTATTGATTATAAGTTAAAGAATTTGTTTCAAGCCCTAATTCGTCGTCGAAATGGTGACGAAAGATGTCAGGCCTAGAGTTCGTCGACGACCATAACCGCGCTGGAGAATACCGTTTGAATCAGCGCTGCACGATCGGTCGATCTCGAGGCTGTCTCGCTGACGAGTTCGTCGACGAGCACAGCCAAGAAACTGTGTCTTAGGGAATAGCATGGCTGCGGGCGGCCCGCAACAAGCATGGCCGCCTGGCCCGCACGCGGGCGCAAACACGCATGACAATGAAAAGGCCCTAAGTGGGTTTGGTTTCTAGTCTAACCGGATGTAGCTGAAATCCAGTTTATAAGATGGCGCGACTGTATATTATCTGACATTCACTGTATTCAAAACCCAGCTACTGCTTTCAAGGTGGCGTTGTTTGTCAAGAAAATTTGCAGCAGCACACCAAGCTACCCAGAACTGTCAAATTTTCCCCATCAACTTTGAACCAAACCCTTCAACGATAAAGTTGGAAATCTATTAAAGAAATTTGATAGATTGACAGCCTGATGTGCAGCACGCGTAGCATTACCATTGTAAAACCGAGTTTTGTCTACGGAAGAATCGACATAATGAGGTGTCAGTTTGTCGATTCTTCCGTTCGACATAGCCCGTTTCTACGGCGGTCATGCTACGCGTGCCGGCGTGGTTAGCGTCTGTACATTTATTTTAGTTCTGTTGAACTTTGCAACGAGATATTGCTGGCCAATACTGACTGGCCTCTGACTTCCCGTAACGGCTGTTAAAGATCTACGAATTGCAGTAGAGATCAACTACTTCACCGCTTTTTCTTCGAGCAACAACGCGTTGTCCTGCTACTTTACAACTTTCCTTACAGTGATGCACATTTTCAGACCCAATTTTCGCAGCCTACACAAAAAAGGACGAAGAGATGCTCCTGGACACGACAAAACTTATGCACCGTGGTGTGAAGATCCTGAAGATTAGCATAACGGTACTTGGTTTCGTATGGCCAGCCTCGTTCTTCGCCAGGAGGTACCAGGACCCAACGGCTATTGTTTCTGTATATACGCCTTTTGAAACTGTTACGTGGACTGGGTGAGTTTAGAAAGCTTATGATATTTCACAATAACTGTGTAAGTAGTGATAGCCTTGTGGTGTGACGGTCGGAATGCCAATAGGGTCCTCGCTCACGGCGACTTTTTGTAGCGATGCAGTAGCGATACTGTCGCGCGTCCGCATCGATACAGTCGCAAAGCGGTCGCTACCTGTGTGCCCTCGCTCACGCTGACCCCAATAAACTTGAAAAAAGGCTAGGCAGATGATGATATCCTTCTTTGGCCATTAACAGCACAGAATCAAGTCATGGTAACGAATTCACTTGCTACTGAGAATTTTTTAAAGGAAAAACCTAAAAATACATTGACTGGAATCGAATCCAAGAAGGGAGCAATCCTGCTCAGTTGTTGTTATTGGTTCACCTAGAACTTTAAATAATAAGTCAATATATTATAGGTACACCCGTGGTTTTATTGATAACCAAAATACGCTTAAAAATTGATCCTGCATTTTTTTCTTCATACAGAGGTTAAACTTTGGAAAAGTTTTTCAAACAAAACTAGTTTATATCGGCATTCAAATATAAAGATATAAACATTGTACATAAGTACAAGAATATTATGGAAGAATAAACTGGGTGGCGATGGAATATGATTTATGACACTTAAGTAATGGTTTATTAGCTCATTGCTTAATACTGAACAATTATTAGAGTTCTATGTCAGTAGAGCGGTCCCAAGATTGCACAACGATATGAGTTTGACACAACGGAGATCGCACTGAGTATTGTCGCATCACTGGTTAAAAAAAACTTACGGTAATATTTGAGTAATTTTTGAAAAGTTCAGACTACCTTTATTATTGCACTGGGCAAAACGGGTATTTTCGCATCACTGGTTAAAAAAACTTACTGTAATATTTGAGTATTTTTTTAAAAGTTCTGATTGCCTTCATTATTTCTTTTTTCATTCATTTAATTTTGGGTGCTCTTTTACTAACGTCCTTGTCCGTGCGGCAAAATGAAACTACATGACAATTTCATAATATAAAATTCTTACTATTTTCACTTCTTCTAAAATTACGTACCCATATATAGCACACTATCCTTGTCATATTTTTTGAGAACTTGTTTTTCTAAAATGACTTATGCCGAATGAATCGACGAGATCTCGTGGTTTCACTTGGAGTAAATGACCTTACATATTTTATAGATGCAAATATTGCGTGCAAATTCTACATAACACAAAGGGTCTCAGTCCCCTATAATTGAATGATTGTCCACAGATATATATGCTCGGTAATACTGGAAGTGGCACCCTTACTATGGATCGGGTACGGCCACTTGGCTCTCGACTGCCTCGTCGTAACGTATTATGCACAGGCGGAAGTCCAATTGAAGATCATCAAGTACAATTTAGAGCATTTGTTCGATACGGACGGCGCATCCAGGAGCTATTGGGGTTATAGGGATGTTGTCGACAAGGATTTGAGGAGTCGCTTTGTGCATTATGTGCAGAGATATGAAGCTGTGGCGTGGTATGTGGGAATTTGTATTAAAAACTCTGGTATTTGGATACTTCGGAATGCAGTTTCTATCTCGCGGTACGGTATGGTCGTGAGCTCGATTGATATTGTCTATATTCTGAACGAGATTTCGAGAATTTTTGAGAAGCCGGTTGGCATAGTCACGGAAATTAATTGTTTATCATTACGTCAATTTGCCATGTTATAGCCATTTTATGCAAATATCAAAGAAAGAAAGTTGTGTTTTGTCTATAGGGACAATTTAAATTGGAAGTCAACTTGGCAAAAAAATCTTGAAATGGTTTCAAGTCAGTAATTAAGTCCTCTTCATTAAATTGTTTTACTAGGACCATACTTCCTTGATGATCACTCATATTCATTCAGTTCTTTTCGCTTCTTTGTTTTCTCCATTTTCAGGTATACTAAGGAAATCGGCGAAGTATTCAATAGTGGAATGTCCTTTGAATTCTTCAGCTCCAGTGCCACCATCTGTGTGGCGACATACAAACTGAGTTCTGTGGTAAGTCAAGATATTTTTTTTATTTTTTTATTCTGGAACGTGATAGGGGTTTCCTGAATTTTAAAAGCCACTAACCTGCACTTGTTGGTGTTGCGTCGTTAAACGCGCCTGTAAAAACAACCACCACTGACAACCCTCTTTTTATTTTATGTCGGTAATTTTCATCCACAGGTTGTCTGGAAAATATCGCTATCAGCGATAAGACCGCCAGCCAGTGTAATCTAAAAATGTTTAAATTTTGGTGTAAATATTATTCTATTCTAACGTTTTCTTCAAAAGAATGACCAGCTGCAGTGCCCTGTATCTATAAGACTTCCGAACGACAACGCAGCGGCATTGTAGCTTGCGGTTATTGTGAATCGTAACGCCGCCGATATTTGCGATCTCCAGATCTTGACGATGATGATGTTGTCTTCGAAAGTGTACCTTAAGCTAAAACAAATGCTCTCTGGTACTCGATCTCTTTTTTTTATAGAATAAAGTTCTCCAAAGAAAGGGCTAGTATTTTACATTAAAACTTTTTTGAATAAGCGTTTGATGATATTCGTTAATTTTCAGAGTTCTCTCTTGTCAGTGCCGGTTGCGTTTCTGATACTCGCGCTGATAATATTATTAGCTCAGGTTTTCATGTACTGTTACTTTGGTAACTTGGTGCAATACGAGGTAAGCTATTTATAGTTCATTATCCCACTAATGTAATAAACGCGATAGTTTGTAAGAATGTATGTTTGTTAGTATTTCACGCAAAAACTATTGAATAGATTTGGCACACGGGTAGTTTATAACCTGGATTAACACATAGGATACTTTTTATCTCGGTAGTACAATCCCGTGGGACAGTGGCCGAACTTCACGCGTGCGAAGCAGCGGGCATAGGCTAGTATAACATGAAATCAAGCCAATCCCCGAGGGGTTACACCCACATTTTGCAAGTGATTTAAGTCCAATGTAAAAAGCGCACTTTACTCCACAGTTGCTTCTGGTATTAAAAATAAGACCTTGAAAATATATTCACAAGGCCTATACAAGTGGTAATTGCTTTCAAGCGTTTCATATTTGGAGGAGCTTGTGGCTAAATAATAACAGCCGCACAGCCGTGATTGCCGAGGTTGGTCCGTGAATGGGTGACCATAATTACATACCGAGTTTCCTCCGTGCCTCGGAAAGTAAGTTAAGCTGTTGGTCCCGGCTCTCATTAGTATATCTTCGGCAGTCGTTACGAGTAGTCAGAAGCCAAAAGTCTGACATCTAGTCTTACTAAGGTGTATCGTATTACCCAGTTACTGGGTTTGTGGAGATCAGATAGGTAGTCGCTTCATGTAAAATACTAGTACTCAGCTGCATCCGGTTAGACTGGAAGCCGACCCCAAGATGGTATGGGAAAAGGCTAGGCAGATGATGATGTTTCATATTTTTACAAAGAATTTTAGAAAGTTTCAAAGGGAAAAAATCTGGTACAATATGATTGATGTCATTTGATCTGAATGTTGCTATATAACTTTAACTGTGTATTATTACAGAGTGATTCCGTTATAACTGCAGTATACCTGAGTGACTGGCTGTCAGCGTCCCCAGAATTTCGTCGTCTACTCCGGATTGCGATGCTGCGCTGGTCGCAAACCATCACTCCAAGAGTTTCTGGGATTGTGCCGCTATCACTTGCCACTTTTGTTTCGGTAAACATAAATTAATTAGATTTTTTAACCCCCGACCAAAAACGATGGGTGTTATAAGTTTGACGTTGGTATCTGTGTCTGTGTATCTGTGTCTCTGTCTATGGCATCGTAGCTCCTAAACGGATGAACCGATTTTGATAAAATTGGTTTCGTATGAAAGGTATTTTATTCGAGAGTGTTCTTAGCTATAATTCGAGAAAATCCACTCAGCCGTTTGAAGATCATCACCACTTCTCTAGTTGATGAAGGGATATAAACAACTTCCACAGTTCTAGTCGATTTGAAATCTGGTCACTTGTCACCAAGCGGACCCTCGACGCTACGACGCTTGGATTAATTTATTAAAGGTTTTTAGAGGTTTTTTGTGGCGGGGGTTTCTTAAATTTTTAATTTAATTTTTTTAAGCAATTGAATACAAGATTTCATAAATTCGGTTTTTTAACAGGTTCTAAGATCTGCCTACAGCATGTTTGCGGTCCTGAGTACGAAATAAGCTTTTTATTAGTCAATCACTATTGAAGAAGCTGTATTTTAATTAATTAATTAAGTAAAGTAGATAAAAGACGAAATAATACATAGGTATTCATTCCGGAGCGAGTTTGTTCACAGCTATCCTCTAAGATTGCAAATAAATGTTTAACTAAATAAAACGCTTTGATTTTTATTTTGATTTGAAACCTTTATCACTTTTCGGTATAAAAGACCTTAGTAGAACTGAAAGAACTATCAAGTGCAATGGTCTACAAGCAGGCAAGGAGCAAAAGCAACATCACGTCCAACCAATCCTAGTACTAGCTCATCTACATAATCAGTGGATGTTCCATGGTCCACCTGCAATGAGAGAGCAAGGAGTGTGCAAGCCTAATTGTGCCTATTTGCAGGCATTTCGGATTTCACACTGGAGCAAATGATATGTTATGCTCGTTACTGCTCGAGCTCCACACTACGGCACGAGCAAGGGGATGTAAGTGCTTGGAACTTCTAGAGAGGGGCTTTTAGTCATGATATAGTATAGTGTTACTGTTATCCTGTGTCGCCCCACTGCTGGTCAAAGAACTCTCCGTATGGCTTCCAAATCCTTCGATCTAGGGCCAATGTGGACCATGATGTATGCAGGAATAAAAATACTAAAAATTATGGCTTGGAGAGAAAAATGTTAACTAATAGGTCCAACTCTGCATTTTTGCTGTCTTTGCCACTGCAGCACCAGCAAAAAGGGAATAATTATTCATCTAAAATAAAAATTAAAGACTTTGATACAGATTTCACTATCGTTTAAAAAAAAAAACGCATAAAATCCGCTACGTCCTTTCTGGTATTTTTCCCATTTCGCCAACTAAACAAAATATCATTTCAAAAGTGCCGTTTCGTAACAGAAAAGACTGAGAAAAAAAAATGCATTCATGTTAAACTTCTATGTATTATAGTAATATCGATATTTTGACAAGTCTTAATAACAGTACCAAACTGGGGCATCGCCATCAGAGAAGAAAGCTACAGGTCAAAAGTCGAAAGTCTGTCATCTCTGTGACCTTGCGAGGTCTGTGTTAAAGGACACAGGTAGCTCGAAGGATTGTCTATTAAAGCTGTGGCCGTTGTTTCCTCTATATTGTGAAGATTATTATCTTATTTATCATAGAAATGATTCATTAGAATTTATATCTTGCTTTGCCCACGGCCGTATGAGGTAAGAGCGGAATATCGCAGAAGGATGAATTGAAAGAGTCTTATCAGAATTATTCCGGTTCAGTAGTAACGTTTTATCAGTATTATTTCGGTACTTGAATAATTACTTTTACCTTTTGTAACTTATCCATTTTTCCATTGTAATATTTTAAATATTACGATCGTTATTCTGTCTGTCTTTTATTCCACCTGTCTATTAGATTTCCACGCTTTTTCCGAGATGTTTTGTCGGTAGTTTGTTCCCGTTGAATATTTTTTTTTAAACCAAACGTGCGAGCCTTTTGGTTAAAGATAGTACTTTAAGGGTCAGCTCACACCGAGACGCGACGCGACGCGACGCTGCGCGTACACTTTTAAAGAGCGATTCAAAATATAACTTTATTTCCTTCACGAAAAGATACACATTTCTATACAGGCGTTACACGGTGCAGCGCTGCATGGCACAACGTAGTCTAGTTTTAATGTGTTTTTACTGCATCGTGATTGGTGGAATCACAATGCAGTAAAAAACACATTAAAACTAGACTATCTACTTATTATTATAAACGTAATGGTTTTAAAAGGTCCGGTTGGCTTTCACGAGTTGGAAGATAAAATAAACAGACCATCAGCGATCTATTTTTCTTTAATTTCATTGTGTAAGAGTTTCCTTCGCCCAGACCAAAAATTAGCAGGGATATTAAAATAACTTTACTGTAATTTCATAACGATGGGAAGGGACCTAGGGACCCACACTGAAATGGTATCTACATTGTAATTAAACCCTTTTTTCGAATGCCTATTTTATTTATTTATTTATTTATTTAAACTTCATGTACAATAGTGGTACATAGGCGGACTTAATGCCACAAGGCATTCTCTACCAGTCAACCATAGGGTAAAATACGACAACATAGTGGTAGGGTACAAAAAAAAATAATTACAAACAACTACTAGTTTTCGAAAATTCATACACTTACATAGATACTAATACACATTATACAAATAAAATATACTAATATATATTATAACTAATACTAAAATAAAAAAGGAGAAACCTAATAATAATTACTATGACAAGACTTAAAATTAAGAGTTATTTAGTCTGACTTAAATAGTGGTTGCGAACTTTCTTTTTAAAAGTGAATTTACTTTCGGCTTTTTTAATGCTAATGGGTAGCGCGTTCCAGAGTTTTATAGTTGAGATGGCATAAGAATTTGACAAAAAACCGGTACGGTGTGAAGGAATTTGGAGAAGTAGATTTTTGGAAGCTCGAAGGTTACGACTATGAGAACTGCCCAGCACTTTGAAATAAGTTTTCAGATAATCAGGAGCACATGGATCGTTCAATATAGTGAAGAGCATGCAGAGAGATCTGAGGGATCTCCTGAGTCGGAATTTTAAATTAAAATGGAGATAAAAGTGTTCGTTTTTTACAATATTTTATTAAACTTGGAATTTTGTATGTTTTTAATGTTAAGTTTAGTTCATTTACTTATAAAAAAAAACGAATCGTAGACGTTTGGATTGGATGACTAGTGTGTTCAGTGTTAGCTAAGTGACGTCTTTCCAAATCCAATATGGTGGACTCTCAATCAAAGGTCGCCATCTTTGTTATTGCGACTAGCTTTTATATCATACGAGCCGCTGCATGCAACTACGTTCGCGTGGAAATTAACCACCCTTACAAACTATTCTCAGACCTAACAAAATACACATACCTACGCAAAAAAAAAAAACATAAAAAGCGGTCAAGCCCGAGCCGGAGGAGTTCGGTATCAAACACTGTGACACAAGATTTTTGTACATATATCAGATATATTGTATGATGTAATAAATAAATGGGTTCGATTTAATTTAAAGTATATTTTCTTCCCTTGAAGTTTTTTGGTTTGGTTTTTAGTCATATTTGAAAAATATTTTTTTGCAAATACATTCAAGTAAAGAGAAAGCTTAAATTAAGGAACAGTTTCTTTACAGATTTTCGAGAAAAAGTGATCGTTGGACTCAATGAAATGCGATTAGCGATTTTCTCGTGAAATAAAGGTTCCTACTTTGAAATAAGACCTATTTCGTAATAGTATGGTTTCTGATCTACTATGTTCGTGAAAACGTAAAACGTCAATCAATACAGTAGGAGAAAGTCACTTTTCAAAGCATCATGTTGTAGTCATTCTAGGTCTTTGTTGTAGAATATTTTGTTGGAGAACCCCTCAGTTATAATAGGGGTGCGGACTGGGTTAAGAAAACCACATTCTATTTTGTCTGCCAGACAGGTAATACAAAAATATTAGACACGTATTTTTTTGTTTTATCGAAATATCAAAAAATTACTTAGTTAAAACTAATTAAAGTTGGAGAGTGGGGGCTCACTACGGCACAAGTAGGTATAAAACTTACCTACATGTGACGTCATGCGCCATTTCAACTCAATATATCTCCGTAATTTCATGACCACGTGAAAAAAAAATACGTGTCCAATACTTTTCAATAAACTACACGACGGACAAAACAAAAAAAAATGTGATCATCCCCTATTATGAGCGTTTACGCCTTACGACATTTCATACATGACTCACCCAATTTTAATAAAACTTCATACGTATAAGCAGGAAACGTAGGTCTAAAAAGTTACTAAAAACATTTTCGAAATGTCATTAAAAAAAAACATAATTGAAAATTTCTGTTTCTATAGATAATTTATAATCGGTCTTATTAAGCTGTACACATACATTGTGTACCTAACACTATTTTCCAAAAATGTTTTTTTAGTAACTTTTAAAGTTAATAAAAAGAAAAGAAAAGAAAGTTTGTATGAAATGCACACCTTACGGCATTTCATACAAACTTTTTTTCTTTTCTTTAAACGCTCTTAACTGATGGTGTTCTTCAACAAAATATTTTTAGAAGAGGAAACGCCATTTAACTTAATAAGGGTTTTGACTGTCCGATTAACAGTTTTGACTGTAACATATACATTTCATTGCTCGTGAACTCCAATCCATTTTCTCCCAAGCTTCTGTAAAGGGCACTACAGACGCATCAAGAGCCAAGACGTCTAAAATGAAATGACGTGTGGCTGAAACAAGCCGGGCTTTGTTAATGGAGTCAAGGCACACGTTACGAGACCGACAAGCTTTGGTGCAGTCTCCCCTGACTTGTGTCATATCCTTCACAGTTATGCGACGCTAGCACTCCGTCTAGCAAGAAGTAGGGATTATACTAGGGGAGTGGCAGTGACGTCCACTGTGAATTACTAATAACCACGGGATATCGACTCCTCTACTATCAGATGGTGTATATGGTAAAACCACCACTCTGCCTACCCATTGTGTAATTTAAACTAAGTAAGTGCATGCTAAAGTTAATACAGGCTGACATTTTATACCGTTTTAAGATGATCGATACAGATTTTGCTGTACACTAAATGAGCAGTAACTTAATAAAGGAAGAACTTGTTGTTTTACGATCCAATTTATTCTCTGATCACACCTATTAGCTACATTTAAAGCTCTGACCGTTTCATTAGCAGTTAGCACGTCAAGCAATTTGCCAAAAACGAAAGCAAGTTTTTGTAAGCAGATGATATTCAAGACCTATTTATGGCCATTAAAAGGAACTATAAAGACTACCTACGTCCAATAATCCCAAAAAGACTTATCAAAAGAACAATACGTAGTACATACTATCGTGACGTCACTTATCATCCGACAGATCCTGACAATAGGCCAAAAATAGCTTCACATTACACCGTACGAAAAAATAAAGGTACCATCGACTATCAGGGATAGTTTTGAGTTTCGTGAACACTAAAATTTCCATTTTGTTCGCGACCGTTTAAGACCGGTGAATGGTCCCTATTGTGCCGGGGTCCATTGTGTTTTTCTATTGACCGACGCTCATACGAGAAATGGTTGCACCGTTCATGGATTTCAATTATTGTTGCGACTATGTAACTGAAATAGGTGGATTAGTTATTTTAATAGTCTATCGGCCTGGCCGGGATTACCTTTTAGTTTAATTGAATTGCTTTTCGGTTTAGAAAGAATTGAATGTGTAAATTGGTTTTGGATAGAGTGTAGTTTGCTTTTTTTTCTTGCAGCAGTGTTTGGTATGTATTGGTAGTTTGATGAAAATACGTTTATTTGTTTTCTAAATATTATAGGGATCCACAAAATCGTCAGCTATGAAATCGCTTTTAAGCGAAGTGACAGCCATTGGATTTAAATAATTAGCAATGTTGTAGCCGTGTTTTAATTTTGATGTAAATTATACCTAGCTATACAATCTTACTAACAATAGAAATGCGAAAGTTTGGATGGATACTCAATCACGCCAGAACGGCTGAGCGGATCTGCATGAAATTTGGCACAGAGATAGATTATAGTATGGAATAGCACATAGGCTACTATTTTTTTACACAAAACACTTGACACGACTTCAAACAGTCATTCATAAACTTGAACAAAAATATTACTTGAGGTGACTCATGTTACCACGAGTCAACAAAAAAAGTTTCTGACGTCTTCCACGTCTGTCATATTGAGAACCTGTCATTTTGTGAACCTGTCATTTTGCGAACCTGTCATTTTGCGAACCTGTCATTTTTCTAATCTGTCTTTTTACGATTCTGACCATTTGTGTCAAAAGACTAACACCTGACAATTTGCTAATCTGTCATATTTCGTTTCTGACGTTCTTCGCCCAAACCATCAAAATTTCCAATCGAACGGAGTCCCGGAGACCGCTCGTTCTTTATAATATCTCTCTTATTTATATGAGAATTGGAGGTAGTCGGAATACACTTTAATAACAACTAAACTAATCGTTACCTAGTTTAACGACAAAAGAATCCATGCACTGAATCAACTTTCTCCATAATTATCTCGAAAACAATTGGTTTGTACCATCAATATGTCCAGTAGTATAGCGAAAGTTATCGCTAACATTGCTGGATGACGGGAACCTGCCTGGTATAAATAGACACAGGTTCTAGTCCGGGCGAGGCAAGGTGGACGCCGGTTGCAAGTGAGGATGACTTTATTTAACTTGCGCTAACTTTAGCTTAGCAATCGGTCGGTTGCTGGGTGACGCAATTTTATGGTCTTTTTGCTCGTAAGGACAAGAAAACATAGAACGTCACTTAGTGTTGGTGTGGACACTAATTCCCAGATTGTATGTATTTAGAACTATTCGCACATTAGGATGGGTACTTCATCCTATAACTTTCCCACGGCTGGGACACAGGCCAATTTCATATACTACAGGTAGGCAGGTACTACCCAGTGCGAGTGGGTGGGATTAGGTATTTCAAGATTTTAAATGAGTTAATATTTATTTATTTTGATATATGATATATAATTAGGTATTTCAAGATTAATTATAAATAGCCTTACACCGCCTACCAACTACAAACCTCCCTTTCTCCACACTCCCATCCAACAATCAATGATCCTTATTCCATCGCAACCATCCTAATGGGAAAACTAAGTAACTAAGTACCTACCCATAAGTACCAATATGATCTCATTCGGCAAATTGATTCTTGACAGCGCAATGATTGCAAATTAATCAATTAACGTAGTTGTAAGCTACGTGACTAAACTACTTGACGTGACAAGTAAGTAGGAACGACTAATTAATAATTAATGGTGTATAGCAACCTAATCTCGTTATGTGAGGTAATTAGAGCCTACGTATCTGATTGTTAACAGTTGTCTGTCTATTAGTTACTAGGGGTATGCTTATGTATGAGCTTTATGAAGGAACTAGCTAATGCCCACGGCTTCAGTTTTGTTCGGTAATTGGAAAAAAAAATATACTATGTGCTATTCCAGATTATTATCTATCCCTGTGCCAAATATCATCTAGATCCATTCAGTGGTTTTTGCGTGACAGAGTAACAAATCCATCCACACAAACTTTCGCATTTATAATATTAATAGGATAACACTCTATGCCTCGGAAACGTGCTATCGGGATTATAAATATCCTATGTCCTAATCTAGGTTTATGGTCTGTTCTTGTGTCGAATTTAACACAAATTCGATCAGCCGTCAAGGCATGAAAATTATCATGCAAATCAGTCAGTCAATCAGTTTATTTGCCTCATGTGTTGATAAATTTTCAGTCTTAACATAAATAAATACAAATCCATAACACGTAGTTATAATACATTGACATGCAAACATTTTGGTTTATACTTAGTCATATGTGTATGACTAAGTATAACCCAAATGTCAAACAGTTACCTTCACATCTAAACTAATATTTTATAGAGGAAAGATTTGATTGTTTGCTACAATTTAAGTCGATAACTACTAGACCGATTTTAAAAATTCTTTCATCATTAGTAAGCTACATCTTTACCGTGTAACAAAGGCTATATCTATACTATACTATATCACCATTTTCGCGGACGAAGTCGCGGGCGAAGTGCTAGTTTATAATATTAATAATTAGTATGTATTTATAGTGTCCATTCATTACCTCAATGTTGCCAATACGACCTGCTTTCTTGTTTTTTCTTGATATCTGTTTTCCCTGAAATCCTTAATTTTTAAATAGTTATCATGCTTACTCTTAAATAAATTAATATAATGCTGAAATTAATAGAATTAAGAAGCATAATTTACTTTCGAAATTCCACCCATTAAATATGCGACTACACTTTACCACATGTTACATACATAAAAAGAAAAGAAAAAACAACTCTATATTAATCCCGTTACCAAGTCACAAACCCACAAAGCCAAATACTACAAATCACTGCCGAAAACCCATCCACCGACACAGGAAAACAAAACACTCACTGTATCTTGTAACATCTTACTCCACATCAAGATGTACGCCCACTATATCATACTTTAAATCAATATCCTGGCTATTGTTCCTCTTCACAACACATATAATATGTGGCCAGTAAATCTTGTGTGGCTGTTGAAAGCCCGGCTTAGATTAGGACGCGTTATTGAGCCGTACATCTTGTGGTACACTCTCGACAGCGAGACGGGACAAGATGCTGGGTAGAGATGCAGCTTTGATTGAAGTATCAGTTCGTTCAAGATTTTCATATAAATGGATGCAGATTTGTGGTTATACAGGGAGTTAGTGAAATTGAAATGGTCGACTGGGGGAGTCATCTGCTATCCTTTCAGACCCCTAAAGACTTCTCATGCCCTGTGGATCTTTTAAAATCGACTTTTTATTGTTTTATTTTAAAAATACCCAAATTTTACATAAAAATGTATAACTCGTAGACTCTGAATTTTAATTTATTTAGATGTGTATTGTATTAGAGTACTTTTAAATTCAAAATTAGTGACATTAGGCATCTAGTTTTTTTTAAAAATTATGTACAGTTACATGGTAAAGTCAAAAAGTTTCCGGATTCGACTATTATATTCAGGATTATAATTATCCAAACAAAAATGGATTAAAATAAAGGGAGGCTATATTTAACAAAAATATTACTTGTTACTGTGATAAACTAGAGAAAACTTCAGTGATTTAGTGACATAATAGTTTTGAATCTTTGATTAATATAACGGTAGATTAGAAAACTTTGCCTACGTTTGATAAATGGTCAGAATATGATAAAACAAAACAGTTTGTCAAATAAATTCAAAGATCCCCGATGGGACATGTTTCAGTAGGATTTTGGCCTTTACTGATATATACATACTTGACACCGAGATAGAATGAGATGTTGTAGGTACCTGATAGAGATCAACTTTGATTGATGTAGATATTTGTCAATCAAATACAGTAGAGCCGTAGATCTTGCTGGAGGTATCATTACTCAATCGACATATTATGTTGCTCTGAAAGAGATGCACAGTTGTTATAAGTCTATTTTTAATTCATTTGTATGTTCTTTACAAGGAATTTTTTGTTTTTATCTCGATTAAATTAAAGTGAAGGGACACTCGACTCAAAGACGCGGCAAGATGCTGCTCGTTTAATTGAAGTATTTTTGTCAAGTAAACATTATTGGTATTAGAATTCGTTATTGAATTGAGCTGTGCATCGCGTGACACTGTAGTTTAGACTCAACACTAAGATGGGACAAAGTGCAGTTTTGTAATAGTCTGAAAACAATACCATAAATGTGATGGGTACTCTTATTTTTTTTTTTCAGATTATTTTTCTAACTGTTTAATTTTTGCTACCGATGGACCCCAAAGTCTTTGCAACCGTGATGTTGCACGGTCTGCGTTGACTAGAGGAGGAACTTCTCAGACAGATTAGAGAGCTTTGCCCACATTTATGCCTATGCTGAATAAATAATTAGAGTATGACAAAACAGTTTGTCAAATATGCAAAGATCCCCGATGGGACATGTTCCACTAAGCTCGTGTTTGTTCTGTCACAGTATTATTTTGCATTTCAAATACAAAATTACTAACTGGCACAATTTGCTGTAGATATCTGTACATAGGTACAATTGTAATGATTCGATATTGTGCAGTTACAATTATCTACATTTCAATGAACACATTGGATCATTTTATTCTTGTAGGACATTTTCTTTGTAAAATATGTAGTTTTAATTTCAGGTCGGTGTTTAGATTGTGACAAGGTTTTTTTTAAAGACTAAATAGGCTTGCCTTTGGCCGCGACTCGCCTGATATGAAGCGATGATGCGACCTAGGGTGGAGCAGGCTTGCCTAAAAGAAACTGATTCAATCGAACTTCGAAGAAATGCAGTTTTACCAAAACATTATTATTGTTTAAGTATGCCATGTTGACATTGCTAATACATGGGATAAAAATGGCCTAAGCAAAAGTTGTGAGAACCCAAACACAACCCAACATCCAGGAAACCAGTTAATTACAAATAAAAAAAAAAAAACAATCCAAAAAAAATCTAACTCCAATGAAGCGTGAACCTTCGCGCCCATACGGCATGAAATTATTAATTCCGTAGTCCGTAATAACGGTGCGACACATGCCGACCGCGACAATTGAATGAGCGGCCACCGGACGAAGCGTTCGGCCAGCAATCCATTATGTAGATTGCTGGCCCGATTGCGGCATTGTCGTCGGCTCGCTCCGCCAGAATTACGTACCTACGTACCCAATGCGTACCCAATGCACGCCGACCTCCCGCGATCCATTTTATGGATATTGCGTCGTTGGATTAACGATTGATTGATGACTTGCAACCGAACGCGAAAAGCTGATTTGGCTTGTTTTGTTTTCAGTCGCTGTGGATTAATAAACAGGTACACGTTGGCTGTAAATTGTGGATTATCTTTTGTTTGTTACGAATTGGAGCCAGACGGAAATTGACGGGCATGCTTCACAGTGTATTAAATTTTAATAAAAATGTACTAACTGAGGCATTTTCAATTAGGTATATGTCATATGGATAACTACATAAGTCACATTTGTATTACATGACTCTGTTACATACACTGTCAATCTACGTAAGTTACCAAATATAGTTAAATATTTACAAGTGATGGACGGGACAATACGAAGAAAATCATAATCCATACCTATTTTAGTTACTATTTGTCTGTTCTATAAGTATTTTAAATCTCTTTGTAAGTAACACAATATAAATAACGGCAGTCTGGTTTAGTAAGTTTTCTAAATTATCATTGCTTTTGAGTAGGCTGCGTGTAATTTAGATTTCACTCAATGTGACCAAATGAGGTAAAAAGCCGCAGGCTAGCGTAGGCACAATTTGCTTGCTATAACGAACACATACTATTTATTTATTTATTTAGAACATGGAGGACTTACAGCTAATAAAACAAACAAGAAAGGGAACAATAGTCACCAGAGAGCCAATGACAAATCCTCACGTATAGACATAAAATACAAATTTGTGGTGTGAGCACATACACATATGTATTTGACTAGATACTGTTGTGTTAACACAACTATATTTAATTCGTTTTGTCGATTTATAATTGAAAACAAAAAGAGTGATATAAATATGTAAATATGGAGCCAAGATTGTCGATAATCCGTGCACTTTAGGTTCGGCGAGGTCGGACCGTCAGCGAGCGGCGTTCTGGCGCAGCGGTAGCGTTGGCGGGCGAGTTCGAGTGGCTCACCCAATCCCCACGGATTTAGTTTACCCCGATGCTTGGCTCCACTTCATCCCCAACCGAGGCTGAAAGTCATGAATACATAATTATTTCTCGGCTATTAATATTTTTACCCGCCCCCGTGGCGTTGATTGCCTTTTGAATTTATTACTAACCTCGCGATAGGCCATTTTCGTATTTATTAAGACCACCTGCCAAGCCCACGGTGCGCTGCTCTCTGAGTGAATTATGAGCCAACGGATTTTGCTAATAGAATATTTTATTTCGCCAGTCTCTCTGTGGTTAAGCGGATTTATTTTCGCGATTATTGTACTGAGTAGGGTAAAACCGGGATAGATGCCGCGCTGGGATAGATGCCTCGTTTCTAAAAACTCAACTACCAGAGAACGAAACAGCAAATTCGTTGTTTACATACGCGCCACATGCACCCCCCACCTCAGTGACGCGCGAGTTGTTGTGCTAGACGGACGTTTCTCGCTTGTGTGTCGAATTACATTCGCAGCGGACGCGACGAACGCTTCAAAATTTCAAACGTAAGTATTCACTATTCCATATCTTTATAAACAGTTAAATGATTACATTTTATTTGAATGGTTTTAATACATTGGTTCTTTAAGAATACATTTAAGAGTCAATCACTGATGTTTGCATTTATTTTATATAAAAAATAATGAGAGGCATCTATCCCTAGTGAAAAGGATAGTTGGCCCGAGTTTACAAGGGATAGTTGACTTTAGGGGCATCTATCCCTCTATACTGCAAGAGCCTTATCAAAGTATTTAAAAGTCATAGTCGTGAATATTTTGGTATTTCCTAATAGTAGAATATTAAAAAAACACCAAAAAAAAATGTATCCAACTTTAATTTCATAATTCGAATGTAAAGAAATGAGTGTAGATACTGTGTTTTATTTATACTTACTTTGCTTATTGTAGGTGAGCCATGCCAAGGAAATACAAAAGAAAGGAGGGCGTACGAGCTCGAGTAGTTTCTTGGACAACAGAGCAGTTACAGTCAGCTTTTCATGAATTGGATAAAAAAGAATTGGGGATCAATGAAATATCCAGACAATTTGGGATTCCATCCAGAACATTGCGAAGGCGTTACGCTATTAAAAACCAAACTAAGTTGACTTTGGGAAAACATCCTGTCCTGGGTTTTGAACACGAAAAAAGGTTGGTAGCGCACATTTTGAAGCTTAGCGACGCGGGATTTCCCCCAGATAGACGATCTATACGTACGTTAGCATACCAATTTGCCGAAAAGCTACAGATTCAACACAATTTTGATAATGAAAACCAGATAGCTGGGAATGAATGGTTCAAAAGTTTTATTGAGCGAAATCCAGAGTTGTCTATTAGGCAAGCAGAAGGTTTATCTGTCGCTAGGGCTAAAGGTCTTAGCAGAGAAGAAGTGAATAATTTTCATGAACTTCTGACAAAAGTCCTGGCCGATAATGATCTCTTGGATAAGCCTGAAAGGATTTATAATATGGACGAATCAGGAGTTCAGCTTAACAATAAGCCTGGCATAGTTGTTGCAAAGAAAGGTGCAAAAGTAGTCAATTCAGTTACATCTGCGGAGAAAGGTGAAACAATGACTATCGTAGCCTGTTGCAATGCCATTGGTAATTTTCTCCCACCAGTAGTAATAATTAAAGGTGTAAATAAGAAACCAGAATTCGAGAACGGTCTACCACTGGGCTCAAAAGTGTACATGAACAAAAAGTCGGCATACATAAATACCGATCTTTTCTATAAGTGGCTTACGGAACACTTCATAGCTTTGAAACCGCAAGGTAAGGTTCTGCTTATTTTAGACGGGCACTCATCTCATTCATCCGCACCAGACATGCTGCAAGTTGCTTCTGATAATGATATTATTTTGTTATGTTTACCCAGCCACACTACCTCAGCTTTACAACCATTAGACGTAGCGGTGTTTGGGCCATTTAAAACATACTTTAATCATGAGACTAATCAGTTTATGCGCGCAAATCCAAATAAAAAGATAAGCCGTTATAATGCTGGAACCCTTATACGCAACGCATGGATACGCGCTACTACACCTGCAAATGCTCTTGCTGGCTTTCGAAGAAGTGGGATTTATCCACTAAATCCTAATGCTTTGCCCGATTCTGTTTTCACTATATCTGATATTGCACATCGCAGTGACAATGATCCTGATCAACCCTGTGTGCTACATCAAACTACAACAGCGCTTCTTCAAACATCTTCTTTAAACGAAAATGCAGAACCTTGTGAGCATGTTGAAGTTGAACACAGAACACAAACAACTATACCTCCGATTTCTTCAATTGATTGTCCAACTACATTTGAAAACGAATATTTGTATGTCGCAGACCTGAACATAACACCACCCAATATGCCATCAACTTCATTCAACCGAAACTCACCTAGCCTTTTGATCGACCCTCAGATTTTAGAAGATACGATTATTGATATTGTTGATATAGGTGATGATTCACTAATACGGATTCTAAATAACGAAGAAAAAGAAACACCTTCTAAATTTTTAGTCGAAGCATCACCAATACCACAAATTCCTCTGACTTTAGCAAGGAGAGCTAAACAATCGGCAGATATTCTCAATTCTAGAGAAAAAATAAAAGAAAAAAGGGATATTGCTGACAGGAAAAAGAAACAAATAGAATCTAAGATAAACAAGACTGAAGCTACCAAAAAAAGACGAAAAATAAAAAAAGCAAATAAAAAAGCCAAAGAACAAATACAAAAAAATAAAAATAAGAAAGGAAAACCAAAGAAAAACTATGACTCAAGTGAAGAAACAGATGGTGACGTGACTGATTGCAGTCATAAAGAAAATGATTATTATTTAAAAGTAAACAAGGATCGTGGATTACGTAAAAGACTAGCTATTTATAGCTCAAACAGTGAAAATGAAGATCACCTCTCACCTAATGCCGAAAAAGGTAAAAAAACCATACCACCCGTGAAAAAAACTAAAAAAAAAAAATTAGAAGAGACTAATGCTATAGATGAAAATGTTTGCGTAGAATGCTTCGATACCTATAATAACACGAAGTCTAAATCTGATTGGATCCAGTGTATTATGTGTCAGAAGTGGCTGCACGAAACATGCACACTTTTTAAGAACTATTGCTCAAGATGTGGAAAACTATTTTTTTGAATGTTTAAATAATTACTAAGGTTAAACGAAATTATTAATTTTTATTTTGTTAGAGATTCATATGAATGTTGATTTTTTTTAAATGTTAAATAATTATTTCTACGTTAAAACGGGAATGTTTCGTTTGAGATGATTCTATATGATAGTTTTAATATGTTATCGCTTAAACAGTTTTTTTGTATTTTTTGTTAAAGACATGCATAAATATAATTATGGTTAAGCATTTTATATTACCTACACATGAAGATAATAAATAAATATTACATTGTGATTACGTATTCTTGTTGATTATTTAAAAAGGCATCTATCCCGCATCACAGGCATCTATCCTCCTAAGTGATTTCATAGTGGGGCATCTATCCATATAGGTAGGCACCTATCCCCAAAAAATGTGTTTCGCAAGAATTACATTTTTGCAAAACCAGTAATGGTTAGGTAAATAAATACAGTTTCTAAAGCTTTATGAATGATTAAACTAACTATATTACAGGGTCAATCTAAGCAAATATGTTTGGTATTCAAATAATGAAACAGTTTCGAAAAGTGGGGCATCTATCCCGGTTTTACCCTATGGAATGGAGTTTTAGATTGATTTGATAGCTTTGTACGCGTTTTATGCGAAGCGATTGCGATTTAAAATTGTAATGGGGATTCGTGTAGGTCACGATTCGATATTCATAAACCGATGCACGGATTGAGGAAGCAGTAAAACTGAAAGTGATTTATTGGAAGACGGTTCGTCTGCTACCAGTCGACATCATGCAATTTTTTCGTTGACAATTCTATCATTTGTATTCCTGCTGTGCTATCAATCCTTCACATACAGACTTCTTACTTGATTTCCATGCTGGATAGGTAAGGTAGGTCATATATTGAATGTTTATGGCATATTGATTCAAGGTCAAGGTTCACTTAGATATTGCTATGGTACGAGCTGCATACTGAACTCGTTTTGCTCAATGTACATTGTCAATAACAGCAAGGATCAAATCATGAATATTTAAGATATTTTTTTACGACGTTTATTGTTTAATGACTACTAACAAAATTGTCATCAAAACGAGAGAATGAATCAAAGTGAAAAAAAAAACGTTTAAGTAATTCTAGTTGACTTAATGACATGATTTCCCTGCACTTATTTTAAACAACTAACTGAAAAATTAAATTTCATTTATCTTGAGAAAAAAAAAACTACCGCAAAGTAAGTAAAATCAAAGCCCGAAAAGATTTCATCCGACATCCCCATTTACGAATGATTCGAACATCCTACCTAACCCAATGATATATAAACTATAGATACGTTGCCCGCGCTCTGTAGTGGCAAGATGATACTATGGTACTTGCCGGAGTGACATTTAGTCACGTACGAACCAGCGCCGCGGCCGTACGTGATATTCAATTATCTTACTTGAAAAAGTTCTCTTAATAAGAAAAGAAAATGCCGTCCTGTATTTTTAGCAAATGTCTTAACTATACTGCAACTGTGAAAGATAAAAAAATATCTTTTCATACGTAAGTATCAAGTAAAGATGTATTTTATTTTATTTTTTTCGATGCCTTTAATGGCGGCTGATGCCTGAGGTAAGTCACGTGCTTTTGTACGCGCTCGGCCAATGAGCATGGAGCACAGAATGACAATGCAATTAAAGAAATATATTTATCTCTCTCTAACAACAGGAATTCCGTAGATGACATTTAATTTTCCTTCCCTCTCTTCGTGCGTCTATTTAGCTGTCTAGCTACCTATAGGTATTTACGCTGTTTTCGAGTGCCGTGATGTTCATGCATAACGCGTCTATTTATAATACGTCATTGACCTAACCTTCATATAATAACACCGTTACTCCATAAAACAAAACAAATCATAAGACCAAACGTACCTATATTGACATTTGACGTCCACCATTCAGCTCTAAGCTAGCAATATCAATTTTCCCGAATACATACTACTCGTATTATTGGCCGCATCGCTCCTGATTGCAAAGTGTTGCCAGCTAACTGATAAACAGTGGTGCATACGCAAATGTTTGTGGATTGCTCTCGTTAACGAAATGAGGTCGCTAATATAACTGCTAACCGTTTTACTGGCTGTGAGCTTCAACAAAGAGGTAGTTTCGCTCATTTGGAAATATAAATGAATCTGGCTGGAAATGTTTGTGCGTTGTGGAAGAAAATTTTGGAATATGATACAAGTTGTTAGTTTTTTTGTGGTTTGGAAGAGAACTAGCTTTCCAGTGCGAGACAAAAAGCTACCAAAAAACAAAATATCAGGCCTGTAAACCACGTTTCAGGAAGAGGTGACAAATACCAAAGAAATGTCTTCAAGAAGTGCATAAAGAAATGTGAGTATCGAAATGATTTTTATCTAATTAAATTTTTGCTGTCACATAAAAAACGGCAAAATAGTTCGTTTCGATAACCATGAATTTATAGAAACGATCTATTTTGACCATCACTGTCCCTCGGCTGCCACAAATTACAGAACTTTCAAAACCCCCACAAATATTCCACCTTACCCACTGCATTAACCAACCCCCTAGAAACCAAACTAACCTCAACACAATAGTAATAAAACTAAAACCCATCTGGAGTCGCAATACATTAAAATCTACACTTGAATCCCTAATTCCCTTGATATACCTGCCCCGTGTTTCATGTTTAATTAGGCGAGAATAAATACGTACGATGAACAAATTGCCCCGGGCTAGCTCCTTTATCCTTCTCTATGTTCCCCACAACTTTCTTGCGGCCGCACCGAAGCGACTTTGAGACCGCACTGGCAACGTGAAACGGTTTAATTTTAATAATTCAGTGTAAAAGGTGCGTCTTTCGTTAGCTCTCGTAGAAATAATGGGTACGGCACGAAGTTAACAGTAATTATAGTGTAACAGTTTAACAAAGAGTAGGTGAGGGGTAGATGCGATTTGGTTTGGTTTTTTGTGGTTAAAAAGGAGAAAAAGGTGAAATAAAAATGTTCTCGATAAATGAGCATTCGAAATGAAAAATTATTGGGGAAACCTAAAGATGATTTTCAAATGCCTATTTGATGATACCGCACTTAACATGGTTTCTCGATTTTTTAATTTTTTTCACAATATGCGACGGGCGCATATACGGAATCTGCATATGGCGTTTGGTTGTCAGCAGTGTGTGAGTGTAATGGCGCACCTTGGGAGACCTATGTCAAGAAGGCCTATATCTTCAAAAATCTCCCCTGAGCTTGGCTTAAGCAATTACCAACTATCTACCTTTAACAAAACGTGGTGATAACCATATCACAAAAACTAAGCATCCCATCGAGAACCTCTAACCATTTGAAAGTCGGTTAAACGAATCCAATGCACCTAAAGTTTGGTACTTTTTGTTAAGTTAGACAAAAGTAAATATGTACTCTCATCTGCATACGACTAAGTTAACCGTTTTAGGGTCCATTAAGAAGAGTATAGCGAAAGCGGAGTGCACTTGGGGCACAACTAAATGCTAATTTGATAGTTACTTTGAGTTCATTTTCGGAAATTTGAACATAATATTACTAACTTTAAGTCCTTGTTGCTTTTTGTAGTGTTTCTACCCTCAATGGAGGTTATAGAATTTTACGACTTTTAAACAAAATACTGTAAAATTTAATTAGTGTTGTCTAGTTTATAAACACTCTCCTTCATCGCAACATCAAAAGCATCGACAGTGATTGGTAAGACAAAAAATGTTAAGAATCTGATGTAATTGTTCATAAAGAGAATCATCTTTTCAGCCCGGAATCATCCACTGTTGGGTTTTAGGCCTCCGATATCTTTACAGAAAAGAGTGGTAGAAGTTCCCCTCTTCTCTGTTCTGTGCATAAAGGATGCACAGAATCCATCCGTTTCAACAATGTCGTGAAGATAAAGTTAAGAAGAAATGAGTGGACCTTGCGGAGGATTCCTGATAAGACCTGAAAGAGATAGACTCAGAACAAGGAAGCATTGCTTATTCAAAAACGTTGAAAATTATGACGTTGATTAATAAGAAACCCCAGGTAACAAGACCTCGTCTTATGACGACAGGCCGTGCCGACGATGCGTTCGTAATACACGCGCGCTTCAAGGAGATGTCCGCAAATCGGAATTGGTCCGAGAGGGCCGATGCCTGCCAGGGATACGGGACTGATTGAAAAAGATACCGTGGGCCTAGAACGCAAGGAACATGGTTGGGTTTTAGTCAGAACAAGTCTGAAACTCCCTTCCGCTCCGCCCAGAGCAGGAGGGGTCATTTGAAGACAACGGTAAATAAAAAAACTGTCCGAAAAGAAGAAAACAATTTAAATTCTATTTAAAAAAACATAAAATTCCTACTTAAAAGATAAAGAAAAGCCAAAAATAAATAAGGCAACGTTCTACGACCTTTGTTCGTACTGTCGTATTTATTTTACGGTTATTTGGAGTTTGCATTTCATTTAGTTCTCGGTTGATTTCAGATTAGGTTCATTAAACTGAAATATCTAAAAAGACTAAGAGAAGACTTGCCAAATTTCCAGTCGTGTCAAACGTGAAGCATCAACCCTTTTTCTTAGGAAGGTAGACAGAAACTAGGCCACAGGCCTTAAGTATTCCTTTTGTTTCGTCTATAGGGGTATGGATAACAGGGTGTACAGTTCTTCATGCCCCATAGAGTTTTAAATATAGCCGATTACACTAGTTTTCACATTATTAAAAGAATTTTCGGAATCGGATCAGTAGTTCCGAAGAAGCCCCTACATACAAACTTAAAACAAATTTTAGCTCGTTAATGTCGGTATGAGCAGCTGTCCCCAAAATGACATTTGATAAATTGAATGGCATACAT
The DNA here is from genome assembly GCA_963082945.1 of Cerastis leucographa. Taxonomy (NCBI): domain Eukaryota; kingdom Metazoa; phylum Arthropoda; class Insecta; order Lepidoptera; family Noctuidae; genus Cerastis; species Cerastis leucographa. The sequence continues at coordinate 15,251,594 of OY720385.1, read as the reverse complement.
TATTTAATTGCAAGGTAAAACCTAAGAGCTGTGGCAGAAACCACCAATAAACCCGTCCATAAAATAAACGCATTAGCAGCTACGGTAAGCATAAAATTAAGGCTTCAACACATCACACGTCGCTTTTGTTAAAGATTCTATCTCCATTCTTTATGCAGCATCCCATTATGTGTAGCCTTTTAATAAAGACAAGGCATCTCGTCATTTTCACCAGCTTAAGACTCCGTCTGATAAAAGACTTAGTCAACTTGCGAAACTCAAAGCTTTGCTAACTACTACATTGTTTAAAATTAGCAAGGTTGTTCGCTGGACAGGATTTAAGTTGGTTCTAATTAATTTGTATGGATTTTTTAACTATGTCATTAGTTGGCTATTTAACAACAATATCTGCTACTTTATTAGCGTGGATGGGTGACCAGCCATTACATACTGAGTTTCCTACCGTTTTCGGTTCCTAGCCGTTGGTCCCAGCTGTCAATTGCAGGTCTATCAGTCAGTCGATAAGAAATAAGAAAAGATGAAATTAAGAACAATATTTATTTGTTGCTGGGGGTGATGATGTGCATACAAAAGTCAATAAAGTCAGTCCGTTAGTAAAGTAGTCAGTGGCCCGAATAGTAGCCCAGTACTAACTGGGTTGTGGAGGTCAGACAGGCAATCGCTCCACGTAAAATACTGGTATTAGCTGCATCTAGTAAGACTGGAAGCTGACCCAAACAAGAAGTTGGTAAAAGGATGAGGCAGATCTGTTACTTTAATAAAGGAAAGTTTTGATTATGAATGTGGATGGGTATAAGATTAGAGGAAGATCAAAGAAACGATGGATGGACTGTGTGAAGGATGATATGGCATGAATGAAAGGAGGTGTCTGATGAGATGACGAGAGACTGAGAAGTATGGAAGAAGAAGACGTGCTGCGCCAACCCTAAATTGAGATAAAGGCAGGAGTGATGATGATAATCTGCTAGTTCTGCTTCTTATTAAAAAAAAAATGCCAGTTTCTTGACTATTTCTACATATCATTGGTTCCACACCGAAACAAAGACAACTGTTTTATTGGACGATGCAGTTAGCATTACTTGCGATACTAATCTTTTAACAGAAAAAACTGTAACCTAAATTACTGATATATTCGAGTAACTGTGTTTTCAGGTATGAAGGCAGTATTGAAAGTCAGTCCTGTTTTTAGAAATTTACAGGAAAGAAGAACCGTTTTATTTATTTACCAACAATACGGAAAAGAAGTAATAAACAGAAAAATAGTACAAAGATCATGCTTATCTAAAGAAATCTCTTCCAGCATACCTGCAAATGGAGATGTAGACATACGTAGTGTGTAATAGAAGAAAAATGTTTTTTTTATTTTTTATTTAGTTTTGTAGTTCGCACAAATGAGACCCGAAGATACAAATCTTGAATGAATATAATACCGTATTCACAGAGTTAAAGACTTTACTTGCTAAAACGAATTTTCTGAAACTGCGCATCATTTCCCTTACAAAATTCAATGAAAACAAGGCTATTTAGAATAGCCCCTCGTATTTGTGTAGGACTATTCCATTTAATAGTAGTATTCCATTAAATTCTATTACGTTGTGACGGTCGTCCACTAGTTTAGTTCGTGGGTTCGCTTGCCCCCAGGCTATACACCTCCAACAGAATGCTTTGTGAATTTAACTTAAGTTTCAAAAGTAAACTCGGCTAATTGGAATATATATTTGAAATAACATGTTAAGTGAAGTTGGTTAGTGTTGTTTTAATGCCTTACCTTACTCTATTTAGATATGGAATAACTGTTATTTTAGAGATGTTTTTTAGGTCGGTAAATGGAGTAATTTAAGTGAAAAAGTCAGCTCTTCTATTTCTTAAAATAAACTCAAAAGGACGTTGTGTTGTATATTTATGTACTTTAAAGTAGAAAGGTCCTTGCTAGATTTTTTTTTTACCATTACAAAAGATTTTACACAGAGTTAATAGAAATTGATTAATTTGCAGACAAGAAGGCTCTTATCTAAGTTCCGCAAAATAGTCCTAAGATCCATAAAAGTGGGCCTAAAATAAGGCCAGTTCAAAAGGAAACTTGTCCAAAATAAAAATAGGTAAAAAAACTTTTTAAGTTAAACGGTTTTATGTTAAACATACATTGCAATGTTTAAGATAAATGTACTAAAAACCAAAAAATAATAAAATAGATACAGTCGTGGGAATTATAAACATATGCATAGACTAGACTAAATTATAACCGTGGGGCACGTCAATTGTCTACAATCGTTGATTAAAATGTTTGTTTTGTAATGTTACACTATAATTAGGCAGTTGTTCAACCGACAACGATGGACGTGTGATAAGTAGGGCAAGAATGTGGAAACAAGCTAGCAAGCTCGATTATAAGCGAGTTTTAGGGTTTCATAGTGGTGAGCGAGTAGTACTTTTATATCATATGTTTTGTCGATTAAAGACAAACTACGAGCAGTGAAACGATTCCTCGCCAGCCAGCAGTGTGAATGTCCAACGATAAACTAGTTGAAACATCTCTTTTATTTACATGGAGTGTATAACTATTGGAATTTCCATGAGCAAGAAAATAGTAAGTAATTTCCTCACCGTCTGCGGGCCAACTGCCTATTTTAACGACGAATTAAACGATTCTTCTATCGCACATTAAGTCGATAATTTGTAGACAATTGACGTGCCCCACGGTTTTATTTTAGTCTAGTCTATGCATATGTTTATAATTCCCACGACTGTATCTATTTTATTATTTTTTGGTTTTTAGTACATTTATCTTAAACATTGCAATGTATGTTTAACATAAAACCGTTTAACTTAAAAAGTTTTTTTACCTATTTTTATTTTCTAGTTTTTAGTTTTTATTTCGCATTCTGTTTAATTCATTTAGTGCTTCATTATTGCAAGGTTTCTTGCCCGTTAGTTTATTGCTGTCCAACTCCTCTATACGTAGTCTCTGCAAAGATCAATTACTCTACTAAGAGCCACGTAGGCTTGACCTTCTTCAAACAGTTTCGCACCTAAGTATACGACTGCGTGATCCACAGTGCTGCCCTGCATTTTATGTATTGTAGAAGCCCATGATAGTATTAAAGGCAATAATTTTTTTTTATTTTTTTTTTTATTTTTTTTTTTATTTTCTTTCAAAAACGCTAACGACATATCATTTTTAGCCACCCTAACGCCACACAGTCCTCAACACGATACAAAATCTTGACTGGGTGGTGGATTCAGGCTGGATTAATCAGATACCTAAATTACAGATTCAATTTCTAAATTTAAATCTTATTATTATACGCCATTTGGTGGCTGTGCCCATCTTAAATATTGAGGTTGTATAGTGCACTGTATTCTTCTTGTCAAGCCCTTTTATTTGATACCCATATTGGTGGGATTGATAAAAAATTGTTATCAGCCATTTGGTAGCGGCGGCCATCTTAGATTTCAATTTTGCATAGTAAATTGTATTCTACTTGTTGAGACCTTTCATTTGATACCCATGTTGATGGGATTGATAAAACCTAAGTTATCCGCCATTTTGTAGAGGCCGCCATCTTGGATTTTAATTTTATATAGAACATTGTATTATACTGGTTGAGCACTTTCATTTGATACCCATATTGATGGGATCGATAAAACCTACGTTATCCGCCATTTTGTAGCGGCCGCCATCTTGTATTTCAATTTTTTATAGTATATTGTATTCTGCTTGTTGAGCCCTTTCATTTGATACCCATATTGATGGGATTGATAAAACCTAAGTTATCCGCCATTTTGTAGCGGCTGCCATCTTGGATTTCAATTTTTTATAGTATATTGTATTCTGCTTGTTGAGCCCTTTCATTTGATACCCATATTGATGGGATTGATAAAACCTACGTTATCCGCCATTTTGTAGCGGCTGCCATCTTGGATTTCAATTTTTTATAGTATATTGTATTCTGCTTGTTGAGCCCTTTCATTTGATACCCATATTGATGGGATTAATAAAACATAAATTATCCGCCATTTTGTAGCGGCGGCCATCTTGAATTTATAATGATAATGAATAAACATAATTGTATTGTCACCAAAATCCAAAGTGTATACAAAATTTCAGATTAATCGGTTGACAGGAAGAGGGTGAAATTTGAATTACTAAACTTGACCCAAGAATAAATAAAACAAACGGGCTGAGCTAAATAAAACCGTTTAATAAAAACCGTTTAATAAAAATGAACAGCATTAATATAATTTTAACAAAAATATGCATCATCTTTATATTTATTTGTAAATTTTGGTACTTTATTTATTTTATTTATTTATTTAGTTTTAGAGGAGAGCAGCGGTGGCCCAGTGGTGGCAGCCCCGACTTACGAGCAGTAAGCCGTGGGTTCGAACCCAGGCAGGCGCATTACTTTGTGTAATTTATTTCATCACCGCTGCCCTCAAAAACGGTGAAGGAAAACATCGTGAGGAAACCGGCATATCCTAGAACTAAAAATTCGAAGACATGTGACATCTACCAACCCGCACTGGGCCCGCGTGGTGGATTACAGCCCACTCCCTCTCATAGAGAGGAGGCCTGTGTCCCAGCAGTGGGAACATAATAGGCTAATGATGATGATGATGATTTAGTTTTAATTTCGTTTTAGTGGCATATTTCAAGCTATATTTATGATGCATATATTTACATGCAAATTTTGGCAATTTTAAGTTGCATATAATCCGGTAATTAGCCACTGCGTCCCAAATGTCCTTATACCTACCTACTATCATCAAGCATTATTTTCTCTCACATAAACACCTATTTGGGTCTCTACCAACAACACCTTTATCGAGGAACTAGATTGCGACAAATCGCCGACACACTTGTGAAGAATCAGTGCAGGATTACTTGATTAAAACAGGGATTTCGTAGAAATATTTGGATTTAATCTGTACTGTTCTATGGCTGAATATCAAGTGAGTTGCACAAAAAGAAAAAAAAAACAGTTGTCATTTTAAAAGTGACAACTGTCAAGCCTGTCTGTCAGCACGTCAGTTGAATATCCATACTAGAATGATTCGATTAAAGCGACATGGATATGAGAAATACTCGAGTAAATATTATAGGGCTAACACTTGTGGTCTTCTTCACCTTACGCGAAGCAGGTAAAGCCTGTGACCTCTGCTGTCATCACGGAAGAGTTACTAAAGTACACAAGCTGGGGAAAGTTTGGTCACTGTGACTCACAATGGTGGAGAATGAATGTGCAGAACTTTAGGTTAGTTATGAGGTTACGAAAGAAAGCCAAAGTGCATAATGGGTACCTTATTTTTATTGACTAAACGTTCAAAATGGCATTGAACAGTAACACAGTAAGGAAAGCAAATTCGATAAGCGAAGATGTACAGACATCTTTTATTTTTGTGTGCAATAAGAATTATGGAATTACTCCCACAATGTCCTCCTTTACGTCGACTCGTGATTTTTTATGGTTTTGATGCATTGTCTTTTGTTTCCCCTCGGTGTGGCTGTCATCAACGGAGATCAAAATATTTTGTTACAAATGCACATTGTCTGTGCACTATATCAGTGTTCCGCAAAGTGTGTGCCGCGGCACACTAGTGTACCGTGTTCATTAGTTGGTGTGCCTCGGAAAAATAAGGTTATCTTTTAAAGTTAAATAGATAGACGGGAGGAAAATATCTTCTTTTAAACAGCCGCAAAACACTCATTTGTTTTTTTTGTGGTGTACCTTCAAAATTTTCCGATTTCCTAGATGTACGTTGAACACAAAATGTTTGCGGAACACTGCACACTGAACACTGCACTGCTATTTGACTGCATTAACGGATTTTGCATATCTGAATTTTGGGGCAAAGCATATTTGAACTTTCGCTATCGATACGCTAAGAAGGTTCAAATTACTCTACTAGAAGTATGAGATTGAGCTGTATAACTAAAATTATCATGCTTACTCGAAATTTGTCTTATGCTATCATAAATAAAAAATCGAAAACCAAGCCCTGATTTACAGTTCGTTGTTCACAATACCGTCGACCTCACTCAATGGGAAACAAACAATATTTCTAACAATGGTCCGAATTGGCCGACCCGGTTTATTTGCCGAGCAAACATCCCCGGAAGCAAACCGGCCGGTGCTGCGTCGCTGTCGAAGCTCACTTCGCTGATTTCCAGCCGAAAATTAAAACGGATACGGAGAACAATGCCCAAAAACGGGAGTTTACTACCAATGGATTGATGTGTGGTTATTAACGATGAAAGGTGGTTCAGTTGATTTTTTGGGGGAAGGTTAATTCATTAGGGCGGATTTGCTTGTTTGTGAGTTCGTTTATTGGTTGAATGTTTCATGAAAAAAGTGGCTCGGAATGGTTTAAAACCAAATTGGCAGTACTTATTTTTTTCTGCTCCTCCGCTATTCTTTTCTGATTGATTCCTTTGCGTATTCCAAGACAGTTATTTTTTTTTTATTTCCCCTGGAATTCGTCGAGTTTCACTGTCTCGGCGCTTTTCTGGTGGTTCAGGAGCTATGTAGTGGTTTGGGAATAATGAGGCGTACGTAACCCAAAAAAAAAAACGGGTACCACTGTTGAGTCGCTGAAGATTTACTTCTGCCTTAAAATGCTGTCATAGCAGCGATAGCCTAGTGGTGTGACGGTTGGACTGCCTTGTCATAGGTCTTGAGTTCGAGCCCAAGCCACGCACCTGAATTTTCGGCTTCATGTGCGCAATTATACAATTATCACTTGCTTCGGTGAAGGAAAGCATCGTGAGGAAACGCTGGTTTCCTCAAGATATATCGCGACGGTATGTTAAGCCCAGTCAGAGGCGCATTAGAATACTTTACAAATCTATAACACTAGGCAGTTGATTAATTAAACCAGGACACAAAAAGTCTGAACAAATCAGAAAATCAAAATAAACTCAAAGACCTCACAAAAATAACGACAATGGAAAATTCTGAATGTTTTAGCGACGTTTCTAATAGACTTGTAGGTAATTGGCTTTCACCTTAACTATAAACCGTAGTCCGTTTTGGTAACAGACGAGCACACTGATCATTTAATTAGTGCACAGCAGAACAATTGTCTGTTCGTAACACGAAGCTCTGTGCGTCCGCTCGTCGAGATTTAACCTTCTAAATCACTGGTTCCCAATCTATATAGCCCGCGGAATATCAGTGGTCCGTAAGGTAATAGGGTCGCCCTCCATTATATGGGCCTTAAATATAACTGGGTAAATGTGGGTGTAGGTTGATTAGGAACACTTCTGCCTAACCCATCGAGGATTACAGATATGCTTTTATATTTTATTCAACGTCAAAAACACATTGATGCAATCAAAATTTTCTATTAACAATACTATGCCAATAATATACTGTTAATGTTGTAATATACTGTTAACTTTTGAATTGAACGAGAACCTTATCGTCCCAACAAACAATAAAGAAATCAAATGGTCCCTTAGCGTGAAAAGGTTTGAGAAACACTGCTGTATTTAATAACGCTGTAGCAATTCAATTCCGCCTTAAAATAACCTCCACGTTACAGGAGCAGCCTTTTAGGCAAAAAAAAAAGAAATTTATCGAAATTTAAACCTACCAATCAAATTCGTATCGTATTCACACACAGATTGGTTACACATTTCAAAAGCCACAATTTTTAACAGACTCCGAACAAAAAGCTTTGTAATACTATACAATATACTCGTTATCATACTCTTTGTACATAGGTGCTCGATGAAATGTTCCAACGATACTTGGTAATTCATGCTACATACAGAGCTTTATGAAATTGGCAACTTGTTTCTGAATGGATATATCGAATTTCATAAACTAAACACACTACTTTGTTCTTTGGAGGTTTCATGGAAATATCGCATCGATTTTCAATATGTCCGAGTGCATGAATCCGTTGCGAATTAATCTTCTGTGATTATTATGATACGAACGATAATAAGTAATGACTAATGATTTTCTTATAAGAAAAATTTCCTAACACCTACTTGCTGCAATAAAATGTTTTTAAACAAACCCACGATACAGGAGGAATTCCTTGTGTGGGGAAACATTTTTTAAATAAGAAATAAAGTAAGAGATAAAAATCTTGAATAAAGTATACACGGTGTAAATCACCTCATCACGAAGCCAAGCATTCTGTACATGAAACTAAGTAACTTTTAGCAAAAATTATTGCTGGGAAACAACTTTTTTTTTGGGGGGTGTAAAATCATGCTTTGTGGTAGAACTCAATGTAACGAACTCAAAACATTCTGCTGATGGACGGATTGAATAGTATGGGGGTCGTGGAGGTGTTTAAAGTAAAAATCTTACATTAAAAACTTGTATTTAAAAAAATACTTGTCAAAAAGTTGGAACTTCGACCCCTAATATCTCCGTGACTAGAAGGTTCCCAGGTATGGTGTAGAACAAAAAAATGATCGCAATGACAGGGAGAACCAGTGCCTTTCGGCTTCGTTAAGAGGTGTTTTACACCCTTTATAGGACAGAGGTATGTAAAATACTGGTAGGTATTCAGCTGCATCCAGTTAGACGTGGAAGCCGACCCGAACATAGTTAGGAAAAGGCTAGGCAGATGATTATGACTAGATATGTATAGAACAACAAGATTTTTACCTTTCAAATATTGGAGTAGAAACTATTTTACCTATTATAAAACTATAATCTTTCTATTATGGGGTATGTGTTAAGTAAGGTTAACAAATGTCGTGAAAACTAACTTTCTTGAATCTCTCTCTGACTTCAGATTTTGACTATAGTGACAATCATCCATACTTCCATATACTAATATTATAAATGCGAAAGTCACTCTGTTTGTTTGTTTGTTACCTTTTCACGACTAAACGGCTGATCGGATCTTAATGAAATTTGGCAAGAAGATAGATTTCAACCTGGGGAAGGACATAGGCTATATATCATCACGCTACGACCAATAGGAGCGGAGCAGCAATGAAACATGTTGGGAAAACGGGGAAAATGTGGCGCAGACGAAGTTGCCCGGGATAGCTAGTATTATAAATGCGAAAGTCACTCTGTTTGTTTGTTTGTTACCTTTTCACGACTAAACGGCTGATCGGATCTTAATGAAATTTGGCAAGAAGATAGATTTCAACCTGGGGAAGGACATAGGCTATATATCATCACGCTACGACCAATAGGAGCGGAGCAGCAATGAAAAATGTTGCGAAAACGGGGAAAATGTGTCGCAGACGAAGTTGCGCGGGACAGCTAGTAATGTATAAGTTTGCTGAAACCGGAACAGCTTTATTAAGAAAAACTTACTTTATTCCAGAGGAACGCAGTTCAGCTAAATGAACAGTTAAATTAAGTAGATATGTTCCATTTGAGACTAATATACGAAACGATTAATATCCATTATTCGATTAGCGCGTATATATACGGTATATACCTACGTAGAACGGCCTATTAGGCTTGATGCATTAGCTTAATGCAAATGGTTATTCATGATATGACGATTCAGCGAGGGGGGGAAGGTAAAACTCAATATAGGGGACGTTGGGCGGATCTGATGGCACTGATGGTATACTCGTGCGTTTTATAATTTCATGTGTACTTGAAAAAGGGAAGGATGATGTTTCAGTTGTAAATTTGAAGGGACAATTATGTGTTTATGGGGCTACAAATTACATAACAACACTTCTGTCATCCCCGATGGGGTTGGGCAGGGGTGCACCCAATATTACACCCTTTTTAGGGTTCCATACCTCGAAAGGAAAAGACGAAACTCTTATAGGATCACTTTGTTGTCCATCCGTCTGTCTGTCAAGACCCTCTTTCTCAGGAACGCGTGAAGGTATCAAGCAGGAATTTATCGAACCCGCGCCATGCAGCGCAGCAGTCAATCACTTAGCCCCTGCGCCAACCATGCCGTCAATTATTGCCTGTGTGAGACTGAGAGGAGGCCTGTGTCCCAGCAGTAGGAACATTATAGGCTGATGATGTTTAATTCCCATGTAATAGGGGGTGAGCCTAATGCCATCAACCTGGCACAAATCCCGACTCAGTGGCTGCTGCTGAGAAATTTCTAATAACGTGCGAAATGTGGGGGTAGTCTTAGGTCTTAGGTACACCTATGCCAAACCCGCGTGACGTTATGTTATTGTTTAAGCTAACCTGAAAATCATGAAAATCACATGTTAGATGTAAAATTTAATCTGTTATTCAGCTGAAACAGTTCAGGCATCAGTATAATTGTGTTATTGAACACAAAGTGTATAATTTACCCCTAATTATGTTAATAATACGACTCATACAATATTCATGAATTCAAGGCGATTGGCGCCGAGATGTCATTGATATCAAATCAATTGTGAAGCGGGCGCTACACAATTGTTGTGATTGAATAGACAAAAACTTGGTTTAGTCCCATCTCTTCCCTTTTCCATCTCTTCCATGGTTTAGAAAAGGTTTTAATCAAAATCGGTTCGTCCGTTCAAGAGCCACAGACAGACACAACATTGGAAGTTTTAAACTTCATTTTAATGATCTTAATCAAGTTTTAAAATATATTTGATATTATTTTTTTCCAAACAAGCGTTTCTGATCCCACGGGAACCTCTTACTAGGATGAAAACTATACTATCTTATACTTATACAAGGTGTTGTTTTGCATCCTCGTCAAAATTCAGGAGGTTGTCACAAAATACATAAATAATCAAATAAAATTAGGGTACCTAGTTAATTATGTGCAATTGAAGTCATTGGCATTATTTTAAACCAAAGCAAAGCTCATGATACTAATTGTATTATGGCTATTACGCAAATCAAAAATATAATCAATGCAATTATGGAAAAGTCTACTGCGAAAGGCTTAATATTGCAAATAAACACTTAAAGTAATTAAAATACTTCATAAACGCCAATAAGTCTTGAAGTATCAAAATCTTAAAGCGCAGGACAGCGCGGAATGAAAAGTACCTAAATAAACATAAAATAATACTAACGCCATGAAGGCAGGCGCGCGGCATTTCCTTACCGCAGCTATAACAATGGTATCGTAAGTAGTGCCTTAGTTTCAAATAATGCCCACGACTTAAATTGCACCCTGTATACTTCGTCCGCTAAAATTATTGTTTCCCTATAACATCAGGTGTCTGCCAGTAAAAGTCCCGCCAAAATCGGTTCAGTTGTTTCGGAGATTAGCCGTAACAAACAGATTGACGAACAGACAGAAAGACAAACATTTAAAAAAATGAGATTTTGGAAAATATCGCTACGATTGGTGGATCTTTTTTTATTTTAGAATAAAACCATTTTCGGGATTACCATTAGGTATTAAGCTGTTATTTTGAAATTACAAACAGACTTATTAGGTATATACGAGTACTACTTATGTGTAAGCATCATCTAGAAATGTTTTATCGTTATAGTGTCGGTAGGCTTTAAGCAAACTAAAAACAGAACACCCACGATAACTAGCAAGTTCATAATCCAGATTTCCAAAACGCAAATCTCACTGAATGCATTGTATTGTGCAGCCTCCCACGCCGACAGCTGAGGATCAGATGACCGACATAGAGGGAGAAACGGGGGTTACCAAATTGTCGGTCTAAATACTGGTGAAAAGCTGACAGGCTCCGCAGTGTAAGGTTGCTTAGAATGGTAAATGAATAAACAATTATTTTAATGAACGTACATGAAGAAATATTAATGTATAAGAATCGTAGCAGGAGGCGTTTTAGAATTTTCTGTACTACAGAAACTATCTGTAGTACAGAAAATCCTATAAGTCTAGGTTGTTAGATAATTACATACTTCATTAACTACTTTTTTTGGTTCGTTTCTAACCACATCATAAAGGATGACCGCCCGTCCTGGTTTTTATTAAATTCCATCTGCTCTTTGGGGGGCCTGTTCGATGCCACTTCTAACACTGATAAGTGGCAGATTTCTAGGGCCGGTGGCAGTCGCGGCGGCGGAGGCGTGCGCTGGCCACAGCAACGAGCGATCCGTTGTAGCGTTAAGGCGTATTTCAGGTGTTGCAAACCATAGACGAGGAGTGGATATTTTTATTAGATAGTCCGATCCTGAGAAGGAAAGTGTTGAACACAAGAAATGGTGTGCACGAAATAAATAAAAGCAGACGCAGAGTGCTGCGCTATCGCATAATCGAGGTGTTTCATTTTATCAAGTTGAGCAATGAAACAAAGACTCACAATACCTAAAACAAACTTATAAAATAAGAACAAGTGATTGATTGGTGTATATACAGTCTTCAGCACATAAAGCTTCGGTGCGAAAACCGTCGCTGTTACAAAAGTTTGGAAGTTGGAGGCGGGTATTCTATGAAGTACTTCAAAGTCATGTCGAGGTCATCAGTGACGCGAAAGCCATAGCTAAAATCGCTCAGAGCGGCTAAAAAAGGTTTCACTAAAAAATAACAGACACGCATAATATCTCGAGCGATAAGACCCTTATGGATTCGCTTTGTCTGTCTGTCGGTCCGACGCGACGGTATGTTCGCTCTTAGCTGGTTTTTTTTAACTACTTATGTACGGTCGGTGTTTTCTATCCGAATGCTCTGAAAAGAAACACCGCAACAAACTCACGAGATCACAGTCGCTTTTCAGTCCATAAATAGTCTTGATCAAGTCACACCGAAATGGTTTGATATCCATGCCACGCGCACATTAAGTCGCTTGCGGACTAGACCATGTGGCCATAACGCGTGGATTGACGTTTGACAATTAGCTCGCTAAGTCGCTCATGATCGTCGCGCGTCGAGCCCGCCTGAGTCACTTCAGTGTGGCCACAAGCGGTGGTTTCATAATATGTTTTATATTTCGTGCACGCCGGCGCCGCCGCGCCGTCGGCAACGCGCTAGGCCTGCAGTGTGGACACACACAGTGTTTTCGTCCTGAATTTTTAATCCCATTGAATAACTATTTCAATTATATTTAAATATTAAAATTCTATAAATATATACACGTACCTATTGCGGTCGCAAATAATATTCTGTGCAACATAATTATATTATACAGCCTGACACTGAACTGCAAACAGCTCGTGCTACTAAGATTAAGTAGAGGTTAGAGTAAGAATTTTTCGCGGGTTAGCCTGTCGCTTACACATTAAACCTTGTATCATCAAGACAAGTAGAAAAAGGCATCAACTTGCGTTTTAACTATAAATCTTTTGTCAAAAATCAAACGAAACACTCTTCAAAATCGGACACTGCTCATACCGTGCATACGTTTACAATAAAATTTAAGCCTATTTAAAATTTATAGATCCAAACGCGTTGTACGTATTAGAGACAGATACAAGTTGAAAGGTTTCTCTGAAAGCTTGACTAAGCTATCTACCTACTCAATGATTCAAAAGCGTTAATTACTTCTTCCAAAACTCGGATAATCCCTGAATAAACCTTTTGCTAAAGCTAATGGCGCCTATATTTTATACATAGCTGTTTTACACGCGTATGATGTACTTTTTATTGTTTTTTTTTCGTTGAAAGGGAGTTGGTGTTTATGACTCCGAGTATGATTTTGGTGTCAGGCGGTAAATGAGGATATGGATAAAATGAGTTTATTTGCTCGTGAGATGTGAGAAATAAATGAAGGACTCGTAAAAGCACAGGAAATATGAAGCAGTAAAACGAGAACTATAAATACTAACAAATGGAAAAATATATGAATGTTTTTTTTAAACGCATCAGCTGTGTTGTACCTATTCAAATTTAAGATGAAGCATATAGATACGTCGTCGTTCCAAAAATTTATTTAAATTTTCTCAATCTTTGAAACTTCTCTACTCAATTTTATCATTATGTCTCCTTAGTATATCTACGACTTACAAAAAAACTTACACATACAATGCGTCTATATTAAAAATACCAAAACATACATAAAATTTTATGTTACAAAAAATTCAACAAAAGAACACTCTGTTTAAAAATCCTTATCAGCTTTAAAAAAAAAAACATAACAAATGCGAATAATACACAACGTGTAATAAAGACTAGGTGGCGACACGGATAATAAAATAAAACATAAAGCATTTAGACGGAGGCTGGCAACACTCCCCGAAACGCGTTTTAAATTTCGACCTCCTCGTAAAAGGTGGCAATTGAAACGTTTTAATATTGCCCTCTGCGTAAATTTTTGGGGCCACTTTACGCGGTTGCAAAACCTTGCTTTAATGGCTACATAATAAAACTATAAAAGCTGCGTTTCGATGCTTCAGTTTGTTATAAAGAATATTTTGAATGTATATCTAACGATTTTCGGGCTTATGCAATTTTGATAAGATCTGAAAATTAATGGTTAACTTGATGAGGTATTAAAAAGTCGTCCCAAGTGTAAGCACCCCTAGGTACTAGCAGCCCTCACTTGCAGTCGTCAGGGCATTATTAAGATAAAAGTAGGTACCTATACATATAAGGTCCACGACCATCAACCAAGCATTCTGTACCTACATTAAATTAAGTAACTATACACTAGAGAATAGTTTTATTCTCTAATAATGTATTTTGTATGGTGACCAAAGTTAATAATAAACTACCAGATTGTTATAAAACTCTTAACTTTAGGACATTTAAATGTAAATTATTCGATTATCTCTTAAATAAATGCTAGGTACTACTCGTCTAATGATTTTATGAATGAAAAGTTGACTTAAATATAATGAATTAATTACATTCTCTTCGTGTTATCTCTTTGACATTTCTAATATAATCTTTTTGACATTTTGATACCTAGTATTTGACGAATTTTTATTTTTATTTGAATTTTATCCTAATTTATTTAATTCAATGTAATCATATAAACTAACCAAAACCCTGAAAATGTATTTGTACGCCGGAAACGGCAGAATATTATGAACTATTTAAACTATGTAACAACTCGGTAACAATATTCTGACAAATAAATATACAATTACTATTAAAAATTATTGCTGCAACATGTACCAATAATAGGGGATGATCACATTTTTTTTTCTTTGTCCATCGGGTAGTTTATTGAAAAGTACTGGACACGTATTTTTTCTTTTTTCACGTGGGCATAAAATTACGGAAATATATTGAGTTGAAATGACGCATGACGTCACATGTAGGTAAGTTTAAAAATACTTGTGACGTAGTGAGCCCCCACTCTCCAACTTTAATGAGTTTTAACTAAGTATTTTTTTGATAAAACAAAAAATACGTGTCTAATGTTTTTGTATTACCTGTCTGACGGACAAAATAGAATGTCGTTTTCTTTACCTAGTCCGCACCCCTATTATTGCAAATGAATGATTATGATTAAGTGCCATGTAATAGGAGGCGAGCCTATTGCAATAGGGCATAAATGCGGACTCCGTGGCTGCTACCGACAAATTCCTGATGGAAAAACCCAATAACACTTTGCATGACCTGGGGATCGAACCCAGGACCTCATGCTCAGCAGTCGCGCTTGCTACCACTAGACCAACGAGAGAAACTACATAAACTACTCATCATCATCATCTGCCTAGCCTTTTCCCAAACTATCTTGGGGTCGGCTTCCAGTCTAGCCGGATGCAGCTGAGTACCAGTATTTTACATGAAGCGACTGCCAGAGGAATGCCACGATGCAAAGATAAACAGAAGTTCTAAACGGCGTGGTAGAACATTCTAAATTGCAGTTATGACGGTGTTATTATAACAGGTGTAATATTCATGACCCGGCCATGTCCCGCTTTGGATGCTGCTGAGGTTTTGGTTCCTTATTTTATTGAATTTAGAATAATTTTTCATACTTCTGAGAAACCTACTACAAAAACCACTTATCAGTCACAGTTTCCATTTGAGCATAACAACAGCGGTGTCGATAAAACCATAGTAACTTACTTCTGCTGCTGCGGCTGCAGATAACCTCAAGTGGCCTTTGTGGAAATTTTATTTTCGAGCTCTATAGGGTTGAAACACTGTGGCGGTAGGGTCCGAGTGCACACAGCCTGTTTAAAGAAATTTCAAAATGCCTACGCTTGACTCCTGTGACCCAAGGGCAGGCTTTTACCTTGTCCAGAGGCTTAGTGTTGCCATACAGCGTGGCAACGCCGCCATTCTCTTGGTCACATTACCAGCTGACAGCGTTGAGAAGGGGTTTTTTGATACCCTTTATATTTGTTGTAACAGGAAGGGTATATACATACTTAAGGGTGTGCTACAGACGAACATGTTTCTCATCATAAAACATGTTTTTCTGCGAAAAATTGACTTCCACAACCCAGTAACTGGGTAATACGATACCCCTTGGTAAGACTGGATGTCAGACATTTGGCTTCTGACTACTCGTAACGACTGTCAAAGATGTACAAATGACAGCCGGGACCAACGGTTTAACGTGCTTCCCGAGGCACGGAGGAAACTCGGTATATAATTATGGTCACCCATCCACGGACCAACCTCGGCAAGCACGGCTTAACCTTAAAGATCGACCCGTGCGGCTGTCTTTATTTAGCCACGAGCTCCTCAAAAAAAAAAAAAACTACTCAATCCACTATTAAATCAATAACACCCTACCCTGAAGAATTATTAATTAACTTACAGGCAAATTAATTAATAATTCTTCACACATAGTCAGCCATATTGCTATCGAAATTGGCCATCAGTTTATGCTGAACAGATTTTGCCATTAGGTGTTATGAATAAGATATGCGAGCTCTAATATGTTCAAGCTGACAGACAAATGCTCGGTACTCGATGTACCTATTTACCTACGTATTCTGCTTGTATTATGTTTGATAGATTATACTGAATTGTTTATGTAATAAGTGGCTTTAACTTAATGTGTTAAGAAGGTATGACTTTGTTATTTAAAAAGGCGAATTTGAGAGTAAAATTAATAGAAAGCAATCTTTAACTTTGGAGGCCATCTTTTTACATCATGCTCAAAATATTGATGGAAAAGAAAAGTTTTTCAATATTAGAAACTGTTGATTTTGCAGCTTACTTCAGACTTGACTTTACCAGGGGTTAAAATTAAAAACCTAAAATGACACCAACAAAGGTAATTATATCGTCTAATAGATATAAATTGTAATATGTACATTCATGTGGGTATTAGAAGTGGGATTTATCACAGAAGGTAAAGCTCCAGAAAAATAACGGTTGAAAACAGACAACCACTCTACTTTAAAAATCAAAATATTAAAACAAAGCTTACTTACAAAGTAACAAAAACAAACAAAATACATATTTTGATACACCATTATTTGATCTAGCAACACAACTTCACAGACTGTTAAACAAAACTTTTCTCAAACAACAAAATACGTAAAATAACACCACAAAAATCACTAAGCTTATTAAAATGAAGAGGGTAGCAATTTAATAATGACCAAATACAATTTATTGTCGACAAAGCAAGTTTCTTTGCTGCGTGGTAAATAAATATCGCGGAGAGTCCACAAGCCTCTTAACTGTCGATTGAAAAGTTCCAGTGGGAAAACTATGAAGCGGTACGATTGGAACTCGAATGGGACTCGAATGGAAATGCTTATTAGGTGAAATTGTTTTCTGTTTACCTACAATGCATTTTGCTGGTGTTTGCTGACTGATTTTGTTGATGATTTGTGTTTGTTGAGGGATGGGGTTATTTATTGTAGGTTTTGAAGCTGCAGCAAGGTTGTATTGCAAGCTGTAGCTGAGAAAATAACTGATGTGGGCCCTCAATACGCATTCTTAAGTTAAAGGACATAAAGTGAGTGACATGTTGTTACCTAGCATAAAATGGCTTCCAGTACATAATTACCAGTATATACCTCAAGGTTACCACTTACCAACATGTTCTGTTTCCAGGTAAAAGCTCAGTCTCTTACTTTCTTAGTTTCTTGGTTATCTTACAATACTCGAATAATAAAGTAATACTGATATTACAACTAATTAAGGCTACAAGAATATTGTGTAACTTTACTTATTGCAGACACGATACGACACGACAGAGATTGACGGCACGGTTGGCGCAGTGGTTGAGCGATCTGCGACTGCTGCGCTGCGTGTCGCGGGTTCTATCCCCGCACGGAACAAATATTTGTATGGCCTACAGATAGTTGTTCTGGGTCTGGCTGTTTGTGTATGTGAATTTAAATGTTTGTAAACCCACGATACAGGATAAAATCCTAGAGCGGGGCAACATAAATAAAAAAAACTAGACTAAACTAGCTTATGCCCGCGGTGGCGCCCGCGTGGAGTTCGATAATTGTCCCATGGGAACATACTATCGGGATAAAAATTATCTTTTGTGTTAATCCAGGTTGTAAATTATATATGTTCCAAATTTCATCCAAATCCGTTCAGTAGTTTTTGCGTGAAAGAGTAAAAACCAGCCATAGTAGGATTGAAACTTGGCGAAAAAAAGTCTCTTATGTAGCAATTATCAAACTTCTGTAGCCGATCTCAAATAGATAGTCGATACTAACAACCGAGCATTTTTAACAAACTTGGAACAAATGGAACCATTAGTAGACCAGCACCAGCAGGCTTTGCGGGAAATACGAACCCGGCGGAGCAATCGACTCAACCGTTTAGCGTAACCGCGACTCGGGGCGACACAAAAACGCTATTTGTAACTACTGCTCAGCCGATTGTCTCGAGAATTTTCTCGACTGTACTAGATTGTAGTTCTAGACTAGATAGTGACCTACTTAGAAGAGAGGCTTAATGTTTTTGATGTGTGCGTTGTTATTGGTACTTACTTAGAATTGTTGCATAAGTAGGTGCATAAGAAGATTATTTTGACGAATGTTTTTTTTTTAAGTTTTTTGCGGTTGGTATCGTATTTGAGTTTGTTGGAAACTTGTTAAGTATTTAAGGCGGAAATACACTTACGTGTCGTGGCGTGTCGTGACGCACCAGAAGCATTCGGTTTCATACATCGTTGCGACACGACACGCCATGCAAATATGTCCCTAACCATATTAAATGTATGAAACCGATTTGCTTCAGGCGCGTCACGACACGCCACGACTCGTAAGTATGTTTCCGCCTTAAGAAAATTATTTTGACGAACGTTTTTTTAAGTTTTTGCGGTTGGTATTTATCGTATTTGAGTTTGTTGGGAACTTGTTAAATATTTATTCATCATCATCTTCTTGCCCTTGTCCCATTTTATTTGGGGTCAGCGCAACACGTATCTTTCCTCCATTCTCCTCTGTCATTCGTCATGCTATCATTTACTCCTTTTTCTTCATATCATTTTTCACACAATCCATCCATCTTTTCTTTGGTCTTCCTCTCCCTCTCCATCCATCCACATTTATATTCATTAACTTATCTCAATATTTAAAACGTCGCTGCTTTTAATTTGTTGTCAAGCTTCGTTCTTAAATTGATTTTATTACTAACTAACACTTTATACCTTCATCATTTTTCATATTCCTTCTTGATTTTTATTTCAAAACCTACTGCTAAAATTAAGAAGAAATATCATTTGAAGAAAACAGTAGCCCTTAACTTTCTCATTACTTAGCAGCCAATAGGGGATCGCACTGGGTAAAGAAAACGACATTCTATTTTGTCCGTCAGACAGGTAATACAAAAATATTAGACACGTATTTTTTGTTTTATCAAAATATCGTAAAATTACTTAGTTAGAACTCATTAAAGTTGAAGTGGGGGCTTACTTAGTGGGTATAAAACTTACCTACATGTGACGTCATGCGCCATTTCAACTCAATATATCTCCGTAATTTTATGCCCACGTGAAAAAAGAAAAAATACGTGTCCAATACTTATCAATAAACTACCCGACGGACAAAGAAAAAAAAATAGGATTATTCCCTATTACTAGTAGGCACCTACGAGAGATATTCGCTCGGACCAATTTTCAGGCCAAGCCGCGCATGCCTAGGTTCGTCTGTGGATGGGTAAACACGCATTATACAAGGTGTTGTTTTGCATCCTCGTCAAATTCAAGGAGGTAACTATGCTAATGATTCTCGCCCGAATCAATAATAAAATGGGTAGGTAATTTTAATTTTTATGATGTATGGAAATCGGTAAGTGTGAACCAGCTGTGTTTTAAACGTGGGCCGTCTGATTCTTGTCCTATAACCACGCTTCCACACATACAAACAATCTCAAACGTTTATGCGATCATTTCAAATTCCCTAAACCACGTTATGGGGGTTATTCTGAAATACTGACAAATATAAACAACCAAAAAAAACAGCGTTTATTAATAATTAACTAGGTACCGTAATTTTAATTGATTATTTATGTCTTTTGTGACTACCTCTTGAATTTTGACGAGGATGCAAAACAACACCTTGTATACTAGTTTAATTCAACATATTCCTATTGCTAAATCTACCCTCACACCTCAAAGAAATTAACAAAAACTAGAGCAACTCCATCATATTGTTATAACACCTTTAGAAAGCCGTTTCTTTCCGAGGTGGAGGCAAGCCCGCAGTGTGATCTGTCAATGTCGACCAACCCATTGTTATCCTCAAGAAATAAAGTGCACACTGCACACCGGACTTTAGAAACTTTTATAAAATATTAGCCGGCCCCGGTTCAAGCTTCCCTTTTAAGTGGCTTATGCAACTGACCTCGACTTGCTAAGCGCCAAATCGATCTTCGCAATTCCGCAGTGCATTTTTCGAAGCACTCACAACTTTTCTTGTGGGTGTGATTGAGAACGCGTTTTTTGTTTGTTTTTCAAACTTTATTTTTGGTTGAAAAGCATTTGACCTGTAAATAAAGGAAGCTTGTGTTAGTTTTGCATATTTTTCTTAGGTCTTTTGGCGGAAATCGTAATAACATCGTTTATTTTGGCGGGTTAGCAATACATCATTCGGACATTTCGTTGCTTTTGTAAGTGTGATTTGCATGGTTACTAGTTTAGCCAGATCGTTAAACTCGATAATAATTTATCATAGTTTAAATATCTCGAACATAGTATTACAATACCCATTTCTTTCATTGTGTTTATGTGTTTTACTGAAAAGAAAATATTATGAGGAAAAACTTTGTTAGTTAAGGTTGAACAACACGCCATCTGTACGATTCAAGAGACACTAACACCAACTTAACCTAGTCTGCTATGTCTATGGTTTACCAGTACTAGATGGCGCTCAGTGTATAGCGGAAGCTCCTCTACTTTTTTTTTTAATATTTTGTTTAAACTTTAAAACATAACAAAACTGATATTTTTGCTGAAATGGAAATGAAAATGTTCTATATTTAAATCGAATAGAGCACTTTTATTACTTCGGCTATAGCTTTAGACAACATTAATTTTGAAGTAGTGAAAGTGTGAATTCATAGGTTTGAGAAAGTATTTTAATTTTGGCAGTATGGATTCTCTGACAACTGTTTTCTCAAGCGGTCTCGAGTTTAGCGATTGTTCTCACAATTACTAGCGGTCATAAAAACACACAGCCTCAGCTCATACAATTAATATTACTTCAACGAATACATTAGGTATGAAGTTCTAATTAACTTCATTCAAATTGTACGTTTAGACGGCAAGAATATTCCTCAGCCCGGGTTATTCAGCCGCCACAGTTTTAAGCCTCCGTGCCACGATATGAGCTGCGCTTTGTGACCGAATCCCGTCTTCATTATTTATTCCGTGTCACACACATAATTCCCCAGACGCTGTCTGTTTTCCAGCAACGTACACAGCCAAACACCGCGGCTGAGGTGTCAAATGGAATATTTTATAGAACACTCATGTCTTCGCGATCTTCGTTTCATTTAGTTTGAATTTTGGGAAGACTAATTACTAGATTTGCCGCTCCATAAGTGCTTCAGACGTAGATTTACTGCAAATTCGATATTTAAATTTATTTTCTAAGCACTTACATGCAGCCAATTTGCATCCTTTGATTCCTAATGTGTTTAATGGGAAAGGTTGCATTGATCTTAAAGTTAGCTTTGGGGAGATGTTGACTGTCTGAATCCAAGGATATGGGAAAACCGACCTTAACAAACCTTACTAATATTAACATGCTTTAGAAAAAACACTATAATTTTATCAGCCTAGGTTAATGTAAGAACAGTCATTTACGTGTATATATAGATTCTATCTTCTTTATATATTCTATTTTCTATATTTCCATACAGCGTGGAAGGGGTACATTTTGATTTTTTTATCGTTAATTTAAAAACCGGCCAAGTGCGAGCCGGACTCGCGTACAAAGGGTTCCTTACCATTATCGAGCAAAAAAAACACTTTCTTCAAAATCTAAAAAGTGATCAAATTGTGCAAAATGGAACGGCCGTTGTTTTTTTATTTAACGATGAAATATTTCTGTGTCTTAAGCATCTGGTTTCAGAATGACGTACTGAATACTTAGTAATTGTTTGTGCGTCGACCCTACCAACCTGCATATAGAATGACTGGTCCATTGGTAGATTTATTGAGTTCCCAGGGTATAGAAATTGTGCAACTGGTCTCCTCCTCATTATATAAAATGTCTACAACTGTTGTAAGAAGCTAGTTATAATATTTTTTGCGTTATTTTTCGTCGAAGTCCATCAATGGCGACATTTCATGAAAACTTTCAAGAGCTTATTTTCCGAAATGGCTTAACGGATTTTAATGAAACTTCATACGCATAAGCAGGATACATAGGTCTAAAAAAATACTAAAAACATTTTCGTAAAAGACTGTTATAGCTAAATTAGACCGATTATAAATTATCTATAGAAACAGAAGATTCCAATTATCTTTTTTTTTTTAAGACATTTCGGAAATATTTTTCTAGAAATTTTTTAGACCTATGGATCCTGTTTATTCGTACCTATTAAGTTTAGTTAAAATCGGTTCAGTCATTACGGGAAATAAGGACTTGAAAGTTTGTGTGAAATGCCGTAAGGTGTAAACGCTCTTAAAACCAAATATTACAGAGGACCATATACACGGTGTAAATCACCTCATCACGAAGCCGTCAACCAAGCATTCTGTACATGAAACTAAGTAATTTTACGCAAAAATGATTGCTGGGAAACGACTTTTTTTTTGGCGGTGGCCGTGTAAAATCATGTTTTGTAGTAGAACTCAATGTAACGCACTCAAAACATTGTGCTGATGGACGGATTGAATAGTACGGGGGTCGTGGAGGTGTTTAAAGTAAAAATCTTACATTAAAAACTTGTATTTAAAAAAATACTTGTCAAAAAGTTGGAACTTTGATCCCTAATATCTCCGTAACTAGAAGTTTCCCAGGTATGGTATAGAACAAAAAAATGATCGCAATGACAGGGAGAACCAGTGCCTTTCGGCTTCGTTAAGAGGTGTTTTACACCCTTTATGACCAGCCGCTAATCTATTTTATCAAGTCGTGATATGTCATATCTTATTATAGCTGTGCATGGATATTTTGGCGTGTGGACAAAATAATGCCTATTCCTATCTAGTTTTTTTTTAATTATTTAAAAAAAGTATAACAGAGCTCCGTTGTTAGAGTCGTCAAAGGTTCTTGTAGCACTGTAAGTCCAAAACTAGCGAACGAATTTTTTTTTTTTGTTATTTTTTTTTTTTTCATAAATGTTTTATTTTACCCTTTTTAGTTGTGGTGTTTCCACAAAAATCTTTGTCAAGTATCAATTTTACATTGAAACTAGAAGGGATTAGCAGATCAAACACAGACGAAAATGCATATTAGAGAATAAAGTAATACTTACTTATGGAAGCTAAGTAGCAAAACTGTTATGGGACCACCGAGCTCCTTATATAAAATGTACTAAATCATTTCAATCGGAATCAATCAAACCGAAATAAAAAAAATGCTGGTGTACCTAATACATTATAACTTCCTCCTTTTTTAGAAGTCCATTAAAAAGTATCAGCGCTTTCTTGTTAGAGTAATTTGAGCGCCAAAAGGTTCTTGTAACACTGTATGTCTAAAACTTGGAGACAAAAAGACCGCATAATGAAATGACAACAAAAACAAATAAACATCGTCAATTCATGTGCCACGTCTTCATACTCTTTAACGATTATAAATGATGTAGCATTATACGAAACGCGATCTGTGCATGAAATGGAAACGCCCAAATTGTCGTGAATTACTTTACGTGAGAGCTAAGCCAGCAATTCGTTAGTAAGTGTGACATCTGAGTTAACTGGTGATGAAGTGTTTTGACGGCACTTGAAATTAATTAGTTTCTTTGTTGGAATTATTTACGGGACAGGCTGATAGCTACAATGTTATGTCGTGTCATGTTTGAGTAATGAGTTGATTAAGGAATTATGTGAACCAATAGTATGGTTTTAACGGGGTGCGTGTTGATTTCCAAGGTGAAGAGACGCGTGGACGGTCCGTGGTTGGGTGAACATCCATTAGTTACCAAAACCCCTGCGTTTCCCAGCTCGTTGTAGCCCGTAAGTCAGATACCAAGTGTGCCTGTAACTAGATTGTGGAGGTCAGATAGGGAAACTTAAAAATACTGGACTGTAGGCCATCCATATTGCAGGAGCTCCTTGCTCGTGCCCGACAGGGTCCATAATTGATTCGATGTTTTAACATACCAACTGTTACATGTACACATTATGGAATGCAATAAAGTATTGAGTATTGAGTATTAAATAATAACAGCCGCTCGGGTCGACCTTAAGGTTAAGCTGCACTTGCCTAGGTTGGTCCGTAGATGGGTGAGCATCCATTACATACCGAGTTTCCTCCGTGCCTCGGAAAGCACGTTAAGCCGTTGGTCCCGGCTGTCATTTGTAGATCTTTGACAGACGTTACAGGTATTCAAGTGGCTCGAAAGTCTGACAACCAGTCTTACCAAGGGGTTTCGTATTACCCAGTATAACCTGGGTTGTGGAGGTTAGAAAAGTAGTGACTCTTTGTAAAATACTGGTATTCAGCTGCATCAGGTTAGGCTGGAAGCCGACCCTAGCATAGTTGGATAAAGGCTAGTAGTTGCGAAAATTGTAACGAGGTGATGACTAAGGACTTGGCAAATGTTTGATAAGTACTTAAGTGTCTTATGTTTTGACAGAATGGTGTTAAAAAAAATAACAGAAAGGAAATCAAGCGAGTAGGCAGGGACAACAAAAAGAAAAAAGGAAACTTTCAAGAACCTCTAGTAATAAATTTATGTGACAAAATATGGAGGTCTTGTCTTGGATCTGTTTGCCAAAACAAAAACTATCTACACGGAGGCAACGGAAGTATAAAAAACCGCGATGAAAACGTAAACGAAACGAAAATTCAAACCAAACTTGAAATCTTAAATCAAACCAAACATTACCTTTTATTGAACTAAAAAGTTGTACATAAGTAGGTAACAACTTACAAAGAAGTGGCTATTTCCCTCAGGTAATTATATCAGTGGCGAAATTGTATAAGTTTAAAGCAAAATTTTTCCCCCAAAATAATATCAAGAAGAGGAATATTTTACGACGCTATTACCTCAAAAGCAGGCTTGATATAACAATTACAGAGTTCTATTCAATCCCCCGTAACTTCATGCCTATTAAAAGTTTTCTTTGAAACTTTAACAACATAGCTTGAAACAATGATAATTGTTACGCTAATGTAACACAGATTATTATAATTACTGCCAGATTTTGGATCAAATTGTTTAAATTTCTTTTATGTTACGTTTGTAATTTGAAAGGGTGAGTTACGGAGTTTTGGTGTTTGTTTGTGATGTTTTTAAGTTCAAAATTGATTCGAAATTTTGCTGGTCTACGTAGATATCATTAACACCATTACCATCACCACAGACGCTTGCTTAAATTCTGTCTATTGCTGAGTGTATAGTATACCTCGTTTTTTTTAATGAGACTAGCATACACCGGGAAATCACAGCATCAACACGCATTAACAACAAAGACCTTGATTTATCCAGTAAATTGCTGAATGCTTATATCATTATTCATGTACTTATTTTTGTACCACGTTCAAGTACCATTATCTGGTGGCTTTTTAGTGCCTAACTGATGGCTAATTGCTAAATTCAAAGAACCATGTTCCTTCAATTAACAGTCAGTTGTAGTACCGTCATTAAAGTCATCATCTGCCTAGCTTTTTCTCAAACTTTGTTGGGGTCGGCTTCCAGTCTGACCGGATGCACCTGAGTATTAGTATTTTACATAAAGCTGACAGGCATCTGACCTCCACAACCCAGTAACTGGGACATACGATACCCCTTGGTAAAACTGGATGTCAGACTTTGGCTTCTGACTCCTCGTAACGACTGACAAAGATCTACAAATGACAGCCGGGAGCAACGTCTAAACGTGCTTTCCGAGGCACGGAGGAAACTCGGTACATAATTATGGTCACCCATCCACGGACCAACCTCGGCAAGCACGGCTTAACCTTAAAGATCGACCCGTGCGGCTGTCTTTATTTAGCCACGAGCTCCTCGAGTACCGTCATTAAAGTCTAGACCAAAGCAACTCATAATGAAAACATTAAAATAACACAGAGTAGTTCTATTTCAGAGTGCTACACAATATCCAGATAAGCCTGAAAGTGTCCATTAACATGCTTCTTTTGAATCTGACAAAAGCAGCCAAAAGGCTTTCTTATTGCTTTGGGAACATAAAGTATCACGCCTTTAATCCCCGATGGATTAGCAGTGTTGTATCTAATAAAACACTTTGCCAGCTATAGTCACATCTTATAAGTCTATCTATACACCGTGTAAATCACCTCATCACGAAGCCGTCAACCAAGCATTCTGTACATGAAACTAAGTAACTTTACGCAAAAAATTATTGCTGGGAAACGACTTTTTTTTGGGGGGGTGGAAAATCATGTTTTGTGGTAGAACTCAATGTAACGCACTCAAAACATTGTGCTGATGGACGGATTGAATAGTACGGGGGTCGTGGAGGTGTTTAAAGTAAAAATCTTACATTAAAATCTTGTATTTAAAAAATACTTGTAAAAAACTTGGAACTTTGACCCCTAATATCTCCGTAACTAGAAGGTTCCCAGGTATGGTGTAGAAAAAAAAATGATCGCAATGACAGGGAGAACCAGTGCCTTTCGGCTTCGTTAAGAGGTGTTTTACACCCTTTATATCTAGTCTCTCTGGGTAAGACTGGTTGTCAGACTTTCAAGCTGACTACCTGTTACGACTGTCGAAGATCTACAAATGACAGCCGGGGCCAACGGCCAACCGTGCTTTCTTTCGATATTTAGTGGGTGTGGTCACCTGAAGACGAACCGAGCGGCTGTTATTATTAAGCCACAAGCTCCTTAATTAGCAACTCATAATGAAAACTTGAAAATAGCATTACAGTTTTATTTCAGAGTTACGACAACAAAATCAAAATCAAAAGTCATTTATTCAAACTAGGCTGATAATCAGCACTTTTTGAACGTTAAAATTACAAGAGACAGTCCCCCAAAACGCCCGCCCTTCGCCACTTCCTAGTGTTTTAGCTGGGAAGAAGAAGTGGCGGAACAAACTCCCCAGCAACACATCTGTCTGTTAGGTTAGAAGAACCAGATTCTATACAAAAGTGTTCAAGTTTATATAAACAAGGAATCCATTATACCAAATTAATGTCACATGTCAGCTAGCACACACCAATAATAAAAAAAAAAAAAAAAAAATACTCAAGAATAAATAAAGCCTCCAGACATAAAGGGCGTGCCCGCTTACACGTGCATAGACGAACAGTTAGATAAGCCTGAAAGTGTCCATTAACATACTCACTTTATAGTTAGATTAAACCGCCTTTTTACTACCCTCCTTTGAACCTGACAAAAGCAGTCAAAGGGTTTTTATTGCTCTATGCATTTCAAGAATTTTCGCAACGAGTGTGCAGTGTGTTATTGCTTTAAGCTTTAAAAGGGTTGAAATGCATTTTCTCATCTGTAATAAAGTTTTGAAAGGATTGTGGTGATGCGCGTTGGGCTGTGAAGCTAGAGTACCTACCTACTAGCTATTGTTATATCTGTAGATGATATCTTACCTGTAATTTTATGCTTCAGTTCAAATGTTATTTTTCCGGATCATTATTTAGTTTTAGGACTCTTTGAATACATTTTAATTAATTATTCCAAATAATAATATATTTAAATTAATTAATTAAAAAATAATGGGTATAATTATTAGAGGAGCTCGTGGTTAAAAAATAACAGCCGCAAGGGGCGATCTTTAGGCTTAAGCCGTGCTTGCGGCGGTTGGTCCGTGGATGGGTGACCATAATTATATACCAAGTTTCCTCCGTGCCTCGTAAAGTAAGTAAGTAAAGCCGTTGGTCCCGGCCGTGATTTGTAGATCTTTGACAGTCGTTACGAGTAGTCAAAAGCCTAGTCTGCCTTCCAGTCTTACCAAGGGGTATCGTAATACCCAGTTACTGGGTTGTGTAGGTCCTGCGTTTTCCTATCAGGGTTTTCGGTCAGATTGTCGACTTAGGGGTGGTTTGGTTTGGTGCGCCTCAAGGAGATGTCAGCAAATCGGAAGGGGTCCGAGAGGGCCGATGCCAGCCAGGGCTGCGGGACTGTTCGATAGACATACCGTGGCCCTGGAACACAAAGGGCTAAGAAGGAACATGTATGGGTTTTAGTCAGTACAAGTCTGACACTCCCTTCGCTCCGCCCAGAGCAGGATGGGTCATAAAAAAGAGAAAGGAAGGAAGGAGGAGAAAGAAGATTAAAAAAGAGGGGGTAGTTTGGAATTATACCCGGTTGATAGCAATAGGTAACTGATAACTTCAATGTTACCGACAAAATGTGTGAACTACAGGTAAAACCTGAACCTTTCTTTCTTATATCTATTGGTATAAAGGGTGTAAAACACCTCTTAACGAAGCCGAAAGGTTCTCCCTGTCATTGCGATCATTTTTTTGTTCTACACCATACCTGGGAACCTTCTAGTTACGGAGATATTAGGGGTCAAAGTTCCAACTTTATGACAAGTATTTTTTTAAATACAAGTTTTTAATGTAAGATTTTTACTTTAAACACCTCCACGACCCCGGTAATATTGAATCCGTCCATCAGCACAATGTTTTGAGTGCGTTACATTGAGTTCTACCACAAAACATGATTTTACAACCCCCAAAAAAAAGTCGTTTCCCAGCCATAATTTTTGCGTAAAGTTACTTAGTTTCATGTACAGAATGCTTGGTTGACGGCTTCGTGATGCGGTGATTTACACGGTGTATAATATACCCTTGTGCTCGTATCCTTCGGGGAAATTAAATTTTTTGAAGTGAAAATTCTTATGCGACGTCCAACAAGTTTAACGTTTAACGCTACCATGAAGGTGGAATAGACAGAGACAGAGCGAGAGTGAAGGCGTGGCACTCGAACGCATGCGTGTAGTATTACGCAGTTTCACTTCTTCCGCGCGGAAGGGCTCCACGCACTTTTTTTTTATAATTATTTTTAGAAACACTGCCTCGTTGATCTGACTGCCTGGTTGGTGTATAGGTCTTAACAACAACAACGGCAACTATTGAGCATGAGGTCTTTTATTCGATTCCCAGGTCGATCACAGTATTGTAGGGTGTTTCCATCAGGAATTTCGCAATGGCAGCCACGGACTCTGGATTTGTGCCCGATTGATGCCAATAGGCTCGACCCCTATTACATTGGACTTAATCATACCTGGCGAAATGAGGGTCTACTATTAGGTCCACCTCTGCCTAATACTTCGGGGATAACAGTCGTGATGTTATATTTATGTTTCAGACACAAAATGAAACAAAATAAAATCATCAAAAACACAAAACTATAACCAAACTCTAAAACTCATAATAACTCAAAGTATTTTGCAATCTTGGACCGTGGACTACACGGCATCCAGCGCGGATGACAAATGACGGCCACGACTGGAGCCCAAGAATGTGGCGAATTTATGTTTACATCTGTCCTGACATGTCGGCTCATGGAATAAACGTGGCCGAACTAGTGTTGCGGATAGTTGAGAACTTTTTCTAGTGAAGTTTTTAAATAGCGTGAATGAAATTATCTGATCATAATTTTCGGTAGCGATACTGTGATCCGTGTTTATCTGCATCTCATATAGGAATTCTATTAACTTGTAAACTTCTGTTGGAACAGCTGTTCTTACGAATCGTAAAGAACATGAAGTTCATGCTCAATTAAGTGATTTTTTATGTCCCCGGTAAGTTACTGTGAGGAAATTAGGTCCAAGCAAGGTGATAAAAGACACTAACCTAGAAATACTGAAGGAAGAATTTGTTTGATTTGCATGTATGGGTAATCTCCATAACTACTGATACGCTTAATTAAGCGAAGATATTTAAATCCCTGCTTTTAAAACGTTCCCATGGGTTTTTATCTTTCATAACGGGACCGAAGCCGCGAGCGAAAGTTAGTTGGTCATAAAAGTATGCTGAAAAGGGATGAAGACTGGGTCAAGAAAACGAAATTCTATTTTGTCCATCAGACAGGTAATACAAAAATATTAGACACGTATTTTTTGTTTTATCAAAAAATTACTTAAAACACATTAAAGTAGGAGAGTGGGGGCTCACTACGTCACAAGTAGGTATAAAAATTACCTACACGTGAAGTCATGCGCCATTTCATCATCTGCCAAGCCTTTTCCCAAACTATCTTGGGGTCGGCTTCCAGTCTAATCGGATGCAGCTGAGTGCCAGTATTTTACATGAAGCGACTGCCTATCTGACCTCCACAACCCAGTAACTGGGTAATACGATACCCCTTGGTAAGACTGGATGTCAGACTTTTTGGCTTCTGACTACTCTTAACAACTGTCAAAGATCTACAAACAACAGCCGGGACCAACGGCTTAACGACCTTTCCGAGGCACGGAGGAAACTCGGTATGTAATTATGGACACCCATCCACGGACCAACCTCGGCAAGCGCGGCTTAACCTTAAAGGTCGAACGGGGCAGCTGTTAATATTTAGCCACGAGCTCCTCGACGTCATGCGCCATTTCAACTCAATATATCTCCGTAATTTTATGACCACGTGAAAAAAGAAAAAATACGTGTCCAATACTTTTCAATAATCTACCCGACGGACAAAGAAAAAAAAATGTGTTCATCCCCTATTATGTAACAGTCAAAACTACTTTTGACCGGTTAAAACTAACATAAGTGTTCAATAGTTTGGCTGCTTCCTATAATTAAGTAGTCTCGCTTCAAAGATATTATACTAGCCGCTGCCCGCGACTTCATTCGCGTGGAAATTTTGATGTTTTTTTCAGTAACAAATTTTACACATAAACTTATCTCTCTTGAATCATTCTGTCTATTGATGAAAACCGCATCAAGATCCGTCACGCAGTTTAAAATATCTAAGTGTAAAGACGTCGGGAAGCGACTTTGTTTTATATTATGTAAAGATTCTGATAGAATGCAAACCTATCCCAACAAACCAATAGTTGGGTAGGTACTGAATCCGGATTGGTTAATGAGCCATACAAAATGTGTGCTTTACGGCTCATGCCATTATGTAAATACTTTCTTTATCGTATGTAATTACATTATACTTAACCCCGTATTCAGGCTGCATTCGATTTTTATTAATTTAATTAATTACAGCTTATTGCTTCGCCTATCAATATTTGTTCTGCGCCATTTGCGAACGTTATGTAAATTGGTTTATGTACACAATTAAACAATAATATTAAACAACTGTGATTGTTTTATTTGGTTCGTTTCAATAAAGTGCAGTGCTTTTATTGCTTATGTTTGTTGTTAATATACTCCAAAACAATTGTATTGAAGTATTTTTAAGAAAACATTGATAATAGGCAATTAATTTTATTACAAGCTTTTATTTAACTTGCAATGTTTGTATATATGTTTAGGTCACATATTGTAACAGAATTTTAAAAACAGTTCCCCAGTTGATTGAGTTGAAATTATAGTCCAAACTATAATTTCAATCCAAATGACAATGCATGGTTATATAAGTGACGTCATTTTAAATAAAATATGGCGGACTGCCATAGATGGAAGTCTATTTTTTTTTAATTAACTCCATGATATGGGTGTCAATTAAAAGGGCTTGCTGACAAAAATAAGAAAAACATCGCCATACCTATGTTTAAAAGCTTGTTTTATTTAATGTTTAATAAAGTGCCACATGAGTAGGGTAAGTTACGAGAATAGGCCGATTATTCTAAATAAGCTATGTAGCCAACATTTTTTCTATTTTTACCGACTTCCAAAAGGAGGAGATTTTCAATTCGAATATTTCTATTTTTTTTTGTATGTTCACCGATTTCTCCGCCATTCAGTAAGCAATTCTATTTTCAACATGATCATGATCTTTGGAAAAGGTCAACATTCCAGCTTCCATACCAACCTTTAAGGAAAAGTTTCAATAATTCCATCGACAAGAAAATAGAGAGTAACATTTCCTGTTTCAACTTTTTCCTTTAGTTTCCCGTTTAACGTGACCAATACCGTTTTATTTGACAACCAGGGCAGTACGGGCAGCGGTTGACAGCTTGTCATTTGTCATATGCGGTTGTATGACGGATTTCAATTACCCCGAGCGTTCCCGACGAGAACCGAACCTTCCCGAAGTCTGGAGGGATGGCGCGCGAATGGTGGACGCACCCATAAGAATATCGTTCTCATCTAAGATATTATTTTGTAATTTGTGCCGGCGACACTTCGTTTAGGAGTTATGGTTTTTTAACGGATCAGGAAATATTGATATTAAGAGTGAAAATTTGAGTTTTTGGTGCAAAGCTTGAGTAACTGGTGTGGGTGACTGGGTGTATGACCAGATGTATGAACGAGGATGAAACAAAAGGAGTATCTAACGCACGAATCTGTAGCATTATGTCCGTAGAATCTGAGGCCATGAAAAAGGCCAGAAATTATGTGAAAATATAACCTAGTACAGGGATGACGAACCAATGGCACGCGTGCCCTTGGTGGCACACGCCAGAATATTTTGGGCACCCCAGCGATATTAACCATGTTTTCATCTAAGTATGACCTGCGCTCATTATTTTCAGAGATGATTAACATTATAGATTGACTTAGCTACCATGCATTCTACTAAAAGTAACTTATTATAACCCTAATTCAAGTTATTTTTCATCTAATGTTCAACACAGAAGTCATACTAATGTTACTTTCATTTAAGGTACACGTATAACAGAAACCTTTAATACTATAAAGTGCCAAAAGTTATGAGTATATAAAGAATTTTAGAATAAAGAGTTCAGTTTTCCTAGCAATCACTAAGTAAAAAATATTTTACGGCACATCTATGGCCTCATTAAACATTTCTTTAGAAAAAATGGCACGTTCATCCCTAAAGGTTCGCCACCCCTGCCCTAGTACATACAACTAAAGTACATCTTTACAAAAAAAAAAAAACAACCTGAGGCTGAATTAAAATAAACAGTTAATAATAAAATGAAAATTCAGTTGTAAACTAAGAGCGATAACCAACTCGCATATGCAAGATAAAAACCATTTAAAAGGCTAATTTATATCCAGAAGCAACCGTCAATACATCAAATGGAATCTATTTTGGCGTCGGTATACCAATAGACAGATAAAAACTGCTACAGCTGGCCCCACATCAAGAGTCCGCGTTTTACACAACAAATCGTAAAAAGAACATTAGCATGGCCCAAATTACGCCGCCATTTTTATTCACAACAGGGTGTCCCAAATATTTTCTTTATGTACGTTTAGTACCCGGGCATAAATATGACAGATCGAGGTTTGGGAAGAGACTGACATTTTAAGATCTATAGTATAACCACGTGTGCATTTCCAAATGGCGTTGCTTGTCAAGCCAAAATACTTCGATAAGTCAATCTTGCTACATTTATTTTAGTTCTGTGTTTAACCGCCTGCACAGTTAGGTTGATTGATGTGTACAAAGATGACATAGCTCGTGCTTGGACTTTGACATGTTCCCGTCTCTTTCTTGCAATTGTAGTTTGACAGATGTGCGATAATGATAGAAAAAAACCGGCCAACTGCGAGTCGGACTCGCGCACGTAGGGTTCCGTACCATAATTTATAAAAACGAGCAAAAAAATCACTTTTTAGTAAGGTAATTTTGTTTTTAGTATTTGTTGTTATAGCATCAACAGAAATATATAATCTGTAGAAATTTCAACAGTTCATGAGATACAGCCTGGTGATAGGCAGACAGACGGACGGACAGACGGACGGACAGCGAAGTCTCAGCAATAGGGTCCCGTTTGACCCTATGAGTACGGAACCCTAAAAATTACTAAGTCAGAGTACGAGGTAAGTAATGTTTATAGATCACAAAATGAGACAGGTATACCGGACCGGACGATTTTGACATATAAAGTAAAGGTACACACGTCGTCACATCAATCTATTAATTTCCAGTATGACATGTCCTCGTTTTGTATAAACTTCCCGTACAGTGAAAGATCCGCTTATACTAGTTTTCTATAGCTTGATTTGTCGTCGTGCGTACTGTAACGTGTGTCTCATTTTGACAGTATCTGCCAAAAATCGGTGTCCACAGCAAGTCCGGATTTCAAGCCTGTCCGCTTGACCTCAAATCGACTGGTCGTATTTTACAGCCAATTCCTGTATGCTATTTGTATTGGAGCGTATACATGGTGTTAAAGTTTAACGTTGCGTTAAAGTTGTCAATAAATCAGTTTGAGTGTTCCGAAGCTCCGTTAGTAAAACTACTCTTGTAGATTAAAGTACTTGTCGTTAAAATTGTTGTGAAATCATTAGTTTTTGGACTAAAGCCATTGGTTGTACCCACCATGATAAAGCTCTAGTCGCCCTATGGTGACACCCGCGCGAGATGCGGAACGGAACAGTGCATGTCGATTGTTAAGCCACAGGACTATTAGAAAGCGCCTCGCCGTTTTGGTAACCTCCATACACGAAAGTTGACACAATCAACGCGACCAAATTTCGTCTATACCGCACGGGTATTCGCTTATGACACTCAGTTGGTGGTTGGTGCCATAGACATCTAACGACTGGCAATTGACAGGCGGGACCAATGGCTTAAGAGGGGACTCTAGTGGGCCTTTCTCCATACAAACGTATTCCGCTGTTTTCTTCGTGGATAATGCGTCTAGAGCAATGATATTTTTCCAAACATCTTCAGTCTTATTAATACATGCCTCTATAATTTCCTTTTTATTTCAAAACATAATCACTAAAAGAATTGTGACAATCCAAAAACTCGAAAAAAAAGCCCGTTTTTACCGCCATGTTCAGACGACTATCCGACAAATTAGATAAGTTGGTAACAAAAAAGAAAATAATAGAAGCATAGATATACTTCTCCTCTAAATTTTGATATAAGAATTATTTAGATCAGTTTAGTTTTGAAGAAGAAAACAGCGGAATACAAAACGTCTTTTGGTCGAGATTTTTGTAGGTAAAATCAGCCTGAGCTGCAGTTGTCCCTTTCGCATTTTACGGGGGCTTGGTCGGGCGCAGCGCGAAGGCAATAGTTCAAATACCTATTCTTCAAATTCCTCGGGGCTAGAGTCCCCTCTTACGTGTTTTCCGAGGCACAGACGAAGCTTAGTATGAAATGGGTGGTCACCCATCCACGGACCAACCTAGGCAAGCGCGGCTTAACCTGAAGACCGACCTGATCAGCTGTTATTATTTAGCCACGAGCTTTTATAAACATTCTTACTTAAATACTTTTTTAGATTTCATCTCAATAATCCCGAATCTTTTAATTCCCACAAAAATAACTGTACTTTACGCCTTCAATCACTCAATTCATCATGCAGCTATATCGTGAGATGGATCGTAGGAAATGACGATTCAAATTGCATGCATTCAACCTGAGGTATCGTTAGCGATATGCAAATACATACCAATTTGCCGGGTGATTTTGAAATCAGGGCGGCTTAGTTACTCTAAATTGGTCGATATATGTGTTAGACTGTGTGTGAAAGTTTCTCTAAACCATTACATTGGTAATGGTTTACATAAACTTTGACACACAGGTTCTGAGGTTCAATGAGACTGAGACAACCATATGAACTATAAACCAGAGAGAAAATGTCGAGATAATTTGTTTATTTTTTAAGTAAACATTTATATTCGCTGTCCTGACCTGTAGCGGTCATCGCTACACCGGCATTTAAACGGTATTGTTTTTTAAAGAAATTTAAAATCAAAATTGTAAACACTCCACAACATAATTAGGTACACGTTATTTTCCCGTTACACAGAACTGTCAATTAGATGAACAAATGTCAAATCATAGACATCAAACACGATCGTTGTCTTTGGATTAAAACTAACATTTATTAACAGAAATACATCTACACATTTATTTAAACGCCATATTTATAATACACATAATATCTATTTACAAATTTAACAATGCTAATAAATATCTACACTGTACAAAATATAAGCATACATTGTAATGTAACTGGTCACTACCTTTCCGAACGCTCCCTCGGGTGCGTTCGGCTAGGCTCGGGCTCCATCGGAGCATATGACTTGCTATAAAGTAATTAGCGTAGTCATTGCGAGCCAGTACTCGTTTTTACTTCCTGGCCACTGCACGCTAAATCTCTTGACGAAATCTAGACTTGCTTGGAGGCCTAGATCCCGCTAATAGACTCGGTATCGCCTTCATATATATTGTCCACGTTATTCAATTTATTGTTCGTCGTTGTGAATGTTTTGTAACGTTAAGGCGACTGGAAGTGTGGAGTTAATTGTATTATAGAAATATATTTCCAAAACGCTCTTTATTTCGCCGTTTTCTCCATCCACTTCATTGGTGACCCCGACAAAGAGCACAGAAGCCACGTGGAGTCAAGATGCCTACCGGAGCAGAGCAGGACAAGCAGGACGTGTGCAGAGTCGGCGTTAAGTTGCCGCCATTCTGGCCAGAGGAGCCGACACTTTGGTTTGCCCAAGTAGAAGGTCAGTTCGCAATAGCCGGCATTACCGCCGACACCACAAAATTTTACACGGTCATGGGACAACTGGACCATCGCTACATGGTAGAGGCTCGAGATATAATCGAGAACCCACCTGCACAAGACAAATACGCCAAGCTGAAGAGTGAGCTCATACGTCGGCTATCCGACTCACGCGAGAAAAGGGTTCAGCAGATCCTCACTCAAGAGGAACTAGGCGACCGGAAGCCATCACAGTTCTTGCGGCACCTGCAGACTTTGGCTGGACCACATGTTCCAGACACATTTCTGGCCACGTTGTGGGCGAGCAGGTTGCCGACGAACATACAGACGGTAATTGCTTCCCAACCTGATCTCCCGCTTAATTCTGTCGCAGATTTAGCCGACCGCGTGCATGAGATCGCGCCGGCGCCCGCCCCGGCGCTCACGACACCTCCCGCCGTGGCGAGCACGAGCACCAGCAGCGACATCGAGGAGCTGAAACAGTGCATGCGAGAGTTGAATCTGCAGGTAGCGGCGCTACAGAGGCAAGATCAGGTACACCATCGCCCGCGCTCCACGGAAAGGTACCGGCGTGGTGGCAGAGAGCCGACCCCAAGCAGGCGCCGCAGTCGCTCACGCTCCAGCAGCACGTGGAACGATGCTCACTGCTGGTACCACAACTGTTTTGGTGACAGGGCCACGCGGTGCAGGTCGCCATGTACGTACGCGGGAAACGCCGTCGGCAGCCGGAAATAGCGGCAAATGGCTGCCCTAACAAACCACGCCGCCTATTCGTGACAGATCGGGACTCCAAAACCACGTTTTTAGTGGACACCGGGTCCGATCTGTGCGTGTACCCACGTGCAGCCTTACGACAGCGGCGCAGCAAGACGGCGTACCAATTATACGCGGCAAACGGAACTGCCATCGACACGTACGGTTGGGTGGAGCTCCACTTGAATTTAGGGCTTCGCCGCGTGTACACGTGGAAATTCGTAGTAGCAGACGTCACCAAGGCAATCATAGGTGCCGACTTTTTGGCACACTACAACATCCTAGTAGACCTCAAAAGTTACCGGCTAATCGATGGGCTGACACAGCTGACTTCGCCAGCGTCGTCCGCGGCCGGTTCTGCAGCAGTGATCGCCTCAGTGAAGTCCGTAGGAGGCAACACGGAATACCACAACATACTTCGCCAGTACCCGGAAATCACGCGGCCTGCGGGAACAGAACGACAGGTCAGTCACAGTACCGTACACCACATCCGCACCACACCAGGTCCGCCCATCACCGGACGCCCTCGCCGCCTTGCCCCAGACAAGCTTAAAGTGGCGCAGAAGGAATTTGAGGCCATGCTGGCTAACGGTACGGCACGGCCGTCAGAGAGTTCGTGGTCGTCCCCTCTTCACCTCGCTCCTAAGAAGGACAACAGCTGGCGGCCGTGCGGTGACTACAGGGCACTCAATGCCCGCACAGTCCCGGATAGGTACCCCATTCCACATATACAGGACTTCTCGCACCAGCTGGCTGGCAGTAAAATATACAGTAAAATTGACCTCGTCAAGGCGTACAATCAAATACCAGTCCAGTCAGCTGACATTCATAAGACTGCGATCACCACACCATTCGGGCTATTCGAATTCCCATTCATGACCTTTGGCCTCAGGAACGCCGCGCAAACGTTCCAGCGGTTTATGGATGAGGTGCTACGCGGACTACCGTTTTGCTACTGTTATTTAGATGACATTCTTCTGTTCTCAGAGACAGCAGCCCAGCACACCGAACACCTACATCAGCTCCTGAAGCGATTATCGCAATACGGAGTTGTAATCAACTCAGCCAAGTGTGAGTTTGGTCGTGCCACCATCACTTTCTTAGGACACGAAGTATCTGAAGAAGGTGTTCGCCCACTGCCGGAGAAAGTGCAAGCAATCCAGGACTTCCCTGCGCCCAAGACCGTCAAGGAGATGCGTCGCTTCCTGGGTATGTTTAATTTTTACCGCCGTTTTGTCCCGGATGCCGCTCGCTTACAATCGCCACTTAACGCTGTTCTTACAGGGCCTAAAACAAAAGGAACACAGGCTATTACACTATCGGAAGAAATGCTAGACGCTTTTAACGCTTGTAAGGGTAGCTTGTCTAGGGCAGCTCTGCTTGCTCACCCAGAGCCCAACGCCGAGCTAGCGATATTCACAGACGCTTCAGACACTTCCATGGGCGCAGTATTGCAGCAGAAGGCAGGTGATACATGGAACCCGCTAGCATTTTTCTCCAGGCGGTTTTCAGCGTCACAGAAGAAGTACAGCCCGTATGATAGGGAGCTCTTAGCCATCTACGACGCAGTGAGGTACTTCCGACACATGGTAGAGGGAAGACACTTCACCATTTACACGGATCACAAACCCCTGTCATATGCGTATGCACACAACCGTGACAATTGTTCACCGAGGCAATACCGGTACCTGGATTACATAGCTCAGTTCACCACAGATATCCGGTTTGTCGCAGGCAGGGACAACATCGTAGCAGACGCGCTGTCGCGTGTGGAGTCAGTGGCAGTACCGACGTGTGACTACGCAGCCCTCGCACACTCCCAGAGTCAAGACCACGAGCTGCAGGGGCTCTTAAACAACAACAGCACGTCACTTAAGTTGCGTAAAGTGCACTTATCGGACACAGGCGCTGATCTCTATTGTGATGTCTCTACTGGTAACACACGACCTTATGTTACAGAATCCTTCAGGCGACAGGTGTTTCAAAAACTTCACCAGCTGAGCCACCCCGGCAGACAGGCCACAGTCAAGCTAATTTCCACACGCTTCGTTTGGCCTGGCCTGAAGAAGGACTGCAGGGCCTGGACCAGAGAGTGCGTAGAGTGCCAGAAGAACAAGATCTCGCGGCACACAACCAGTCCCATCTCCACATTCCCTGTCCCTTCCCAACGCTTTTCCCATGTCCATATGGACATTGTAGGGTCACTGACAATCTCGTCAAATTACAGGTACATACTCACAGTTATCGACCGCTTCACCCGTTGGCCCGAGGCGTACCCCATCGCGGACATCACAGCAGAGACATGCGCCCGCACCTTCATCACTGGCTGGGTGTCCCGTTTCGGCTGCCCCCATCGCATCACTACCGACAGGGGCAAACAGTTTGAGAGCAAGCTGTTCCACAGTATCGCAGCTACCCTCGGTAGTCAGCACCGGCCAACCACGGCGTACCACCCAGCCTGCAATGGCATGGTCGAACGCCTACACCGCCAGCTGAAGGCGGCTATCCGGTGCCATACCGACACCAACTGGTCCGAGGCACTACCCCTGGTGCTGCTCGGCATCCGCAGCGCCTGGAAGGAAGACATCAAAGCATCAGCAGCAGAGCTCGTCTACGGCGAGTCCCTAAGACTCCCAGGCGAGTTCATCGCCCCCACACTCACCAGCACAGTCGACTACACCGACTTCGCGTCAAGACTCCGGCATCATATGGCGAAGCTGTCTCCGGAACCGGCAAGTCGACACGGCGACAAACCGTTCTACGTGCCCGAAAGTTTGTCAACTTCGTCTCATGTATTTTTGCGACATGACGCCGTTCGCCGGCCGCTAGACCCGCCGTACACCGGGCCCTTCAGAGTCCTGGGAAGAGGCGACAAAACGTACCGTATTGAGATAAACGGAAAGGAAATCACAGTAACCATAGATCGTTTGAAGCCCGCTTACCTCAATAACGCAGACTACAGGTACGGACCCTCCGGCGCAACCCGCGCAACAACGGTCGCAAACGCAGCTTCGATGCCGCCGCTACCCACCATCGAAAAAAAAAAACACGCTCCGGCCGCACTGTTCGCTTCCCGGACTACTATCGCCCGTAGCTAAGTAGCCACGGTCTCAGGGGGGGAGTAGTGTAGCGGTCATCGCTACACCGGCATTTAAACGGTATTGTTTTTTAAAGAAATTTAAAATCAAAATTGTAAACACTCCACAACATAATTAGGTACACGTTATTTTCCCGTTACACAGAACTGTCAATTAGATGAACAAATGTCAAATCATAGACATCAAACACGATCGTTGTCTTTGGATTAAAACTAACATTTATTAACAGAAATACATCTACACATTTATTTAAACGCCATATTTATAATACACATAATATCTATTTACAAATTTAACAATGCTAATAAATATCTACACTGTACAAAATATAAGCATACATTGTAATGTAACTGGTCACTACCTTTCCGAACGCTCCCTCGGGTGCGTTCGGCTAGGCTCGGGCTCCATCGGAGCATATGACTTGCTATAAAGTAATTAGCGTAGTCATTGCGAGCCAGTACTCGTTTTTACTTCCTGGCCACTGCACGCTAAATCTCTTGACGAAATCTAGACTTGCTTGGAGGCCTAGATCCCGCTAATAGACTCGGTATCGCCTTCATATATATTGTCCACGTTATTCAATTTATTGTTCGTCGTTGTGAATGTTTTGTAACGTTAAGGCGACTGGAAGTGTGTAGTTAATTGTATTATAGAAATATATTTCCAAAACGCTCTTTATTTCGCCGTTTTCTCCATCCACTTCAGACCCACAAAATACAAGCTAACCTTAGTTTCTGGTTCACCGAATATCACAATTGCAATATATTTTTTTGATGAATAAACTTTACATAACATATCATCACGCCTGTAGACCCCGACTCGTAAGGCAGAGGCGTACCTAATAGTACAGCCAAATTTCGCCAGTTATGTTGTAAGTTCCAAAACAAGGGGCGAACCTATTGCCATCAACCGGGCACAAATTCAGACAACGAGGCTGCTACTGAGAAATTCGTGATGGGAAAACCGAATAACAATGTGCCCGACCCCGGAATCGAACCGGGAACTTATGCTTAGCAGTCAATTGCGGCCACTAGACCAACGCGGACCACTTTACAGTACATTCTATTTTCTTTTAATTTCGAGGGAGATTGATTACTCGTATTAGAGTAAGCACCGTCATATTACCGCAAAGCTTCTATGGAACAAGTAGGTTATGTCCAGCAATGGACTAGGCTGATTGATTTCGTTGCGGGATCCAAGACAGTTGAATAGGTTCCGAGACATGCCGAGCTTCATTGCCTCTGCGCTTTCTGCTGCTTGTCACTGTTGATTCTGGATTTCAAGAGTTGCAATGATATGGGCATAATGTAGCTGGATTATCATGAAATGAAATAGCTTTATTTTTGCAAATAGGTTTTTACAAACACTTTTACACGTCGTCTTTTTAAATCTAGATGAGGCCGGTGTTTCGTACCTGACTACTCTGAGAAGAAACAGCTGAAACAAACTCAGAGGTCACAGTCTCTTTCAAGATTACGTCTGGACCTCAAGGTCCAGACATAATCTTGGCCAACTCACATGACGACTATGTAGATAAGTGTCTGAGATGGTCTTTTGAAGAACCAGATTAGAGTGGACCTGTCCAGCCAGTGCAAGCATTTGTCAGTTATCGTGTAGCTCAACTCCTAACTCGAGGCACTCCACGCCACGAAGAACCAAATAAAGGACATTGAGGATTTAAGGATAAAGGAATTACCAAAGAAAGGACATTGTGTAAGTCGCTTATAGTACTGGAACTGTCTGACAATCGTTAAAACCAAAGAGAAAAAATACAAAGAAGACATAATAAAATACCCACAGGGTCCTCACATTTGCACTAAATCAAATAAAATAATTTAATAAAATAAAAAAACGGTTAATGAAAATCATTAAATGTCAATGACAATTCAAAACAATAAAAAAGGATTGTGTGGTTTTATGAAATCACGGTAAAAGTGAAACTTTTTTTCACACTATAGCGCGGAGTAGTACTCCGCGGCCGACCGTCAGCGTCACGCGACATGCAACACACAGACGAAAAAGTTTGAGACGATGTAATAAAAGTTTCACTTTAATAAAATGAATGTAAATATGCAAATACGTAGAATTGTCAATTTTCATGTCAAAATCACTGTTCAGTGTGACACTTACTAATGTTCTTACTACAGATCCAGGAGATCTTTTCTCTTTAACATCAACTCTCTGAATCCTATCACTTAAATATGAAGTAGAAGATCCAGAGAGACGTCCCGGATTCCGTAGTGGTGCAGTTTCCTAATTAATGTTT
Source organism: Cerastis leucographa (assembly GCA_963082945.1). Classification (NCBI taxonomy): domain Eukaryota; kingdom Metazoa; phylum Arthropoda; class Insecta; order Lepidoptera; family Noctuidae; genus Cerastis; species Cerastis leucographa. The sequence continues at coordinate 15,208,664 of OY720385.1, read as the reverse complement.
CATGAAGAACGCAATCGAAAGCCTTGGACAAATCGCAAAAAAATACCCAAAGCATTGCATTTAGATAAATGCGATGCTTTGGGCATTTTACTTCAACTTTTAACGTTGAACTTTTAGGACATATTTATAATGCGTGGGAAGATTCCCAGGCATTATAAATATGTCCTAAAAGTTCAACACCAGCGTTAGTAGTTGAACGGTCCCTTGTAAAAGTGAACTGTTTATAATGCAATAACTTACGCCTTTTGAAAAATCTTTGAACTTAACCTTATTTAGTTTTTCAATTTTACTAATTGTGAGTAGTACTGCAATAGTATAATTAGTGGGGTCTGATATACTACCCGATTTAAACAATGCTATTATTTTACTTTTTTTCATTAGATCAGGAAATTCACCACGGTCAATACAGTCATTAAAATTACAGCTAAAGAAGCAGCTACAATGGTTATAATGGACTTGGCAACGTCCAAAGAATGACCCCATAGATCAGCGGTCTTCTTAACATTTAATGTGTGAAAAGTTTTACAGTAGGTGACATATTCAAAATTAAATTTGGAACCAAAGATTGGAATATTTTATTTAAGTAAAGACTCTGCAGCAGCAGATGACGACTTGAGCGATTCAGTAGTCGATACGAGAATATCCGCAAATAAATTTCCAAAGGCGGTGACTACTTGAATTAAATTTTTTATCGCCAATAGCAAGGTTGTAGTCATTACTTTGGTTGCTAGACCTTCCCGCATTACTATTAATAATGTTCCACGTCGTTTTAATTACATTACTACTGTTTTTAATTTTCGAACTGAAATAATCTGACTTTGCTATAAAACAAACTTTTTTAATTACATATTTTAGAAAATACCGAAGCAAAGTTATTAAAATTTTGACAACATAACCAATTCCTATTTTAGAAATCGTTTAAAAATAGATTATATAATAGGCTGTCGACGATAAAATTCTTGAGCCCTACGCTTTCTTAGATCTAAATTATAATATCAGGGCCGAAGATAGGCAACAACTTTATTTTGCAACTGAAAGACAACTTTTAATTACTTGCCAAACAAAAACGACAAGCTCTCGACTTTATATAATCTAATAACTTCAAGTTGAACGTTCCCATTCGAAGTCGGAGACTGTGATAAACAAATCCGTTCCGTGATTATTCAGATTTATTGCTTATTATTGTATCTTCCTAAAGTCCTTATGAATTATACGGGTGGGTCTCACGAACTTTGGAAATCGCCCATACATTACTGTTCTAGATGTTTTTAATTTTCTCTTTTTAAGAGCGTTTACACATTACGGCATTTCATACAAACTTTCAAGTCCTTATTATCCGAAATGACAGAACCGATTTCAATGAAACTTAATACGCATAAGCAAGATACATAGGTCTAAAAGTCTAAATGGTTACTAAAAACATTTTTGAAAAGTCTTAAACAAAAATTAAAATTGAAAAAAAAAGCCTAATTTATCTGTAACACTATTTATCGAAACTGTTTTGAGTATTTTTTAGACCTATGTATCCTGCTTATGCGTGTGAAGTTTCATTAAAATCGGTTCTGTCATTTCGGAAAATAAGGACTTGAAAGTTTGTGTGAAATATCGTAAGGCGTAAACGCTCTTAACAAAAAAAATTAAAAAAAAACCCCCGACACAAAAAACGCTTTGTTTTGTGCTTGTACTAAGCGGTCTACTTAGCGGTCCCCCGACGCTAAGACGCTTGGATTATTTTATTTTTGGTTTTTTAGAGGTTTTTTGTGTCAGGGTTTTTTAAAATTTTTAATTTAATTTTTATTTCATGCTTTTAAACTTATATTATTTTATCTAAGCCTTGACTGTCCCAATCTTGGGCATAGGCCTCCCCATTGCTTCCACTTTTTTCGGTGTTACACGACTTCTCCTCAATAAACGAAACAGCTAAATTAAAAAAAAATGGGGTAAGGGGGGTGCAGCCACCCCCCTGGCGATGCCCATGTTGACAAGTGACAAGATTTCAAATTTCGAATCGACCAGACCTGTGGAAGTTCTTAATTTCCCTTCAACTATAAAAGACGTGATTACCATCGAACGGCTGAGTAGATTTTTTCGAAACATAGCTAAGAACACTCACGATTAAAACACTTTTCAAACGAAACCAATTTTATCAAAATCGGTACATCCGTTTAGGAACTACGATGCCACAGATAGACACACAGATACACACGTCAAACTTATAACACCCCTCTTTTTTGGTCGGGGGTTAAAAACAAAACTATTTGTGAAGAAACAAAAGATTTCGAAGAATTTAAAAAAGAGGGAGGTCTCCTGTTTCGTGCCATGGAGTTTCTTGCCGGTTCTTCTTGAAAGGAAACGACTATCCTGCACATGTAGCATGACCGCCGTAGAAACCAGTTTTGTCTACGGAAGAATCTATATATACTGACAGATAGACAATGACAATGTGTCAGTTTTTCCGATTTTTCCGTCAAAATAGCCCATTTTTACGGCGGTCATGCCACGCGTGCTAGTCCGACGCGTACGAGAACCTGTCTTTTAACGTTTCATTACAAGTGAGGGAATTTAGTCATTTTAATAATATAATTTTATTGTTTTTATTTGGTGATTGATGTATTGATGTGGTTTAAAGCTTTCACAGCATATTGCTAAACTTACACTGTCAATTACGGAATAACTTCTGTGACTATTAATTATTGTGTTTTTAACCCCGACCAAAAAAGAGAGGTATTTAACCACCGACCAAAAATGAGGGGCATTATAAGTTTGACGTGTGTATCTGTGTGTCTGTGGCATCGTAGCTCCCAAACGGATGAATCGATTTTGATAAAATTGATGTCGTTTGAAAGATATTTTAATCGAGAGTGTTCTTAGCTATGTTTCGAGAAAATCTGCTCAGCCGTTTAAGCTCATCACCTCTTTTCTAGTTGATGAAGGGATATAAACAACTTCTACGGGTCTGGTTGATTCGAAATTTGAATTCTTGTCACTTGTCACCATGGGCATCGCCAGGGGGCTAGGCTGCACGCCCGACGCTACGACGGTTGGATTAATTTTATTTTTGTTTTTTTTTACAGGTTCTTTCTGTCAGGGTTTTTTTTTTAAATTACTGTCCACAAGCATTCTCCAGTCATCCCGCGATCATGGCGCTTGCAACAGCTTCGAAATATCAGGAGCTCTCAATAATTGATAATCCCGGATGATATCCCGTAAGTGACAATGTGAGTTTAAGGAATAGTGAGTTAATTAAAAGAAAAAAATAAAATAACATTCATGCAATAAAAGTGCCAGGGAAAACGATTTTTCAAGTTGGTAATACTGACCCTACCCAAGATGTCACATTGTAACTTATATTTTTGCCAAGTGTGCGCGCAGAAGTGAATCGAGGAAAATATACAATATACAGGCTGTTGTTTTGCATCCTCGTCAAATTCTCGACCCGAATCAATACTAAAGGAGTAGTTATTTTTTTTTTTTTTCTTATTTGCGGAAATCGGAAATCGGTAAGTGTGAACCACACGTGTTTTAAACGCGGCCCGTCTGATACTCGACCTATAACCGTGCTTTCACACATACAAACAATCTCAAACGTTTATTCGTTCTTTTCTTATTCCCAAAACCACGTTAAGGGGGTGATTCTGAAATACTGACAAATTTGAACAACAAAAATAAAGCAACGTTTATTAATAATAAGTAGGTAAGTACTAAATTGATTATTTATGCCTTTTGTAACAACCTCCTGAATTTTGACGAGGATGCAAAACAACACCTTGTATAAATATATGGCTTACTCCCGCACTCACAGACGCCAATGGTCAACGGTAATGACCCTTAACTTTAAGTTAATTAGGCACTTTAGTGGGGTTTGGTTTATCTGGCCTGGCGGTTCAATAAAGAACGTTAATGTTCTGAATTTGTCATATTTTAGGTTGTGTCATCATCATTTGCCTAGCCTTTTCCCAAACTATCTTGGGGTCGGCTTCGTGAACGGGTGCTGTCAGTTGTGACTGGTCATCTCTTAGCTGCCACGGTTTATTTTAATTACTTTATTTTTAATTACTGATTCGATCTTTTACTCTGGACGCTCTTAACTTGCCCGTATTTCTACATTGTTCTCACATATTTGTAACTTTTAACATGAATGATGTAACCAAGATTTTGTAACATATTTTGATTTAAAAGAGTGTCCATGGAGTTTCTTGCCCGTTCTTCTCCATAGAGATCTACGCTACGGAATGGGCAACTACAGTACTTTCACAAGTTATTATGCCTTGTGACTGGGACTGTAGCTTCGCGTTTTATTTTGTTTTTTTGACTTTCAAAAGTGCCTAAAAAGGTCTAATTGAAATAGATGCTTTGACTTTGACTTTTTGACTTTGACTTTGACCACTCTAACCGTATGCAGCTGAGTACCAGTATTTTATATGAAGCGACTGCCTATCTGACCTCCACAATCCAGTAACTAGGTAATACGATACCCCTTCGTAAGACTATATGTCAGACTTTTGGCTTCTGACTACTCGTAACGACTGCCAAAGATCTACAAATGACAACGGTTTAACGTGCTTTCCGAGGCACGGAGGAAACTCGGTATGTAATTATGGTCACCCATCCACGGACCTACCTAGGCAAGCACGGCTTAACCTTTAAGATCGACCCGTGCGGCTGTTATTATTTAGCCACGAGCTTTAGGTGGTGTCATCTAACGCTAATCAAATCTGTGAGTGAGGGAACTGTATTTTCAGTAAATCAATTAGCAAAGTTAAACGCATAATGGTAGTGTAACTTTAGTGTTATGATGAAACGTGTACCACAGATAAAAACGGGACGGGTTTAGATGCGTTTAAAACCTATAAAAACTAGTAAGGAAATGAGGTTTTTATTACAAAGCTAAATTATTTTACCGGCTCCAATAAAATATGCTGAACCCCGTAATTTAATATACACCTTAGTCACCATTTTTTGACGTATCAATCATTGATTTTCGTTTCATATTTTGGTCAGGTCATATATGACCGATGTTCTTTGTTGTTGATTTTTTACCTGTCACGAAATTGACACAGTGCTCTTCTGGCTCTTGATTAACATATGAAGAGATGCGTTGTTGGTCAACATATCTGAAACTATATTGAGATAAAAAAGATAGCATTATATAAACAGGTTGGAAAGGACACCGACGCTTGAACGGTTTTCTGAACATAGACATTTATCATCGGTAATTAAAAAAAAAAACTGATTGTCCATAGATTTTGACCGTGTATACTGTAGGTGGTTCGAAAAACTGCTTAAAAAATGATGCATAGTTAACAGTTTTAGCGTCAGTGTCTCTATCATCATCATTAGCCTATAATGTTCCCACTGCTGAGACACAGGCCTCCTCTCTATGCGAGGGAGTGGGCGGTAATCCATCACGCGGGCCCAGTGCGGGTTGGTAGATGTCACAAGTCTTTGAATTTTTAGTTCTAGGACATGCCGGTGTCCTCACGATGTTTTTCTTCACCGTTTTTGAGGGCAGCGGTGATGAAATAAATTCCACAAAGTAATGCGGCTGCCTAGGTTCGAACCCACGACTTACTGCTCGTAAGTCGGGGCTGCCACCACTGGGCCACCGCTGCTCTCACTGGGCCACCGCTGCTCTCAGTCAGTCGTGTCAGTGTCTCTATTCCATCCTGTAAATTGGTACTTTTTTTTACTTTTTATGACGTTTTCTCAAGATATGCAAAAAAAATCACCTCTAACGTAACAATAACCTACATTTCTAACCAAGAAAGCCGCCTTTGTTCGTCCCGCCACAAACACTTCAATCTTTTATTCAGAATGCTATAGTTACCGCACTGTACTAACGTTGTGGTACTATAAGTAACAGAGTACATCTCGTAAATGCCGGGAACTACCGGGTGGGAAGCTTGTGTATAAACTGTGGAGGGTAAGCCGTTCTTAGTACAGCTTCTGTGAGCCTACGTCCAGACCACCGTTTTCTCTTAGTAACCCATAATCTTCCAAAATGAACTTCAAATTACCATAGAATAACTCCTAGCTCATCCAAATTGAATTTAGAAGTAATACTTCCTACTTGTCAAGGAAACGAGTAAAAAGATATAGAAAGAGATATATCAATCAAGAATTTTCAACGTTTTCTCAGGATCAATCATTCATTGGTATGTTTTCCGTTCGGGATTGTTTCAAAGGCAAATGTATCGTTCGCATTTGGCGGAAGTTGGAAATCATTTAATAAGGGGGAGTCAGGGAAGTCTTTGATAAAGTAATGAGATAAATATTATTGCTGCCACGTTGGTCTAGTGGCCGTAAGCTGAGCTGTAGGTCCTGTGTTTGATTCCCAGGGTGGCACAAAGGTATTATACCTACCTACCTATCTCATGCGTCCGTCCCATTTACATTGGTATTAATCAATATCTGATTTTCGTTTAGTGAATAGAATAGAATAGAATAGAATAATTTTTATTTGTGTAAAAACATGGTACATGGTGAATCTCGATGTTCATGAATATGTTTTATTTGTTATTATTATACATACATTTATTATATATTTAAGTACCTATTCATAAACTACACCACACTACATAATTATTAACACAATTTACTAAACTGTTTTACGTCGGTCACATCACTATCTCAGGTCCAGCTGAAAATCAGCGTCGGGCACTAGCTGCTCGGCAATTTGCTGAACTGGGCCTTTTTGGCGCAGCCGTGAGACACACAATTATATATGTTTTTTTACTATTTCGATATATTTTTAAGATTTTACTTTGTATTGTGTGTACTTGTGGCATGGGCCAAATAAATATTTTTTCTTTCTTTCTATTGGTTTTTTTCTATCAAAGATTTCACAGTAACAGCCTGGAGGTTGGACTTGTGCTCAAATTGATGGCAATAGCCATTTCGCGTCCCATTTTCGTGAGACTTACAGAACTAAAGAAATGTGTCTATAATTTTAATATTAGGTACACCTCTGCCTAAGAATTATTTACATTTAAAGAGATAATCATCATCATGTGCTTAGCGTTTTTTCAACTGTGCTGGGCCCGGTTTTTAGGCTAACTGGATGCAGCTGAATACCAGTATTTTACATAGAGCGACTGCCTATCTGATCTCCACGACCTAGTTGCTGGCTTTCATGATACCCCTTTGTAATACTTGTTATCAGACTCTCGGACAGCGCTAATGTGGTAAAGAAAATGCACCCGAAAATAGACTGGTAGGGCTGCGGGACTGTTCCAAAGAGATACCATGGCCCTGGAACACAAAGGGCTAAGAAGGACAATGGATGGATTTTAGTCAGTACAAGTATGACACTCCCTTCCGCTCCGCCCAGAGCGGGAGGAGTCATTTGATGATTTTTCATCAGTAAAAAAATAAATAAATAGACTGGTAAAAAAAGCCCAAGGCATTTAGACCGCCTTAGTACCTACAATGTTTTTTTTTATACATCTGTGTAATGTTTAAATAAAATTTTAAAAAGAAAAAAATTAAAAAAGGTAAATTAAATAAGCAGTACGTTTGTGCTCTTGTATCTTAATGTATTGTCCTGTTAAGTGTTTTGTGTGTACTTAAATAAATAAATAAATTAAAATTTAAAAGCCGTGTATTATAAAGTAATATTCTATCAAAAGCCTAGCACAGTTTTATGAAAATACATTATGCAGAGTAAAAATCACAGAAAACTAAATAATATTCGCGTCAAAACATCACAAGTCTGCCTTACAAACAAATGTGAAATATTGTAACATTTCGGCAATTGTTTGGGACCTTCCTCGGCTTTTTACAAACAAACGGCCCGAGGAGGCCGGGAAGAATGAAGGACCCTTTTCTTCAACTATTATTTTGACAATGAAATTCCGCAGAAAAACACCTGATATACTACATCAACCTGTGTAAGAGCAAATAATATACGAAGTAAAGGAATGACTAAAACGGGAACTGTGACTTTTATGTTTTTTTTATAGACTAGGCGACACCTAAGTTAAAGTATTACAACGATAAGCTGTTGCCCGTGACTTCGTTGGCGTGGAAATGTTGATGTTTATAAGTGACAAAAAGATTAAAAAGCCCATGTCCTATTCCAGACTATAATCTATCTCTAAGTCATAGTATATTATGTATTAAGGGCGGTAAGTAAGGAATTACGATCGAGGCCCTAGTAGAGGCTTTCTGAGTCGAGGTTCGTAATTCCCGTACCGCCTGTGAAACATACAATGTTTTTCATCACACTTGCGAGTTAATAATTATGAATATACACAAGTCAGCACATATTATTACGAAATACGTGAACTGATTTGCGGATGGCGGGCTGTTTGCCCACACCACAGATTATACAAATGTTTTGTTCAGAAACGTTAAAGGCAAATACTTACCTAGGTATACAGCCATGACGGAGTATAAAAAAAAAACGACGTTTTGATACAAAAAACTATCGATTATTTAGATTTTAGAACATTAGTTGAGTAATTAAATAACATGTAGCGAGATTGAATGAAATTCCTGTTTAAATAACATTTTAAGACAATTTTTCAATTGCGTGTAAACTCCTTGCTTGAACTTGCATGACCTGTGTGCTGTCATGCTGTGCTGTAAATTTAAAAAAAAATACTTACCGCCCTAGGGTTTTATATGGGGCATTACAGACAAGTTAACCTGTATGTTATGACACTGTTTACGTGCAAGTGTGATGAAAAATATCATCCAGATCCATTCAGACGTTATTGCGTGATTGAGTAACAAACCATCCATACTTTCGCATTTGTAGTAGTAGTAAGATTGGATTTTCAACGCTAATTTTGGAACCGCGAGTTGCAACTATGCAGTATTTAGTCCCTGTAGTGGAAAGGAAATAAAAGTCGCTTCTGAGCTACAATAGATTTTGAATAGAGACACTCTATTTCTAGGGTCCTAATGACTATCTCGATTACAACAAACCTTCACAGCTTTCTAATATTAAACTTGAACCAACCAATCCGAAACATAACTCAAATATACACAAACCAAGTACTGAGATAAACTAGTTCAAGTATATATTAATTCTGTGCAAAATAAACACAATGTTTGCGAGGATCTGTGCAAATACCGAGAGTCTTAAAGAACAACGGATTAAGCCGAGATCCGTCGTAAACGAGAGATTTACTCCGTGCATCCAGACTACGTGAATCAACGCACATCATAAACTTAGGCACATACATAATACTGCTCCGCATATACTAACAATGTGGGTACATGGGGCTGCCAGTGTTTAGGAGATTGCCTGAAACATGGAAGTTCGTTTGGCAATTATTTCTTGAGTGGGAAATTATGGATGAGGTAGTTAAGGATAAAATAAAGATGGAATTATACATAAGGAATTTATAAAGCTAGGTTACGTACAGGCACTTAATCTGCACTAATAAAATAAAGTAAAGAGGTAAAGTTTGTATTTCTTAATGTAGGGGGAAATTTTCAGAACTACTGGTCCCATTCCAAAAGTTCTTTCACTAATGGGAGGCTTCATGATTCCAGAGTGTCATAAACTATATTTCAAACGTCCTCGTGAGATAATTTTCTACCATAACGCTATGGAAGCCCCGGACAAAATTAAAAATTTGAGATATCCCCGACAAAAAAAAACCACTAAAAACCCTTTAATAAATTAATCCAAGCATCGTAGCGTCGGGAGTCTGCCTTGTTTTGTGCTTGTGCTAAGCGGTCTACTTAGCGGTCCCCCGACGCCCTCCCTGGCAATGCCCATGGTGACCAGATTTTAAATTTCAAAGCGACTAGAACGGTGGAAGTTGTTTGTTTCCCTTCATCAACTACAAAAGAGGTGATGATCTTCATACGGCTGATCGGATTTTCTCGAAACATAGCTAAGAACACTCTCAATCAAAATACCTTTCAAACGAAACCAACTTTATCAAAATCGGTTCATCCATTTAGGAGCTATGATGCCACAGACAGACACACAGATACACACGTCAAAATTATAACACACCTCTTTTTAACCCCCGACCAAAAAAGAGGGGTGTTATAAGTTTGACGTGTGTATCTGTGTGTCTGTGTATCTGTGTATCTGTGTGTCTGTCTGTGGCATCGTAGCTCCTAAACGGTTGAACCGATTTTGATAAAATTGGTTTCGTTTGAAAGGTGTTTTAATCGAGAGTGTTCTTAGCTATGTTTCAAGAAAATCTGCCCAGCCGTTTGAAGGCGATCACCACTTTTCTAGTTGAAGGGAAATAAACAACTTTCCCAGGTCTGGTCGATTGGAAATTTGAAATCTTGTTACTTGTCACTATGGGCATCGCTGAGGGGGGGTTGCACCCCCCCCCCGCTCCCCCTAAAAAGCTCGTTTTTTTTTAATTTATAACTTTTCTGGTTTTCGTTAATTAAAAAGAACGAAAAAAAATTAAATTAAAATTTTTAAAAACACCTACATGAAAACACTAAAAAACCTAAAATAAAATAATCAAAGCGTCTTAGCGTCGGGGGACCGCTAAGTAGACCGCATAGTTCAAGCACAAAACAAAGCGGACCCCCGACGCTAAGACGCTTTGATTATTTTATTTTAGGTTTTTTAGAGTGTTTTCGTGTCGGGAGTTTTTTTTTGGTCAGGGGTTAAAAACTTACAACACCCCTCTTTTTTGGACGGGGGTTAAGAAGAAAATGTGAGACCTTTTTTAAATTAACCGAATCGTTAAACGACAATCTCTGCGTCGCCCTAGATATAGTCTCGTATAAAATTATCTGTCGATAGCTTTTACTGCTTCATCGAATAGCAACGAGCGCAGATGGCTAATGGCTCTCAACCAACCAATTGAAAAATACTTCCCAATAGCCATAATTGGCGTTACCGACCACGAGGGCACAACTTTGCAAGGAGAAACAGAAATAAACTAAACGAAAACAGCTATGGATGCAAAGATTTGCAGAACGAAATCAATGGATGAAAATCAAACTTCCCCAGACTGTGAATAAACGCTTCGGCGATTTGGTCGAAAAAAGCAAAACGGTTTAAAAGAATGTTCAAATACGAACGCCTGTTAACCAACATTCCTGTCTGGGAGGTTCAAAAATTTCTTATGGTGCTTTATTCCGTCTACATTCTTGACTTTTCACTCTTTGAAGGATTTACTAATTCTTTATTTTTGGTCCGAATATTCATAAGGGAGAACGGAGTGGGCCCGAAACTAAATTAAAATTATAACTCGGTAGTCAAATCACGTGCGATGGACTTTGACTTACAAAAATATGCAGTCAGGGTCTAACGTGTTTCCGGGTTATTTTCAGCCTTATTCTTTTTTTTTTCGAACTACTAAGGGGCTATTCTACTTTTTTCTTTAAAATCAAATCTTATGAAAATATTTTTATTTCGGACACTTAATAAACGTCGACAAAAAGGTGCTCGGTTCGGGTTGGTCGTTTGCTATGGAGAAGAACCGGCAAGAAACTCCATGGTTACTCTTTTGAAAGCAATTGGTTTTACAATATTTTTATGTTACAGTGTTAGGTACTATGTATGGGAGGACATCGTAGGCCCGACAATAAGTCGTTGCTTACTACAAAACGTAGAACAAGTTAGAAAGTTAACAGGAATCTAGGAATCTATAAGGCCTTTATCTTGCGGATCAACCTCATCCCGATAAGGTCAAATATGCATAATAACTCTGTAAAACGTATCTGTATATCTTAACCTATCTGTAAACTAAAACCGTACAAAAAAAAAAAGCATAAAGCCTCCCTCACTTTCAAAAAACTCTTCAGTGAACCAATTATTTCAATTCCCGGTTACTCCACCACTTTGGTGTAGCAACCCCGTACGTACACCCGGATTGTGTTGCCAGCTATCCGTCGGGTTGCCGACGAAGGCACGGATTAGCTACCAATTACACCTCTCAGCCGGCTTTGTGCCGTAACGTGTCACCATGACTTGTGCACTTTAAACGTGTTATGAATTCCGGAATTTTTCTGTAAGCTTTCGTGTTTTGGAACTGATTTTTTTAGGGGTTTTGTGCTAGTAATGGTTTTTAAATTATTTAGTGGAAACTAATTCTATTAGTAGCTTTAGTATATTTCTAAGTGCGAATTTCAGAATAAACACGTCTAAACTGAAAGAAAACACATTTATTTGGTACATGCTAATATAAAATGAAATAAAAAATAAAATTAAATGCCACCAACCATTGTTTGTCTCTACACCGCCCAAAGGTTGACTGGTGGAAAATGCATTCTGTACTTTGTGCTTGAAGTTTTATATCGTTTTAATGTTTTTTGCCTTTAACTGCGTTCAAAAGCTGTCAGTGTCATCGTTGCTATGGAATATTGGCACTGATAGCTTTACACGCGGTCTAGATGCGCAGATCGCGTTCTGTTTTATTTGTGAAATTCGCCCTAAGACCCGAGTAGATATAAAGGGTGTAAAACACCTCTTAACGAAGCTGAAAGGCACTGGTTCTCCCTGTCATTGCGATATTTTTTTTGTTCTACACCATACCTGGGAACCTTCTAGTTACGGAGATATTAGGGGTCAAAGTTCCAACTAGTATCTTTTGAAATGAAACTGAAAAAAAAAACTCGATTTATACAGGTTTTACAGGTTCGACGTAAAACATTCGCAACGATAAGCATTACCACAGAAACAGAGCAAGTATTAGAAATTCGGCCCAATATTAACCAATCCAATTCATAGCCCAATGCACATCATTTAGGTAATCCGGCTTACACCAATACCTATAATGATGGTCCGAATTAATCTAGTAATATAATCATCGGTTAAGCTAAACGCGCGTGTAAACAAAACCTAGCACTGCGGTGGCCAAACTAATCCCAGATTATACAGATAGATTGGCCACAGGCCTGGTTGTGGTGGGTTCCGTCCGTGATACCCAATTATCTGACTGTTTAGCACAATTTCAGTACATATTTAAACTAATCAACCACGAACGCATGTTCAATCATTTATTTGTTCCGTGGTTACGATAAATATTTAGTTATTTTTGTGGTTATTGAAAATCCGTTAATTCGGAATTAATTTTGCGTTTTAATATGACTTGATTAATGAGAAGGGATAGAAAATTAATGAAGAATAGAACTAAATAGGACTGTACTCCATAGAGAAATCGAAACTTTTAAAATATTCAGCAAACCCAACATAAATCGATAATTCCTTACAGCGAGCAAACATTGTAATATAGCAACAAAAAAATAAGATCTATCGTTAATCGTAGGCTAGAAATATTTACGCTAACCGCCTATATTTACAGTTGCAAATCTAGCTTAAACTAAAATATTATTTCAGAAACTAAAACATAATACAGTGTAACACACTGGCACAGTTCCATAATAAACAGCTAGCAACCAAATGATAAAAGCTAACTTTAATAGAATTGGAATAACTCTCCAAGATTTTAATAGGCAGGTGCTCCAGGCTTGGAATACACTGGGACCTGCTTACATTATTAAGCACGACTAAGCGCTTAGAGAAGTCTTTGAGTCATCATCATCCGCGGCTCGACTTTACCTACTGCTGGGTATAGGCCTCTCTTTGCTTGGGCCAAGCTCCACGTCCTTTGTCAGCCTCATCCATGATACTCCCTCGTCGCCAGACGACCAACACTTCTCTTTCCAGTCCCAGAACGCCACTCGGTCACAGGTACTCCACATACAATCACCGCGCCTTGCTAGGTGTCCTGCCCAACTCCATTTGAGTTTCATAATGCGATTTCAATCAAAGAAGACGAAGATATCGAAATCTTTTTTTTTCTTCCAATTCGTGCGTCAGTGTCTTAAGTTCGAATTTGAGACGCGTGTCTTGTGTCTTATGTTCCAATTTGAGACCAATGCTATCAATAATACTAGAAAGGGGCATTTACCATGTTTACTATTGAGACCTATGACTATATCGATCTCGAACTATGACTATATCGATATCGATGTCTTAGAGTACGACTTAGAAATAGGCCGCCGTGGGAAAAAACTAGGAACACGTGAAACTTAAGCTAAGAAGAGAAGGAGAGAGTGACATAGTAGTTTTTTTGTTCTTAAAACACATAACGCAACTAAGAAAGGACCTTTCAAAATACTTGCTCGTTGATCCAAATGCGAACGAATGGGATGGGATCGTTAGATCTTCTATCCCTATGTCAAAGTGTTACAACGAAAGAGGTGTTTCCATTAAAAATATCTCAGTGGCAGTGGCAGCTCAACTACCCTTTTTTACCGGTGGAAATCCTCTACCATGGAGTCTGGTCTTAACCTATCCATCGGAGTCTGAGCAAAAATCCCAATTAGTTGGGTCATAACTGTTGAAATTTGAATACCGACAGTACATCAGGGAAAACAGACAAGTTTTATTATGTGTTTTACGAACTTTTACACACATGTATTCCATCCGTGTTTTCAACAAAAGTAACTTTCCCTAACCAGATCCAAGTTGAGGTCAGCTCAGACCGCTTAAATCCAAGCATAACAGAGATTTGCTCCAGCCATGATGTTTCTAATTGCAGACTAATCCGCGCTCATGGAAGCCGCGGCCGACCACTGTGATGGCAACGATGCTACTAAACTTGTGTTTACAACATGCTGCACTTGAATTAATTGAATGGTAACAGTTTCTGCGTGTTTTTGGGGTTTATAAATGGATATAGTTACTAAACACCGAAATTGGAATAGTAAAGACCACCCCTTGGTAAGACTGGTTGTCAGATTTTCGGGTCACTGACTACCTGTAACGACTGTCAAAGCTCTTAATCCATCAAAGGCTGAGCCGCACCGTTTTGTGCCTAAACTACCACAAAATATAGGTAGTTGCTCAGATTAGTTAAAATAAAGGGGATTGAATAACAAAAACGGAACTCTGAAAACAGCTACTATTAGCTGTTTTCAACATTTCGTTACTAACAATAAAGATAGAGTTACTGTTATTCCAATCTATTATCTAATTTAAATTGCTATGAGAATTAAATCTAAAGCGTCATAAGATATTTTTTGAAGCTGAAATTGATCATGGCTTGGATTAAAGAACAAAATGCAGACTAATCCGAGCTCGCCACTACAATGGCAACGATTCTACTAAACTTGTGTTTACAACATGCTGCACTTGAATTAATGGAATGGAAATAGTTTCCCTCATAAAACCCCCTCTATTAAAATCGTTCTAACCAAACTTCTGTGAATGTCCTGTCTGAGGTAAGCTAATTGTCGAACAACCTCGAGAGGACCGTTGTTGACAACAACCGGTTCCGGCTAGAGGGCCCCCGTTCAGAACAAAATACGTGTGTTGTCATTATATCTTTTTTTTTCATAATTTAAGTGAAAAATCAGCAATGGAACTATCATTGACGCTGAAAACGGGAAAGGCGAATGTCAGTTTTACAAGGGGTGCTGGTCCAAGCGTGTTGCAGATATGAATTTTACCTTAAATGACAGATCTCAACTAGTAAAACATTTTTATTACGGTAGCAAAAAAGAATATTCCAGAGGAATTGACATTTTAGCATTTATATTTACATTGAAAACCAGCATGCCTGAAAGATATTTCTCGACGGCATTTAAAGCCAAGTCAGAGACCCTTGGGCGGCATAAAAATTCTCGGATACCAGGTCAGGCACTAAACGCCTGTACGAAACTGCCACTCGTAATCCGACTGAGAAAGACATCAAAAGCGATTGTCCATGTGACGTCACCCAGTAATCAGAAGCCTGGCCCGGCCACGTATTTCGGTATTATTGCAGAATGGAATACAGGCAACGTCTAGTTATTCAGGACTACACCAAACATCTTCGTTGGCTTTAATCCAGAGGTCCAAGTTGAGGAATTAAAGTTACTGGATGGTGCACTCCTTTGAGAATAAAGAGGTATGAAGAACAGGGCGTGAAGTTCTTCATACCCCATGAAAAAGGGAGAATTCTACGACCAGACGGGAGTAGTTTCTTGTGGGCTACTGCCCGACAGTTATGGGCGGGGTTTTCTGCCCAGCTTTAAATGCATGATGTAGAATTCAGATCTTACTTCTTCATTTCTGTCAAAGATGGCGCTGTAGTACTTTAAATTGTGCCGCTACAAGAACTTTAGGAGTGCTGACTTCTGAGAAGAATGATTATACTACAACATCAGGACTGATTCAAAATTTATACAAATTACTCTGAGAAACAAACAGTTCTTTTTAAAAGTCAAGAACCCCAAAAATAATCCCTCTTCTGATGTGAAGCAAAGTAAAGTCGCCAAGAAAATCATTTGAAATATGAAAGACGAGTGGAGTGAGGTATATGAACATATTCCACGCTTTAAGTAAATAGGTATTTTTTTATTTAACTTTATTTTGGGTTACCAGCACCCAATTTTATCTATGTAACTAAGTAAGAAGTAATTTACTTTGCCCTAGAAAAAGTAGAAACAATGTAATGATACGAGGAAAATAATCATTGTCACCATGCTGACTTACAAAACTAATGTCTATTATTACCACAACTATTAGGTTTTTTTACTAAATACCGACATTATGAACAAAAATGTGTTAGGAATATTATCATTTTTCAACCTATTTTATTAATGGCTTCCAAATCAAACTGGTATTTTTTCGCGTATACTTCATTTACATACCAAATTTTATCGGCAATTTGTAACGTTTGTGATCACAAATGGCCAATCAGATAAATTATTACATAAAAAACTAGGTATTTCCACGCTCCGTGATTCTTCCTAATTAATATGGAAATTGACAAATGCACACTTATTCATTTTATAGTTATTGCTACATAATAACATAGGTGTAAGTTGTCATAATAAAATACCAATCTAATTGAGAATCTCCTTCTTTTTGAAGTTGGTTAAAAATCATATCTCTCATGCAACACCATACTCATAACCCTTATATCAATACATTAGGGGGCGCAGTATATCTTCTTCTTAAATACTTCTCTATTACTCGTCATCTTAGCAGTCAACGAACAACAACGTCTTAAAAAAAAACTGTGATTAATATGTTATCTTCTTTTTAGGGTCCTGTACCCAAAGGGTCAAACGAGACCCTATTACTGAGACTTCGCTGTCCGTCCGTACGACCGTCCGTCTGTCACCAGGCTGTATCTCATGAACCGTGATAGTTAGCCAGTTGAAATTTCTACGTATTATGAATTTCTGTTGCCGCTTTAACAACAAATACTAAAAACAGAATAAAATAAATATTTCAGGGGGCTCCCATACAAAAAAGTGTTTTTTTTTTCTCGTATTGTACGGAACCCTTCGTGCGCGAGTCCGACTCGCACTTGGCCAGATTTTATAAAATTACTGGCTTAGTGTACATTCCTCTTCCTAACTCTTCGGGGATAACTGGCGTGCTGTTGTCTTCATCAAAGATATACGTTATTGTTCAGTTTTGACACACCTGATCAAAATTTTAGAATGAAGAATATGTTCGACACCTTCCACAGCTACTACATCCGTGTTGTATGGCTCTCTTGCAATTAGTTTCCGCTCAAAGCACGTCTGCCGCAGACCGAAGTCTATGATCCAAGCTAAACCAACGGAAAACAGATTTCCTGTATAAGTAAATCGCCGACAAAGTAAAGGAATGATTCATAAACTCATTCCGTTTAATATTCTGATGAAGGAAATAGTTATTTACTAACGAGTGAAATAACTCGGTCAGATTTTGATGTTTGTGGAACGGGTGGAAATAGACGATTTTTGAGCAACTTTGTAATGTGTTTATGATGGAAATGTTGGTTGAGTATGAAACAATGTAAAAAGCCTATGCCCATATTCCTATCTACACATTAAATCAATGTCCGATAAAAATAAGCAATTTTTTAAGCTACTGTGTTTATCTCACGGCTTCGTCCGCTCGGATGTTGGGAATTAATCCATGGTAACGCACACAGTACTTACCACCAGGGAAAAAGCATCTATGTTTGATAAATCATCGATATTCGTTAGACTCACAGGCTGACAGAATTACTATCGCATTTATATTAGAATTTAAAAAAGCCGCCCGGGCCTGTCTTCAAGATTATGCAGTGCTTGCCGAGGTTGGTCCGTGGATGGGTAAAAACCGTGTATCGTGTAAACATAGCCTTATTCCTGTAGTCAGATTTGGACTTTACTTACAAAATGAGGCAGTTCCAATTCTTGTATTCGACACTAACTGTCGTATTCGACATTTATGCATCATGTCAAACGTTGAGCCAAGCCAAAGCCAAGCATTGTACTAAATGTCCGAAAGCTCATAGTAAATGTCAAGACAAGATGCTAAGACTAGGATATATTGGATCGACGTGATTAGAATAGAACTATAAATATCGTATTGTAGGCAAGCTGTGCCCGCGACTTCGTCCGCGTGGAATTTAACAAAAAAGTTATTTAGTTTTTTTTTCGTTTTTCATTTTTATTTTAGTTTTTTTTTTTTTTTTCTGAAATAAAAGTATCCTAAGTTAATTCTTATTACATCAGCTATCTGCCAGTGAAAGTCCCGTCATAATTGGTCCAGCCATTCCAGAAATTAGCCGGAACAAACAGATAGACAGAGAGACTGATAGACAGACAAAAATTGAAAAAAATGTTATTTTCGTATATGCACCGTATATACATTAATACCTTTGCATGTAGTAAACAGCGGTTATTTTAATATTACAAAAAGACTCTTCAATTTTATTTATTTGTGTATGGATGTATGGATTATACTTAAAATTGTTGAGGCTTTGTTGTATTAGACAAAAAATAAAGACGGCGTGTTTAAAGTGACATTCTAGCAGTGATTACAATGATGGAATAGTCACAAATGCATTGGATTTACATAAGCTTTCGAAATCTTTGCCTAGCGTTCGCTAAGCGACAATCGCTTTTATAACATTCACAGGTCTACGTCGGAAAATCGCTGAGGTAGCTGAGGTACTATAGAAGCGTGGCAGACGCAACAATACACTGAATGCATTATTATATTGGATACGCAGAATGTTACGTCTATGAGAATATACAATTAATTAAACATAAAAAAGTATCTACGTCTGTCATGCAAATCTGGGTTTTAGTCGCTTAAAAGTTACAAGGTTGCACTTACTCTTTAAACCTTTTTAATATTCGGCATAGATCTTAATTACATTCCCTTTTAAAACGAATTAGTTCAATGTTTGATTTCACTGTACAGATCCTGCTTTATAACGTTTAAATGTTGATTCTATGAGTAAATGAACATCTATAACGTATTTTCAAGTAAATGAACTTTGAATGAATGAATGGGACCTCACTTCTGAGCGAAGATAAACGCACTTCACTCGGTTAATGTAATGAAATTTCATGGAATTTCTGGGAATTTGGTGTAAAATTATCTGGCTGAAAGAAACTTCCGGTAATATGTGAGGTTTTGTAAAGAAATCGAGGACTTTCCGTAGAAGCATGCTTGTGGTGTGGAAGAGGTTCCTTGTTAAATATTAGTCAAAGTTTTATAGGAATTATCATCAGCTAAAAATAAACAGTTTGACAATCAAATAAAGTTCTAATTCTACAAGTTACACAAGAACACATAGGTTAAGGTATAGGTTAAGAACACATAGGTCTAAAAAGTTACTAAAACCATTTTCGAAAAACAGTGTTACAGCTAAATTAGACCGATTATAAATTATCTATAGAAATAAAAATTTCCAAATTTTTTAATAGACATTTCGAAAACGTTTTTTAGTAACTTGTAAGACGCGTGTATCCTGCTTATGCGTATTAAGTTTCATTGAAATCGGTTCAGTCATTTCAGAAAATAAGGACTTGAAAGTTTGTATGAAATGCTGTAATACATAAAGATGAAGATTATTTACAGTAAGATACACCGTGTAAATCACCTCATCACGAAGCCGTCAACCAAGCATTCTGTACATGAAACTAAGTAACTTTAAGCAAAAAATATTGCTGGGAAACGACTTTTTTTTGGGGGGTGTAAAATCATGTTTTGTGGTAGAACTCAATGTAACGCACTCAAAACATTGTGCTGATGGACGGATTGAATAGTACGGGGGTCGTGGAGGTGTTTTAAGTAAAAATCTTACATTAAAAACTTGTATTTAAAAAAATACTTGTCAAAATGTTGGAAGTTTGACCCCTAATATCTACGTAACTAAAAGGTTCCCAGGAATGGTGTAGAACAAAAAAATGATCGCAATGACAGGAAGAACCAGTACCTTTCGGCTTCGTTAAGAGGTGTTTTACACCCATTATAAGGCGAATGCAAACAATAATAGGGTTGTAGAAAATAATACCGGATCCACGGGAAAAAAATGGTTTTGTACTCTGTGGTCCCTAACGGTTCATGAAACAATGTGATAATGATTGTAAGCTTCTTGATAATGATTGGACTCCCAATAAAACTGTTTATTTATCAAACAACGTGTAGTTATTTTAACAAGGGTACTCATTAAAACAAAAAAAAAAACATCATTTTCAAATGGCCAAAATTTCTCCAAATATATAACAAAACAAAGTTCCGACTCCATACTTCCGCGCAACGCATTGGCCCAAAGACCGCCATTCACAAGGTACCTACACATCTCCTGAGAAATCACGAGAGGTTATTCAGGCTCCATCTACCTGACTATACAGGGATATATACAGGCCTATTGTAAGCCACATTACATGAACACCCTATATTCGAGAATTTCGTACCAGAGAACTGGGTTGAAATATCTTTTCAATTTCGGGACCTTTTTTCATTATGAATAGTGTTGCGTACGCTGTGGTGGTGTTTAGTTAATTTATTTGACACTGGAGTTCATTCTCCTTTAAAGGAGATTGTACTGTCAGCAGCAAAAGTCGCTTTACATAACCAAAATTATAAGACGTCTTAGTTTTAAAACGATCCATATTAACAGACTGGAGTAAAGACATAACAATATTTTCATCAATGGTTACACAAATTCGCAAAACAATATAACATCAGATCACACTGACCAACACAAAACTTGGTGTCATATTAATAAGTGTTAACCGACTTTTGATGCTGACTGTACCTCAATAATAACAGCCGTTCGGGTTGATCTTTACGATAAGTCACGCTTGCCTAGGCTGGTCCGCGGATGGGTGACCCATTACTTACCGAGTTTCCTCCGTGCCTCAGAGAGCATTTTAAGCCGTTGGTCCCTGCTGTCGCATGTAGATCTTTGACAGTCGTTACAGGTAGTCAGTGGCTCGAAAGTCTGACTACCAGTGCTACCAAGGAGTATTGTTGTGGAGGTCGCCGGTTGGACTGCAAGCCGACCGAAATAATGTTGTGAAAAGGCTAGGCTAGGATGATGGGTTTCATTCTACTGCAGTCTCACACTATACGGTTTTGTAAATTACTGAGATCTTGAAATAGAAAACTAAAAATTCGAAACAATTAGTATTGCAATGATGGTTTGGGATTATTGCTATTGTTAGCTCTTTACTACTATAAATAAAAAGCTTTTAGAGAGTATTAAGGAAATCTGGACACCAGAAACACCAGGTTAGAAAGCTTAAGAGAGCAGCGGTGGCCCAGTGGTAGAAGTCCCGACTTACGAGCAGTAAGTCGTGGGTTCGAACCCAGGCAGGCGCATTACTTTGTGTAATTTATTTCATCATCGCTGCTCTCAAAAACGGTGAAGGAAAACATCGTGAGGAAACCGGCATGTCCTAGAACCAAAAATTCGAAGACATGTGACATCTACCAACCCGCACTGGGCCCGCGTGGTGGATTACAGCCCACTCCCTCTCATAGAAGAGGAGGCCTGTGTCCCAGCAGTGGGAACATTATAGGCTAATGATGATGATGATGATGAAGGAAATCTGTAAATACCTATAACCTTCTAAGAATAGCAATCCTTTTTATTTGTTTTCCTTGTACCTACTGGCACTTTTTACTCTTTTGGGTAGGTATGTTTTGCTTGTTCTATTTTAGTAATAGTGTTGCTGTGTTATTTTAGTTTATTAAGATTCCTTGTTGTAAATATGTTTTGTTTTTAGATATTGCTACATCTGTGATATTGTAGATGTCAATTATAAATAAATAAATGAGAATTGTGCATAAACTAGACACATTATAAAGGAAAAAAAAAATATTTGTACACCAATTTCATTGGTAGGACATGGAGTTCAACTAAAATGTATGAATAAGACCTTTATTTTAATACCTGTGTTCACAAATAAAGATTACTTGATTTGATAAGTTTAAAAAGTTCATGAGATGGACAATAATAACTATTCTAGATATTTTTTCTAGTGGGCGAAGATGGCTAAATCCGAAACTACGAGGTGCAGCGAAAACCACTCAAAGGAGTTTCAGACTGATGCCTGAAAATTCAATATCGAACTACTAAAGAATCGAACACATCGCGACGACACGGTTGGCGCAGTAGTTGAGTGGTTGAGCGATCGACTGCTGCGCTGCGTGTCGCGGGTTCGATCCCCGCACGGTACAAATATTTGTATGGCCTACAGATAGTTGTTCCGGGTCTGGCTGTTCGTGTATGTGAGTTTAAATGTTTGTAAACGCACCCACGTTACAGGAGAAATTCCTAGTGTGGGGCAACGTTTTAACAAAAAAAAAAACATCGATTTTGAAAAAAAAGAACACTGTATCAATACACCATTCGATAGTGACGCAAATAAAGATCAAATCCAAACTAGTAATGCTAATGACACACGATAAACACATTAACAATGGTTATGTTGCGACGAATCAAGGATCATTTATTTGCTTAAAAATCTTTAAATGCGAGTGAAAATTATTTGCTTAAAACGCGAGTGAAACAATCAACAACGATTCTTCTAAGTCGTCTGTCGATTTTTTTACAAATCGATATGGTAAAGTTTTAGCTTTCTCATGATCGTTCCCACAAGCACGTTGGCATTAAAGGAAACCCGAGCTATTATTTAATATGGGCAATTTATGTACAGAAATCCTGCTGTTTATCAAACAAAAAGCTGTAAAAATCATCCAGGGGTAACGTAATTCCACGGCACTTCTTATGCACCATTGTTCTTAAGTAAGGAGTAATGACTTCTTATCGCTTATGCAAAAGTTGGAAATTTCTCTATGGAGGTACTACTGCCTAGTTCAATAACGTTCGACCACTTTTAACCCTAATGCCTTGACTATAAGGTTCAAAAGTGATCGACCGATTGTAAACGCGGTAGTAAGGTGCATTCCTGCAATGGTTTACACAAAGTGCAATGGCAGAGTAAGTCTGGAAGTATTTACAGCCAGACCCCGAACAACTATATGTGCCATATAAATATTTTACCGTGCGGGGATCGAACGCGCGACACGCAGCACAGCAGTCGATCGCTCAAGCACTGCGCCAACCGTGCCGTCTGTTGTATTGTTTATATGTAGGTATGGTCTCTGGAATCTTTTCAACTTGTCGACTTTCTAGCCTTTCCCCAACTATTTTGGGGTCGGCTTCCAGTCTAACTGGATGCAGCTAATAAATACCAGTATTTTACATGGAGCGACTCTCTATCTGACTTCCACAACCCAGATAGTACTGAGTAATACGATACCCCTTGGTAAGACCGGTTGTCAGACTTACGGGCAGAGCTAATGTGGTTAAGAAAATTCAAAAAGAGAGTGGGTACCAATTTTTGTGTACTCTATAGTATATTCCATCTAAAGCTCTGCACAATAAATTTGATTATATAAAAAGTATATAAAATTCATAATTTTTCTGCCCTTGTCTCATGTTACTTGGGGTCGGCGCAACAAGGTTCTTTTCTTCCATTCTTCTCTGTCATCCCTGAAAATAAATTTGAGTCAAAATCAGTGAAAACTAAATAATTTCTTAGCTTAAACTTTTTCTCGACTATTTTGGAGTCGGCTTCATCATCGAATAATGATAATGACATGCATGAACAACATAATTATCACAACTTTTTGAGACCTATTTTGTAGTTCAGTATGGGTCCGTGGCTTAGGCCCCAAGTGATCGAGGACAGCCCACTTTGGAAAAAAAATGGCTTTAAATTGCATGTATGCGCTGCTGAATGGGTCGCACACACCTTTATTGTTTACTTAAATGATACGAGTAAATCAAGGATAAAGAAAGAAAGAAAGAAAGAAAACATATTTATTTGGCACATGCCACAAGCGCACACAACAAAAAAAAATTGTTAAAACTTAAAACTAAACAGAAAGAAATAAATAATATTGTGTGTCTCACGGCTGCGCCAAAAAGGCCCAGTTCAGCAAACTGCCGAACAGCTAGTGCCCGACGCTGATTTTCAACTGGACCCAAGATAATGACGTGACGGACGAAAAACAGTTTAGTAGGTATGTAGGTGCTTTGTGTTGTGAATTATGTGTATGAATAGGTATGTACTTGTATACAATAAATATCAGTGCAATAATAATAAAATAAAACTGCATATTAGGTAATAAAAACAAGAAAAAAAAAGAAAAAAGTGCAAAACAAAAACCGATAGGTACCAAAGTAAATGGGACGGACGAATGTAAACAAACCTTTCGCACGTTTCGTTTCTAACTACTAGACTCACAATATTTAATTAATCCGTGCACTTCGTCAATACGCTGCAAGCAGCCGAGCGCGATGGACTAATAGTAAAATTTGTCAGAAATAACGGAAATTTTTGTGATGGAAAATTTTGTGATGCGATGGCAAAAGTGTGGGTACATAAAAACGTTACAATATTATATTTGACGGAAGTGGAGCTAAATTATGTAACCGTAGATAAACAAAGCTTATAATATAAAAAAGGTAAGCTAGTTTAATGTTTGGTTAAAAATGTCATGTAATCTGAAAGTGAAAGACACCTTTGTCATATTTTAAATGAATTTTTGCATTTACAGTTGTCCAGATTCACGACAAAGGCACTGATCACGCTCAGGATCAGCCCCTGTTAGTTGTGATGGAAATAATGAGTAAATGAAGTCATCCTGTCGCCGTTTGTTCCCGTCGCATGCAAGTGGGCCATGCACATTGGGTAAGAACGTACGCACGTGTGTTGTGTTGCTGCAAAGTGTTGTTTAAAAGGTAGGCGGTAATTTCATTGTGTTATTTTATTAAATCGCAGGTCTCACACAATGCGGCGTGTCGCTGCGGCGCGGCGCCGCTCAATCACGACAGCACCCTCCGGCTGGGGACACAAGTGACGCAATGCTAAGTGAGACGAGCGTAAGCATGAGCGGAATAATGATAATAATTTTAATTTTGTGCAACATTAGTCGACAAAAACATTGTACCGTGATTTAAGTAGTAGGTAGGTAGGTTCTTAGTTTGTACATTATATAATTGAAACATTCAGTGCGACCATATCCAACTTACGTTGCGACTCCACTAGATACTGCCGTAAACGTTTTCTGAAAGTGTCTATTGTGCCAATCATTCTTATCGGTGGTGGCAGGTTATTCCATACTTTGGAAGCCGCATAACGAAAGCTACCTCTGAACGCTGCTGTGTGATGAGACTGAGTCGAGAGTTGTTGTGAACATTGTCTTCTCTCACATTCGCGTCTACTAGTTAACCAACTAAGCTTATTGTATAAGTAGTCCGGTTTTTTATATTTAACCACACCGTACAGGAGGCATGCCAAATGTAGTTTGCGTCTGGACTTCATTTTTAGTGATAAATGCTTGTTTAGAAAAGGTGTTACGTGACTTCGCCGTGGAATATTGTAGCAGAACCGCGCGCAAGCGTTTTGTACTCTTTGAATGAGCCGATCTGTACGAGCTAATAGGCGCGGGCCATATACTGTGTCAGCGTAGTTTAATCTAGATAGCACCAAGGTTTCCACGAGCTGTTCCCGAAGTGGTTCTGATAAGTAAGGCCTCATCTTATATAAAACCTTCAGGCGATAAAAACAGTTTCTGACAGAGTCTGCTATATGTTTCTCGAAACGAAGAGCTTTATCCATCGCAAGACCCAGATTTCGCGCCTCATAGACTCGCTCAATTTGTTCGCCCATTAGTACCAAGTCAAAAGTTAAAGGTAGTCGGGCCAGCTGCTGTCTTGTCCCAAAGACTATATATTTTGTTTTGGTAGGGTTCAGCGATAGGCAGTTCTCTTCAGACCAAACGGCGATTCGTTGAAGGTCTTCGTTCAGATCCTTAATGGCACTGTCATACTCGTCATGTTTGAAGGAAATATACAGTTGAACATCGTCGGCGTATATATGGTACTTGCATCTCTGGAGGCATCTTATTATGTCTGCGCAGTACAAAATAAAGAGAATGGGACCAAGAATAGAACCCTGCGGGACTCCTCTCTCTACGAAGATAGGTGCCGATCTAGAGGTAGTGCCGTCACTCAAGCGCAGGTCAACAAATTGTTCCCTATTGCTTAAGTAGCTGCGGAACCATTGTACAGCTTCTCTGTCGAAACCGTAATATAGCCAAAGATGATGGTTTGTTGAGTATATTTAACTACTACGTAACTAATGCTATATGAATAATTCGTGAACAAGAATAGTAAGAGGAGCTCGTGGCTAAATAATAACAGCCGCACGGGTCGACCTTTAAGGTTGAGCCGTGCTTGCTGAGGTAGGTCCGTGAATGGGTGACATACCGAGTTTCCTCCGTGCCTCGGAAAGCACGTGAAGCCGTTGGTTCCGGCTGTCATTTGTATCGACAAAGTTCTCTTTGGCAGTTGTTACGAGTAGTCAGAAGCCAAAAGACTGACATCCAGTCTTACTAAGGGGTATCGTATTAACCAGATACTGGGTTGAGGAGGTCAGATAGGCAGTCGCTTCATGTAAAATGCTGGTACTCAGCTGCATCCGGTAAGACTGGAAGCTGACCCCAAATAGTTTGGGAAAAGGCTAGGCAGATGATGAATGCGTGAATAAGTACAGCCAACTATGAACGCTGATTGTGTACTGTCGCTTTACACTATAATTTGTGCAAGGTGACGGAAAAGTGCTGATCTATGCAACGCGCGTGCCATGTACGATACATGACTGGCCATTGTATGTTCCCATTATTCTTGTATTTATTAAACCATATAAAAATTATAAATTCAGCCTTGAATAATTACCTACAAGTCCTTTGTAGCACAGGGTATTCAGGCACAATTGGCTTCGTTTCATGAATTCTTTATACCGATCCCGGTTTAATAATTAATGGAGCAGAAACAACAGTTAAGTTTAAATATTAAAACATACTGATCAGGCTTGATTGTGAAGCAGTGAGAAAGGAATTTTGTAGTTTTTTCCCTGTACTAATACGATTGGATTTATTTAGCTTTTAAAAGTAATTTAATTGTGACATTGATTGTAATTCTAATGTGTATGATTGGGTTGTTTTTACTTTTGTGGATTGTTGTGTTTTATTGAATTTTAATTTTTAACTATTAAAATGTATGGACTTTGTCTGAAATAAATGCATTAATAATAATAATAATAAAAGTGTGTTTTTGTTCGCTGATTAGATTAGTCTAATTTCTAACAGTTATGTTAACTGAAATGGATATACTTCAAAGGAGTGTAGTACTCATTAAAATTATATTTTTTGGCTATACGAAAAATGTGAAAAAGGTGCTGTTCCCTAAATTTTGAAATAAAACAGTCCTTGAATTGGCTCCAACGATCACTTGGAACGTGGTCTAGATAGATATTAGATAGCCTCAAGAAAAGTTTTCTAATTGATTATACAAATCACAAAAAATTTCAACGGGTCCAGTTGACCAATTCAAAAATTCATTAGATCTGGGTCCACGTACCTGTACAGGTACACCTGTCTGGTACGTATACGTATGTCAGGTATGTATACCCGTCAGGTACATCCTAGCGTGTATGACTAGCTTGGGATCAGTTAACTACCGAGCCATCGTTCTATTGCACTTTGTAGGGAACTGCAGTTCTTTTTAACCCCCGACCAAATAAGAGGGGCGTTATAAGTTTGACGTGAGTATCTGTGTCTGTCTGTGGCATCTTAGCTCCTAAACGGATAAACCGATTTTGATAAAATTGGTTTCGTTTGAAATGGATTTTAATCGAGAGTGTTCTTAGCTATGTTTCGAGAAGATCTGCTTAGCCGTTTGAAGATCATCACCTCTTTTCTAGTTGATGAAGGGATATAAACAACTTCCACAGGTCTGGTCGATTCGAAATTTTGTTACTTGTCACCATGGGCATCGCCGGGCAGGGGGGGGGGGCTGCACACACCCCGCTCCCCCTTAAAAGATCGGGTTTTTTAAAAATTTATATATTTCCTTTTTTCGTTGATTAGCGAGACGAGGCGCAACACCGAGAAAAGTGGAAGCAATGGGGGAGGCCTACGCCCAGGAGTGGGACAGTCAAGGCAAAGATAAAACAATACAAGTTTAAAAAACATGAACAAAAATTAATTTTAAAATTTAAAAAACCACCAGCACAAAAAACCTCTTAAAAAAACAAAAATAAATTAATCCAAGCGTCGTAGCGTCGGGGGACCGCTAAGTTTCCAGGTCGGGCAAAGTGTTATTGCGTTTTTCCATCACAGATTCTTCAGTAGCGGCTACGGAGTCTGGATTTGGGCTCGGTTGATGGAAATAGGCTAGCCCCCTATACATACGCTTTAAACATAAATGGCGAAATGTGGGTATCCTAATGGGTACACTTCAAGTATGAAGTTATGGTAAGTTATTATTCTTAGGGGTGTTACCAAACCAATCAATCGATCGTCGATCGATGGCATTGATCGACATCGGTCAGCGTTGACTGATTGGTGTGGAAGCTTTGGTTGATCGACGGATACCGGGCGTTAAATAATCGATCGACCGCCGATCGATGCCATCGGTGCCATCGGTGTATAATATTAGATTTTTATAATCTGCTAAATTACAATATAAATAAATAAATACATAAATTTTTAGTCTTCCTTTTTTAAATCCAAAATATGGCATCACCTCATAAGTAACTTGTAAAAAAATATATTTATGTTTGTATTTGGGTAGTAGAAACTGTTGATCGACGTTGACTAATCCACACTACCATCGATCGATGTCCTTGATCGACGATCGATCGATTGGTGTGGCAACACCCTAAAATAAAATACCTTATATTTTGATGTGGCAACCTGGAACTTTAACTACCTAATTTACATTTTACAACAGCCGCATAATAACCACAACTCGCTCACAAAAGGTACCACTGTATACCGTGGTAGTGCCATCATTAAAAGTAACAACTACCGAAGTACCATAAATATTCAGTAGCCATCGGGAAGCCAACGGCAAAACTTTTAATACATTAATCCCACAACCAATGAGTTCCAATAAAAATATCGATAATACTTGTATTGTCATTGTAAAAAATATACAAAAAATCTAATTAAAAGTTTTATGAAATTCTCTTCAAACTTCTCCCGTTGTTTCTTCTTTGTAAAGGAGTTGCGACGTTTTGACATCAAATTAAATGTTAGGGATGTATAAATGTTAAGGTTGTTTATTTTTAGCTTTTTGGTAACTAACGGGAATTAATAAACTGAGCAAATAAATAATATACAGGCGACTGTTTATGAGATACTTTAATACTAAACGTAGCGGCGTTAAATTATGTTTGCGAAAAATTAACTTATTTAGCGATAAATTATGAATGATCAAAATTCCTAAAATGAGCTACTAGCAGTGGGAAACACTTAATCTAAGCTAGCAACTAAAATTCCAAGTGGCAGAATTTAAAACTAAATCGAGCGGAAAAAATACTGACTGAGCGAAAATAATACTAAGTGAGTGAACTGTAAAAACGATTTGAGTTAATGCATGAAGTACTTAAAAAATACCGTTTTGAGCTGTTTGTGAGCTGCAGTAATCTTTAAATATGGAAATAATATTTTTTTCTGTACTAGCATATTATTCTTCTGAAAATAGCACTCAGCACGCGTAGCATGAATGCTGTAAAAACGGGTTATGTCGACGGAAGGATCGACAAAATGACATATTGTCACTGTCTATATGTCATTACGTCGATTCATCCCCAGACAAAACTTGTCTCTTATAGTATCTGCTTACTACAGATACTTTATACTCACACTTAATCATCCATATTCATATTTTTATTTCATTTTTATAAATATTTTCTAATCCTTTGTTGTGACATGTTTACTTCAAGCATATTTGTCAGATGTCATTTACTTTTATTTTTGATTGTTACCAGCCAAACTCTCTATGAAGGTTTCATTAAGATTATATATTACTAAAAATTATTATCAATTCGTGAGTTCAATTATTGTATTTTATATTTAATAGCGAATATTTGCTGTGTAAAGATATTCTGAGTTATATTTCTAAAAATATTATGTGCAGGGTTTTTGACCATTGTTACTGGCTGTTTTTAATACTGGCAGGTTGCGTCTTACTAGAGCGCAGCAGTTTTGAATCTAAAAAAGACATTGGAAGAAAAGAAACGGAAGATCAGGGTATAAAAGGGATTTCTGACAGATGCCCTGGTTCTAGTCTGGAGTCAAGAGTTCAGTTCTAGTCTGGAGTTAAGAGTCGGTTCAGTCTGGACACGAGAAATCAGTATAGTCTAAAATCAAGAAAACAGCTAAGTCTAGTTTGGAGTCAAGATCTGTCATATCTTGAGTTTTGAGCACAGCCTGGTGGAGTCAAAGAGCGGCCTTCGTTTAGTGCTGCCGTGGCTGTTGCTAACTGTCTGCTGGAAGCTGCTTTGCGAACTGACGAGCCTGGCACTGGGGCTCATTACCTGTCTGCTGGAAGCTGCTCTTCGAGCTGACGAGCCTGGCATTGGGCGGTACGTGTCTGCTGGTGGGTCCTACCAAATCGCCCTGCATCAAGTTCGTCGTGGTCAAGCTCATCTTAATCAAGCCAGCTTTCTACGACTGCAAGTTTGTCTTCAGTTACTATCACGCTCAGAGATTTGCGGAGATATTTAAAACGTTCTCGGTTAACCTGCCCTTCACTTTTGTACTAATTTATTGTATTTTTCATTTCATCATTTATTAAATTCATTTTCCCCTAATTACTTTTTTAATGTATAAATCTGTTTACTCCTTTCATCAAGGAATAAGCAAGTTTGTTACATTTTGGCGCCTAACGCAAAATCAAGTCTTGATCTTAACCATATTCTCTAAATTCTAAAAAAAACTTCCACAAGAGATTATATTTGGTAACTATTTTCATCATATTTTCATCTTATTACGTAACTTAATCTACTTATACTCTTAAACACTTAAATCATATATTTATCTATATCATCTAAGAATCTCATCAAAATAGGTTTAGTGTCGTGGGCTCGAACTATTATCTGCGCTGGTTCAGCGCAAAAGTATAGACTACTACACATGACAGTCCTTCAACGCTCTTGAATATTTCAAGTAGGCTATTTTAGAATCTTTCTTAATAATAACTCAGACTGTCTTGACACTCTCTCTCCCTTTTAATTTTATCCACTTTATTTTTAACTTTTTTATCTTATAGGTACTTACTCATGACTCTCTCTATCCTCTTCCCTTCTTCTAACTGTAGAGTTTTATTCGGCCTATTTAAACTCTATAGTTTTTATTTTCTATGTTCTTTCATTGGTTCTTAAACCATTAAAAGATTATTTTTAATCTTCTTCTATATCTGTTCTTATCAGATAACTCTTTGAAGTGCTTTTAGGTACAAGTTACCTAACCTTCTATTATACTATTTTCTTATCAACTCTAAAAGTTGACTGAAGCGGGTTGCGACTTCCTTAAAATAAGCCTTCGCTAATCTTCAACTCTAAAAGTTGATTGAAGCGGGTTGCGACTTCCTTAAAAAAAGCCTTCGCTAATCTTCAACTCTAAAAGTTGACTGAAGCGGGTTGCGACTTCCTTAAAATAAGCCTTCGCTAATCTTCAACTCTAAAAGTTGATTGGGGTGGATCTCTTATTAATTTTTTGTTTATATTTCATCTTATTATGGGTTTTAGACGCGAGCGGATTACAACTCCAAAAATAAGCCTACTGTTATTGATTTATCAGGTGGAGTAGTGATCATTGAATGTGAATCCTACCTGGCCTAACTTCGTAAGATGTCGGTATGTTTGAATGAGTTATGAAAGTTTTGTGAATGCTGTAATACTTTAACCTTACCAAAATTTTTGTTCTAGGCCAAAAATTTTCTCGGGGTCGTTGGGGAAATATAGTATCTGCTTACTACAGATACTTTATACTCACACTTAATCATCCATATTCATATTTTTATTTCATTTTTATAAATATTTTCTAATCCTTTGTTGTGACATGTTTACTTCAAGCATATTTGTCAGATGTCATTTACTTTTATTTTTGATTGTTACCAGCCAAACTCTCTATGAAGGTTTCATTAAGATTATATATTACTAAAAATTATTATCAATTCGTGAGTTCAATTATTGTATTTTATATTTAATAGCGAATATTTGCTGTGTAAAGATATTCTGAGTTATATTTCTAAAAATATTATGTGCAGGGTTTTTGACCATTGTTACTGGCTGTTTTTAATACTGGCAGGTTGCGTCTTACTAGAGCGCAGCAGTTTTGAATCTAAAAAAGACATTGGAAGAAAAGAAACGGAAGATCAGGGTATAAAAGGGATTTCTGACAGATGCCCTGGTTCTAGTCTGGAGTCAAGAGTTCAGTTCTAGTCTGGAGTTAAGAGTCGGTTCAGTCTGGACACGAGAAATCAGTATAGTCTAAAATCAAGAAAACAGCTAAGTCTAGTTTGGAGTCAAGATCTGTCATATCTTGAGTTTTGAGCACAGCCTGGTGGAGTCAAAGAGCGGCCTTCGTTTAGTGCTGCCGTGGCTGTTGCTAACTGTCTGCTGGAAGCTGCTTTGCGAACTGACGAGCCTGGCACTGGGGCTCATTACCTGTCTGCTGGAAGCTGCTCTTCGAGCTGACGAGCCTGGCATTGGGCGGTACGTGTCTGCTGGTGGGTCCTACCAAATCGCCCTGCATCAAGTTCGTCGTGGTCAAGCTCATCTTAATCAAGCCAGCTTTCTACGACTGCAAGTTTGTCTTCAGTTACTATCACGCTCAGAGATTTGCGGAGATATTTAAAACGTTCTCGGTTAACCTGCCCTTCACTTTTGTACTAATTTATTGTATTTTTCATTTCATCATTTATTAAATTCATTTTCCCCTAATTACTTTTTTAATGTATAAATCTGTTTACTCCTTTCATCAAGGAATAAGCAAGTTTGTTACACTCTACAGTGGTCATGCTACGCGTGCAGGATTCATTCGGCTTGTACAAATTTAGTGGGAGGAGCGACGACAACGCTGTGCAGCGCGGGAGTTCGGGTGCACTCGGGCGCGTTCGTTTGACGTCGTAACTTGTGGTCGCGGATTCGAGGGGGAGAACATAAGATGCAAGAGCGAGCAAAGCGACCTCGGGACCTGCGGCACCCCAACTCGGACACTCGAAGTGGATGGCGGGGTCTAGTGAGCGAGCTAAGTGAACGAACTCAGTCTCCGCCATCCACTTCGTGTTAGGTCACTTTAAGCCGGATTATTCCGAACCTGACCCGAAATCCTAACCCGGTCGCGGGTTAGGTTAGGAACCTGCAGATAGAAAACGTCGACCAATCCTATCACAAAATATTGATTTGTCAAGTAAAATGCTGTTTCCTTTAGATAAACTGTTGCATGCTATATTAGCACTACCCACTAAAAACAAATCTACAGACAATAGTCAATATTCCCCCAACCCCAACCCGTTTGTGACAACGACGGATTTCGCTCCGTACAACTATATGCTATAGCTTAATTTACTGTCGACTATGTGCACCAGTCAGTTTTCTTATTTTACAAGATAAAGTTTTATAATGTATCTTTGGTTGATTGCTCGACATGATATTTAAAACACCTCAATTAGGTTATAGAGCAGCACTCTTGGCATAAAATATATGCCAGATGTTGAATATAATGTGATCTGCAAAATTGTCACGCAAATAGAAATTTATTCGCTTAAGAATTCTAATGCTGATCGTTCTGAATAACTTGTGCCTCAAATTCGTATTTTTAAGTCTCCGTCTTCAATATTTGTGTTCGCTCGCAGTCTTTCGCTCACTCAGTATTTCAGTACGCCATAATCAGTATTTTTGACAGCATAATTTTTAATTTATAGTCGTTCGTTTAAATACTTCCAGTAACTAATTAGAGAGGGCTTTGTTTACATTTGTTTGCTTTTACTTAGTATTGTAAGACGAATTTTGAATAGAAATAGATCATTCACCTTCTTACTGTCACATACCTTAGTGTTTTCTTCATCTTCTTCTTTCTAGCTCCATCCCACTTTAGGTGTCGGCTCTCCTTTTTTCTGGCGCCATCGTCAGGACAGAATGTCCTGTCGGGTCGGGCAGTTCTACCTCCAATAGGACCTTCGTAACGCTAGTCCACCATATATCAGGGGGTCGTCCTCTTCCTCTGCTAGATTCAGGCAGCTGAAACGCTGTCTTGACTACATTATCATCATATTCCTCGTGTCTTCACATCCCGTGACCATTCAATCTGAGACGGCTCTCGGTTAGTTTCCCTTGTTTTGAAACGACTTTGAAACTACCACGGAAATGCTCTTTTCGTACGTTGTCCAGTCTCGCCACGCCTCCAGACCACCTCAGCATCTTCATCACGGCAAAATGTCGCAGAATTATTGCATTATTCTTTCTAATTATGATTTCTCGGTTTATCGTCATGTCATATTGTATGTCAACGTCTGCATGGCCTTTTCTCAACTATCTTTTGACCGGCTTTCAGTATTACCAGATGCATCTGGCTATTAGTATTTCACTTGTAGGGACTGCCTTAATTTAAAGGAAAATACAGTCTATCGCCGCCATTATGAGGATAGATTTCGCTTTTGTGATCGTGGTTGCGGACCGTTTGGAAACCCATGGTCAACAGTTTAAAAACATTTAGGTTCAGTATTAAAAAAAAAAAAAACATAGCTATTTCAACTCACATAAATATTACGGTACTATTCCTAAATGCTGAATAGGGGACCAGATCTAAACACACAAATTAACTACGAATAAAACACGCAAAACCCTAGAAAACACCTAAATATATTGTAGAATTTACACATAACGGGATCTGTTGAGACCCACAATAAATACTGCTTTTGTTAACGCAGACACTATTCTATTCTATTCTATACTCAACGAATAGGGGAATCCAATTTTCTATTCTACAATAAAAATCTGTAGTTATTCAGTACGAGGGTCTCTTCACCTTTAAGAGTTATTCAATGATATTGCCTGTGAAATTGGTATCACAAATATGCCCAAATATGCCACCAGTATATTATGTTCAATTTGCCAAGTATATTATGCTCAATATGGCTATGAAACCATCTCATTTCACCCTTCAATGTAGGCAGTACTTGTCAATCAATCATGTGGAGTTGCGTATATTATCAGTTTGAGAGGACCATGTTTTAACTTTTCTTGGTGATATGGGGAAGTGAAGATAGGTAAGGACCTTCACTTGTGTGGTTAATGCCAAGTTAGAGTTTTATGCCCCCTATGAGCCTCTCGACTTGGGTTTACATGCCGTTGAGAAATAACTCTCAGGCATACTGGTTTCCTCACGATGTT
Organism: Cerastis leucographa; assembly: GCA_963082945.1. Lineage (NCBI taxonomy): Eukaryota > Metazoa > Arthropoda > Insecta > Lepidoptera > Noctuidae > Cerastis > Cerastis leucographa. The sequence continues at coordinate 15,173,192 of OY720385.1, read as the reverse complement.
TTCTTTCACCGAAGGAAATCACTTCTTTTTTTATATATATTACGCACATGCATCCGAAAAATAAGAGGCGCGTGTCTTAAGTTCAAATTTGAGCCCGATGCTATCAATAACACTAGAAAGGGATATTTTCCATGTTTACTATTGAGACCTATGACTGACAGTTGTTGACATCATCATCATCATTAGCCTATAATGTTCCCACTGCTGGGACACAGGCCTCCTCTCTATGAGAGGGAGTGGGCTATAATCCACCACGCGGGCCCAGTGCGGGTTGGTAGATGTCACATGTCTTCGAATTTTTAGTTCTAGGACATGCCGGTTCCCTCACGATGTTTTCCTTCACCGTTTTTGAGGGCAGCGGTGATGAAATAAATTACACAAAGTAATGCGCCTGCCTGGGTTCGAACCCACGGCTTACTGCTCGTAAGTCGGGGCTGCCACCACTGGGCCACCGCTGCTCTCTGTTGTTGACAACCAGGCATTTAATAGAACTTTTTTTTTGTTACTAAACTTTTTCCCACTCTAGGAATTTCTCCTGTACCGTGGGTGCGTTTACAAACATTTAAACTCACATACACAAACAGCCAGACCCGGAACAACTATCAGTAGGCTATACAAATATTTGTTCCGTGCGGGGATCGAATCCGCGACACGCAGCGCAACAGTCGATAGCTCGACCACTCCGCCAACCGTGCCGTCAAACTGACTTAAATGAAATAGCTGGCGAAATGTGCTAGGTCTTCGGGTATTACAAGACTCAACAAGAACATAACGTCCTAACAAAAGATCATCTTTTGTTAGGACGTTATGATCCTAGACATTCAGAATCCTTTTTTGTTACCATTCTGTTACTGTGTCAACTTGCATGACGCCGTAGGCACAGCTGCTGAGTAATACGCTTCTCTGTTTCGCAACCCGAGTACGCAGAGTTCAATTCCTTATGACCTTCAGTTAATTCTTACGGGTCTAAGTGAGAGATTTGTATCTATATACAAACACAACGCAAGTCTTTAAAACACCATCGATAAATACCAAGAAAGATTTGAATACAAGATACAGAACGTATTTCCTTTCGGTTTTTTATCAATACCGTGTAGGTGAGCATTGTGTTCGAACAATGGACATAATTACAGAGCATCGATACTTCTGTGACGTCAGTAATTGGTCGCCATTTGGTTCGCACGTTACTTACTTACTACTGCGGTGAAGTTTTTTTGAAGTGAAACTTCTTACGTTTAACGCTACCATGGAGGGGAAATAGAAAGAGACAGAGTGAGAGTGAATGCGTGACACTCGAACGCATGCGTGTAGTATTTCGAAGTTTCACTTCTTCCGCGCGGAGGGGCTCCACGCACTATTTTTTTTTTGTAGTGAAACCAATTGATTTAATGTTTTCACTCGAGAAGTTACCGATTTATAAAAAGTGGGTATAGTAAGGCCTCGTCGGTCTGGTGATGTCCGAGGGATGTATGTCCCAGATACCGTGGCCCTGGAACACAAAGGGCTAAGAAGGAATATGGATGGGTTTTAGTCAGTATAAGTCTGACACTCCCTTCCGCGCCGCCCAGAGCGCGAGGGTCATTTGATGAATTCGCATCTGTAAACAATGGGATATGCCCACCACTTATCCGGTAGCTAATTAAGATGATGGGAGTAAATTTACGGCAGCGTAAGGACAAAAATCTTAAATTAAATTACAACGTTATAAATATTTATGGTAATGAGAGCAAATTTATTCTTTGTATTTTCCATCCAACGAATCCCTAAATAATAGAATAGTATCAGTGGGTAGTTATTTATTATTTGTAACCTACTAACACATTCTCCTATGTCAATGAAATTAAGGATGAAGAACTTTTAAATTCCTCCTGCCCTTAAGAAACGCTCCTGCCGTATTAACTGCACCCTCGGTAATAGAATAAGACTTTCGAATATAATTTACAATAAAGTCTTGTGAAACACTCAATTAAAAACACTGGGATTGCCTCGTTGGTCTAGTAGCGGCAAACGCGACAGCGGAGCAATAGGTCCAGGGTTCGATACCCTGGTCGGGCAAAGCACTCCCTGGTGGCTGTTTGTGTATGTAACTTTCAATGTATGTAAACGCACCCACGATTCAGGAGAAATTCCTAGAGTGGGGCAACGTTTAAAAAAAAAAAGCGTTTTAGGGTGTTTTCATTTGCTATTTCTTAGAAAATTATTTTTAAGGTTTAATCATTGAGTGCTTTTTTATACACCCCTCAAACTGCATAACAGTTTCTCGGCGGGAAGTAGCAGGCACGAAAACTGAATTTATACTCGGTTTATGGCAATAGGCTTTTCCCCTATTACATCGCACTTAAAAAAAAAACATTATATTTATTACAGCATGCATTCATTAGTTAGTTACATTAGAACAACGCTCAATCATTTTGAGATAAGATTATGTGCGCTAACGGTTTGTGTTTAGGTGTTACTCGCTCCAGGTATTTGTCCGTTAGTAGACCCACACGCAAGCCCTTCCCCCATTCCAAACTTTTCAGTGGTAATGTAGACTTTTAGGATGTTTTTCATTAGTCGAGATTTTTCGTTTTCTAACTATTTGGCTATTTCCTTAGGCAAGTTGTTTAAAAATGCTTGGATGAGCGTCCAGACCCTTTTACCTTTTTATTTTTTAAATATAACTTTTGGTGAAATGTGGATGCGCTATTAGGCTCTGCTTAACCCTTCGAGAATTAGAGGCGTGATGTGATGTTATGTCAAATTATAAACAAAATAAAGTGATGATGAATAATTGTTTGTGTGAGCACAAACAATTATTCATCATCACTTTGAAGTCCCATTCTATGCAAAAGCTGCTCATTTAAGGTTTCAACGTAGACGGGAACAAAGGTCGAATAAAGTTCGTGAGCGCTCTAATTTTGTGAAAACTGGAAATAGTTGAACCGGGAAATTTCTCAGTGCGCTAAATACAATGCCCGACTGACTTGTATAAAGAGAGTTATTTATAATGTCGGGCCCGCGATGAATTTAACTCGTCATGTTATGCTCGCTTTGCGCGTAATCCTAGTGGGGACATGACGGTGACAATTATTTCATGGTACCTATGTGTAGCACAGTGTATAGTATACACAACTGGTAAATCAAACAGAAGTTAGTCTGCCAACTCTTCTTTTACAATTCTTCATCTTCTTTATTGATCAATGTTCTTCGACGATTCTCGCGGTAACGATTAGTGGGGGCTTTACTTCTAGACTAATCGTTGATTGTGTGGTTTTTTTTTTTTTTAAATGTGGGTAAGAGCGGGTTTAGACTTGCACAGACATGAATGACACAAAAGGGGGCCTATACGACCAGTGTATGGAACAAACCTGCCAATGTTATCACTGGCAGTTTAAGGCTTAGTAGTAAAATATTTAAAGCTTAGATATCATCATTTTTGATGATAATCTACTAAGCCTTAAACTTTTTGCTGTGTTGCACTACACAGGTTTTAGCTACACACATAAAAAGTAACCACTTCTCTTGATGCAACTATATTGAATATGGTATGGAAGCAGTGATAGCCTGGTATCATGACCGTCGGGAAGCCAGGTCTCAAGTTCAAACCCAAGACCTCTGATTTTTAGGATTCCTGTGCATGTTTATCACTTGCTTAGGTAAAGGAAAAGATCGTGAGGAAACCAGCATGCCTGAGGTATATTTCTCGACGGCATGTAAAGCCAAGTCAGAGGCTCATGGGTGACATAAAAACGCTGACACCAGGTTAGAAAGCTTAAGAGAGCAGCGGTGGCCCAGTGGTGGCAGCCCCGACTTACGAGCAGTAAGCCGTGGGTTCGAACCCAGGCAGGCTCATTACTTTGTGTAATTTATTTCATCAACGCTGCCCTCAAAAACGGTGAAGGAAAACATCGTAAGGAAACCGGCATGTCCTAGAACTAAAAATTCGAAGACATTTGACACCTACCAACCCGCACTGGGCCCGCGTCGTGGATTACAGCCCACTCTCTCATAGGGAGGAGGCCTGTGTCCCAGCAGTGGGAACATTATAAGTTGATGATGATGACACGATCAAGAAAAAGATGTTAAAACATGCGGCAGACGCTTTGCTGTGTGACCGATTGTGATTTTTTTTATAGTTGCAATACTGTATGTTTATACTATGTTTACAGTGTATTATATTATTATACTGTCCACACAACGTTACTAATTGGAAACGGTGATAGGTGTCATGGCGACGTTGATGATTGATTGCAACGATTTCTGATGTCAGATAGCGTTAATGTTTTGGGTGGGGGTGTTATTGGAACGTTTGTAAACGAATGCAATATTGTCACTTAACTGTCAATGTAAGTGTCATTTGAGTTTGACGTTACCTTGATCTCTCTCTGGTAATGGCCGTCTAACTAGATGTATGTATCCGTGCTCTCCTAACAATAAATCTACTTTAATCACTCTGTTCTCTTACTGGATTGCCCCAAAAACCATCAGGTTATGGGCCCAGGCTATTTGCTGAAAACTGCGACGTAATTATTTCAACCAATTACGCACGAAAAGAAAGATTTCATCGTGGGTTATTTTTCCATGGCGTCCACGCCGTTCGACACAACTACAATGGCTTCGATGGGACTGCAGATTGAGAAGCTGCGAGGCATCGAAGACTACAACCAGTGGAAGTTCATGCTGAAAAACGTCCTTATGCACGAAGACCTATACGATTGCATACAAACCGAAAAAGGGAACGCAGACCCTAAGAAAAATCAAAAGGCGTTGGCAAAGATTTGCTTATCGGTCGGTCCGTCCGCGTTGCCACATATTCGTAACGCGAAGACGGCTTATGAAGCATGGGATAGCTTGCAACGCGCTTACGAGGATAAAGGTTTGTGCAGGAGGCTTGGATTGCTAAGATCGCTGTTTGGTGTGAGGCTAAGTGAGGCGGAGAGCATGCAGAGCTACCTAACTAAAATAACTGAACTTGGGCAACAGCTTACAGACATTGGGAATGCGTTTGATGATGAGTTTTTAGCTGTAATCATGTTGAGCGGTTTGACCCCGGACTTTGACCCCCTTATCATGGCTTTGGAGAATGCAAATACAAAGTTGACAAGCGAAATGGTAAAGTCTAAGCTTTTACTAGAGCAGCAGCGACGTGATGGTAAGCGTCAAGATCATCAAGAACTCAATGCGTTGGCGGCAAAGAAACCTCTAAAGTGTTTTCGCTGCAAGAAGAGTGGTCATTTAAAGAAAGATTGTCCAAAGAAAGTTGATAGTAAACCGAAGAGGACTCCCAAGGAAGAAAAGTCATTGTTAACTGCGTTATCTGTGAAGCTGCAGAGTGATGTCTGGTACGTGGATAGTGGGGCAACTAACCACATGACCAACAACAAGGAAAAGATGCAGGACTATCAGTGTACTAAATCGCTAGAAGTTAATGTGGCAAATGGTGAAAAAGTCAGGACTGAAGGACTTGGTAGTGTGCAAGTACAATTACAGAAAGGCTTAAAGATCCATAAGGCGAGGCATGTCAATTTTGTAGAAAATATGTTTTTAAGTAATAAAACAGTGTCACATGATGAAAATAAAAATATAGATGTTTTTAAAATATTTGATACATCTGGGTTATTGAGTGAAGACAGTACTGAACAACCAACTACAGTACAATTATCACCAAAAGTAGTATCTGAACCTACTCAGACTGACCAGGGCAAACAGTCTCCACAAGTAAATACCTCCATAGGTGACAGTTTACTTTCTGATGGCACAAGAAATCCTCGCAGACAGACTAAGTTCAACTTGGAGGTGCAGGAGGATTCAGAGAGTGCGGATAGTTCTTTGTCTACGGATAGTTCTTCGTCCGATGTAACTTACATTCCAGGGAGGTCGAGCATTGACTCAGAGGACAGTGAACAGTCATTGTATCAGGATGCTCCTGAAGAAGAGTATGCTGGGATGACAGAGATAATGTTAGAGGAGCTGCCGACTACGCTGGAGGAGGCATTGAGAGGCAGTGAGGCTAAACACTGGAGTGAAGCTATTGCTGATGAGTATAACTCTTTCATAAAAAATAAATGCTGGACTCTAACTGACATACCTGTGGGGCACAAGCCAGTAAAATGCAAGTGGGTCTTCAGTAAAAAGAGAGGAATGAATGGAGAGTTACTCAAGTATAAGGCTCGCTTAGTGGCAAAAGGGTACACACAGAAGTATGGAGTAGATTACCATGAAACATTTTCTCCAGTTGTTAGATATTCAACTATTAGAATTCTACTGGCATTGGCTGCTCAGTATGACATGATGGTTGAGCATCTTGATGTCAAGACTGCATTTCTCAATGGTGACCTAGAAGAGTTAGTCTACATGGAACAACCTGTAGGTTATGTGGTAAAAGGATGTGAGAAGAAAGTTTATAAGCTAAATAAGGCAATTTATGGCTTAAAACAGTCGGCGAAACAATGGTATAAGAAAATTAATGATGTTTTAACCACAAAATTGAAATTTAGCAGATTATCTTCAGAACCATGTGTATATGTATACAATCATGATGGTGATATCATGATTATTGCCCTGTATGTTGATGATATAATATTATTTACATTAAAAACATCACAACAAAGAAATGTTATAAAGAAAAAACTGATGGAAGAATTTGATATGGAAGATTTAGGTACAGCTCATCATATTTTAGGTATGAAAATAGAAAAAACAGCTGTTGGAAACTTCACCTTGGATCAGTCGACTTACATAAAGAAAATATTAGATAAATTCAACATGTCAGATTGCAAACCAATGAAAACTCCAATGGAGGTTGGGATAAAGTTACAGAAAGAAAACAGTTCAAAATGTAACTTTGATTATAGAAGCCTTATTGGTTACTTAATGTATTTATCTGTGTGTTCCAGGCCAGATATCTCTCACAGTATCAGTTACCTTAGCCAGTTCAACAACTGTTATGGTGAAAATCACTGCAAAGCAGCAAAAAGGGTTTTAAGGTATTTGAAGGGAACATTAGATTATTGTCTTGTTTTTCAGAAAGGTGAAATAGATATAGTGGGTTTCACTGATGCAGACTGGGCGGCCAATCAAGTGGATCGTCGATCTTATACTGGTTATGTATTTTGTATAGGAAAGTCAGTAGTTTCATGGGAAAGTCGTAAGCAGCGTACAGTGGCACTCTCTAGTACTGAGGCTGAGTACATGGCAATTTCAGATTCTTGTAAAGAAGCTATGTTTCTGAAAACATTTATTTCTGAATGTACTGGCATTGTTTGTAAAGTTTTGTTGTTAAATGACAATCAGTCAGCTCATAAACTTTGTAGTAATTCTGTGTTTCATGCGAGGTCGAAGCATATTGATATAAGACATCACTTTGTAAAAGATTTGGTAAGAAATAAACAGATTGTTTTAAAATATCTTTGTACTGATGATATGTTGGCTGATGTTTTAACTAAACCTTTAACTGCTGAAAAACATCTTAAGTTTGTGTCTCAAATATTAAAATGTTGACTTTGTGCATTGACGATACCTATGATTGTTGTGTGCATTTTCAGATACAATTATATTTTTTTTTTGAGGCCTAGTATTTGTTAATTAATATTGTATTAGTTTAAGGCCTAGTATTGGAACGTTTGTAAACGAATGCAATATTGTCACTTAACTGTCAATGTAAGTGTCATTTGAGTTTGACGTTACCTTGATCTCTCTCTGGTAATGGCCGTCTAACTAGATGTATGTATCCGTGCTCTCCTAACAATAAATCTACTTTAATCACTCTGTTCTCTTACTGGATTGCCCCAAAAACCATCAGGTGTGTCCATGTTATTATAAGTACTCGTATTTTTTATGATTATGTGGCAGAATAGCAGGTCAGTGTTAATTGGTGATTATGGTTGAAAATGGACCCCATAATTAGGTACCTATCTACAAGACAAGAGCTCCCCATCCAGTAACAAGCCCGCGTGGTGGATTTCAGCCCACCTCAGCTCATAGAGTCTATGTCCCAGCAGTGGGAACTCTGTCTGGTTATGCTTATGCTTTAAGCTAGTAGTATATTAAAGGCAAGCACAGCATTGTTGTTTTTCATGGAGCAGAAAGATTGTCATCATCTGCCTAGACTTTTCCCAAACTTTGTTGGGGTCGGCTTCCAGTATAACCGGATGCAGCTGAGTATCAGTATTTTACATGAAGCGACTGCCTATCTGACCTCTGGAACCCAGTAACTGGGTAATACGAAACCCGTTGGTAAGACTGGTTGTCAGACTTACGGCTTCTGTCTACTTGTAACGACTGTCAAAGATCTACAAATGACAGCCGGAACCAACGGCTTAACGTGCTTTCCGAGGCACCGAGGAAACTCGGTATGTAACGCATCCACGGACCAGCCTCGGCAAGCACGGCTTAACCTTGAAGATCGACCCGTGCGGCTGTTATTATCTAGCCACGAGCTCCTCCTCGCAGAAAGATTGTAAACAGTAAATATAGTAGAATATTCTTCTAATAAATACTTCTATTCTAAAAAACTTTCCCACTAAACCAAGACCAATTCTAAAATTGTCACAAGACAATAATAAAAATAATTTATTACTCAAAGTCCACATTACGGCGGGCATAAGGAACACATTTCAATTAAAGTAACGTTTGAAGAAGTTGGCTGAATGTTCAACAAATGGAATTATAAGCCCGTCTTACACCCGCGGTTACCTTCGCTGAAGATGCGTTCGGAAATGTGGTAGGCGCTGTTTATTCCTATTTTTTGTTTGAATTTTGGCATTAGGGTATGTTATTTCATATCATGAATAAGACGAGGGGGTTTTTTGTATGTGAGACTAATCCATTCTAACATGTAAACTGTCTAAATATTTATTTTACAAGAAAACAAAACATTTAGATCTCTTAAAGACATGATGTCAAAATATAGGTACAGTTATATTCTGGTAAGGTACTTACTTTTGGGATCGAGTTCCCCAGGGTTATAATTACAGGTTATAGAGTTAATTTTCCTAAACTTCAAAGGAAGTAAGTATCATCTGTGGATACCTCGGGATAAACCTGCTGCCTTTTTTTATTTTATTGATTGTTCCCTACATCCTTGAAATTCAGGCAAACAAACTCTACCTACTCGTATTCGTATATATATATATATCTTTATTAAATAAAAATCGATCAAAAGGCTCTTAAAAAAAACGCCATCTTTAGCTTCTGAACTATCTGACTAAGCTGAAAGACAGGTGTTTAATAATAAGTAATTAGAATTTCATCATTTATCAGTTAGCATAGATATATAAATATTTATAATAAGATAAATAACTATTGTGGCTCAATCATAACTTTTGAGCCACAAAAGTTATAAGTGATAAGGGAATCGTTCAGTAATAGAGCAAATCCGAAACAAAAACTTAAAAAACCGTAATAACAAATGTTGATTTAATTCAGTAAACCTTGTGTTCACGTTTCGGAACGCGCTCGTAAACGTCGCACATAGACTTGCGTCGCGGCGCCTCCCCCTGATTACGTTGTGTGTGTTTAGTGCTATTGTGTCATGGGATGGCATTCGCGTATGGTTTAAATAAACCTAAACATTTCAAGGGGATCCATTAGGGTAGCCCGCGAAAAATCATCAGTACAACTTCCTAAGTTGAACTAAGAAAACTATTTTCACTATTGAGATGAGAATGCTAAGGGAAATGTGTGATGTAATACGAATGGATAAAATAAGGAATAACTACATAAGAGGAAGTCTGAAAGTGGCGCCAAAGACTGAAAAGTTGTGTGGTAATCGGTTGTCGTGGTATGGGCATGTGATGCGGAGGTATGAGGACAATGTCGTGAGGAAAGTTTTGAGTATGAAATGTGGATGGTTATAAGAGTAGAGGAATGCCAAAGAAACTATATAGATATGGCTATACTAGATATGGCTAGAAAGGCGGTGAATGCCGAGATGACGAGTACTTTTCCCTTAAAAAAGTATGGGAGAAGAAGACATGTTGCGCCGACTCCGAATAAACTCAAACTCTTTATTGCATTCATGTGTATAAATTTAGTTGTTAGGGCCTTCGCTCACGGCGACTTTTTGTAGCGATGCTGACGCGCGTTTCCGAAATGCGCGACTGCATCGATACTAACGCGGGTTAGTCGCATATTTGCAAAGCGCTACAGAAGCGAGCGGTATCGCGACTGTATCGATGCAAACGCGCGACAGTATCGCTACTGCATCGCTACAAAAAGTCGCCGTAAGCGAGGGCCCAACATGAAACCCGGTTAGGGCACGGCAACATAAAGGTAGACTGTACAAAACAAGCATCCAGTTAGTAGGTATCTTTTTTTTTTATTATAAATAGGCTCGCGCTTGAACACTATCTCACCTGATGGTAAGCGATGATGTGGTCGACGGTGAAGCGCGCTTGCCTAGAAGAAACCTATTCACTCTTGACTTGAAGACCCCCAGATTGTAGCTATCGGGAAACACAGACTCCGGCAGGGAATTCCACTCCTTAGCAGTACGCATAATAAAAGTATTCCCAAAGTGCTTAGTGCGTATAGGTGGGATGTCCACCATGTACCGATGGCGCATCGCTGTACGTCTGGTTGTCCGCTGTTGAAACGTGCTAGCCGGAATTAGGTCATGCAATTCCATCGCACACTCCCCGAAATGTAACCGGTAAAAAACAGATAGGCTGGCAACTCGGCGACGATGTTCAAGGCTCTGGGGCTTAGATTTGACCAGTGCCTCATTGCCAATGAGCCTCTTGGCCCGCTTTTCAACCGACTCAAGTGCATCAAGCTGGTATCTGGAATACTACTTTGTTAAACAAATATAATTATTATCGGAAATATTACTAGTATCTAGGTTTATGTAGTTATTTTAATAAATATTATGATTTATGAGGTTGTTCAATTATTTTATATAAATTTATTATTATTTTAAATCTAATAAATTGGGATAAGGGCAGCAGAATGATAAATAACCATTTTCACGAAGTCATAATTTGTCGCCATTTACTATTTCATGATGAGTCAAGTTAAGTACATCCAGGATCATAATTTAACTAAAAAGGCTTTATTTCGTAGTAGTAAGGGTGGACATTGGCACAAACAAAGATCGGTCTTTCATACCCAGCTGTGGTCGAAGACTTGATTAATGATGTTAATTGACCATTCGAGAGCAGCGGTGGCCCAGTGGTGGCAGCCCCGAGTTCATCATCATCTGCCTAGCCTTTTCCCAAACTCTCTTGGGGTCGGCTTCCAGTCTAACCGGATGCAGCTGAGTACCAGTATTTTACATGAAGCGACTGCCTATCTGACCTCCACAACTCAGTAACTAGGTAATACGATAACCCTTGGTAAGACTGGATGTCAGAATTTTTAGCTTCTGACTACTCGTAACGACTGTCAAAGATCTACAAATGACAGCCAGGACCAACGGCTTTACGTGCTTTCCGAGACACGGAGGAAACTCGGTATGTAATTATGGTCACCCATCCACGGACCAACTTCGGCAAGCACGGCTTAACCTTAAAGATCGACCCGTGCAACTGTTATTATTTAGCCACGAGCCCCGACTTACGAGTAGTAAACCGTGGGTTCGAACCCAGGCAAGCGCATTTCTTAGTGTTATTTATTTCTTCACCGCTGCCCTCAAAAACGTCGAAAGAAAACATCGTGAGTGATTTGTCCGCATCGCAATCAAATGGTTTAGAATAGTTACAGCACGGATGACAACATTTGTGTCACTTGTTTAATTTAGTCCTTTTGCTTTTTTTTTGTATAGACCTCTTTTTCTTATTTATCGATTATTTATATATGTCTGGACATTGTAGGCCTAGGCCTTATAGATTCCTAGATCCTTGGTAACTTTTTATCTTGTTCTACGTTTTGTAGTAAGCAACGACTTATTGTCGGACCTGCGATGTCCTCTCATACTTAAGTACCAACGCTGTAACATAGAAAAATTGTAAAGCCAAATAATTTTAATAGAGTAACCATGCAGTTTCTTGCCGGTTCTTCTCCATAGGAAACGACCAACCCGAACCAAGCACCTTTTTGTCGACGTTTTACAAGTGCCCATGTAGGCCTATGTGAAATAAAAAATATTTTGATTTTGATTTTTGTTCATACCCAGCAAGGCTGGCAGCATAAATAAAAACTAAAATGTATTTTAACTATCGAAATACTTTTCACAACAGTGTATTATTTTTAAATTGACAAGGTAAACACGGAAACCAATTAAAAAACTACACGGAACTAAAAATCCTAGTTTCAGTTTTATCTAAATAAATTCCAGGATTTCGAATGATGCAGCCATTCGCTGCCACTTTATTACTTTCCTATTTTAGTAGGGGTTCAGAAAACTAATATTTTCTGACTGAATTAGTCAAAGTGGATCTGTGACTTTGTGTGAAAATAATAGATTATACAATCGGTGAAAAGAAAAATAGTTTATTAGATATCGTATTAGATTTCTTATAGTGCATGACTTCCTAAAGTATTAAAAGTTTGATGAACCATACGACAAAAAGACGACACGGTTGGCGCAGTGGTTGAGCGATCGACTGCTGCGCTGCATGTCACGGGTTCGATCCCCGCACGGAACAAATATTTGTATGGCCTACAGATAGTTGTTCCGGGTCTGGCTGTTTGTGTATGTGACTTGTAAATGTTTGTAAACGCATCCACGATACAGGAGAAATTCCTGGTGTGGGGCAACATTTTTTTTTTTTTAAAGTGACCTGAAAATGGTGACGATTTGGCAAATTATATTGGCCATGTATAACTGTCCAGCCTATTTTGTTGTTAACGATCTACAAAATTGCGTGTGAAATGTGCGTAAACCCAAAATACACTACGCCTACAAACTCTTTAACGGTATGCGAGCGAATAGATTGCCCTTCTGTTATCATCTCCTGGTAGTTTGGACACTGATCACAACTAGATACTGGGACTAAAGTCTTCCAACCAGCTGGCGACCTGAAATTTGAGGCTACTCCCTCGCTATGTTGTGCATAAAACTGTCCTATCTCTGGGCAGTGATACTATAGATGTAGTATCACTGCCCAGAGATAGGACAGTTTAGGATGCCTAGGTTACGTTAGCCACCAGTCTTTCTCTCTTTATTAGGCCAGTTAAGTGCCCATAATCTGCAAATTACTCTTGGTTGCAGGGTAATAGTGTTTGCGGTGACAGTGGCCACCTTCCAACATACTTAGATCCCTAGGCATCCCTCCACGCGTTTCATTACAACGTGATAATAAAAACTAAAACTCACAAAAACACCTCAACTTTTACTGTACTTACAAAATGCCCTAAATTGTGACCAAGCTTCGTTTTCCTTCCATATTTAAAAAATGCGTATGATTTATTGTTTTCTTTTTTAGGGTTCCGTACCCAAAGGGTCAAACAGGACCCTAATACTGAGACTTCGCTGTCCGACCGTCCGTCCGTCCGTCCGTCCGTCCGTCTGTCAGGCTGTATCTCATGAACCGTGATAGCTGGCCAGTTGAAATTTCTACAGATTATGTATCTCTGTTGATGCTATAACAACAAATACTAAAAACAGAATAAAATAAATATTTAAGAGGGTACCCATACAAAAGAGTAAAATTGGGTAACACCTTGTAAACAGCGCCATCTAGCAGTTATAAAGAGAACTTGCTTCTGATAAATAACAATTAGCATGTCGATATGGCCGTATGGCAACAAACGCCATTTAATTATTATTATATTAAATTAAATTACCCTAAGTGTATGAGGACTATATTATTTTTTTCAAGTGATAAGATTTATAATAATCATTTCGTGCAGAGCGGCAGTTTTGATGAAAGCGCCATCTGTGCTTACATAGTTGTACTAATAACGACTTAACCAACTCAGTGTGTAACAGTTGACAAAGTTCTGCTGCTGATTTTTTTACTCGTTTTTATAAATAATGGTACGGAACCCTTCGTGCGCGAGTACGACTCGCACTTGGCCAGTTTTTAAATTTCGAATCGTTATGAAATGTGCTTTACCTACATTTTTTCGGTTTTTTTTTTTTTATAATTTGTTATAGTTGGCACGTTGCTTAGATTTTTTTGATTTATTAATTTGTTTTAATTTTATAGAAACAACGTAAATAAATTATTATATAAATAAATTAACATCTATCGATAAGAGAAAGAACTAAAAATTAAGTGACTCGAACGATAGTAGATATAAATTTCATCGCTATTGCATGGGCTTGCTGGCTAAACAGTTAAAGTATCCAAGTTCTGTGATGCGATGGTTCGATTCAAAGTCGATACATTGTACTCTTTTTAGTGTATGCTTTCGATTTCAATGTTGTAGCAGTGTAAAATTTTGAAACTTGAGGGGTTAGCACAATCTGAAGCTGTCTGTACCATACTAATAAAATAGTCATTTCACCAATTTCAAATAGCCCTACTTTAGTGCCCAACAACATCACTTTCAACCCCTAAAGGTGATCCGAATGGATATGAAATTCCCATTTTGCATTTCCAGATATGCAAAGCGGATCGGAGCTAATGGAAAATATTTTTTTTAACCGAGAGAAGCGAGCCGATACCGGATGTTAGCTGCTCCGGATAAAGTACGGATGTTCATTATTGAACATAGTTTGTGCTCATAACTAGACATGCGAGTGTTATTTACTGTTTGTTCGTATATACGTATATAGAGTGATATGTAGAGTTTTATTGATTAGAAGGGACTGGTTTTGCTTAGGATCGTCAGCTAAGTTTGTATTTATACGTTGTTATACCTATTTGATCGCGTTAACTTTAACTTCAACTTGCATTGAAACTGAAATAGCGCCGTCTAGTTAGAAAAATGTGGAAACATAGTTAAACCATAAATTGAATAACTTCGACTCGACCAAATATTTACGTTTTGTGTGATAAAAGCCCACAAAGGTAATTACCGAAAAAACTAAATATTTTAAAGTTGATAATACATGTTTCGTACGCAGTTTACACGTTACGATTACACCGCACGTTCGCGCTAGGCTAGGCACTATTGACAAAAACTTACTGCGACGATGTGAATAATGTCGACAATAGAGCTATGTTAATATTATTCCTCAGAGTATTACTAACAGATCCCAAACAATCATTATCTGCCTAGCCTTTTCTAAACTATGTTGGAGTCGGCTCCCAGTCTTACCGGATTCAGCTGAATACCAGTATTATACATGGAGCGACTGTCTATCTGACCTCCACAACGCAAAGAGTTTGTCTATTTGGTACCTAACTGTACACGCGCACAATTACACTACACCTTGAAAATCCCAGTTTCTCATCCTGAAAATATATGATTATTTAAATAACAAAGATGATTGATTATTCATGGAGCTGTGACAGTAGGAAACTGAACACCTCGAGAACTTCCAACGTTGAATAATAGATCCGATCAATTAACCGGGAGAACTGTTGGTAAGTTCGGCCGGTGGAAACTTTGTATAATTGCAATACCTTTCACAGTTTCCACCATCCGTTATTCATTATGTATTCGAGTTAAGTCTTGTGGCTAGCAACATAGCTGGCTTCTTTTTGTTCGTCTTTACTTTTATTCGAAGGTACTGGGCAGAACCAGTACCTTTGAAAAGGGATTCAGTATAAAACCTCCTCGTACTTCAAGTCATCATCATCTTTCATCATTTCAGCCGAAAGACGTCCACTGCTGGACATAGACCTCCCCCAAGTGTCACCACATTGTTCGGTCCCATGCGACTCGCATCTAGCGGATCCCGTAACCTTCACCAGGTCATCGGTCCCCTTGTAGGGAGGCCTTCTAACGCATCGTCTTTCGGTTCACGGTCACTATTCCAGAACTTTTCGGCCCCATCGGCCATCCGTTCTGCGAGTAATGTTCCCTGCCCACCCTGTACATCAAGTAGTTAACAATAATGTGTTACTGTTCTTTTAGTTACGAGGGCAGAGTACACACTCAATAAGTTTGACCGTGAACCTGATGAAGACCTCCGCGATCAGCTGGATACGAGTAGAACAGGGCCCGTCAACGTGGCGACGCTTGGTTGCGCCATATGTCGAGCAGTAGACTGTTTTCGAATGATACGATAATACTTACAAAATACCCGACAAAGCCCGAAGAGGAAGACTCAGACTCATGGCTAAATAATAACAGCCGCTCGGGTCGATCTTCAAGTTAAGTTAAGCTGCGCTTACCTAGGTTAATCCGTGGATGGGTGATCACCCATTATATACCGAGTTTCTTCCGTGCCTCGGAAAGCGCTATAGGCCGTTGGTCCCGGCTGTCAATTGTAGATCTTTGACAGTCGTAGCCCCATATTCTGACAACCAGTCTTACCAAGGGGTAAGACTGGCTTTCAGAATATGGGGTACCCGGTTAGTACTGAGAAATACAATTTCTTTCCGTGTAAAATACTGGTATCCAGCTGCATCCGGTAAAATTGGAAGCCGACTCCAACACATATTTAGGAAACGGCTTAGCAGATGATGGCCCGACGTAGCCCGAATAATTGCGGAAATCGAGTGGTGGTAGGCAGGACACATGGTTTGGAAATAGTATGGCCGAAGAGGTAGATAACTTGAGAATTCATGAACAACATATCAGTAGGTATAAGTTGAACCGATGACCTGGCATAAAGCTAGAAAGACTATGTGATGAACGCTAATAAGCAAAAGGTTTATATTAGGATCGTATTCGTTTATTCATTTTTAAATCTTACTTTTTTAAATACTGCCATATAAAGAAAAAAAGAATAACTCATGATATCTATCTCTTCGGCCATACGATTACCGAGCCATGTGTCCTGCCTACTAAAAAACTTTTTACATTTATTATTATGTCTCTTGTTGGTACATCAAGAGGTACGTTAACAAATGTTGTTATGACTGACTGTTACAAGATTGCTTTAAAAACTTTCGATCTCTCTATTTCAATCACATTTTCAACATTGATAATTGTTTTTGTGAAAGAACTGTTGGTAGACATAACAATTTGTGAATGCCCTTGAGCTAATGACATAGTATACCCAGATAGACAATGTATTTATTAATGTTACTTTTTTAAAACAAGACCATTGACCAAACATAACATCACCCCTTTAATCCTCGAAGGGTTAGGCAGAGGTTGTACCTCATTATAACCAAATTTCGCCAGTTATTTTTTTTAAGTCCCATGTTATAGAGAGCTAGCCTATTGCCATCAAAAGGGCACAAATCCATACTCCATGGTTGCTACTGAGAAATTCCTCATGGAAAAACCAAATAACAGTTTGCCCAACCCGGGAATTGAACCCTGGACCTCATGCTCAGTAGTCGCGCTTGCGGCCACTAGACCAACGAGGCGGTGACTACTTAATTAGTATAGTCTAGAAGCCTGAACCACTTCTTCGACATTAGTTTAATCAAGTTGAAACCCAAGTACCTGAAGAATAAGCTGTGTTTTTCTCAGTAATAACTAAAAGTGGAAAAATGTTAGTACCAGATTAGTTTGTTGGGAAAACTTGCATGATCTTTAATGCCTGGAAGAGATCATTATTCTGTAGAAGTTTGAGCGTATCTAGAATCTATTCAAGAATATGTCAATGTGTACTTTAAATTTAAACAAAAGTATTGATGATTGAATGTTTTAAGTTTTAATTAAAAATGTAGTAACCAGTATCAACTTTTGAAATTGAAACATTGCGAATTGTGCGTGTAGAAAAATTTCAGAAGTATAAGAAACTAGGTGTCCCACGCAACTTCGTCTGCGGCATATTTTCCCCGTTTTCGCAACATTTTTCATTTCTACTCGTGTCATGTCCTTCCCCAGGTTGAAATCTATCTTCTTGAAAAATTTCATTAAGATCCGCCGATTCCGATCAGCCGTTTAGTCGTGAAAATGTAACAAACAAACAAACAGAGTGACTTTCGTATTTATAATATTAGTATGGAAGTATGGACTAGCTTGCTGTTCGCGACTTCGTCCGCCTGAATTTTGATGTGTTTTTCAGAGATAAAAAGTAGCCTAAGTCCTTCCCCACGATATATTCTATCTCCTTGCCAAAATTCATAACGATCCAATCAGTCGTTTAGCCGTGAAAAGGTTACAAACAAACAAACAGAGTTACTTTCGCATTTATAATATTAGTATGTAAGTATGTATGAATGTTTACATAGTAACATAGATAACGAAAACTTCAATTATATGTTCATTAATACTGTTGTTCTTATCAACATCAGCTCCGAGACTCCTTTAAGTATTTTACGATATTTCTTATCCTACGTATTGGGCCATCTACGCTCACTTGAAAATATAACCCAGTAAAGCTAAAGTAAATTAGGTTATTTTCTTTAGCCATTATTTTAGCATTAGTAAGCACTAGTTATATTTTGATTACATTTGGGAAGGTTTTAGGTTCTGTAACAAAATGTAAATTGGGATTAAATTTTAATCCTCTCATCTACATTTTAATGCTAATGATTGTGGAATGAAAGAAAAACAGAATTAATCAGTTGGTTGCCTCTTCTGAAGAAATTATTTGGGGTAGATTGGTTATGGTTACAGAAGAAGGGGGACTGACGGTTCATTTGGGGAACTTGGGGAAGCCCAGCATTGGATTGCGATAAGCAGAGTTTCATGAATAACAGTTGATGCCATATTTATTCATTTTATTCGCCATCAGGTCGTGTAGTACATTGAATCTGCCACTGCCTTTTTAGCACGTTTTTGATTTCTACCAAGATTCGAAATCCGCTAATCATTCATTACTGTCGTGGTGCCACTAGCTTTTAACCGACTTCAAAAAAGGAGGGGTTCTATGTTCGGCTATGTTTTATGTTTGTCCATCTATATTTCCATCAATATTTACTTTGCTTGGTTCGTTTATGATATATTTTTACATCCTATAAAGCATATAGCATTAACTCATGCTGCAAACAGGGATCTTCATGCAGCATGAGTAAATTAAATGCTTTCTGATATTCAACGTTCTGCCTCCTGCCCAGTTGTTTGATAAAATAATCCTTTTCCTAATAAAACGTATTCAACTACGACCTGAGGATGCGCTGTTCTTCTTTGTCAATAATGTAATTCCTCCGACATCAGCCACAATGGGATCTCTCTATCAAGAGCACCATGATGAAGACTTCTTTCTCTACATAGCATTTTCTGACGAAAATGTTTATGGAAACTAAATTTCTTACATGATATTTTCATTATTTTAATTATACTGTGTTGATTTATCTGACCATATGGTGAAACTTATTTTTAAGGTTTAGCTTAATGATGATGTATTATGTTAAAATGGTGATTATTATAATTATTGGCACTTTTCACACTGTGTTATGATAATATTACATACCACTTTATGAAGAAAATATTGCAATGTTTCTAATTCTTTTGTTTGGTTTAGGGCATGTACCTAATTATTCCTGTATCAAAACAATAAAACAATTTTCCAATATGCCGTTCATGGATGATGGAAGCGAAATCTATGGAACAATACAACAATATGGCGCGTCTGTACGTGCATGCTTTTGATTGGGAAATACCTGTTGTTTATTTATTGGCTGTAAAATTGGAACACAACAATTCTATATTGCAGAAGTATTTCCACCCCACGTACCATTTTTTGTAATTCTGGACTATACTCTATGCAAAAGCAAATTAATTGAAATAGGAAGGAACTCTTACTCTAGTATAAAGGATCAGCAAAACGGGTGAGGACAAATTCTGGACCTGGGGATACCGGATAACACGGGTGTAAGGGAAATTGCCTGTAATGGTATAATGCCTGTAATGGTCTAATTGAAATAAATGCTTTGAGTTAGAGTTTGAGTTTGACTTTGACACAGAAATGACGATTACCACGTATTCAATACATCACCCCCAACCCCCCCCCCCCACTTAGCAAGATTTCATCGGTAATTTTTAAAAAATATTCAGCTTTTCCATACATTTTGACAATGTCAATATTAAAATTTTTTCAAGAAGCAGCTTTAAAAAAAAAAAAAGCTATGTAAAATTTATAATATAAGGAATGGTATCCTGCATGATTTTCATTATGTGGTGATCGTTTGTGTGTCTATGTCCCCGCCAACCTAAATACTGACAGATACTTCAGTAAGCATTTAGTATTAAGGTGTCCATGTCCATGTCCCCAGCCGCGTTCGCAGTGTACAGCTTTGACCGAACTTTAATAGGTAAGGAGAAAGTACCTACATATTAAGAAGATTCCTAACGACAAAAACGTCAAAAAACCCGAGCATTAAAACCAATTTCAGTACAACGTACGACTTACAATAGTAATTACAATTCACGAACCCGAAGAAATAATTGATTCGTCCACTGATTAATTAGAATTCACGTCAAGCAAATAAACATTTATGACTGAAAAGACCTTACTTTAACAAGCATAACTATCAGACAGATAAGCTAAATTACAGGTTACGGTCTGTACTTTATTCGTATAACTCTTCGTTATTCCACAAAATGTATCGCGAATATCGGTAGCTTAGGTTTTTTATCAATAATCCAATGATCGTATTTTATTTAAACGTAAATAAGGTATTGTCTGTGGGTCGGGGGCGCCCGCGTCGTAAATTATCGTTGCCCGGGAGGATAGGCTCTCCCGACTCCAATATATATTAATCAACACTTAGAAATAAAAGTGTTAACAGAGAATTCTTTTGTAGGTATATTTTGTGGAGTAAATTATGGAAATGTGAGCTGAACAATGCACAGATTTTTTTGGTTTGTGGTTAAAGATTATTGAGTTTAAAATGTAGGAAGTGAGAGACTTTAGCGATACTTAGCTATGGGTTTTTCATCGGCAAATAAGCTTGCTAGTTGATATATTCGATTCTATAAAGATATTGAAAGAAATAATCGACACAAAATGGTCGCAGCATCCCATAAGGTTCAGATTACAATACACACCACAAGTAAGAATTTGGGGTGTTGTGCAAGAAGCCTGAATGCAGGGTGCATTATGGTGCAAACTAAATGTGTGTTAGGTCACTTTTGTTCTCTGATGCATCTTCGCAACAGAGAACAAAAGTGACTTATCAGACATTTTGCTTTTGTATAATATAATATATTTATTTTAAAAGTAGGAAATAACAAAATTGGGTTTCGTGTTGTATTTCAAATAAAATACGTAAAGAAATGTTTTTGTTTGTCCTTTTCCTGCACGATGTCGTCTCTTTTTAACCGACTTCATAAAAAGGAGGAGGATCTCAAATCTACATCGTTTTTTTTTTGTTTTTTACCAAATATATCCTCTCTCATTTATGAACCAATTTGAAGTTTTCCGATTGGTCCCATAGAAATTTCATCAAAATCGGTTCAGTAGTTAGGTTTTTAAATCAAAATTGTTTCTTTTTCGTTTGTCTAGACGATGTGCTGGTGTCTAGTTACAATGTAAAATTGATACTTGACTAGGATTTATGTGAAATACCAGAACAAAAGGGTAAAATATAAACTTTTTCCAAAAAAAAAATAGCCGACTTCCAAAACACACTTAGAAGTGGAAAATAACTTTGCTTTCTGAAGTCGGTGGCAAACAAGTCAATGAAACGGTTATTTTTTTTTTTGTGAAAATAGTAGATTGTTGCATCGAGCGCAAAGTGAGTTATTAATGCACGAGTGTTATGTTGGTGCCCGAGCGCAAGCGAGGGCACTAAATTAACACGAGTGCATTAATAACTCACTTTAGCGAGTTGCGTAATCTACTTTTCTTTCAACTACCGTCATACCGTGACAAAATATACTACCTACCTACCTACCATCACCTGCCTACGACTTGCCTACGACCTGCCTTCCACCTGCCTACCAACTGCCTACCACCTGCCTTCCAGTTGCCTACCGCCTGCCTACGTACTACCACACCCTGCCTAACACCTGCCTATCACCTGCCTACGACCTACCACCGCCTGCCTACCACTTGCCTACCGCCTGCTACGACCTAGCACAACCTGCCTACCACCTGCCTGCCACCTGCCTACCAACTGCCTACCACCTGCCTACCAACTGCCTACCAATTGCCTACGTCCTGCCTATAACCTGCCTAAAACCTGCCTACCGCCTGCCTACGACCTACAACCACCTGCCTAGCACCTGCCTACGATCTGCCTACAACCTGCCTACCGCCTGACTATCATCTGCCTACGACCTGCCTACGACCTACAACCACCTGCCTACCACCTGCCTATGATCTGCCTACGACCTGCAACCACCTGCCTACCTCCTGCCTAACACCTGCCTGCCACCAGCCTGCCGCCTGCCTACGAGCTACTACCACCTGCCTAAGACCTGCCTACGAACTGCATACGATCTGCCTTCGACCTGCCTACCACCTGCCTACTAACCACCCACTACTTACCTAAGAACCTTCTTCTGACAATAACAAACACAACAAAAAAAAAATGCGAAATCCGTCCGATTCATTTTTATATAATATATAGAAGATAGATAAAACATAAAAAACAGTGCAGTAATGAAAACAGTGCAGTAATGACAACATTTCTGCACTGTTTTGGTTCTAAGCAAAAAAGACATCCTTTGTGATCGGTTTTGTAGTGATTAATGATACCATTACTGCATAGTTGGAAGAAAACGTATTTATTTCACCAGACCAGTGTTCAGCAAACTGTTTGTGTTCACTTCTCGTGTGTTTGAAAAATCTATGGCGTGTTTTGTGGCTGTTTAGGTAGGTATTTTCCTCCCGTCTGTCTATTTAACTTTAAAAGATAACCCTATTTTTTCGAGACAAACAACTAATGAATGACCAATGTGCCGCGGCACGAAATTTGCGGCACACTGCACTAGACGATAGTCCATGTTATTAAAAGAACTTTTAATCTAAAATTATGGCGAATTGTTAAAAGTTTTAGGTATTCAAAACAATTTGCCGTAGTTTTGAGTTTGGTCACTGTCGATCTGAATGTATCAGTCGCTGCCGACTTTCATCTCACAGAATTTTTAAATTAAAATTAAATTAAAAATAAACACTTGACCTGATGATCAGTAGCGTTAATCGACCATTAAAACAGCTTTAAACAGGAGGAGCTCGTGGCTAAATAATAACAGCCGCACGGGTCGATCTTCAAGGTTAAGCAGTACTTGCCAAGAGTGGTCCGTGGATGGGGGTGACAATAATTACATACCGAGTTTCCTCCGTGCCTCGGAAAGCTCGTTAAGCCGTTGGTCCCAGCTGTCATTTGTAGATCTTTGACAGTCTTTACGCGTAGTCAGAAGCCAAAAGTCTGACATACAGTGTTACTAAGGGGTATCGTATTACCCAGTTACTGGGTTGTGGAGGTCCGATAGGCAGTCGCTTCATGTAAATACTGATACTCAGCTGCATGTGGTTAGACTGGAAGCCGACCTCAAGATAGTTTGGGAATAGGCTGGGCAGATGATGAGAACAGTTTTAAACATACTCTAGATACGCAATATAAGTTTTTAAACTGACATGGCCACTATCAATAACACTTGTAACGGGATTTTTATTCGCATCCATTCAGTGAAAGTCTTTGCAAAAGTCTTTGCAAAGTGCAATATTAGCTTGCATCGCTATTCACTATGTTTGCTCATCGTCTCATACTTGACTTATGTAGCACAAAGCCATGTTTATTTATCATCGCTTTCTTCAGCTTTTATGTGTCCAAGAACAGTTTTGAATAAACACTTAGTTTTATTATACCTTCACCAAGATTTAAAAAAAAAAACGTTTTTGATGGTTCATCAACTGCAGAAATAATGGAGAATATTAATATTTAATGCCAGTAATAAACCGGATAAAACGTTTGTATTTGCATAAGAATACTACGCAAATTTGAGCCAATATTAAAAATCATTATTTACTTCTCAAAAAAAAAAGTACTTACAGGTTATTTCTAAGTTTAGTTTAGTTTAGTTTATTTATTAATAATTATCAAAATTACATGTCAAGTTGTTTAGCAATAAAAATACAATAACAGCACAAATCATTAAAGGATCATACAATACATATTAGAATGAAAATACAAATTATAATAAATTAAATTAAGAATTACTCGAGAAATATAATAACAATATAGACGAATCGTTTGTCAACAAAAAAATAAACATACTCAATTCAAATACCTAAAACCATTCGTTTAAGTGGTCATGTGTCATGGCAGTTAAAGACAAAATTAATTTAAAACAAGGCTTACTATAGACTTGAAAATCGACCGTCTCTTCTGCGTAAACCTCACAGAATTTCAGTAGTTTTGGGCAACCCTTGGGCGGAGCGCGTGGCAAAATAATAACAGCCGCTCGGGTCGATCTGGATGTTAAGTCGCCCTTGCCTAGGCTGGTTGGTTTTGTTGGCTTCCACATTCTGAGCAATACGGACACTATGTTCCCTTCACAGAGTGGCTAAGCTACCAGTGCACCTGAATATAATTCAGACACATAACGACGAAAAATCGTATCAAATAATTCCAAAATTATCCTACAAAGCATTCGCAAACCATTCGATTACCCAAAAGGCATATGCACTATCGAGTTTCAATTAAAAGTTAAATCAATCGAATTTTTGAAAAAGAAAATATTTTATTTCGCAAAATTGAGTGAATCCATTCCAGTGTGTTTGAACCGAAGCGGTCGAGGCCTGTGTGTCGTAGTAATTTTATTTGTAATGGCATAGAGTATATATGTAACAGAAGCGACATATTCGTTCACAAAGAATTCGCTTGTGCAGTAGCTGATGAATGGCTCAGCCTTCGCCACGACGCTACAGAGCATAAACCTAGCATGTTGCCGCTCACTATCTTTCTATATTAGCGTGGTCAAAGAGAGGACGTCGACTTTCTCAAGCACTGTGCTGTAAAGTTCATGTGGCGGCAGATCCGACCAGCTGTTTGGGCTATTAAACACCATGTACACTGATTCGCCCGGGCTGTTCTATCATGTCGTGGACTTTTGAGTAACTTTGCTGCATTTTCGGCATGTTGGAAGGTCCCTCGCGGTCAGGGTTGTACAACGAATGCTGTTGAAAGTGGGACGCGATGTTTGCATCCACGTTATACGCTCGAGCATTGACATAGGAAATATTGTATTGTAAGACCACGCTGTTTTGACTTTGACGAAAGTCTAAAAGCTAGTCCAAACGGATGGCGAGAAACTGCAGCGGCGGACGATCACTACATAGAACTCGAGAGTTAATATTTATCATGAATCGGTTTCTTCATGGAGAGCTTTGGTGGAAAAGTCGACGACCTCATGTGGTCACGACTCTCAGTCATGAGGAAACGAGGAAGAAGAAGCGGGTTCTTCAAGACAAGCGTACTGCACCCTAGGCCGCATCATTGCTACTCATCAGGCGAGTTGTGGCCAAACGCAAGCCTATTCAGTGTAAAAAAGAACATAATAATTATGACTGCACCTCGAGTACATGTATGACTGACCTGTAAGTTTCGACGACGATGTCACTCAAAAAAGCAAAACTTCTTTCAAAACCGTTTGTATCATTTAGCGTAGCCTCGTAGGCTCGTACTGAACAGAAATTTCACTTCTACATCGTTTTATTATTCTCTGGTAATGGCCCTGTGGTTTCGGTTGGCTTGCAACCTATGCTGATGTATTTACCGTAAATAGATACAGGGAAACTGGGTTTTCGATCCCCTATGTGCACACTTTGCCACCTGGATGGAATAAAGGAGATGTTTCCACTGAATTTTTCATGCCTTCTTCGATACGGTCTGTAAGCCAAAGCTGCCTAGCTGGGTTTACTTTAACTTCAAACAAATATAGTTTGCGTTGCATAATATTTTTTTTGGTTACATAAAGTTTCAGCCATGAAAAGATATAACAAAAAAGTTATTGTGTGTCTTTCGGCTGCGCCAAATGGACCAAAGCCAGCAAAATGAATCGAGCACCAAAGCTACCTGACGATGGTTTTGAACTGAACATGAGTTAGTGATGTGAGCGACATAAAAAGATTCATACTAAGTGTCAAAGTGAACATGTTCTTAAATACGATCGGCACTGTTTTAGGATTCCATGTAAAATATTTGTAAAAGTGAATAGGATTTTTTCTTATAAGTACCTACCTTAACAAGTAATGTTTCACGGCTTTTGGTATCAGAAAACATCACGTTCTCGACAAGTTTTCGTACGTATCTCTATATGGGCAGACATTTTCATTTTCATTGTTCTGAAACTCTTAGAACAAAAGTTATATTATTTCCGAGAGTTATTTTTATCACTCTTGAAAGTTTTTCATCTAAACTAAAGTTACTGAGTATCCATTTTTAGTCTCTCTCATAAATATACATCATCAAGATATTGAATATTTTTGGAGAGTCCTGTCGAAAATACGTTACTTCAGTAATTTTTAGAAAATTGTTGGAGTGGAGATCCAGAACTGACGATAGGAGCGTCGGAAGGTGAGCTGATGACCAGGCCAAAGTAGCAGCCATGAGTTGAATACGGGAGGTCCAAGACCGTTTAATGAGAAAGCAAAGAAGCAAAGTCAAAATAATGAATGTGAAGGTTATAACAGCTGCTAAAACCGAACAGAAAATCGTATACATAGTGCATAAGTAACGAGTTGAGCTCACACAGTAGCTCCATACAGTTCTAAGGAATGTATACAAGTACTTAGTTTCCCCCTTTTCTAAATCTAGTGTCTCCCAGCTAATTGCCAAGATCCGCATTGTTTAGAGCAACTATACTGGTAGCCTCATTAGCAAGCTCATAGTGTTTCTTCATCAATTTTGTGGGGAGTTCATATTGACTGGTTGTGAGGAACCAGGACAAAGGATAAGCCCAGGAAACACTAAGCATGTCTCATGTCTGTACCACCATCTTATATGATGGTGGTTTAAAAAAATCTCAACGTAATTTGAACGTTCATGCATTGTGATAATGTCCTTATCTTGATGAAGCCGTCAACCAAGCATTCTGTACATATAACTAAGTAACTCTACGCAAAAATTATTACTGGGAAACGCGTTTTTTTCTTTTGTTTTTTGCGATGCTCTCAAAAACGGTGAAGGAAAACATCGTGAGGAAACCAGCATGTCCTAGAACTAAAAATTCAAAGACATGAGACATCTACCAACCCACACTGGGCCCGCGTGGTGGATTATATCCCATTCCCTCTCTTAAAGAGGAGGCTTGTGTCCCAGCAATGGGAACATTATAGGCTGATGATGATGATGAGTGTTTTTGGGGCGGAAATCACGTTTTACGGTAGGACTCGATGTCACGCACTCAAAACATTGTGCTGATGAATGCATTGAACAGCACGGGGCTCGTGAAGGTATTTAAAGTAAAGTTTCAACTTTAAAAACTTGTATTAAAAAAAAAAGTGAAAAAGTTGTAACTTTGACCCCCAAAATCCCCGTAACTAGAAGGTTCCCAGTTTACCCAGCTCTACCTACACGGAAAACATGGGTTCAGGGCAGTTTATTCATAGTCGATCACCCCAAAGATAAGTCTATTTTTATATTACTAATGAATTATTTAGCCCACCATTCAGACGGAATAAAACTCAACTTATCATATTAACCATTTACAGATCAGTATGCAAGACCCAACAAAAGACGTGTTACTCGCAAGATTCTCCAAACCACATTCTATATTAAGTACAGGATGAATTATACGCGACGACGTGAAGGTATGCGATGCGAATAAAAACAGGTCTAAGGTGGGCGACGAAAATAAAATTCGCGAGTGGGTCAAGTCAGCCACCTCTCGCATTGTTACGGAGGGTTTAAGGAAACAATAAACAACAATACTCTCGATCTTGCTTCAATGGGCCCCCGGGCCCCACAAAATGATGTGCCATAAGGCAGGAAGTACAATAACACCTTGTATAATGGATGGATAGGTAGCTCACAACGCAAGACTGATAGCTCGGCCGTAGCAAGGAGTGTGGCCATGTTTTATTCATAATTCTTGAACCCCGGCAAGTGGCACTGGGCGAAATTTATTTCTTAAAACGCTTTTATTATGCGATTTAATTTTAGTAATAGGTTTTGATGGACTTATTGTTAGTTTGATGAGATTTAGGACTAGTTTTACACTCTTGATCTATGGTCCGTGGATGGGTGACCATAATTACATACCGAGTTTCCTCCGTACCTCGGAAAGCACGTAAAGCCGTTGCCCCTGGCTGTCTTTTGTAGAACTTTGACAGTCGTAACGAGTAGTCAGAAGCCAAAAGTTTGATATCCAGTCTTACTAAGGGGAATAGAATAGAATAGAATAATTTATATTTGTGTAAAAACATGGTACATTTAGGTCTTATAAATAGCTTTGTGAACTTACATGTTTTACCATAGAATGGCATACAAATATTTGAACATGTTAAACATGAATTTTAATACGAGACATACATTTGTTAAAATATTAATCCTATAGCATGTGTAGGTAATACTGTTTACAATTTGAGGATTCGTATCTATTCGAAATCTTTAAATAATAAATATAAGCTTAAAAATAAAATTAAACGCAGCAACATGAAATATTTTGTAGAGCTCAGTAACCATATCTAACAGTCACTTTTTTTTCTGAAAATTCTTTTACACTATAAAAACAATTATCAATGAGCCATTTATGCAATTTGGATTTAAAATATTTAAGTTCTCTTAATTCTTTTGGTATGTTGTTATAAATTTTTATTGCAGTGATTAAACTATTTTTTTGGCATAATGTGCTTTGATGTGAAGGTATTCTTAATCTTGTGGGGTCACGACGAGTGTATTTCGAATGCAGGTCGCATGCTATAAAAAAATTATAGTGCTCCTTCACAAAAATACCAACCTGCATTATGAAAAGGCCTGTTAGAGTTAATAGCCTTAATTTTTTGAACAGCTTATATTGCTCGTAGGCATTTTTTTTGAACAATGAATGCTTCATTTATATTTGTCGAGTTCCCCCAGAGTAGGAGTCCATACCTGAGTAAGGAGGATACATACCCGTGGTAAGCAGTAAGGGCGACCGCTTCACTAGCGGTACGTCTTAAACGTTTAAGAGCAAACACAAATTGGTTGAGTTTCTTGCAAACGTGTTCTTATGTAATTTCCAGTGACAGTGCTGATCAAGAATGAGTCCAAGAAATTTGTATTCACTAACTTCGTTTATTTGTTGCCCTTGACAATATACCTTAAATGTTTTTGGTTTTGAGTTGTAATTTTGAAAGTTTATGTATTTGGTTTTACTAAGGTTTGCACAGAGATAATTATTTTGGGTATCATATTACCCAGAGAGAGATTAATATTTTTGAGCAAATGTTTTAGAACTAAAAAATATATTATAAATGAACATTGGGAATAATACACATTATTTAACACAATACTTAGGACATATGACTTTAGGTCATCTAAAATTAGGAGATTCAATTATTATAGTACTCGATATTATGACAGAATACTTTTAGAACTAAAGATAATTATGCTAAACAAAATTTCGGGATTTTGAACATTATGGTTACTGAAGTTTATAGCAAACGTGTTATGGATAATGATTTTCGGACAAACAATTTTAGGAGAAGAAAGGGAGTACCGCTTTCCTAAGCGGTACTCCTTTTCTTCTCCTAAAATTGTTGTCCTTGCCTAGGAAGGCATGGAGGAAACTCGGTATGTAATTATGGTCACCCATCCACGGACCAACCTCGGCAAGCTCGGCTTAACCTTAAAGATCGTCCCGTGCGGCTGTTATTATTTAGCCAAGAGCTCCTCCGTTTATTTATTTATTTTAACTCTCGATCACAAACAAAATGTTACCTCGGTGTACTCCGAATTAATTTAGAATTATTTTGTTGTGGCCTTTTGCTATTGATTAATTTGCACAATTTACATAGGTCACCGACGAATTTGAAAATATTACTTATTAATATTAATTATAATGAAATAGAATTAACAATTCAAAAAGTTATTAAACACTCGTAAAACATGATAACGAGATGGCGATGAAAACGTATAAGCTATAATTCAAGTTTCTTGAATAACTATCAATATCTTAAAAATTAATTGCCTGGATATAAAAAGCTGTAAATAATTTGTATTGGAATAAACTTTACAGGTAGTAAAGTCTTTTTTTTGTCAATAAATGGTATTTATTGTTCTTTTCTTATTTTTGAGCAGGTTTATTTTCTATAACAAGTTTGTGCTACATAGCTAGTGATAGAAGTGTCCTTTTACAAAGTGTTCAAATACAACATTACAGACTTTACATCAGCTTATTTAAATGAATGTGCGATTTATGTACTCGTATGTTATGTGAGAGTTGTGCATGAGTGATATGTGTGTGCGGGATGTATGTGTACGTGTGGTGTGTAATTGTACATGTATATGTGAACTTAAGTGAATGCGTGAATGTCAACCAAACATTCTGTACATGAAACTAAGTAACTTTACGCAAAAATTATTGCTGGGAAACGACTTTTTTTTTGGGGGTGTAAAATCATGTTTTGTGGTAGAACTCAATGTAACGCACTCAAAACATTGTGCTGATGGTCGGATTGAGTAGTACGGGGGTCGTGAAGGTGTTTTAAGTGTGAGTGATGAATTGTGCTGCAGGAGGGCCTAAGTGTCCTATGCAATAGGTTTGATGCATTCAATGACAAGTTTTTTACACTCAAAATATTGTTTGGTGTATATATATATCTCGTCGAGGTCGTGGCAAAATAATAACAGCGGCTCGTATCGATCTTCAGGCTAAACCGTACTTGCCTGGTTTGGTCCGTGGATGGGTGACCACCCATTAAACACCTTGTGTTTTCCTCCGTGCCTCGGAAAGCAGTTGATCCCGGCTGTCAATTGTAGATCTTTAACAGTCGTCACAGACGGTAGCCCGAAAGTCTGAAAACCAGCCTTACCAAGGGGTTATCGTATTACCCAGTACTAAAGCTGTGAAGGTCGGATAGGCAGTCGCACCATATAAAATACTGGTATACAGTTGCATCTGGTTGGACTGGAAGATCCCAACATAGGTGAGAAAAAGCTAGGCAGATAAATGCCGAAAAAAAAACAAAAACCGGGATACATTTTTCGAAAGGTGGACAAAACTGCATCAAAATCCGTAGTGTAGTTTGAAAGAGCGATGGGGTCACTCAGCATACACGAAAACCACCGTGTATTTGTTAAAGTGCAACTTCACATCACGCTTGTTTTCGACAGAGGTTGCGGTTTCGCAGATACGACTATGCAAGGTGTTGTTTTGTATCCTCGTCAAATTCAAGGAGCTATGCTAATGATTCTCGTCCCGAATCAATAATAAAATCGGGAGGTATTTTTTTTTTTTTTTTTTTGCGGAAATCGGAAAGTTTGAACCACCCGTGTCTTAAACATAGCCCGTCTGATCCTCGCCTTATAACCTCGCTTAAACACAAACAAAAAATCTCAAACGTTTATTCAATCATTTCTTATTCACTAAACCACGTTAAGGGGGTTATTCCGAAATACTGACAAACTTAAATAACCAAATAATCAGCATTTATTAATAATTAACTAGGTGCCGTAATTTTAATTGATTATTTATGTCTTTTGTGACAACCTCCGGAATTTTGACGAGAATGCAAAACAACACCTTGTATAGTACCCACCCACATTTCTTCAGTAAGTTGCTTCATAATACCTATGATATAGATAAATGGATTAGATACCCATTTTCCCTCAAATATTATTCTACTCATTAAAAACTTGATTAGGGCTTTAAACCAAGAGTTAATTAGCTTACCTGAGTACTTTAAGCCACTGGCTTTTCATCCTGTGTACAAACTAAGCTCGGTTTGAGTGGGCAGGGCTACTAAATATTCATAAGCTGTATGGGAAGCCATAATTATTTTAACTAGACGAGTTAGTACTAAGTGTACTTAGTTGTTATTCCGTTTTTTCTTCAATAAAAAAATTCCATTAGTTGCTTCTTTCGATCTTTAGGTTAAGCCGCGCTTGCCTGGGTTGGTCTGTGGATGGGTGGCTACCCATTACATACCGAGTTTCTACATACTCGGGAAGCAAGTTAAGCCGTTGGTCCCGGCTGTAAATTGTGGATAGTTGACAGTCGTTACACCTAGTCAGCACAGCTGACTGCTGACTCAGCAGTGGCCAGAAAGTCTGACTACCTTTCAGACCCGAAAATTTGACAACCAGTCTCTTACCAAAGGGTATTACCCAGTATTAATTGGGTTGTGAAGTTCAGATAGATAATCACTCCATGTAAAATACTTCAGCTATAGTAGAATGCACGTGATGAAATTAAAGGGAGTAAGGAGGAGTGATTCAACCTAGATTACCACTACCCGTAAAACTGCCAAAGGTCTACAAATGACAACCAGAAGTAATAGTTTTGCGAACGCTTTCTCCGTTGAATTTATTTGTTACCTTACCTTATCTTTACCTTAACCTTATTTATCTATTACTCTACCCAAAGGGGTAAGCCGGGTAAGGGTGCATTATGCTTCATCAGTAACAACATGAAACAACACTATATAATTCAACCCAATCAAATGAAGTGACAGCAAACTTAAAGCATAATACGTGAACTTACACTGGTTAAGTTACTTAAGTTCTTCATTGAGAATGCATGGAGGAATAAACAGCGCATGTTTATAGTTGCAGGGGTAACAAATTACCGCACTAATGTCACTTTTCTTGACCCCTTTTAAACAAAAAGTGCAGAACACGCAATCTGGTTATTAATTGCAGAGCCAGTGTTAAGTTAAACAGTTTTCTAGGAATAATTTTCGAATTACCATTTTACTTGGCCATCCGATTTCGTGGTAATAAGGTTTTTTGAAGAACGAGCCAAGTGCTCTAGAAATTGTGGAGTCAAATTCCTTGAGAAAACCATGTCTTATTACATCATCATCAGTAGCCTTAAATGTTCCCACTGCTGGGACAGAGGCCTCCTCTCCTATGAGAGGGAGTGGGCTGTAATCCACCACGCGGGCCCAGTGCGGGTTGGTAGGTGTCACATGTCTTTGAATTTTTAGTTCTAGGACATGCCGGTTTCCTCACGATGTTTTCTTTCACCGGTTTTGAGAACAGCGATGATGAAATAAATTACACAAATTAATACGCCTGCCTGGGTTCGAACCCACGGCTTACTGCTCGTAAGTCGGGGCTGCTACCACTGGGCCACCGCCGCTCTCAATTATTACATCAAATTCGAAGATATTATTTTGAAATCCACGAACCGTCACTAGATTCAAATGGTGGAATTCCGCACATTCCTTCTTACAGATGGCCTGAGTCCCAGCACATTACAGACTGATTCATTATTAGAAAAATGACCATTGTTTCATCCACTGTAGCACTAATCAACAAGGAATTTCTTTATTCTTCCCATTATGGCATACCAAACAATGCTAAATAGCAACTGTTTGATATCTAACTGGTTCAAAAGCCACAATATGAATTGTGTATCTAAACAATTCTCGACACTACTGATCAATGCATGACTATATCTCGGAGCTGTGAACACGTCACAACATCGTCTTCAACGGCATGAATGAAACATGAGGGACTTCATGTGGATCCCTGCCTTTCACACATGTACGACCAGCTAAGTAAGAACACCCCTCCCCCCGCATTGACCACAAGTAATGAGGGGAGAGGGAAACTTTCAGCAGTTGATGAAGGTCGAGGTAGAGTGGACACAATAAGAGTCCTTCTTAGGAAGTACGAATTGATAGTTGAACAGTTAGGATGAAATTTATTAGTGTGGCACATTTCGTCTGGCCTACATCCGCTCTGGTGACATAAGAAGGTAAATACAAGTTGGTTTCAAGGAAAGCTTCGCATGTTTTAATGCCATCTGCAAAATCGCACCTCTTTAATGTACATAACACATACTCATTTACGTGTTTTAGCACTGCAATTAAAATCGGAGGTCAAACAAACGTGTCAGACGGTGAACCACTGGTGAGTTTTTATTGTCGCAACGCTATAAAATGATACTAATAATAAATTTAACTTCAGTAGACAGATTTCAATTTGAAACTTTACTAAAATAAGTTGACGTGGTAAAGTTCTCAAATGATATAATTTCAGGCTTATTTGTTTTGAATAGGTAAGCGGGTGTGCTTATGAAATTAGTTCATAAACTCAGGGGACCCTGGTAGGTTTTCAAGTGAGTTGTTTCACATGAAGTTTGGGAGGATTGATGTGGGCGATTCAGAAGTCGATGACAAGCTTTTCAGGGATGGTCGCCAACTGATTCACAACGCTCACAATAAACTTACAGCGGGGAAGATTAAAAATCGAGGGACTCCCAGACACAATGAAAATGTTTTTTCACAAGCCCCTTTCAGGCGCGCTCTTTGTTTGTGAAACGAAGTTCGCCGTTTTTTCCCTTATATACGCCTCATCGCAATTCTGTTGGGTGGGGGAAAATATTGCGTAATGAATACCCTGCTCTGATTTCACTATACGCTGATGCAGTTGCATTCGGGTGCATCGCTACGATAATTTGGGCAATAACGTCGTCCGTAGATAGAATCCAATCACAATTGTCAGTGCGTTTAAACAGTTTGATGGGATTTCGCATTGTTTGAAACTGGAAACAATTTCGCAGGTGACGAATTTGATCTCGGGGGATCGTTACTCTGGTATTGTGCTGACTCACGGGTGTCATGTCGCAGTTGGGGATATAAATTAAGTTTCCCCGGTATGTAAGCACCTACGCGGGGATTATTTATTGATGTGTAAACCCGCTAAAACTTAAACTACCTTACCTAAATAATTTATAGGTTCTAACACTCGTGCGTTCTCAAGATTGTTCAAGAGTTTGAAGTGAAGGCGCGCACACACATAAAGTTATGGCTTCGTGTTCAAAGTTATGGGGAGCGGTGAACAGATATTAATATTGTTGACTGTACAATACTATTAAATGTTATTGGTGTCAGCATTTTGAATAATTTATGGCCGTGAGAAACGCATTTTTGATTACGAACACTAGGCGCGTTAGAAAGACATAAGTCTCTAGCAAATGAGTTCTTTCGGAACCATGATTAATATTTATGTATTCGAAACTATGATTATTATTTGGGCTAGGCAGATGATTCTGCCTAGCCCAAATAATAATGTTGAGATTGGCTTCCAGTCTAACCGGATGCAGCTGAATACCAGTATTTTACATGGCGAAAAATACTATATACTGGTATACTCCACAAACCAGTATACTGGGTGTTACGATACCCATTGGTAAGACTGGTTGTCAGACTTTCGGGTACTGACTACCTGTAACGACTGTCAAAGATCTACAAATGACAGTCGGGACCAACGACTTGACGTCCTTTCCGAGTCAACCATCCACGGATCAACCTAGACAAGCGCGGCTTAACCTGCAGACACTAGCGGCTGTTATTATTTAGCCACGAGTTCTTTCTTATCTATCATAAATGTTTAAGTAGTGAATCATTTATTTATTTAAACTTCATGTACAATAGTGGTACATAGGCGGACTTAATGCTACAAGGCATTCTCTACCAGTCAACCTTTGGGTAGAATACGACAACATTATGATAGGGTATTTTTTTTTTTTAAATAACTACTAGTTTTCGAAAATACATACACATACATAGACAGTAATACACATTATACAAATAAACATACTAATAATTACTATGACTAGACTTTAAATTAAGAGCTATTTAGTCTGACTTAAATAGTGGTTGCGAACTTTCTTTGTTGTGATTTATCATCATTATTAAGAACTGGCTGTCCAGCGCAACTTCGTCTGCGTTACATTTTCCCCGTTTTCGCAACATTTTTCATTGCTGCTCCGCTCCTATTGGTCGTAGCGTGATGTTATATAGCCTATAGCCTTATTCAATAAATGTTTTATGTAACACAGAAAGAATTTTTCAAATCGGATCAGTAGTTCCTGAGATCAGCGCGTTCAAGGAAACAAACATACAAACTCTTCAGTTTTATAATATTATTATAGTATAGATGATTTCTTATCTCAGGAGCTGCTGATTTTTCTTGTTCTAAGTACCAAACGTTATAATATATAAAGTTACACCACCACATATCTCGGGACATTTTTATTGCGTTCAAAAGTGCCAATTTGGGATCTCAATGTCATGTTATACTCGATAGCTGGTGTCATGTGGCTGTTTGCCTTTTGAGATGGAGAAGTTTTAACGAGAGTGGGTTTTTATATGGCACTTGGAGATTTAGATAAAAACTGTCACTTATTCAGGAATAAATAGCAACTGCCACTTATTTCTAAATCATTATTTATAAATTCTAAATAAAAAATATAATTTCAACTAGCATACTTAAATCATTCAAGAAATAACTATTATAATAAAAACATCACCAATTCGATTTCTTAAAGCTGTTTATTTATGACATTATAAGACTTGAAATTTTGATATTAAATGACTTAACAATACTATATAGTAAATTAAGAAACTACAAAGTATTTTTTCGCATTAATTTACTCTAGAAGTAAGACTTCATCATCATCATCCGCAGCCTGACTTCACCCACTTCTGGTTCATCATCATCATCAGCCTATATTGTTCCCACTGCTGGGATGCAGGCCTCCTCTCTATGAGAGGGAATGGGCTGTAATCCACCACGCGGGCCCAGTGCGGGTTGGTTCACTTCTGGTTATTTTTTATTTATTTAGTTTTAGTGAAAGCTTACAGACTAATAACAATCATAAGTATCACGTATTAGTATTGACATTTTCTAATTACTAATTAATTTATAGGCCTCTATATATAATTATAGACCTCTCTTTGCTTGTGCCGAGCTCCACGTTATTATACCTTGTAGGACTTTAGTACTAAATATTGTATGTTATTATATGCATATAGCAAGACTTAGTGACGACCGGTGGACTAAAAGAGTGACGTCTTGGCCTGGCCCATCTGGCAAGAAAGAAAGGAAGGCCCATAGCCCGATGGGTTGACGAAATAGTAAAGGTCGCCGGCACTCACTGGACGTCTACAGCAGAAGATGGAGACCGCTGGTCATCTCTAGAGGAGGCCTTCACCCTCAAATAAGAATGCTATGCTATGATTGCTATGAATTAAAATATAATAGAATAATTATTTTGCATGTTTTTTAGAAACGTCAAGAATTAAATACATAATAATATACTATAATGGAAATGTACCCTAATATTTTTAATTTGAATGGATTAAGAAATATTATGTACAACTATCGATGTATTTTGAAATTTTATTATATTAGTTATTTTATTTATGATTGCATGCAATAATTGATTTTGTTATTTTGTAAAGTTATTTTCTTTTTGCTATTTTATTTATTTCATATGCTTGTATTTAGAAGTTTAATTGTGTGTTCTGTTTATTATCATAAACATAACCAACAATTGAATTACCACGAATGTTGCTATGTCATCCCGAATACGTACTTACCTATGTATTATTTATTTGTCAAAACCTGCGTTGTAATGGCAAACTTAGGTATGTGTATGAATTATCTCATGAAGCAAGTGACTTATCCTCAAAAAATTATAACCCATTTTTCTATGAGAGTGATGGATCATCATCTGCCTAGCCTTTTCCCAAATTCCCAAACTATCTTGGGGTCGGCTTCCAATCTATATCCGGATGCAGCTGAGTACCAGTATTTTACATGAAGCGACTGCATATCTGACCTCCACAACCCAGTAACTGGGTAATACGATACCCCTTGGTAAGACTGGATGTCAGACTTTTTGGCTTCTGACTACTCGTAACGACTGTCAAAGATGTACAAATGACAGCCGGGACCAACGGCTTAACGTGCCTTCCGAGGCACGAAGGAAACTCGGTATGTAATTATGGTCACCCATCCACAGACCAACCTCGGCAAGCACGGCTTAACCTTAAAGATCGACCCGTGCGGCTGTCTTTATTTAGCCACGAGCTCCTCATTTTATTTAGTAACAAAGTTTTTACTATTTAACACCTTGAAGTGGTTTGATGGAGATAGGATGGTCTTTGGACGTTGAGCAAAGGGTTGATTTTGATAAAAGCTTCTTTTAAAGTGAGTTTTTCCGGGCCATAACCTTGATGTCCCTTCTGATAAAGACCTACAGATTTGCTTGGAGTCATTTTATTAGCCCAGTTTTCCATTATATTCAATTAGTTTGCGATCTTTGTGTTCAAAACAAATAATGAACGCTTTGGCTTCCTACTCTCAGATAGGTTGCCTAAAGTTGCCTTAAATCTGTTCTTTTACTCAGTATCAACTGCACAAAATCGACTTAACTATGATCAAAAGTGAAATAAATACTTACTATATTTGACATTCTAAAAACTCTTCTGATTGGATGTCTAGGACCAACGGTGTACCGTGCTTTCCGAGGCACGGAGGAAACTCGGTAAGTAATAGGTCACTCATCCACGGACCAACCTAGGTAAGCACGGCTTATTCTGAAGATCCTGTTCCATGCTCAACCGTCAATCCAATAACATTTTTTTATGAGCCTTTACTGTCCCACTGCTGGCCAAAGGCTTCCTTATATTCCTTCCACCAATCACGAAACTTCTTTACCAATTTTTTTTTTATCCTCAAAGAATCCAGGTCGTCCCGCCCATCCCCTTCGTGGTCTGCCGATAGTATTATCTTAAAAACATCCTGTAACATTTAAAAAAGTTTATTCACTTACCGCTTAAGTACAGTTTAACACAAAGTTGGACCTCTCATCTTAAAATATGCGTCAGCACAGTTTACACCTTTGACGCCAAGAGAGTTCCACGAGAATTTTTAAAGTAAAAAAAAAAACACAGGTCATAAAGTCCTTGGATACGTAATATGTTTGAGTGACACGTTTTATGTTCGTCCCAAATTCAGGCGCTCTGATAGATTGAACCCGAATTAGTTTTGATGGGGCGAAGGTACCACTGATATTACCCAGGAACGAAGCAGAAATGATATACCCACTTACGAAACAAAAAAAAAAGAATATTTAACAACTCCAAAGCGTAAACTTTACGAATATATAAATAATTCACAATTTCAAATGTAAATAAGAGTAATACAGAAAGACGTTACACATTTCAGGTTTATTACACGAACGGTTTAAATATCTCTGTTTATGAGGAGAGCATAAAACATTGAAATAGTTTACTTGTGATGAAAACGTGGGCTTATAATGTTGCCTCCATAAACGCCTTTTGAAGCGCAAAGTTGCGACCAAACAGTAACATGTACCAGGAGAGTATGAAATGATGA
Organism: Cerastis leucographa; assembly: GCA_963082945.1. Lineage (NCBI taxonomy): Eukaryota > Metazoa > Arthropoda > Insecta > Lepidoptera > Noctuidae > Cerastis > Cerastis leucographa. The sequence continues at coordinate 15,134,079 of OY720385.1, read as the reverse complement.
AGCTGATATAAAAGTCTTTGTGCGGGAATGTAGTGTGATACTATACAGAGGAGACTGACAGGCTGTGCTGAACAGGATATTAAACTTCAGGATGGGATTTAGAATATCACACGTTGGCATTATTCAGCTTCGTCATCAGCATCAGAAGCTGATTGTCTCGTTTGTTGCTAGACTGTTATGGAACGCTTTGCCTAGTCTTTTGTGGGAATAAAATTAAAAATAAATTGAGCAAAAGGGTAGGCCTTGTCCCAACTATGTTGCAGGCCCGGACACTCGATAGCGAAGGAATGGATACCGAGGTTTTTTTTTCGAAATGAGGCCATTTATTTTTTGCATCTCGACAACACGCAAACGGCTGATACGTCAAAATAAAATATTGAAACCACCTCAAACTAGGCTTGTAATGTGTTTTGGGAAGGTATTCTAGGAATTAGCCATAATAGCCGAATATCAGCAGGCAGGAACAAGGCAGGCAGTTAGCGAGCCGGAAAATCCGAAAAACCGTATATTATTGATTTTATATCTATGCCTGCTACACACCCTGCGAAGAATAATTAATTGTTTATTTTACTATACTATCCGTTAGCCATCGCAAAGTTGCGAAAATGCTGAGTAGTGTACCAAGCTTGTATTTGCCGACCTCTGACTTTCCCGCCCCGGGCATAGGCCCCGGCTTGCACCCCCCCTCCCCTAGATCCGGGGCTGCTAAGTTGGGGTCAGCTTCCGACACACGGCTACAGCTTCCAGTATTAAGGCGCTCTATGAGAAATACCAGTATTTTTATAGAGCGACTGCTTTTTGGACCTCCAAACCAGAGGGACTACAATGATGGATTTTCTTGCTCGGTCTATTAATAGACTTCCGTGGCTTTAGTTAAAACTTAGTCGTTTATTCTTTCCCTAAAGGGAAACCAGAAAGGAGAAAATGCCGCGAAAATGGCAAAAAAATATTTTCCTGCACATTAAGTCGTATCTGGTAAAAGCAAGTTAACACACGAGAGTAAGTAATGTTTTTGTTAAGATTTAAGGCAATGGAGGCCCCATTTATTTTACTACAAAATACACACAATTTTTAGAACGACATTAGATTTTCAACGGCACCGCTTATATTTTTTTTATGAAAAATGGCTTTTTAGGTGCCTATATCACGTTGCGTGTTTATAATAATTGTTCAAGTTAATGCATTTTGCTTGTATTTTGTGTCATTAATATTATTACGGTACTGATTATTCACATTATCTATTTATAAATACAGGGTTGGATATTTTTGTTGATATTTTAGATTTGTCATCTATAATTATGTGGCGAAAGCACCATATCCATCATCTCATACAACCCTTTGGAGGAATTAGTCGGTTATAACCACCTTTTATGAATAAAGGGTACTGCCCATTTCTAGACCAGTACGCTGGTCTTTTTTTTTTACGGTTTGGTAATCAGCAAATGACTTCTGCCGCTCTGGGCATAGCGGAAGGGAGTGTCAGACTTGTACTGATTAAAACCAATCCATGTTCCTTCTTAGCCCTTTGTGTTCCAGGGCTACGGTATCTCTTTCAAACAGTCCCGCAGCCCTGGCAGGCATCGGCCCTCTCGGACCCCTTCCGATTTGCTGACGGCGCGCGTGGAACACGAACGCGCTGTCGACACGGCTTATCGTCATGAGACGGACGGACGGTGAGCTAGCCCATTACTCACCGTCCACAGGCCCGCGCCTACGGTGGCCGGGGGCCGGTGGGTAGCTCCCGACGCCCGGGGCCCTCACGTCCCAGCCGCCACGGGAGACGTGGCGGCTGGGACGTGAGGTTCTCTCCCTCTCACGCTCCGCCGCCTCCTTCGCTGTACGCTGGTCTTCCAACAAAGTATCGCATAAACGAGTATTGATAGTCAAATTTATGTTCCGACGCGACCACGGGACCAATATGTAACGCTATAAGATGCCAAGATTAGATGTAGTTAAAAGTTTTGTAATAGATTTTCTAACTTAACCAAAGCTCCTTTATCTTCACGTTTTATAGTTGTTTAAGTTTGAGTTACCTGTATCGCTTATTGAATGGCGGAAAACTATTTGATCAAGCCTAGCAGTTACTTCTGTATATTTCTAAGGAACCCTATTCTCTGGTAGTTAAAGACAGTTTTTTTTGTCTTTGACACTAAGCTCCTTTCAGCCACTGCTTTATTTCGGTGGCTGGAGCCTTTTAAACAGCTGTTATATGCCAATGTGGAGGCTTCAGTTAAATGCTGGGTTGTTTCGGACAGTATTTTTTGAATTTATTTAATTACTCAGCAAAAACAGAATCATGTATGGACAATGCTATGACAATGGTAATCCCAACGATGTCCTTTATTTCTTATTTTTAAACAAAGACAGACAAATTAAAAATTAACTTTATAATGGCAGAACTGGTTGAAGATCGCTTTAAGTACCTGTAAATTATGTCCGATCAGATATTTAAAGGACGAGGTGCAATCTTTAAGGCTAAGGTCATTATTAATACCTGTTTTAATATCGATAAGTCCAAACAAGTTCCGATGCAGCCTTAAACGTTAATCGATATAATTGCATGCAAACATCAAATTGATGTCGGCAAGTTCATCATCATCTGCCTAGCCTTTTCCCAAACTATCTTGGGGTCGGCTCCCAGTCTAACCGGATGCATCTGAGTACCGGTATCCATACTAATATTATAAATGCGAAAGTCACTCTGTTTGTTTGTTTGTATGTTTGCTTGTTTGTTACCTTTTCACGACTAAACGGCTGATCCGATCTTAATGAAATATAACAAGAAGATAGATTTCAACCAACTAATAGGAGTGGAGCAGCAATGAAAAATGTTGCGAAAACGGGGAAAATGTGACGCAGACGAAGTTGCGCGGGACAGCTAGTTTTACATGAAGCGACTATCTGACCTCCACAACCCAGTAACTGAGTAATACGATACCCGTTGGTAAGACTGGACGTGTGACTTTTGGCTTCTGACTACTCGTAACGACTGTCAAACATCTTCAAATGCCAGCCGGGAATAACTGTTAACGTGCTTACCGAGGCACGGAGGAAACTCGGTATGTAATTATGGTCACCCATCCACGGACCAGCCTTGGCAAGCACGTCTTAACCTTAAAGATCGACCTGTGCGGCTGTTATTACTTAGCCATGAGCTCCTCGACAAGTTTTATATCAAATATTTATGTTGAAGGTGCTTAATGATGACAATTAAGGTCACGATCAAGTCATTATCAAGTGTTACATTAGAATTTAAATCATCAAGTTTTATTTATATTAAAATTTTGTTTGTACGCACGCCAGCACATCAAGCTGCAACAATCTGTCAAATTTCTTTACTAGATTTTCAACTATATTGTTAAAGAATAGGGTTCAAGGTGGATTGAGAAAATTTGACAGTTTCGGGTAGCTCCACCTGCTGGTCAATAGGTACAGTCCTATTGCGTCATGTACATATTTTTGCAATAAATTGCTGATTAATGCAATATTTGGATTCGACGTCTTGCTGGCTTTTGAATATCACAATGTGAAGTTTTTCTTTAGCTTTACCCCTAATTGGTCGTGCAGGGAGTTTCACACCCTTGAAGCACATCTTTGAATGTTTTGAACTTTTAAATTCTTTATTCTGCTCGCTGAAGTTCCCGTTAGCTTCATAAAAACACGAGTCATTTTTGATCAAGTATCGGGCAGAATCGTGATTTTGCATGATTTTACGTATTTGATTTATAAATATGATCGTGGTATCACGCACACGCACCCCACGTGACCGTTTAGGTAACTTATATGTTGTAAAGAGTTAAGCTCGCCTTAATATTTAGTCCTTTTTGACAAGGACTTGGTACAGTCACGGACTTTAATTGATGAGCCACTTTTAAACTTTCCAATTTAGCCGTTTTATCCATTCACAAAATTACACGATTAAACCCGAACTCAAACCGCATGCTCGTAAACAAGATGAAATATTACTAATAATCGGAAATAGTCTTATCAATAGAGGTTGAAGAAACACTAATAAGTTGTCAATGAAAAATCTATAAAATGTTACATACGTTTATCCAATTTATTTTTTACTGACCTCCTTTGAATTAGAGCTCATTAAATACTCTTTATTTCTGAAAACCTTGGATTTGTTTTCAGACAGTTGAAATGTCGACGTCAGAGACGATTATTTTGAATTTTGGTGAATCGAATAATTGTTTTGAACGTCATCTTGGACGCCACGCGTTCGGATAAAATCGTGGGTGCGAGTTTTTCCGATGTCAAAATTACTAATCATTTCTCCGTACGATAAGCGTTACTATGGCTACGCTAAAACAAATTGTCGCTAGGTAACGGTTGCTAGACTTGCAATTGGTTGACTTTGGGTAGTCACTCTGTACTATGTACGAATATAGCCGACTAAACCCGATTTGCATTACGCGGCTAAAATACGAACAGTGGCAAGTGGCTGATCAATTAAAGTCCGTGACTGTACATCCAAAATAACAATGAAACATTATAATGACACGTAACGTGGAAGCTAAGTATACGTTTCAGAGCTCATTTTCGTAAAATTCAGGCTTCGCCCCTAGCTGATGCTAATGGGACATTCTTGACGAAAAACCCCAATAACACTTTTTTTGATCCTAAAATCGCACCCAGGATTTCACGAGCTGTTAAGGAGGCATATGGCTAAGGTCATGCTTATACTTCCAGTTCAATAAATACAAAGAAAAATGAGAAATACTCTGCGAACTTGCAGCGCGGATAAGGTGCATTTAATACAAGATACGCAGATTCATGCTTGACTGATCTGTGTTCATCTCGCGAGTGAACGTAAGTTCCTAGACAGAGGTACTTCATATAAGTAAAGTTGATTATAATGTATACATTATATCTATTGACTATTGTAGCCCGAAATAAATTAGGTATGTTATGTTATATCAATGTTTACAGAAAGTTCTTTTTGAAAAAGAACCTCACAAGTCACAACAAAACCCACAGTCCATATGTTGCTATTTAGAAATAAGTTATTGCTAGTTATCGACATCGGATTCACGAAACAGACACTAATGGGCCAACTCATGGTTTCAGCTATTGTTCTTTGGGTAGTAATTAAATCGACATCTAATAGCACTTTTGTCGTCCAAAAAAATACTATTAATAGGTTACTCATCAATTTTGTGGAGTTTCACTAGGCAATTATATTTGACCCTGTATACTAAAATCATTTGAACTCTATCTATAATTTAATTTACAATCAAATCGCCAATTTATTCTTGAAACATGGTGATAAGCATTAAAATTAACTCCGGCTGATGCGAATACGATAAGCATAAAGTCATAAACTTTATCAAAATCTTCCCAGGCTTCTAACACCACCATATCTGGTGACGTTACAGAATACACACAGAACTTATCAAGGCATGTATCATGTAGGTATCTATGTCACCGAGTGAACTCATAAAAAACTTAAAGTCTTAAGAGCAAACTACAAACGATATGATGTAAAGCGATCTTGGGAGATTAAAATTCTTCGGTTCCCAACTATTTTGACGTTATCGATCGCGATAAACTTATGTAGGTGATGTCCACTGTGCAGACAAGAGACGGTAGTGCAACATTTACTGTGCCTAAAGAGTTTTGTTATTACAGAAACAAAATCCTCTGATCACTTTTCCTATTAACAAAAAGCGAAAGGGAACGTTTTCAAGGTCGCTGAGTGACCTATGACATGGTTTATTGGAGTCTCTTTGAGGGATCGTATCCGGAACGAGGTTGTCCGACAGAAAACCAGAATTGTCGACACAATATCTATCCTAAACAGAAACCTGCATCCTGTGAACAAAACAAGCATTAGTAATACCGTCTCACTTTCACCAAATAATTATATGCATGACCACTGTGGATCTAGAAACTCGTTTACCAACGTAACCCAGTCCATATAGAATTCCAAAGTAAAAACTTGAGCAGAAAGTTTTCTGCTTACGTTGTACGTGTGCCTGATAGGATATTCATGACTATTGACCGTGACCATGACCCTCGTTGTAACTTTGCCCTGGAGTTTGTTATCACAATAATATTATTCGTTTTTAGAATTTGGCCATCATTGTTTATTATGTTGTGGTTCTGTTGAAAGCCAGCGTCAGGCCGTATTAAGTGCTAAAAAGATGGTATTTTCTTTTTGCATTATAACCAAGGCTGGCAATGGTGGCAGCCCCGACTTACGAGCAGTAAGCCGTGGGTTCGAACCCAGGCAGGCGCTACTTTGTGTAATTTATTTCATCACTGCTGCCATCAAAAACGGTGAAGGAAAACATCGTGAGGAAACCGGCATGTCCTAGAACTAAAAATTCGAAGACATGTGACATCAACCCGCACTGGGCCCGCGTGGTGGATTACAGCCCACTCCCACTCATAGAGAGGAGGCCTGTGTCCCACCAGTGAGAACATTATAGGCTGATGATGATGATGATGTTGAATTATAACCAGGAGAAAAGTGAAAGGCTATGGGCGTTTGCTCACTAGTAGGTTAAAAAAAAAAACAGTTTTTACTATCCTTATTTTTTTTTTCTGTTAAGTAAGGAAAGTAAGCGCAACCATAGTCTTTTTCTGCTGAATTTTGTACTCTTTTAGAATTGTATAAGTAATATAAGTTTTCAAACTGACATGGTCACTAACACTATTAATAACACTTACTACGGGATATTTACCATGTGTATTATTTGTTTCGAGTTCCCGATATTTCGGCGCTGTTGCAAACGCCACACAGTGGAACGAATGTATGGGAGCGGTTGGACGTAGACATGTCCGAAAAAAAAGAGTAAAATTATGCCAAACTAATGATGCCATCTTATTCGATTACTTAATGCCTTCATAACTTGTGGTGATGAATTTCTTCATAACTCCCATATTTCGGGAGTAATTTGAGAAAATGTGAAATTTTACTATGAAAATGAGTGTATCGAGCTCTCTCCCTCCTGATTCCGGGCTTGTTTCAAGTAGCGGTCTCTAATATCATAATGCTAATACTAAGAGCTATATTTAATACTAAGACACATAGTGCGCCAAATGTGCACTTTCTGGGATAAAGAGTGATGTTTATTTTATAACACAATTTTTTTATTTTTTGTTTATTTTGTTGATTAAAACCGTTTTTCTAAAGGTTTACCTTATTACAATAACATTTCTGAGCAGCCAATTAGAGAAGATATAAGCTAATTAGGATATATAATTAGGGACTTAAGGTTTACATATAAAACTGATGCACTAATGATTACTGATAAGAACATTGCTATTATTTAATTACTAAATGGCTCTTAATACACTAATTTAGCATGCATCATTTACTAATTATCACAATAACTAATTACCTTGCAATATTTAACAAAGGATACCTGGGATACCTGGATTTTATATAAATAGGTCACTATTAGTAACTTTAAAATCAGTGTTGATTTACACCTCGTTGTATCCAAGCTAATCTCGCAATGTATTTTCCAAATTTTAATACAAATCTTGATATTCACGTTGCTTTATGCGCACGCGCACATAAAGATTTACGCGACTTTAACTATTTGTTCAGTGTTTTAAAAGATAACAGTTGTGTTCAGTTATGTGAAAGTGCTGAAACAAGTTTAAAAGACTGGTGTCGTCGATTTTGCTACCGCATTTATGCAAAATGGACACAGTCTGGAAGAAGCACAGATAAGTTTCGGAAGAAACATGAGATTTGGCTACAGGCTGCAATTCAATGGCCGGAATTACAGAATGAAAATATGGAACCTTCTACAGAAAATATAAGTGACGTCATCGAGCCCATAATTTCTCCTGCTAAATCTAATGCTTCAACTTGTACACATCCTAGTCCTCGTAAATCTTTTGAGGACCTTAGTAACCGGCAAAAAAGAAGACGCACTGAAGATAGTCTTTCATGCAGCAGTAGCAGCGCTGAAATTATGTTTTCGGCCGAAAGGGCGCTTCAAAAGGCAGGACAAAGCGATACAGCTTATGTTATGAAATACTTGACGGAGAATCCAGAAGAGGCCTCAAAAATCAAAGCCTTCATTGAAGGTAAATCAATTCAGGTACGGGAAATATCCCCTTTGAAGGCATTGGCTCTTTATGTATCGATGAACTTATCGAAATGGCGCTATAACACTCTTCGGGATTTCAACACTCAAGAAGGAGCTCTTCAATACCCGAGTTACTACATGTTGGTTAAAGAAAAAATTAAGTGCTATCCGGCCAAAGAAGATCTCACAGTTACAGAGAGCTCTGCAAAAATCAAATTACAAGCCTTGATGGATTTAACCTCAAGAACACTTATTAGGTCGTTAGAAACCCCTGTTGATCCCAATCAACAGCTCGTATTGACCAGCAAATGGGGTTTTGACGGATCATCTAGCCAAAGCATTTATCATCAAAGGACGAGTGAAGATGAGCAAATCGATCTTGCTAGTAATTTTATGATTAGTCTTGTACCACTGCGGCTCGTCTCAAAAGGTGTAACAATTTGGGAAAACGAGCGACCATCTTCCACTTCATTTTGCCGGCCAATATTGTTTAAGTTTATAAAGGAAACCAAAGAAAATGTGCAGAGAGAGATGGCTGAAATCGAAGCAGAGATTGAAGCCTTAACTCCATCCACCATCACTGATGGAATTAGTGTCAAACACCAACTGCTGTTGACAATGATTGATGGTAAAATTCATTCCATTATATCCAATACAGCAGCTTCAGTGTGTGACATATGCAAGGCTTGTCCTAAAGAAATGAATAATTTAGAGTTAATCAAAGATAAACACGCAAACGAGGACATGTATAAATATAGCTTAAGCACCCTTCACGCTTGGATTCGCTCAATGGAATGCTTATTACACATTTCCTACAAATTAGACATAAAATCATGGCAAGTAAGGGGTGATATAGCAAAAAGGCAAGTTGATGACAGGAAGAAAAGAGTTCAAGAGGCTGTAAGAAGAGAAACGGGCTTACTTCTCGATGTTGTGAAACAAGGCAGTGGATCCACCAACAATGGCAACTCGGCAAGGAGATTTTTTGAAAACTACACTAAATCTGCTGAACTGACCGGAATAGATGCTATGCTTTTAAGAAAAATCTGTGTGATCTTGCAGTGTATTTCATCAGGAGAGAAGATCAACGTAACTAAATTCCGAGAGTTCTGCTTTGATACTGCTAAGCTTTACGTGGAGTTATACCCATGGTATTATATGCCTTCTTCACTTCATAAAATTTTAATGCATGGGCCAGACATAGTTCAGAACATGTCAATTGTGCCCATTGGTTTTCTATCCGAAGAGGCATCTGAGGCTAGAAATAAAGATTTTAGAAAATATAGAGAGGGGCATTCTCGAAAGCATAGCAGTATCTCATGCAATGAAGATATTATGCACAATCTTTTACTGTCTTCTGATCCACTTGTTACAAGTATCCGTCCAAAAGGAAATAAGTTTGTAAAAAAATCTTCTTTTAAGGAATTTTATGAGCTTACGGATTCTGAGAAAAGTGATATCGAATTTGTTAACATAAATGATTTAGCGGACATCGATTCTGAATTTGAATTAATTGATGATGATGATGATGACGAAGATAATTAAATGATGTTATTGTTTTAAAATGTGTAACTTAGTAAATTAGAGCTTACATCTTAATTATTTATTGTACTTTTAATGAAACTAGGTAATTTATTATCAACTTACTTAAAAGTCATACTCTCATCAGTTCTTGTGAATATTTTTGTTAATATATATTTCTGTATATATATAATATATTTATAGACCTCTTAATAAGTCTGTCTGCGGTTTAAAGTAAATACAAATGGGGAAAAAACGTTTTTTTTTTTTAAATTTTCATTTCCTTTTATCCCAGAAAGTGCACATTTGGCGCACTATGTGTCTTAGTATTAAATATAGCTCTTAGTAATAGCATTATGATATTAGAGACCGCTACTTGAAACAAGCCCGGAATCAGGAGGGAGAGAGCTCGATACACTCATTTTCATAGTAAAATTTCACATTTTCTCAAATTACTCCCGAAATATGGGAGTTATGAAGAAATTCATCACCACAATTTATGAAGGCATTAAGTAATCGAATAAGATGGCATCATTAGTTTGTCATAATTTTACTCTTATTTTTCGGACATGTCTACGTCCAACCGCTCCCATACATTCGTTCCACTGTGCGCCATGATCACGGATAAACTCCGAGAGAGATGAGTTTATCCGTGATCATGGCGTTTATCGGGAACTCGAAACAAATAATACACATGGTAAATATCCCGTAGTAAGTGTTATTAATATTGTATAAGTAGTTGCCGAGTGCTGAATAGGTAATCACCACGTTGGGTCACGTAAGTCAATACAGCACTTTGTTTTGGATGGGTTTCCTTTTGACCACCATCTCACGGAACCTTTAGCAATGATGCAGTCAAATGCAGTCACGTTTTCTAAGAAGTGTAGAAATCACCCACTCATCTCTCTTCTCAGGTTACTTCTTTAGTCCAATGAAATAAGGTATGAAGAGAGCTTAAAAATATGCTTTGTTACTTATATTCTTTAGCTTTACATATCTGTTGGTAGTCTTCATCATTACTCAACACATTCATCATCATCTACATAACTACCAAGCCTTTTCCCAAACTATCTTGGGGTCGGCTTCCAGTCTAACCGGATGCAGCTGGGTACCAGTATTTTACATGAAGCGACTGCCTATCTGACCTCCACAACCCAGTAACTGGGTAGGTAATACGATACCCGTTGGTAAGACTGGCTGTCAGACTTTTGGCTTCTGACTACTCGTAACGACTGTCAAAGATCTACAAATGACAGCCGGGACCAACGGCTTAACGTGCTTTTCGAGGCACGGAGGAAACTCGGTATGTAATTATTATCCACGGTCCAACCTCGGCAAGCAGGGCTTAACCTTAAAGATCGACCCTTGTGGCTGTTAATATTTAGCCTCGAGCTCGAGTTACACATCACAATCAATAGGTACTTTAATTCTACGTGAAAATTGCCATTTTTTTTGTTTAGCCTATTCGGACCTATTTCTGGTCAAAGGCTCCATTCCTTTCCATTGTTTTGCCTTCTCTGGCCAATCCAGTCAGTAACGAGTCCAAATCGTCACGCCAGCGTTTCTTGGGCCTGCCTCGGTTACTACGACCGTCTCCAGGCACCCACTGAGTGATGATTCAGTTAACTATGAGAAAAATTCCTTTATCCATTGTAAAAGTGTGGTGACTTTGAATACCATTAAACAGTAAAAGATAACATTAGACATGTACTTACCTACCCAAGCTATCATCGGAGTTTCCATATCAATCTCATAATCCGTTTGCGTGGGAACCCTTAACAAACACAACTCGGCTCTTCATTATTTTTGTATGAATAATTTAACCGTATCAGTCAAGTGTCTGACAAATGTTAGGTATGAGGGGAGATAGTTGCGAGAGAGATAAGTGTGCTATCTCTTTCTATTAGACTATCATTCTATTATAGTTTACTTGGTGTTGGTCGCGGTTCTACTCAAATAGTTACCATGGTGCGTTTGTTAAGTCATAATTAGGGATCCGATATTCGGATACATATTTATCTAAAGTACTTTTTTTCCCTGCAAATCGTTCAAAAGTATGGAAGCGGCTTCTGTAAATGCCAATTTCTGTGCCGGGATCACAGAATTTATAATTATTTAGTGTGTATAAAATGTAGTACTCAAAAGCATAATTAATATTTATAATCCATTTAAAACCTGGCAGTAAATTTGTTGGAAATAACAAGTAAATACTTAAACCAAAAATTAAAATTAAAATTTTGGTACTGCTGGACAAAATGGTTAATTTGACTAGGCAAAATTAATTTGAATTGAAACAATAAAATGAAAAAAAAAACCGGGGCTTTCCCCGTACTGTCTTTACTAGTCAACACTCAAACTTTTGGTTCATATCGATCCAAATATCCGATCTCTGGTCATAATAGAGAGCGATACATATACAAAAAAGTTCGGACATTCTCACATTTTTTTAGTAATATTTGAATATATATTTTTTTTAGGCTAAACGCGGTAAAAAAAAACCCAAACAAATCCAGAAGTTATAGAAGTTCTAGAAGTTATATTTCTAATTATGCCCGGATTTTAAGCTATCTTATTACCTACATCAAAAATTTTGGAATAATATTCCATTAAGGGTATAAAACGTATAAAACGCGGAGTAGGGATAAAGTGAAGGCGCTCTGACGAGCGCCTTTCACTTTATCCCTACTCCGTGGCCGAGCGTCACGCGACATGCAACACGCAGACGAAAAAATTTGAGACGATGTAATAGTTTCACTTTAAAAAGCATAGATGTAACTAGGACCTTATCACCAATTCAAAATTTCATCAAAATTCATGCATCTTTTACAGTGTGATTAAGTAACAAACAAACAAACTTTCACATTTATAACAATAAATAATAGTTGTAAACTAGGATAACAGATCTTTATGCCCTCAATTTTATTGAGTGACCCGTATGGTGGATAGTGGATACGGGCACAATTCCCGATAAATTGCTTTTGTCCGGTGCTTCAATTAACAAAATTTTCATTAAGCGTTCTTGTTTATGTCGCTTTAGTCAATTGTTTTACCATGTAGGTAGTTGAAAAAAGGGGAAATGGGAATTAATTTGACGAAAGCAAAACACAGCTGAAAAACTTTCTTCATGAAAAAAATACCTATTTAAATCGCAAAATAATTGGTTACATATAGTTGACTAGTTTCAGAGCATTTAGGTCTAAAAATTTAATAAAATCATTAATTTTAAAATAGTGGTACAGCTAAATTAGACCAATTGGAAATTATCCATTGAAAATTCCAATAATTAGTAACTTTTTCGACCTATGTATCTACTATCTATGCGTATGAAGTTTCATTGAAATCGATTCTGATTCTGATAATGACTTAAAAGTTTGTATGATATGCCGTAAGGCGTAAAAGCTCTTATTTAATGGATGAATGTGATGAATGAATAACACCCTTCAAAATGACAACAACATGCTATAAAGATCGTCAAGCGTCTGTACCTTCAAATTACGTATTTCTACCATCATCATTAACCTACAGCAGTCCACTGCTGGACATAGGCCTCTTCAATCGCACGCCACCTAAATCGATTCTCGGCTATTCTCATCCAGTTGCTACCAGCCACCCTGCGAAGATCGTCGCTTCACCGAGCCTGAGGGCGTCCCACCTAACGCTCGCCGATTCGGGATTTTTACCATGACAGTTTTTGACGTAAACTAGTTCTTATTTTAATAACCTGTAAGTTTAGAGTCAGCTAACATTATGCCTTCTCCAATATTTGTTGTACTTCTGCAACTGAATGATGTAGTGGTGTTTGTTTCAGACAGCTGAGACGAACTTTGAAGATGATAGAAAGATAGTAAAATATCACAGGATAAGTACAAGTATACCGTTGACATGTGACGTTTCTTTTTACTTATTGAATTTACACTGGGAAATTGGCATCGAAGAAAAATATTTTTTTTTAGTTTAGTTTGAAGAGTTTTCTGAAAATAGGAAATCTTTGGTTTTGTAGAAACATGATTTATTTATTGAATCTGAGAAGGAGAAGTCTCAGACAGATTTTGCGTAGGTCTTAAACTTTTACAAGTTAACATCTGATTAATAGAGAAGTAAGTACTTATCGAGTTCACTGGCGGTCGACCACTTTAGGCCCTTAAGTCCTGAGCAAAAAGGTTGAAAATGGGTCATCGTCATCGTCAGTGAGCTCTGTAGTACATAAGCAAGAAGAAGACATGCTACCTACGCCGATATCAAATAAATTGAGATAAGGGCAGGGCAGGACAATAAGGGTGAAGACTGGGTAAAGAAAACGACATTCTATTTTGTCCGTCAGACAGGTACTTAATACCAAAATATTAGACACGCATTTTTTGTTTTATCAAAAAATTACTAAGTTAAAACTCATTAAAGTTGGAGAGTGGCTCACTACGTCACACGTAGGTATAAAAATTACCTACCTACATGTGACGTCATGCGCCATTTCAACACAAGATATCTCCGTAATTTTATGAACACGTGAAAAAAGAAAAAATACGTGTCCAATACTTTTCAATAATCTACCCGATGGACAAGAAAAACAAATGTGATCATCCGCTATTATGACAGAAATAGGTATCACATTGGTATCGCAGTGTAAAATTTTGAAGACATTTTTATTGCCTTACCTATTTATTAAAATCAGGAGTTCACTAATGCCCATCCTCTAAATACGTATAAAACAATAAATATGAATCATCATCACCATAATTAATTGAAAGTCTTCAAAGTACTATCAACTCTTCAATTATTAATTGTTACAAACAAAACCTCCCTAATAAGTTAAATGAGAAAGTTTTCATTCATAAATCTTTCCAAAATCTTCGGTTACTGTTAACCTACTTTTGCCGTTGATTGTACCTGGATTAACAAACGCTACATTCGGAAACTTGGTACAAAGGTTAATTAAATTAATTATAGACGTACTGTACTCGACTGTATTGTGACTACGAGACTAGCTACCTACGCAAGTCGTAAAGTGTTTCAATAAAATTCTATGCGTCAAAATGTGGCCTCAACAACCATAGAGTTCATAGGTAGTTAATCTGTATATTCTTTTTAAAAGTTTAAAAACTAATTCTCACTTATTTATAAAAGAGTAAAGTTATGCCAGACTTACCAAATCTTCGAAAAAATAACGTTAATATTTGAAGGTTTAAATGTAACTTTAATAAATAAATACAACAATTTTGGTAATTAATAGTTCTTACATCTAAATGTTTTGTCTATGACAAGAATCTGAATTATTTTATAAGTACTTACTGAACAAAAGAACCGCAACAAAGTCATGAATACGATGGCCAAAAGACTTTTATCACGACTTATTAGTGAAGCCAAAAGACGAAAATTTTAATCTTAAAATATTTCGCGAGTAAACTTGACGCGGACACGTTTACTGGCCTTGAAGCAAGGCCAAGGATCCATTACATAATAATATCTTAATTCTACATCTAAAACTAGCAAGAATTAATTCAATGTTGTAATTTTATTCAATAAGTCATATAGGACACTAAACAAGGACCGTAACGGCATTCTTGCACTTGTACTTGCATTGATAACGGTTCCTCACCTAAGGGACTGCCTAACTCTACGTTCATTCAACTTTGTAGTAGCGGCATCAATGAAAGTACCTATTTTTACGCAGAAACCTTGTCAATGTGAAAATAGGAGTAAAGGTGGTCAATGAATCGTATGATGGGCTGAGGCGGGGTGCATCGCGATCACGCACGTGTTGTCAGATTAATTGAATGCCTTCCGCCGCGAGGCGCCCCCGCCACCCCGACACCCCGCACCCCGCCGCACGCCATACAACTACCAAACAAACAAACAATCGCACAACTTGCACAACCACTGAGGGATGAACTATGATCTCTGCTCCTCCCTGTGCACTTGGTGAGTTTTTTCAACGTTACTTTATTTTCATACGGTGTGTACGCGCGGGTCGCAGGGCGCGGGAGGGACGCGCGCGGGCCGCGGGGCGGGGCGGGTCGCGCGGCCTCTCGCGTTTAGTACAGCGCTCAGCAGGAGTGTCGGACGCTCGGCTTCACAGTCGACGACTTTAGTATTCTTCGTTTATTTTCTTTTCTATTCGTTTATTTGTCACTCGGACCTCACCGCGGCACAAATATGGGATGTTACACCGTAAATGAGTGAGTTACTGGTGTTACTGTGTTTACCAAATTTTTATTTTGACAGTGTCACGTTCACGTGCGGAATCAAATTATTACCGGTTCCGGAGTTTTTAAGTGTTTATTATACGTACACGGCCTTCGTTTGATGCAGGTAGAGCCGGCTGATCGTCAAATAGGTGCAACAGTGTCGGTTTCTGGTGGTACTAATAAAGATTTCTCGTGGGAATAACTTTACAAGTGCTCCGATAGTGATTCGTGTGTAAGCGTTACCGGGAAAAAGTTCGCATGGATTTGTTCCAACAAGATTCTTCTGGGAAACTAGTGTGAAGTGCGTGTGCCGGTGAAGTGGAGCCGAAAGGAAGTGCTTACAACTTAAACATAACCTTACCTTGTATTCGAAAGAGGCGCGCGTTGCACGGGCATGCGCAGTCCGGGTCATCGAAATTATTAATAAGTGCTTCATAATTTTATAAACAAACTGTGACAGTGTTGTAGTTTTGTCGTGGTGCGTCGCTAAACAGAAGCGCACGAACGAGTGAGAACAGGGGGCTCGCCGTCACTAAGCCGGTCCACCGTTCAAAATCTTTTTTCGAAATTCAAAATCAAGAATAACGTTCACCTGTGGGATTTCGGTGTTTTACCTGCGCGCGCACAGAACTTCTTTACAAAGGTTAGTAGTTTTCACACTGCTCTGCGAACTCGAACGCAATATCCGCAACTTTAGTTGGCTGTTATTATTAGTTTTTAATTTGCAAGGACTGAGTAGGAAATAAACCAGTTTAATTTTAATTAATATGTCTGACTGTAAGCTTACGAAATCAGTGCAACACACGTGCAGCGTGTGATTTACTGATTTAAAAAAGGTGGTTCATAAAAAAACATCGTTTCATTTCGGCGTCTCGCGGGCACTGTTGTGGTCCTCCGAAGCTGACTTTTTATGTTTTTTTTTTATTACATTGCGTATGGTTAGTTTATTCATTAGGCCAGCCAGTCTATTGGGTGACGTCACCACAGGAGCATCCCGAGGTCTTCCATCTCGCTTGCTCTTGAATAATTGAAGACTGGTTTGAGGAGCAGAACCAATTAAGCCGAAGTGACGTTTGCTTTTTTTTTTATTAGACTTTTTTTATTATTTGAATGTTTTGGAGGGAGACACAGAGAGACCTTGCATTCGTGTGTGTAGATAATTAAATTAAAAGACGCTTAATTAAAACAATTACTAGGTAATATAGGTACCTTGTCCTTGGACAAGGTACCTATATTACTTTTTTTATTATTTGAATGTTTTGGAGGGAGACACAGAGAGACCTTGCATTCGTGTGTGTAGATAATTAAATTAAAAGACGCTTAATTAAAACAATTACTAGGTAATATAGGTACCTTGTCCTTGGACAAGGTACCTATATTACTTAGTAATTGTTTTAATTAAGCGTCTTTTAATTTAATTGGGCTGAGTAGGTAAGTACTTACACCTGCGTAGGCTTGATCTGTAGCGTGATGGTCCATCCATTTGTTATTGTGGACAACAAACTACGCCAAATTTATTTTTGGTTTGTTGTCGTGTGACTGTCTGTACCTACACTTAGACACGCTTGGCTGTATCTGTACATACCTACATACAATTAGGTACCTATGTATGTATGAATTTAAACAGTACCAACTCTCATACAAAGTTGAATGAACAGTCAAGGACAGGTACCTACCTAAGATTATGTAGTATAGTACCTACGTACTATTATTAGTTATCTGCGAATTAAGCTATACTTAAATAAAATAAACAAAGGATCATGCATGACTATGACATTCATTCCGTACGATAGAAGATAAGATTTAAACAGTACCAACTTCATTCTAATTATTCACCAGGTAAAGGATTGACCTACTTATCAACCTGAAAGGCTGAACAAAAATAGTCCTTATTGCTTACCTTATTTAATCCTTAATTCTTTATTAAACTACAAAGTAATTTAATTGTGTCATCATCTAGGTACCTACTAACGCCCAATTTCAATAAAACTACGCGACTTCTAAATGTAATGCCTTACAAAAACTTACCGTCACAGTATTTTGAACGGTTATTTCAGCTCTTATAGAGTTGAAAATCGAATAGGACAAATCCATTAGGTGTCGCGTAGCAGTGAAATCGGCCGTAAGATAGGGAAGTAGGTATCTTAAGCTGTGTCTACATACCTAAAAAGTTTCAAACTGACTTGTTAACAATGATCTCGTCAATGGGAATATGTAGAGAAACATTTCACAAACTTCTTTCAGGATTTAGGTACCTACACGTCGCTCGGTGAAAAACAGTTTGGAGTCGTACACGACTTGATGTTCTACATCGCAGGAAACACTGACCTTGAGCTGGTCTAGCTTTGTACGGAGTTCCAATGTAATAAGAGGCCAGCTCATACTGGTTTATACTTACTACTGACGTGTATCTTACTGTACATTTTTGTTTACAAGAGACACTGTTCTACAGATATCCCAGACTTTCAATACATCATCTCCATCGGAGTTATTATTTTTTTACTTGTTATCTTATTGGTCCCTAGCCCCTGCCAATAATCTAATTAGGTTTCATGGTTTTATGCAACGGATCGAGACTTTCAACTCACAAACCAGCTAGTTCGCTTCTTTAACGTTGGGCTATTGCGGCTTCACTCAGGTAGTTGTCAGACCGTGCGTTTGTCGTTGGGGTCATCACGATCTTCATCATTCTCTTGCCCTTTTCCCAATATATTTGGGGTCGGCGCAGCATTCTTTTTCCATACTGCTCTATAGGGTTAATACCTATCTGAATATCTATCCAGTGTCATCATCATCAGCCTAGCCTTTTCCCAAACTATCTTGGGGTCGGCTTCCAGTCTAACCAGATGCAGCTGAGTACCAGTATTTTACATGAAGCGACTGCCTATCTGACCTCCACAACCCAGTAACTGGGTAATACGATACCCCTTGGTAAGACTGGATGTCAGACTTTTTGAAATTGAAAATGACTGTGTATTACGCAGAAAAACAGCCATCTCGAATACACCATATCTGAGGTAATAACAATAATTTTATACCTGGAATCTGATATAAACTTGTACGACAACAAAAAACCGCCATCAAAGACAAAGTGGCGACTATAATGGTTTCTATCGTTTTTTTTTCACAAACTTTTTAAAGTCACTGGCAGCTTGGCGATGTCGGAACCGAATCGAGTGCTAAGTTCAAATCGATGTTCGAATGTTTTTGGGTGAAAAAAAAACTTCGATAGACAAAAAGAATGTCCCTTCGCTTGGCAGACGGACAGACAATGTCAGTTCGTAGGATCGGATTGACACGATAAAGTTAGGGTGATATTTTTCTTGGCTTAATTTTATAGTGATTAGATTTGTCTTTGCTTAAGTTTTTGAGGAAGGTTTTCTTTCTGTGATGCCGTTTATTTAAAAGTTGTCAATTAGGTATGCAAGCTGTTATTTATTTCATTTGAAGGAAAAAATCTCTTTTCAATTTATAAACCGTAAGTACTTGAGTCGACATTCAAAATTATTCCTCACTTGCTATTGTTAGATTTTATTTCTAATTTTCAAGCAAAATGTAGAGATGTGCGCACGCGCATTTGCGTAATCTTGCGCAAATTTTATTATACAATAGAATGAGTCAGTACATGTAAAATATTTACTGAATCGTTGACATTTTTGAAATTATTTAAACTGATAATGCAAGCACTTATCCCAAGAAGATAGGCATTATAATCGCTGAAGAATATCATTAGCAGCGACTCGAGACAAGAAAAACACGTTATATCCCAACAGATTAGGTAATAAACTATCAGCAAATCTTAAAATGTCAATTACGATACTTCGCACATAATCTTCACACTTTGCAATCATTGAGTTAAACGAACTCCTTATATTCATATAACATCGTCCAACCAATATTTACATAAGAAATCTTCCCATATTTGCTCTTAGTCTGTTGCCAAATACACTCGAATATACTCTGTTGGTTTTCTTGCCAGAGTACAGTCTAAGACAAAAGTCTTATCTTAGCAAAAAAAAAAAACAAATTAATTGAAAAACTTTTTCTGATGCAAACTTCAGATAGAATACAAAGTTTTAGTAAACATTTTTTATGTAAATCACAGATTTATTTAGATTTAAAAAGTGTACGTAAAATGTTAAAGTTACGTAAGTTTTAGAAGGCGGTTCTAACCGGTTTTTGTTAATCCCCTTGTTTGTTGTTACTTGGTACAGCTGTAATTACTTAAGCTATCCTAATCCACTGTCGTTGCAAGCTGGAAAGCAAACAACAGAGTAGCTGCAGTAATGTGGTTAGCTGGTTACGTACATGTGGTACCCTTGCCAATTTACTTGCAGAGTATCAAAAGGAATTAGTGTAATCAAATATAGATAAATGTCTGTTTGAAGTTATTTACTATATTTACAATACAAAGACCAAGTTTTTTTTCTGTGATTCACAATAATTCTTTGATTAACTCACGGCGACCGTAATGATGACCGTAGTCAATTATTTTAATATGAAAACTTTTTTTATTATGAATTATATTGTAAATTGATTATATTGATGAGCATGAGCTTTTGACGCGGCATACATAATTAATAATAAATGAATGGAACCAATTATGTTTATTATTTATTTTTGAAATATATAATTCTGTCGTTGATTGTACGTTTGATTTTAGAGGCTTTATTTAATTAATATTTTCAATGTATTGTTAACCGACTCCAACATGTGAATAGGTTACGCCGATTTTGACCCAAATAATCGCCGAAAATGTAAAAACTATAGACCAAGTACTGTTCCGGGTGCTGAGTATTTCTCTTCGATAATCTTTTTGAAGTTTGGGCAAAGTCCTGGCCCCATTCCTTCCGCTTCTCTCTATAGTGTGCTTATTCACGTCAATTCGCGAAGAAGCCATACAAGGCAACCCACCATCTTCTCCTCGGTCTGCCCGTCTGTCTGTCTCAGGGCTCCAGTCTTATAATATTCGGGCTCCTATAGTATCTGCCTACTACAGACACTCTATACTCACACTTATCATCCATATTCATACTTTTATTGGTTTTACATTAGTATTTTATGAATCGTTTAGTTTTTATAAATATTTTCTTAGTATTCTTTGTTGTGACATAACTTGTCAGTTGTCATTTACTTTTATTTTTAATTGTTACCAGCCAAACTCTCTATGAAGGTTTCATTTAGATTATATATTACTAAAAATTATTATCATCAATTCGTCAGTTCAAATTGTTGTATTTTATAGTTAATTGCGAATATTTGCTGTGTAAAGATATTCTGAGTTATATTTCTAAAAATATTATGTGCAGGGTTTTTGACCATTGTTACTGGCTGTTTTTAATACTGGCAGGTTGCGTCTTACTAGAGCGCAGCAGTTTTGAATCTAAAAAAATGATTGGAAGAAAAGAAACGGAAGATCAGGGTATAAAAGGGATTTCTGACAGATGCCCTGGTTCTAGTCTGGAGTTAAGAGTCGGTTCAGTCTGGACACGAGAAATCAGTATAGTCTAAATCAAGAAAACAGCTAAGTCTAGTTTGGAGTCAAGATCTGTCATATCTTGAGTTTTGAGCACAGCCTGGTGGAGTCAAAGAGCGGCCTTCGTTTAGTGCTGCCGTGGCTGTTGCTAACTGTCTGCTGGAAGCTGCTTTGCGAACTGACGAGCCTGGCACTGGGGCTCATTACCTGTCTGCTGGAAGCTGCTCTTCGAGCTGACGAGCCTGGCATTGGGCGGTACGTGTCTGCTGGTGGGTCCTACCAAATCGCCCTGCATCAAGTTCGTCGTGGTCAAGCTCATCTTAATCAAGCCAGCTTTCTACGACTGCAAGTTTGTCTTCAGTTACTATCACGCTCAGAGATTTGCGGAGATATTTAAAACGTTCTCGGTTAACCTGCCCTTCACTTTTGTACTAATTTATTGTATTTTTCATTTCATCATTTATTAAATTCATTTTCCCCTAATTACTTTTTTAATGTATAAATCTGTTTACTCCTTTCATCAAGGAATAAGCAAGTTTGTTACACTCCACAACTGTGCATACCGTAGACATGGGAGTCCGAATTGGACTGGCCATGTCTTCGGTCTAGTCTACAATATTCCAATAGTGTAGTTTGCATTATCCAGTATTGCAGGATCCAAGACAGTTTTGCGGAGCCCCGTAACTCTACGATCAAGTTAAAATGATATCGGAACGGCAAGTTTGTTGAATTTTTAAAGGTATCGCGACACCCCATCCGTTAGAGTGCGCTTAAATAATATTTTCATACACCGTTCCACATGTAGAAAAGTACTCGACGTTTTTGTACACCTTACTAGATATATTATTCAGATTATCGTAGAGTGAAATTTTAAATATGGGTGAAACGATATCTCTGACATTTTCAAAAGTATTTTTAAATGGAACACCAAGTGCTGAGGTTGGTACGCTTTTAAAATGTATTAAGTAGGTCAACAACAAAAAATATAGAACAAAACATCACGCCTGTAATCATTGATGGATAAAGTAGAGGTATACCCTTAGCTCACCCACATTAAGTTAAGTTCCATGTGTAATAGAGAGCTATTGCCATCAACAAGACAGGAATCCGTACTTTGGGCTACTATTGATAAATTCTTATGGGAAAACTAGTAACATTGACCAACCTGGGAATCGAACACAAGGCCACATGCTCAGCAGTGTGCATTGGATAATACTAGATCAACGAGGTTGCGTAAAGTGTCTCAACATCTGCCTACCCATTACCCAAATGTGTTGGCTATCAAATCAAATTAAAATCATTTATTTCAAGTAGGCCAGTTACAGGCACTTCTGAAAAGTCAAACAACAACAAAAATGAAGCTACAGTCCCAGTCACAAGACATAATAACTGTCAAAGTACCTACAGTAGTCGCCCATTCCAAAGCGTAGATATCTATGGAGAAGAATGGGCAAGAAACTCCATGGACACTCTTTCAAAAGGATGGGGTCGGGCGAAATACAAGTATTATACATGGATCGAGTCCCTATCTGACCTCCACAACCCAGTTAGTACTGGGTATAACACTTATTAAGACTGGTTGACACACTTTCGGGCCACTGACTACCTGTAGCGACTGTCAAAGATCTACAAATGACAGCCTGGACCAACGGCTTATCGTGTCTTTCGACGCACGGAGGAAACTCGGCATGTACGGGCCACCCGGGTGGCTGTTATAATTTAGCCACAAGCTCCTCCGTGTGCAAAGTGCATAGCTGTCTACACTAATAAAAACAGAAACCTGACTTTCTTGTCGCATAGTTGGGTAAAAATACAACAGTAATTCTAGAGAGTAAAGTTAGTGTACCTAGACACAAACGCTCAATGGGATTGGCATTGACTAGTGATCAAATGATCTGATTTAATTCAAATCATTTCAATTAAATTACCATTGTATCGAACTCCGATTACATTGTTCACTACGAAACGCGGTTTTAGTCGTTTTATCGGCCAATGCATTATGGTGTCTGTTGACAGCAGGTGTCATTCAGACTTTGACACGCCAATTTTCGATCGATGATGTCTATCGACAAAATCGATAACCGATATCTGTGCGCGTCTCATCTTGTTCATAATTCATTATCCTTTTTGTCAGCTAGCATGCTTCTTTGGGTGCCATACTGACCTGGTGGCGTACCATGACGTCTTAAAACATTATTATTCCATTCTCATTCCAGTGTGAAAAAGAGACGGAGCTATACAGGTCGTCTAGCTCCATCTCTTTCCCACTCTGGAATAGGAATGGAACAATAATGTTTTAAGCGTCATAGTACCCCTCCTGGTCTCCGCATGCCTCACCCAACACGCGTCGCATGACCACTGTATAAACGAGTTTTCTCTGCGGAAGAATCGACATGATGACAGATTGACAATGACAATGTGTCAGTTTGTCGATTCTTCCGTCGACATAGCCCGTCATAGCTACGACGTCATGCTACGCGTGCTGGTCGTACCCTTAACAGGGTCATCAAAAGTCTTTCCAGATTGAAGTTTCTGGCTCTTAGTCTGGTCAGACTATTATTAGACTTAACTATTTAAGTCCTGGGGGGGGTACTATGACGCTTAAAACATTATTGTTCCATTCCTATCACAGAGTGGAAAAAAGATGGAGCTAGACGACCTGTATAGCTCCGTCTCTTTTTCACTCTGGAATGAGAATGGAACAATAATGTTTTAAGACGTCATGGTACGCCACCTGGTTTCGATTCTCGGGTCGGGCAAAGTATTATTGGGTTTTTGCTCAGTAGCAGCCACGGAGTCGGTTGATGGCAATATGGTCGCCCCCTATTACACGGGACCTAAACATAAATGTGGGTGTACTATTCGGTAGGTACACTTCTGCCTAACCTTTCGGGAATCACAGGCGTTATTTTCTGTTTTTAAGTTTTACTTTCTTGTACCTACCGACTTACTTAAATTCAAGTCCTTAGAACATCAACATGTAAAGACTTACATTAAAAAAAAAACCACGAGAGGCAAATCGTTAAACAACCTCCTACAATATCTAAAAAAAAAATACGAGAGGTAGGTAATCTTCCTAGCAACGGCCGCTCAATATAATTTTTTTTTTCTTTTTATTGACGAAATCTGACCTTTGCCACGCATCACCAACCCTGTATTAACATAACCGGTATAAACCAGTTAGTTGAATCTTCCATTCCAGTACTGTATTCCAGTTATACTAGTGAGTTGGTAACTTCCACTGGTTCCTAATCGTTACCTAATGCTTATTCAGTCAAGTAGTGAAGCCAGTAGGCTCTCTGGTGGTCAGACTGATGTAACACGTAATTACAACCGTAATTATTGGGCGGTAATGTTTGTTTAAATCGCTTTTTGATAATATTAGCTTGATTTAGTCGTCTTGTAATCAATTAGCTGATTTAATTAGAATGTACCGTGTAGATCTTTTGCGTTTAAAAGAGACTGGACGGATGGAAAACTGCACAATGGATTGCCTGTGTTTCTTTGAATCTTACTCATGATAATTACAATATTATCTTTTCAAAGAAACTAGAGTTTTAATTAGCTATTGAGTATTTTTTCCCTATCACACTTACTTCTTCAAAGATTACTTTCAGCTCACGGCAACCGTAATTATTTTCAAGTCATCGCGGATTGCCCAAGCACAGCGCTTCGTAGGGTTTACAATTATTGTTACTCAACATCGCAATGAATGCCAGTTCTGAAGGCGAGGTCAAAAGTCAGTCGCGGGAGTCGACTTAAGTTATTTATGTACAAACTTAAAACGTGTGCATTAGAGAGTGCATAACCAAAACAAATGTTATACCAAGACCCAAGTCCATGCGACTTAAAGTTCAGCGGGTTATATTGCGTAAAGTTTGCCACAACTCCTCAAGCACCCACTTAAAGGAGCAAAAGTTTCTATTTTTGTTAGCTGAAGATCCGGATAAGGCGATTTGATATTCTTGATTTTTTAAGCAAGAATTTCTGGGAATTCCTGTGCGCGGGGCTTCATTAAATCTTAATTAAGTGCCTAGAGAATCTATCACGTACTCATTCACTGGCTTTTTTTATTGAAGAGCTTCAGACTTAGAAACCTCCAGAATCCAGACTCTTGTTTTATCCTCAAATATTTTTATTCGTACCGAACATTGTAATCAAAACCTTGCTCGGTTTACCGAGTCCTAAGGTAGGAAAACTGGCGCGAAAGATGAATCATATTGCTTTATTAGCAGTAGGTGTACCTTCAACGTAACTATGTAATTGGCTCATGGTTGTTAGGAGACTTGAGGCATGTATTAGACCAAGTTTTACACCCTAGGGTGAAGTATCAACGTGTCCTTCTAAACATGTTGAGAAGACGATGTAGGTAGTAGATACTTAGGTCTAATATGCAGAAGTCGGAATTAGGTAGAGTTATTTTTGTACTAACACTAATTTCATACAGCGAAAGAATAAAGTAGATATGCCTCAAATCCCGAAATTAATTTAAAAGAATCCCGTGATATATTTAAAAAAAAAGTGAATTACTTTTACACAATTTAAACCATCCGACATCGGATGTCCGAAGTTGCAAAATTCTAATGCGCACACGCACGATGTTCCATATTTGTAGTTCGCACAACATATCTTTGTTTAATGTGTCTTAAATCTATCTCTGAGGTTTTTATTATTATTTATTTGTAATACTGTTGGCCACACGGGATCGTATTATAAATTGATTACATTCTAATTTGGTCTATTACTGTTAGCTTAAAATGAATTACTGAATAAATAAATAAATCCCGGGAAATCCCGGAACGATCCATATTAATATCAATATTTCGATGCAAGTACATGAATAATCTACCTAATTTTGACCTCTGCTGATATATCATTCAAAGTTTAAAAAACGACAGTCAGAAAAGTGCGAATGGCCGACACAGAGCTCTAACAAAACCAATTTTTACTTATACTCGTTTCTGTAATATTATTTGAGTAACTCCTACTACATAAATATTTTACGGCTTCTAAAAACTATGATGAAATAAAAGAATAAGGTAAAGTTAAACTATAACTTAGAGCAGAAGACACCCTCTTTGGGCTATTTGTCACACGTGGGGACCATTCTCATCCACATTTTTGGAACGTCTCTCGAACATAATTCTGACACTTGTTGAAACTAGAGACCGAGTGCTATAAAACAGAATATGTCTGCGTTAGCTGAATTGATGGCCGCTTTTCCAGAATCCGGATGAATTGATGGTCTAATACGAGAAAGTGTTGACTTCACAAAGGAACGCGATCTAATACCGGCAGAAGCTTCTTAATGTGATGTATTGGCTAGTGGAACGAGTGTTACGAAAATATCCTACCAATTTACGAATGTTTTTAGTTTTATATGCTAACTCGCTCGATGGTGCCATCAGCGGAATGTTCGAAATTATTTAAAATAGTTTTTTTTTATGCCAACATCGAGAGTAATAAAATAGTAGTTTCGATTGAGCTTAACAACCGGATCCGGGTGAGTCCCGCCATCTGATTCCTCCGACAGACCGACAGATTTATTTGGTGATGTCATCGATGTTCAAGTTAATGTTTGTACCGATTTTTTTACTCCAACACGAGAATTACGCAATATTAACATTTGATCAGACGTTTTTGCCCTTAAAAATAACCCTTAGAATTAATCAACCCGAAATGTCGAATTGTCGTCACATAAAAACTGGCTGCAAAAAACTTCGACCGCGCTCCGAAACTTGTTGGACAAAAACTTTTTTTTTTGTGTGAGGTCGTGGTGGCGCGTGCAATGCAGGTAGTTTTGCCCCCATGTATAAACCGGAGAGTTCTTATTGAATACTCCAATAAGTTATTAATCTAATAAGGACAACAGAAGGAAACCCTCGGTTGAAACAGCCGGAATCGGTATAGACAATGAATAAGTAAATAGGGCCACCGATTGGATCCGAATAATCTATTCAGTTATTATACTGATACTGTTGGCTTACTGAAACTTGGATAGATAAGCTCAGTTTAAGTACTTAGGGCCGATTTTTCAATCCTCAGATAAACAACCAGATAGCGTTTATTCGTTGAATAGCAATATTTTTGGTTTTTCAATGGTCAGATAGTAGTTAACTGTCTAATAAAGCCCCTAACGGAGGAATAAAGTTAACTGCTACTATAAGGGCCAGTTACGGTTTTATCTCCCCAATAAGTGATGATTTGGGTTATGTTGGACTGTTTCATTCGTTTTGGTAAAACGACATAGGTACGCTAATACATTAATTGAGAATAAAATAATAATTCATTAACTTATTTAAGGGCCGATTGTTCAATCCTCAGTTAAACAGTCGAATAACTATCAAGCGTTTAAAATTATCTGTCTGTTTATCAAGCAAATAAATGTTTTCAATTTTTCAATCGTATTTTATCTACAGAATAGCTATCAGTGGTCTATGCTAGCCAACTTCACACTATTGATGTGCAAGCGAGATGCACAGATACAGTATACAACGTGTTAGACAAGAATAGCAACAAAACGTGCATTTAACACATGGGACGGCATGAATACAATTTTGGAGAACTTGCTTGAAAAAAGAAAACAATGGTTAGACTTTTATTATTGTTATTTAAAATATGCCAGTTGCATAGAATCGTAGGGTGATTAGTAGTTATAGTATTGATGTGTAAAAATTCTGATTTGATTATTGTAAACAATTGTTCGCTTAACATTTGTTTGAAAAAAAAAACTGTTTCGTGTTTGATTGTAATATTTAAGATAATATCATGATTAGTTTTTATTGTGTTGCTGTTTGTTTTTCCTTAAAAAAGTAAATGAATTATTATTTTATTCTCAATTAATGAAAGTAGGTTATGGTATCATATTTCAAGCAAAACCTTCTCCAAAATTCATTGTCATGAGACGACAATGAATTTTGCCTTCAGGCTTTTTTTTATTTAGGCTTCTCTCGTAAAAGTCGGTTTTTCCTCTCGGGTAATTAAATAATAAGGGAATTCACGTTCTTCCTCGATTTCTGAATCATCAATTGTTCAAACACATCCTTCATAACAAACCACCGTACCTATGTCGTTTTACCAAAACGAATGAAACAGTCCAACATAACCCAAATCATCACTTATTGGGGAGATAAAACCCTAACTGGCCCTTATAGTAGCAGTTAACTTTATTCCTCCGTTAGGGGCTTTATTAGACAGTTAACTACTATCTGACCATTGAAAAACCAAAAATATTGCTATTCAACGAATAAACGCTATCTAGTTGTTTATCTGAGGATTGAAAAATCGGCCCTAAGGCAAACAAACAGCAACACAATAAAAACTAATCATGATATTATCTTAAATATTACAATCAAACACGAAACAGTTTTTTTTTCAAACAAATGTTAAGCGAACAATTGTTTACAATAATTAAGTCAGATCATAGTCATCTTACAATTTTTACACATCAATACTCTACTAATCACCCTACGATTCTATGCAACTGGCATATTTTAAATAACAATAATAAAAGTCTAACCATTGTTTTCTTTTTTCAAGCGAGTTCTCCAAAATTGTATTCATGTCATCCCATGTGTTAAATCCACGTTTTGTTGCTTTTCTTGTCTAACACGTTGTATACTGTATCTGTGCATCTCGCTTGCACATCAATAGTGTGAAGTTGGCTAGCATAGACCACTGATAGCTATTCTGTAGATTAAACACGATTGAAAAATTGAAAACATTTATTTGCTTGATAAACAGACAGATAATTTTAAACGCTTGATAGTTATTCGACTATTTAACTGAGGATTGAACAATCGGCCCTTAGTCGCTTTAAAACTCTGCCGACGTATAAGTGCCTACTTGATGTTCGATTTCGGTTGGGGCCGAATTCATGAATAAACTAACTAGTCCACTTTCGGTATCGTTTAACTGCTCGAGTTTTTTGTTGCTAAAGCCATAAGCCGTGTGAAATTATTTCTGAAAATATTCCTTGCTTGTAGCGCAAGATTTCGAGGAAAAAAGTAGAAGCTGGAGTGCCGAGCCGCCTTTTGAGACCACATTATGTATCTACAATCCTTATTTTGTTAGGACTAACGTCTTTGTTTGCATTTTACCTTTCGACGCTTATTGGAAATGTGATTTATTTCTTTCGGGACAAGTCTACGGATGAATGGATATTGTCCCTCAACAGCTTTTGCATAACATATTAAAAAAATCTTTTGATTTTACGGCAAAACTGCACGCATCATGAGAGAAGGCTGTTGGCGAAAAAAAAGCGAAAGCTTTTAAATATCCGCGCAATCACGTACGAGAATCTGCTTTTAATGCCAGTATTAAGTATACCTGTAGCTACGTAAAGCTATACAGTTTATTTATGAAACGATAGGTACTTAGCAGCCGTCGCTTGTCAGCAACAGCAGTAATTAATTACGGTTCGGCCTTACCCCCGCGGTAGCGCTACACGATTGAACTTAACTAAGCGTAGTTAGCTCAGCTCGTAGTGTTTTGACATTCGATGAGACCCCAACTACAGGCCAGCTTTGCCAAATCTTCAAAGACCAAATTGAACGGACTCGAACTCTCGGCGCTTCAATCTTAATACCAACTTTATTCGAACGCTCCAAAGCCATTATACCGTTCCTACAAAATGTTCTTCACATTTTGCATTATATTTCGGCGCTTGATAATACTTGTGCACTATAAAAGAGATGTCTTTTGTACCAGGCGAGGATGAAGTTGGAAAAGTGTGCAACTGAATTCTGTAGCCTCGGGAAGATACACGCCTCAAGCGAATCGTACGTAATGCGCCCGATAATATATTCAGATCGCATTTATTCGCAGAGCATAGGCACTGAAACAAGGTTTTGTTAGTGCAAGAGACACAATCCCCGTGGGCTAGACTTTTTGGATCGCTTTTGTAGGAACTCCGGCATGAATATGAGAAATCCTTACGCGAAATATAGATATCGAGACGTTCGAGAAATCCGATATGCATTTCATATACCTCCATCCGCATTTCAATACGATACTAGGTACGATGTCTCTACACAATATACCAAACAAGTATTGTTAGCGTGAAGACGGGAGAAGACAGTAACACGAATGTAGGACAGTATGCTTCCTTCCTGCCGTAATCATTAATAGTCTGGAAATCGGGTTATAGCTGGGATCGTACGGAATATTATGGCGCTATGCTTTTAGCCATACTCCACGCATATTGAACGGGCTCTTAAGGCCCGTATTCACATTATACATTGCGAGTCGCCCATAAATCCCGGTGCACATTAGAATTTTGCCGGACCAATGCGCCACTGAAAGAGCTACTTACTCCGTGGAAGAATTGTTAACGTAAGTAAAGCTTTTAAATTTTGTCCGTTTCAATATACTGTTGAGTTTCTAGTAAAATATATGTGACCCTGGATGACCTTATAAATTTATTGTCTAGACTATTTCATTCTTAGTTTTTTCCTATCCGTCTGAGCACTCCACCTTTGGCTCTTATTTATTGTTCATAATCCCAAAATCATGAATTTGCCTGAAGTATCTTTATTTCTGAGTTATATACTCGGCGTGATATCAAAGTTTTACGCGGCCGTATTTTCTTGTACGGTCTGATGAACAGTTTTTTCACAGTATCATTAATATTCCTTCTAACAATACCTAGTAAACGTGTTCCTAAATACAAGAATCTGATTTCTTATATTTACTCGTGCGAACTGGTCATGATTTGAGAATAAAACACGACTATGTATAATGTATTAGTCATAGTCGACATAGAAGTATTTTGAAACGGATATTGATATTAGAAGCCAGAACGCATACGTCACTATAGCTAATTGATTGATATTTACAATTGCATGTGCAGGTACTAGGCTAGCATAGAAGGCTGGTATATGTGTCGAGTGCACAAACCGCGTCCATCAATAATATGCTCACTTTTGGAAATGGATGGCCTTACCGCAGAACCCCTCCCCCATCACCCTTCATGGCCCACAAACCTTGCCAGTTCGATTTTTGTAAAAGGACACAAATATTTGAATGGCCCACGGCTGTTTGAGAAGAATGTTTGTGTATGTGATTTGTGGGGTGTTACACCTACAGAGTGTGTGGTAGGCTTGGCTTGTTTATTTAAAAGAGAGTAACGCACTTCCGCGTCGTTCAAGGAACCAGGAGTCCTGACGTGGGAAAGGGCAATAATGCATTTTTACCAGCAATGGTCGATGACACCTGGATTTGACAGCAATTATTTGCTACTTGAGATGTCCACGATCAACAACGAACATTGTATTCTGATAGCTCGATCAAGCCTATAAAGCCGATCAGTCAGTAAAACCCGCTTTGCAACTTCCGACCTTTCCATTCCATAAATGAATGGCTATGTCAGTGGGAACATCGCTGCCGATATTTCAAATTCAGAACATTGCTGGCGGTGCTGCCAAATGCTGCGATGGATGTCTGGCGTTAGTCAAGAAAATAAACCTACAGACGCTGCTTTTACTAATTTTTTTCTTGGCTGTGCTTGCGGCGACCAGTCAGCAGTTGCTGTAAGATTTTCTTCCTTAAGTTCTGTTCTATAAAAATAAATTTATTCCTGAAACTCAAACAAACAATACCGAAGCAATGAACCAGGACAAGAACATAACCATGTACCTACCACCTCACAAACACACTGTTAACATACGTACTAAAGCACAATAATCCATTCCGTTTGTTCTATTATTACTTGATCCATCGGATGTGGCTGACGCTTTAGCTTTGTTTGACGTCATGCCCAGCCATGTAGCGTAACGTCAATATACTCTTGGCTAACTAAACAATAAAATAATGGCCTATAAATTTAACAATTGGCATTGATGGCGCTATAACTTATGTCGCGGATTCGTCCCTGAGGAGCGGAGCGACAAAGAGTCGGTTGCTTGATTAAAGATCTGCTTCAGTGCTTTTTAGCGTGGATGGACGTTTTATGGTCCCCTGGCTTAACATCGGTGTACAGCTGGGTAAAGTTGGAAGACGGAAAGGGCAGCCTAAACTTGGCCCAGTACTGAGCTACAAGATACGGTGTACAGCTGGGTAAAGTTGGAAGACGGAAAGGGCAGCCTAAACTTGGCCCAGTATACTGAGCTACAACATATTTTCACTGATAACTCCCTCCAGAGCAATTAATTTCAAATGTTAAAGCAAAGATTAGGACTTGTCAGCTTTTTGGATTTGGGATGAGACGCAGGCACCTTATCCAAAGTAAAGTATTTAAGTTTTTTTGAACCAGTACACCCCTAAAAGCCTGTAGGTCTCCCGAACGCAAAGCAGGTACCAAAACTCCTGAAGTTCTATAACACTTAGAAGTATTACTGCCGCACTGTTTATAAACGTAGCAGTAAAAGTTAATAAAAAACTTTTTGCAAAAAAACCGTCATCCAAAAAAACATCAAAAAAAAACTTTACTTTCGGAAGTCTGTGACTTTGTTTGTTTCATTGACTTTCGCCACCGAATTCCGAAAGTAAAGTTATTTTAATTTTAAAGTTATTTTTTGGAAGACGGTTTTTTTTTTGCAAAAAGTTTTTTATTTTACCCTTTTTAGCTGTAGTGTAAATTCTTGACATGAATCTATTTTACGTTGTAACTTGAAGATAGTCGTGAATACGCAATTTCGTATACTTGGATGACATATTTTTTCCACCTATTTTGATTTAAAAAGCAAACTACCCAAACGATTTTGATGAAACTTACCGTGTTCCCTAAGTTGGACTATAGGTACATAATCCAACAAAAAAAAATTGCGATCCGACTTCTTGAGATAAGCGTGGACAAACATACATAGGTACACTGATGAAATTTGGAACACATGTTTAGAAGCTGGTATAGACTAACAAATACGAAAACTGTGCAATTCTGACAATATAACATACATACAGGTCGAATTGTAAACCTCCTTTTTTGAAGTCAGTTAATAAAAGGAGAGCCATAACAATATTAAAAGAACGTGGCTTCTTGAAACATTTACCTTGTACGTTTCCTTCTACCGTAACTAGAATTTATTACGACTCGAGCACTAACAAGATGTGTGCAATCGATAAAATTCATACAAGTACTTGTAACAATTGTAATCGTAAATGCACATTCGTAGATTTCTAATCCAATACCTGAGACCTGCGTACAACAATATTTTCTGCGCTAGCCGTTATCAGCGTGCAAAATTATGCTGTTAATACATTGACTGGTTTTCTATTAATCCGAGAATGTTATCCCAAGAAAAGAGCGCTTGTATTAATAACACTAGAACCGGGATATTTACCATGTGTATTATTTGTTTCGAGTTCCCGATATTTCGGCGCTGTTGCAAACGCCGCAACAGCGCCGAAATATCGGGAAAATATCCCGGTTCTAGTGTTATTAATAGTGTGACCATGTCAGTTTAAAAACTTATAGAGCGCTTGTAATTCGAATATGTAATAAAAATCGATTCAAAATCAATTTCGTTTATCGAATACGGATTTAAAAGCCATTTCACGTACACAACTATGACTAGTATCGATTTAGTAATACGGTTTTGTGATCGGGTAGGTCGGATGAATCTGATTGTTTATTGAGTCTCGGGTTTGTTTATATAGGATCGTGGATTGTTAAGGAGGCTATATCTCTAATTAGCAAGCTCTTAAACATAATCCTTCCCTACTTGCTGTAATAAGATCAATATTTGCTCACCGATGTCTATAACAGGATTTACCTCTGTAAGAGCATTACTTGAAGAAAGACATTGAGATTTTAATTAAATACTTACGTCAAATCATGTACAAAAATAGCTTTCACGTACAGGAATAGATTTTTGTTTAGGTTGCAGAATTGTTGGGCGCCATTACGAATCAGGGTCAAAAATCGAACCTAAAACGAAGCATAATTAAATTAAAGCTCCCAAATCAAATTTTAATAGAGGCAACCTTCCAAACGCCGTAATAATCACGTTGACGGCCAACATATCCGTTTTCAGTTAATTTTTCGCCCCATTTTTCCAAAGTTGTTCACTTTGTAGAGTATTAATTTGTTAGGGAGTCATTAAACGCGTTCATTAATAATGAGGGTGTAAATGTAATGCGGTCGAAGTTATAATTGGGCGAATAAGTAGCGATCACAAGTTCACGCCTTCGCACCGGAGCTTGACGTAAATTAGTTAGGAACTACTAAACTGATACTTCGACGGAACATGTCTTGTTAGGTTAACAGCATATTCCGCTCATCGAATGAATCTTTCACTATCCGGATTGAATTTTGAGAAAAAAAACTTCTGCGGAAATTATTTACATGCTAACACTAACAGATCTATGTTGGTAACTAATAAACATGTCATCAACACACAGAAGCATAATAACCATCACAATTTAATGGTACATTTGAAATTATAAACCTGATTCATGAAAGAAATATTTCTGATCATTTGCTTCGTACTCCTACTTCTCCCAAATTATTTCCGTTCGATCTATTTCAGTTAGTGCACTCACAAAAATAGAAGGCAGTATTATTTAATATTTATCTTCAATCCTTTTGTTTTGGCTTCTGCGGCGAGAGTTATTTGTGTTCACGAACACCCCAAATTCACTACATTTCTCTTCAATTCCAACGAAATATTTTCTTACAACTCGTCCAAATTAACATGTACCCTGTAATGCAGGTAGAGTGGTTTCCTACATAAAATGTTAATTTAAAAATCGTCTGGAACTCTGAACATATCACGAATCTGGATTAATGCTTTAGGTTAGTCACCAACTCAACACGAAAGACTGGACTCACGTTTGTCCAGCTGGTGAAACTTAAAATAGGATCACTTTATAGCTTAATTTTGTATCAAAACGTTTTGGTAAACGTAAGGGGAACATTGAGTGTGTGATTCATAAAGCATATCAGTTAATGGCTCAAAATGACCGGCTCCACGTGACGGATTGCGGCTGTGACCTTCACTTACAGACTCAAGACTTCAACTCCTAAATATAGAACGTGATTAGTATTATATATCTATTGTGAAGTCAGACCAGTCCTACCAGCATTCTGTCAACGTCCGCATTCAATTTATTCCTCGGTTTGCATTACCTACTTTAAAATAATTCACATTCGTGCCATCATCGCCGACGTTGGAAACAACGGCGACGTTTTTTATGTGTTACAATATTTTTCGTGTCAGTCTTTACATCAAAAGAGCGAATGTAACGTACTAAAAATAGAATTAATTTTGTACGAGGAATCAAATATCATTCAGTGATAACTAGTGCCAGCCGCAAGAATATAGTTAAGAGAAAAAAAAAAAAAAACTGGACGTCTTCCAAAAATCGATTACATTTACTCTATCGTTAACAGGAAATGATCATATATCTCTGCATTGGATAGTTACTGCTAGTAGTTTATTCTAGAAATCTGAAATACAATTTAATTTGTATGTAAAACGTTAACGCAAAATATAACATTTGATGCGAATTTACGTTTGCATTTCTGATCTCTTATCAGTTGTAGCTCTAAACTTATCAGCTCCGAATTATTTATCTATC
This sequence comes from Cerastis leucographa, assembly GCA_963082945.1. Classification (NCBI taxonomy): domain Eukaryota; kingdom Metazoa; phylum Arthropoda; class Insecta; order Lepidoptera; family Noctuidae; genus Cerastis; species Cerastis leucographa. Next base: position 15,098,329 of record OY720385.1, on the reverse strand, counting down.
TGGGATCTGTCAATATGTCGGCGATGTGACAAATTTATCAGGATGTCGGTATCATGATATATGTGGCCCTCTTGAAAGATCAATATCTAAAAATGTGGTCTCAAGTTCTCAGCGGTTTCCTCCCAATTAGAGGCATATCTTTGATGCGAACAAATCTCCCGTGACTCCGATCACTTTCCATTTAAAACTCCTTTTCCTGTCTATGATTTGAAAACGAGAAGCATCCCGTCGGGATTCGGATAACTCTTTTCTGAGAAGGCAAGAAGGAATTGGCAAACAATATTTTGAGGATATAAAACTTAGAGATAAGACAGCTGCCTCTCATTTGGTAATGATTTATACTGATAAACGTGTATACAGAGTCCTTCTTTTTAATACAGTGTTAGCGAGGAGAATGTGTGTATGGATAGTGAATCATAAACAATGGTTAGCCTTGTTAATGAATCTGAATGCGGGCGCGCAGCGGTCGTGGGACCAGCACGATTCATTGCTGTGCGATGCTTTGCCTCGTACGATATTAAATTTTCTACTTAAACAAGCACTTCTACAACACAGCCACTTTGAATACCGCTCTACAGATTCTGTCGCAATTACTTCAATGTCGAACACACAGTGGTTCAGGAATTTATTACAGTAATAAAAATTCAAGACGTTCTTAATGTTCTTATTCGCACGGTGTGGAAGATATGTAATGAATTGGGCCAATCCGGTAATTAATAAGTAGACCTATTTCAGTTAGTATTGTCTTGTGGTCGAGATATGACACTAATTTCATGCTTTGAAATCGTACCTGACAATGGTATTGTTAGGGCATTGAGCAAGAATGGCTGTAATAATAAATAACAGATGATGGGATGGTCACCGATGTAAAATACCCTGATGATATCATTCGGCGTGTTTGCTTGCACGACATTGTAAGAGGCCATGGTTACTGGGTCACATTTTGTAAAGGTAATCAGGTACATTATTTAACGGGTTTGCAAGTAGCATTCCTCAATAAATGTATAGTCTATAACGTAGTAACCAGACTGGTTCGGATATCTCCCGAGTAACACTTGTAGTGTTCATTTAACTTGGCATAAGCAAATAATTCAATTAAGGGACTTAATGTAACACGATTATGCTAGTTAGTCAAAATATCATTGTGTGAGAATATGTCGGTTGTATTCATACTATATTGTATTATGTGTTACTTGAATACAATAGGGGACCGGACTGGGTAAAGCAAACGACATTCTATTTTGTCCGTCAGACAGGTAATACAAAAATATTAGACACGTATTTTTTGTTTTATCAAAATATCAAAAAATTACTTAGTTAAAACTCATTAAAGTTGGAGAGTGGGGGCTTACTACGTCACAAGTAGGTATAAAACTTACCCACATGTGACGTCATGCGCCATTTCAACTCAATATATCTCCGTAATTTTATGACCACGTGAAAAAAGAAAAAATACGTGTCCAATACTTTTCAATAAACTACCCGACGGACAAAGAAAAAAAAAGTTGGATTATCTATTGATGGGAATGTGTGAGAACTGTAATGAAAACCTCCAAAAATACGCACACAATCGCCATCCTATTTAAGCGATGCTCTGCCCAACTTTTGCCGGAATTCGTCCCAGGAATGTTCCGGAAAATTCCTTGAACAGGAGCCGACGTCACTTCCAGACGGAACTAAGACGTTAAATCCTGGTTACGAACACCTATTGAGCCTTTCTCACTTTGTTAATGAATACAAATTGTCCAATAAATTGCTGTTACAAGTGAACCGCTATTACATTTTAAAGGGAAGAAGCTCACATATTTTATCACATTCTCCTAACGAAATTTAACACAACACACTGCCAAAAGGAACACCTATAAGGTACTATAATTGGCTTAACTTACTAATTACTGCCGCCCCTGTTTGTGACTTAAACCAAAATACTGTGTATTATATTAAAGTCGGTGTTAATAACCTGAGTATCTTAGATTCCTAATTAACTTGGCCTTGGGACGGATACGAACGAATGCAAAAACCATTTGAAGAATTCAGGGTCGAATATTCTCGAGTCACTAATCGTTGGTTGGAAACACAACAGTTGTTGCTAATAAATAGGTACATGTTTCATTCCGATTTTGTCACGAAGGCTCTAATAAATAATGACGTAGTCGGTAAATGTTTGTGAAGTAACATTGATAACGTTGCGTGAATGGCTATTCATGTTGGAAATTGTTTTATTTGACTTGTACAGTGTACGCGGGCTAGACAAAGCATGATTTTGTATGGAACTATGAACATGTAACTATAAAAACGTCATTGTAGCATGTTGCCGTGTAGTGACACCCTAGGGACGCTTTACATATTCCTGTAACAGAGCTACTAGCTCTGATGTGTTCACCGTATTGTGTCCGTTCCACAGCGGGACTTTGTTCCGACATTAATTTAAATTAACCCTACAACGTTAGCACTAAGAGTCATTTTTCCATCACACGTGGAGTAATGCATTCATTCATATTTGAATTTAAACCACGCTTACGTTAATTGCACTAACAAATGATGTTACGAACTATTCTAGCCTGTATGGTAAAACACTGGTAGTGAATTAAGGAGGTCGTGTCTCCGGAGGATTAATACGTATTAGTTATGCAGGATCTTGATCTTATTACTTATTTAATTAAGTTCGGGTTGTTGGCGAAGAAATCGATAAATGAACGTGTGCGATCTCGACGTATTCGATTTATTCCACATCTAAATTCAGTGTCAATGAATATTTGTTTGTGTAAAGTTCTACACGATAAAGTTTAAATTTAAACCACTTTATTTAATGTTCTTGTTTGTTTTGTAAAATTAATTTAGGCCAATCTCTATTTTAATCAGTGCGGAAGTAGACAAATGAGATTGAAAACAAAGTTATGAGTTTGATTGATAAATGATCCTCATTGAATAAGCAACTGGAAATACCTTTTGGGTTTTGGTTATCGGAGAGACAACCTTAAATTGATTCAATATTTTGATTAATAAAATAAGAATCAGGTTTATTTTTATTTACAGCTGCCCTAAGTCCCAAGTTTTTCGAAAAAAAAAAAACAGTCCCGTCTCTTCTCTTTTATCAGGGCTGAAACAATAGACAACACACTTCCCTCTCAATCGATAAAGATCAAAATTGTGCATGACTAGTGACAGGTGCCTGCACCACAATAAACCGTTCCTGTCTGCTGATTACCTTGTGAGGGGGAGATTTAATCATAGGATAACTAAACAGGGGCGATGAGATGATGTACCGATAAAACAAAGATTAGAAGTTTCTAGTTGATTTGAGAGTCATCGCGTTAAGACGGTAGACTGGAGCTTGCTAGCTGATCGTCAGTTTCACGTAGGAGGTGGATTACACGCTCAGTTTGGCATTAGTTCATTCCATTTCATTGTTCAAACTGATCAAGTAAACATCAAACAATAGGTGGGTAGTTCTAAAATGTTTTGACATGTCAAAAACAGAATGATTTGGATGGACACCTGCTTGATTTGATGTCAGTTGAATGCGTATTACACAGCCGCATGAAAATGCCATTAGTTGCTCAAACCAAACTGACTAAGCTATGTTGTTTTAGGACACAAGGATTTGGTGTTAGCAAAGATCCGGAAAAATTCATAAGAGGTCCTAAAAAAACTTTTTTCGTGCCTAAAAAGAATTAGCTAGATATTTTTCTTAACCAAACCGTCCAAACACAACACTAGATCTAAACCTAAATGGTTTCAATCCCATAAACTTAATAGCAATATCCCTCTTCTAATGTCGGGCCTTAAATCTTGATACGAAATCGCTCAAATTGGTTTAAGCCTCTTTTGATTACGTTCCTCCATTATGGTGTGGTGTTGTGTCAACCGCATCGTGGTTATATTGTTGTTCGACGATATGAGCCAGGAGGACGGGAGACAAGAGTCGGATGCGAGCGGTGTGTGATGAGCGAATCGATACAACGTCACTTTGAATGCTCTACCGTATGATATTTCACGACAGATAGGATGTTATATCTTGAGTAGATACAGGTGAATATTGTGGCCTACATGTTTGTAAGATAGTTACGTGTTATCTCAGTTGTAAGGAACTTCTGTGTGAGTTCAATTTGAAGAGTTAGCTAGACATTGATTACATTATTATCTGCCTAGCCTTTTCCCAAACTATCTTGGAGTCGGCTTCCAGTCTAACCGGATGCATCTAAGTACCAGTATTCTACATGAAGCGACTGATCTGACCTCCACAACCCAGTAACTGGGTAACACGATACCCCTTGGTAAGACTGGATGTCAGACTTTTGGCTTCTGACTACTCGTAACCACTTGAATTGATCCTTAAATTGATCCTGATCAACTGACGTCTTGCTTCGAACATTTTCAGATAGCTCTTGAATCTAGCTGTTGACTACACTGGTGCCACAATGCCATGGCAACTTCTGCTTCTTTATCTGGACTAAGATTCCTGCACTTGGATAACTCAAGGATTCCTGCACTTGTGCTATCTAAAAGTTTGCTTTTAGTGTCGATTGACTACCATTCAAATTGTGACCGAACACTATGTTGCTACCATTCCAATCCTGGAATATGCATGATGGACAGTACAGAAGATGAAGCATATCCGATGGGGTGGCTTTACACCTTTTTTTTCTATTACACGTTATTATTGATTGAATGAAGGACGACACCCGGTCAACGTTGTTGAAACTTTATCGAGTCGATTATTGCTGGTTGAGAAAATTGGCCAAACATGGGTGTTAAGTGACGAGTTAATCCAAAACGGTTAGACGTATCGAAATTCAATTATCTCCGTGGAAAACTAAAGATTGTTCTTCGAAAGCAATTCAAATCGGGAATTTATTAAAATGTATGCATTTTATTGTAAAAACTGACGTGTTAGAACCACAAGTACGGAATCGTGATTGGTGTGCACGCTCAAACCCGTTGCACAAAATGAAAACATTATCATAAATTACTGTAGACTTTAAAATTGATCGTTTGACCGTTTACTGACATGTATTTGGTCATTAAAACATGCATTCGTAACTAAGTTGTTAATTAGGACAACTTGCTTAAAGGACATGTAAAAATAGTGCAAGACAACATTAACAAACAAACGGTGTTTGTAAATGTGGTTTTTCTTACAAAAATCGCATGTTTCTGCAGTTTTTACCGACCTAATTCCTCCTACCCTAATGCAACAAATAATTTATTTAATCACAATGTCCCACACCTAAAACAATTACACAAAGTTAGTCCATATCCACCCTAATTGTAGTGACGGAAACGAATATCAAATGTACTTGAGTGACGCTCCCTAGGGTTGCCTCGTATTGGGGTCTCGGGGACCCTCGAGATGGCAATCAAAGAGAATGACCCTGGCAGCCACCGCGAGCAGCAAATGTCCTTCAATTATTTTCTTTACCTTTACTCCGTGCGTTATTTCTACTTCTGAGATGCTCGAATGGGATTTGTGTAGTGTGTTAGTTCTTTTATTTTTTGTTCGTCTCTCATTTCGTTTTTTGTTGGGGATTTTCGGAGAACATGATTGGGTGTGTTTGTTATTAAGGTTGTTGTTGTTGCAATTATTTAGGTAACTTCTTATTATTGTTTTTTTCTGATTAGAAATCTTTTGAAATGAGCCCGGATCCTTTAATAATATGCTACGTACCCGCAGTCATCAAACACCATTATTTCTGGCATGTGACTTCTCTACACTTTACCATTAAATTTTTGTTTTGAGATCTTACTTTTAGAACAGTATACATTAGGAAACTCTTTTCTAAAGTTATTATTGGAAGCGTACTGATGGGTTGGCAAACTGTCACAAACTCACAAAACAATGATTTATTAACTTTTAACTGTCCATTGAAATGTGACGACTTCAAGAAATGATTTGTACTCTCTGTCACCTCTTAGTACAAGAGCCTGCCGTAAAACTTAAAATGTATTTCTCACATACATAACCTTATCTATGTACCTCACCTACCATTTTATCCAGCCAAATGTGCCAGTATCTCTAGACTAGGTTATCTAATGTTACATGGAATCCGAGAGATGTATGCCCGAGGGGTATAAGGCAGGGCAACGCCACCGTATGAACGATCCTATCATCAACTTAGTTAACTTTGTATCTTCAGACTTTTATTTACTCACGTCTATCCTAGGCCCGTATGTCTGCGAAAGTATTTTCGTCTCTAGAGGTCCTTGGCGTTTCATTCTGATGATTAACTTTTGCTCAATCTTCAACTTAGTTAGGGTTGTTATTAATTTGTCAGGATTGCAATGCCATGGCGGCGGTGCCAACGGCAACACCGTTTCCTAATCGAATTGTTATTCGAGCGGTAGGTTTTTATGGAATTGTAATGACCGACCGGATACTTCTCGTCGAAGTTTAAGGTCTGGATATTTGTTTAGTCTACTATGAGTTTATGCAATTTTTTGTCATCAGAACTATCTTTCATCTGCCTAACTTATGTGTCTCTCACATCTAGGCTGACACCTTTAAATTTTAATCAGCGCTTTTAGTTTTTTTAGAAAGAGAGTAAAAACCCGAAGACCATTCTGGCTGTAATTTATATTTCAATCCCTTACTTACACTTCGTTCCCTAAAAATAGACACACTGGTTGTTAAAAAAAATAACGCGGACATTTTACGCTCTGTAAAGAGCTTCGTATGGATACAAGTTCTGCAGACATTCCGAATGATCACAAGACATGATCTTAGCCTTAAACCAAAGCTATTTGCGGTAATTAACGGTCGATGTCAAGTAGTACTACGCTACGTAAGTACTTACCGCTCGTAGTACGAACAGTCTGGCAAGGATCCATGAACCGACGGGGCCAGCCAGCGCGCCAGCCTGTGCAAACGTGTTACAGCTTTCAGATTGATATTGCATACACCGGTTTACATACTTATTGTCTTGTCTGAAACACTTGGACATAATCGATTTTCGTTTTATTGTGTTTTGGTAGTGTTAAGGGGTCTGTGGCAAAATTTGCAACACAGGACAGTTTTTTAGCACGGTTCCTGAAATAGCTTGCAGTTCTATGATATTAGGAACCCAGAAACTAACTATAAGGATGCTTTCGAAATTTGTTATGTTCGCATTTCATAAAAAAAAAAAAATGTGGTGCGGGAGGTGTAAAGAGTTAGCGCTTTAGCATCGTGTAAGGACACATGTGTACCTTGGTCCTCATGAGACTCCTTATCCCGCACTTAGCAAATTTTTGACAAGACTTGAGCAATGGTGGTAGAATCTTATCGAGATAGATAAAACTGCAGTTAAAGATAAAGTAGTATATGTGACCATGTCGTTAATCTCTATAATTAATTAACCTACAATCTACGAGAATGATGATGATTCAATACCCACCGATTAATACCTACAGAGCTTGTGTGGCTTGACTTGTTTGGTCAACAAACAGCTAATGGCATATTAATTAGTTCCTAGCGTAAATGGAAGGATATAATAATTACTTTGTTGGTACAGAGGTGCCTTCAAACGTGCGAAAAATTCGTTCTAGAAACTTGTGAATAACTTTTATTTTCTCCCTTGAGTTATTGAGCTTCGACCTTTTATAGACACAGAAGGTAATATTAAACTTCAAGATATGCCTACAACATATTTTATTGCTATTTCACGCCGAAATAGGACATAAAATATAAAAGCATTCCAAAGGTTACGGCAAAGTGACTTCTTGAAAGACGTCTTTAAAATTAAAGAGATATTTGGGCTACAATCTAAATTGCTTATATACTCATTATATTTTAACAGCATACAAAAGCGATAACAATGATTGGATTCAGGGGAGCAGAAACCATAAAATTTAAATCAATTTTGCTGTAATGGTTATGGGTACATAAAACACGTATTGCTGGTCACTGAAAGAATTCTTTTATCTTTATTATGTCTCGTGGTCGACTTTTATCAACTACTTTTTCCTGTTCACTTGATACTAAACAATATTCTCACAGCGTTATTTCTTCGAACTATTATGAATGAATAGATCAACATCAGTGAACTCTATTGGGAATTTCGCAGCTAATTCTCAAAAGCCCTGTCCAGACTACCCTGAAAGTATGTTACAAAGTGATAAAAGTTTAACAAATAAAGTTACTTAACTTCTTCGCGATCAATTTACGAGTTCTTATGACAGTATAAGATTTCAATACACCGAACATATTTATCGTCTGCCTTGCCATATGATCGCGATTTGGGATTTGTAAAAATGTTACCCTTTCAGATGAATTTCGACTTATTTGGTTGGTAGTAGGGGTGAAAATCATTCGGAGTGGAGCGAGAAAATTCCCGCTTATTTCTACGACTTCAGTTCTTTTTGATATTCACCCTTACACCGAGGGCGAAAGGTGCTTTATCTTTTATCAGGGTATAATATATTCAGTTCACAAAATGAATTGCGAGTGTTAGTAACTCGGAGTGAGCCTGCGAACATATTCGTGGGGATCTGTTGCGTCGTTCGTTCTCTTTATTGGTTACACGCTTGGTCGAGAACGAATCCTATTCTTAATTGTGTTTAGGTTCTATTTCACTTGACAATGATTGTGGGGATTTTCTTAAAGGCGTTTTCCGATCGTTTTATATGTAACTTATTTGTTGATGGCAGTGGGTGTCTTGTGGAGATATTAACTTGCTCGGGTCCATGTTAAACACCGAGCTAATGAGTGTACTAACAATACGACTTAGAGGAAGCTTTGTGACTCGAATTATGTTAAGATGTCACATGACTCGAGTTTAGCTACATTCGGTTACGTTTATGTGTTATTTCGTTTCCTGTTCATTCATTTCATTTAATAGTATATAAATAAACTTTCTTGCTTCGGTAACACGTGTGTTTTTGTTATGTAGACTGGAGTTTCCCATTACTTCGGATTGCTATAATTTTAACGACTGTTATTCGTACTTTTAAGTACTTTCATTTTCGCGATCATTGATCCGACGAAATGTCAACTCCAGGTAGGTCAATAGGTCGTCTCCAAAATAAACAAAACAAAAAAATAATTAAGAAACTTTTTAATGGTTTACTTGATGTCAACTCCATTCTCGACGTCCAAACTTTCTTCGCGTCTTTTAAAGTTTCCCGAACGGAGACAACTAACCTACATAAGGTTGGATTTCATTTATCAGTCTTTTTCTACAGTTTTGCTCACAGATTCTTTTGTGAGGAGAGTTCATCGCCATTATTTTTCTTTGTCTCTTTCCTTCATTATTTCCGGTGGACACAAAAACTTTATTGTTGAGCGCTTTAAGTATTAACCCGTTTGTTGTTACAGAGGTATTGTTAAGATTTTCTCTCGTAGTTCTACTTAGACTACTGTTTAAAACGGACTCGTCTTCGAGACTGTTACTTGCAATGCTTTGGTTAAGTTTATCAGTAAATACGAAACAAGTACTTACGAAAAAGTCTTGGAGATGATGGTATTGAAATTTATGTTTTCCAGTCAATTATTTAAAGTTCAACAAGCATGAAATCCGAGCCGTTTAATAGCCACTTATTTTACGTTCTCTGAAGAACACTTGAGACTTGATCTCAAGCTGAACGGAATCATATTTCCTAGCAAAATTTTCACTATTTATTTCTTATTTTTTAAATCGTTAATGCCTTCAGGTGCTAAGTGAGGTTCATTTTAAAGTATATTAAATACTTGTGCAAGGTTTTCTGAATGATGGTGTATTGGTTTAATGTTAAGGTTCATTTTGCTTTGTGGTTTGGGTTGGAATGTTGGTTGCAATGCGAGATAGAGGCTGTTGCCTCACCACGGTCGGTGTCGTGCAATTAACGTTTTTCAGGACGACCGCTTCAGGGCATTGTGACGTTCCTCTTCACGTGGATAAGATGGCTGAAAAGTACTGAAATCCTTGGTACTCAAAAGGCATCTTTAAGTGTCGGATTTTTCCCTGGATGACGACTCACTTGGTTGGGTTTCATTGTTCCTAAATTTGTAATTTTATGAGGTTGCTGACCTGGTTATATTGTGGGTACTGTTTCATGCTTTTTAATAGTTTGACGTTATTACGGAAATATACACATTGAGTACTTAAATCTGCGCTTAAGGACGTATAACAAATAACTACGTCAATTTACGCTTGCATAGTTAAAAGTTTTTTTTTTTCAAAACTCCTCTTAAATATTTCAACGTCTTTTCCAACAGCAAAAATTATATTCCCGAACGTTGCAAAACCGAATTCTAGGTAAAGGTAAGTACACACAATCTCGGCTCGCTTTTGCAAGTGTCGCGGTAGACAAATGAGCAATTTGCCGTCTCATCACAGATGTAACGTTGCAAAATGGCGGCGCAGACCTCTTGCGACATTACTCGTGCCTTTCAAACCACACAAGAAATCTTGACGAACGAAAAGTTTCAACTTTAAAGAAATTTTAAACGGCAGAACTAACGAGTGGAGATATTGAAATGTAATTGAGCGTAGTTTTGCTAAAACGTACCAACCCACTTAAAAATTCTCACATATTACGAAGTAATTGTATTTATTTTTGCATAGTTATCGCTGATTTATGTAAACAATATTTATTTACTGGTTCAAAACTTTAACATATCTAACAATAGTTGTACCTTTAATTGGAATTTAGTAACTGGCAAGATATAGGTCTGTTCTAAGCATACCTTTAGGATGTATATGGGTTCAGACCCCAAAACAGACCCCTTAATAATAGTATCCTGTAAAGTCAGCTTTACAGGATACTATTATTAAGATTATTGGATAAGTGTTAACTTGACTATATATTGAAATGAATAGATATAGATCATATGAGATTCAGGGTCTGGGTTGCCTCATTTTGTCAAAACAAAGTCCAATTCGCACGAAGAATTAGTCAAAGTAGCTGGTAATATCTCCTATTTTGTTCCGCCGCCACTGGTTTCTTGCGGTTATATCCAAGTGCTACGGCAACCTCGAAATTAATCGGCGTCTAGAGAATTGCAGACCCCCGTTTCCCTGCTCTTCGATACCTTACTAGTGAAATATGGTTGGAATGGGAGCAAAACTACTGAATATTTATTTCGTAATATTAATTTATGAAAACAGCTAATAGTTTGGGATGTTTCTGTCCGTTCGTTTGGACTTGTGATCTGGCGCGTGTGGAAAATTTAATTATCGTTGTTGGTAGTGGACTTCTATGGTTGTTATTCAAGAGGCGTATGTCTGGCGGGCGGTGACGTAAGAGCTAAGTATTTATTGGTATAGACCGATGACCTCCCGACAATTTGACAAGCAAAGTTAATGCGTTAACAAATTTTAGTCTCAATGCCGCATTAAGATGTTTTTTTTACTTTGTATAATAACTGTTTTCTTTGTTATCTGCTGAGAAGCCTTGATTAGCTGTCCTCTGTGTCACGATTTCACGAAATAACTTTTTACACGCGACGATAATGCTTCCTAATGCACCTATTATTATTTCGTATTACAAAAGAAAATTACTTTGTGATTTATACTGGTATCATTGTCTGTCGCAACATGCACATCCAACGGCTTTATTATTTGTTTCGCAGCATGATAAATGCTATAAGCTCGAGTTATGACCTCTTGTCAGGTTTCATAAGGGACCAGTATTGTTTCCCCGAATCAGGATTTGAGGGAGGCAGTGGAATCCCCGCTAGAAACATGCAGATGTCAGCCATTTGTTATTCAAATTCGTAGAGAAGTCTCGACTCAAACGCACCCTGACATCGCAATGAATATGTAAAAACGATTATGGAAAACTTTTGAGTAACACTAAAACATTGCTGGGTGTGATTTGTGTTGAAGCGTATGAGTCACTGTCAAAAGACACATTCACACCAACCATAGAAGGCAAACAAGATATCAATAGATAGTATGACCGGCAGAATCGTCTTCCTTACTAGATTCATGATTGTAATTCTAATAGAACTGATGACTACTTGTTTGTGCACAGGTGCACATTTGTCCTCCTTTCCAGTCCCCCATTGCACATAAGTAGAGGTTTTCATATTGTGCCACTGTGCCATGCGAACATGAACAGTCCATTCTATATCCATCAGTTTTTATCGTGTGCCATTGACAAAGACAACAGTAAATACTGTAGTTCACAGCTCTCATCTAAATGTTTAATGCTTGTACGAACAATTTACTTTTAATTAAAGCAAAGCAGATCTTTCCCAGTTCATTGTTGTCGCAAGCAGGGCACTGTTGTGATCTCATTTTATTTGTTCGCTCGACCCTCGATGGACGGGAGTGAATTGACAAAGATTCCGCTACGCTTTTTAAATGTTAATAAAATTTATTTTCCTCAGTGAACACCCTCCTGTTGTGCCTATGTATGGATGTATTATAAGCCTTAGTGCCTTTGAAATATTTTTGCTGTCATGGGTTGCATGATTTCGTCTTTGTCTGGATGCTTCAAGTCTTCGTCCAGGCAGTGTAATAGAAAAGCGGTCATGATGCAATTTCTTCGCCGACCGTGCTCAATTTCTTAATCAAATTCGACACTGTTCAAATAATTTATTAGTCACACCTATCTGTTTCGCTGGTTTTATTGATTTTCGATTACAGCGTGTGCACGACAATTGTTTAATATCATCGCTGCTACCAAATAAATGGTTCGTACATTTTTTTAGTTTAGGGGCGGTGGACGTCGATGGTTAATGGAAAACAATCGTGTTTTATTGTGCTCGTAAGGTTTGATGGGCATATAAAAGTGCTCACCTTAAGAGAAGGGTCCGTGCCTTCACGATAATGTTTGCGGGATTCCTTACTTAAGATACCCTTTTAGGTTAGTCGCAAAAAATCAACTCTCCTTTATTCATTCGATATTGCTGGGATCTTCTTCACTTGGGGCATTATTTCGATTTATTGTGGCATTCTTTTGAAATATTATCTACAACAGAACGTAAAACAATTTTCTGTTTCGCTCTAGTCATTCCGGTTTTTCTTCCAAAACAATTAACCTGTAAAACTTTCCCTAAAATCTTTGACAGTCGTTACAGGTAGTCAGTGGCCCGAAAGTCTGACAACCAGCCAGTCTTACTAAGGGGTATCGTATTATCCAGTATTAACTGGGTTGCGGAGGCCAGATAGGACGTCGCTCCATGTAAAATACTGGTATTCAGCTGAATCTGGTAAAACTGGAAGCCGACCCAAACATAGCTAGGAAAAGGCTAGGCAGATGATGATGACTTTTCTTAAAATCACCTATTTTAATCGCTCAGTTTAGGTTTGCCTTGACAAAATTAACGCGTAATAAAATTCACGGTATATTTGCCTGTGTTTCACGAAACTGTTCACTGTTTTACCTGCACAACTTGATAGTTTCGGAGCTGTCTCACAATTTGTGAATTTTAAGCGAACTCTGCTGAAAATTCATTTGTTTGAGCTCGGTACTACCCTTCTATCGCAACGTAAAATATCTTTGAAAGGTCTTCGTTAATATTCTACGGATTTTATCAAACGATATTAATATTTGATACAAGTTTTATATGTGTCGTAAAATTGTATATTCATATTAGCTCTGTAAGTAATTTTGCTCTACTTTTAGTGATTATCCTTTAATTATTAAAAAAAATAATTAATTATTGAGATTACTAGTAAAAAATACAAGCTATTAAAAGTGTCCAGCTCGATAGTTTACCTTGCGTAGTAAATCGGTATTCCTTTTTGCTGGACAAACATTCCTAAACATGATACTCCATAATACTCTATATTTCAAAATTATATAGTTTTCCTGAGTAGCAGCCACGGGCCCTGGATTTGTGACCGGTTGATGGCAATAGGCTTGCCCCCTTATACATTGGACTTCAAACATAACTGGCGAAATGCGGGTGTACTAATGGGCACACCTCTGGCTTATACTTGGGGGATTACACGCGTGATGTTATAAAATATATACTTTTCGTAAACAAAAATATATAATCGTAGACTTAATAGACTTAAGTTCTAAAAAAACTTTTTACAAAAAAATATAACCGACTTCCAAAAAAAAACAAAAAAGTGCAAAATAATATTTTACTTTCGTCAGTCGGTGACTTGTCGGTTATCTTGTTGTTGTTTTTCTTTCTTTTTTTTGCCACCGACTTCCGAAAGTAAAATATTATTTTGCACTTTTTTGTTTTTTTTTGGAAGTCGGTTATATTTTTTTGTAAAAAGTTTTTATTATACCCTTTTCAGTTGTGGTATCTCACTTAAATTCTTGTCTAGTATCATTTTTACATTGTAACTAGACACCAGCACATCGTCCATACATACGACAAAGGACAAAATGCATAATAAAGGGGATGACGCAAAAAGTACCAAAGCAAAGATAATAAAATTCATATGGGCCCCCACCGGGCAAGCTTTCTCTACCAAATGAATGAAGATTCATGTAAATCGGTCCAGTAATCACGGAGAAATAGGTGTACGTGATAAATTTACAAATGAAATAAAATGAAAACTACAGGGCCAAACTATATAACATTTTTTATGGGACCAAATAGCAACTATTCCGCATCAAACTAAAGAAGTTAGTAAAGTAATAAGTCTCAGCGTAATCGGTGTACATTCAACAAAAACTAATCGAATTGATAACCTTCTCCTTTTAGAAGTCAGTTAAAATAAAAAAAGAAAAAGATTTCTATTTTTTTTAAATTATTACTTGTACATACACCTGGAAAGTGCATACCGTTACAATTCCAACAAGCCCAAACACAGCTAAGATACATTGTCTTATTATTGAGTTCCGGTGCCTGTCTCTAGGATTCATCATCAGATCTGATGATAGAATGATTCTTATTGAACGCAAATGCTTCACTTGTTGTAGAAAATACCAAAACCGCTGTACGTTTTCCTATAAAATTTGAGGGTTGCCCTCGATTTCTCCAGGATCCAATCATCAGATCCTGACTTGGTGACTATGGGACCACTTCAGAAGTATCTCCTTTCGAACAAAAAAAGAATTTTGAAAATCCGTCCACAATTGGCGGAGTAATCGCGTAACATACACACAAAAAAAAAAACATACCGTCGAATTGAGAACCTCCTCCTTTTTTGAAGTCGGTTAAAAACTTCTTAGTTAGGTATATACTTATAATAATTAATTACCTGGCTAGAGAAAAAGTGTCTTGAATTTGTTTTGGAAATAATTTTAGATAATGATATGAATTAAGTAACTAAAACTGATCTCGATAATTATAAAAAAATATCTACTATAATATAATACTATTGTTCTTAATTATTAATATTGATCTCAATTAATTTATAAATAATATTGATGTATTGATGTTGTTTTTTGTTATTACAATGGCTATAAGTCTATTGTAATTGTGTATTTGTAATAAGTATGTCACTAACAACTATATTTATATCATATAATTAGAAATTATTGTAAATATTTAATTTCTGTAAAAGAGAATTAAAAAAAATTACTTATATTTCTGTGCCTACACCTACACCTGTATAACATTGTGGAACGCAATTAAATGAATATGAATAGTAGCAATGTGTTGTAACCTTTTTCATATTCATTGCAAAGCTTAAAAAAAGTTTATCCATAATTTATTACTCCGGACTTGGTATCCAAAATTAAAAAAAAATACTTATTTTTCTGTGCCTGGCACAGAAAAATAAGTATTTTTTTTACAATGTTATACAGGTGTAGACCTGTATAACATTGTGGAACGCAATTAAATGAATATGAATAGTAGCAATGTGTTGTAACCTTTTTCATATATTCATTCCAAAACTTAAAAAAAAGTTTATCCATAATTTATTACTCCGGACTTGGTATCCAAAGTTAGGAGAAAGTTTTGGGGTCAAGGACCTTCTTCAAAACATCTAGTAAAGTTGGCGTTGTTTCCTACAAAATTTCCGACGACCGCTGCATATAAAATTTATTTTACATGGTAGTGTGAATTATGTTGAGTACCGAATGCCTAGATGTAAAATTGACACCTGTCTGGTATGGGCCTGTTTTTACGATTATGTTCCCGTTAACATACACGGTTACAGATAATTTCATACAAATTCAGTTCCATTTTTGAATTTATTCGGTAAGTAGTGGCAATTCGGACATTGTGAAATAGGCTCTATGTCTGCTTACTTAAGAAATATTGGCACCTTTTTAAAGAATCGTCACTTGTCCAGACTGGCTATGGTTCCGTCTCCAATCTTTCAGCGTTGTGTGAATTTGTCGCGTACACAGAAAAGACGTTTAAAGTTCAAGTAAAGCAATTTTTGTTTTTCAAAGTGAAACTTCTTATGCGACTTCAAACAAGTTTAACGCTACCATGGAGGGGGAATATTTTCTAAAACTCACTAAGAGATGGCAGTATAACAAGATTTGTGACTACGTAGTTCTACTAGGTACGCGAGATGGCATGCAAACAGGCATGCATTGGACTCTTCGGTGTGACCAGCTTTCGCTCAATTTCCATGAGTAGAATAACCTCGATAAACTTAATAAAACCTAATAAAAATGATACAACAAGAAAAAAACAAAATATTATTTAGAAGCTCAGTAAAATACCGAGAGTGAATGCGTGGCACTCGAACGCATGCGTGTAGTATTACGAAGTTTAACTTCTTCCGCGCGGAGGGACTCCATGCACTGTTTTTTATTTAACCTTTCACTGACTGACCCTCATTGGTTCAATGGTCGTAAGCGAGACTGGTGAGCACGAGGTCCTGGGTTTGATTCCCGGGTAGGGCAAAGTTTATTGGGTTTTTGCATCAGGAATTTCCCAGTAGCAGCCATGGAGTCTGGATGTGTTTCCGGTTGATAGAAATACGGTCACCCCTATTACATGGGAGATAGCTGCGAAATATGAGTGTACGTCTAAGGTACACCTCAGCCCCCTTTTTTTTTCGGTTGGTAAATCTTCAAATGACTCCTCGCGCTCCTGGCGGCGCGGAAGGGAGTGTCAGACTTGTACTGACCAAACCCATCCATGTTCCTTCTTAGCCCTTTGTGTTCCAGGGCCTGCACGGTATCTCTTTCGAACAGTCCCGCAGCACTGGCAGGACCTCTGCCCCCTTCGGGGATAATAAAGCGTGTCGTTATGTTATGAACCTTTCACAGTACGTCAGAGGTCACTTGGACCTTGACCTGGTCCACTGTCATACAGAATTGGATTCCATATAGTAAGAGGCTTTTTTACTGTCTTTCAAATCTACAATGCTTCTGCGCAGCATCGCTTTTCACTTGCGCTAGCGCATTGGAATTATTGCTTTTTGGGTTTCTTAATTATGATTTATGTTGAAAAGGGTTGCCTCAATTAATCAGGGAGCACCTAAATATTATGAAATCAAACTTGGCCATTGGGTTAAGTACCTAAGTTAGGGACCCATTTGTCATTTTGTATATTTTAATGTATTTTGAAGGTCTTCTTTGTTTATTTATTTTGTTATATTAATTTTGACGCGTATAAATTAGTTATTTCAAAATCAATAAAAGTTAATTTATGAACTGGCGAATATGTTCTTGTCTTCATTTATTGCCTGATATTAATTAAGATACCTTCAAATGTCAAGAAGAATCACGATTTCAACATTTTACAATTTGTTATTGCAATCAATAATTAAGTAGAAGTAGGTATTGATATTTTGTTTCTTTTTTGGTTTAGAGGTCAGTGAGGAAATGGAATCAGATAATGAACTCATGGAACGTACCTAATGATAAATAATGACCAATTCAAAATATTACTAAAGTATTACATCACATCACATCATCAGTCTATAATGTTCCCACTGCTGGGACACAGGCCTCCTCTCTATGAGAGGGAGTGGGCTGTAATCCACCACGCGGCCGCAGTGCGGGTTGGTAGATGTCACATGTCTTCGAATTTTTAGTTCTAGGACATGCCGGTTTCCTCAAAATGTTTTTCTTCACCGTTTTTAAGAGCAGCGATGATGAAATAAATTACACAAAGTAATGCGCCTGCCTGGGTTCGAATTTACGGCTTACTGCTCGTAAGTCGGGGCTGCCACCACTGGGCCACTGCTGCTCTCTAATACTACTAAACTATTACTTAACGATAATGTTAACGTACTGTTACTGTTAACCTGCGTCTTCCCACTGATGGGCAAAGGGCTGTCATCATAACCAATTATTTCGATCCAGGGCCAATGTGGGACCATTGGTCGCTGGTCTTGTCCAGCACGTCCCGCCATCTTCTACGAGGTCTGCCGCGACGCCTTGCTGAGTCAGGGCTCTAGAAAGTGGCTATTCTGGCCAACATGTCTTTGGACATGTGGCAGAAGTAGTCAGTCCAGTCCCAATGTTGACGTAAAACAGAAAATAATCCGGATACTTAATATTATAAATGCGAAAGTAACTCTGTTTGCTTGTTACCTTTTCTCGACTAAACGGCAGAAGAGATTGTAATGAAATTGGGCAAGGAGATAGATTATATCATGGGGAAGACATTAGGCTCTTTGTTCTCACACATCTACTTCAAAAATTCCACTCGAACAAAGTCGTGGGCAACAGCTAGTAGTCTATAAGGAGACTGATAATGTCCAAGAAAGAAAAGCGCCAGCTTCGGCCAATGTGTACAGGAGCCAATACCAACTGCCCAATACAAATCCAACATTGCCACCAATCTAATTTGTTATCTGTAGATGAACACACTCGATGGATACAGATTAAAAAAACACGCTTCGGTTCACTAACTTTTTAAATAAATCTCAGGACACCAGACAAGGGTCCGACCAATTCGTTGTTTCTCCAATGTTTATTTGTGCTACGTTTCATTTGTGTCCAATTTAGATCGGTCAAAACTTTGTCTATTTTATAATATGTGAAATTATAATTTCAATTAATGCAATAATGACAACCTTTAGGGTACTTTGCCATCGACAGCGCTAAGGACGAATTTTTCGAGCTTTTCTCTGTGCGCATATTATTTTTTTATGGCTTGTATTACTATTAAGAACCTACATAAAATGAGCAGATAAATACCAATTTAAAAATATTTTAAAATATTGAACGTGAAAAAAAGTGAGAAAACGATGGTTTTTAAAGGAAATTCCCAATTACTTTCATGTTATCCAAATCTTTATATTCTATTTTGTCGCTGGACCTGTCCTTTCCACTTTTCAAACCGTGATCCTTACACAAATTATCAATATGAAAAGGCTTTTTATCTCTAAGCAGGTCATCGAACTTTATTATATCGGATAATTAACTTCTTAGAAACCTTTTGGCGAAATTCTATTTGAGACATCACAAGTTGCGATTTTCTCCCTCGAAATCTGAAGATTACAATCAGGAAAATCGAGCGAGAGTACAAATGTTGATCGTAGAAGAAACTTAGGTTTTAGTGTTTGATTGTTAACGTATTTCGTGTAAAACGATCGTTTTATACTGGAGTATTATATTCAACATTAGCAAGATGAAGCGGAAGATGTGGTCATAAAGGGTGTAAAACACCTCTTAACGAAGCCGAAAGGCACTGGTTCTCCCCGTCATTGCGATCATTTTTTTGTTCTACACCATACCTGGGAACCTTCTAGTTACGGAGATATTAGGGGTCAAAGTTCCAACTTTTTGACAAGTATTTTTTTAAATACAAGTTTTTAATGTAAGATTTTTACTTTAAACACCTCCACGACCCCCGTACTATTCAATCCGTCAATCAGCACAATGTTTTGAGTGCGTTGACGGCTTCGTGATGAGGTGATATACACGATGTATAGTGGCCAATAGATTAATGTAATGTAGCAACTTTCTTTCATGGGAGTATCATCATTATCTGCTTAGCCTTTTCCCAACTTTGTTGGTGTCGGCTTCCAGTCTGCCCCATGCATCTGAATCACAGTATTTTACATGGAGCGACTGCCTGTCTGTCATCCACAACCCAGTATATAATCTTCTGCCAAGACTTTTCGCAAACTATCTTGGGGTCGGCTTCCAGTCTAGCCGGATGCAGCAGAGTACCAGTATTTTACATGAAGCTGGGTAATACGATACCCCTTGGTAAGACTGGATGTCAGACTTTTGGCTTCTGACTACTCGTAACGACTGTCAACGATCTACAAATAACAGCCGAGACCAAAGGCTTCAGAACTTTTAAAGGCACGGAGTAAACTCGGTATGTAATTATGGTCGCCCATCCACGGACCAACTTCGGCAAGTACGGCTTAACTTTAAAGATCAACCCGTGCGGCTGTTATTATTTAGCCACAACCCAGTTACTACTGGGTAATACGATACCCCTTGGTAAGTAACGACTGTCAAAGATTTACAAATGACACCCAGGACAGGACCATCATCTTATTCGCGAAAAATGATCAGATCATACAAAAATCCAATGCCCACTTGACCTAAATTCAAAATTGTATGGTACTGCAGATTTCCGCGATTGTGATGTCAGTTCCATATACATATACAATCTGTTGTTTTGCATCCTCGTGAAATTCAAGGAGGTAACTATGATTCTCGACCTGAAAGTTTTTTTTTTTAATTTACTGATATCGGTAAGTGTGAACCACCCGTGTTTTAAACGCGGCCCGTCTGTCCCTCACCCTATAACTGCGCTTTCACACATACGAACTATTCCAAACGTTTATTTGATAATTTCTTATTCCCTAAACCACGATACGAGGGTTATTCTGAAATTCTGTCAAATTTGAACAGCAAAAATAGCAGCATTTATTAATAAGTAGGTATCGTAATTTAAATTGATCATTTATGTCTTTTGTGAAATTCTCCTGAATTTTGACCAAAACAACACCTTAGTTGTTCGTTACACGATAGTTGTTCATTGTAATAATCTATATTACATCCTCAAATGTGGCCCATGAGGGCACATGAGTTCCTGATACATGTTTGTAAAGAGGTTGCCTAAATATTATCTAGAATTCCATTCAGGCTAGGCTGGTGTTTGGCTTGGCTGGAATTCTGGAAGGCTGACTCGACATCATTACGCCACGGAAATAGGCACTTTTCCCCTCGTTAGCGACTCCGAGCTGTCCCCACTCCGCTATCGTTCTACATTCATACTAAACTATCGTATGTGTGCTCTTCAATTAACGACACGTTTTTTATGAGGTTTTATGTTGAATTTGATTGGTTTTTTCTATACATCTGCGTCTGCAAAAATCAAGTCTTTGAATTCAATTATAAAATTGTCCGGATTTTTCGTTGAATTTATTATTTACCAATTATCAACACTTTTAGCTGCACAAAAAAATTATAAACAATAGATTTTATCATTCTTATTGTTGAAGATTTTAGAGAAGCTTGTAACTAGACAAGATATTTGATTAAAGGATTAACTAATTCGGAAAATCTTACGCAGATTCCGTTTTTACGACGTTCCATAATCCATCTTTGCTTGCTCAATACTGCCCTGCCCCATCATCTTGGGAATACAAGCTTTAAACGGTTCTTAAATAAAGTTCATTTCAGATCAACACCTACAAGACCTTTTAATATGAAATTCTTCTTTTCTTAATTAATGTTCGGTGGAGTACAAAGCTACGATTGTGTTTTTTGTACAGTACAGTCCTGTACGTTTATTGCTCGAGTTTTAATTTCTGTAGTATTAATTATAAGGGTGCTGGCGATTATAAAGCTTAATTGGTACCTTTGTTCTGGC
Organism: Cerastis leucographa; assembly: GCA_963082945.1. Taxonomy (NCBI): domain Eukaryota; kingdom Metazoa; phylum Arthropoda; class Insecta; order Lepidoptera; family Noctuidae; genus Cerastis; species Cerastis leucographa. The sequence goes on along the minus strand of OY720385.1, from coordinate 15,076,761 downwards.
TCAGAAGGGCGGAAAGAGATTTAAGTTTTAAAATACCACTTTGGATGGCGTTCAACCGGTTTCTTAATCAACGTCTGGATTATTTACGTCGTTTTATGTTTGACTAGCTGACCCGTGCAACTTTGTCTGTGTCACTTTTTCCCCGATTTTGCAACATTTTTCGTTGATGCTCCGCTCCTATTGGTCGTAGCGCGATGTTTTATAGCCTTTAGCTTTCCTCGATAAATGGGCTATCTATCTATCACTAAAAGATTTTTTCATTTCAAACCAGAAGTTCCCTAGATTAGTGCGTTCAACCAAACAACCCAACTCTTCCTTCGGCTTTACAATATTACTACAGATACGGTATAGGTAGTTTTGCAGAACTATATTCAAAGAGATAAACATGAATGAATTTCAAAGAATCTTCACGGACTCGTTCTATAATTACGTATATAGTTTATGACGTAAACCGACGTTAATATTATTACCAGCTATTCATATTCAGCTAATTTAAATCAGTTAGCGTGTTTTACAAAGAACATAAATTTACACCGTTGACATTTGTCATGGCGTCATAACTTGCTTTTTACCCCGGATTCGTTCGCGCGACCTTCGAATTTTGGTAAAATATTTGCTCTAGTTATGTCTTACGTTAAATTACGGCGTTACTGGCTGCCAGTTTTCGTTTTTAGTTTTAAGTGGACTTTTAAAATTAATTGGTTTTAGGAATAATGAGTAACTATTGAACTAAGTGGCTCGATGGTGAATGCAATTTTCCATCAGAAATATCTTGATAGTCAAGACTGGATTTTGCGCGGTTGATGGTAAGGCTCGCCCCCGATTAGGTTTATGGTATTATACTCGGTTCTCCTGACCGTTTTCAGTCACCGCGGCGGATCTTGGTGGAGATTAGCCATCGGCGCGGGAGATGTTATAGTGCACAAGTGTGTGCGCAGGCATAGGTGTACTCTGTGTTCTCTCACTCCCATAGTCAGATGGGACGGAAATCCGACACGATCGAAGAGAGATCAGGCGCAGGCCGAGCGGCTTAACGTGTTTTCCGAGTACGGGGGTATCATACTCTCAACTTCCAAACTCCGGGCTAATATTGATAAATTCCTAATGGTAAAAACCCAATAGTACTTTCTGCCCGACCCGGGAATCGAACCCAAGACCCCATGCTCAGCAGTCGACCCCATGCTCAACCCCCGGACCCCCGGGACGGGGGGTACATGGTACTTCATAACTGAAGAAAAGTGGATGTACTGTCACCTCTGTTTCACACTTCGGGAAAAACCATTCGTGATGTTATGTATTAAACTATGCACTATTTGTGCAGTTTAAAGGTGTTAAATATTATTGACTTTAAAATTATTGGTGTCTAAGTAACAAGCGAACAATCAACGCCAAGTGTAATAACTTGTTAACGATTTGCTAACATTAGGTCAGTCAACGTGATGCAACAGTCTAGACTTCATAAACAATGGAACTGTTTAGCAATGTCAGACCACTGAGACGAGCAAAAGATTTAAGATACGATAAAGAAGGATGTTTTGAGAAGGAAAAATTGTTAAAATCATGTGAGGAAGCGCCAGGGGGTACCCTTCGAAATTTTCACGTCTTTTTGGTCAGTGCCACTATTTCGCCACATATGTAGATTTGCCATTCCGCGGCCAAAAAATGTTCGCGTTTCTATTTCGTTGACAATGAGATTTGAATAGTACTGTTTCGCTCACTCATAGTTCACATTGTATTTGTTGTTTCATGTGGGATGTGCGAGCTCTCTCTTCTCAGTGTAAACACTCGCTTTTTGCTCGATAAAAGTCCGGTAAGAGCACATCTATGATTTAAATCTATGCCTGTACCTATTTTTAAACATCTTTGGTGACGAGCAAAGAAAAGAAATCCAGTAAAGTCGACATTCCGTCGCTATTTAACTCTAGGTCTCATCCCAAAACCGGTCAAGCCGAAATTCAAGATGGCCGGCTTGGCGGGAATACCTACAATATTTACATTGACATTTGCGTTCGGGCGCGTTCGGTTCATGACGCGCGTGACCTTCACCTCGATCGCAGGTGAACGCGCTTGGAACTTGGAACGCACCGGTAATATCTCGGGCGCAACGACGCGTTTCGTTGATGTTCCGCTGATGTCCCGCCCGTCTGGCTTTACCCAAAAGTAAAAATATAAATGTGAAAGTAATTTTGTCTGTCTGTCTGTTTCACCTTTTCACACCTTATATTATAAGGACAGGAATACAACTTGCAAGTTACTTGAAAAAAAGCATGCAAGTAGCTTGCATGCCATTCATGTAATCCTAATCACCAATCAGAAGTTGTTAGCTCACAATGGCATGTTATTAACTACTGGCGTAGTATTGTGCGAGTTACTGGCCAGTTCCCGTGGCCAGGCCGTAATTAAAGTGACCTGTGTTATTCGATATTGATATTTTCCGTTAGTTAATAGCCATCACTATTGCACCTTGATAATTACGTGCGCTTTGATGAATAAACATACTTATATAATATTTTAATTTGTGAGCGCAACTAATGGTTGCGCTTGGAGGAATAATTTAGTTGCGCTTAGTTGGTTGCGCTTAAAAATATTTGAGCTTTGAGGAACACCCCGTCAAACATCTTTAGTTGAGACGGTTAGTTTTTGTCGATCTCTAATTAAATTCAAATTGCTTACTGACTAATCACTAACAATTAATTTATTATTCACGTTTGAAAAACCTGGTAACAATTCTTTAGTAGCACGTGCTTGTCTGTAGACTCTAGATATCGCAGCCCCTCGGTTACTTTATTTAGGTTAACATTTACTTAGTCCAATATCTCGACCATCGACATTAATCGCGTTCGGATACACTGCAGAACACCAATCGACTTCGTCTATGGACATTTGACAGACATTCGTTGTGTCTCAATTATAATTGCATGTTTTCCACGCCGCTGGTTTTTCGTGACAGCCAAAGATCCTGATAAGGTTTTCGTATTGTTCTAGTCGGGTGTCATTAATTATTATAGTAATGACAGATTTATCACGTTCTTTTTCAAGGTTTGCTCTTTGCAGCTAACTCGAGGTTATTTACTTAGTATTATTCATGCGTTAACAAAAATTATGAGCAGAATCTCGGAAAGATCTCCATCCTTTTGCGTAGAAAACAAGACAAGTAGTAAGTATCTTATTTTATTTGGTAAAAAATGTCATAATCGTCTTCCTGCCATTGGGGTCGGTCAAATACGTTTTTTTCTTCCATTTTCGTCTGTCAACCGTTACGCTATTGTTTACTCCTTTTTATCCTTATCCATCGTTTCCTTGGTCTTCCTCTCCCTTTCCATTCAACAACATTGAAGTATATTCATAATAAATCAATCAATTAGTTAACATTTATAAAAAAAAAAAAATGTCTAACAGGTAATTTAATTTATAATTACTAGCACTAAAAATACTAATTTCATATTTCATAAATGGCAACACTTCACAAAAAGTCACCCAACATTAACGTATCACCCAAAAAAAAACATGTTAAAATATTCCAGAATGTTTCTGATGTGCGTAGATTGGGTGTGAAGTCAGTAAATCGCACGTTGACAGCTGTCAGTCAGCCGTGAAGCGCCGACGACTACTAAATAGAAGCCAAATTGAGCGTACGCGCACTATTTTTGGACCAATCAGCGAATACGGAACTATATTTAGTTATTACTGCTTTGCATTTACTGCTCAAGTTGGTAAAATTGGTTGAAACGAAGATTAGATGAGCAGAGATCGAAATAGATTATTAGGTAAAGTATATTATTTATTCAATCTTTGGACATGCCTATAACGGAACTTAAAAATACTACAGGATTGTAGAGGGAGGTAGTATCCACATGACAAGTTTGCTTACCTATTCCGTCATCATGTGTCATCCGTAGGCTAAAAAAAAATACATTATAAACAAAAACGATTAATAGCAATTTTTACAAAATCTCTATGATGATTAATTGACAGCTATTCGTTTAAAACGAAACGCATTGTGGTAAAAAAAATAAAAAAATGAAGGCGGTTTGATTCGTTGACAGCCATGTCAACACATGCTGAAGAGCTAATTGAAAGATTTAAATACCTTAATGATTGTTTTGTTTGCACTATTTATGTAAGTCTCTCATGATCTTGTCTTCCGTCGCTCGTTCTTAATACCCTTTATTTTGTATACCTATTTTTGAATATATGTTTTTAAACTGATATGGTCATTAACACTAGAAACGGGATATTTAACATGTTCACTAAGTTATGTTAGTTGTGTACCCGAAAAAAATTAAAAAAAACCCGTGATAAATTACCCGTTTCTAGTGTTTTTAAAAAGGATTTTTGAATGTAGGAACAAGACAGTGATAGCCCAGTGGTATGACCTACGGACTGCCAAGTCATAGGTCTAAAGTTTATCGGATTCATGTGCGTATTGTATAATTATTGAATTATAGAAAATTGTGAAGGAAAACATTGTGAGGAACCCAGCTTGCCTGAGAGATATTTCTCGACGGCATGTAAAGTCAAGTCAGAGGCCCATGGGCAGATAAAAACTCTGACTCCAGGTTAGGTACTTACCACACGATATAGAAAGATGATAGAGATGATAATGAGAATGTAGGATCATTGGAAAATACATCTACGCATCATCATCATCATTAGCCTATTATGTTCCGACTGCTGGGACACAGGCCTCCTCTCTATGAGAGGGAGTGGGCTGTAATCCACCACGCGGGCCCAGTGCGGGTTGGTAGATGTCACACGTCTTCGAATTTTTAGTTCTAGGACATGCCGGTTTCCTCACGATGTTTTCCGTCACCGTTTTGAGAGCAGCGGTGATGAAATAAATTACGCATTACTTTGTGAACTAAAAATTCGAAGAGATGTGACATCTACCAACCCGCACTGGGCCCGCGTGGAGATTAAAGTCCACTCCCTCTCATTGAGAGGAGGCCTGTGTCCCAGCAGTGGGAACATTATAGGCTGATGATGATGATGAATGCGCATGCCTGGGGTCGAACCCACGGCTTACTGCTCGTAAGTCGGGGCTGCCACCACTGGGCCACCGCTGCTCTCTCTTCTACGCATATCCTATCCGAAATGTAGGTATGTGATGAAAGTATATACAAAACTTGTTCAGATTAAATCCTTTGTAATGACTTACTAAAGGGAAATAGTTTCAACATTTTAACTTTATATCTGACTACTCTTTTCCTATATCTGCGAGTTTTAATAAAAATCATCGATGACTATAGACTTTCATAATATTAATAATCTTGATTATCTAATAAAACAAAACATCTTTGGGTGACGTAAAAGTGGAATTTCCGGTTTTTAATTCTTTAAAACGAATCAATGCACACATTTTGTAGAAATATCACTACAAATCCGAGCCCACAGGTCCGTTTTATTATTAATTAATTATATTAATTTATTAAGTCAAACACTTTTGAAACCGACTATGCAATCCTGTCCCTTTAGCCTCTGACTTTGCATCACTGTCAAAATCAAAGTGGACTTTATTCACGTTGCGATAAGTCTGCCGTTGGGTTGCTGAATGAATTGTTGTCCGTCTGAAAGGGCTGTAATGCCTTGACCAATTCCAAACAAATGCTTCAGCTAATAAGAAGAACAGATCTCAACTGTCATTGTGAAAAATTGCTTCTGTCAAGGCCAGTCTCATTAAACTAATAAACGTTTTGTGCCTCCAGCTTAAGTGAAACGGTTAAAGACAAAAGCGTTTCATCACTCCAGTCTATTATTACACGTATTATGTTAATGATAGGGTTGAAAGTTCTGCTTATCAATAGTTTCGTTGATCGTTCCATTAGGTGTTGAGCGAATACAAACAAAAGAGGTTGTTATATGAACGGAGATCCAAGGTTAACCAGTATAACACTTATCTTCATGGATATAGTTATACAAATAAATTGCTTCTAGGCTACATCACTAGTTTACGTGTTTCCTTTAATGGATCTTCATTAAATTTATCTATGCTGTGGTCGGGAATTTATATAGGTAATTGCTTCTTAAGTTGACTTGCAGGTATAACCTGATCTGTTCTAGATTGAATTCAACAAGTACAACAAAAATAATATCGATAGAACAATATTGTATTCTGTGAATAGAAGAGTTTTGGATTGAAAAAATAGAATAAAAAAAATGTTTGCAACACACTCGGGGCAGACCAGATCTTAGAATTGGCACGTGTTATGCATTTGACTTTTTTATTCCACGTGTAAGCTTTAATGTAGTTGCTCTATTATTAGATAAGCGCCACCTAAATAAATACGCTTGTTTGGATTTTCAACTCTTGGCTCAGCGCCGAGAGTTGATTTTCCAATTGTGTCGATTAGTAACAGCAAAAACGAGCATTATTTTTAAAAGTTTTAATCCCGTGTTGAGAGATTTCTACATGCAAGTTTTAGTTTTTTTTTGTCTGAATTGTTAGCAGCGTTTATACGATTATTTTATCAGTATAGCTAGTTAAATGTAATGTGCTTTTATTCGTTACCCATTTAAATATTGCACACTGAATAGAAAATCAAATAAATATGTTGTTTAGCAAGCAAAGGTCAAAAAAACCCTTAAAACACCTGAATATGAGCAAACATGTACATTTGACCGTTTGTGATAGCGACCGTCTTAAAAAATAACGATTATTGTCCACCTAGGTACCGGTTTATCTATGTGCAAATACATATCATATAAAATAAAATCGGGGTGACTGAGGTCAAAGGCGACCACACGACCTTGGAGTTTGTTGCGCGAACATTATTATGAAAACTTATTAGTCTAGTATGAGTTTTAATTAAGTATATTATTGCGCAACGTTTTTAGAACTTTCATTTTGCTTTACAAATATTTATGTATTAACTTGGTTGGAAAGTAAGTTTTATGCCTGACTGAATTATGAATCTAAGATTTATAGCGTTTTGAAGTTTTCTTTTTGGGTCTTGATTGATATATGGCTATACAGGGTGATTGTTACGTGCGTGTGCCAAATTCCAAAGATGCAGTGTCAGTTTTTATTAAACTGACCTGAGAATCCGTTGAGTAATTTTTCCAATGTCATGTATTTTATGATCAACCTTCTTGAAAATTTTCCCCCGAAATCAATAGTCATAATAACTGCAATCTTGTTTCTACGTTATCCGTAAAGCTATCCAATTCGGGTTGATTGACATACCGTGCCGTGAACATCGGAAAATTGCGAGTTACCAGACGGCTCGATTCCGCCGTATTATGATTTATTAGTCGAGTCGCATTGCCAACTGTCAACCCCACACCGAACTGAATTGAACAGCTAACGAGATTAAATGTAAACCGACCTAATTGCCGATGCTAATGTACCAGGAAATATGACTTTGTTCTTTATGTCTTCAATGCTAATTAAGTTATCACGATGCGACAAGGATAAATCTTCTAAAACTCGTTTCAAAACTGGTCTGAAAAGATTGCGCCAGTTTTTTGGGGTCTTGAATATAGGTTAGCAGTCAAGTAACACTTATCGCAACCACATTCTGGGTCTCGAACATTCTATTTTAACAGTCCTAAAGGGGCGCCGAAAATAGTCCCAATGCGGGGTTGTTTTCAGTGTTAGTTAAGAGCCATTTTCGGAGACACCAAGCCAGGGGGTGAATGTAAATAAGATTTGAATTTTAAAGCAGGTTGGACACGCGTGTTTTAGCTAAGCTTGGGCACTCATTGGAGCCTTTAGTCTCGCGTGTAAAGTAACTACTCATTTTTTGTCCTAAATAATATAATGCCGCGGCTGTTTAGGGTTTTAAATGTAGCGAGGAATGTTTATACACGATGTTTAAACTTTTTTTGTGGCATAACTTGTGCCTTTGTCCTGTAGTCATGTGAGGTTAACATTCGTTAAAATGTTCGTCGAGTTTAGACGCTCGCTTTAATCGTCTACTCCTTGACTCCACCGCAGTGTGTTTCGTGTTTTATTTTTGCGCGTTTTTTGTACTTCTAGTTTCTTGTAAATTCGTAAGATATGAGTTTTTGTCTGAATCGTTTTGAATTATGGAGTTCAGATGTTCGAATTAATTTCTATTAAAAAATGCTTCTAAATTGTACTTGGATCATAGTTTACTATTGCATGTACTTGTTCAGTTAAGTAAAGTATTTCTAATTTTATTAAAATTTATATGATTTCAAAAAAGGTTACCCTCAATAAGTTTCAGCTCGGCCCACAACACCGTATAATGTGTAACTCGAAACTCTCTCGGATAATTATTATCCAGAATCGTTGATCCGATTTTGATGAGATCTCCTCGTACTCCGGAAATATGGGCTTCCATTCATGGGATGCAAGGGGAGTTTCGAGTTACATATTGTGGGCCGAGCTAAAAGTTATGGTGCTGAAAAGAATGGACATGTACGTTTTGTGTTGTAATTTTTATTGAGGGTAACCTTTTTATATCATTTAAATTTTAATAAAGTTAGTAATACTTCACATAACTGAGCAGATAGGTACATGCGATAGTAATCTATTCGAACATCTGAACTCCATAATCCAAAACAATTCATAATAAAAACTTATTTTTATCCATCTTACGTACATACACTTAACGCACACATTATGTACATTTAATAGGGTGATTGCATGTTGTACTGAAACATATGATTTTTCTATTAATTTGTATGTAACATAATTGATAAACAAATACAAATGAAGTTTTTTTTTATTTATTTTAAATAATCATTCTGTATAAATAATTTTGAGGTTGGAGACTAAATTGTTCAATAATTGATCGTTTCTATCGTTATTGGCTGCTTGTGTATTTTGGAGAAATTATACAATAGATTTCTAAGCATTTCGCTTAATTTAATAAACCAAATTTATTCTAAAATGCCTTTGTTGCGATACAGAGAATATTAAATTATGAAACCATACTAGTAATTATAATTCTCAAATGTAGTCATTCAAAAGAATAATATTTATGAATAACTAATCACAGAACTTCCCTTAGTTTTTTTTTAGAAATAAGTATGGAAATGGAAGAAAAAAAACGGCCAAGTGCGAGTCGGACTCGCGCACGAAGGGTTCCGTACTTCCGTACCGTTATTTAATATTAAAAAGACGAGCAAAAAAAAATAACTTTTATGTATCGGAGCCCCCTTAAATATTTATTGTCACATCAGTAGCTCAAACATGTAGGTTTTGCTGCCTAAAATCAGTGAGCAAAATCGCATTTTGCTCACTGAGTGAGACAAAGTAACTTTTTAATTATTTTTTTCAGAAAGCTCCGAATATCTAATTCAGCCTTGGGTTAATCATACAATTCGAAACATTCACACTGTATCTCTTTCCCGCCCATTAGAAAAAGAGAGAGACAAAGACCAGCCCTTTCGAAGTTCCGTTTTTGAATTCGAACACGTTCGGAATTTCGTACTAACTAAAGAGATTTTGTAAAAATGTCTTTTAATGTAATTTATTGAATTTTTAACTTATTGTTGTATTTAAACGAAAATAAGTATTTACTGCAAATAATACTGATATTTAACCTGTAAATATTTATTTCTAGTTTCAATAATGTTACGTAATATATTTTGAATAGTAAAATATCATGGGTGCTATTTCCGAACACGCCTTAATTTAAATAAAAGAGCGGGAAAAAAAATCGTGGCTGGCGTAAAGAGTTGAATAAGTTAAAAATATTAAAATAATCGTAAAATATGAGTTAAACTAGCGACGAGAACAGTATTGTAACACCGGAAGAGTTAAAACAACAAGACAGTTATTAATGCAGAATTAAGTTTCCTACCTGAGAAGTCTCGCAAGAAATATCTGAAAGCATACCATGTCTTCAACGAGACTTACAAAGGGCGCAAGCAGTTTTTCGGAGACGGTTTTGCTATCTTATTTTTTAGATTTATCACAGACGAGGTGATCATCTATAATGTTAATTATTTTGATTCACAATAAATAATTATTTCAATCAATTCCTGTTTATTATTTTATCTCGTAAAGTGTTCTCGCTGCTGAAGTGAAAAGTTATGTGTGTTACACGAGAGCAAAGTTTTTTGCATCTCGTGCTTTTGAATCCCTCGCCACGCTCAGGATTCAGCTTTAGAATCACTCGCTACGCTCGTGATTCAATCGTTGAATCCTTCGCTTGCTCAGGATTCAAAATCAGCACTCGCAGCAAAAACGAATTTGCTCTCTCAAAAAAACAAAATATCAAAATATTTTTATTTCACATAGGCCTACATGGGCACTTGTAAAACGTCGACAAAAAGGTGCTCGGTTCGGGTTGGTCGTTTCCTATGGAGAAGAACCGGCAAGAAACTCCATGGTTACTCTTTTAAAATCATTTGGCTTTACAAATTTTCTATGTTACAGCATTGGCACTTAAGTATGAGTGGACATCGTAGGCCCGACAATAAGTCGTTGCTTACTACAAAACGTAGAACAAGATAAAAAGTTACCAAGGATCTAGGAATCTATAAGGCCTACAATGTCCATACATTTACAAACAATCGGTAAATAAGAAAAAGAGTCTATACAAAAAAAAAAAAAGAAGATATTGCAAAAAAAGAATCTCTTGTTGCACAAATAACTATTAAATGTGTGTTTAGTGTTATAGTGGCATCAGAATTCACAATCTGTAGAAATTTCAACTGGCTAACTACTACGGCTAATGAGATACAGCCTGGTGACAGACGGACGAACGGGTGGACAGTGAAGTCTCAGCAATAGGGTTCCGTTTGACTCTTGACGAAACCCTAAAAATAAATTATTCAACGAGAAATGTAGGTAAGGGGAAATAAGCAAACCTACTTACCGATAAAACTTGAATAGGAGAAATCATTTATTTCACTGCTCGTAGTCGATAAGTGAACAACTTATTAAAACACTATTCAAATACTCGACGGCCCGCGTAGTACGACCCCGCCATTTTGAATCCCTGTAGACTGCAGACTTTATATCGGCCGATAGTTCATTCGGTCTCAGTATGAACATGTATGGCTAGTGCGCATATTACAACGTTTCGATGTCGGCCGATAAATAAGTTTGATGGGGTACACGATTGCCTTCAAACTAAATTATCGGCCAACTGCTAGTTTATATAGAGCTCTTATCCCGCACGCACACTTACTGATTGTTTAATTGGCCGACTCGGACAATAGTTCTAACTAGCCAATTGTTTGAGCGCAGTCGACCGACTGTTGGTCTGGTTTGCGCAGCCATCACCAATCCATCCATTTAGTTGGCCTTTTTGGCAGGGCAGTCCGACTAAACTATCGGCCGATACAAAGTCTGCAGAGACTCTTAAATAGCACATTTCGCATTTTCAGTTCCCGCCACTACTCCCAGTGACCTCTTTAACAATTTGAATGAATTTGTATTTCGAATAAAAGAACGTTCTATCATTCTATATTCAATATTGTCGTTTCAAAAGGAACCGGTCATGGGCTCGCAAATAAACGGACTCCTTTGAGCAACTGAAAATAGGCCACGGAAACGCTAGGGTGAGGAACAATACAAGTATTACAAGTACAAAGTATTTATTATAAAGCTAGCTCTCAAAGAACTTATTCAATTTTATAAAATTAAAAGTTTCAATGGATACGTATGTTTAAGACCATTAATCTAACAAAAGTACTGAACAAACTTCCCTGCAAGTTCAACAAGCTTTTCGGCGATAAAGTTTTCTTATAAAGCTAACAGGGTTACGTAGCACTATAGCAGTATAGAAATCTTTTTTAAATTTTTCAGTAATGAAACGTGTGACCTGACACATCGATCAAAAATGTAAAAGGGTCAATTTCGGTTGACACGTCTGAAAATAAAGGGTTCACCGCAAACGCTTGTCGCACTTTATAACTTTTTTATCCTTTTGGCTGTGGCTTGATGAACATGGTAACACACGATCTCTAGTGTGCCATCGGGCCAGGGTGAATGTAGCGATTAAAATTTCAAAGACCGCTTGTGTATGTGTATGCCATGCAGCCCGAAATAGCGTTCCCTCTCGGTAGATTGACGCTCACAGAACTACCAGATTCGAAAGTGTCGTGTCACGCAAATTTTTACTCTATTGTTTTGTGTGTAAAATCTAATGTTGCGAGGTAGGGTAGTACAAAAATATGTTGGTAGACTTACTGGGACGTGTGTTACTTACGATGCAGGAAACGAGGGGAGATACTACTGTATGTTTGCCGAGTGTCTGCCGCCAGATTTGTATCGCATTGTACATTTCGAGCGCTGAATACCGAGATGATGTCACGTTTTATGATGTGCGTGATTGAATAAGGCCTTTAAATGTTAAGATAAAATTATGCTTCTTCACTTGAAGGTCACTAGCTGGTTATGGGTGTGGGAAAAAAGTTTTTTTACTTGGTATCAATCACTGCTGCATCAGTAAAAGGTTAAATTGCTTTAAGAATTAATCAAGGTAATGTTTAATTTCAATAATAATTCTTAGGATGATAGAACAATTAAGGCGTCGTTCACACTGCGCCCGCACCAAACGAGGACACAGATTGTTTACATACTTACAAGTTTTTTTGAGATTGTATTGATGTAAGTAAAAAATTTCGGGCAGCGGCCGTATTCGCCATTTTGCGTGCCCGCTGTACGCATTTAATGTAAATGACGCCTAAAAGTGTTTTTTTTTTTTAAATATAACTTCATGTCATTTAGCGTCTTCGTTTCTCAAATCGTTGGCCCCTAAATCTCGTTGACAACTGGCATATCTTTGATTCATTGCAAACAAAGACTTTAAGTACCTAATCCATATGAGTATGTGGTCCAAAACGATTCACGATCCGATTATACAAGCTGCTCCAATTCACGGCATCTGCCTAGCCTTATTTTATCTATGTGGTCACCGCTTGGTAGCACTGGATGGCAGACTTTCGAGATTCTATCTACCTTTAACGACTGTTAACGACACCCGGAACCAATAGCTTACCGTGCTTTCCTAAGCATGGAGAGAACTTGGTATGTAATTGATGGTAACTCATCCACGGACTGACCTCGGTAAGCGTTGCTTAACTTCGAAGATCGACCAGTGCCGCTGCTAGTCGATTACACTAGCTGCTCCCATTCTTTAGTTTATAAATTCCTAGACGGCACCTTCGTTGCCTCCGTATGATATCACTCCGTAATCTGCGCCATTCCGGCCGTAATGGCGCGAGTGAGTCGCGCGCCATTCTCACGTCGTCGACGACTTTAGTATCCCGCGCCATTGCCAGCCGAGCGCCGGACATCCGCCACGCCACGCCATTCCGTGCCATTCCCCGCCAATGCCAACTGTCGCACCATACAATACCCTCCAAGGCGTCGACGTTTTGTTTTGTTTAATTGAAAATTTTCGTCGTCATATCGCGGCCTATTGTCTTGTAAATAAATGTCCGCGAAATGCAAAATTGTTTGTCATTTACGTGGTCGACGATACGGTTTGTTGGTACTTTGCTGTTTAACTTGTAAAACAATTTGTATTGTTAAGACCTACCTATATTGTACAACAGCACCTGTTCCCAAAATTATTTCCTACAAGGTCGTAAAATATCCTTCTATTCCACATTTTGTCACGCAGTAAAAGTGCATTAATAAATTAAACGCAACGACAACATAACGTTTTACTGACCTCTCTTCGAGTTTATCTAAAGAGATGAGGCAAAGGAACTTGACATTCCACTTAAAATGTCACTTGAGCCAGTAGTGAGGGGCAAAGCGTAACTGTCGTTGGTCAACGGTTAGTTAACAGGGTGTTCCTATCGTTGCGAAGCGTCGCAGACTACACTCGGTTTAATTAATAAACTGTTGGCTTTTGATGGACTGTGTAAATGATGATTTTAGAAGGGTGTGAGTACTGAGATATCGTCTAATATATAAATATATTATGGAAGGAAACATGCTGCGCCGACCACAATATAATAAATTGAAGCATAATCATGAGCAGTAGCTGTGTTTTCATATCAGATGTGGTCCTGTCATTGGCCTCGAATACAGAGCTTTTTGGCCTGAGGGGAATGCCGTCAATTGGTTTAAATTATTTATCGGTATACGGGCTACTAAAGTTGATGATTGATACGTTTTGAGAGGATACAATGTAATGTCAGTTTGATGAACCTACGAACTTCAGTTGCTAGTTGTATTATCCACCATCAATTAATTTGTATATAGTGTAGAATAACAATTCTATGAGTATATTCAGTACTTTAGTTGTTACAGTCGTAAATTGTGATCAGGCTGAACTTCTGAGTGAGTGACTTCTGATGAGTATCTTACTTTCAATTTGCGAATATCCCCGCTACCGCTTATCCTTTGCATCGCCCCGTTCTAGCCCATCGACTGCTTATCAACCGGCGACACGCGGCCACCAGAGGATTTGACGCCGAGATGCGCGCCTATTATACTGACCACGCTATACGTCTTGCTATGTAGCACTGCTGTTCAGTAACAACTAAATAAAACATGATATTTTTAATTACTTAACTGTATATTACGTACTGTAAACTCTAAATCACTATTTTATTAAAAAAAAAAAAACAAAATAATACTCGTATGTTCGTACTACATAATCCGATTCGAAAATTCAAACAGATTCGAAATTTCGAACGTCTGATTATGAAAAAATATAAATCACGCACTGTACATTTCATTCAACACTAGTTTTCGCCCGCGGCTTCGCTCTCATATTTTTTTTACATAAAACTTATGTACCTATACTGGGAATAACAAGCCCATGTGTTACTCTGATTTAAAAGCTATATATATATGACTGTAAGGTTTCATTGAAATCAGTTCATTAGTTTTTGCGTGAAAGAGAAACATCCATACATACATGCATCCATCCATCTATGCATCCTCACCACTTTTACGTTCATAAAAGGAGAAACATTCCATAATTTTGATTTTAAAATGAGAAATCTAAACTCAAATCTGTTGCAAAAGCTAAAATATAATGCCACGTTTTTCGCCAACAAAAGTTTGCTCCTAAAAGATAAGTGATAATAAAATAAACTTTCAAATAAAAACAATATCCATGGGACGTTAAATAACAAGTAGGTAATTAAAACGTCACTCATCGTGCCTGAGAAGGGCCCATAACGAGAGCACTGACGTTGATGGAGGATGCTGATAAAACTAAATTAATTTGTAGAGTTAAACATGTTTTCGTTTAGGCATTAAAAATTCAGTAGATACACAGAAAGTTCAAGTGAATGAGTCGCCAGGGAATCGCGTGCTTAAGGCCTATGCTTGACCAACCGCGAACCACCCTGGTCATTCGGTTTGTTTGACTTTGTATAATAACTTCTTACCGTGAACTACCAAATTCCCACCGGCAAAAGTTGCGGCTCCAGGCTCGTCCCACGAGCCTGAATTATGAAGTAACTTGTTCAAGATTGAAAACTGTTACTTTCAACAATGGCAAGTTAGTTTCGACTGTAGTTACCTTCTCCTGCGAGGTAATAAGCTACATTTTTCTGTGTCCTCTCGGGAAATTACGGAAAATTTTCGGATACTGAGGAGTTCATTGTGTAACTTTAATCCGGGATTTTTCTCACAGGTTCGTTCGGTTATTTTGATGGGGAACATTTGTCAGCGTTGCTTAGACGTCTGGATAAATAAATGGAGGTTTCCATATGTATTATTGCTGCTAGCGTGAGCGCGTGAATATTTAATCCTTTTTATGTGATAACCTAAATAATCTGAGCGAAATCGTAATTACACTTTATCTGCAAAGTTCGGAGCAATATAATCCGGCTGCTCAGATAACACTGATTGTGTTGATTAAAAGGCTGACTATTCATTTTACTTATGATATTTTTTGTTTTCAGGTAATGGCTCACTATGCAATATAAAAGTTACTACATAACTATAATGGGGTAAGTAATCGTTCACCGATCAATTAATCACTTTAGATGAATTCAGAAAGAATTCCCGCATACAAAACGCAAAGCCATAACTCATTGCGAACCTAATATGAACCTCAATCTATTATCTCTTAAACGATTTCGCACCGAATGAATATTCATTTAAGAGTAATACCATCCGAAAATGGCATTAGAAAAGGAAAAAAAATATACGCTTTTCTCGTGAAACGAGGAAACTCATTTAAATTTTTGATTGTGAATGAAAGCTCGAGAATGGCGGGCCAAATAGCAACATAATCGAAAACTCAATAATTTGTTTTGACAGTTTTCCTACTATTTTGCCTGTCTCAAACTATACTGTATTATAAATAGAAGAAAAATATTTTTGCCTCGTGTATCGTAAAACTGACCTTGCCGACCTTATTAAGAGGTGTGAGGTAATGAAAAGTCCATTCATTTATCTTTTGGTCTGACGGCGGACGGCATGTACAATCGTCTGCACATGTCGCTTGCCATAAGACGAATGACCGAGTATCGCGCAAAAAGGTTGCGCCGTCGTCATTAGCGAGGGTAGTTGTAACCTTGTAATGAGGAGAGTTTGTGTGGACGGCCACATTCTTCATATCGTGGACCATTGCTCTGTTTAGGGTTCCGTCGTCTAACGATCGGCCCTTTCATTATCTCGCTTTGTGGCTCATTCTCAACTATCTTTGATGTTAAAACCGTAATAAGCTGGTCCGAATTGAATTTTATGGAGGTTTATAAAACCCTTACAGACTTAATGGTGTGTCTTTTGTAACGTTTGAAGGGGAGGGATTTATCTATGTTTTGTGACATGACCAAGTTTAGTTTGGAAAGTTACCGTGTGATGAGAACGGTATTATTCTATTGAGACTATTGAGAGGGATCTACAATGGGACAATGAGATTTGGGACGGCCTTTTATAAACAAATGGGTCATTTGAAATCATTGTCATAGTGGTTATTCAGGTCCTTTAGGTATTTTAAAAATTGATTTGTTTAGGATGGGACAAGGGTAAAAAGATGGTCAAGGGAATTAGTGGATTCTGGTTTTCCGTGACATCATCAATTAAGCAATTTAGAACAAAATAAATAAAAGTCCTAAAAGACAAGCTAGATCAAATTCTAAATACGACATTTCAACAAACAGTCTTCCAAACAAAAATACAACTTACCGTTTACGTTGTTTATTATTCAGCCAGCGCCGTAATTATCTGTTTACTTCCCAATCGCATTAAGATATCAGTTTACAGAAGGATAACGCAATATAGAGGAATCAGGGCAAGTTGTAACAAAATACCTACGTCACAGCGAGGGAGTAGGGAATCCGAGAGGGAAGACAATTGTTCAATTGATCACGTATTATTGAGATACTAAGACCGTCACATTTTGTGTCCCGATATCGGTATTCCGGAATATGTTACTGATATTCTCCGGTTTCGATAGCTGTCGTGTTCGGTATTGTAATATTATGTATTTTGGTTTTGAATGTAGGTTCGACGGGTAATTGTTTTTCAATATTTTTGGCAATTAAGGGCTTAGTAATTTAACTTAGGATACTGGATATGATGGAATTTTAAAGTAATTTCAGTATTAATTTTGGATCTGTTTTTAATGACTTAAGTCTACTTGGTAAAAGGTTAGATTTCAACCTAGACACTGGCTTCAGACTTTGTTTTATATTTACTCGATCTAATGAGGAGATGCTCGTTGCTAAATAATAACAGCCGCTTGGGTCGATCTTTAGGTGAAACCGCGCTTGCTTAGGTTGGTCCGAGAATGGGTAACTACCCATTAACCTTTTGACCGCCACGTCAAAAAAGAAAAAGCGTGCCCTCAGCGCCAAGCTCCGAATTCATAATTTAATACCTACAAAATAATAGTGAGGGCGAAATTATATCGATAAAGCTCATAGAAAACTGACAACATTTTTTTACATGGGTTTTAATTTCAATAAAGATTATTATACCATCCTTGTGTTGAGTTTTATTTCATCGCACTTTGTACTTTATGACATAAATGTAATAATCTGTGTCACAGTTACGGCGTTTATTCCACAAATAGAAACAACAATCGATAAAACCAAGTCAATAGTATTACAGCACTATTGTCCATCATGACGTAATTTTTTGTCACCCTAAGACGACAGTGGCGCAGTTGGCACGTATTTCTTGAAATTGCTCGCTTCTTCTCTAGAGGTGCGACACCGATACTTATTAATAATATCGAAATATTTTATTTTGTTCGTTTTGTACTTTTAACATTGTCAACTAATAAAATTTAAGTTTCTTTGGAAGAACAAGCGATATTAATGCTTTAGTATAACGCCAGTCACTGATGACATCAGTGCAGAAGTAAATACCGTTTACTGTGTTAGTGTTGTTTACTTTCGAATGTAGACAATTTACAACACTGTAATGAATAGGAAATAATGAGGAATAATGGTACCTACCTGGACAAAGTTTCTTAAGCGTCACAAACATGAAGTTCACAAAAGATAAAATAAAACATTTTATAAAAATCATTTTTTTAATTAAAAAGTTGGGTGGTAGAAATTGGTAGAACAATCACACCATTTTTAATACGTTCACACATTATATACCGTTCAATATTATGTATAAGACAATCAACATAAGTTTAATTCAACAATTGTATATTGATTTATATCGATATACGGTATGTATTTTTAGGTAGGATAGTATTAAAAAAAAAACCATTATAAACGTGTCAGTATCGACTCCTTGCAATATACTTAATAAGTCTTCACTACTCATATTATAGTTATCCATTATTAATCATGTATACAGTAAACAATAATAATAACAGCAAAAGAACTACTCTATTCAAAAATTTTCCTCGTTTGACGTCATGGGACTGTCAATCATAGACGACTGTGGCGTTCCCGGCACAGACAATACATTAGGTGATAGGGATGGGCATTGCAGTCATTACAATCAATCGATAATCTATTAACACTCGACTTTTAAAGAGCGCATAGTTCAGTATTATAAAATTTTCTTGATTTCTCAAACATGAAAGTTCAATATCAAATGTTTTATTTGTTTAATAATGCAGAATTCAGAGTAAATCAAATATAACGTAGGTTGCCGCCGAGGTATCGACCTCTTCTTGTTATATTGACTGCTGCCTACATCACTACGTGTCCTGTTGAGGTGACTGTAGCTTTGAGGGCACGAACTTTTTAACTGGTTTTCTTTTTTGTAATCTTATGCTACTACAGATGAAATCTAATGAAAGCAGTTCACTTCAAATAAATGAAGAAGAGTCTGGTAAATAATTAACATGGGAAAAACACAAAACAATGCTGTTTAATGACATTTATTTATGTGTAAAATTCTGTCAACCATTCGCGACCGTGGCGTGCTGGGCACATTTTGGTTTGTCGTCTACACGCGACTGTGGCGGTCAAAAGGTTAAATACCGAGTTCCGGCTGTTATTTGTAGATCTTTCATAGTCGTTACAGGTAGTCAGTGGCCCGAAAGTCTGTCAATCAGTCTTACCAAGGGGTATCGTATTATGCAGTACTAATTGGGTTGTGGAGGTCAGTTTTTTTTTTTTTCTTATTACTAAGCAATCGACTTATTGTCGGGCCTACGCTGTCCTCCCATACTTAAGTACTAACGTTGTTACTTCAAATATTGTAAAACCAAATGATTTTAAAAGAGTAACCATGGAGTTTCTTGCCGGTTCTTCTCCATAGGAAACGACCAACCCGAACCGTGCTCCTTTTGTTGACGTTTTGTAAGTGCCCATGTAGGCCTATGTAAAATAAAATATTTTGATTTTGATTTTAGATAGGCAATCGCTCCATGTAAAATACTGGTATTCAGCTGCATCCGGTTAGACTGGAAGCCGACCCAAACGTAGTTGAGAAAAGGCTAGGCTGATGATGACCTAGCTAAACTCGAGACCGATCTTTA
Source organism: Cerastis leucographa (assembly GCA_963082945.1). NCBI lineage: Eukaryota > Metazoa > Arthropoda > Insecta > Lepidoptera > Noctuidae > Cerastis > Cerastis leucographa. The sequence continues at coordinate 15,056,965 of OY720385.1, read as the reverse complement.
TGTATTTTATCTTTTTTATTTAAATTTTTTATTCTTAGCTACCGTTGCAATAAACTTTTATCAAAATCAAATGTTATGCCTAGAGCTAGAACTAAATAATCTGAACTCTGAACTCTGTTGAAAGTGGTGAAACTCGTGATTACCCAAATACATTGATCCATTACAACTGGTTTTCAAGTAAACTGGAGTCGAAGTGTAGAGCCTAAGCCGACTTTGTGGGGTGCTAATCCTAGATAAATTTAGACACAAGTTTTTTTGGCGATTGATTGCGTTAAGGGGTATTTTGGGAGTTGAGAAAATACTATTTCAAAAGACACCATTGTGATGGACCGCTGGGAATATTGTTTACGAAAATGATACGCTCTTATGATACCTACTCATGTTTTAAATGTTACACAGTTTCTGTGTTTTCTAGTCAAATAATGGAGTAAACACGATTTTTCTACTTTTATCGTGTGGCCAGTGCTTAAAGCCTAACCTGGTGTCGAGAGCTTTTATGCCGCCTGTGGCATTATTATTAACAAAATAGCAAGAAATTGTTCTAGATCGTCAACTACTCACAATATAATATAAAAATACAAAAGTCTCAATTGAATAACACCATCAATAAATAAAAACCAACCCAAGTTACCCCAAACTTCATCCTCAGAGCCTCATTCAAATCAATATTCTCCTACAACTTACCAATAAATTGAACCGTGACAAACGTTCGGAAGGGCGAGAAAAAAAAAGGGTCTGACCACTTTAAGAAAATCACATAATTGAGGAACAGTAAACGGTGTGGAAAGAGGAGGCGACCCTTGGAAATAATTCTGTTGGAAGACGCCTTTTGCCGGATGTCAAATGACGCCCACGGGCCATATATCATGCGCGGTTAGGGGACGGAAACGCCATGAAAAATGACCTAAACATCCAGTTTCATATGTCACTTTAGATGTAAACATAAATTGAAGTGGCGTTGGAGTAATTATATCTACATAAACCCGTTGCTGGAGTGCCTCGTTGGTCTAATCACGGCGACATTTTGTAGCGATGCAGTAGCGATGCTGTCGTGCGTCCGCATCGATACAGTCGCGATACTGCTCGCTTCTGTAGCGCGTTGCAAATGCGACTAACCCGCGTTAGTAGCGATGCAGTCGCGCATTTCGTAAACGCGCGTCAGCATCGCTACAAAAAGTAGCCGTGAGCGAGGGCCCTAAATGTTCGTAAACGCGACAGCTGTGCATGAGGTCCTGGGCTCCTCCATGAGGTTCTGGGCTCCTCCATGAGGTCCTGGGCTCCTCCATGAGGTCCTGGGCTCCTCCATGAGGTCCTGGGCTCCTCCATGAGGTCCTGGGCTCCTCCATGAGGTCCTGGGCTCCTCCACGAGGTCCTCGGCTCCTCCATGAGATCCTGGGGTCCTCCGTGATGTCCTGGGCACCTCCATGAGGTACTGGGCTCCTCCATGAGGTCCTGGGTACCTCAATGAGGTTCTGGGCTCCTCCATGAGGTCCTGGGCTCCTCCATGAAGTTTTTCCAACATGAATTTCATAGAATCAGCCACGGAGTCTGGATTTGTGCCTGGTTAATGGCTATAGGCTCGCCCCCTATTACATAGAGCTTAAACATAACTTGCTTAAGCTTACTTACCTTCTTGGATCGAACACGCTGCTACGTCCTGCAGTACCGACGACGCAGCTGTACGTGTCTCGTTTACACCACTTAACGAAGACTGAGGACATCGTAGAGTACATACGGGTGAAGACCAACTGGACCTTGAGGGTGGAGAAGCTGGAGGCGCGCCATAACACCAATTTCAAGTCGTTTGTGGTGCGCGTTCCGACTCATCATTTGGTGACCTTCCTCAAGGAAGAGTTTTGGCCGAAAGGTGTGCTGTATCGGCGTTTCCGCGGCCAGCTACGTGACACCTCGCAGCGTAACACGACGCCGTCACTTCGTGTGCAGTAGTTGTTATAGTATATTGTGTATTAAGGGCGGTAAGTAAGGAATTACGATCGAGGCTCTAGTAGAAGCCCGAAGTCGAAGACTGAGGGCTTTCTGAGTCGAGGTTCGTAATTCCCGTACCGCCCGTGAAACATACAATGTTTTTCATCACACTTGCGAGTTAATAATTATGAATATACACAAGTCAGCACATATTTACGAAATACGTGAACTCATTAGCGGATGGCGGGCTGTTTGCCCACACCACAGATTATACAAATGTTTTGTTCAGAAACGTCAAAGGCAAATACTTACCTAGGCATACAGCCATGACGGAGTATAAAAAAAAAAAAACGACGTTTTGATACAAAAAGCTATCGATTATTTAGATTTTAGAACATTAGTTGAGTAATTAAATAACATGTAGCGAGATTGAATGAAATTCCTGTTTAATTAACATTTTAAGACAATTTTTCAATTGCGTGTAAACTCCTTGCTTGCACTTGCATGACCTGTGTGCTGTCATGCTGTGCAGTAAATTAAAAAAAAATTACTTACCGCCCTAGGGTTTTATATGGGGCATTACAGCCAAGTTAACCTGTATGTTATGACACTGTTTACGTGCAAGTGTGATGAAATAGTATATTGTGTATTAAGGGCGGTAAGTAAGGAATTACGATCGAGGCTCTAGTAGAAGCCCGAAGTCGAAGACTGAGGGCTTTCTGAGTCGAGGTTGGTAATTCCCGTACCGCCCGTGAAACATACAATGTTTTTCATCACATTTGCGAGTTAATAATTATGAAGATACATAAGTCACCACATATTATTACGAAATACGTGAACTGATTTTTAAGCGGATGGCGGTCTGTTTGCCCACACCACAGATTATACAAATGTTTTGTTCAGAAACGCTAAAGGCAAATACTTACCTAGGTATACAGCCATGACGGAGTGTAAAAAAAAAATTTCGACGTTTGGATACAAAAAACTATCGATTATTTAGATTTTAGAACATTAGCTGAGTAGTTAAATAACATGTAGCGAGATTAGATGACATTCCTGTTTAGATAACATTTTAAGACAATTTTTCAATTGCGTGTAAACTCCTTGCTTGAATTTGCATGACCTGTGTGCTGTCATGCGTAAATTAAAAAAAAAATACTTACCGCCCTAGGGTTTTATATGGGGCATTACAGCCAAGTTCACCTGTATGTTATGACACTGTTTACGTGCAAGTGTGATGAAAATTAAAAAAAAAAAATACTTACCGCCCTAGGGTTTTATATGGGGCATTACGGCCAAGTTAACCTGTATGTTATGACACTGTTTACGTGCAAGTGTGATGAAAAGTTATTTTTGTATAAAGTATTTATTAGTTTATAGTTATTGTTTGTTTCACTTATATATGTATTGTGTTTTATGGGCCCTAGTTGCCTGAAATAAATGATAAATGATGATGATGATAACTGGCGAAATGTAATCTGTTAGGTACACCCCTGCCTAACCCTTCAGTGGAAACAGGCGTGATGTTATGTTATAAAGTCCACATAAAACAACATCTGGATGATATTAGAGAATGTTTTTCTTACGAATAGATAAGCGTTGTTCTTGCAATAACTTAAGTAAGAGGAAATGAATATAAAAATATTTTTATGTATAGACCACGTGGTGCGCACTCCCTTAAATTCAATCTTTTACGATTATTACAACACATAGGTATGTATACGTGTATACATATGTAAACACGTGTCAGATGTTTCTCGACACGCAGTAGCAGTAATTTAATATCAGACAATATTGGATAAAAACCAGTACTTCCTAAATTCTTCCCTTATCGTGATACAAAAACGTTATTTAATTTCCAACATGTAAGAATGTTGACTCTCGCAATGTAAAGGAATATTTTCACTATCTTTTACGTCAAGAATTTTCAGGCAGCTAAAAATGTCGAAATAGTACTTGTGTTAAGAGTGTCGTGTACTCGTGTCTTTAAAGGTACTATAAAAAAAAATATAAGACAACAAGGTCCTCTTGACTCCGCTTTTACGTTCAAACCCGTTTCCAATGGTTTGTCCGAAAATATACACAGACTAATGTGGTTTTAAAACTCTAAACAAGATATAATTGAGATACTGAAAAACTTGCTGTTAAAATTTGAGGGTAGATACCATCGGGCCAATGCTGAAATCGCATAAAAATGCGACCTAAGATAAAATCGCGAAAAATTGGCAACAAAGCTGGAAAAATTCCTAACATTTGGTAGAGCTTTGCAAATATTCATAAAACATATGAAGTAACTATTTCATTGCAGTTTTTACCAAGTTCAAAACCATTTGGCTAATCACTACTGCCTATATTTGAAAAAAGCTTTGACATTTACATTCAACGATTAGATTGCGTTAGTGTAACTAAAATGTATGGTGTGAACACCGAAAACGGTTTCCCATTAGGTAATTGAAAATACGAGCGTTCAATTCCCCTATGTCGACAAATATTGTGTGTCATATACATACAAGGTGTAAATCACCTCATCACGAAGCCGTCAACCAAGTATTCCGTACATGAAACTAAGTAACTTTACGCAAAAAATATTGCTGGGAAACGATTTTTTTTTGGGGCGTGTAAAATCATGTTTTGTGGTAGAACTCAATGTAACGCACTCAAAACATTGTGCTGATGGACGGATTGAATAGTACGGGGGTCGTGGAGGTGTTAAAAGTAAAAATCTTACATTAAAAACTTATACGTACGTATTTAAAAAAAGACTTGTCAAAAAGTTGGAACTTTGACCCCTAATATCTCCGTAACTAGAAGGTTCCCAGGTATGGTGTAGAACAAAAAAATGATCGCAATGACAGGGAGAACCAGTGCCTTTCGGCTTCGTTAAGAGGTGTTTTACACCCTTTATATCTCTATGTTATATAGCAGCAGTAATGTTTGCTTTTGCAATAACAGACTGACCCACTGTACCCCGATTACGAAGCGTCAAGTATCAACTACCGTTCATCCGTGTGAAATAGAACATCCTGGCGCATCCAGCATCCAATCTTGTATTGGATAATGCATCTGTCTGCTAGATCATGCGGGTATCTTTAGTAGTGACGCTCCTTAGACCCGATGGGGCGAGGTCGAATCCATTGAGTCCAATTGAACCATCCTCAGAAACTATCATTTGTCGCACTTGGTCCGGAATGATCGTGGCATATTATTAAGAGGGGACTCTCCATACAAACGTATTCCGCTGTTTTCTTCGTGGAAAATGCGTCTAGAGCAAAGATTTTTTTTTAAAAAAAATCTAGGTCTTATTAATACATGCCCCTATCATTTCCTTTTTTTTACAAAACCTAATCACTAAAAGAATTATGAGAATCCGAAAACCCCAAAAAAAATCCCTTTTTACCGCCATGTTCAGACGACTATCAGACAAATTAGATAAGTTAAACAAAAAAAAAATATTTAGATCAGTTTAGTTTTGAAGAAGAAAACAGCGGAATACAAAACGTCTTTTGGTCAAGATTTTTCTAGGTAATATCAGCCTGAGCTGCAGTTGTCCCTTTCGCACTTTACTCGCTTGGTCGGGCTCAGCGTGACAGTAATAGTTTCTTCAAATTCCTCGGGGCTAAAGTCCCTCTTAAGTAGATAGGAGTCCTTTTGGATGTTAGGCACAAGTAGTCTCAAATGATTTGTTGTTTGGTTTGAATATTAATAAACAATTGACCGTCGCAATTGGTATTTATTGGGGCATTGAACTTTGGTTTTGGACGATGTTCTTTATTAATTTTGATCAAAAATCCTCCGCTAAATTCATGTTTCTTTTTTTTCTGAGAAGGTTTTCATGGATCTTTGAATCTTACCTATTCACTCTTTCAATGGTAAGACTAGAGGTACAGTATCTTCCTACAGCTATGATGTGACTCGATCACTATTATCATCGCAGCGCTTCGCTAATGGACCAAGAACGTCATCAAATTAATGGCATAACTTATAAAAAAAAAACTTGATAAATAAAGCATTCTTTTCATAATTAATGACGATATTCAATAAGAATTTCTTCATAAAGTCATCAAGTAACTAAATGAAGAGGAAAATCTTTAATGTCACAGGAAATTATCACATTTATACATATTTTTATACGGTGACCTTTCACGATTTGACCTCAGACAGTTCGTATGTTTGACTTGCTCGTTCCATTATTTATTAGCAAATCATTCTAAAACCTGTGTGTAGGTACACTTTACATCAACTTCTTTACTTATACTTTAGTCATTTTAGTACGAGAATTTTATTTTAAATGAGGGAATCCCACTTCGAACGCCTTAACGCCTCTGTAATCTTATTTGAATAGATATTGGAAGTTGACTTGTAATAAGTACATACTTACTAATGGGTACGGTGGAACCCTTCCACATAGAAATGAAAAAGTCAGCTGTACCGTACATTTTTACTGTGTCGGTTTTGCACTTAAGTAAGAGACAGTAATTTTTTTTTAATTGCCGAGCAGCTCGTGTCTAAACAATAACTGCCGTACGGGTCTCTTCTACGGGGATCTTCAAGTTTAAGCCGTGCTTGCCGAGGCTGGTCCGTGGATGGGTGACCATAATTACATGCCGAGTTTCCTCCGTGCCTCGGAAAGCACGTTAAGCCGTTGTTCGCGGCTGTCATTTGTAGATCTTTGACAGTCGTTACAATTAGTCATAAGTCAAAAGTCTGACATCCAGTCTTACCTAGGGGTACCTATCGTATACCTAGTTACTGGGTTCTGGAGTCAGATAGGCAGTCGCTTCATTTAAAATACTGGTACTTAGCTGCATCCGGTTAGACTGGAAGCCGACCCCAAGATAGTTTGGGAAAAGGCTAGGCAGTTGATGAATTACCGATGAAAAATTGCGATGTGTGATGGTTCAGAATGATGTACCTGAAAAGTGGTATCTAATTGTGAGTCGGTGTCCCTCCATCCTGTATTTTGGACTACCAAGCAAAAGTACTTGATTCTACCTTCGAAATAAGGTTCTTTTTCAATGAAACACTGCAACCTTTTTAAATTTACAACACAATAAAAAAACGACATTAAACATTCATGAATAAGAAACACAGCATTCTCATTACCGCAGTAAGAATTTATTGATTTAAAGTGTTCCAACAAAACCGGCGGAATGGGTACCTACCCATTCCAAAGGTCCACATACGAATACGAATATGTAAACGGGTCCCCAGATAGCAACAACACTGGCTTAGGATTAAATTAAGTTGAAACCACTCATCGCTAAGCTTTTGATTAATAATTCAATTAATAATACAGTGGAGGACTAAGCAGGGTGTTCCTCGTACTGGCTTCTACCGGGCTATTGTGAGAGCTCTGCTAACTATTCGTGTCCGTATTACCTTGTACCCTTAGTACAAGTAGTTACTAGAAAAAAATTGCCGGCAACTGTGTTCGGTAGTTTAAAACGTTGATGCGAAAATACCGAACCAATACTTAAAAGCTGCACTGTGTCCGCATCCGCAAGGAGGATAGTAGTCTATTCGCTTGCAGAAAAACTAGGTTTCGCTCGCGGCTTCTCTCCTGTTATTTACGGAAATTAACCCGCGGGACCGTTTTGATTGTCCTCAAAAGAAAGTTTCAAAGCTTTTGCCACTGGAGATAACGTAGCTTTCCGTTAGTGAAAGAATTTACGGAATCGGATCAGGAGTTCCGAAGATAACCCGTATATACAAACAAACAAACAACTTTTCATTATTAATGTAGTTTAGACCTCAGTTTTCCCTAAATGGTGGCAACATTATAGTCTGATTATGTTATGGAACTCTAGTTTATACAAGGTGTTGTTTTGCATCCTCGTCAAAGTTCAGGAGGTTGTTACAAAATACATTCGTAATCAATTAAAATTACCGTACCTAGTTAAATATTAATAAAGGCTGATTTTATTGGTTGTTTAAGTTTGTCTGTATTTTAGAATAACCCTCTTAACGTGGTTTAGTGAATAAGAAATTATCGAATAAACGTTTGATATTATTTGTATGTGTGAAACCGCGGTTATAGGGCGTGGATCAGACGCGCCGCGTTTAAAACACGGGTGGTTCACATTTACCGATTTCCTACATGCAGAAGATTGTCGAGCTGTGACATCGCTGGCGATTTGAAAACTCACCAATTTTGAGACAATTCTAGTATAAAATCAAACCCTGTGTGAGGATTGCGAGATACTAGCACGGTTGTAACTAGCATAACGCACCGACAAATGAACGTTAGCAATATCTTGGTGATGTAGCTCACTAAGAATTGTGACTGTGGCGGTTGAGGCCCACTTCGCGCCGATTTAGCTCACTGAGAATTGTGTAGCCCCCGAGTCTGCATCGCGAGGGTTGTCAGTTGAGTTGACTGACACAAATAGGCTAGTGCAGTGTAGTTAGAGTTGTACGCTCTATCGCAATTTTATACTTAACATCTTTTGTGACATGCACGGATACGTTCCTTCCTACTGTTAATGTTGAATAAGAACTTATAATAAAATAAAAATAGCCTTTATTTACTCTGAACTCAGTACATAAACAAGTAGTAACACTAACTCTAACTTAAAACTAATGACACTTTCTAATGATTGTTTACCCTACATTGCCATTATCAGCTGTCTTGCGACATAGTCCTCCTCTATATCCCTTCACTTATTCCTGTCCAGATCAGGGGGGTTACTATGACGCTTAAAACATTATTGTTCCATTCTTATTCCAGAGTGGGAAAGAGATGGAGCTAGACGACCTGTATAGCTCCGTCTCTTTTTCACTCTGGAATAAGAATGGAACAATAATGTTTTAAGACGTCATGGTACGCCATCAGATCTTCGCCAACCTTTTGGCAGACCATCCTCTCATCTTGTTACCTATCTTCATTTACGTCTTTTTCCTTTTCTTGGGTACCATTCTGTGACTTATTTGGCCCATATACCACACCATATTTGGTACATAGACAATAATTATACACCGTGTAAATCACCTCATCACGAAGCCGTCAACCAAGTATTCTGTACATGAAACTAAGTAACTTTACGCAAAGTTTATTGCTGGGAAACGACTTTTTTTGGGGGGTGTAAAATCATGCTTTGTGTTAGAACTCAAAGTAACGCACTCAAAACATTGTGCTGATGGACGGATTGAATAGTACGGAGTAGTATAGTAGTCGTGGAGGTGTTTAAAGTAAAAATCTTACATTAAAAACTTGTATTTATAAAAATACTTGTCAAAAAGTTGGAACTTTGAACACTAATATCTCCGTAACTAGAAGGTTCCCAGGTATGGTGTAGAACAAAAAAATGATCGCAAGGACAGGGAGAACCAGTGCCTTTCGGCTTCGTTAAGAGGTGTTTTACACCCTTTATTAGTAGACAGTTAGTAACGTTGATTGTAACAATATCATCATCATCATTATTGAAGCCCTTATGGATGATAAGGGATCATGGGATTTTTCCATTGAAACATACAATCAAATGTTTGTTAAAGTACAAAGATTTGATTGGTTGTTTCAATGGTAACGTCATTATTAACGAAGTTTTCTATTGATAGTTTCATCCAGAAACCAGAATGTTATTATGACTATAAAGAAAGCAAGTTTTCCCTAGTGTTAAAGTAGGTATGCAGCCACTATTCATTAAAAGTTTAGTGCTTTAACTTAACTGCTTTTAATTTGTATGTTAATTATAGACTTTAACGTGGTAAACGTTAAAGTCTAACACATAACATCACGCCTGTAATCCCCGCAGGGTTAGGCAGAGGTGTACATAATAATAAAACCACATTCCACCAGTTATGTATGTTAAAGATCGTTTACGTCTTACGACATTTTATACAAACTTCCAAGTCCTTATTTTCCGAAATGGCTGAACCGATTTTAACGAAAACTTCATACGCATAAGCAGGTTACATAGGTCCAAAAAGTTACAAAAAAACATTTTCGAAAAATAGTGTTACAGCTAAATTAGACCGATTGTAAATTATCTTTTGAAACAGAAAATAAATTACCAATTTTTTTTTTTTTAATGACATTTCGAATATTTTTTTTAGTGTTTTTGTAGAACTATGAATCCTGCTTAGGCGTATTACGTTTCATCAAAATCGGCTCAGTCATTTAGTAAAATAAGGACTTGAAAGCTTGTACGAAATGCCGTTAGGTGTAAACGCTAGTAAGTTCCATGTAATGAGGGCGAGCCTATTCCCATCAACCGGGCACAAATTCAGACTTCGCGGCTGCTACTTAGAAATTCCTGACAGACAAATCCAACAACTACTTGCCCTCCCTGGGAATCGAACCCAGTACTTCATAAAGTCAAAATCTATAACTAACATAATCCTTTGAAGCAGTATTAAAACAATATGCAAGGAAGTAGATACACATTTATTATGTTAGCTACAGCTCAGAAATGAAGGATATTCAAACAGGGAACCAAACACAGTATTTAAACTGGCTTAGTCGTTAAATGCCCAATTCTTAAAATGCCCAACAGCTTGATCTGAAAATACCTATTTCTGGAAATGCCTAATTCTTAAAATGCCCAATTCTCAAAAAGTTCAATTCTTAAAATTCGCAATTCTTAAAAAGGACATTTTTTGCCAATTAGATGATAATTCGAATAATAATAATGTAAGTGCCTACTCAAACACATTTATTTTCTCTTCCACAGTACTTGATAAAAAACACTAATACAATGTGACCGAAACAATAAATCCTGTACTTACTTGCTAGCTTTTAATGAAACCTACACAACGTTTTTACACTTTTACTAGTTGTAGACTCGAACCAGAAGGCCGTCTGTCAGTCGCTCGTATCCAAAGATGACAGTGAATCAAAAATCAAAAGTCATTTATTCAAACTAGGCTGATAATCAGCACTTTTTGAACGTCAAAATTACAAGAGACAGTCCCCCAAAACGCCCGCCCTTCGCCACGTCCTAGTGTTTTAGCTGGGAAGAAGAAGTGGCGGAACAAACTCCCCAGCAACACATCTGTCTGTTAGGTTAGAAGAACCAGATTCTATACAAAAGTGTTCAAGTTTATATAAACAAGGAATCCATTATATCAAATTAATGTCACATGTCAGCTAGCACACACCAATAATAATATAAAAAAAAAAAAAAAAAATATACTCAAGAATAAATAAAGCCGAATAAAGAATGTCATGATGAACGAATCATCGAATGAGTGGCCTACGAGTAGTGGTCGACTAACACATAGTATCGAAACAGTAATAAAATAAAGTCGAGCTTCAGACAGAGAAAATTTATCTCCAAACGGAGTACATTTTACAATCGGAATCAGTAACAGAATTCGTTTACATTTCCTTCTTCTACACCCGATGCAAGTTCAGCGGATTAATTGGTTGTGGTCAGCGTTTTAAGGCTTTTATTTCTAAATGGTCCTTCTTCTTGCATTTATTTTGACATAGTAGGTACTGGTGGAGTTGTTTTTTATATACATGACGACAGGCCTTGTCCACGCGCGCCTCAATGACATGTCAGCAAATAGGGATGATGACGGTAAAGAAAACGAAATTCTATTTTGTCCGTCAATCAGGTAATAAAAAAATATTAGATACGTATTTTTTGTTTTATCAAGTTAACAAAAAAATACTTAGTTAAAACGCATTAAAGTTGAAGAGTGGGGGCTAACTACGTCACAACTAGGTATAAAATGTACTGAGCCGTGACGTCATGCGCCATTTCAACTCAAAATATCTCCGTAATTTTACGATTACGTGAAAAAAGAAAAAATACGTGTCAAATAGTTTTTAATAATCTACCCGATGGACAAATTAAAAAAAATGAGTCACCATCCCTATTGGAAGGGTCCGAGAAGGCCGATGCCTGCCAGGGTTGTGGGACTGTTTGAAAGAGATACCGTGGCCATGAAACACAAAGGGCTAGGTTAGGTTAGGTTAGTATTTCTGCACTATATCATCATCATCATCATCATCAGCCTATAATGTTCCCACTGTTGGGACACAGGCCTCCTGCACTATATCATCAATTATTAAATGCATGTTCTCACAGTCCACACAAAACCTTTTATCAAACAAGGAAAGGAAAGCAAGCTTACTCCATAGACGTAATTTGTATCGATAACAATGGGATTTTAACAGTCGTAGCTCAATCGGTTGGGGATGAATATTTTAAAATTCAGTTGCAAGATTTGACCTAGACATACATACATTGCAAGTTAAATACAGGCTTAAAAAAATAGGCTTACGTTTAACAAAATACCGGATACAGTATATTTAATATAAGCTTAAAAAGGCTTTTTGTACTGTTGGCAGTACAAAAATCCTTTTTAAATCCTTTTTAAGCTTATATTAAATATACTGTATATAACTAGTAAATGATCACCAAAAATAAAATCCTGGAAGAATTCACAAAATATACCGTTTCATCTTTAAGTACCCTGTACTATTCTTTTAATCTGTTTGAAGTCCGACTTATCCCCCGTGAAGCTTCAGCGACAAAGTTATGCCACTGGTTTAGTACGGCTTCCAGGAATGCATATTTCGATACTTTCATTATTCATACACCGTGTAAATCACCTCATCACGAAGCCGTCAACCGAGCATTCTGTACATGAAACTAAGTAACGCAAAAATGATTGCTGGGAAACGACTTTTTTTTGGGGGGTGTAAAATCATATTTTGTGATAGAACTCAATGTAACGCACTCAAAACATTGTGCTGGTGGACGGATTGAATAGTACAGGGGTCGTGGAGGTGTTTAAAGTAAAAATCTTACATTAAAAACTTGTATTTACAAAAATACTTGTCAAAAAGTTGGAACTTTGACCCCTAATATCTCCGTAACTAGAAGGTTCCCAGGTATGGTGTAGAACAAAAAAAATATCGCAATGATAGGGAGAATCAGTGCCGTTTGGCTTCGTTAAGAGGTGTTTTACACCCTTTATAATTAATTTAATTTACCGGAGTTATACTATTATGTACAAGCATGAACTGAAAAGGCTAAATGTTTTTTTAAGGGAATAAAAAACATGATTACGCACCATTATGAAGACTATTTATCAGAACCAAATCGTATGATCGAGCTTAAAATCCCCAAAAGGTTTAGTCAGAGGCGTACCTAATAGTACACCCAGATTTTGCCAGTGATGTTTAAGTTCCATGTAATAGGGGGCGAGCCTATTGCCAGCAGCCGAGCTCAAATCCAGACAGATGGAAAAGCCCAGTAACACTTTGCTCCACCTTGGAATCGAAACCACGAAACGAACGAATTAGTCAGTGTATACCTATGTCTAAAATAAACTTCAATTCAACCAGCTGCCCATACTCATACCATATAATTCTTTCAGAGATTACAAAGCTATATAAAGAGCCACCTATTCGGCTTGGCAACATTCCACGTCCATTCATCATCTTAATTTACGTCAAGTCCAATACTAATCTCGATATATAGACCAAACGAATTACACTGAATGGCATACAATGGGTAGATACTGAAGGTACAGTCACGGGCACCAATATGTAGGTATATAATTGCCTATAGTTAGCAAACTTCAAAATCGTTTTTTTGTTCTGAAAATGCGATTGCAACTTTGCGAAAGGATCGATTTTTAACCGACATCTGGTAACGAGGAGGTCCGATTTATGTGATTAATTTGGTAGAAGAAGCTCCCGCGCTGGTTAAAATTTTTCACATTGCTTGGGTCGTTTATGATTATGAGTTATGTTCTATAATTTGTGTGAGATATCATCATAACTAAGAACACTGAAATAAAAAAAAAAAACAAAAACATAACCGTCTTCCAAATAAAAATTAAAAAGTGGCAATTCACTTTGCAAAGTTACTTAATCTTTCACTTTTTCGTGTTTTTTTGTATCAACAATTCTTCAACATTTAGTTTGTTACAATCTTCCGATAGAGCCGGAGGAAATCGCTTTTGAATCTTACGTGAATGTAAGATACTTATCCCCGTGACTGTACATGACATACTAACCGGTAAACAATTTTAACAATGTGTTTCCGCCTGGTTTACTAACCAATGAAATCCACTAACAAGTACGGAACTACACACTTGTTCGTACATTCGAATCGGCATTATTTCTTGAACAAGAAAGCCGACTCGAAGGAATCGTTTAGGCGCAGAATGTCCAGTTCGCAGAATGTTCAATTCGCAAAATGATCAATTCGCAAACTACACATTCGGTTTTTATACCGACCCGCAAATTCTGCATCTACTAATACAAAATCATATTGGGATCGGCTCGGCACAATTCCAACTGTGCCGAGCGGCTTGTTCCTGAATGTCATCATCTAGGTACATAGCCTTTTCCCAACTTCCAACCAACGTTGTGATCAGCTTCCAGTCTAACCGCATGCAGCGAAATACCATAATTTTACATGGAGCGACTGCCTATCTGACCTCCACAACCCAGTTAGTACTGGGTAATACGATACCTCTTGGCAAGGACTGGTTGTCAGATTTTCGAGCCACTGAATACCTGTAACGACTGACAAAGATCTACAAATGACAGCCGGGACCAACGGCATAACGTGCTTTCCGAGGCACGGAGGAAACTCGGTAAGTATGGGTGGTCACCCATCCACGGACTAACCAAGGCAAGTGCGTCTTAACGTGAAGATTGACCCCTGCGACTGTGACAGCCACTAGCGCTTCCGCCGTTTGGTCATTGTGTACGCTTGACTGACATAAAAGAGTTTCTTTACTAATATTATTTAGGATTCCAACAATTTTTTTATCCTTAAAAGATATTAGGAGATAGCTCGTATGATGTTCATATTTCAAGCCTGATTTGATTGAAAAAACTATTTCATGTTTACTTATTTTGGTAATGGATTTCTGGGTAGAATTATTTGATTTAAGAGGGATACGGTATTGTAGCCAGTGTTACCTTTATAAATAATAAAAAAAAATCATGAAATGTTGCATTTTAGGTCAATTTTAACTTTGTGAGTCGTATTGATGACTTTAATATTAAGAGAGATATGCTCGGAGTTTTTTTGCGTGATCAAATCAGAAATGAGGACATTCGAAAGAGAACCAAGGTTACCGACGTAGCCCGAAAAATTGCCAAACTTAAGTGGCAGTAGGCAGGGCACATTGCTCGCAGAACGGATGGCCGATGGGGCCGAAAAGTTCCACAAACCGGAAGACGATGCGTTGGATAGCCTCCCACTAGGTGGACCGATGACCCCGTGAAGGTTGTGGGGAACCGCTGGATGCGAGTCGCACGGAACCGGTTAATGAGGCGACACTTGGGGGAGGCTTATGCCCTGCAGTGGACGTCTTTCGGCTGAAATGGTGATGATGATGTAATGTTACTTTCGTGAATCATTATTATTTTGTGTAACAAAACAGGATTCTAAGAAAAAACCCTAAGAAAATTAAAATTTTGCTACCTACATTGGTGTGTTGGCCTTAATACATACACTGAAAGAATTGGACGTAAAACTTATTATGATCTGCTTATTGAAAAAAAAAAAAATCCTTTTCATTGTAGTTTATTAATTTTCAAGATCAAAGGACTTGTGTTCCTGGCTGAAAATAGATTTTTGTTTTCCTCTTTCGTGTGTTTTTGTAACAAAGATATTATGAATAACGAGGGTAGACAACTAGGTTTGATGGATGTTTTGAGGCCTGAAGAAAAAGGCGAAAAGTTTCTCATTCGAAAAGGAAACCAGGAATTTATTTGTAGCCTCCTGAAGTCACAAACCCATGGATTGTGTTTGGTTGATATCCTCGGCTCAAATTACTAGGGACTTAATTATAACTTGACTAATTATTGTGGGAGTACTTTAATAGGTAGGTACCTTACCCTTCGATGAACACGATATTATAAACGTATGATGATAATGCACTCTAGCCGATTTCAGCCACAGCCACTGCATTCGATGGCTTTCTAGGGTGGTCTATTGAAAGCAAACTAACTTTGGCAGAAAATCCCCGGACACAAAGCGTGCATGTCAGAATACCATTGACGACATTGCAGGGTCGAGGTCTAGCTTTAAGGTCATCGTGTTTTAAATGTAATTGCGACCTTCTTCTCTCTTCAAAGACGACGATTCTGACATCAACACTTGGGCCAATTTTGTGCCTGCTATTCCCATACTGAGAGGTCTTTAACGCAACTTTCGAAGGATGTATTTTGAACGTATAGCGGTCAATTGATCATTCTTCTTGCTGAGAGCGATATAAAATAACGTCTTTAGTCTAGCGAGCTTCATCTTTGACCGAGTGGTTTTTTAATGTTAAGTCAAAGTAAACAAGGCCATCCAAAATATAAAACGCAGAAAACACCTGGATGAGGCATGCATAGAACCTACAAGTATGGCAGAAGAAAGACGAGGCATATGTCCAGCAGTGGGTAATTCCGGGCATAAATGATTATGAGAATCATCAACTCTTAAAGAACCATCTACAGACATCAATGAAGACTAGGCTATGAAAATGGACGCCCAGCAACGTTTAGCATAAATTGATGCCTTCAAACAATATAAGCAGTAGGTAAGTGAGTGAAGTTTCTCGCTCCTCCAACTTTGATTACGGTTTATTGTGCCGAACGACCGGTCTGTCGATCAACTAGTCTTTGTTGTTTGTGGGGCAAATATACATTACGGTGCGCCCAATACAAACGCTCTAAGTAAACTATAACGATTTTTGCACCGAAAAAAAAAACAAGTATAACATTTTGGTTTCCATTTTTGCAATTAGCAAAATTAGTATCACCCACGAAATATAAATTGAATGTGAAACTAAGATAGGTAATAACATTATTTTGTAGCAAAGGCTGAACTAGTATTTTCAATTTTGAAATCGTTCTTAATTTTAATTGGGTTGTCTTCGCGCGTTCGTGCTTGGGCCCACTAAAAGTTGGGTATGGTATGGGATAGCGTTTGCCATGGTGATTCATTAGGCAAGGTTTAAAATACAACCTTAGGGTTGAAGCGTGCCTTGAAATTTGATCTCTTGGGATTAGTGAATAATTGCTAGATGCTGCTAAAGGAAGAATAATTTTATTTGCGGCAGGCCTCGTAGAAGATAGCGGGATTAACTGGACAAGATCAGCAACCAGTGGTCCATTTTGTACCTGAATTGAAAAAAATATTCGTAATGGACAAATTCTTTTTCAGTTTACCTTGAATGATTAGCACTTACCAAGTACCTAAACTCCCAGCCAAAAATACATTTCGTTCAATAGACATTCAATACAATCAACCCAATCAAGCCACTAAAACTTCCAACTCATTTTCTTTTAATCACAAGAAAAGCGCAATCGCGCCGAAATTACGCTTTCCAGCCAAAGAATCAATTGAAACATGTGGACCAATAAGTGTTAACCGGGGGCCGATTCCTTCTACTATTGTTGCTAGACCGCCCACTCTGGGCCTGCCGTGGACTGAATCACAAGTAACCCTGCACTTACTACGGAAACTCACTTTTCTAGAAGACGAAAATAAACATAAATGTATTTTATTTTCTTTGGCTATGAAGGTTTGATCACACCGGTATGGATTGCGAACCGGACTCAGGACACTAGACTTAATAATGTACTGAAGTATTCCTAGTGCACCCATTATGACAGCAACCTAGTAGAAAATGACAAGAGGTACTACCGCGCTCACTGACGGTTGTCCACTTTTCACCCTTATGCCCTCAGTTACAAGGTTCAAACTGGTCGACCGTCAGTGAGCGTAATAGTACAATTAACAAAGTGACATTTTAAGAGCAATAACTACAGAGAAGGCAAAAATGTTCTGAAGTGACATATGCTACCGATAAGCTTGTGTCAAAAATCCCAAATAAAGTTTCGTATGTCTATTGTGTCTACAACGAATTGCAACGGGAATAGACATACGAAACTTTTTAACAGCGGTTATCACATATTTGAAAGTAGGGTTGCGTTTATTATTTATTTATTAAACAATTTAAAATCTAAGCCCCACAAAACCGTTTTCACAGTTTGTCTGTGGGAACGGAACAATATTTTAAAAATAATGTTAATATACTAAAATTAAAGTTGAAACTAACAATCAATAAAACTTAAAAACTACTTATTTACTCCCTCCCAGCAATCTCCAAACCACTTTCCTAAAAAATATGGTTTACAGACTCCTGAGAAAGAATAGTTTAAGCGATTTTGCAAACTGACTTTTAATTTTCTGACTTCTTATATCAGCAGGCAATCGGTTGAGAAGGTATGGTACTCTTTTATCAATTTTAATTTGGCCGCAACTCGCCTAATGTGAAAGGATATGCGACCTACCTCGGGTGGAGAACACTTGCCTAGAAGAAACCCGATTCACCCGGACTTTGAAGAGATTCAGATTGTGATGATCGGGGAACAGGGAAGCCGGCAAAGAATTCCACAGGCAACAAAATGTTTTTCGCAATTCGCACCATAAATGTGAAAGCATATGCTGCTTTATTCACCAGTTTCTTCCATGCTCTTAGGCTGACATGATGAGAAGATTAATTTTGAAGTCCACAAAACATGGTGCAAATGGACGACGAGTATTTAAAAATAGCAGATTATAATTTTATTCCAAAGACCTCTTTAAAATCGTTACGCTCACCCGGTAAATGAGTCTGCCGCATTATAATGGTTTTAATTTATTCCATTTACGCAGGCAAAGAAGGAAAATTCACAAACGAAGTGTACAATGCCGAGTCATCATGCAAATCAGTAGCGTAACCATTACCGTTTTTAAAAACAAACAAAACACGATCTTATTGGGATCTCAAGGTTACATTAAGATCCTATGGTAATCCCAAAGTTGCCATAAGATCGTGTTTTGTATGGTCTAACTTTAATCCTTAGTTGAAAGAACGAAACCAGTGGTAAAGGCCATAACATTACTTTCAAATCTTGCTGTAATGGAACTAACCAATTTGGAGCGAACTCTCGTATAGCTTTTAGCAAAAGCTAAATTTTGTTTTTATTTCCAGCTGGATTTATGTATCAGTAAAAAGAAACTGCTTGGCGATTTTCTTCTTGATCGTACAGAGTTTTCGATACTATTTAAAATTCTTCCTCTTAGGTTTTTAAAGCCTCAAACTCGGCTTTAACCTCGCAGGAGGTTGCGGGACCAGCTGGATAGAACCTACGGCCAAAGGTCCACATTAGCCCTAGATCGAAAGATTTAGAAGTCATGGGGCATTTGCCCTACATTGGGATGACACATGCTACATACAGTTTTATCTGTCAATGTCAGATTAATTTCATTTGAATTAAGGTCTTTTTTTTCGAATCAATGTCTCAGATTTTGTTCGACCAGTGCCAGACCTGAACAGCTCTATCGTTGGCCTCAATCAATCTCTGTGAGTGTCATTTAGTTTCAATAAACTTGGGTTATATAAATGAATATTAAGTTTAACGTAAAAAATATAACCCCTTTTGAAAACAGACATGGTCTCGTTAAAAAAAAAACTGCGGACAAAGTTCTTTTAAAAAATTTGCTTCATTACCTTCCCTTCAATATACAACAGCAAATACTTGTCATTAAAATAACATTACACGTTTGTTTAAATCCCCCAGGTAAAATATTACCACGGAAAAGAATCGTGCGTAAGTAACATTCTTAATTAATATCCTCAGGACAAGCGTGGAAATTAAAAATTTTACAGTCCGATTAACATTACAAGTGAGAAAATTGTTATGGGCATTTAAATATTCGGCGTAACAGTTTTGTTAAGATTTTAATCGAACCTTAGGGGACTGAGATTTAAAAGTTGATTAAGGAAATCTTTACTTTCAGCCAAGTTTTTATATTGGCGATGCTTACACACTTTTTGTGCGAACAGCCAGTCTTTTGAATTCTCTGCTAGCTATTCCCTGATCTTTATAATTTGGATCTATTCAAAAATCGAGGGAATCGGTTTCTTCTAGGCAAGCATGCTCCGCTTTATCGCTTCACATCTAGCGAATAGCGGCCAAACACAAGGCTATTTAGTGTGAAAAAAAAAAAAAACATAAAGCGTAAAGCGTTTTAGCTTTGTTTACTTTTTTACTTTGTTTGACAGTCTTTTGAGGAGCTTCTGGTCAGTTCGGCACATTGCTGCAGAGTACCAGTTTTCCGGTCGGCACTAATGTTGGCAGACTTAGGGTTGCTTTCTGATCTTCAGAAATTTTCTTTCTTAAGGCGAGGTTGCTCCTTTATATAATTATTTTTTCTTCGATTTAGTAGTTATCTTACTTTAACTCCGTTATGACATTAAAAATATCTAATTTTAGCCCTTTTACACCCCTTAAAATTTTTCTTGTTTAAGTCGTTGGTCAAATGGTCATAAGCGCGACTGCCGAGCATAAGGTCCTAGGTTAGACTCCCGGGTCGGGCGAAGTGTTTTTGGGTTTTTCCGTCAGGAATGCTTTACCCTTCGAGTATTACAGGCGTGATATTATGTATGCTAATAGCATAAAGTAGGTTACAGTTCATTTTGCTTCGTCACTTAGGTACTTCTTAAACTGGTTTACTTTGGTTTATCCTAAGTGATCCTTTTACCAACCCGCACTGGGCCCGCGTGGTGGATTACAGCCCACTCCCTCTCATAGGAGAGGAGGCCTGTGTCCCAGCTGTGGGAACATTATAGGCTAATGATGAAGTGATCCTTTCAATTCACATTTGAAGGCAATTTACAATTGCTATTTTTGGACCTAATTTGGCCAACAATTGTCAGTGAATTGCAAAATGGTATTGTCACGGTTAAGCGTTCAATTCGTTTACAAAAGGTATATAAGAGCCTAAGTGATCTGTCAATGAACTAAGTAGTTCCTTCCATATGTAGGCATTGTGTGCTTTAATCCAAAACTAAGTGATGGATCTTTCAATTATACGTTTTGATAGCATTTGAGTCTGTAAGTACACTCATCGTAAACTTCCACTTCACTTGAAGGTATCATGATTCCTCTTTGTCCGATGAATTGAACCAAAAGCAAAAAAATCCCATTGTCCGATCGTTAGGACTATGAAAATTTGTGATCCCGATTTTTCGGAAAGCAAAAGTAAGCAAAAGTAGATAAAAGTTGACATCGTCCGCAGTCCGTAATCCATTTCGCAAAAGAGTGTTACAGCTTTAGCTTTAATTTATTAGATCGATTAAAAATTATCTAACAAAAATTCCTATCCTATTTATAAGACATTTCGAATATTTTTTTAGTAACTTTAAGACCTATGTATCCTACTTAAGCGTATTAAGTTTCATTAAAATCGGTTCAGTAATTTCAGGATATAAAAGTCTGTATAAAATGCCGTAAGGTGTAAACGCTCTTAAACCGATATCAAATTTTTGATCCCATCACTCCAGTCAGAAATTCTATCAAGTTCAAGACAGCCGTTTATATGAACAACATCACACAATATTCCATAGACGAAACACACGACGTTACTCAACACAAATTACTTGATGGTTATTGGTTATTGCCCATAGTAATAATACACGGAACCCACTGAGTAACGGCCATATTGCCTTGCGTTTACGTCAACCAATATAAACCAATTGAGGGTCGGCTCCTGGCGTAGCAATAAACAGTATGCGACCTCCTTGATGGAAGCATAAGGAATTGAGCTCATTAAGTTTCGTCAAGAAATTATAAACATCTATGTGATTGAAAAAAGATAACCAGCATCTCTTTGGTGTTTAGTTTATTAAGTTTGAGGTCGAGATCTACAGCACGATGATATCAGAAAGTTGTAGTTATATTTAAGGGTGTGAAAAATAGTCAGCTGTTCCGAACATTTGAGTCACGTAGGTATTTTAATTTTGCATGGGACAGCGGTGGAAATCGCCGTCACGGTCGACCGCAGCGAGGGTGGTGCAAAGATCTTGATTTCGGGACGACCATGAGATAGAGAGATTTGGAAGGAAAAAGGGAGGTCGTTGGCCAGCAGTGGACCTGTTTATTATTATTTCGCGGTAAAAATGTTGACCACATGGAGAAATTTTCATTGTAATTTGACAGGAAGGTAGTTATCGGAAAAGGACTTAAGATACAATTTAATATCCCTGAAAACAAACTCTTAACACGAGGCCGGGGGCACAGCTAGTTTGAAGTGAAACTCAAAACTATTTCACATCACAACATATTTTTGTGCTTGTATTTCAATTTAATGAACTAAAGACCTCTATTTATCAAATCGTTTTAGCACCTTGGGAATTATAAGCAAACAATATTATGAATATTTTAAGCATGATGGCCATCAACTTCGTAATTCTTTTGTTTTTGCTTTAATCAGATAAAAAGTTTGCTCGTAAATGTCAAAAGCAATACCTACTCACAACAATAAACTGCTAAACAACTTAATGAAAAACCAAAAGGTCTTCAAAAAGAGTTCCGTTTCACATGCTCATCATTTTATCGAATACCCTTTATTTGTTCATTTCCAAAATCAACTTCGCTACGGTTTCATTAAAAACATTGGGCATGATATTCCAAAATCATTGCGTTAACTTAAACAGAGACGTATTTAGAACGACATTTCACAACTGAACTGTCAAGACAATCGAACGTCAAAATATTCATTTCAATTTCAATGTCTTCCTGACGTGTGAACGACCGCAAAATGTACATTGTCAAAAGGGCAGGGCCGAAATTATAACCCGCATTCGTCATTTACGCATGGAATGCTAAAGACGAATGCTTTATTAATGATCTAATTCACGAAGCCGATACGACTAAATAGACCGATCTAACTGAATGAGCCACCAATATAGAACGCCATTAGTTTCAATCAGAACGGTATGTAACTGCGGTAGCATAAATTATTTATTATCATCCCATTCAATTGTTTAGGGACGTTTATATTGATATAGTTATCGATGTTAGTGTATACTGACAGTCCATGATGTCGACGTCCTTAGCAGTTAGTTTCAATTAAATGAAATATTGTCTCCGTCTGCAAATCTGTCCGCTTAGTTTATCGTCGTGTTAACTAGATTTATGCCATCTATCTCAGCTGAAATATTTCATAAGTTAATTGCCTGGCATATTGTCGAATGCATTTTGTAGGTGATGTTGAATGATTTATATTGATCGTTTGATTATTTGTTAGCGCCCACGCATACTATTAGCGTGACACATAGTTTTTGATACTGAAAAATGCTTTTTCCGCTTTCTTGTACGGCAACATGTCATTTAATGTGTATTAATGTTTCTAGTAGCTTAGGAAAGCTAAATACCAATCACATTAATATTGATCTAAAGAAAAACTTCACAGTTATTCTTCAGATATTTTTTCATACGTCAGAAAATATGACAAACATTTCAAAATGTAACGTCAGCTGTAATATCATAAATACATACCTATTTAAAATACACAGACGTTAACTAATTGCTTAGCTAGTTTTTGTAACCATAATGTTCAAAAATAGCAGTCAAAACGGTGTCATTACTCTCATAAATAATATTAAAATGTGCGTGGTAATTGGTACAGAGTTCGTCCCTGGTTTTTTATGGTGTTCCCGTCATAATCATTAATCATGCGCACACTGTATCTAGCGAACGGTACAGATTCAATATACCGACAGCTACCATTTACGTTTATTATTTTAATATGGTTTTCGTAATAATGTACCTTTTTGTTAACTGGGGCTTTCTTACAGGGAACTTATCCATGACATGATACCGTAGAATTTTATCATCAACTCTAACGTTTCTATCTTCAAATTTCTGACAAATTATCTGTAACTTTCTACCACCAACTGTGGGAAAGATGATATGGCAAGAAAGGAGGTGTCTGATGAGATGACGAGTAACAGAGGAGTATAGAAGAATAAGACATGCTGCTCCGACCCCAAATAAATTGGGGTAACGGCAGGAGAACGATGATGCTTTCTTTTATCGCTTATAGCGATAAGATCACCAATTGTGTCTCCCGATGTAAATTTTCCATATTTTTCATTAATTAGATAATTAACATAGTGAACCTAATAGAGAGAATTCTAACAAACGATCTGTCCATCTCATTAAACTTAAACATGTAGTCGATCAATGTGTCGGACTCCATTTACACACTAACACTTAAACATCGATATAACACAATCGTCATCTTAATCGTTTCGACTCGATTACTGGTTTATATTATCATAATATAGTCATGTAGTCGAAACGATTACATTGAAACAGTTTGTCGCTTCATGATTGATAGCAGCTGTAATTAATTTACATCAGATAAGTTGTCAGCTGGGACAAAGCTATGGCTTGATTACCGGGAGCTTTATTATAACTACATTAAAGCTCGTTATTGTGTTGTTTTCGGTGGAAAAAGGTTTTTAGTCCTTTTACGTGTTTTAGTGAAAATAGGACTGGCCTTGATTAGTTTCATACATGATTTAGCTTCAAGTGCTAAATATTGGAATCCTCGTCAATGCATGGTGGTTGTCTTCAACACATGCCAATGGGTTTTGAAGTTACTGGTGGCACGCTAATGATATGAAGGTAGTTTGCAATAAAATGGCGAAAACGTTGGTTCATTTCCTATCATGATTACACATATAAAAATTACATGCATTAGGGAGTCCCCGAAAACGCCCGCCTTTTATCTCTTCGTAGAGTTATAGATTTGGAGAAGAAGTGGCGGAGGAAACTCCTCCTAAACGTGCTAATACCAAAAAGTGTGGGTCTCTTATAAGGATGTGATTATGGAGTCTTATACACCACTATAGATCCCTGCAGGTTTAAATCTCCATGTATATGTCTTAGCAATTTCATATTGTACAGATGGTGTGTCGGGCTGGACAAACCAAAGACCAATTGCCCTTGACTAAGAATAACTGGGAGTCATAGGGGAGAACCTTTGCCCGTTTGTGGGATAACGCAGCCGAACAGCAACAGTATTATATATAATACTAATAATAAAACTGAAGAATTTGTTTATTTGCTTGAATTTGCTAATCTCAGGACTACTGGTACGATTTAAATAAAAGTCTTTCAGTTTTAGATAGCCCACTTATCAAAGAAGCCACAGGCTATATATCTTCACGCTACGACCAATACGAACGAAGCAGCAATGAAAAATGTTGCGAAAACGGGGAAAATGTGACGCAGACGAAGTTGCGCGGACAGCTAGTACAGTATACAGCCAATCGCTGGTTATTTCAAACAGCATTGATTCTTATTTAGAGTTTCGTGTGTCTCTGAATACGTTTGAATTATAATTGACTTTGTTTTGGAAACATTCGGCCGCTTAGTATTGTAATAGTGTTTGTTTTATCTCATCCGGCTGATCTTGTTTTGAGGATTAACTATAGTTGTTATTTTGAGTCTCTCGTTTAACCTATGTTCTAACCAAAGCGAATACGCGATTGTCGCTATCGAATGTCATTCATTTGTGCGGAAAACGGGATTACCCAACGACGCATTCGGATTTACCAAACAAAACGAAGACGACCGTCGTGTGAACACACAAGGTTTGGTTAAGACACGGTCTTTAGTTTACAAGTCAAGATACTATGCTGGCAGTATTGCCATCCAACGTGGCAATGCTTTTCTATATGTACATATTATTATTTTAAATACCGTTAAAGATACCTATGTAAATTGGAAACAGACACTTAGGTAGGTACCTAAGTAACTATCTACTATTTTTTGCTTAAAATAGTTTCTACAGAAACGAAATAATGGATGGAAGAATGAATGTTAACCAAGTGCGCATTTGTATCATATTCCATACATTTATAAATGTTCAAAGTCACCGGAAGTATGGCTGACACAAGTAAATCTTCTGTCGCAGTATTGCAACCGGAGCTGGGAAGTAAGACACCTGACCTACATTGAAATAATACAAAACTTTTCAAGTATTGTTCAACAGCTGAAAAAACGAGATCGGCGTTTATTTTCAGTGGTAAGATTGTAGCATATTAAGCCGTTGGTCCCGGCTGTCATTTGTAGATCTTTGACAGTCGTTACAGAGAGTCAGTGGGCTGAAAGTCTGACAACCAGTCTTACCAAGGGGTATTGTATTACCCAGTAAGTGGGTTGTAGAGGTCAGATAGGCTGTCGCTCGAAGCCCGATTTAAAGACTGGTACTCAGCTGCATCCAGTTAGACTGAAAGCCGACACTAACATATGTAGTTGCAAAAAACAGATGATATGATTATTGCTACAGGTACCCATTTCACGAGCTAACTAGGTCACTTTCGACAAACTCCAATTAGATTGTATCTCTTTGATAACAAAACCGCATCATGACATTTGTATATATTTTACAGTACACATAACTTTATTATTTACCTCGGTGTCCAATCAGTTTAAGTAGCCATTTTTACTGTCAACACATTGCCTGAGAATTGTTTTTTGACGTCTAAAAACAAACGTTATGAGGCCATATTTTATGTATCATGAAACATAGTGTACTTAACAATTAGAACTTGAGGAGCTCGTGGCTAAATATTAACAGCCGCATGGGTCGATCTTCAAGGTTAAGCCGTGTTTGCCGAGGTTGGTCGTGGATGGTGGTGACCATCATTACATATCGAGTTTCCGCCGTGCCTCGGAAAGCACGATAAGCTGTTGGTACCGGCTGTCATTCGTAGACTTTTGATAGTCGTTACGAGTAGACAGAAGCCGAAAGTCTGACATCCAGTCTTACCAAGGGGTATCGTATTACCCAGTCACTGGGTTGTGAAGGTCAGATAGGCAGGCGCTTCATGTAAAATACCGATACCCAGCTGTATCCGGTTAGACTGGAAGCCGACCCCAAATAGTTTGGGAAAAGGCTAGGCAGATGATGATAGCGTACTTAACACTTTTAGCAATCGTATTTAAAACATCTGTTTCAGCCAATCGTCGCAAAAATGCCAGAAAAGCATTTCGTGCGAGTGGGAGCATAAAATAAGTATAAGGAATTTTAAATCTAAACATCTATTTTGGGAAATGCATGCATCGAGGTTTCATGGAGAGTGAACTATGAACATTTCTGTGCCACGACCACGTTGGAAGACTGGAGAATGCTCTACTAATTTAGAGTAGACTGGGACCATCATTAGGGTTCCGGAGGAGAGCGGCGGTGGCCCAGGGGCAGCCTCGACTTACGAGCAGTAAGCCGTAGGTTCAAACCCAGGCAGGCGCATTACTTTGTGTAATTTATTTCAACACCGCTGCCCTCAAAAACGGTAAAGCAAAACATCGTGAGGAAACCGGTATGTCCTAGAACTAAAAATTCGACATCTACCAACCCGCACTGGGCCCGCGTGGTGGATTACAGCTCACTCATCGTCCCAGCACTGGGAACATTACAGGCTGATGTTGATGATTAGAGTTCCAGACGACCACATATTAAAATAAGATAAAAAAATACTAATAAGATTAGACAGTAGCCTATTAAAAGAATCAGCTAAATGACGGTATTATAATCTGACCTTGGCATATAGCCTCTGACATTTGACACAAGAATATTCATAACCTTAATACTTTTTTTTTTCATATTTTACCAATATCCTTTGGAAACCACACAAGGTCATTTAGACAAACAATGTTAATAGTGCCTAAAATACAATGTCATTTGAGGTTTGTAAATGTGTCGAGGATGCGGCCATGATGGTATTTATAATATATAAAATTGGGTAATAAATAATGAGTTATTGGCGCGAAATGAGTTGAGCAAAGTTAGTATCTTTAGCCAATAGGTAATCCTTAGCCATAATTTAGCTTTTTATGTAAAATAAACCAAAGATAAAAGTTATTTAGAGCTATCAAAATTAGTGGTCAAATTAGTCCCATGTAAAATTCAACTACAACAACAACTTGACCCTACACTAATATAATTGGGAAAGAGCAGATGGTGATGAAATCAATTTTATTTTTAAGCTTTTAATTGTTTTGGTCTGTGGTATGACAGTTATTTACTTCCAAGGAGGAAGTTAGGAACTTTCTTGCTTTACTTTTAATTGTAGATAGGTCAAAGTCCATATAGTGGCCCTTCCCACTTCCCACACACAATGATTTGTTGAATCCCCCTTGGTTAAAACACCTTAGTAAGACTAGGTGTGATTTTCTATCTTAGAACTACCCATAAAAAATATCAAAGATCTACAAATGAAAGCAGGGACCATTTGCTAAACGTGCTTTCAAGCATAGAGGAATAAAATAAACATAATATAAACTTACACTGTCAGTTACGGCATATCTTTTTTTTTATTTTTTTTTGCGGATGGGAAATCATCAAATGACACTTCTCCCGCTCGGGCGCCGCCTGCCAGCCGCTGGGCGGAGCGGGAGGGAGTGTCAGACTTGTACTGACTAAAACCCACCCATGTTCCTTCTTCGCCCTTTGTGTTCCAGGGCCGCGGTATCTCTTTCGAACAACCCGCAGCCCAGGCAGGCATCGGCCCTTTCGGACCCCTTCCGGTTTGCTGACATCTCCTTAAGGCGCGCGTGGAACACGTACGCGCCGTCAACACGGCCTGTCGTCATGAGACGGACGGACGGTGAGCTAGCCCATTACTCACCGTCCACAGGCTCGCGCCTACGGTGGCCGGGGGCCACTGGTTGCCCCCCGACGCCCGGGGCGTCGCCCGCGGCTAGTTACGGCATATCTTGAGATGACTCAAAGCAACATAATATAGGTAAAGTATGTATACATGCTGTGGTTTTGCATCCTCGGCAAAATCAACGAGGTAACTATGCTAATCATTCTCGACCCGAATCAATAATAAAATGAATAGGTATTTTTTTTCTTTCTTTTTATGGAAATCGATAAGTGCGAACTACCCGTGTTTTAAAAGCGGCCCGTCTGATCCTCGCCCTATAACCTCGCTTACACACATACAAACAATCTCAACGTTTATTCGATAATTTCTCATTCCCTAAAACACGGTAAGGGTTACGTTAGATTAAGGTTATTCTGAAATACTGTCAAAAATAAACAACGAAAAAAAAAACAGCTTTTTTTAATAATTAACTAGGTAATTTATATTTATTGTTTATGGCTTTTGTGACTACATCCTGAATTTTGACAAGGAAGCAAAACAACACCTTGTATATACCCCGTGGGTGACCATTTTTCCATGACACGTGTTAGTTAGAAAAAAAAAAACAAGCAAAAAATTCATAGCAATAGGGGATAACCCTATTTTTTTTTCTTTGTCCGTCGGGTAGTTTATTGAAAAGTATTGGACACGTATTTTTTCTTTTTTCACGTGGTCATAAAAATACGGAGATATATTGAGTTGAAATGGCGCATGACGAGACATGTAGGTAAGTTTTATACCTACTTGTGACGTAGTAAGCCCCCACTCTCCAACTTTAATGAGTTTTAACTAAGTAATTTTTTGATATTTTGATAAAACAAAAAATACATGTCTAATATTTTTGTATTACCTGTCTGACGGACAAAATAGAATGTCGTTTTCTTTACCCAGTCCGATCCCCTATTGTGTGCCCATTATTCGTGAGACAAAGAAACTAAGACTACAATAAAAACAACTAATGTTCCACCATTAATATAAAATGTAAATGACGACATTTTCCGTTAAGATTATGCGGGGTTCATAGGAATTATCATTCATGACAGGGTTTGATGCGACAATAGAAGTTTCTTTAAGAATTAAACCGCTTGAAAGTCTTCTGTTTATTAAGCGTTATGGAATCAATGATCTTTCTAATTAAATTCTGCGAAGCTTTGCGTAAAATTTCTGCTTTTTTTTAGGAAAGTTATTAAGGATATTGTTTATTTGGAGTAGGCGTTAAAAAGAGCACCTACTGTGTATTTTCTCTGCATTAGTCTTAAGTAGACTGGTAGAAAATGCCCAAGGCATTAAGACCGCCTTTGTACAGTTTTTACTTTTGAATAAAGTTTTAATAATTAAATAAATAAAAGGAGCAAAGTGAAAGAAACTTAATAATATTTAAGGGAACTTTGGCCTCGAAAATTTCCAAGAGATTATCTGTTCATCTCTAAATATAATGCATTCAAGTATTTGAGCAATGTATCCGGATTCCGACCTATCCGGTATGCCGATTGCGACACGCCTATACAAAGGATGACATACCCACGTATGTTATTTATTAGTGTTTCTATCTCTGCAAGGTGTAGCTTATTTACATAATTACAACATGTTACAACAACATCGCGCCTGTATTTTCCAAAGAATTAGGCAGAGGTGTACTTTAGGTTTATTTCGACAGTTGTGTTAAATATATTTTTTTACTACCGTCTTACCGGAAACATACCAAGAATATTGTTTACTTAATTTCCGTGTTGTGGAATCTCCGTAGTATATTCCTTAAACGACGCTCCAGCTTGTATCTCGCTTAAAAACTCTTCACAGTTTCCACCATTATCTACCTAGTTTTAAATCGAGGATCGTGCTTAAACATCCTTCTAAAATGTAGTTAACTGCCCTGTTTAATTCAAGCTATTTAAACATTTCAACATTATGAATACTTACTGCTTTATCGTCTGTGGTGATTTGGGTTTTTCTTCTATATTTTACAGTTTTGTTTTTTTTTTTTTAAATAGAGCTCATGCTCCCACCAACTTCAATCATTTAGTTTCTATCATCTAATACAGCATTTGATTTATACGATATATTTGCTAAACGTTGTCCTTCGAGCCGGATAAACATAAGCTTATTGTTTCACCTGCTGGGACACAGGCCCCCTACCTGTGAGAGAGAGTGAGACGTAATTCAACAGCGGGGCAGTGCAGATCCATGAATGCCACATGCCTTTTCTTTGGTTCTATGACCAGCCGGTTCTCACGATGTATTCCTTAATCGTTTTGAAAGCAGTGGTGATGAATTAATTTTACACAATGATAAGATAAGTCATCTTCATTTTCCTGCCCTGAACGCAATTGATTTGGGGTCGGCGCAGCATATTTTTTAACCATACTTCTCTATTACTTGTCATCTCAGCAGTTTCTCCTTTGTAGCCACATGATCCTATAAACAAAGTTATCGAGTGCCTGTCTGAATTCGACCTTCACCGCGACCGGATCCAATGGGCAACCACATGACTGTAAAGACCTAATGTCAAGTTTTGTTAGAAATCAAACTCACCGCCATCTTTTCGCATCAAGTCCTTAAAACAATAAGGCAAAATCATTAAACTAAGATTAACACCCACTAAACATAGGTTCCCACCGTCGACGTTCAATTGTTTACGGCCTCTGACGTGTCTGTTCATCTGATAAGTTAATGTACGCAACCATGTTCATCTCAACAGTCCTATCCATTTCCTTTCAATATCTCACTGCGTTCGAAGACAGTCCTTTAATTGAATGTATGCTCATAAAGGCTTAAATTATGCATACACTACACAAGCCAAAAACCGCTGTATTTGTTGGAAGACAAGGTTTGGTTTCGCTTTTGTTTGTCTTGTTTAGTATGTACAGGTTGGTTAGTAATGTGAAGATGAAGGGGTCATAGCTGTCTGGGGTACGTCAGTCATTGACACTAAGACTTGTTTTATATTTAACGCAATCGAGTAAGAATTGTAAATTGCGATGGAAGAGCTTTTCGCTGTATTTTGAATACAATACGGGATTGAACTTTGAACTTGTATAAAGGTGTTCACTCGTACGTAAATTGACTTGCTGATAAAAAAATCTTTAGAAATTTTTAATACAAAATGGTCTTGAACCATCGTGAACTCATGATTCATCGGTAATCTTCTTTATTTTCGAAGAATTTTTCCTTTCATTCTTTGTTGTTTATAGTTTGAAATTGAACGAAAACAGACTTAAGCAAGACTTAAATGAAACCCTGAATTTCCAATTTATTACGTGTTCCAGTCGAACAACGTCCAAATCGTACTGATTACACATGTATGCAGCGTGGTGTCACCTTGTTTCGCAGACAGAAGTTTCACAGAATTTCGTTTCCCAGAAAATGTTTCACATAATATTTGGTCCTCGTATTTTTATTTCGAATATTTTTGTTTCAACTACTATTTACTTGAATGAAACATATTTTACAGAAACACACTTCAATGAATTTTATACTCACATTTTTTTATTTAACAAATTTATCAAACAATAGAATTACTTTTTAACGAATATTGTTTGTTCGATGTATGTTTCCATGGTATTTTATTTCAACGAAATTATTAACCTTAAATTAAAATATAGTCCTTAAAAGTCAATATGTTGTACTACAAAATTTAGTGACAAAAACGAATGGCTGCAAATCAGACTCCACGTAGTCTTGTCTGCCCTACCCCTAGAGTGTAATTTAAGCCCGCGTAGGCGCGGAGGGATGAGGCGGCCCGCGAGCTGAGGAGCAGGTGGTATCTATCGCTTGCCGCCGCGGCTGAGGCTGGCCGGCTTGCCGGCCAGCAAGTCGAAGCTGCGGTGGTGAGCGTTAATACCATCTGCGACGATGAACTCGCGTGGGGCCGCCGGAGCCCCGCAGCGCCGGAGCCGTGACAGAAACCATGCTTGTTGCATGCTGCATGCTTGCTTGCACGCTGCATGTTGCATGCTTGCTTGCATGCTACATGCTTGCTTGCATGCTGCGTGCAACAGGCATGAACACCATAAGTGAGAATAAAAAGATTGTTTTCCTACTTGACAAGAATTTAACCGCATTATTTTTGTGAATGCGGTGATGTAATTTTATAGGAGGGTATGTATTTTTCAAAGGTATGAGTTTTAGAAACTGTCACTCGATAAAATGCAATTCTTCGTAATAAGTTTTATGTGAAACAAACAATATGTGGATAAAGAATATTTGATTTGTTATTCTATGATATGAATATTCTAACATTAAACTTTATTTGAAACAAAAATTGATGATTTAAATTTTTTCAAAGTAAGTATTCTGCGTATTGATTATTCTATGAAATGATAATATGAGAAACAATTTATGTGAAACGAAATTCGATGAAACAATTAGCGACGAAACAACGCACAACCATGCAGCGTAAAAGGACGTCCGAATGTAAATCGATCACAGCTGTCCCAGGGCAGATTACCTTTGAAGTTGATGAGAACCCATAGAGGGGTCACGTTCAGGGGAGAGGCTTGTGGCACTCAACCTGCCAGCTCAATAAGACCTCTTCCGAAACAACTAAACAATCAAGTACCCCTCAAATAACTGTTCCCTCCCAACCCACGCTGAAGTAAACACTGCTTAGCTTAACACAGTAATAATACTCATTATTATGGGGTATCGGAAATATTGCTCATGTATTTACGATTATTAGGTGTCATAAAGGGCCTACTTTACGACATATGTCGACGATGTCTTGAACGCTTATTGATTCTGACACCCCGGAGGATAACGTTTTACGTGAGACGTTCAAATTGTTTACGTAGCGGGCAATGTTTAGCTTAGCTTCCAAGAAATTATCAGCTGCTTAGCTCTTTTCAACTTCCTGTCCAACTGGATGCTGCTTACCAAGAAGATAAACCAGTATTTTATTTTCAATGGAGCGAAACTAGTTGACCTCCGCAACGCTAACAGGATACTGGGTAATAACATACACCTTGGTAAGACTAGATGTCAGACTTTCGGGCTGCGCAGGACTACCGGTAATGACTGACAAAGATCCGTAAATGACAACCAGGACCAAACGGCATGGCGAGGCACTCAGGAAACTCGGTATTTAATGGATGGTCATTGGTTATCCATTCACAAACCGACCTTAGCAAGTGCGGTTTAACATTGAATATCGACTCGTGCGGCTGTTATTTATAATTAAGCTACAGCTTTCTTGTGCAAAGAACAAAGGTGCAGAGCAACACGTGAATCACGGGCAACCTACACATGAGTGGAGCAACAAGTCCCCTCTATTCAAAAATAAAGACGGCGCGCTCTGGAATCTCTCAATGGAGTACAATTAAGATTCTCCACCACTGCTGAGTGCCTCCATGCATACAGAACACACGGCCTTGCAAAACGCAACCGTTTCACAAACGCAATAAATCTCACTTTACACAGCATTGAACTCCACCACGGTATTTTAAATAAAAATAAACTCCGATAGTCATAAACGATTTCAGACCCAATCCTGAAAGAGGTATGACCCAATTTTCAATAAACAATGCCGAGTCCTAAACGTTTAACGCTTCTCACGTTACCGTGTTATCGATGCGAGAATGTCATATCGACTTTTGGGGGTGCCTATCTAAATCGAGCTCTAATACTCGAACTTCGGGAAGAGTTTTACAATGCAGAGTTCCCGAAGTATGCGACATACAGATTATTGGCGACTAAGTTCAGTTTCAAAGTCTCGTTCTCACAATTCTGTCCAAGGATTTTTGCTTATTATTTATGTCCTACGAGTACAAAGAATCTTAATTTAAAAAACGTAACAAAGGGATAATCATGGGATATTTTTATATCTCAAGTCAAACAAATCTAAAAGTTTCACTGCATCGGCATTCAATAAAAATTCTTGTATATTTTTGTCTCTTGAAAAGGTCAAACGTTTTTTTTTTGTACATGTTTGACGTTGAAATAAGATTAAAGAAAAGAGGCTACAGTAAAGGGAAAAAAATCTTTGAAAGGATTTTTTTAGTCCAAAGATACGCAAAGGGAACTACAGACGCGATTAATCACCCATTCATAAGAGTTGTGACAATATGACATAATGAATATGGCGAGTGAATTATTTGTAACGAATTTACATGAGTAGAGCTTTACTTTATAATAAAAGTCGTGGAATTCAGTGACAATAGCCGAGACAGTCTCCAGTAGCATGCAAAGTTTCAAACAGACTCGTACCACGAACCGTCGCGACGTCGTTGCATCTGACACCAAACTATTCTTACTGTTTTTTTCTTTTCACTTAAGTATTCTGCGAAGTTTCATTTTGCGCTGAAATCCGGACTCTACTGCGATTGTCCGCTACCGTTTATTCGCAGACATTGATACATTCCGTGCCGGTGGCGGAGTGGGGCTTTGAATCCTGGAACAATGCGCGCGATGTACGACTAGTTGTTGTAAATAAAAGTTCTTTGATCTGCGGTCTGAACAATGGCTTGTAGCAAGTGGTAACCAAGAGGCGGAACAATCGACGATTAAAATTGTTTATAAAACTCAGTTCGACATGCCGGTAGTTATCGCAAGCAAAATGTGCATGAACTTCTCTCAATAATTATTGTTTTCGGTCACCGTTGGGATCACGGTTTCTCAAAGAAGTATAGAGCAGACATTGGGAATATTTATTTACGAAAATTTTGATCCTGTATGTTTTCGCTTTTGATACACGATTGATACCTGGCAATCGGGCGTATGACACTAGACAGACCGATTTATTACTAAGTAGTAACAAGTTTGACACAAAATTGGATAACGATTTTGATCTTGTCCCGTCTTTCGCTCGTAAATATTTGAATGTCTTAGCGGTTTCTTCATAGTAACTGTGTTTTATAACCTGCGAAAAGTTTTTGACACCATTATGGTGCGTTTTTCTTAGAACGTTTGGTCTTAGGGTGCTTGTACTTACTTGGTGGTTTTGATGAGAAAATTAAGTTCCTCCAGGCGCGCTATTATTTAGTTATTATTATTTAGATTCAGATCGCTACGTACTGTTTAGGCAAAATTTGAGTAAGCGATTCACGAAGATCAGCTGCCTGTGAAAATATGGAGATCTCATCATCTGCGTAGCTTTTTCCCAAACTATCTTGGGGTCGGCTTCCAATCTAACCGGATGCAGCTGAGTACCAGTATTTTACATGAACCGACTGCCTATTTGGCCTCCACAACCCAGTAACTGGGTAATAGGATACCCCTTGGTAAGACTGGATGTCATACTTTTGGCTTCTGACTACCTGTAACGACTGTCAAAAATCTACAAATGACAGCCGGGACCACCGGCTTAACATGCTTTCCGAGGCACGGAGGAAACCCGGCATGTAATTATGGTCACCCATCCACGGCAAGCACGGCTTAACCTTAAAGGTCGATCCGTGCGGCTGTTATTATTTAGCCACGAGCTCCTCTAAGTATGGAGATCTATGAGAGAATATGTGCGATCTTGTAAACGGTTTATGTTGATCTTACAAATTATTATTATGTTGTTAATGTGGCAGTTGTCCAATTATACAGTAGGTTCAAATCGAGACGCGAAAGAAAATATTTGATTCAATCCAGATGTCTTGTTTCGTATTAATACGAAACTTTAATATATTATACGATGTTACCAAATTAGCATTTCCTCTCGAGTTAAAGAAAACGCATCTTATTTTTATGTGATCTTATTTAAATTCTGACACGCACTTCTGACTAATAAATTAAAAATTCAACAGCTGACCTATTTGCCTAGTTGAAATTGTTTTATTTCTTATTTGAATGACGATTTTAAACAAGAATTATGTTTGGAGATTTAGGTCTGAAATCCTTTCGGTTATGATGTCAGCGTAGACCTACGTCACGGCTTAGGAATAAGAGAATTTTTGCAGATTTCTGTGTGACTAGGGCTCTAGACTAGGTACAAATCAGTGCGGAAAAAGCGGCGGTAAAATATCTGTGTACGAGAACTTACCGAAGACCTATGTTTCCTACGCCTAAGTATGGAACTTTCTAAACATTTAGAAGTTAATTGACAAACTCTGTTTAAAGTCATCATCTTGCTGCTCTTATCCAATGTTGATTGGAGTCGGCGCAACACGTTTTTAGACTTCCGAACCCAAAGGGTCAAACCGAACCCTATTACTGAGACTTCGCTGTCCGTCCATCCGTCCGTCTGCCCGCCCGTCCGTCTGTCACCAGGCTGTATCTCATGAACCGTGACAGTTAGCCAGTTGAAGTTTCTACAGATTATGTATTTCTGTTGCCGCTATAACAACAAATACTAAAAACAGAATAAAATAAATGTTTAAGGGGGCTCCCCATACATAAAAATATTTTTTGCTCGTTTTTATAAGGCAGGGAACCCTTCGTGTGCGAGTCCGACTCGCACGTGGCCGGTTTTTTTATTCCATTCTCCTCCGTCAAACATCACGCTATCATTTCCTCCTTTTTCTTTCATATAATTTCTCACTCAATCCATCCTATATATTGTATTCCTCTAAACTCTGTTTAAAGTTTGACGGCACGGTTGGCGCAGTGGTTGAGCGATCGACTGCTGCGCTGCGCGTCGCGGGTTCGATCCCCGCACGGAACAAATATTTGTATGTCCTACAGATAGTTGTTCCGGGTCTGGCTGTTCGTGTATGTGAGTTTAAATGTTTGTAAACGCACCCACGATACAGGAGAAATTCCTAGTGTGGGGAAACGTTTAAAAAAAAAAAATGTAAAGTAATGATTATTTTATCGACCATCAACTTTTAAGCTATTGCATAGCTTTTATTTGATTTTTATTTAAACTTTGATTTTAAAACTATTTATCTTTTCAAGATGTTACCATGACAACTCCACTGTTGTGGTTTTCTCGAGCAAGTTGCTCTCTGTCGTAGAAAACTATTTTAAAAATTGTGAAAAAAATAAACACTTTGCCACAAAACAGTTTAATTCTCCCCGCGCATCTTAAAATGAAAATGCATAGACTGCACAAACAAAACAGTGGCGGCAGCATTCTATTATGCAAAACTTAATGATATGTGCTAACCTGTGCACGCGTTATACGACCTATTAGCGTAAAGGTAGCTACACAAAACACATCATCTGCATAGCCTTTTCCAAACTAAACTGTGGTCGGCTTCCATTCTAACCGGATGCAGCTGAATACCAGTATTTTACATGGAGCGTCTGCTTATCTGACCTCCACAACCCAGTTAGCACTGAGTAATACCATACCCCTTGCTAAGACTAGTTGGCCGATATTCGGGCCACTGACTACCTGTAACGACTGTCAAAAATCTACAAAAGATAGCTGGGGGCCTACTCTCTAAGTCCGTCATCGAAAAAACGGGTCCGTCCGTAACTATCTTTATTCTTCGAAATAAACCCTACTCCCTAATATTTTCAGATTCATGAGTTTTGAAAACACATCGGGAGTAAGGACAACTGTCCAATCGTGTTGTCATTCATTTTTAGTTCGGGCCCCTAACGAATCAATGTCCGTAAGTGATAAGGAGTAGGAACCGACCGTAACTTCGGCCGAAACTACGGACTTCGTTCTAAGAGAGTAGACCCCCCGGTACCAACGTCTTAACGTGCTTTTCGAGTCAAGGAGGTAACTCGGTATGTAATGGGTGGTCACCCATCCACAGACCAACCTAGGCAATCGCGGCTTAACTTAAAGATTGATCCGAGCGGCTGTTATTATTTAGTCATTTTCTCGAGTATTTCCATGTAATGCAACGTTCCTGTGAATGAAAGAACATGTACATGAACATGAACATGTGAACATGTTTCTCATCATAAAACATGTTTTTCAGCAAATAAAAATATCTGCTGCCCCATAGAAAATTGCAATACCTATTCGACCCAAATTTATAGGCAGCTGAATGTTTTTTTTGCTCCAAAAATTTTTTATGATGAGAAACATGTTCAGTTTGATGGTCTGTAGCACACCCTTAAGGATGTATATACCCTTTCTGTTAGACCCTGTATACAAAATTTCAGACCCGGAACAACTATCTTTTGGCCATACAAATATTTGTTCCGAGCGGGGATCGAACCCACGACACGTAGCGCAGCAGTCAATCGCTCAACCACTGCGCCAACCGTGCCGTACTAATTATTTCGTGATCACGATATTATTTCGAAGAAAAACGTGGTTTAGCTTTTTTTTTTTTGTAACGGTTTCTCGCAGAGTTCTAGAACCGTTTGCCTGGGTGAGTAAGGCCTCCAGCCAGGGCAAAAAAAAAAAGCTTGATGGTCTGGACTACACCCTTAACGGTGTAAGAGCGGCTCGATGTTTTGTTACAAGTACATTGTCTAGTCTAAACCCACCTCTATACACCGAATTAGCATAATACCAACATCATCCACCTGTTTAGCTCAGCCTAATTCGCTTGTATAGTAAGTAGCCAGTAAAATTGATTAATTTTCATTACCACATTGGATGTGAACATAGTCGAAAATCCCGCCGGCCCGTCACATACTAATTTCCTCTCAATTTTAGTGGACTCTGCTTCGAGTTTGATCGAGCGAAATTATTTAGTAAGCTGTTGGTGAGTGGAACGATGTTAGGAAAGGTTGTGATATGAGAGGGTTTATTAATTCGAAGATCGAATTTGGACCTTTTTCATATACTAGTTAAGAGCGTTTACACCTTACGACATTACATACAAATTTTCAAGTCGTTATTTTCCGAAATGACTGAACTGATTTTGATGAAACTTCGTACACATAAGCAGGATACACAGATCTAAAAAGTTACTAAAAACATTTGCGAAAAATAGTGTTGCAGTTAAATTAGACCGATTATAAATTTTCTATAGAAACAGAAAATTCCAATTATCTCTTTTTTTTAAACTTATTTTGAAAATATTTTTTAGTATTTTTTTAGACCTTATATATCCTGCTTATGCGTATAAAGTTTTATTTAAATCGGTTCAGTCATTTCGGCAAAAAACGACTTGAAAGTTTGTATGAAAAGCGCTAAGGTATAAACGCTCTTATGAGCTATATAACGTCACGCCTTGGAAACCAGAAGGGTTAGTCAGAGGTGTAACTAATAGTACACCCACATTGCCCCAGTTATGTTTAAGTCCCATATAATAGGGGGCGAGCCTATTGCCATCAATCGGTCATAAATCTAGATAGTGGCTGCTACTGAGTAATTCCTAATGGAAAAGCCCTTTGCCTAACCCGGGAATCGAACCCGGGATCTCGTGCTCAGCAGTCACGCAAGCGACTACTACGCGATCACAAGGTTGATAAGAATATATTATAGTTGACTTTGTGCATATTATTTTTTCAGCTAGATACCATATTGAAACCGAAATAAGTTTTGGCTTATTTCTGCTCCTGGTATGCGTGTCGCTGTTCGTCCGTCTGTCACCAGGCTGTATCTCATGACCCGTGATAGTTAGCCAGTTGAAATTAATAACAACAAATACTAAAAACAAAATGAAATAATAATTGAAGGGGGCTCCCATACAAAAAAGTGTTTTTTTATTAATCGTTTTTATTAATAATGGTACGGAACCCTTCGTGCGCGAGTCCAACTCGCTCGTGGCCGATTTAATTTTTCAGTATTATGGTAGCTAATTTTCATTCTGATATTTACAATGAAAAGCGGGAAAAATATTAAGCTTCACTTTGTAAATAATAACTAGAAGTAAAGTAAAATTATGTGACAACTTAACAAGCATAACTTAGTTCTCACTTAACGACCCTTAAAGGGACACCTGACCTTGAAAAGAGCAGGAAAGTTTACGTCAGCAAAAAGAACATAAACTACTTTTTAACTTTACTAAGTAGGGGGGAGTTTTCCTTGAGATAAGGAGAAATTATTTCACGGCTTCAAACGTGGCTTAGTTTGCAAATATCTATGGTAAGTGGGGTAAGTTAGTGACTTACTTTAGGTACCAACGTTATCATTTTTGTGTTATTTTCTTGTTGAACTTCAAACGGTTCTTTTCATCATCATCATCATCAGCCTATAATGTTCCCACTGCTGGGACACAGGCCTCCTCTCTATGAGAGGGAGTGGGCTTTAATCCACCACGCGGGCCCAGTGCGGGTTGGTAGATGTCACATGTCTTCGAATTTTTGGTTCTAGGACATGCCGGTTTCCTCACGATGTTTTCCTTCACCGTTTTTGAGGACAGCGGTGACGAAATAAATTACACAAAGTAATGCGCCTGCCTGGGTTCGAACCCACGGCTTACTGCTCGTAAGTCGGGGCTGCCACCACTGGGCCACCGCTGCTCTCGGTTTTTTTGGTGTTATCAAAAACAAAAACCATTTATTTGCTTAAATAAGGTACAGAAGGTTCTTAAAGATAAGTATAATAAGTATCTCTTATTCTGCCATTTATTTCGGCGTGCAAATTTAACATAAAATTTATTTATAATATGAATGACAAGTAAATTAATTTGAATAATGCATGCAGTTAGTAAATTTTAATATATTCAAATTCAATATTAATGTTTTGTCTTTTTATTATCAATTAATGTTTTTGTTAAAATACGCTTAAATTTAAAAGATGGGAGTGTCGTTATCTATTGCATTAAAAACATTTTTGAACTAGTCATTTTATTATCCTTTAAGCATTTAACACATATTACAAATTAATCAGAAACCCTAGTAACTTATTAAGTAAAACTTTTTCTTCAATATCATATTAAATAAGTAAGATCATAAAATTTCTCAACACAGCTGCTAAATACAACTCTTGTTTGTCTTTTAACTGTTTCTGAATATAAGTATAACTTACTTCATACTTAGAGCCGATTTTCAGCAATGGTTTTGAACGCCATCACTTTCAATTTCACGTTCATTATTTGGGGGCAATGACAGGTCTTAAACGCAGTTTACCTGTGCTGAACACATTCAGTATCATTGCCGAAATTGTAGTAAAAGCTAAATAGAAAATCATCATCATCAGCCTATAACATTCCCACTGCTGGGACACAGGCCTCCTCCGCTATGAGAGGGAGTGGGCTGGAGTCCACCACGTGGGCCCAGTGCGGGTAAGATGTCACATGTCTTCGAATTTTTTAGTTCTAGGACATGTCGTTTTCCTCACGATGTTTTCCTTCACCGTTTTTGAGGGCAGCGGTGATGAAATACATTACACAAAGTAATGCGCCTGCCTGAGTTCGAACCCACGGCTTACTGCTCGTAAGTCGGGGCTGCCACCACTGGGCCACCGCTGCTCTCGTATTAAATCAACAATTAAAAAATAGAAGATACTATTTTTGAATTGTTGATTTAATCTTTTACTCTGGACGTTCTTAATGTGCACATCTTTCTACATCATTCTCGCATATCTTGATCTTGTAAAAATAATTTGATTTAAAAGAGTGTCCATTGAGTTGCTTGCCCATTCTTCTCCATAGAAATCTACACTTTGGAATGGGCAACTGCAGTACTTTCACACGTTATTATGACTTGTGACTGGGCCTGTAGCCTTATCCTTTTGTTTTAAACCTTCAAAAGTGCCTGTAACTGTCTGATTGAAATACATGCTTTGAGTTTGATCCTCTTGCAACAAGCTTGCACTAAACCCTTATCATAAAACCAGTTATCTTATTAACAACATCCACTGCTGCAGAATGCACATCGCTCCGATACGATCCGTTCCGCACTCGTCACTGACAACTAACAAGCCAATTATTTGCGTCAAGATACCTACTCAATCTGTTGAGAACTCAGCGCGATGGAAAAATAAACGACTATTTTACTATTAAATGTAGACACTATTTCAGTTGAGTTGTCTGGAAGTTTAATTTCTGAGAATGCACGAATTTGCCAAATAGCCAAAACTACTGACAAGGTGGTACGAGATCGGATATTCAAGGGACATCAAAAAAAATTTTTTTTTACTTTCTTCGCTTCACTACTAACAACTCAATTAAAAAGTCCCATGAAATCCAACCACAATAAACTTCGTTCCACTTTTTTGTCTAATTGCACTCGACTAATTATTATACAAAAGATTTACCCTAGTTTACATGTGTAAATAATAAAAATAAATAATAATAATAAAGTAATTTACAGAAAAGTTAGGTATAAGAGGTCTTCCATACACCGCACAACATAACTGACCGGCAGTTATGTTAAATTCCATCATTCCAATCAAAATCAAAATATTTTATTTTAAAAGCCTACATGGGCACTTATAAAACGTCGACAAAGGGTGCACGGTTCGGGTTGGTCGTGTCCTATGGAGAAGAACCGGCAAGAAACTCCATGGTTACTCTCTGAGAGCAGCGGTGGCCCAGTGGTGGCAGCCCTGACTTACGAGCAGTAAGCCGTAGGTTCGAACCCAGACAGGCGCATTACCTTGTGTAATTTATTTCAAAACCGCTGCTCTAAAAAACGGTGAAGGAAAACATCGTGAGGAAACCGGCATGTCCTAGAACAAAAAATTCGAAAACATGTGACATCTACCAACCCGCACTGGGCCCGCGTGGTGGATAACAGCCCACTCCCTCTCATAGAGAGGAGGCCTGTGTCCCTGCAGTGGGAACACTATAGGCTGATGATGATGATGATGATGAAAGTGTTAGTACTAAGTATGGGAGGACAGCGTAGACCCGACAATAAGTCGTTGCTTACTACAAAAGGTAAAACAGGATAAAGCAAAAAAAAACTCGTCTATGAATTTACAAGGCCTATACAGGATGCGCCTATTGCAAGTATTTTTTACGCGCTTTTCGAGTCTAGGAAGAAACTCGGTATGTAATGAGTGGTCACCCATCCACGGACCAACCTGGGCAAGAGCGGCTTAACCTGAAAATAGTCAATTTTCCATAAGAAACAGAAAAGAAAAATGGCATATAAATATATTTGTGTTACTATTTCACCTGTTGACTGTAACTTTATCAGTTCCGTCGCGATAACATCGGTAACCCTCGCCAAATCGTTTCCTACACGTTTGAATACCTCAACTACAAGCTTGGTTCTACAGAAAAAAAAAAGTCGTTTTAGTTTCTTGTCTATTGTTCTTTGTAAGGAATGAGGTGGGGAAGTGTAGGGTTGGGAAATGTCACTGTTTTGTCAAAGTAGGCGACTGTTGTTTGATTTAAATTGTGTTCCAGTTTTGCATGTTGTTAAAAAGTTTTTGTGATGAAAGAGGTATGTCTAAATCCTAACTAATATTATAAATGCGAAAGTAAGTTTGTTTGTCTTATTGAAATTTGGCAAGAAGATAGATTTCAACCTGAGGAAGGACATAGGCTATATATCATCACGCTACGACCAATAGGAGCGGAGCAGCAAATAAAAATGTTGCGAAAACGGGAAAAACTTGACGCATACGAAGTTGCGCGGGACACTCGTAATATAATAAACTAGCTCCGATCCGATCCGATCAGCCGTTTAGTCGTGAAAAGGTAACAAACATACAAACAAACAAACGAACAAACAGACAGAGTGACATTTGCATTTATAATATTAGTATGGATGTTCAATAACTGTGTGTATGATTGTTTCGTTTGATGTAGTAGTAGCGATCTCGACAGCTGAGCATAAGCTCCTGTGTTCGATTCCTGGGTCGGGCAAATCGTTGTTAGGTTATCCGTCTGGAATTTCTCAGCAGCAGCCACGGAATCTAGATTTGTGCACGTTTAATGGCAATAGTCTCGCCCCCTACTACATGGGACTTCAATATTCAACATAACTGGCGAAATGTGGGTGTACTATTTGGTACACCATTGCTTACCCCTTCAGAGATTACAGGCGTGATGTTGCGTAATATTTCATTTGCCGGTTTACAACCTTTTAGTTACATTAAACGCGACATTAAACATTTTGACGGACTCACCGCCATTTCCGTAAACTTGGCTCTAGGTTTTATTTTCGTGTTTACTTCGGAATCTTTCAATTAGTCATATAACTTAAAGCAGCAGTTATAGCCTAGTGGTGTGACCATCGAACTGACTAGTATAATAATAGGTCTCTAGTTCGATCCCAAGACACGAACCTCTCATTTTTGGATTCATGTTGTATAATTATCACTTAAGCCGTTGGTCCCGGCTGTCATTTGTAGATCTTTGACAGTCGTTACAGGTAGTCAGAAGCCAAAAGTATGTCATCCAGTCTTACCAA
This sequence comes from Cerastis leucographa, assembly GCA_963082945.1. Classification (NCBI taxonomy): domain Eukaryota; kingdom Metazoa; phylum Arthropoda; class Insecta; order Lepidoptera; family Noctuidae; genus Cerastis; species Cerastis leucographa. The sequence continues at coordinate 15,012,487 of OY720385.1, read as the reverse complement.
GGGGTATCGTATTACCCAGTTACTGTGTTGTGGAGGTCAGATAGGCAGTCGCTTCATGTAAAATACTGGTACTCAGCTGCACCCGGTTAGACTGGAAGCCGACCCCAAGATAGTTTGGGCAAAGGCTAGGCAGATGATGTTGTATAATTATCACTAGATTCGGTGAAGTAAAACATCGTGAGGAAATCTCTGAGGCATGTTGATGCCTGAGAGATATTTCTTGACGGCATGTCAGAAGCCCATGGGTGGCATAAAATGTCTGACACCAGATTCGATAAAAGTAACCACACGATAAAGAATGCAGCGAAACTCAGTAATAAGCTCTCACTATACAAGTTTATTGATAAAATCATTACTATCAATTCCACCATTCGTCCATATGCGATCACAAATTGCGTCCATTACATATCGATTCCTACATCAGGGCAAGCTATCGAACTATGCATGGATTGCGGAAACAGCCGGGTCCGGAAAGTGTGTGTCCGTTACTTTGATTGCTGTCCGTCTGGTCAAGCCCGAGCTTTTAAGGTTTGTCCAAACCGGGACGGACAAATTGCAGACGCGACTACTAAGCAATCGGAATATTGTCTATTCTGATGCATATTTACCTAAAGTACATTCATTCCCGGCAAACAGTACTAAAGTGTGGAAACGGCTTCGTATACCTCATAATATAGTTTTTTTTTTTTTAAATATACAGCGGGATTTCATTTTATTTATTTTACTAGCCTGTGCAGTCCCACTGCTGGGCAAAGGCAAACCTCCCCCAAATACCTCAAACGAACAACATTACCGACACCTTTGTCGTTTTAGGTTTATCTAGGAACTAATGTTGTTTCAATTTTCACAAACATACGATTGAGACCGCAGACATAATCTCCGGTTTACCAAAAACAAATGCTTGTGAAACCTTTAACTGAAATAAAAAGTGTAACATCAAATCTCGTATCCCAAGGTAATATTTATAGTAAAACCTTTAAAAAAATGTACTCAAAAATCAAATCAGTTTGGTGAAGGCAAAACAATTTAGTCAAGTAGTAAAACTGGTTCTTATGTATATTTTGACAACTCTATGACACACAACCATATTGCAAGAGCCAAACCAAATCCATTTTCGGATTTAGGGGAGCTGTATTGCCATGACAGCAGTTTTAAACACGCAACAATTCGTATTTCTAGAATTTCTCGAATAAGGTACCTCCTCCAGCTACCTATCTGTGTCAAACCCATAGTTGCATCCTGCTTCAACCAGTGCTAAAGATGTGATATCTCACTTTAATTAATTTTAAAGATGTATTTAATTAATAGCTTTCCGGTACTTCAAAGTTGACAGATGAAAAGTAGTTCATATGTCAATTTATAAACAAACAGGGCGGTATGTAGGCGTGGTTAGCCGGACTTAAGTTCAGTTCATAAATACAGTTCGACTAAATACAAAAATGAATTTGGTTTGGCTCTTAGAATGCGGGTGTTAAAATACCAGTGTTAGTTTTGATCAAGTATTGAGCGATAACAGAGACTCGCCTCAGTTAAGCCATTTCTTTAAACATTTTGTAATACAAAAATAATTATCATAAAAAATCTGAAAAACGTGTATTGCTTTATATTTATATTATACTTGATGTTACACGGTTATAAACATGTCTACTTTAACACTTTCGTTTAATATTTGATTGGAACTGATTATACTCGTGTTGCGTGATAATTATATTAGTTTTGCTTTTATATATACCTATATTAAATTGTTACATCGAACTAACATGATTTGTTATATCGATAAGTTTATATACTCTTTCCTTATACACGGTGTAAATCACCTCATCACGAAGCCGTCAACCAATCATTCTGCACATGAAACTAAGTAACTTTACGCAAAAATTATTGCTACGAAAAGACTTTTTTTTGGGGGGTGTCAAATAATGTTTTGTGGTAGAACTCAGTGTAACGCACTCAAAACATTGTGCTGATGGACAGATTGAATAGTACGGGGGTCGTGGAGGTGTTTAAAGTAAAAATCTTACATTAAAAACTTGTATTAAAAAAAAAAAACTTGTCAAACAGTTGGAACTTTGACCCCTAATATCTCCGTAACTAGAAGGTTCCCAGGTATGATGTAGAACAAAAAAATGATCGCAATGACAGGCAGAACCAGTGCCTTACGGCTTCGTTAAGAGGTGTTTTACACCCTTTATAGTGTTATTTTTTATGAAACATTGTGTTTTTGTTATTATGTAGTTGATTGAACACGATTGTGTTGTGTTGAAGAAAAATTTTTTGTTTGTACTTATTTATTTAAATTTGTTTAAGCTTTAACATTGTTTGTGATTGTTCTAATGTTAAATTAGTGGAACGTTTCGGCGGCGAATAACTTCAAGGTAAAGAACCTATTCCATATTATTGAATGTATACCTACTGTATTTTAGTAAGGTAATCTCTTATTTTTCCATTTTTAATAAAATACGTGATAGTCACATACAATCCTATAAGTACAGAACCTTAAAATATAATAATAGTTCTAATTTTGACTTGTTTTACCTCTCTTTTAAAATCTGACTCAGCAGATTGCAATATACTTAAGTACTCGTACAATGTTTACTACCGTCGATTGACTGAGCTTAGTTACACAGAATAAATAGACTATCCAGAAGTCAGAGAGAGAGGGAACAGAGGGCCTAGTGTGTTGAAAGTAACATTCGATCAGCGGCAACGAAGATGGAAAGTAACAAATTGACACAATCTACGGAAAAGCATTTGGCAATCCTGTTCAAATTCTTTACAGAAAAACCAAATCCTTTGAATGATATGTCACCCGTGTAGGTCTGCAGGTGCACGCACACAGAGACGCGGACATATCAAATAAATGACAGTCGCAGGTACGTTTGCACTCGCTGTAAGAGAAACGTGTCTGTGTGCGTGCGTAGTCGCGTGCTGTATGTACAGTCACGGACTTCAATTAATAAGTCACTTTTAAACTTTACAACTTTGCAGTTTTATCCATTCAAGAAATTACACGATTAAACCCGAACTCAAACCGCATGCTCGTAAACAAGATGGCATATTACTAATAATCGGAAATAGTCTTATCAATAGAGGTTGAATAAAGACTAATAAGTTGTCAATGAAAAATCCATAAAATGTTACATACGGATACGTTTATCCAATCTATTTCTTACTGACCTTCTTTTTAATTAGAGCTCATTAAATACTTTTTTATAGTTGAAATGTCGATGTCAGAGACGATTACTTTCAATTTTGGTGTCTCGAATACATAATTGTCATGAACGTCATCTTTGACGGCACGCGTTCGGATAAAATCGTGGGTGCAAGTTTTTCCGATCATCATTTCTCCGTACGCTTAGCGTAGCCTTGGTAACACTAAGCGTCGCTAGGTAACGGTTGCTAGATTTGCAATTGGTTGCCTTTGGGTGGTCACTCTGTACTATGTACGAATCTAGCCGACTAAAGCCGATTTGCGTTACACGGCTGAAATACGAACAGTGGCAAGTGGCTCATCAATTAAAGTCCGTGACTGTATCTGACATTCTGTAATTATCGATTCAGTGTTATTTCTTTTCTCGGTTCACTCACGATAAAATCAAATAAGCAGAGTTAATTGTTTCCTCCTACGGTTTATTGTTAGAGCCACAATAGACACGCGCGTGTTACAAAAATATCTCGAAGGACGTACGACTTCTTGGAATTCCTTGTCACATGGTGTATAATTCCATCAATTGATGATGACTATGTAGTCGTAGCTAACTGGCGTTTATTTGTCGTGCCCGAGCTAGATTAAATAAAAAAATAAAATAAACTTACTACAGTTGAACTTTTTAATAATGCAAAAGTGCAGTTGTTAACTCATAGATTTTTAGTTTATCATCAGGGGAACCCTTCTTCCACTCATGCTGAGTTTAGGGCTTCATCTCTTTTGTGTCATGATTTCCTGGTCTTGGTAGAAGGTTATAACTTAAAATTTTAGAGTTTACTAGCGACCCATGCCTGCTTCACTAGGCGTCACCAATCGGGTCGACCCTATCTTTCAAGTTAGAACCAACCATATCCATTCACAAAATTTCATTGAAATCTATTTTGTAGTTCGGAGATTAGCGTGTACGAACATAGTGCCATGTGTTATTAACGTAAGGTAGCTTGCAATACCCAAGAAAAGTACCAAGGCAACTTTAACTTAGTCATGGCAAGGCAAAAAGAAGCATAAAAGACAGGACGTTCTTGCTCAAACATTGGTTTCTGCCACTTTAAGCGAGGAGCCAAGCAAATACCAAAAGCGCACGCAAACAAGAATTCACAAACAAATGGAAACTTGCTTGTCTTTACGCAGACTTCAGAAAAAAAGTATTGCATCAGGTGCTTACAAATATCATAAATTATGTAAACTGCGATTTGCAGGGTTAATTCTACTTACTCTTTCTGTTTAGTACCCATCAGATACTTACAAATATCATAAATTATGTATGGCCTGCGATTTGCAGGATCTTTTCTACTATTCTTTGTTTAAAGCTGCTAAGGACAAGTTCAAGTTAGTTAGGTGATCCTATCATATCTATCTGGGCCTGCCGCCATTTCGGTTGCCATTCAGAATTATCATAAAACAAAAACATTACTAAATCATAAAAAAAAAATTCAGGCCCTTTGTTTTGGTATTACGAAATCAAGCGAGATAGACATACGACTTTCCGAACCGAAATCGAATCCGAGCGTTTGTGAATACAGGGGCAGGTAAAGTTATGGCGTACAAAACAATTTATTCCCTAGATCTCATCATCTTCATCTGTAAAATTCATTGACTATACAAAATCATCAGAATTTAACTAAATAACACCGTACAAAATTCTTCAGTTGAATAAAACTAACCTAACTAACACAAACCATCCAATACTTTTTTATCTCAGCAATAAAGAGACACTCAGACGTAAATTGACGCTCCGAGGCAGACCTCTAAAGTGTCACATGGCCATTAAATAGCCCGGGAGCCACTAGTCTCCAATTCGAATGTTCTATACGAAACCTTAATGAGATAGGTCACGTACACGTGTTGCTTGACTAGCAATTGTTATCAAGGATTTCTAAGAAACTGTTGACATAATACTTGTGTGGTGTAGACATGGAGGAGTTAGTAATTGGAGTAAAGAAGCGAGGGATGTAATAGGAATTTCAAGCTTTCTGACATTGAGCTTAGACTCAAAATCTTAACATTAGTTTCAATCAAACCATTTACTCGCTTTTGTTTTGTTAAGGTAGGTTTCAGTCAGTAAAAAAGGTGAAGTGCCAATCACAAAGCGCATGATAGCTGTGGAAGTACCGTAGTTCGTGTAAAGCAATATTTGGGTTAAAAATTCGGACAAATCTCGAATTCTCGCTACAATAGTTTTATTTTTATTTTTTATTGTGTCTAATAATTCGCTCGCCGCTTTATTGAACGTGTATGTCTGCATTACCATTTCTGGTGGTACTGTGTACTTTTATCCTGTCCTTTTTGTATTTTTGTGTTCCGCCATCGTCGATCTAATTTTGGGGACTATGACGTAGCCTCTGACATGGAACGAACGCCAGTCGTCAATTCTAGTAATGAATGTGTTCTTGTGTTTTTTTGTCGTGCTCTTCTACAATGGGATTTCAGTACTCCAAATTCTATCTATTCCACGTGCATTGTTCAGACAATATGTACACATGTGGGATGCTATGTTTGTTCTGTAGTATTAGAATATTAGTTTAGAATTACGATGTGCTGTTGGATGTGTTTCTAATTAATTGGTATTTGTTGAAGTTCAAGTTGTTCATTAGGTTTCAAGGGGTTGATACTTAGGTATGTCACCCTGAATGAAGACTCAAAAATTGTAGATCCTATAATATGTGGTGGAGCACAACCCTTAACCCTTTTCAATCGGCTAATGAGTGTTAATTATGACAAACTGCGATATTCGACCTATTTACTGATGTCCCATAAGACCGGTATTGTAGCATTTGGAGCCTTCCTATTCAGAAGTGGACATTCTCAATTTGATACTCCTATTTATAAAGTAATACTCACGTGTAGGTACTATTCTTAACATTGTACTCTTATCCAATTTTCCTCGTACTTACAGACTTTTGATATGAAATGAGAATAAAAATTCACAACAATGTAAAAGATTTCCCCCACGCACCTTTCACGAAAATAGATACAGAATGGACGCATACATACGTAAAGGTTCCCATACAATCTCACCTATTCATTCATTTTCGCGAATGATTCAATGAATTCCGGTCTAATGACACAGTGAAAGCTATTATTGTAATCAAAAACCAATGAACTGAAGAAATATGAAGGCGTTTGTTCAATATGTTTGTGAATAGTGAGTATTTGGGTAAATATCCATAAAGCGGCATTCTAGGGCGTTCATAGGCAAACGTTAAGGTAGGGTGGCAGCATTTTATCACCTCGTTTATGAGGCAAAGGGGAGCACTGAACAGTATAAGATTCTGTTACTCCTACTGTGGCTGTAGTGATGTATTTGTATCGATAAACAACTAAACTTATTAAGGTTCAATCCTTCATCTTATACCTAATGGTTGTGGAATTTTAATTTTCTGTAGGTATGATAAGTTTAAAAAAAATATATATATATAAACAATAGATTTGTTCTATAACGTCCCAAAATGTATCACGGACTACGAACATGACGATACATAGCATTTGTTAGATTCATTTCGGAAATTACAGTTGTTACGCTTTTGTTATATTTTTATTCATAAATTATTCATAATATTCACATGGTTCACTCAAAAAACACGGGTTAAACGATTACAAGCGAACGGTAACACGACCTGAAGCGAACCTCACATTGACATCACAATGGGATGACGTTGCGTTCGACATTTGATTGACGGCTGAACTGGGCAAACTTTCGGTTAGCACCCGCATTGCGATATGTAATCAGCATTATCCCGTATTAAGCGTTTCCGCAGTCGAGTTAATGCAGTAATTACTGCGACGGTATGTGTAGGTGATTCGCGCGCAAACTGTAATTAGTCTGCCATTAAACCGCATAGTCGTGATTTGATTAATGGCGTTGGGGACGACCGTGCGTCAGATTCGGCATGCCGAGAGTAATCCGTTGTTTTTCGGTAATCGATAAAACTCACATCAGCACATCACTAATTTTGTTTGTGTTCTAAAAAAGATGTTCAATTTACCCTTTCTATAAATGATAATGACAGCGTTTAGTACAATTGTTTTTGACTGAGATAAAACTTATTTAGTTAATTTTAGGCCCAACATTTTCTCGCTCTTTAAATGGTAGTTTCATTTTACGTCGTTTCTTTTCTGTTTTGGCTTTACCATGGTATTAAAACCCGTATTAATAATCCACCCCCAAGACACAGAGTGAAATTTTGAGTAGCGAGATGTTGGCTTGATTTAAACATACAACATATGCGAATTATGTCAAGTAGAGGACTACTTGGTAAGATGACACTGAGATTTCAGAGCTTCATAGCGGAGACTTAGGCTGAAGATCAGCTATGTTTATCGATGTTAGTTTGTTATACGTTGAAGATTTTTTTACAATGGTCGATCTTCATGTAAGTCGTGCTTTTCTATGTTGGTCCGTCTAAGGGTTGCCACCAATTATATACCGAGTTTCCTCCGTGCCCTGGAAAGCACGTTAACCCGGTAGTCCCGGCTGTAAATTTTACATCTTTGTCAGTCCTTACGCGTTTAGGGTGCTGTTGCGTCTGCCTCGGTTCTGTAGCGCGTCATCTATGTTCGCTGAGGCTCGTACCGAATGTTTTGATGCTGTACGGCGTAAAAAAGCGGCTTCGCTGCGTAACAGAATCCTTGACAGCCCCAACAGCATTCTGAGCGCCTTAGTCTGGAAGCATGAGAGCCCGTTGGTGAGGTGAAACACAAACAGTGTACAGGTGGTACACTGTTTGTGTTTTTAGTTAAGTACTAACATAGGATAAGAATATTGTTACTAACCCAATGGATCTTGGATGAATCATGGTTGGGGAAAGATAGGCAGATGGTTATAAAATGAATAAATAAAATATGAATTTTATCAGCGATAGCTATTATGAAATTGTCCCCCGAGCCTATTTTTGTGTTATTTATGAATAGATGCTTCTAAGGCTTTCCTATATCAGCGGTACTTTGGCATGTAATAAAAGTGTTTTGTATAACCTTCATTTAAATAACTAAAGCAGAAAGCTTTTAGTTTCTTTTAAAACTTTTAATGATCTTTGATAAGGATAGTTTATGTGATAAAGTATATCGTATTGTTAATTATTTTATTAAATTCCTTTTGTCCCCGTTAACGGGTCCATGGCCTACGGGGACAACGGGAATACAGGGTTTTTATTCTATCTTTGTTATCATCTTTCAGGCGTTACTGGTATTCAGTTGCCCATTCTTCTCTATGAGATCTACGATTTCGGAATAGGCAACTACAGTCAATTCACAGTTATTATACCTGTGACTTATTTTTTACCATGCAAATGTTTCACGATTGAGTTCAGTATCGGAATGTCTAATGATTTTATTTTCTCTTTTTCAGGTAAACACACAAAAACTGCTGCTTAAACGTCTGACAACCAATAATATCGTGAGTAAGCTCAACAAAAACAGGAATGGCCGAGTTGACTAAGTCTTTGCGACATCTAAATTAATGCCTAAAAATCCGGGGTGGTACAAATAGAGACGTCATAATCGTTCTTAAATATCCTAAAATACCCTATGTATGTTCCTGCGATTGAATAGTTATAGCTTGTTGAAAATACTATAGCAACCGCTTTAAAAAAAAACAAAGTTTACGTTTACACGGCTTTTTGTTACTCTTGAAGAATGTGAAGAACTACACAAGACCAGCAACCAGTGGTTCACGTTAGCCCTAGATCGAAACACATGGCAAACACGGCTATTGTCATGGAGCTGAAGATGCTCCTTCCAGGGCCCGGGCTTGCGATGTTGAGGTCCATCAAGGGACGGTTGTCCAGTACTTCATCGCTATAGTAATGTATGTAACTCTCATTGAGTAGTATTTAAAAAAAAAACTTTAATGGAAGTCATGGAGAGAGGCCTTTGACCAGCAGTGGGAAGACGCATGCTAATAATATCAGTTTTACTATTTGGACCACCCTGTATAAGCGCTCAGTCATAACGTTATTATTAGAACAATACCTTACACAATATTTGTCATATAGTCTAGTCGCTTCTGTTTCATTGTAGAACTTTCTAGATTTAGTATGACGCGCTTAGTGCCTAAGTTGTGTCATAAAACTTCGAGGGTCGGTTATTTGCTGGGCCTGTTAGACTTATAAATGTTGCCAAGTGTATCGAGGGGTAAATAATGGCCCAGATGGCTGGGTTTTCTTCTGTCTACTGTTATGGAAAGTTTTTAAGTGTTTTACTGTCTATTGTTTTTTTTTTTTTGCGGAATTCTGCTTTCTTTGTGTACCAGTGGACTGCCTCGTCAGTCTAGTAGTTGCAAAAGCGACTGCTGAGCATGAGGTTCCGGGTTCGATTCCCGGGCCGGGCAAATTGTTATTTGGTTTTTTCATCAGTTGTTTCTCAGTAGCAGCTACGGAGACTGGATTTCTGCCCGGTTGATGGCAATAGGTTCGCCCCCTTTACAAACATCCATACTAATATCCATACTAATATTATAAATGCGAAAGTCACTCTGATTGTTTGTTTGTTTGTATGTTTGTTTGCTTCCTTTTCACGACTAAACGGCTGATCGGATCTTAATGAAATTTGGCAAGAAGATAGATTTCATCTTGGGAAAGGACATAGGCTATATATCATCACGCTACGACCGATAGGAGCGGAGCCGCAATAAAAAATGTTGCGAAAACGGGGAAAATATGACGCAGACGAAGTTGCGCGGGACAGCTAGTAGTTCATAAATAGTTTCTAAGAAGATGCTTTACTAGCCCTGAAAATAATAGTTTGTAATGGGGTTTCATGGTTCTTTGATCGGGTCTTTCTAAAATCTCATAAAAATAAGAAGAAGCTACGTTTACTTTCTAATTGTCATTACAGTTTACAGCTCCAATTAAACTTAGAATTATGTAACATAACACCCGTAAACCAAGCTATAGAAGACCTATTTTCACACCGATCCTCGGTGATTAATTGGCAAACGTGGCGGACTAAGCTTGTCGATATACTAACGTATGGAGTACCCATCAGTCTAAACTTAAGCACCTGAAGATGTCCGATTTTCAGGCAGCTTGCACGATCGGTCATGTAAATTGAGTGAGTAATTGGTGTTCCAGTAGGCAGCCAAAGGTTTGTTTTGAAAAGCATATATTGGTACCTGAGTGCAAGTACCTATTGGTCACTCAGATCCAGCCAGTCCCTTTGCTGCCCTCCCCTAGCGACGCCCTAAGCCGAGGCTCGTACCCCGCAGGGGGTGCCCTTAGCGTGTCGTCGCTTCGTTTAGAAGCTTTTTGCCCTGGCTGGAGGCCTTAAATTCTAGGCATCCAAAGGATTGACCGGTTACGCAGAAGCCAGCCTCAGAGGCTGAACTGCGAGATGCCATACAAAAAAAATATTATATTTAATATTATTATATTGGGTTTAAAAAGACCCTTAACAAAACCGAAAGGTACTAAGGTGTTTTTCTGAGCCATACCTCCGCCTTCTAGTTGCCGAGACATGCAGGTCAAAAAGTTCCAACTTTTTCACAAGTTATTTTTTTAAACACGAGTTTTTAATGTAAAGCTGCGTCTACGCTGGAAGAACCAAGCACGAGCAGACCATCAATTCGCTTAGTGTGCACGGACCAAAAGCTGCGTCTACGCTAGGCTAACAGACCACGAGCAGATCATTAATTCGCTTAGTTTGCACGGTCCTAAGAGCCTGGAACGAGCATATCCGCCAAACAAATTCGTGCTCTACTTGTGCTCCGTTCGTGTTATCGTAGACGCATGTTAAGATCCTCGAACGAGCATATCCGCCAAACAAATTTGTGCTTTTCTTGTGCTCCGCTCGTGTTTGGATCGCCTAGCGTAGACGCAGATTTATAGAATAGAATACAACTAAAAAGGAAGGAAGTAGGGAAGGTTATAACTTTATTTTAAAACCTCCATGACCTCTGTACCTATTCTATGCAACCATTAGTAAAATGTTTTGAGTGCGTTATATATTTATTTAACACTTCAAGCACATAGTACAGAAGTGGACTTAATGCCATGGGCATTTTCTACCAGTCAACCTTTGGGTGATGCAGAGACAAACAGTGGTAGGTGTATATCTAAAAAATATTATTAATTTAATACTAAAACAAACTACAAAGGATATATAAATATTATAATCTATATCAAAATATGTATAAATACTAATTTAAAAGGATAAACAATGGGGAACATATTAACGTTGTGACGATGCTGCTAGATTATTCCGAATGTACTCGCGAACTTATTTTTTTAAACTTTTTTGTTTTGCTTTACATTGAGTCCTAACGTAAACCGTGCTTTTTCACCCCCAAAAAAGCCGTTTCCTAACAATATTTTTTGCGCAGAATTACTGAGATGTTGATGGTATACTATGCCATGCTAATCATTACAGTTCGTGCTGAAATGATTGAAGATAATAAATTCAATAAAATAGATGAGAAAGATAGTTGGCGAAGCGATTTGGTTTTTAGAATGACCAGCTCAACATAATTTCACGCAAAATAAAGTCTTATATTGATGTGCCTCCGCAAAAACAGCATTGTTTATGAAGAAGCAGTGTATACTTAGCCTTTTTTGTGCGGTCAACGGTCAATCGAGTAACTATCACAGTATCACCGGTGTTTAGTCTGTACCAGCTAGGACGTGGGCTGGCACTTTTCGAATTTCATAGCGTTGTGTACTTTCGTCGCGTTCGATCGAAATCTTCGGTAGGTCCCGATAGGTAAATTGTAGGTATTACATATTTCTCAAAAATCGTCTTGTACTATAATACGAAAGAAATATGTGTCGGTGAGAGAAAATTCGACTCTACATAAATATAAAACACGAAATAAAATTTTATTACTGCTACTAAATCTTATCAAGATTCAACGGAGCTTAGAATTTATTATAGCGAATTTTGTTTTCGATCATAATCTTAGTAAGAAAAATATCTTAAAACATGCACAGTTTACTGTTGCTACACGCTTTTTATTTTTCATTATATTGTACTTTATGTCTTTAAACAAACACACACTGTGCAAATAACTGCGTTTCTTGGCTTTATAGTACAGAACATGATGTCATGATTTCGCGAGTGATGGAAGTTTTCGTCGAGATATTTATATCATCTGACATGATTTTGAAACAAACGGTTTCTGAGAATATCCAGCTTAGCTTAGCGAACATTTTTTTTTGTTGGGTTCAACCTTTGAAGTTGAACTTAACTTCTACCTAAAAAAAGACTTTAATTTTAAAACAGATTTATTTAGCTTGTTTTTAGAGTTCCGTAGCCGAATGGCAAAAAACGGAACCCTGATAGATTCGTCATGTCTGTCCTTCTGTCAGTCCGTATGTCACAGCCACTTGGTGGATAGATGGATTCTGTGAACCGCTTTACGATTTTTATACGAAAATAAAATAAAAAGATAAAGGGGAACCCATCCCCAAACTGAAACTAAAAAAAAAGTATCATCAAACCTATAAGTGCGTGTCTATAACTTTCAACGAATTTTGGTTTGAATAAAAAATCTTTCGTTTTTGAGATATGGGGCTTTTGTTTTTCATTAACATACTATGAAAAACAAAATAAGTTTTGCTGTTTAATATAACAAACAATACAACATATGAATGAGCCTTCAAAATATATATTATTTGGTGCTACGGAACCCCGTGTGCGTTTGAGTACGACTCGTACTTGACCGTTTTTTTTTATTATTTAACTTACAATGTTTGTATGTACCTACTTAAGTTTGTTTAGGACAAATCTTGCAACTCAATTTTAAAATAGTAATTTCCAACCGATGGAGTTGAAATTTTTCAAACACATTTATTTGGATGACAATGCAAGGTTCGCTAAGTAACGTCATAGTAAATCCAAAATGGACTCTCAAAAATGGCGGACTAGTTATTTTTTTTGCAGCCCATGATAATAATATGAGTGTAAATTAAAAGGGTCAGTTATAGATACCTATTGAGTAGGCTAAACATAAATATAATAAAATGAAATGTTTTTTTCCTACATCAATAGACCAAAGTCTAAAAGACCATGGTGTTTTGTTGAAAAAATATTACAATACTTTTCAGAAAAATGGTAATGAATTGCAATATTTCTGACAGGACATCATCAGACAAAGTTGACAAACAAACTCGATCCACCAAGCCTTGAGGGTTTCCACGTTATTTTTATTTTACCGGCGACACAAATTGAGATTCTTTTTTTAGGGTTCCGTAGCCGAATGGCAAAAAACGGAACCCTTATAGATTCGTCATGTCTGTCTGTCTGTCTGTCTGTCTGTCCGTCCGTATCACAGCCACTTTATTCCGAAACTATTAGGACTACACAGCTGAAACTTGGTAGGTAGATGTATTCTGTGAACCGCATTATGATTTTTGTACAAAATTTAAAAAATAATATAGATAAGGATATCCCCCCATACATGAAATTGAAACTAAAAAAAAAAACTATCAAACCTATACGTGTGGGGTGTCTATAGATTTTTTTCAAAGTCAATTGTTTGAAAGATAGACACTTCCAAAGTGGTAAAACGAGTGTCCCCCCTCCTCTTATTTCTAAAGTAACAGGAGAAAAAATCTGAAAAAAATATGGGGATGTAGACCGTAAAAAAAACTTTCAACGAAAATTGGTTTGAATAAGATTTGATATGTAGTTTTTGAGATATTGGACTTTTTCACCAAACTGCAGCAGTAACTTTGTTTTTCATTAATTTACTATGAAAAACAAATTTAGTTTTGCGGTTGAGTGAAGGTTTACTAATGAATGACCGTTTAAAACATTGTCATTATATTGTTTGGGGCTATGGAACCCTGTGTGCGAGTAAGACTCGCACTTGGCCCGTTTTTTCATAAAAATATCCCCAGCTACTTCCTTTAACAAACTTTCCAAGTGCCCTTATTGAATTTTCTCAAGTTTTGATAGGTTTTCCGGCGATTTTTTCTGTGTTGCTTTTCGTTGAAAAGTTGTGATGGTCCTGTAATTTACGTAGCAAACATCGCTTTTTCTTTTATTTGATATCATTTAATTGGCCTGGATACTTACTTCGTGGAACGGAGAATTTCTATCGAATACAAGTTATTCCAGTTTCGATTCTACCGCGTACATAAGAGAACTAAAATCGAACTTCGCAGATATTTAAAATCAACTGAGAATAGACCATCACTAGAGAAATGAAAATGAAATAGATACCTACATGGTAAGCTCAAAAAGTTTCCCGACACATCAGATTAATCAGAGATACAAAACTATCATGTCACAAAATTACTGAAGTTTACTCTCGTTACCCACAGTAAAAAAATTATACTTTTATTTACTAGCTGTGCTCGCGACTTCGTCCGCGCGGAATTCATTTTTTTCAAATAGTAGTAGCCTTAGTTACTCCTTATTACATCAGCTATCTGCCAGTGAAAGTCCCGTTAAAATCGGTCCAGCCGTTCCAGAGATTAGCCGGAACAAACAGACAGACAGACAAAAATTAAAAAAAAAATTATTTTGTTATTATATACACCGTAAATACATTCAAATGCATGTAGTAAAAAGCGGTTATTTTAATATTACAAACGGATACTTCTATTTCATTTACTTGTATGTATAGTCTCCCTTCATTTCAATCCTTTTTTTGTTCGGATATTATTCCTAAATTTTATAATTGAAACCTGAATCTTTTGGACCTTACTATGAACCTATCATAACATACATTAAATTACCTTAAAAAAAACACGTTTCTAAGCACCCCTAAACAAGTAATGGTTTCCAAGCCACGCAAGGTAATTAAAAACAAAGTAACTTAGGGTAAAGCGACGAGTCTATCTGTGTAACCTAGGAGGGCCATTAAATAACGTTTCTCTGCGTGAATTCTTGCAACTTGCAACTTTCTCGAAGATAAAACAACTGTGTTATGTGGCTGTAAATGTTTAAATAGTAAATAGTGTCCGTTCCTTGCATTCTCAGTTTTCCTTCCTATTTTTTGTGAAGCAAATAGTCGAAGCCGTATCTTCCCGAGGGTATCGTAGTAACTTAAATAGTAGAAAATCCATCTGTGTTCTATATAACGTTTGCAGACGGATCTGCTCGTAGAATACGACCATACTGTAGATACCAATAAAACAAGGTGATCAGCTTAGAATAATAACGGTGATCAGTTTCTAAAGCTGTAGGCATTTAGAAGATAAATGTTTTGTGGTTGACATTTATGAATGAGGTGTAAAATCTGATCATAAAATTATGTAAAATGCAAATTGACCACCACCAAACATTCTGTCAAACACGATGATCAGCTGGCCTATCATGACGTCTTAAAGCAGTATTGTTTTACTCTTACTCCAGTGTGGGAAGAGACGTGCTGTGAGTTATACAGGATGTCTAGCGCCATCTCTTTCCCACACTATAAAAGCAGTAAAACAATAATGTTTTAAGATGTCATGGTAGGCCACCAGATTTGCAGCTGTCTTTCAGTAAGCTGAAATTCTCTTGTTGACATTTATAGCTGACGTTGAAAATCAGCTCATAATATCATATAGCTTAAGAGTTTTGCAAAATACCGATTGTCAGTCCCATCTGTAAGACTCGCCACAGGCAAGGGGCCAACACTAACTCAATGGTGTCTTGTAGCTGTAAACTTTTGTTTTTCGAGTGTGATTTACGTGTGCAAACCAATTATTCACTCACGTCACTGCAAGGCAAGTGAGGCAATCGCATCTGTCTATATCTGGAACTGTCATTGTTGGGATGATGCACGATCTCTGGTGAGGGTACGGAGTAAGTAGCTGATGGAGTGGTAAAGGGCGTGCTAATTCCGAATAAGATATTGGCTAGCGTAGGTACATGTAAATGTCGTGTGTGAAAAGATACCAAGTTTTATTTATGCCTACCTGCTTTTACAATTATAATGTGTTTCATCTCTCTAAGATCTTTTCGTCTATTTTCTATTTCAATGTCTTGAACTGCCCGTAGAAAGTGTACGAAAGAAAGAAGAAAAGAACAAAGTTAGAAGAAAGTAAACGGTTATTATTTTTTAATGTCACAAAAGTTATTAAAACAAACTTTTCTATGGACTGCAGACGTACAAAAGAGGCTTAAGCATTATTTCTACGTGAGTGACAGATGACAGAAAATTATTGGCGCCGCAGTGTAAGCAAAAGTGTGCGAAGATCAGCACTCCATTTTCTTATTAATCTGTAATCGTCTGCTATTATGTAGGTGCGTGCGATGCACGTGTCGTTAACGATGTCTAACCTCAAGATAAATAGAAATAAACGATTATTATTTTAAGATTTCGTGTGAGCCGTTTGTTTAGTGTTTCTAATATGTAAATGGGTTCTGGATTCTGAAGATTTGAGCTTTGTGGTCTAAATAAAGATATGTATACGTTCGATCGTGTTATGCTTAGTAAAACAAATTAAATACTATTTTCAGAAATTCTACAGTATCTAGCGAAATTTGAGGGTTCTTGTTAGGTACAAGTCTACTTAACCGTTCGGGGATTACAGGCGTGATGATATGTTATTATTTTATATTATATTTATTGTATTTTAACCTAATTCACTCTAAGACAATGAGGAGAGTTCAAAATACAGGCAATCATTTTGCTAAAGTATCAATAAACGACCTAAACCACATATCTGTTACATGTTCTAAGAACTTTAATTAAAAGCACATATAGGTTGTAACAAACTTGCTTATTCCTTGATGAAAGGAGTAAACAGATTTATACATTAAAAAAGTAATTAGGGGAAAATGAATTTAATAAATGATGAAATGAAAAATACAATAAATTAGTACAAAAGTGAAGGGCAGGTTAACCGAGAACGTTTTAAATATCTCCGCAAATCTCTGAGCGTGATAGTAACTGAAGACAAACTTGCAGTCGTAGAAAGCTGGCTTGATTAAGATGAGCTTGACCACGACGAACTTGATGCAGGGCGATTTGGTAGGACCCACCAGCAGACACGTACCGCCCAATGCCAGGCTCGTCAGTTCGAAGAGCAGCTTCCAGCAGACAGGTAATGAGCCCCAGTGCCAGGCTCGTCAGTTCGCAAAGCAGCTTCCAGCAGACAGTTAGCAACAGCCACGGCAGCACTAAACGAAGGCCGCTCTTTGACTCCACCAGGCTGTGCTCAAAACTCAAGATATGACAGATCTTGACTCCAAACTAGACTTAGCTGTTTTCTTGATTTTAGACTATACTGATTTCTCGTGTCCAGACTGAACCGACTCTTAACTCCAGACTAGAACCAGGGCATCTGTCAGAAATCCCTTTTATACCCTGATCTTCCGTCTTTTCTTCAAATTTCTTTTTCAGATTCAAAACTGCTGCGCTCTAGTAAGACGCAACCTGCCAGTCTTCAAAGCAGCCAGTAACAATTGGTCAAAAACCTTGCGCATAATATTTTTATAAAAATAACTCAGAATATCTTTACACAGCAAATATTCGCAATTAAATATAAAATACAATAATTGAACTCACGAATTGATGATAATAATTTTTAGTAATATATAATCTAAATGAAACCTTCATAGAGAGTTTGGCTGGTAACAATCAAAAATAAAAGTAAATGACATCTGACAAATATGCTTGAAGTAAACATGTCACAACAAAGGATTAGAAAATATTTATAAAAATGAAATAAAAGTATGAATATGGATGATAAGTGTGAGTATAAAGTATCTGTAGTGAGCAGATACTATATTTCCCCAACGACCCCGAGAAAATTTTTGGCCTAGAACAAAAATTTTGGTAAGGTTAAAGTATTACAACATTCACAAAACTTTCATAACTCATTCAAACACACCGACATCTTACGAAGTTAGGCCAGGTAGGATTCACATTCAATGATCACTACTCCACCTGATAAATCAATAACAGTAGGCTTATTTTTGGAGTTGTAATCCGCTCGCGTCTAAAACCCATAATAAGATGAAAAATAATAATAAGGGATCCACCCCAATCAACTTTTAGAGTTGAAGATTAGCGAAGGCTTATTTTAAGGAAGTCGCAACCCGCTTCAGTCAACTTTTAGAGTTGAAGATTAGCGAAGGCTTATTTTAAGGAAGTCGCAACCCGCTTCAATCAACTTTTAGAGTTGAAGATTAGCGAAGGCTTATTTTAAGGAAGTCGCAACCCGCTTCAGAGTCAACTTTTAGAGTTGATAAGAAAATAGTTATACCAACTTATAGTACAGTTAGTATAATAGAAGGTTAGATAACTTGTACCTAAAAGCACTTCAAAGAGTTATCTGATAAGAACAGATATAGAAGAAGATTAAAAATAATCTTTTAATGGTTTAAGAACCAATGAATGAACAAAGAAAATAAAAACTTAAGAGTTTAAATAGGCCGAATAAAACTCTACAGCTAGAAGAAGGGAAGAGGATAGAGATGAGTCATGAGTAAGTATACGATAAAAAAGTTAAAAATAAAGTGTATAAAATTAAAAGGGAGAGAAAGAGAAGAGAGTCTGGAGTTATTATTAAGAAGGATTGTAAAATAGCCTACTTGAAATATTCAAGAGCGTTGAAGGACTGTCATGTGTGGTAGTCTATACTTTTGCGCTGAACCAGCGCAGATAATAGTTCGAGCCCACGACACTAAACCTATTTTGATGAGATTCGTAGATGATATAGATAAATATATGATAAGTGTTTAAGAGTATAAGTAGATTAAGTGATATAATGTGATGAAAATATGATGAAAATATGATTAAAATAGTTACCAAAAATAATCTCTTGTGGAAGTTTTTTTTAGAATTTAGGGAATATGATAAAGATCAAGACTTGATTTTGCGTTAGGCGCCAAAATGTAACAAACTTGCTTATTCCTTGATGAAAGGAGTAAACAGATTTATACATTAAAAAAGTAATTAGGGGAAAATGAATTTAATAAATGATGAAATGAAAAATACAATAAATTAGTACAAAAGTGAAGGGCAGGTTAACCGAGAACGTTTTAAATATCTCCGCAAATCTCTGAGCGTGATAGTAACTGAAGACAAACTTGCAGTCGTAGAAAGCTGGCTTGATTAAGATGAGCTTGACCACGACGAACTTGATGCAGGGCGATTTGGTAGGACCCACCAGCAGACACGTACCGCCCAATGCCAGGCTCGTCAGTTCGAAGAGCAGCTTCCAGCAGACAGGTAATGAGCCCCAGTGCCAGGCTCGTCAGTTCGCAAAGCAGCTTCCAGCAGACAGTTAGCAACAGCCACGGCAGCACTAAACGAAGGCCGCTCTTTGACTCCACCAGGCTGTGCTCAAAACTCAAGATATGACAGATCTTGACTCCAAACTAGACTTAGCTGTTTTCTTGATTTTAGACTATACTGATTTCTCGTGTCCAGACTGAACCGACTCTTAACTCCAGACTAGAACCAGGGCATCTGTCAGAAATCCCTTTTATACCCTGATCTTCCGTCTTTTCTTCAAATTTCTTTTTCAGATTCAAAACTGCTGCGCTCTAGTAAGACGCAACCTGCCAGTCTTCAAAGCAGCCAGTAACAATTGGTCAAAAACCTTGCGCATAATATTTTTATAAAAATAACTCAGAATATCTTTACACAGCAAATATTCGCAATTAAATATAAAATACAATAATTGAACTCACGAATTGATGATAATAATTTTTAGTAATATATAATCTAAATGAAACCTTCATAGAGAGTTTGGCTGGTAACAATCAAAAATAAAAGTAAATGACATCTGACAAATATGCTTGAAGTAAACATGTCACAACAAAGGATTAGAAAATATTTATAAAAATGAAATAAAAGTATGAATATGGATGATAAGTGTGAGTATAAAGTATCTGTAGTGAGCAGATACTATAAGGTTTGCCTAAGCTTATTTCACTTCTATACATAGTAGTGCAAAAACAGGAGCAGAAATAAACGCTTTTTATTTCAAGTAGCTTCAAGAGGTGTTTTTCAGATCAGCCCATCTGTTGTGATTATAATAAAAAGCTTTTTAGAGGCTCAAAAAATAAAACGAAAACCTTTTAGTTCCCACTTCCGAATCAATATTGGTCAGGAATGATAGGAAAAAACCATTGTTAGATTCAGTTACCTACTTTACCACCACGCTTCACTACAAAAAAAACATACAAAACTTTTGACTTTCCCTGCAAAATTCTTCATCAGAATTAATAAAATTTCCCCGCATTTCCCCCTTTCGTTGCCCAACAAATATTTTGCCTGTACAAGGCAAGTTTAAGAATTCGTTTTTAATTAAGAGCTTAATTTTTCAAAGTCTTGATTGCTCGTCGAGTCCGGTTAACTTTCACTTGCCCGTCTCAGCCTCAAGTATAAAGACTTTTTTATTACTTGTTACCGGGGGAAATCCCTACCACAAACAAACGCTGAGGTGCTCATAGAGACTTCTTTTGTATTTTCCAATACGAAATATTTCATATAAAAAAGTCATTGTGTCTAAAGGTTTTGACGACAGTATACATAAGCTGTTGAGCATGGGGTTCAAGGTTTGATTCCCAGGTCTGCCGTAGTGTTATTGGGTTAGTTCATCAGGATTTTTTCAGTAGCAGCCACGGTCTAGTCTAGATTTGTGTCGGATTGATGGCAATATGGAGGAGCTCGTGGCTAAATAATAACAGCCGCACGGGTCGATCTTCAAGGTTAAGCCGTGCTTGCCGAGGTTGGTCTGTGGATGGGTGGCCATATTTACATACCGAGTTTCCTCCGTGCCTCGGAAAGCACGTTAAGCTGTTGGTCCCGGCTAGCCGGGACCAACAGCTTAACGTGTCACGTGTGCTGTCACATGTAGATCTTTGACAGTCGTTACGAGTAGTCAGAAGCCAGAAGTCTAACATCCAGTCTTACCAAGGGGTATCGTATTACCTAGTTACTGGGTTGTGGAGGTCAGATAGGTAGTCGCTTCATGTAAAATACTGGCATTCAGCTGCATCTGGTTAGACTGGAAGCCGACCTCAAGATAGTTTGGGAAAAGGCTAGGCAGATGATGATGATGATGGCAATAGGCTAACTGGCTCACCCGCTGTTATATGGGACTTTACCTTAACTAACAAAATGTGGGTGTACTAATTAATGAGTAGGTACACCTCTGCCTAACTCTTCGTGAATTACAGGCGTGATGTTAATGATGTTTAGATAGTGCTGAAACAGGAAATTCTGAAGAAAAATCAAAATTAAGTGTGAAAATGCTGTAGAGTAATTTTCAGTTCAACAGCATACTACCTAAATGTGGTTAAAATGCCAGAATTTATGGTTGAAAATACACTATGATAAGAGGGACTCAACAAATAATTCCGACAGAGGTTACTCGCCCTCCGTTCACAGAGTTTGGCATAAAGTTATTTTATTATGGCCGTAATAGAGATATAACACTTTAGTTCTATGTCACAAACCGATTTTATTAACCCCCTTCGGGTAGACCCGACCCGGCGACACTGTCAATTGAGTGCCAAACTTTTCCATTTAACTTTTGGAAGCTTAATTTTTTCCAAACATTCTTTTGAACAGTTCTGTATCGTGGTTCGCGTCAAAAATTAAATTTTGGTCGGTCGAATGATATTTGATTTTGTTAGACTGGATTTTTATTTATTTTTTCGCTTGATAACTTTCATTGATAAGGGATTAGGTTAAAGGTTTAAAAGGTAAAAAAGTCGTAAGATTCAAGATTCGCGACTTTTTTTGTGGGATTTTCAAAGTTTTTCTTTTATGCAATTAGAATTGTGAAAGATGATATAGACACACTGAATAGGTAGGTACTAAGATGACGTCTAAAAGAGAAGCTGCGCCGACCCAAAATAAATTGAGATAAAGGTTTAATCCTGTCTTTTTGTTTCACATCAAAAAATATTCAGAAAAAGTAAAATGGAAGACGTTTAAAACTTTCATCATCATCATCATTAGCCTATAATGTTCCCACTGCTGGGGCACAGGCTTCCTCTTCTATGATAGGGAGTGGGCTATAATCCAGCACGCGGGCCCAGTGCGGGTTGGTAGATGTCACATGTCTTCGAATTTTTGGTTCTAGGACATGCCGGTTTCCTCACGATGCTTTCCTTCGCCGTTTTTGAAAGCAGCGATGATGAAATAAATTACACAAAGTAATGCGCCTGCCTGGGTTAGGACCCACGGCTTACTGCTCGTAAGTCGGGCCTGCTACCACTGGGCCACCGCTGCTCTTCTCTTTTAAAACTTTACAAAATCGAAAATCCACATCCGTGTGTTGAATTTCAAGCTTATTGTTACCGAAACGGTACAAAACCGTATTGTGAAGACAATCAGCTAAGAGAAGCAATTGCTGTAATCACAAGCGTACGTGACTGTTATCAGATTTTAAAATTACTGGGATATGCAAATACGCTTCTCAATCTTCGGATCGCAGATATAAACGAGGTAAGGGGCAGAAAGTATATAGCAATGACATGATTTTATTTTTGTAGTCATGGGCTATTACTAAATCCTTGTCAAGGTGGTAATCAAAGCCTACTCAGTACTCATAGCAAACACGTAATCATCCTATTCCGTTCCCTTTGCAGGGACACAGACTGCTGTTGTATATAGGACACGAGCTTTAGCTCGTGGTATCGCGCCCATTATGTACGGAAATTAACTAACGGGATCATTCTAAAAGTATGTTATGTAGGTTCCCATTAGTGAAAGAATTTTCGGAAGATTAGCCCCTACATACAAAGTTACAAATTTTCACCTCATTATAATATTAAGTATTAATTTATCCTCCCTTTACAATGATTTAAGTTGCTTTCCTTGCCATTGAAATCACTACAGTGCAAACATTCACAGACAGGCAGATGGACAGGCAAACTCACGAAGCCCAAAGTTTCCGAACTGCTTTTGGGACTCGGACTGCCAAGTTTGAAGGTCTGCCAAATGCAGGTAGATATGTCCTAGGTCATACAACTTAATTACTCCTCAATTTCTAAAGAGCAAAACAAGCAGCTTCTATTTCTTATTTTCCACAAAAACCTTCCCTGATCATATTAGGTTTTATATCTAAGTTACTCCTCAATTTCTAAAAAGCCATTTAAGCTGCTAATATTTCATATTGGCCACAAAATCCTTCCCTAATTATCCGTCAACAACAGCAGATAAAACCAGATTAAAATCCATTGTTAATATCGCTGAAGTCTCTATTAATGCCACTAAACTAGACTCGAGCCGAGCTAGTTGGAGATTTGTTCCAGATGACCTGTCGCTTGCACTCGGTCCTCGACAAAAATACTTGCACAGTATTGACTGCTGGCCCGGAAAAGAGTTGTTACTTAAAAGTTAGACGAGTTTACTGCAAGTATTTTCAACTTTAAGTTCTTTCAGATGACTGTTTTCTTATTCTTTTTATTTTGAAGCAACTGTATCGTTTTGAGGTTTATTAGTAACTTTGATAGAAAACTCGATAATACTGAACTCCTTTGAAGTTCCGTTTCTATGTCCACGATTCTTATTTTCGGATTCTATCTCAATAAAGCCAAGGAGATAAAGCTTTACTGCGGAAATAGGTAACCTACTTTCTCTCTCCATATTTCCTGCCGAACCAGAGAAAAGTATTATCCTCTTCAATACTAAAATAATAAATATACTCCCGTACGTCTGGTAGAATCCAAATGTGGTTCTTATAAGGTAAGGTCTAGGAGATATTAGTTATAGCTCTCATCTTGCGATCACTTTAATCCAAGTTGGGGAGGAAACGCTGGTACCTATGTATGGCAGGATTTGGGCAATAAATTATGTAATGTAATAGCTAGGATAGTATTGTAGACGTTATTAATAAGCCATGACGTGAAATATATTGCTTAAGCTTCACACATGAGGATGGCTCGAGTGGATTCATGGTTCGGCCGTCGTTTTCACGACGTTGGCGAATTGCATACATGGCGTTGAAGCAACGAGTTATAGTACTTCTTTTGTGATACATATCTAGAGAGCGAACGAAAGCTGGTACAAGTAAAGTAACGTCTGATTTATTTACGCGAATAAACAGCAAGATATATTAGTTGTGACATGCTGAAAAGTTATTAACTACCTCACATTATTCGAAGTTGTTCACCCACATTGCAACCTGAAATATTTCAAAGCACGAACGACAACGTTCATGCCAGAGAGCAATAAAGCGCCCATTTCAAGCCACGCTTGAAAACAAGGTTTTTTTATGTTAACCACAACACTGCCTTACTTATTAATTCCCTACACCCGGTTCTACAGTCACACACTGTAAGCAACCCAGTTCACTCTGCCGTTAAGAGGATTACCTCGAACCATACCGACTGCACAAGATTTCTTGGCAGTCCAACCTCCCTTGCTTTTTCTTTTGTTGCTTGTAAGATTTCTTTGCGGATTTAAAAAAGTCTTTTTATTACTATCTACTTCGCTATCGGCGATGTTCTTTCATCAGTTACAAATTCAAAGCTATTCGTAGACTACTCCTTAAATAAATTTAAATGAATTGGATCTCGTTCGGTTTTTGTAATATGAATTTGTAAAGCTTGGATTATTGGATTAAATTCTTTGTTGATGCTGGAGATGATAGTTGAGGAAATTTTCTGCGAATTTGATATTTTATCTTAAAAAAACTATGATAGAGTTTGTTTCTTTTGGGTTAAGTTTGTTTATTCGTAGTTCCGGCAAATTTTCTTAGTTAGTGTATAAACGACTGTCAATCACTTGCAAAGAGTTTGATACTCTTACGACTTCCTGCAAATGATTTATATAAGCTTTTCGCCATGTCAGTCCTATACATTTAAAACATTTCCATCACCTTTATTTATTTATACTTCCACGAAAAGATTTGACGAAACCATTAAATATCCAAGAGTGTCTAAACGTTTTTGGATTCACTTCCCTACACTTTACAATGCTATGAAACTTTCAGCTGACTGACTTTCAATAAATCTTGATACACAACGCAGATTCGCCCGAGGCGACGATTTCAAGGCGACCAAAAGCTCACTGTAACACTACACTACCTTTATAATCAAAGATATACAAAATTCTTGAAGGTTACCGTTACTGTAAAATTGAAACATTAAAAGCACCCACGTTCTACATTTCTTGAATAAACCGAGTGTGGTGCAAAATATGATTTAAAATGTTCTCTTACTGTATTTTCGTTACCGACTTAATGACATTTTAAAGAAGCAAGCTTGAATTCTGTACTGGTTCTTTCAACGCGCGACGTAAAGATACCCTAAAATTCGAAAGAAGAACAATATTATGAAGCGAAGTTACAATTGTTAAAAGCAACTATCTTACTGCATTTTAGTTATTGTCTTGCGAAAAACTCAATTAGTTTATAGAATATAATATCAGCATTCTCCTGCCGAGCATCCTCAATTTATTTGGGGTCGGCGCAGCATGTCGTCTTCTTCCATACTTCTCTACAAGGTGTTGTTTTGCATCCTCGTCAAAATTCAGGAGGTTGTCACAAAAGTCATAAAGAATCAATTAAAATTACGGTACCTAGTTAATTATTAATAAACACTGATTTTTTTTGGTTGTTTAAGTTTGTCAGTATTTCAGTATAACCCCCTTAACGTGGTTAAGGGAAAAGGAAATTATCGAATAAACGTTTGAGATTGTTTGTATGTGTGGAAGCGCGGTTACAGGAAGAGATTCAGACGGGCCACGTTTATAACACGGGTGTTTCACTCTTACCGACTTACGTCCATAACAAAAAAAAAAAACAACCCATTTTATTATTGATTCGGAACGAGAATCATTAGCATCGTTACCTCCTTGAATTTGACGAGGATGCAAAACAACACCTTGTATTAATTGTCGTCTCATCAGACACCTTCCTTTTTTGCTCTATCATCTTTCACAATAGAATATAATATGAAATGGAGAAAATGATATATTACAAAACGAGTATTTTCAACTAAAGAAAAACAAAAGAACTAAAAAAAACTTTTTTACAAAAAAAAAAATAACCGACTTCCATAAAACACTAAAAAGTGGCAAATAATTTTAGTTTCGGTAGTCGGTGACTTGTTTGTTTCATTTACTTTTTTGCCACCGACTTCCGAAACTAAAATTATTTGCCACTTTTTAGTGTTTTATGGAAGTCGGTTATTTTTTTTTTGTAAAAAAGTTTTTATTTTAGCCTTTTCAGTTGTAGTATCTCACTTTAATCCTAGTCAAGTATAATTTTTACATTGTAACTAGACACCAGTACATCGTCCATACATACGACAAAGGACAAAATGCATAATAAAGAGGATGACTCAAAAAGTACCTAAGCAAAGATAATAAAATTCATATGGCTCCACCGGGCAAGCTTCTCTACCAAATGAATGAAAAATCATCTAAATCGGTCCAGTAATCACGGAGAAATCGGTGTACATACGTGAAAAATTTACATATAACAAAATTTTTAATAAAATGAAAACTATATGGCCAAACTATATTAATTTTTTATGGGACCAAATGGCAGGTATTCCACATCAAACTAAAGAAGAATCACGCAAATCGGATCATAAATCTCAGCGTAATCGGTGTATACACCTGGAAAGTGCATACCGTTACAATTCCAACAAGCCCAAACACAGCTAAGATTCATTGCCTTGTTATGGAGTTCCGAAGCCTGTCTCTTGGATTCATCATCAGATCTGATGGTAGAATGGTTCTTATTGGACGCAAATGCTTCACTTGTTGTAGAAAATACCAAAATCACTGTACGTTTTCCTATAAAATTTGAAGAGTTCCCTCGATTTCGCCAAGATTCCATCATCAGATCCCGACTTGGTGACTATGGGACCATTTGGGAAGTATACCCTTTCCAACAAAAAAAGAATTTTCCAAATCGGTTGGCAAGCGAGGGAGTAATGCGCGAACAAACATTAAAAAAAAAAAAAAAAATACAAACATCCGAATTGAGAACCTCCTCCTTTTTTAGAAGTCGGTTAAAAATACTTTTGGATTTATTTACGTTTACCTACTCCATGAGCTGTGAGTGTTAACCCCACTGTTTTCAAAGGGGTGTATCATGCATTTTTGACCGCCCTGTATGGAGCCCTGTAATCTGAGCGCTATTTTCTTTTAACATTTAAGGGAGGTAGTAATGTTTATACGCTGTGTACGTAGCCTAGACGTTGGTTATCTCCTCAAGGGTTTGTAAACCGTGGCTTTTGGGTGCCGGTTCAACTTGACTGAGGTCAATCCTTTTGTTGGGGTATGATGCCCAACAGTGAAGATGTTATGTACTTGTTATGTAGACTTGTAAGGTATGTTATGTTATGTAAATGAGTAGAAGACTGATTCCCTTGATGGATTTATTGCTACTAAATTGTAATTACGCGATTACATGCTAAGTTAGAGAAATGCACACCTAAACAATATCGATGTGCATAAATGAGTATGACATACAAACTACACAAAGGTCAATGTACAACGTAGCTCGTACACCTTTTGTTAACTAATATAATGTGTTGTCGATCTTCGTTTGACCCCATAAGCTAAGTTGTTATTTGACAAAAGATTTATTTGAGTAGGTACGTATTCAGGAATAAGGAAATCGATCGATAGGTGTACTTAGTAGAACCTATCGATCGAAGTCGACTAATCCATTCTACCATTGATCTATGGCATCGATCGATTGGTGTGGTAACACCCTAAGGGTCAGCTCACACCGAGACGCGACGCGACGCGACGCTGCGCGCACCTTGAGAATTCAGAATACGTGGCGCAACGTATTCTGAATTCTCACAACGAAATGTGTACCTGTAGAAAATAAAGTTATATTTTGAATCGCTCTTTTAAAGTGTGCCCGCAGCGTCGCGTCGCGTCGCGTCTCGGTGTGAGCTGACTCTAAGCAACCTGCCAGTTTAAAGAAAACAGTATTTATTCGATTCCTTTTGTTCTTTAATACGTACCTACACTACCTACTCAAATAAATCTATATAATACTAGCTGTCCCGCGCAACTTCGTCTGCGTCAAATTTTCCCCGTTTTCGCAACATTATTCATTGCTGCTCCGCTCCTATTGGTCGTAGCGTGATGATATATAGCCTATGTCCTTCCCCAGGTTGAAATCTATCTTCTTGCCAAATTTCATTAAGATCCGATCAGCCGTTTAGTCGTGAAAAGGTAACAAACAAACAAACAGAGTGACATTCGCATTTATAATACTAGCTGTCCCGCGCAACTTCGTCTGCGTCAATTTTTCCCCGTTTTCGCAACATTTTTATTGCTGCTCCGCTCCTATTGGTCGTAGCGTGATGATATATAGCCTATGTCCTTTCCAAGGTTGTAATCTATCTTCTTGCCAAATTTCATTAAGATCCGATCAGCCGTTTAGTCGTGATAATGTAAATAACAAACAAACAGAGTGACATTCGCATTTATAATATTAGTATAGATATATAAAAACTTATAATTTACTTGCGATCATGTGACTAACATACATAAGAGTTAAAAGTGTTATTAATAACCCCCCGACTGCCCCATCGAAAGGTCGTAAGCGCGACTGTTGTGCATGAGGTCTTAGGCTCGATTCCCGGGTTGGGCAAAGTGGTATTGGGTTTTTCCATCAGGAATCTCTCAGTAGCAGCCACGGAGCCTAGATTTGTGCCCAGTTGATGGCAATACGCTCGCCCCCTATTACATGGGACTTAAAACATAACGGGCGAAATTTAGGTGTAGGTACTTATAAAGGTTTGATGTATGTTAATAACCCTTATTCCAGTGTGGGAAAGAGACGGAGCTATACATTATGTCTAGCGCCATCTCTTTCCCACACTGGAAAAGGAGTAAAACAATAATGTTTTAAGACGTCATGGTAGGCCACTAGGTCTCTTCCTGAATATTTTTTAACTATTTGTTCACATAAATGTATATTACATGAGGCTTATTCCAAAAGGCTTTTTTTAATAGTCTTTGCCATTCATTTCACAGGTTTTATCAAAGCAAAAACCAAGAAGACAAGTTAAAATAAAGTTGGCGGAGAGAGAAATGTTAACATTTGTGCAGGGCTTACTGTAAAGCTTACTGACTTTTAGGGCTTTGCCAGTAAAATTAGCAGTGAGGGAAACAGTAAACAAGAATATCAAAGACAAAAGTGTTTCACCTGTAGGTAAATTAAAAACCTTAAACTACACCGTTTTTTTTAAACTAGGCTTAAAGTCGACCCTTCTTCCTAGAAGGGTCGGCTTTAGGTACTAGACACGAAATTAAGTCTTTAAGTACCTAATTAAATACTTAATTTCGTGTCTAGTACCTACTGTTGTAGAGTGAAAAGTATCCCTTTTTGCTCTAAGTAATTTTCTGAGGAAATTGTAGAGGAATTGATTTAAAAATAACTCCTTACCAACCTGACTATTCAGGGTTGGCGCTGTAGTTGAGCGATCGACTGCTGCGCTGCGTGTTGCGTGTTCGATCCCCGCACGGAACAAATATTTGTATTGCCTACAGATAGTTGTGCCGGGTCTAGCTGTTTGTGTATGTGAGTTTAAATGTTTGAAAACGCACCTACGATAAGGGAGAAATTCCTAGTGTGAGGCAAGGTTTAAAAAAAAAAAGAATGATCAAACTTATCGACGCGGATTTGGCTTATAGGCTTGGCATGGATAGTAATGAGACAGAACGGCGCCACGCGGCTAACAGCTAATAGGTCACAAGAGCGCGCGCGCGCGAATTTCATAAGGCTGTTATGTTATTGTCCTGAAAGTGAACGAGTATAAAAAAAATGTTTCTTTGGGAAATTTGTTTGTAATCTTGAGTTTAATTATGTGTTTAAGTATCGGACACTAATTACCAGTCACCCTATATATGTTTACAGGCATAATAAGGTCTTCCCATTGATCAAACAGATTCCGATAAGACGTGTGGTCAGTCCCAATCCCGCAGCTGATTCATAACCAGCACACACAAACACAGGATATTATAAATCCCAATCCCAACTATTATTAACTCGTGATGGGAAGTTATAATTACGTGTCAATCATTGCAGTACTGCAGCTAAGATATAACTCATGTCGGAGCTGACGGCTGTCGTTACAAGTCGTTTCTGAAGCTATTCGCATGTATTCATTCATGTTTGATGTTCTTGGCAAATTGTGTGTGCAAGCCAAGTCAGAGGCCCATGGGCGTTATAAAACTCTGACACCAAAGGCTAAGCACTAACCATACGATCAAGAAAGAAATTGAGTGTCTTTTTATAATGAGGTTATAACAGTTAATGATCTACAGAATGTCTGGTTCATTATCCTCTGCAAAAGCAAGTATTATGATCAATTATTCAGTATATAATTTAGAGTATGAAGAACAGGGAGTAAAGTTCTTCATTCCACAAAGAAAAGGGAAGATCCTCCGACCAGACATATGTGTTGTGTCTGGTGCTTGCCCGACAGTATTTTTCGGGTTTTTCTATGTGGTTTTAAGTCCGTATAACGTGCCCGCTATTGCGACACAGGGGTCTTCTCTAAAAGAAGGAATTGGCTATAATAAACCACTCAAGCCCAGTCCGGCTTGGTGGATGTACCATTTTTTTCAGGGTTTAAGATGGATCTCTGATCTATCGGGTTCCTGCCCTTACCTCAGTTTATTTGGGGACACCAGCACGTGTAGCATGACTGCCGTTGAAACGGCGACAGATCGACGCAAGAATCGACAAACTGACACATTGTCATTGTCTATATCTGTCATTATGTCGATTCTTCCGTAGACAAAACTCGTTTCTACAGTGGTCATGCTACGCGTGCAGTAGGTATTTCTCTTTCTTTAAATCATGATTAGTCGTCATCTCAATAGAGACCTCCGTTCTACCTATATCATCTTTTCTAAAGTCGTTCTCTATTTTTGTAATAATTAATGTTAAAAAACGCCGACTCTTCTAGTAACTGTCGATAAAATACACGTAGCTATATTTTAATTTATTTAAATTAAAGTCATTTTCCAATTAGTAATTTAACTATATACTCTTCTTTATCAATACGGTATCTCATAGCGAGATGCGGAAGCAGTGTATCAAACAGCCAGGCTAATAGACAGGCAACGGTAACCGAGTTGATGACTGTAGTGCAAGTTTATCCGACTAACTCCTGCACTTTGATCGATTTGCATCCTCTGTAGTCTAGACTCTCATCTAACAAGGCGGCTTAGACAAAGTGACATTTACATTGTTTAAAAAAACTTGGCCCACACTTTCAATTTATCCTGTATCTTGAGTGCGTTTATTAACGTTTAAGCTCACATACACAAACAGCCCGACAACTACCTAAAGGCCATACGAATATTTGATTTTGTTCTGTGCGGTAATCGAACTCGCAATACGCAGCGCAACAGCTCACAATCACTCAGCCACTACTCCAACCGTGCTGTAAAAACATAGGTACTATCAGCAATAAAAAGGGGAAAATAAAAACTGGATTGACTTAAGCTAACGAAAAGCTTTAGCCAACATATGGTGTCAACATTACTAACTAGCAGATTTTTCTTATTAAACAATTTTTGTTCAAATAAAAAACCGGCCAAATGCGAGTCGGACTCGCGCACCGAGGGTTCCGTATTTTTAAAACCGTAATTATTAAAAATGTATTTATTATATGATGTAACTAAAAATTTACGGTTTTCGCAATTTTACCTTTATCTGTGCTATAAGATGTTGCTTCGTACCAAATTTTAAGATTCTGAGTTCACGGGAAGTACCCTGTAGGTTTTGATTCCCTTGCGAGAGTCGAAAATTTGCGGCATAAACGGCTGCATCTTTTGATTGCGTTGGCTTAGAAGTTTGATTTTTTCACAGCTCCAAGGGACAGTAGACCTGAGTATTTGATATAAATTCCAGCGTGATAACTTTACGAGTTCGTGAGAAAAAGGGTCTTGACAGACAGACAGACGGACGGACAACAAAGTGATCCTATAAGGGTTCCGTTTTTTCCTTTTGCGGTACGGAACCCTAAAAAATTATTTAATGACTTCTCTGTGTAGCAAGACAAACACGAAATAAATGTACCTCATTGTAGACTACAAATATTTAGGAAAAATTTATACACCGTGTAAATCACCTCATCACGAAGCTGTCAACCAAGCATTCTGTACATGAAACTAAGTAACTTTACGCAAAAGTTATTGCTGGGAAACGACTTTTTTTGAGGGGGTGTAAAATCATGTTTTGTGGTAAAACTCAATGTAACGCACTCAAAACATTGTGCTGATGGACGGATTGAATAGTACGGGGGTCGTGGAGGTGTTTAAAGTAAAAATCTTACACTAAAAACTTGTATTTAAAAAAATACTTGTCAAAAAGTTGGAACTTTGACCCCTAATATCTCCGTAACTAGAAGGTTCCCAGGTATGGTGTAGAACAAAAAAAAATATCGCAATGACAGGGAGAACCAGCGCCTTTCGGCTTCGTTAAGAGGTGTTTTACACCCTTATGTAAATGCCATTCAGGTATATAATAAGTTACCTAACTCATTTAAGGAACTTCCCGTCCCCATGTTCAAGAAAAGGCTGACAAGTTGGTTGTTGGATAATTGCTTTTATGACATTGGCGAATATATGGAATATTGTAACAATCGAAGATGACATGTACCTACTTAATTTTGAAATTGGTCTTATAATAACGATTACCTAGTTCATTTTAATTCTAATTACAATCATATACTACATATTGGAGATACTGTGATAAAAATTCTCTATTTATTATATTTTACAAATTAATATTATTTTTAAAACTAGATACTTAACTAAAATAACAACAAATTATAAAAGGGCGTCAAAAAACTCCTCAACGCTGTCAACTGGTAACGTGCCCAAGAGACTGGCGGCGTTGCCACGTTGTATGGCAATACTTAGCCTCTGGCCAAAGTAAAACCCAGCCCTTGGGTCACGGGAAGTGTTTGTTTTTTTATTGGAGTTATTGTATCACAAATCTTAAAATGTATTATATATCTTGAAGAAAATTCGAGTCTAAGCAAGTGCCTAAATGAAACGCTTTGGTTAAACAAATACAATAACGTAGTCACATAACATTCAAGTAAAATGTTGACAACACCTGACCCATTTGTATACAACATGTTTCGCAAATGTTTCGGGGAACATTTTAATCTGGGTTAGTGATCGAAATCATTCTATTAAAGTAAGAATTACACGGCTTAAAACATCTGCCATTTTACAAGCTATAAAAACGAAAAAAAAAAAACTATCTAATGATTTGCTGCCTTCATAAAAAAGCTTCAAAGCTAAATGATTTTTCATGGTAGGTACTTATAAAATGAGTTTCATTCCATACTGCAGAATTCCGTTCCAAAACTATTAAGAAGTAAGGCAACAGCTGTGTGGATTAATTTTATCTACTGAATAAAAACGTTGTGTATTTTTGGGGTTCTAAAATTAGGTGTGCATGCGACGATACGCGAACGAGATTGTGGTGTAATCTGTTACATAAAAAATATAAATATGGAAGCGAAACAAACCTTGTTCAGGGCACATTTTTTTCTCATGCAATCACGCAGTAAGAGGAATTTTAAAACTAGTTTTTATTTTCTAAATATTTGTCACCCTTTTCAAAAATTCTCAAATCTCTTCTTTTTTTTTAACCTAACCTGGTGTCAGAATTTTAATGCGGTCCATGGGCCTCTGACTTGGTTTTTCGAGAAATATCTCTCAGGTATGCTGGTTGGTGTCCTGTTTTCTTTCACAAGCGATATATTATACAATACGCACATAACCTTAAAAATCGTCAACAATTGAGGTTATTAAACAACCTCTTGTAAGTGGAACTACAAATGGAATTACATTTTCACTTTTACCCGACTGGTAAATTTTCTGTCACATTTGTTGACATTTTCACCAAATTATTTTGGAACAGAGTATGCAAGGTGTTGTTTTGCATCCTCGTCAAATTCAAGGAGGTAACTATGCTAATGATTCTCGACCTGAATCAATAATAAAACGGGTAGGTAATTTTTCTTTTTTTCTTATTTACGGATGTCGGTAAGTGTGAACTACCCGTGTTTTTAACGCGGACCGTCTGATCCTCGGCTTATAACCTCGCTTACACACATACAAAAAAAATGTTAAACGTAAGTATATTTGATAATTTCTTATTCCCTAAACCACGATATGGAGATTCTTCAGTAATACTGACAACATAAAACAATAAAAATATTTTTTATGTTAGCATAATATTTTTTTTTATAATTAGCTAGGTACCTAGTTAATTAATAAAATAATGAATACTGAATACCGTAATTTATACTGATTATTTATGACTTTTGTGACAACATACTGAATTTTGACGAGGATGCAAAACAACAGCTTGTAGAATTGTTGATTCTGATAGTGCCAAATATGTGTTGAGAGATCCGGGACCCGAAGCGCAATGCAGTTTCGGTGTCAGTGTTCGTTAGTCTAAAGATAATGCAATGGCATCCTCATGTACCGAAATACATACGACAAATCCTGTAAGAATCTTGGTTGCATACGCATCTACATAGGTGAGTTTGCGCAACATTTATTTACCGATGAATCTTGAATTGTTTTCAACAAAACTGGTGGGACGAAAGAAAAACATTAGGATAAAGTGTACAGACAAGAAAATCAGGTTAATCCAGTAAGCTGTTTGGTATGCGATGTTAAACCTATTTGTTTTGTAAACTCTTTTGATTTTTTTTTAGAAAGTTTTCTTTCGGCCTACATATTTTTCAGACTGTATATAAATATAGCTAGTTTCAACTAACACAGAGCTAGACCGTATTGTGTGCCTAAATATTATTTGCACTGAAATAAATGTCCAATTCTTAGAAAGTCGAAATAGGCGGTCCATTTATGCCATAGGCTAGATGGAAGATGGGGAAGAAAGTGTTGGATTGGAGACCACGGACAGGGACGGAGGAATGTGGGAAGACAAATGACTAGGTGGACAGAGAATCTCTTGGAAGTGGGTTGATGGCAATAGGCTCGCCTCCCATTACATAGGACTTAAACATTACTGGCAAAATGTGGGTGTACTTTTAGGTACACCTATTCCTAACCCGCCTGGGATTACAGACTTGATGTTATGGTATGTTATTTCGATGAAAACGCAAGGTACCTAGGATGACACGGGTTCATGGGTTCTCTTAAAAGCGTTGACACCTATCGGCATTTCATACAAACTTTCAAGTCGTTATTTTCTGAAGGGACTGAACAGATTTTAATGAAACTTCCTACGCATAAGCAGGTCTGAAAAGTTACTAAAAAACATTTTCGAAAAATAATGTTACAGCTAAATTAGACCGATTATTAATTATCTATAGAAACAGAAATTTCCAATTAGCTTCATTTTTAAAAGACATTTCGAAAATGTTTTTTAGTAACTTTTTAGACCTATGTATACTGCTTATGCGAAGGAACTTTCATTAAAATCTGTTCAGTCATTTCGGAAAATAACGACTTGAAAGTTTGTATGAAATGCCGTAGGGTATAAACGCTCTTAAGATAATTTTCGACCTCCACACAGGCAGAACCGTGATCAAAACCTAGTCAACTAAGTATAAACAATAGCGCTCTAGTTTCCCATTCTAAACAAAACAGTGCCGAAATCTATTCAAAACGTTATTACGCATTTGAGAACATCTTGGGGCAGCTGATAAATCGTCTCAAGCTTACGTCGCTTGTCTCACGGAGAAATGTTATATTTTCATTCCGAACCTTAATTGGTTTTTTATCCTAGCAATACGCATAAAGGAACTGACAGCATTTATCATAATTTTAAACAAAAGACGAAGCAATCATTCAAATGGTGTAAGAGGTTTTTGGCGTTAAATAAATTGGGTTTGCATATTTTGCTTTTATGATTGCACACGGCTGTTTTTGTTGTCAGTACTTTGAACCTAGGTCCTGAAGAGGAGCTATCTAGACCTCTATCTATTAGAGGATCTATCTTTAGGATAAGCGGCGCTTGCCCAGGTTAGTCTGTGGATGGGTGACCACACATTATATACCGAGTTTCCTTCGTGCCTCGGAAAGCACGTTAATCCGTTAAGGTAGTCAGTGACCCGATAGTCTGACAACCAGACTGACTAAGGGGTATCTTATTACCCAGTACTAACTTGGTTGGGGAGATCAGATAGGCATTCGGCCGATGTAAAATACTGGTATTCAGCTGCATCCAATTAGACTGGAAGCTGACCCCAAAACGTTCGGAAAAGGCTAGGCGACACGACCTGCTTTAAACTTCAGTGTACCACATTACGCAAGCATCGAAAAGAAACCAGAATATTTTGCCTTTATTCTCGACTCAACAAACCAGTACCAATGTACTTATTGCGTCTCCATTACAGCAAGAACGTTAAGAAAACAAATATTAATTCAACAATACTAGCTAGAGTGACGTTCATCCACCCATCAACGGTTTTTAGATCTTTTGATCGAATGCCAGCAACGACCGCCGCTTGTCAGTTTTATAGGTTAGTGGACTTACTGGTGATATAAATGATAGCTTTTGCCCGCAGCTTTGCTCGTGTTATAGTCGGTAATTATTTTACGGTATTTTTTAAAATAGCTGAATATATTAGGAAGTTATGAGCAGCGGTGGCCCAGTGGTGGCAGCCCCGACTTACAAGCAGTAAGTCGTAGGTCCAAACCCAGGCAGGCGCATTACTTTGTGTAATTTATTTCGTCACCACTGCTCTCTAATCGGTGAAGGAAAACATCGTGACGAAACCGGCATGTCTTAGAACTAAAAAAAAATCGAAGACATGTGACATCTACCAACCAGCACTGGGACCGCGTGGTGGATTAAAGCCCGCTCCCTCTCATTGAGAGGAGGTGTCCCAGCAGAGGGAACATTATAGGCTGATGATGATGATGATGACTCGGAAGTTATGTGTCTTCCCATTAATGAAAGAAATCGGATCAGTAATTTCTAAGATAATTCCGTTGAACCAAACATACAAAATTACCTCTTTCTTTTATAACATTTCAGTCCCGCTTCTTCAGTTTTTTAGCTTTTAGAGTACTTGCTCAGTACTTTTAGTTTGCGGGAATATTCTGTTTCAGAAGTGGTTACGGTCGTATTAAAGAGCGTTTACACCTTACGGCATTGCATACAAACTTTGAAGTCCTCATGTTCCTAAATGACTGAACCGATTTGAATGAAACTTAATATGCATAAGCATAGGTCTAAAAGTTACAAAAATTTATTTTCGAAATGTCTTTTTAAAAAAATATGATTAGAAATTTCTGTTTCTATAGATAATTTATAATCGGTGTAATTTAGCAGTAACACTATTTTTCGATATTGTATTTTAGTACCTTTTTAGACCTATGTACCCTGCTTATGCGTATGAAAAGTTGAAGTTTCATTAAAATCGGTTCAGTCATTTCGAAAAATAAGGACTTGAAAGTTTGTATGAAATGGCGTAAGGCGTAAACGCTCTTAAAGGCGGAAACACACTTACGTGTCGTGGCGTGTCGTGACGCGCCAGAAGCTATCGGTTTCATACATCGTTGCGACACGACACGCCATGCAAATTTGTCCCTAACCATATTAAATGTATGAAACCGATTGCGTCGCGTCACGACACGCCACGACACGTAAGTGTGTTTCCGCCTTAAGGCGGGAACGGCAGGGTGGCGTGCAAAATTCAAATTTTCTTACGTGTTTTGCAATTAGCAGGTCATTGTCATGTTGTATATTGTTTTAAATAGTATTTACAGCAAAATTATAATTTCGCGGGAAACCCTGTTGCTTTCATGTTAATCTAGAAAGTTCTCACTACTCGTAAGAAACACATTAGCAGATGTACTAGGTAGTTGATTGCATCTTGCTTTCAACTTCTGAAACTAATTCCAATTTGACTAACTCTCGATAAATAATGACACCTACTGTAGAGTAAACAAACAAATATTCCTGGAAGCAGAAACATATGTTTGTTTGAGTACACATTTGATTAATCTCATCTATACTTAATAATATATATTTAAAATATTATAAAGCTGAAGAATTTGTTTGTGTCTTTGTTTGCTTGAACGCGCTTATCTCAGGAAATACTGGTCCGATTTGAAAAATTCATCTTTCAGTGTTAGACAGCCCATTTATCGAGGAAGGGTATAGACTATATATCATTACGCTACGACCAATAGGAGCGGAGTAGCAATGAAAAATGTTGCAAAAACGGCTAAAATGTGACTCAGACGAAGTTGCGCGGGACAGCTAGTCAGAGATCTAAAACTATCATGTCACTAAATTACTAAAGTTTTCTCTAGTCAAAACTAGAGAAAAGTACTAAAAACTACTACTACTAGTGGAAACTTTACATCTCCTTTTTATTTAATTTACATTTGAAACATAAATTCAGAAAGCCCTACGCATATTTAAATATCTTCATAAACCACATCCAAAGAATTATTGAAATTGCTTGTTTAAGCTTGAATGAAAAACGCGACGGAACTACGATAGTCTGAATATTTCTTTCATCAACATGATGTAAATGATTCTAAATATTAAAACATTGTTGGGCAGGGCATATAAATATAGCAACCAAACATTTTCCTCTACCACGATTATAAATACCACAACACACTCCCTGAGAGTTACAATTCTGTTTCTTTTTGAAGTGAAACTTCTTCTGCGACTTTCAACAAGTTTAACGCTACCATGGACGGGGAATATTATCTAAAACTCACTAAGAGATGGCAGTATTACAAGACTACGTAGTTCTACTAGGTACGCAAGATGGCGTGTTAAACAGTTATGCATTCGACTCTTCGGTGTGACCAGCCTTCGCTCAATTTCCATGAGTAGAATAACCTCAATAAACTTATGTAATAATTATGTAATAAAATGATACAACAAGAAAACAACAAAATATTATTTAGAAGCTCAATAAAATAGCGAGAGTTAACGCGTGGCACTCGAACGCATGCGTGTAGTATTACGAAGTTTCACTTCTTGCCCGCGGACGGACTCCACGCACTATTTTTTTAATCTGTACATCCATTCAATGACATTACTCGTTGGACTTGTGGTCGCGACTGCTGAGCATGAGATCCTGAGTTCGATTCCCAAGTCGGTCAGTGTTATTGGGTTTTTCTATCAAAAGTCTCTCAGTAGCAGCCACGTAGTTTGAATTTATACACCTCTGCCTAACCCTTCGCCGATTACAGGCGTAATGATATGTTGTGTCGATTAAAATTTCTCCAAAACAACTCATGTATGCACACGTGGTCTAATAAACTATGCTGTAGCAATAGAATTTACAATGTAATACCATTATTAATTGTGACGCAAGTTTCGCCCGGCTGCGCCTGAGCACCTATGCAGGCATTTTATGTTACTATTATTGAACACATATTGATATCAAAGGGGGTTATGGAACTCGTAAACATTGGCTTCAATTGATTCGATCTAACTATAATGAAATGTTATAAATGTGAGTTTGTTTGTTTGTTGTTCAATCGTGTTAAAATGGCTCAACAGATTTAATATGAAATTTGGCATACAGATAGTTCACATAGTACATGCGTAAACTTACGTCTTTTGTTATAGGGGGTAGGCAGAAACCACAGAACACAACATGCAACGATAAACAGATCGTATATTTATAATCTAGATTAACAAATGGGATTACTTTCAGCCCGGTATTGCGCTCCCGTGGGATAATTTCGGACCTCCAGGCAGGCGAAGCCGGCAGGCAAAAGATAGTTATTCTATATAAACGTATGACGTGTAAGTCTGGAACTCTGAACGCAGAAAATTGTTAGCTGTAGAAATAAAGAAGTGTTTTCAATACATTTTGTGCGTATTGAGTCTTGATTTATGTTTCAAACAATGTGGCAGCTTATTTTAAACCTACAAAACAATTGTTACAGTAATTATACCCGTTTTCCTCAACCTTAGGCGATACGCAAAGAAACGCCTAAACAATATTCCGCTTCAGGTCTTTCCACGC
The DNA here is from genome assembly GCA_963082945.1 of Cerastis leucographa. Lineage (NCBI taxonomy): Eukaryota > Metazoa > Arthropoda > Insecta > Lepidoptera > Noctuidae > Cerastis > Cerastis leucographa. Next base: position 14,972,448 of record OY720385.1, on the reverse strand, counting down.
TAGACTCAGGGACGAGGGTTTAAATTTCAGCACAGCAATATAATTTAGGTATTAATTTGAGTTGCATGTATTGTTAGGGAAAACAGGCATTAGTTACTCCCAGAAACAATTACAGTTTTCAGTAACAAGGGAGTATTTTCTGTAGACTAATCGACTGTTTGTTTCCTGTTAAATTTACTAGACCGTACCTTTTTTTTTTTTGCGAATGGGAAATCATCAAATGACTTCTCCCGCTCTGGGCGGAGCGGGAGGGAGTGTCAGACTTGACTGACTAAAACCCGCCCATGTTCCTTCTTAGCCCTTTGTGTTCCAGGGCCGCGGTATCTCTTTCGAACAAATCAAATCAAATCAAATCAAAAGTCATTTATTCAAACTAGGCTGATAATCAGCACTTTTTGAACGTCAAAATTACAAGAGACAGTCCCCCAAAACGCCCGCCCTTCGCCACTTCCTAGTGTTTTAGCTGGGAAGAAGAAGTGGCGGAACAAACTCCCCAGCAACACATCTGTCTGTTAGGTTAGAAGAACCAGATTCTATACAAAAGTGTTCAAGTTTATATAAACAAGGAATCCATTATATCAAATTAATGTCACATGTCAGCTAGCACACACCAATAATAAAATAAAATATTAAAAAATATACTCAAGAATAAATAAAGCCTCCAGACATAAAGGGCGTGCCCGCTTACATGTGCATACAGACGAATAAAATAAAAATAAATAATAATAAAGATAAAGTAAAATAAAATAAAAATAAAAAAATCTACGCGTGAGGTTATATAATAACATAAGCTAATAAGAGAAAGAAAGAACATAAACATTGTCTTGAGTTCAACCCAGCGACCAACTATTCTTATCGTTTAAGTAGTCGTTAATGGAATAGTAGGCCTTTGAACAAAGGTTAGATTTCACTTTAGCTTTAAACACATTAAATGGCAAGTCTAAAAAGGAAGATGGTAGCTTGTTGTAAAATGTTATACCAAGCCCTACGAATGAATTATGAACCTTATGAAGCCGGTGAAAGGGAGCACGTAGTTTATGCTTATTTCGAGTGTTTATGTTGTGAATATCACTGTTTTTACAGTACAAATGGATATTTTGTCTAATATATAAAATGTTAGCTAAAATAAATTGTGAAGCCACCGTGAGAATACCAATCTCTTTAAAAAAATCTCTCAGAGATACTCGTGCACCCAGCTGGTAAATTGCACGAACCGCTCGTTTTTGAAGAACGAATATATTTTGGATATCAGCGGCTTTGCCCCACAGCAGAATACCATAGGTCATAACACTGTGAAAGTAACTAAAATAGACTAACCGTGCTGTATCAACGTCAGTATATTGTCTAACTTTTCTGACGGCGTATGCGGCCGAACTAAGTCTCCCCGCTAGGCTTGATATGTGAGGACCCCATTGTAATTTTGAATCTATTGTTATACCTAGAAACACAGCTGAGTCAACCGTTTTAAGCTCGTCATTGCCGAGAATAATGTTGGGACCTAGATTTTTAACATTAGGTAAGGCGAATTTAATACTTTTAGTTTTCTTGGCATTAAGAACAAGGTTATTTGTTGTGAACCAATCCGTGACCATTGATAGAGCGCTGTTTACTTCTTCAAAATCGTGTCTATTCCTATCTACTTTAAAGATAAGAGAGGTATCATCTGCAAATAGTACAACGTCACAAATACCCTTCAAATAATATGGTAAGTCATTAATATAAACCAAGAATAAAAACGGTCCCAGTATTGAGCCTTGAGGTACACCTAGCTGAACAGGTAGCCCGGACGACTTCGCGCCGTTAACATCTACACATTGGAATCTATTTTGTAAATACGAATCTATTACATTTAGGGCTTCATTTTGAACACCGTAATAACGTAGTTTCCGTAAAAGCGTATCGTGGTGAACGCAATCAAAAGCTTTTGAGAGATCGCAGAAAACACCAATTGCATTTTGCGCGTTTTCCCATGCGTTGAATATGTGTCTCAACAAAGCAACACCCGCATCTGTAGTTGAACGACCTTTTGTAAAGCCATATTGATCGTTATGAAGAAGGTTGTTGAGATTAAAATGTCTTAGCAACTGTTTAAGTATTAACTTTTCAAAAATTTTGCTAAACGCAGGTAAAATAGAAATTGGTCTGAAGTTGCCAATATCATTCTTACTGCCTGATTTAAATAGAGGGATGACTTTAATGCTCTTCATAAGGTCAGGGAAAGTACCTAAATCAACGCATTTATTAAAAGTAACAGCAAGATAGGGGGCTAAGATTTCGATTATATTACTCAAAAGTTTAATGGAAATGCCCCAGTAATCACCTGTGTTTTTAGACTTAAGTGAATTAAAAACGTTCCAACACAACAACAACCCGCAGCCCTGGCAGGCATCGGCCCTTTCGGACCCCTTCCGGATTGCTGACATCTCCTTGAGGCGCGCGTGGAACACGTACGCGCCGTCGACACGGCCTGTCGTCATGAGACGGACGGACGGTGAGCTAGCCCATTACTCACCGTCCACAGGCTCGCGCCTACGGTGGCCGGGGGCCACTGGTTGCCCCCCGACGCCCGGGGCGTCTCCCGCGGTGGCTGGGACGTGAGGTTCTCTCCCTCTCACGTTTCGCCACCTCCTTCGCTAGCATGACTGCTTCGCAGAAGGAGGCGACGGCTTCCCATTCCCTCTCGCTCCAGACCATGGATTGAACCAGGGCCGGACGCGAGAGGTCACCGCCGCCAATCGCCGCTACGAGGACACGGCGGTGCTCAACCCAAGCGGGGCAGAGCTCCACGGTGTTACAAGACCGTACCTTGCATACCAATTTAGTTGGTCTTATAGTTTTATTGCAAAACTCATGCCAACTCGTAAAGATCGTAACAAGATCGAGTGCACAATAAATTGATGTTGTTTCGCTCTTCGCTAAACCACTCGAGACATGCATTGGGTGTCGACGGTAAAAACGTTTGTTTCTCTGGGACAATATGCAAGAAACAATGACAGTCAGGTAATTCTTAGGTAATAAAGATCACAGTCTTTGAATCTCTCATTCTTTTGGCAGCGGATATTTGACTGTTACAGGACGCTGAAAATGTAATAAAAATATGTGGTCCACTAATGAATGAAGTCAATGGTCAGACATTTGAGGTTACAAAAATGGCAATTGCATTTCAAATCGTATGACCACTTTAAGTGTGTAATTCAAAGTGCCGCTGCTCGTCAAGAATATGTGGATCGATATGTCAAACTTGGTACTTACCTTTTATTGTTACTACTACTGTTGTTTCGTGGTGTATGCTATACATACATCGAAATGAGTCGAATTAACTAGTATGAGCTACCTAATTAGACTTTAATTGCTGATAGATTTTGATTCTTATGGGGCTGGCCAATAGAAGCGTCTGAATTAACTATTCTTGACTGACTTACTTACTTTATACTTGAATTATTTCTATTGTTAATATATGTAATATGAGCTGTTTACCACTGACTGTGACTTCTCTTCTTCTTCCTCGTTTCCTCATGACTGAGGGTCGTGACCACATGAGGTCGTCGCCTTAACCACCAAAGCTCTCCATGCTGGACGGTTTTCGGCCATGCGGAATTGCGGACAGATGCCTGGAATTTCCCTTTGCAGACTTCCTTCACCGCATCTGTCCATTGGTGATCTTCCACGGCCCCTTTTTTTTTCCACGTTACCAGCGACAATAAGCTTCTCCAAGCTATCAGGCTCCTTCCTTGCCACGTGTCCGAAGTACTGACTGTGTGTGTGTGTGCCATTTATATTTTATGTTCGTACATCCAAAGGTCGTCTGGAAGATATCGCTATCAGCGATAAGACCGCCATTGTAACCATAGAATTAACCATAGACAGTAACCGTAAAACAGTTGTGTTTCAATTTTGGAGTACAATAAGGTATATTCTATACATTCTGACCAAAACCTTTATTAGCTGATCATTTAAATCCCAGCCGCTCTAAACATAAGAAAACAAGTTCCCTGCATTCATCGTGGTTTTCTTCCCTGTTCGCCCCATTCCTTCTAATCTGTGGCAATCTCGCAAGCATTTCCGCCACTCTTCATTATGCCTTCTCCCTGCTCGACTTTCCTTACTTTCTCGAATATTATATCTGTATTATTCGGTTCTTAGGATTTTTGTTATTTGATAGCATTATCTCGCACTATTACGGACTAGCGATTTAATCCACACTCAAGCTATGAAGAGGTAAATTTTATGTAGTTTGCCCAACCACTCATCAGGCGGCGTACCATGACGTCTTAAAACATTATTGTTCCATTCTTATTCCAGAGTGAAAGAGAGACAGAGCTATACAGGTCGTCTAGCTCCATCTCTTTCCCACTCTAGAATAGGAATGGAACAATAATATTTTAAGCGTCATAGTAACCCTCAGGTTAGTCACGGAATCAGACGTTACTTTGCGGAAATCAATGACATAAAATGTTATACAAAACATTTCTTTTTTTTAAACGAAAAAAGGAGTTCCTCCTGTATAGTGGGTGTGTTTGCAAACAATTAAACTCACATACACAAACGGCCAGACCCGGAACAACGATCTGTAGGCTATGCAAATATTTGTTCCGTGCGGGGATCGAATCCTCGACACGCAGCGCAGCAGTCGATTGCTCAACCACTGCGCCAACCGTGCCGTTATACTCATTAACTTTAATTTCTCGAAAAAGATTCAGGGTTGGATGCAGGATGCAGCACCACCCATGCATGTGCCTATTGCTATCAACGGGGCACAAATCCAGGCTCTGGGGCAGCTACTGAGAAATTCATGATGGGAAAAACCCAATAACATTTTGCATGACCTGGGGATCGAACCCAGGACCTCATGCTCAGCAGTTGCGACCGCTAGATCAAAGAGGCAGTCCAAAGCGGCAACGTCCATTATCTGCCTAGCCTTTTTCCCAAACTCTCTTGGGGTCGGCTTCCAGTCTAACCGAATGCAGCTGAGTTCCAGAATTTTACATGAAGCGACTGCCTATCTGACCTCCACAACCCAGTAACTGGGTAATACGATACCCCTTGGTAAGACTGGATGTCAGACTTTTTTTGGCTTCTGACTACTCGTAACGACTGTCAAAGGTCTACAAATGACAGCCGAGACCAGCGGCTTAACGTGCTTTCCGAGGAAAGCGGCAACGTCCTGTAAAAGTAAAACCACTTTAAACGATACTGCAAATATTGTAGGTTTTTCCCGTCTATCGTATGTGCGCGAGTCCGACTCGCACTTGGCCGGTTTTTTTTTTCTTCCATTTTCATCACACAAAACACTTACCAACCTAATAAAATTCATCAAATATTCCTCTCCTATCAGAATCCAATCATGACGTCACGTTCCAATTACATGGTACTTACGTAATGAATGGCCGATGTAAGGACAATGCGTATTAAGAGATTCATAAGGCAAGGCAATCTCCTTGGCCGGCGATGCGGGGAAGCGTGTCCTTAATTGGGAAAAATTACTCGGTGAAGAGAAAAGAAAGTTCCTTCTATTCCTTGGGATCAGGTGGCGAGTCGTGTTCTGGTAAAGGATGTAAGTTGTGTGAGGAAATGGCGGTTGAGGTCAGATTGTTAGGTAATACTTAGGTGCTATAGGTACCTGGGAATTTGTCAACTTAACAGATTATGGTTAGAAGAAACATCTTTACCCCGAAAGACCTTTGCTGGGCGGCAGGTATTTTTGCAGTAATATAGCTCGATAAATGGTTCTCTATTGTGTCACCTAACTTTTTTATCCATAATTTAAAGTGCCATAACTTTTTTTGTCCTAATCTTCATTTGTCCGAATGATAATTCACCCGAACTTAACATCACATAATATCACATGCCATAAAATTGAAATCCCTAAATATAATATGTCCTAAATCCGTTTGTCATCAATATTACAAAAAAAATAATATACAAAAGACATAAAAATGTTTTCTATAAAAGTTATAAGTCCTAAATTCAAATTACATAATGTTTATTTATAATAATAATAATCTTAGAACAATTTATTTTTATTTTTTATCATACATAAATAAATATATTATACATGTACTCAATAAAGCAGTTGATTGTGAACATGTGGTTTTTGTAAAGCATGCAGCATGCAAGCAAGCATGCCGCATGCAAGCAGGCACGCAGCATGCAGCATGCAATCAAGCACGCAGCATGCAGCATGCAAGCAAGCACGCAGCATGCAGCATTCAAGCAATCATGCAAGCATGCAGCAGGCATGGTTTCTGTCACGGCTCCGGCGCTGCGGCGCTCCGGCGGTCACTCGCGAGTTTATCGTCGCAGATGGGTTTAACGCTCACCACCGCAGCTTCGGCTTGCTGGCCGGCCCAGCCGGCCAGCCTCAGCCGCGGCGGCGAGTGTTACAACCACCTGCTCCTCAACTCGCGGGCTGCCTCGCCCCTCCGCGCCTACGCGATTTTAAATTACACTCTAGGGGTAGGGCAGACAAGACTGCGTGGAGTCGGATTTACAGCGATTCGTTACTGTCACTAAAACCTAATTTTTAGCATATGTTTTAGGACTAAAAAAAATATTATAAATGAACATTCGGAATAATACACATTATTTAACACAATACTTAGGACATATGACTTTAGGTCTTGTAAAATTAGGAGATTCAATAATTATAGTACTCGATATTATGACAGAATACTTTTAGAAGTAAAGATAATTATGTTAAACAAAATTTCGGGATTTTGAACATTATAGTTACTGAAGTTTATAGCAAACGTGTTATGGATAATGATTTTCGGACAAACAATTTTAGGAGAAGAAAGGGAGTACCTCGATAAATAGCTCTCAATTAAGTCCAGTCATAGTAATTATTATTAAATTTCTCGTTTTTTATTTTGGTATTTGTTATAATATTTATTAGTCTATTTTATTTGTATAATGTGTATTAGTATCTATGTAAGTATATGAATTTTTGAAAACTAGTAGTTATTTGAATTTTTTTTTGTACCTTTGTCGTATTTAAACCCAAAGATTGACTGGAAGAGAGTACCTTGTAGCATTTAGTCCGCCTATGTACCATTATTGTATATGAAGTTTAAATAAATAAAGTTTCAATAAAGAAATCCAGAAATCCAAAACTAGACTTCATTGAAACAGTTTTTACTGATGAATCTTCACAATCAGAGCAGTTTTCAGAAATTGTTAAGAGAGCTGTACGTAAATTAGTTACAAGAAGTCATAAGCAGTTTATGTAAAAATAATAGATTTTAAAAATCACTGGTTCTATAATCAAGCAGTTAATTTCATAAAACACAAAAACATGTCAAACCAATCCTTTAGTTTTGGCACAAAACAGCAAACCAAATGAAATTTTTTTTAATGTAACCAAGTTAAAAACAAAGCACACTCGATGCGGGCCGGCAAACCGATGAAAGCTTTTCCAAATATTATCAGTTACGAACCGAAAGGCCCCGAAACGTCCTCAACTATGCAATCGTTTAAGCTCATAGAAGTCATACGGATTAGAGATTGGCCTCTGCCATATTTAAGCTCCGCCGATTATAACTTGGCTGTGGTCTTCTTTGTTACGAGATTGTAAGTTTTGTGTTTTGATTTCACCCTTATTTACCTACCAAGACCCTTTTAGTCAGCATGCGCTACTTACTGCTGAGCTGTCCTGGGTTTTAATTCCTGGTCGAGCTATTTCTTGGAAGCAGCTCAGAGTCAAGATGTCCCTAGTTGATGGCAATATACTTGCACCCTATTACATGAGACTTAAACATAAATGACAAAATTTAGGAGTACTGTAGGTACACCTCTACTCTCCCTTCGAAGCTTACAGGCGTCATGGTTTTACCTACGTAAGTATCTTACATAGTACGAAGAAGCTAAGGGGCTTTGTAAACAAAATTACAATATTAAAGATTGACCCACTCGACTTTCCAATTCGCATTATTAGGAGCAGAACAACAAACAAAAAAAGTCATAATACGCAATCCTCGAAATGACACTTTGAACTCTCAAGATCCTGTCAGTCCAATCTCGGATGTACTTATAAATATTTTGTTCTGTGTTTTTTATTTCACCTTGTTAAGGTGATTGCGCTCATCTTCCATGTTTATAATATCACCCAATCATTGTGTTACGAAATTCACTAAAACTTAATGAAATAAGCTAATGCCTTGCAGTATTAATTAAAAATTTATCGCTTTCTAGTGCGGTGTTTCATAATTTGAAAATAATCGAGATCTTATCAGAAATCGGAAATTAAGTTTAATATTAATGTATAAACCCTTTTCGAATAAATTCATTGACTGAGAAAATGAACGATGCGTTCATATACTCAAAAGGCGCCGTTAATCTATACTTGATATAATAAAACTGAAGAGTTTGTTTGTTTTTTTGCTTGAACGCGCTACCTCAGGAACTACTGGTCCGATTTGAAAATTTCTTTCAGTGTTAGATAGCCCATTTATCGATGAAGGCTAAAGGCTAACATTACGCTACGACCAAATGGAGTGGAGCATCAATGAAAAATGTGACGCAGACAAAGTTGCGTGAGTCAGCTAGTATATTATAAATTGATAAAGTGGGACTGCCTAATCTAGTGGCCGCAAGCGCCACTGCTAAGCACGAGGTCCTGCGTTCTATTCCCTAGTCGGGCAAAATTATTACTGGATTTTTCCATCTAGGATTTCCCAGTAACAGCCACGGAGCCTATTAATCGCAATAGACTCGCCCCTTTTACATGGGACTTAAACATAACTGCTGAAATGTGGATGTGCTATTATGTACACGTCTGCCGAGCCTTTCGAAAATTACAGGCGTTATGTCATGTCATTATAATATATACTCACATTTATTCATTACTCAGCATTTATAAAAAAAAAAAACTTGCTTGTAAATAACCGTTCTCAAGGCTGACATCGACACTGACCTTTCTATGGCCACTACAATGGAAGGTTGAAAGTTAAATCACCGTAATCACCGCACTTGGTAGACTGATGATCACAGTTAGGTACGATACGATTAGCGGACTGTTTCATTTTAAGTCTACGTTAGCCATTATTTAGAATAAATAGGCAAGTTCTTCCGGTAGTAGTCGGAAAACCCCGAAAAGAATAAAAACTACTCACAATCAGCCAAGGATTCTGCACGCGTAGCATGACCGCCTTAGAAACGGGCTACATCGACTGAAGAATCGACAAACTGACACATTGTCGGTGTCTATCTGTCATTATGTCGATTCTTCCGTAGACAAAATTCGTTTCTACAGTCATGCTACGCGTGCTGGATTCGTGCCCGGTTGTTAGCAGATCGGTTGTTGCCTCTATTAAATGGAACTTAAACGTAACTGTCAAAATGAGGGTGTACTATTAGGCACACCACTGCTCTTTCCTTTCGGGATTACTGGCGCGATATTATGTTGTATTAAACTATACCTTGAAACTAAATGACTATTACAAGTAGCACCTAAGTTACTAGACTAGGCGAAAAATCCAATATCAAAAATAAATATTTATCTATTTCAGAAAAAGGACGCGAGCAATGCGAGCATCCACCTTAAATAGAAAAGAGAAAATATAAAAAGATGAAAAGAACACTTTGGACGCAACATAACGTCGAGGTAAACGTTCCTGGTTCTTTCCTGATTTTAATGAGATCGCCAATCAGCTGAGCGGAGCCCTCACCTTAAGGGGGAGAGGGGGGAGGGATCTATTTTAAAACGTAACAAAGCTATGTAGCTTAGATTCTGTTATCTGCTTTTGATGTTTTGCGATGATTTTCGATATTTTGGCGAAGTATTTTATGTAAGCATTTTATAAATAGAGCTTGTTTTATCTTTGATTTGCTGTATGTGTTAGTTAGAAGCAAAAATATGAATAGAGAAACATTGTACTTATAATAAAAACCCGTGTCATACAAGAATCTATCTTATTAAAATAAAAGTGAACCAATAGTGCACAGATTAATAAATTATTAAAAGTTTTAAACTTTTTTTACATTCTCCGTACTGTCAGACTCAAATACATATCAGTGAGACTACTAACCCATATTCTTAGAGCCAAACCAAATCCATTTTTGGATCGAGTCGAACTGTACTGCCATGACAACAGTTGAAATCACGCACGAAAACGTATTCCTAGAATTTCTTGGCCGTAACTGGCGGATCTTTTGAATAAGGTACCTCCTCCGGCTACCTATCTTTGTCAAACCCGTAGTTGCATCCTGCTTCAATCAATGCTAAACATATCTCACTTCAATCAATGCTTAAGATGTATATCATTATTAGTATTCCGGTACTTCAAATTTGACACATGAAAAGTAGGCGTTTATATGTCAATTTATAAACAAATGGGACGAAATGTAGGCGTGGTTAGTACGACTTAAGTTCAGTTCATGACTAAGAATACCTACCAGTGTTAGTTGTACTATTACATCAATTCAAATACCGACACAGCTACATATCAAAAAACTTAGTAATGCAGTCACATCAAACCAGGACAGTGTCATTCATAAACACATTAGACACATCACATATTAGCGACTTCATCGCCTGAATTACGATAAATCACAGCTCGCTATTAACTGTTCATGTTCAGACAAATAACGCACATTAATCACTTAAACAATAACACCGCTGATAATACGGTAATAACGTTTCTTCACTAAATAATAAAAGAAAGAGTTCCGTTACGTTAAGGTGCTTACAGATTTTCCTTTTTAAACGACTTCAAAAAAGGAGAGGTAGGAAAAATCAATGAAAAGAACAAAGTCACCGACTTCCGAAAGCAAAGTAATTTGTGTCTTTTTTAGTGCTGTTTTTTTAGCACTGTTCCGTGTTATCAAAATAAATTGATTTATTGTTGCCAGACGCCTTGACAATCGTTACACCCGAAGCCGAACGTCTAAAAACCAGTCTTGCCAAGAGCGTATTGAGATAACCAGTTGTTACTGGTTACGCCAATACGCTATGTGTTATTGAGTTTATATCGGCAGGCGCTCCATGTAAAATACTGTCATTCAGCAGCATCCGGTAAGACTGGAAGCGGATGAAGCCACAGTGTTGTGGATCGATAATAAGTGATGCTCGATTTTGATCTTGAAAGTTTAAAACAGTTAGAAAGTTAAATCAATGTTTATCAATCACAAGCTGACCCGCGCAACTTCACATTTTCGCCGTTTTTGCAACATTTTTCATTGACGCTCAGCTCTTTTTGGTCGTAGCGTGATGTTTCTTTTCTATAAATGGCCTATTCAACACTAACATATTTTTTCATTTCGAACCCATTAGCTCCCGATATTAGCGCGTTCAATCAACCAAACAAACTATTCAGCTTTATAATATTAAGTAAAGTTAGTATAGATTAAATAGGCCTTGAGGCCCAATAACGATCAATAAAATCAAGCATAAGCATAAGACAGATCTTATTGATCGTCGGAATACAGCGACAATATCTGTAGCAATTGACTTCGTCAAAACACAGCACATTGAGCGATAGTAACAGTTATCAAAAATGGAACAAATCTGTAAGCTCCTTAACGTTTCGTAGAAGAAATTTTACTCTCGCCGCGGCATTTAAATTCTCAGACTAAAAGCTTCGCGATAATTATCGTTATTTGTGTTACTAGTGACCATTTTGTATGCCAGTTATTAGGCATACTAAAAGGTATCCTGAAAATGTTTCGTCAAACTACTTTATGATGATGATGTGTTTGGTTTTTTATTTGACAATTGACAGGTTGTCGACTTTGATCGTGGGTTTAGAGAGGAAATAGAAAGGCAATTGACATTATTGAAAACTATATTTATAGTCTAGCAAACCTTAATTATTATTTAAAAACGTCTTAAAAACAAATAAATCTACCCAAATTACTTGAATCTTCAGCAGAAACTGTGTCAAAAATGCAATTATTTTATTCGAAATCTCATCGCTCTTCGCACTAAATATATTAAGCTAATCGAAAAAAAAACGTTAACGACATTCTATTTGTAACTTCTTCAGCAAATTCAAGATATTTTCATCATACTAATAATACAAAAAGAAACATTTTATTTCTGAGAGTTTCTGTCTTAGATTTGAAATTAAATTGTCAACGTCGTTAGGTTCATAATTTGTTTCTTACGCAATCTGATTGTAAAACTAGGTTTGGACGTAAATTGAGACAGAATTTTCCACTGTCTTCACACGTAAATGAAATAAATACGATAGAAAATTAAAAAGTTTCATTGATAAACTTTTTTAATATAATCTCATCATTCTCCTGCCTTTAAATCCCAATTTATTTGGGGTCGGTGCAGCATGTCTTCTTCTTCCATATTTCTCTATTACTCTTCATCAGTCACCTTTTCTAGCCAAATCTTCCTTAACACAGTCCATCCATGGTTTCTATGGTCTTCCTCTACTCTTATAGCCTTTTACAAAATAACAGGTACTGGCGACCCGCCCCGGCTTCGCACGGGTGGAATGCTGATACTAAATACACTACAGAAAAACTGTGAACGTTGTATATAAAAACATAACGGCCCGCTCTGGCTTCGCACGGGTATAAAATACATAGTTATTATACATATAAACCTTCCTCTTCAATCACTCTATCTATTAAAAAAAACCGCATCAAAATCCGTTTCAGTTTTAAAGATTTAAGCATACATAGGGATATAGGGACAGAGAAAGCGACTTTGTTTTATATACTATATATATATATACTATATATATATATACTATATATATATATACTATATATATATATATATACTATATATGTGATATAATAAATATATCTAACACAAAAATTGGGGGTCTTTTTTGGTCTTCTGGTGTTCTTGCCACTAGCTCTATGTGAAAAGTAATTTTATATAGAATGTTATAACATTCTGTGTCCATTTTAGATTATTTGCGAAATTACTTGATGTAGAACTGTGTCTCATAGGCAAATTCTCTACCTTTTTTATATTTGTCCAAATAAAAATGTGTACAATTGGGGGCAGGTCAAATGTGATGGATCTTTACAGTATCCGACAGACTAAAAGATTACTCATCTCAACAAGATTTACAATTTGCCCTAACTCCCTGAGATCACTGTACGAGCTCCTAAGTTCCTGTTATGATACCTCTTCATCAGCTCTCCTGACGTAGGGACCCACTTATGACGTCATATGGCTACTTATTACTCAACGAGTTTGATAAGTGCCTGTACGATGAGGAATTATTAAACTTTCAATTTTAGAGTAGGTAATAAGATGCACAGCAAGCGTAGGTTTTAATATTAGATCTTCAAATATTTTAGCCTAGATGATTAAATCCGTCTCAGATATTCTAGATTAGGTGATGTTAACCTCTCCAACCTTGCGGCTAAACGGTAAAACACCCAGCCGGCCTCACAATGACGTCATCGAGCGTGTCAAGTGTCCTGCGCTCATAAAAAGCTTATCGCGCGAGTTCTATTAGCTCTTATCTCAAGCGGTAAACAGTTTCGGGTTCTTGATTAACGAGACCATGTATTACAATATAAACAACTGTTTTATAACTACTTGAGAATTATAAACATCGCATAGAATTCAGAGAGCTCGCCGCAAACATACTGTTGTCGTAGTTTGTTTTTTTTTGGTAAAACTACTGAATCAATTTACACGAAACTTTAGATCTAACATAACAAATATACAAGTAATCTAATGACAGTGTTTTTTAGGAGTCCTACATAAATTATTCTTGCAAGATTCCAATTCAAACGTCTTATTAGAATCGGCCATTTTCTAACTGCGCAGTTCAATGCATGAAAATACTTGAAATATCAATAAATATGAATAAATATGCCTCGAATGCATGAAATTATGAATTATCACTATTTTTTCGCTTATTACTAATGTTTCCAAGACCATATTTCATTGTAAAAGAGTCAAATTCATATTTTCAATTTCGACTGACGAACTTCACAACAAAGGAAATTTGGAGAAATTTTTGGGTCAAAAACATAATTTTTAGATATTTTTTCCAGCAAATGACTATCTAAAAAGTTACATTATACACTTATAACATACTATACATTTACTTACCAAAGTTTAACAACACAAAACACAAAAATTTCACTGCATTCCAAAACAAAACACCACCGTTCCACACTGGCCGCCATGACTCATTTTGACAGTCGACAAAGACGCGTTTCTTTATTTTTTTAATAATTTTGTGCAGTTGTTAGGTTGGTATGTTTGGTTTCATTTTAACCGAACTCTAGTTGGCCAGAGACGTAAATTTTTACAAACGAATTAGACCCTTACTGCACGTACGATAAGGGTTTAAGTTTGCTTGTACGAGGCGTTCCCATATGGGAACCTCGGGGCTCAACCGAATTGTTCGGCGTTCCCATATGGGAACCACGGGGCTGGAGAGGTTAATAAATAAGGTTTATAATTTACTCGTAAAAGTAACCTAAAAAAGACTATTATTGTTCGCCCAATTGGCTATTAAACAATAATAATATAGAGGGAAATATAAACAAAATTATATAAAGTAGGTATATAATTTATCTACTTTTTAGAGGTTATAAAATTTATTGTTAGTACATTAACATTTTAGGAGACACATTGTTTATTGCCAAAACGTAATTTGCGGGATGGTGAGATAAAGATTAACTTCCATAAAAACTGTAAAAGGAAAATATATAAAACTAATGACTTTTGTTTCCTCATGTAGCAACTAGCAGAAGAGCTCGTGGCTAAATAGTAACAGCCGCACTGGTCGATCTTTAAGGTTAAGCCGTATTTGTCGTTGTTGGTCCGTGGATGGGTAACCATAATTACATACCGAGTTTCCCCCGTGCCTCGGAAAGCACGTTAAATTGGTCCCGGCTGTTATTTGTAGATCTTTGTTACGACTAGTCAGAAGCAAAAAGTCTGACATCCAGTCTTACCAAGGGGTATCGTATTACCCAGTAACTGGGTTGTGGAGGTCAGACAGGCAGTCGCGCACTGGTACTCAGCTGCATCCGGTTAGACTGAAACTGACTAACTGGATGCTAACTGGATGCGGAGCAACTGATGTAGCAACTAGCAAGTTTGACATATCGATGCATATTTTCCTGACAAGTGGCACAACCTCCAACTGCACACTTAAAGTGTGTTCATTCATACATAATTTGTTCTTTTGGAGCTAGAACCAACCAACGGACATCAAAATTTATCCCATATACCGAAATGTAATGATTTCGGTTACTGACAAACCCTGATCAATTTTAAACCTGTGCAAAGCTTACTTCTTGAAAGTATATAAGACTGGTTATACTATAAAAAAAGAAGGTTTCATTAATTATATGGTATTGTAATGATCTTTCATGTTGTGCATTAAAACTTAGCTTGAAGAAACTAAAAGAACTAAAATAAATGTACCAAGCTTGACATATGGATGCAAAATTCCTTGAACTGCACGCTTCAAGTGGTCACTGTATAGAAATTAAGTATGTTAACTATTATATTTTCATAACTGTCATATTATATTAATCAGTCGTAAAATCACGTGAATTAGCGAAATCTACAAAATGTCGGTACGGCCTCTAAAGTAACTCTTGATTGATATTCGTGCGAACGGCTGACGCCACCGTAACTCGTTGGCAATAATTTAATTTCAGACTAAACTAGTCTCAGACCGTTAACTTGATTCCTGTGATATTTGGAATACTAAACAATAATTATTTCGTTTAATTAGTTTATGATGGAGTAGGTAGTAAAAGAAGCTATATTTTTATCCAAGAAAGCATTAATTTTCATATTTTTTTACAATTTAGCATTTTTTATTGGGTTATACAGTATGGTAAAGGCGTCCACAAACGTTTTTGTTTGTAGACGTCCGGTTCGGTGTGATATTCTGAATATCGTATGCAATATTCCAGAACACCATCACATAAAAAAAGCATGAATAATTTAAACTCCACCACCGCTCCTAACATTGCATAAAATGCATTCACAAGCAACTGTACGAAAAGCCACTGAGATAAAGTTCATCTTTCCATTCAATTCTCTCCCCAAAAACTTAGTCTTCAACTTACTATTTGTTTTTCCACAAAATTACATACAGTCGCCGCATCGGTACTGCCAAACACCAACTCTGCATACTATCACGTAGTATCGAAGTATGTTTGTAAATAACTCGATACTCGAAAACATGAGAGGGCCATATACGGTTCTCCTAAAGTGTGAAAGAGATAGATACAAGTTATGATGTACTGTCGTAAAGCGGCTGCATGGACGCGGAATTAAATTGGCCCAAATTGACTTATATTAAATTAAGGCATTCGGTTTTGTGCGCTCCCCTGTCTCCGGTGCTGTGACGTAGGGCTAGCGCCTTTGTTTTTGTCGTAATTGTTGTAAACAATAACCAATGTTGCTAAGAAATAGAAACCTGCATTAATGTAAACTTCTTAAACTGTAAACTCAGCTTGGCATATCGTGTAAGACTGAGCTGGACGGCTATTTTAGACCCATATAGATATATTTACGTGGACGAAGTTAAATGAGACTGACAGAATTTTAGTTTCATCGTATCTAATCTAATACTAATAATGAAGCTGGAGTTTGTTTGTTTGCTTGAACGTGCTAATCTCAGGAACTACGGGTCCGATTTGAAAAATTCTTTCAATGTTAGATAGCCCATTTATCGAGGAAGGCTATAGGCTATATATTACGCTTCGACCAAAAGGAGCGGAGCAGCAATGAAAAATATTGCGAAAACGGGGAAAATGTGACGCAGACAAAGTTGCGCGGGACAGCTAGTCCTTAAATAAAATAGACGTGAGGTTATGTATAGGTACATGTTTGTTAGGGTAGGAATTCCCTTTATCTTTTCATCATATTTGGTAGTAAGGATTACATTAATCGTAAAATCATCGTATAATGTACTAAATTGAAAACAACGCGATGTTTGATGTTAATTTTACGGAACAGATCATCAGTTATCAAAATCCAATGATGAAATTTAATTTAATTTAATTGACATCCGCATTCGTTTGTAA
This sequence comes from Cerastis leucographa, assembly GCA_963082945.1. Taxonomy (NCBI): domain Eukaryota; kingdom Metazoa; phylum Arthropoda; class Insecta; order Lepidoptera; family Noctuidae; genus Cerastis; species Cerastis leucographa. The sequence goes on along the minus strand of OY720385.1, from coordinate 14,955,468 downwards.
TTGAATATCGTTCAAACCACAAACGGAATGATTAATTTCCCCTAAAATATTGTAATATGAAACTCGTTAGTATTTTTGACAACCCTGTTGTATGATTGTTCAGATAATTTTTGATGCCAATTAAGGTTGGCTGGATTTTAAATAAATATTTAATTATCTTTACATATACATACGGATTCTTTTGCTTGTTTCCCGGAAAAAATATTAAAATAGGTCATTCGTCTGAAGGATGACAAGGCTGCTTTCTGTGTGTTATTTATTTATAATTAACTGTGATCAGCAATCGGCAGGTCAGGTGTTATTATGGAAGTCGTTTGTACTACCAACTTCACTGACGGTCTATACCTTTTCACCCTTGTGGCCTTAGAAATAAGTTTTAAATTAGTCGCCTAGTCTGCTCGAGTAGATATGAACCGATATGGCATGTTAAATTATTACACTGTAATCAGAGACTTCCTTAAGCTTAATTACTATCGTACATTTTGGATACGCATATCCATACTAATATTATAAATGCGAAAGTCACTGTTTGTTTGTTTGTTACCTTTTCACGGCTAAACGACTGAGCGGATCTTAATGAAATTTGGCAAGAAGATAGATTTCAACCTGGAGGACATAGGCTACATATCATCACGCTACGACCAATAGGAGCGGAGCAGCAATGAAAAATGTTGCGAAAACGGGGAAAATGTGACGCAGACGAAGTTGCGTGGGACAGCTAGTAACTTATAAATAGAAAAATTTACATGTATGCTGAGCATGTGGTCCTGGATTCGATGTCTTAGTCTGGCAAAGTGTTATTGGATTTTCCATCAGGAATTTCTCCGTCCCGGAGTCTGGAGTTCTGCGCGGTTGATGGCAATAGGGGTGAAGACTGGGTAAAGAAAACGACATTCTATTTTGTCCGTCAGACAGGTAATACAAAAATATAAGACACGTATTTTTTGTTTTATCAAAATATTAAAAAAAATACTTTGTTAAAACTCATTAAAGTTGGAGAGTGGAGATCACTACGTCACAAGTAGGTATAAAAATTACCTACATGTGACGTCATGCGCCATTTCAACTCAATATATCTACGTAATTTTATGACCACATGAAAAAAGAAAAAATACGTGTCCAATACTTTTCAATAATCTACCCGGCGGACAAAGAAAAAAAAATGTGATCATCCCCTATTGTCTCACCCCTATTAAATTTATTTGCGCCATAAATTAAACTACTGCCTAACCCTCGATAATGAAAGGCGTGATTATGTTTATACATAGATATTGTAAGTCAACATTAAAAATGTTCTAACAGACAGTGACACCCGTAGTTTCAATTCCATTGACCTGTAAGAAAAACTCAGCGATTATTCGCAACAAAACGCACAAGAAATAATTTCCCGGTGACTGCGTCTGTGCGTTTCGTTGCTCGGTAACTTTCATCCGGCTAAACCAGTGGCTCTCAACCTTTCTTGGACCAGGGACCACTTTTGTGTTTTTATCGTTTGCAGAGACCTTAAGGTCTTAGATAAACGTGGATACCGACAGGATTATATCTAGGGGGGTTAATCTTTAACCCACACAATGCAAAAATTGTAAAATGAGATAAAAAACTTTAGAAATTAAGAAAGTAAAGGATACAAATGCGAATGAACTTTACCAATCATTCATACAGAAATAGGAATAATTTAGTAGATTTTTGTAGAAATGCTTAATAAAAACGTTGAAAGAGCGAGCACCGCAAGCTCCAAAAAAATTGGAACCCCGGCTCTGATAGGTTTTCAATTAGGTTTGGTTTAGCTTGCATCTTCTAGCATGTTAAAAAGTACGAACAACATTTTAACCCTTCGTGACCTTCGTGTACCATGTTTTAAGCTCCTGTATACTACTAGTACACATATAAAAAAGGAAGGGAGGCGGGGAAGGGAATATATTCTACAAAAAACTATTGCCCTACATATGGCATATTGTTAGAGCTCCTGCAGTCTGTGATACAGGATTATCCTATTACTTACAGACATCTGTCATTTTTATAGCTACATTGTTAATTTCGGATTCATAATGTTTTTTACCTTTTGAAATTGTGAATAGAGATTTATATTTCAGTTTTTTTTTTTACTTTTGGTCCGCGAACCATATGTTGAGAACCAATGGGCTAAACATTGTCGTCCGAAGAAAAACACGTAACAATAGGAGTAACTACTCAACTACGTCTCTCCCGGGGTTAGATTTATTTCTCTTTTGTTACTTTTATTACAGAAACTACTAATAGTCATTAGGAGTTACAAAGAGAATTAATACTTGAGCCTTCCGGTTGGTGATGAAATATTATATATGAGTGTTTGGTTGGATTCTGCTGGACAAAGATAACGTAATATTACGCTTTTATATCGAAGGGTAGACAGAAGTGCAGGTAATAGAACATACACATTTCGCCAGTTATTGTAAAAGGATGCGAGCTTATTACCATTGATTGATCAGAAATTATATTAGTTGGGTATCGCGGATCTTCTCGCTTGCAAGATAACTAATTTATTGATTTCAATGACTCACTTTTATCGTTAAGTTTCTTTTCTATTAAAATATGATTAATATAACAACAAAAAATACTTTTATAAAAGTGACGACTTAAACTGCTTTTTTTAATAAAAGGTGAGCCTGATTCTCAATATGATTACCTTACTCAAACAAGTAATATAATGAAACACTACCACTGTACGATGAGATTAAATTACCACACTATAGTTAGTTAAACTGTATGCAGCATTCATTAATACGACGCTCATAACTACTTCATCAGCTAATTAAAATGCTGGTCCAGTAGAAAACTGCTGAACCAAGATAAGCCTAAACATCAACATTGATAAGCGTTTCACAAACAATTCGAGTAGCAACTTCCGTTTAGTAAATGTACTCTTTTTATTATAAACAGTTAAAAGGTAGTAAATATCTTTAAAGAAATAATCGAAAGGCACTTGTTCTCTCCGTCATTGCGAAACTTTTTTAGGGATCCGTACCCAAAGGGTCAAACGGGACCCTATTACTGAGACTTCGCTGTCCGTCCGTCCGTCAGTCCGTCTGTCACCAGGCTTTATCTCATGAACCGTGTTAGTTAGCCAGTTGAAATTTCTACAGTTTATGTATTTCTGTTGATGCTATAACAACAAATACTAAAAACAGAATAAAATAAATATTTAAGGGGGCTCCCAGCTCCCATAAAAAAAAAATGATTTTATTGCTCGTTTTTATAAATAATGGTACGGAAACCTTCGTGCGCGAGTCAGACTCGCACTTGGCCGGTTTTTTTGTTTGTTTTAGGACATACCTGGGAACCTTCTTCATATTGGGATTCAAAGTTCCACCTTTTTTTTTAATTACAGATTTTTTATGGTAACCGTTATTTTTAATACATCCTTGACTGCCAGACTGTTCAATCGATTCACAATACAAACATTGGAGCACAATGATGTTTTAAGTGCGTTACATTAACTCCTACCGTAAAGCGTGATTTTTCTCCCCAAAAAAATTTTTTCCTTTTTTCAGAAAATATGTTAAATGAGGAGGAGCTCGTGGCTAAATAATAAGAGCCGCACGAGTCGATCTTTAAGGTTAAGCTGTGCTTGCCGAGGTTGGTCCGTGGATGGGTGACCATTACATACCGAGTTTCCTATGTGCCTCGGAAAGCACGTTATGCCGTTGGTCCCGGCTGTCATTTGTAGATCTTTGACAGTCGTTACGAGTAGTCAGAAGCCAAAAGTCTGACATCCAGTCTTTCCAAGGTGTATCGTATTACCCAGTTACTGGGTTGTGGTGGTTAGATAGGAAGTCGCGTCATGTAAAATACGGGTACTCAGCTGCATCCGGTTAGACTGGAAGCCGACCTCAAGATAGTTCGGGAAAAGGCTAGGCAGATGAAGATGACATTAAATATGTAATAAACCGTTACAATTACGAGTTAAAGTTAAATATTGCTTTAAACATAATCTAGCTGTAGGTTCGAGTAGACTGCTTAAATCTTTTCAATCAATCATTATGTTTCTAAAGAAACACCTGTCTAAACAGAATTCCAAAGTACACATAAACTTGTTAGAATTTGTATCATTATACGTTTACCTCATATTTTCATGATAATATATTATGTTATAATACTCACGAAAATCTGATAATAATGCTTGTAAAGCGAAATGTCTATCAAAAGCCTGCCATATTAAGCATGGTTTGCATGGACGTTATTCATTTAACAAGCTGTCATGTTCAAGAAGCTGTCCTGTTTATTTTATTTTCCTACCTATGAAGTCATAACAATCAAACGTTAAAATCATTATATAGGCTGGAAGGGACACCGACGCAAATCACTCCCGATGATGCTATCACCCTACTCCAGGAAAGTAGCAAAGAGACTAGCACTCTTAAAAAGTTCAGACGGAAACTGCAGTCTTTTCGTCCGTCGCGACGACCCGGCCCTTCCCGACTCTCACTCGAGCCAGCCCGCGATGATGTGCCAGTAGTTTTAAGTCAGCCCCTAAATAATGATATAATTTAGAGCCAGCCTGTCCCCATGCTGTCCTTCCCCAGCGACGCCATAAGCCGAGTGCCCTTAGCGTGTAGTTGCTTAGTTTGTAAGTAGTTTTTATGCCCTGGCTGGAGGCCTTACACTCAAGGTACCCACTGGATAGTCCGGTTAAGCAGACAACCTCCTAGGTTGAACTGCCAGATTCCAAGCACAAAAAAAAAACCTACGCCCAAACGCTTTCCACGTAGGTACTTAGTACGGCATTCCAAACGCCCCACATAGAAAATATACATCGGTTATTTAAGAAAAAACATACTGTTCCATGCATTTAACCGTGTGTTTTCTCGTGTCTCTATATCTCTTTCATAGTAAAAAGCTGTATTTTAGGTTTCCGTACCCAAAGGGTCAAACGGGACCCTATTACTGAGACTTCGCTGTCCGTCCGTCTGTCACTAGGCTGTATCTCACGAAACGTGATAGTTAGCCAGTTGAAATTTCTACAGATTATGTATTTCTGTTACCGCTCTAACAGCAAATACTATAAACAGAATAAAATAAATATTTAAGGTTGCTCCCATACAAACAAGTGATTTTTTTAATTGTTTTTATAAATAATGGTACGGAACACTTCGTGCGCGAGTCCGACTCGCACTTGGCCGGTTTTTTTTTTAAATTTACGATGAAAATTTTCGGGTCAGAATAATGCATTGAATACGTGGTATGCGTTTGTGCGTCGGTGTCTATTTCATCCTGTATTTCATTTTATTCTATACTAATGTTTGTAATTTTTGGCTTAGGCAGAGGTATACCTCAGAACACCCACATTTCGCCAATTAGCTGTGTTCAAGTCCCACGTAACATACTGGGCTCGTATGAACCTGCCTTTACCTCACACAGACACGCACGAACTGTAAGTACATGAGGTAGATGATGCAATAACTGTCCGTACGAGACTCTGAAATGCAATAAACGCGAAATTCCTGATTCCTGAACTTCTAAAGTCCTGACTTCATTGAACGTTGTATGTCGAATTATTTTTCATTGGCTATTGGCTACCATCCAAGTAAGCTTTTACGATTATACAGATTTTATGGTTTCCTCAATATAACTGTTTGACGTTGTAATTTCGAACGAATGTACGGCATATGGGATGCCAATTTTGATGGATTGATGGGTTGGGTCATTCATCTCAGTGCCGGTAGATATTTTTAGTTCTAGTGTCGGTATGGTTGTATGAATTTCAGTTGTAGAGTTTCTTTCGTTGTTTTTTGTCGCACTGATATTAATATCGATTGCAATGTCTGAACATCTAATACCAAGGTAACTTTTTCTTTAATATTTTATCTAATAAATAGGGAGCTTCTTAGTTAGTTTGATATAGTGATTCCTATTCATGTGCTATTAAAAGTAGGATAGCCGCCTACCTTACAAAGTTCCTGTATACCTTAATAGGTATACAGGAACTTTGTAAGGTAGAAACTAAGGTACTTTCTAAGGTAAAAACTGTTATCAGCCTACATGGAGGATTAAGTTGCTTCCCGACGCCCACATGAAGCGGTAGGCAGAGAATGAGCTATTTATAAGTAAATGGTAAAGTTCGTCCTTTATTTTTTTGTCTCGGCCGTGACCACCCTTAATTATTATCTACCGAAGGTTTACTTTTCCGTGTTTATTTTTGTACCCCCAACGTACCTACATCGAACTAATAGAAATAATTTATAGATCATGCCCAAACATACATTCCTACATAAACTCATTCCTTTTCTTATGAGCAGAAACTCCATCTGCTACGATTCCTTACATAGTATATTCGCCTCGTGTGAAAATTAAGAAAAGTATTTTTAAGTATTTTATTTTAAAAATTAATGAAACTGTATTTTAGAAAGCACAATTTGTATTTAAATGAAAACAAAAAAAAAATGGTTTATCTATAAAAATTGCACACGTATACAAAGTTTCGTGTCCATGCTATTAACTGTTGAGAAGTTCTCTCTTTGATTGCTTTTAGCTCAATCGGTTGGAAGACACTGGTTCAAAATTAAGTTGCAAGATTTGATGAATACATACTAACTAACACAGCAAGTTAAATATAAGCAAGTCGCAAGCAAGTCTGTAGTCTGTATACTGGTTATTTAAATACTCTACCAGACCCTCCGAGGATGACAGGCGTGAAGTTCTGTTATGTCAAACTTCTTTAATAGCATGCTGATATCTGGACGATCAAATGTCATTAATTCATCCTTGTTATCATTACATAAGTAATGAAAAAAAAAAAATTAAAAAAAAAAACTGATTTGAGTGCAAAAAACTGGAAAATAACTTTACATTCGAAAGTCGGGGACTTTCGTTTGTTTCATTGACTGTTTTGCCCCCGAATCGGGCAAAACAGTCAATGAAACAAACTAAAGTCCCTTTTATTCCTTTATTAAAAATCAGCCATCCTTTTATTAAAAAATAAGACGCAATTTTTGAGAAAGTCACCTATTGTGTCGCGATGAAAGATGACAAGCGATATAAGAGGTATAATTTAGAGAAAATCATCTGTATGTCACAATAACAAGCAAGATCATAGAGAAAGTATGATAAAACTACCGTTACACGCTTTTTAACTGATTCGACGACTGGAGAACAATTGGATATCTCTGAGTCATCATCTGCCTAGCCTAATACCATCTATGTTTCCAGCTGAGTATCACTATTTTACATGGAGCGACTGCCTATCTGATCTCCAAAATCCAGTATGCACCATAACTGGGTAGAAAGATACCTCTCGGTAAGACTGGTTGTCAGACTGTCGACTTTTCACTGACTACCTGTAACGGCTCTCAAAGATCTACAAATGATAGCCAGGACCAACGGCTAACGTGGTTTCCGAAGCACGGAGGAAACTCGGTATGTAATGGGTGGTCACCCATCCACGGACCAACCTGGGTAAGCAAATCTTAACCCAAAGATCGTCCCAAGGGCTGCTATTGTCGATGTGATGAATGTGTCCAAGTTAACAAACAAAATTTCGACAGTTTACATTGTAACCCATTTCTTTGAAAATACCATCGTATTTCGCAAAAATTAACGCTGTAGTAACAAATCCCTTGTATTTATTTTATGTCAGAAGAAATTATCGTTAAACTCCGTTATAAAGCGTCTGAAACTAACGATGACTGTTAAAACCTATATTAAATTCAAGTTATTATTTTAGCACGGCAACAGTTTGTAGACGTTCTAAATCATATTTTGTTAGTATAAATATAATCAGCCATTATGGTGGTAACATAATGAACGCAGTTAGTACTGGGTAATACGATACTCCTTGGTAAGACTGGTAGTAAGACTTTCGGGCCACTGACTTATACGATTGTCAAAGAATTTACTGGGACCAATGGCTTAACGTGCTTTCCGAGGCACGGAGGAAACTCGGTATGTAATGGGTACTCATATATACAGTGTCACCCACTACGGACCAACCTAGGCAACCGCAGCTTATCCTAAAGACCCGAGAGGCTAATATTATTTAGTCACGAGTTCCTCAGCCTTCTAACCCAAAACTTATTAACCTAAAAACTCCACAAGTATACAAGCCAAACGTGTTTTTCTATGCCAGATTGCCCCTTGAAGTTTTTTTCAGCCTTTAGCCAGACTAAAAGATTTCGAAGCTAAGATATTTTCACCTGGAGCGACCTAGAGTTGAGAGCTTTTCCACCGCGCATATCCTTTCATTTCATTGGAATCTGTGCCAATGCTTTATTTACGCATACCAGTACACTTGAATTATTACTCGGCCTAAATACTGGAATTGATTTACTGGAATGAATCGATTGTGTGTACGTTCAGTGATTTGGTTTAAATGATTTTCTATGTTATTCTTAATGCAATATTTATTGTTACTGAAATAAACAGCTACTTCTGAGAATTCTCGTGAATTAGTTTATGTGGTGTAAATATATCATCATTTATTTTTTCTCTCAGCACCATGATGTGAACTAGTAAGTATTTATTAGCTAAACCTCCATAAATAAACGGATGATGATACTTAATCTTTTCAACGAATTAGGTTAACTACGCTTCACCCGAACCGTTATGCATTTGTAATGTGCTGAAAACTTAACTATCCCAAAACATAACACATAAAAACGTTTCAAGTTTAAGACGTAGACGGTTCTTATAATATTTTACAATAAAGAACTACTTTAAACTTAAAAAGTTATACAGAGCAGACAGCGAGCCAGTACAGAGCCAGTAAACCAGCAAGTCAAGTACCCATTCAAACACAGCATTACATTCCGAGGGTTTTCCGTGCCACCACTTCCTAATGGTGTCGCAGGCCCCCAGCCCGCCCTAACATATTGAATCTTCATTTAATATGTCCTTTCGTAACATCACATCGTAAAAACTGAATTCACGTAACTTACGAACACGACAATATATTTTTTTGTGAACAACTATTACGGGTTCGTTGTACTGTGATTTATGATCTTTGAAGCTTATTTTCTGGATTTAGTTTGTTCGGTAATTTTTATTTAACCACGCAATAAAACGTTTTTCTTCCGCTATTAAGAAATAAGATAGTTATTTTCCGAGTACGTAGGTCTCATAAGATATTTATGAGATAACATTTTCCTGAATCAAAAAGAATCAGAATTGCCTATATAATCGTATTTTCTGTTATTTCCACGAACAAGGAAGTGGTGTGTGCCAAACATTTTGATGAGCACTTAACCTCCCCGCGCTATGTCTGCCCCGTCGATTTCATCTAACCCTTTACTCATCGCTCGATCAAGCTTTGTTGAATCGTAACCACCCAAATGCAGTATAAACATACACTAAAATTGCATACAAAACAACAAAGTAACATCCGTTAGATTCGTTCTATTGTACGGAGTAGTAAAGTGAAACACAATGGCAACTAATTCTCGAAGCGGCAAATATAAGTTTGTCGCCGTCCGTGCCAAAACCGTAAACTGGTAAAATTTACAACCAACTGAATGAAACGAGAAACTAATAATAGTTTGCGATGGTTGTCAAGTCACACGCCTACTACCCAACTATTTGTGATAATAAATATGAAACGAGTCTGCAATCTGTGAAAGTCCGTGACATCTATGTTTTAGTTATAGTTTTTTTTTTTTTTTGTAGTTGATGCGGCTTCGGCCGCGTGCATATCGAAAAATATATGAAAATTTTACCTCTCCGGGGATAAAAGTATGCTCTTTCCTATTCCGAGTCATGGAGTCCTCGTGAGCCAAATTATTGTCATCGAAATCTGTTCAACTTTTGAGGCGTGAAAATATAACAGACGTACAAACAGTTAATTCAGCATTTATAAATACTACTAGCAAAACAGCCACTTACCAAATCCAACAAAGAACCATCCAGGTGACCCAATAAGCACAAAAAAGCATCCAAATAGGTCGAACCATTTAGGAGGCGAAGAATTAGGAACACACACACCGGAATTTTATACATATAAAGGCGCTCCCTCAACGAAACATTCGCTTGTCCCGCCCGATTACCATGTACAGCAAGCCTATCCCCTGGGAGAAGCGAGCCAAGTACTTGGGTGTCACTCTCGACCAACACCTGACCTTCGCGTCACATATCAAGGAAGCACGTAACAGTGCTGCCTTTGCTATGGGTAGGCTCCACCACATGCTGACGGCTAAGAGCAAGTTGTCACTCAAGTGCAAGTTGCGTCTCTATACCGCAGTAATCCGTCCCATCATGACCTACGCTTGTGTCGTGTATGCACACACTAAGCCACGTTTTATCCATAGGATGCAGACATTGCAGAACCGTTTCCTACGTAAAATCACGGGCGCTCCCTGGTACGTTCGTAACGACAATCTTCATGTCGATCTTAGAGTCCCGACCATCCTTCAGTTCATGAAACGCCTTTCCAAGCGTTTCTTTGACCAAGCTGTTAGGCATCCCAACCCCTTAATCGCATCGGCCGCCCGGTACGACCCATCGCGTATCAGTAGGATTCGCCGTCCACGGCATACCCTAGTCACTCCTGATGACCCTATTACCCTTTTACAAGAGAGCAGTAGGGAAACCAGTACTCTAAATCGTAAACACAGACACAGACCGCCGTCATTCCGGCCTCGCCGCCGAGGCCCGTCGCGACGTCCCTGTTCACTACCCCCCCCCCGACCCTTGCTCGAGCCAGCCCGCGATGCTGAGCCTTTAGTTATAAATCAGCCCCTAAATAATGAAATCACTCAGATCCAGCCTGTCCCTTTGCTGCCCTCCCCAAGCGACACCCTAAGCCGAGGCCCGAACCCCGCAGGGGGTGCCCTTAGCGAGCTGTCGCTTAACTCAGATAATTTTGCTGCCCTAGCTGGAGGCCTTAAATTCTAGGCATCCATAGGATTAGACCGGTTAAGCAGTAGCCAGCCTCAGAGGCTGAATTGCGAGATGCCATACATAAAAAAAAAAAAAAAAAAAACATTCGCTTGTAATGGAACAATCCAAGATTCGATTTGGTAGGTACAGATACAAGTGATTATTACTAAGGTTCCGTACTGTGAAGCTCGGTTCTCCTCCATCACCGATATAATGCTCAAACCATAACTGTTACATATCGAATGCTCTCGGTCCGGGGCCACCTTAAAGATATTTTATGGATGATCATCCCGTTCGCATTCATGGACGGTCACTGTTCCACGCTTAATTATAGGATCCCGTGTAAATTGTCTAAAGTTAAGACGTCAGTGACAATTCTAATTGCTTTGTGATGCCAACTGCTGGTATTGATCTTATATACGACATTATTGGCCGGGAAACGTCTGGAATTGCAATGTTATTATGATTTGTTTAGAGGTTCATTAATTTTGGTAACAAGAAATTATAGAAACGAGAATTGAAATTAATTTTGTCACTAAAGAAAATCTAAAACTTATATCTACAGGTTGAATTTTCAACAATGCGGAAGTAGTAAAAAATACTGAAAGGAGTCTCGAGACAATTTTTTATAAAACTAAAACAGCATTATTGGATTTATGAAAAAACAATTTAGGTGTTCCCAGACAGGCAACGAACCAGTAACTTTTGAAAAAAAAAAGCATCGCTAGTGTCGCTAATATTAGCGATAAAATTCTGGGAAGTAATGACCTGTCGGAAATTTAATCCATAGTCATATTTAACACCAATCTAGTAGAAATTCGACGTTATTATTGCTGTCTATTTCCACTTTCCTCGTATAAAAGGCCTCTCCTCAATATATTAGTATCTTTATCTTACAAAGCTGTCATATTTGTTACAGTATGATACGGCTGGTGTCGAGTTTTATGCCAAGTAGTCTTACCTCCTTACAATAACCATAGCTTTCTTTGGTTCTTGTTCACATCATCATCTTTTATTGAATAGGTACCTCAGATCACTGCGCAGTCTCTGGCAGATTCTTTGCCATTTCAGTAAAAAAAAAAAAGAACAAAACTGAATGAACACTTTGAATTTTGCCTCGCAAGTCCAAACCCAATTGAATTAACAAAATGATGTAAAAAAGTAATAAAAAATATGACAAATTAAATTGGTACTGTACGATCACAAATGTGAGTCTAACTCATGGTGATGAAATATTGAAAAATAAAAAAAAACTTTACTCTATTTCAAATATTATTTTGAGCATTACTAGACATATGAACCCACAGGGCATAGAGAGTTCATTACGTAGGTAATAAAAAGTTTCTATACTCTAAATGCCACAAACCCGTACTGGTTACAAGATTGACTGCTAATCATGAAGGGCTTCGTTCAGTTTTTGAGTGTGTGGGAATGAAATCCCACACACTCAAAAACTGAAAAGTTAAACAATTACCCGTAGACCGGAACTTTTCCAAAACAAGCCTAAAATAGGACCCACAGAAAAGATTAAAATCATCTGTCAGACAATGTTATTCTTTCATTAAAATGATAGAATAAAATCTAGCACTAAATCCTACCTAAATAGAACTACGGGCTTAAACTAAGTAAAACTTTTTCTGCCTAATCCGTATTCGTCTTGGACTATAGAAGCAACTGAATATTGCAATGAACCACTTGTCTCCACTGTATGCTCAAAGTGGACATATAGACTATTTCACGCATGTACTATTTCATCATCATCTGCTTGTCTCTTTTCCCGATCACCTACCTCTCCTGTCTTCGATTTTTTTTTCTGATGTGGTGGTCCGCTTCCAATCTACCCGAATACAGCATTGTTTTGCATGGAGAGACTGCCTGTAAGACCCTCACTCACAACACGCAACTTTAGAAAGAGCTTAGAACTTCAATATGAGTCTTTAATAATGTGGTGTCGTAATGTTGTAAACAAACCACATTTATATATTAAATTTAATTAAGGTCAAACATGATTTAATGCTTGTCAATTAATGATCATAAACCTATAAAAGTCTAGAGTTCGTGACACGAACAAAGAACCTCTGGCTGTTCGCTTCATTATTACAAATTTCATAGAATTATTAATTCGCAAAATTTAAATTAACACAATAAACATAAAGTAACTTTACTGAAATTAATTGTGGTTATTGGTACAGTCAACTCTGTCATGTAACCTATCATGTCCGAACTCGAATTGCAACTATTCTGATAATTATTTACTTTGTGGATTTCGCATAAAACCTAGTTCACATTTGAGAAGCACTTGATAGTGATAGTTGAGGGTCACAAACGGGTTACTGGGTATACTTAGCTATGGCATGGCCCTTAACCACATCTTTAATATTTGTCAGCGTTAGACGATTCTATTACTGTTACTGTAAGCCTGTGTCATCTCACTGCTGAGCAAAGGCTCCCCTACTTTGGGTAAATCTGGCCCACTGCTCGACGATTCTATTGATGTAATTTGATTCTACATAGATAGTAAAACAAGCGCAGAGATTTAAGATGCTTCAAAGCTATCAGAAGAAATGGCATAGATAAACTGTGATCCTTTGTCACATAAAACTGTATGTATTACATGATAGACACGTTGCACTTGTACCGACACTACCGAGATGGTTATCTGTAAGTAGAGTATTATGTTGTTCGCTTTGAATTGTCTATTCTGAACAAACATGTTTATAGTTTTCAATGGATTTCAGAGAAATTACGTTTGCATCGTAAACAACTGGTTGTATTGGCTTTGGTATTGCACATTTGGCCGAAGAGAATTCAGAAAGGAGAACCATTTGCACAGAAACGTAATTTCCTACACTGTGAATAGTACACAAAGCAGTAACAAATTAACTCAGATCAAACGGTTTGTTCATCAAGTTAATGAAAACGCGCTTCAAACACAATAGACCTCCAGAATAAAGTGCTTGTCAATACTTCAACCGTCAACTTTGACGTCTAAATGTCAAATTCGAATTCCGAATAACCCTTTGAAGCGTATGTGCTAATGTAAGTTGATGACGTATCCACGCAGACTTTGATTCCTCGATCCGCACCGCACTCGTAATAGCCAAACTAAACTGAGCATACCATAACAATTCAAATACGATCTCGTTTACAAACGGCGCTGCGTGTGACGTCACTCGCTAGTTGCATTATTTATGTACCCGTTTTGTGTTGTCAGAATAGGGACTCGACTTGACTGGGACTGGAACTCGTGAATTGAGATTATGTTTTACTTGAATAATTCATATGGGATGTTAAGGATTTTGTGAGTGGCGACTTTGTTAGCTGACAGACATTTTACTTGTTCAGACACCCAGATTTCTCGTGTCAAAACTTGATTGGGGTTAGTTTCTTTAGTGATTCACTCGCTGAATAAAATTTCGACCTTCTTCGTTTCGTCTTCCTCAATTATAAATGTACAAGTGTTAAGTTCGAATACAAAACCGAGCACTTTGTGTATCTATCGCCTATTAAACTCATTTAAAATTAAAAACAGAGTCTTTCATCTCTGGTGGCTATTCAAGATGTGGAGCGTTGAAAACGGCACAATTGTCTGAGACCTTGAGCTCTGAAATCGCGTATCGTCCTATTATAATGTCCCCCCATTTGTGTATGACGCTTCACGTCCGATGCCGCGGGCTGGGTAGCAACACAGATGTATGTTCTTTGGAAGAGTCTTTTGAATTAAATGGTTTTCTTTCGAACATGATCTTGAGTGCGTCTGTGTTTGAATGTGGAACTGTAACACGTGTGCCTTTTCAACTATGCGTTGCATTATATTAGGTAGTTATTATTCGACCATCAATCGTATTTTTGCCATTTCATACAACTATCAAAGAATAGTTCGACGGTTAAAAAATAAAATTACCGACTCTAGAAAGTATTTGGGGGTCTGCAGATTCAAAATGATGTACTGTATACGAGGCCCTTCCACATTATATATACTGACCATTCAAGTTGGTAGTTTGTTTATAATTTAATTTCCCTGATTTTACATAAACATTTAGGGAATTTGTAAAAGTACACAAGTGAGACTAAATACTGCACCTACTTCATGTATAGAAGTTAACGTCATAATGAAGTAATTCAATACTTTACTCGAATCTTCTTTTCCTTAATACTAGTTGTTTATCTAGGCGGCAACATGAGATTAAAAATAAACTCGTCAGGATCCGAACTTATTTATTTTTTTGCTTGTTTTCCTCATCATCTTTTTCGTAGCAGAATTATTTTGGTTGTAAATGAAAAATAACACTTGGCCATTAGTCTTTACTCTTGCGAGCAGCTGTAACCCATCGGGCTTGTATTCTTTCCTAGAAAGACTTAAGAAAAAAATATCACTTACGTTATTAATTTATTTTTGTCAGTGTTAGTGCTTGTCATGTTTAAAACATGTCAAACATACAAATCCTCTCATTGGTCGAAAACTAACACAGATATTTTAACATCCTAATTTATAATCAGATTTTTTTTCATGACATTTTAATAACTTCACGCTGGATTTTTATTCACCACTATGCTTGTTACATCTCTCCCAACACATAAAGCCAGAAAAAAATATATCCGTGCTTTAACATTATAAATACGAAAGTAACTCTTTCAACCTATCTGTCCCTGTTACCTTTTCACGTCAAAACTGCTGAACGGATTTAAATGAAATTCGTAACACGAAACGGGCTAGAAGGTATCTTTTGTCCTAATGGTCATCCACTAGGACACAAGATACCTTTTATCCCGGTAGTGTGCTTTCGTGGCACAACCATAATAAGCGGGCAACGCCGCAGAAATGAAGTAGTTAAGTATAAACAAATAAAATTTGATTTATTTACCAGCACCGAAGTGATATATTTCAACTTTTGGTGTGCCAATGAAAATGCAACATAAAAATGCCTCATGTTTCCGCACACTACTCTTCCAGTATCTTAGTATATTATCTGTGGCAGTTGAAGTCCCGTCTAAAGGCCTATTCAGACGAAGCTACACACACGCTAATGGTTTCGACATGTGATGTGCATTATGGTGTCTACGGCAAACTATTCTAACGGCTGATAATAATAATGTTATTTGAAGGACTTCTTCTTGTATAAGTAGGTGGGTAATTATGATTTGATAGTAGAGTGTGGCTAGCTAGCTTTTGTCCACGGCTTTGCCTGCGCATAGGTTGAAAATTATCCCATGGAAACGTACTACCGGGATAAAAAGTAACCTTTGTTCTACCTAATCCAGGTGCTAATATCATCGAAATCCATACATCCTTTTAGGCGTAATAAGGTCATAGACCTACAGACAGACAGACATAGTTCAAATCTATGAAATGATTAGGATTGCTTACTGTAAGTAGATACTGTACTCGATTCGCCTGATAGTCATCGGTTATTATCTTAAACACATGTTAGACGTACTATTTATGGAGCTATAAAATAACAAACCATATTTTTCTTATTTGTTTGTTCAGGAGAGTAGATATTATCGGATGCCTCTATTTAATAGAGGTAATAAAAGTGAAGATAAAGCAGTAGGCAAGAAAGACAGATATATTAACTAATGGATGCAGATGCAGATGCTGTGCTTTGGCAAGACATGTGTCACGGAGTGTCCAACAGAAATGTGACAAAACGTGACACTTGTCACAATTTGACGTTCGAGACCCATAATAATATATTTTTTGATGTTGTTTTTTGTGTACCTGCTTTAGAAATATTTCGACACAAATGTATTTTTGTTATGAAATAAATAACTTGAACTTGAATTAGCGCCTTTTGGCATTCATTACTTCTTATCACGGGGGCACAAAACAGTAGTTTTGCGTCAAACCAGGAACGTGGATGAAGGTCCGCTTTGTTTAAAGAAACTGGGCGTACAGTTACTAATGAGCTCATTAACAAACGCACGACTAGGTGCAGCCTTTGTAAAGGCAACCCTACCAACTTGTAACATGCTGTATATCAGGGAAACGGAAGGGCTACACTGTCATGTTATACATATTTATGTTTGTTTCATGTTCAAGTAACTATCAGGAGTTGGCATGATTTGATTATTTAGTGTACGCCACACATGCCATCAACATACACAATAAATTAATCGTTAATTACCAACTTTCCATACCTCATTATTATTCCTATCATTCCCAACAATACCGCCCATTCACACCTACAGGAACCACGACACTGGAATACCCGCCCACTTAATATTCATAACACTTCTAATAATATCAATTTTATATTCTCCCCTCGTTCAAGTCGACTCGTCCGCGTGAACGAGGCACGGTGCCGGCGGTAAGCGACCAATGCGTTCACTGCAAACTGTTTACAATGGGTACGGATGCGTGTATGAGTGACGTCAGTGTACCGTTGTGATTTACTGGCACTTGAACTGCATATTTGTGTCTAGGCGCGTCTGGTCTGCGAGTCTTCATTGACGCATTCCATGTCAGTGCGGTTAAACCCTTTGCTTATTGGTTGGCGAATGGATATTTGTTCGTGTGTAGTCTGCGCCGTAATGGAAGGCGATAAAAGACGAATGCATTCCGTCTAAAATGTTTTGTATACATGTGGCTGGGAATGATGTGTACCGTTGTGAATGTTGAACAGTTTGCGGTCCTAGGCTCGGAATAGTTTCACACATGGTTTTCTTTATGTTGCTAGGGTATTCCATGAATAAGCAAAGAATACCTTGAACCTTTTTGAAACAATGAACATACCTATCCCCCAGTTCCTGATTCAGTTAAAAAATCACAAGTCTTGTACTGGCTCATATTATAACATATTGTCCAAAAATTCTGCATTCAGCAGTGATGCAAAATCGGCCTGTAACCTCTCCACTACTGGGGCATAGACCCCATCTTTGTTGACTGGGACAGTTGACGATACGGGTTTGTTTCTAGCACGTCCCTCATCATTTCTGGGGCCGTGTTTATAATACCATCACCAACTTCCTGCGCTTGTCCCATTCTATTTTGGGTTGGCGCAACACTTTTCTTCTTCCATCCATACCTGTCTGACGCATTTTAGACTGGATTGTTTATTACAGTTGGACGTTTTTAATTACTCTTTTTTCTTTCATATCATACCCGTGTTAATAATATAAATTATACAAAGTAAAGCGTCTACCTAGGTCCCAATCCCAACTCTCAACCTGTCACTTGCACAAAAACTTTAAAAGGTCCATAACTGCTCCGAAATAAATAAATACGTCCAACTCTAATAAACATTGATGCTCCAGTCCAAAATGCGTCAGACAGAGTTCTGAGAGAGCTTTCGAATTACATTGAACACTAAGGACTTAAAGCTCCTTGATTTACATTCGCTCCAGTCTGCAATTCTGCATTGTAATTCTATAGTCGATAAAAGACGATGCATTCGCTGCAAATTGTTCACAATGAGTACAGATGCGTGCAAGTGGAGAGAGACCGAGAGAGTAGTTTTAATGCTTAGAACATGTAAATAAAAACTGAACTCGGGAGTAAATATATGGGACTTGAAGCTATCCTAAGAAAATGTACAAATTATCCTGACTGATTCAACAAAAACACATTTTGTGCACTAGGTATTATGATCGTGAAAGTGCGAAAACGAATTTTCGCTCTAAGATGACCATTGGAAGCTTCAAATAAACTGCATATTTTCTAACCTTGGGCCTGCATACGGTGTAAGATCATAAATACATAACATCACGCTTGTAATCCCCGAAGGGTCTGGCAGAGGTGTATTCAATTATAGTACACCCACGTTTCGCCAGTTACGTTTAAGTCCCATGTGATAGGGGTCGAGCCTATTGTCATCAATCAGGCACAAATCTAGACTCCGTGGCTGCTACTGAGAAATTCCTGATGGAACACTTCAGTAACACTTTGCTTGACCCGGGAATCATACCCAGGACCTCATGCTCTGCCGTCGTGTATGGCGTTAGATCCATCAAAAAATATTTTACGTACAGATCTGATAGACTGATATTACGCCATGTACACGAAGTGTTGTTTTGCATCCTCGTCAAAATTCAGGAGGTGGCCTCAAAAGACATAAATAATCAATTTAAATAACGGTACTTCGTTTATTATTAATAAACACTGCTGGAAACATTTGGTTATTTAAGTTTGTCAGTATTACAGAATAACCCCGTTAACCTGGTTTAGGGAATAAGATATTATCGAATAAACTTTTGAGATTGTTTGTATGTGTAAAAGCGCGGTTATAGGCCAAGAAACAGACGGGAGGACGGGCCGCGTTTAAAACACTGGTGGTTAACACATACCGAATGCCGCAAATAAGAAAAATATATCCACTCATTTTATTATTGATTCGCGTCGAGAATCATTAGCATAGTTACCTCCTTGAATTTGACGAGGATGCAAAACAACATCTTTTATATCAAGTCCACTATGCTTATTTTCACAGCTTTCACCATCAGCATTCAACAGGAAGTAACAGAGCTCTATTCTAAAGCCACAAACGGTAATGTTATGTCTAGGCCCTCGCTTATTCATGCCCATTCGTCATAAAACTTTATAGACTTGTCCCACTGTCTTAAGTAGTTGCTTCGTGGTCTTACGATGCGTCATAGGAGGCCCTAACTATGTATCTTTAGGTCCTGTTTAGAGTTCAAAGTACTTCTAAGCTATTGGATTTAATCTTCTTAGTTACAAGTGTTGAGATAAGGATTTAGAAGTCTTGTCGTCTAGATGTTTTAAGTGGCTATTTCTCATGTGATAATGATGCTAGTATCAACATCTAATTTAAGGTCTATGACGAAACTCACTCATCGACTACCAAGCAATTTCCTAAATCTGTTGGGGTTGGTTTTAAATCTAATCGGATGCAGCTTAATACCGGTTCTTTACATGGTGCGACTGCATAACTGTCCTTCACAACCCAGTGACTGGTTAATAAATTTAGGTACTCTTGGTAAGACTGGATATCAGAGATCTGGGCCTCTGACTACCCGAAATATCTACAAAGATCTACGAATGATAAGGAGCTCGTGACTAAATAATAACAGCCCCACGGGTCGATTTTTAAGGTGAAGCCGTGCTTGCCGAGCGTGTCGGTCCGTGGATGGGTGACCATAATAACATACCAAGTTTCCTCCGTGCCTCGGAAAGCACGTTAAGCCGTTGGTCCCGGCTGTCATTTGTAGATCTTTGACAGTCGTTACGAGTACTCAGAAGCTTAAAGTCGGACATCCTGTCTTACTTAGGTGTATCGGATTACCCAGTTACTGGGTTGTCCGATACACCTAGGCAGTCGCTTCATGTAAAATACTGGTACTCAGCTGCATCCAGTTAGACTGGAAGCCGACCCCAAGTTAGTTTGAGAAAAGACTAGGCAGAAGATGATCTACGAATGACAGCCAGGACTGACTGTTCAAATACTTTCCGACACGGAAGAGTCTCTTTATGTTATGAATTGCCTTTACTAACGTTATAACACGAAAAATAACATTACTAGACATAGTAAAGGCATGTATTTGTTCCTTAACTGGTAAGTATTTAAAATGACGATAGATATATTGCCTTAGCCTCTACCAAAGCCATTTAAAGAGATGATTCATACGACAATTCCTTTACACATTAGTAGTGTAATGTAGTATATATTACAAGTAGTTGTCTTCGAAGTGGCAATACATTGCAATTGGGTGTAAATTGCACGGGTGCCGCAGATGTACCGTTGAGAATACTGTAATGTGTATAAGTGTCTCGTAGTGCCTGTGTTGTCTATGAGGACTGTTATGTATTGTCGTTGGTATGTCACGTTACACATGTATAGGTAGGTAGGAGCTCGTCGCTAGATGATAACAGCTCGGGCCGAGCGTTTATACCTTACGGCATTTAATACAAACTTTGAAGTTCTTATTTTCTGAAACGACTGAACCGATTTCAATGAGATTCAATACGCAGGATACATAGGTCTAAAAATGTATTAAAACACATTTTCGAAATGTCTTTAAAAAAAATGATAATTGGTAATTTCTGTTTCAATAGATAATTTATAATCGCTACTTTTTAAAAATGCTTATGCGTATGAAGTTTCATTAAAATCGGTTCAATAAGGACTTCATGTCTTTTTAGTTTGTATGAAATGTCGTAACCCCGATTGCCTAGTCTGGCGTCCTTACGACAAGTGTAATAACTAGGTTAAACCTGAATTCGATAAAAACACGGGTAGGGGTTTTTTTGTATTTTTTTTTTTGTAACTTCACCATTATTTATGGTATCGAGTTGAAATTTTCACCACATTATATAAAGGGTGTATAGGTGCACCTCTGCCCAGCCCTTAGGAAATTATAGGTGTGATGTTATGTCATTTCTACAGATAATTTCATACATGACCCACCTATCGCGCCTTCCTATCAATGTCTTTCATGCGCCAATAGAACCATGCAGGACTGTACCTATGCTGTTTCTTAAACTACCGAAGTCATTGACCCTTCAAAAGTCAGTAATCAAAATCGGTAACTACCATACGCACCACTATGACGCATCAATGCATTTGGTATAAAAGCAGAGAGTTAATATTTGATATCCCGAATGAGGGATGACGCGGCCGGACGGACGTATGTTGACTAGAATATTAATTACTCATACCTATAGAGTTTTGGCGTTTTCGAGCCAAAATGTTACTCATTTTTCCGCGATGTCCGGAAACAACGCGCGAACTGCGAACTACAAAATTTATATGCGCAAAAGCCTATTTTAATTATTTCTTTCTTTTTGTTTACAGGTAAGCTGAGCAAAACCTCACTTTAGTGTAAGTAAGCGGAAAAACCAACTTTAACTTTGAAAACTTCTACGTAACTTTAGTTTACTCTGTGTTCCGCAAATTACCGAGGCGCTGACGTCGTGATTCAACGTTCCGAGCAGATGGTTCGTATCTAGGCTGACACGCAACTCCACCATGTACGCGAGTTCGGACAAATTTGCACAGATGGCGTTGTTACAAATTTAATAACTCATTTTGTTTTTAAATAATTTTCACACCGTTTACTCGTTATTTTCAGCTATAAGGACTATTTATAAAATTATTAACATATTCAAATCGTAAAAAAACCTCACTAATGCTTTTTCTATAAACGATAAAAACCTGTACCTAACATTCTAACAACAAAAAGTAAAAATCCTTGTAATATTCTGGTACGATTTATAATGTTTTTTTTTTTTATAATTAATCTCTTTCTTTCTACGTTGGATTAATAATGCCGTCTACGGTGTACCTCGTTATAATCGCGAGCCTGCTCATAAACGGAATTATTAAAAATACAAAGTTATTCTACATAAAAAATGTCAGCTTTAGAGGGAAAAAAGGACAAATATTGTTTCAGAAAACCTAATTTAATTAGACCTTTGTTTCATTTTATATTTAGTAAATTAAGATCTAAAGCTATAAAGATAAGAATGAAAGCGACCTTTTACAGTTCGTCAGCATAAGACCTATTAAAGTTAATAGTGGTTAGTTAGTTAGTTATTTGACCTGAATTGGCTAAAATAGATTCAGATTTACTTCGCCAAACACCTAGGTACTACGAGACCTAATGAGAGTTCCGTTTCCCAAATATAATAATATCAATGCTCATCTCCAAACAAAAAAACAATTAATATTCATCTTTACTATACAAATAAATAAAATTGAAATGTCTGATTGTAATTTCAAAATAACAGCTTTTTACTGAATACGTATAAAAATATTTACGGTACTTATTTTTATTTTTGTCTGTTTGTTCGGCTAATCTCCGAAATGGGTTGACCGATTTTGACCGAACTTTTACTGACAGGTAGGAAAAAAATATAGCCCTTGGTTAAATTGTTAACAAAATCCGATTCAAATAGGGAAGCAATATTTTTATAATAATTTCAAACGAATGAAGGTCGCGGACAACTGCTAGTCTTGTATACTTTGTGTTGCGATTGTTGAATTCTTATATCCGTGTATTCTGCGACCTTATACATATCTTATGATGCCTGACTCAGAAAGCTTTTGAGACAAATGTACAGCCATTTAAATGGAATATTCAGTATTGTAGCATCCATTGTACAAATTTCTTATTCACTGTTTAAGGAATACTTGAACTGCGTGGGGAGTACCAGTATTTGTTAGATGATAGCTCGTTGGAATTGACTATGTAGATTTTATTGGAACGCTAAAAAGTGAATGTATGTTTGTGAACTAAGGATTAAGGTCTAGACTTGAATAACATGATAGTAACTTAAGCGAGGTTTCTAGAGGCCAGTTTCACCGATGAGACAGAACGCAGCTGTTTTAAACCACGTTCAAGTGCTGTTAATGTTCCACAACAATAACAAGACTAACAGCCCTTCGCTAATCGTGTTCAGTTAGTTTCTATGGTGAAATTCACCCTAAAGACGTGCCTGTGTGTTTATCAAATCTGCATCATGCAGAGATTTCAATATCACGGAGATTAGCTAGTTCATCAACACAGATTGGTTAACAACAAAAGATCCAACTCTTTTTACCCTTTTTCGAAATGAAAGTAAGTTTAAATTTTCATATTCTTTCAATATTTACACAACCATTTTTAGTAAATACGCAAGCAATATTCAAACAAACCTACCAACCAATAAACAATGCAAAACAAGACACGTCAGCATATGATTTATCTCCGTCAACAAACACGCATAGTGCATTCAAACCGAACTGAAACTGTCCCCATTTAGAAAGCCATTCAAACACTGTCACATAAAATCCAATAAGAATAAAAACCACCACCGTGTCTAAGAATCTGTAAAAGTAAAAACTGCAGATCAGAGCTCAAGATAGCATTTAAATGTTTTATTTAAGTCGTCCAATGGCTTGGAAACCGTTGAGGGAAAACCTTCGGGAGCATTAAAATATGTAACGGGCAAAAATAACAGATGGTCCCAGTAAGGTAACGAACTGTAAGATGTAGGTACCTCTCCTCCTCACAAAAGAGGGCCCGTGGGCTCCCCACAATGTTAGCTCCGGGATATATAAGTTGTTTGCCTAAAATATTGTTATTTACTTATCATTTTTGTGGCAAATCTGCGGATAATCGAGGTTTGCTTACAAAACAAAAGTGTCCCTTGAAAAGGACAAAGGGAAAGCTTTATGTATGTTTCGTGTGTGTTCAGTATAAGTTATAGCTAAATGTGGAATTCGGCATGTGGTTTGTTTGTTAGTATCATAACTTTATTCATTATAAACATGAAAGTACTAATAAAGTTAATAGTTAAAGTTATTCATGTTCTGTGGATGAATGAATACGACTATAATAATGACCCATATTCTCGTTCTAATAATTAGAATGTGAAATTAAAGGTCAGAATTTTAATGTGTGTATAGATAGTCAGGTTCTGTAAGGAGGAGCTCGTGGCTTAATAATAACAGCCGCATGGGTCGATCTTTAAGGTTAAGCCGTGTTCGCCGAAATTGTTCCATGGATGGGGAGCCATAATTACATACCGAGTTTCCTCCGTGCCTCGAAAAGCACGTTAAGCAGTTGAAAATTATACGGCTATAAATCATAAAATTGATTTGTTTAAAATGACAGCTAAAAATCAGAAAGTCATGATGTGTTATTTACATAATTCAGGCGAATTTTACTACGACTATGGTGTTCTATTGTTTAATGGCCCCTGATAAATACCCATATTATTTATACAGTATTAAATACGGACTGTAAAAACATGTATTTGTAATTATTGATTTGGAAATGACCAAAGATTCTGGTCCCTTTAGTTTGGCAACTATAATTTTAATCAAGTTAGATTTTATGCTCTATAATCAATATAATATAAACATGATCGCTTACAAACCGTCAGAAGTGCGCACTTAAAGTCAGTAAACGAGCTTTGGGGATAAGTATACTGGGTGTCAAACTTACGGACCGCATCAGAAACTCCAAACTTTGCTCCAAAACCCCAATATTTGATGCTGGCCTTACAGCTGCTAGGTTCAGATGGAACTGGGCTGGTCAAATCTGCCGCATTTCGGAGGATCAATGGGCAAATATAAATATTCATCATCATCATTATCAGCCTATAATGCTCCCACTGCTGGGACACAGGCCGGTCAGGGGTGGATTACAGTCCACTCCTCTCTACAAGAGGGAGTGGGCTGTAATCCAACACGCGGGTCCAGTGCGGGTTGGTAGATGTCACATGACTTCAATTTTTTAGTTCTAGGACATGCCGGTTTCCTTACGATGTTATCCTTCACCGTTTATGAAAGCAGCGGTGATGAAATAAATTACACAAAGTAATGCGCCTACCTGGTTTCGAACCCTCGGCTTACTTACTGCTCGTAAGTCAGGGCTGCCACCGCTGGGCCACCGCTGCTCTCTAAATACTCAAAGCTGCTGTATAAATACTCAATAGATACCAAATAGCAAGAAACAATAACGCGGCCGGCCCAGAAGGAGTTGGCGGATGAGTTGGACTCGTTCTCAAACGATTGGCGTACAATCGTACCAGATCGCGAAAAGGGGAAGGAGGGATAGTATGCATTTGCCCTGCAGTGGGACAAAACGGGCTTATAATAATACGAAACCTTTTTGTCACCCATCTCATCCACGCCCAACTAACGCCAAACACCATATCAGAGACACATACATAAAGATCATTACTCAAAGAAGGCCCTGACAAATCGTTTCTAGTTCATTGAATGATTGATTCATTCGTTCAATAATAGGCTAGCAGCCAACAGGTGAACGATGAACGGTGAACGTCTGATTTACTCACTCTTAATGCTTTTCCAAATCACTCGAGCCTAATTCTTTGGCTTTTCCCTTTTCAAAATCATGTGACGGGGGTCTTGTCCAAATGTGAATTGGGTCCGTTGAGACGTTTTAGGGCTTAAGTCGATGGGAGATAAGAGGGAGATGGGTTCCGATGATTGATTTTTGGAGGAGTTGCTTGTTTGATTTATTGTTGCTAATGATATGTAAAGAATACCTAAAAATAGAACTTAAAATAATGCCTCTAAGGCCCCTCGCTCACGGCGACTTTTTGGAACGAAGTTCCTTATCGCGCGTTGTGAAAGGGGGCTAGACGGGAAAAAATCTTACGAAAAGTTGTCACGACACTTTTTGCTATAGTAAGCTATTGTAAGCTTTATTTCTTTAAAATAAAGTTGAAATTTCCTTAAATTACGTACAATTGGGGTGTGTATGTGAGTAAGGATAGATATGATTATTATTTTGAGTGACCGAACTACAAAGTACAAATTCGGTTGTGCAGTTAAGTAAGACTTATTGCTTCGAATTAAGGATTAATCTTCCTTAAATTAAATATTTTATTTTTCGCACACTAACTTAAATCTAAAATGTATTGATATTATGTACGTGAAAGGAACTTCGTTCCATCCGGGTGTCCCTTGACACCTCTCAAGTTTTTTTTGTAGCGATGCTGTCGCGCGTTTACGAAATGCGCGACTGTATCGCTACTAACGCGCGTCAGTCGCATTTGCAACGCGCTACAGAAGCGATGCCAACGCGCTACTAATGCGCTACTGTATCGCGGCTGTATCGATGCAAACGCGCGACCGTGTCGGACGACATCGGGGAGAGAACTGCCTACGCTTCGGCTGGTTACGTAAAAGCAGCACCAAAGACAAAGTGACTAATGTTGTCTCAACGGAGTTCATCTTGCAAATGTAGCGATCGCAGGTATTTTTGTGCCGTTACTGAATCGCGTTTGCATCGCGACAGAAGCGCACCAGTATCGCGACTGAATCTGGGCCCGTGGGCGATGGCACACAGCTAGCGACCACTTCGCGACTGTACCGATGCGGACTCGCGACAACATCGCTACTGCATCGCTACAAAAAGTCGCCGTGAGCGAGGACCCTAAGATGTTTTTGAAGGGTTAACTGCATTCTGCCAGTCTTCTTATCGATGGCAAAAAGTTCAAATGTGTTTAGCCAAAAACAGCCACGCAAGCTCCGCTCACTGATGCAGTAATAGGTCATCAAGTGCGCAGGTGTTAAGGCATGCAGTGCAAGATGGAAGGTGGGCCATTGTCTGTGTGGAGACGCCGCATACGCAATTGAGATCTGAGCCGTAGTACCGGTATTTTAAATGAGGCGACTGCCTATCTGACCGTCTTAGTACTGGGTAATACGCTACCTGTCAGACTGGTTGTCAGGCTTTCGGGCCACTGACTTCTTAACGACTGTCAAAGATGATGGACAGGCGGGACCAACGGCTTAAGGTGCTTTCCAAGGCAAGGAGTAAACTCGGTATGTCATGTTTGGTCACCCATCCACGAACCACCAAAGAAAACAGAAGATCGACCTTCTGGCCTACCATGACGTCTTAAAACATTATCTTATTCCGGAGTGGGAAAGAGACGGAGCTATACAGCTCCATCTCTTTCCCACTCTGGAATAAGAATGAAACAATAATGTTTTAAGACGTCATAGTAACCCCCCCCTCCAGCGGCTTTTATTATTTAGCCAGCTCCTCCCTGGTGACATTACATAAGTAGGTATACTAATAAACGACAAAAACATTTTATAATCCTCCCCTGCGTCAAACATTCTTTAGCAATTAAAGTCTAATTAATAAAGCTTTAATTACTTTACAATTGTTTATTGACCATGGAACTTTCATAATTAGTTTGCTTTCTTTAATTAGGAACGTGTATTTACAAACTTCTTTAGTCTAACTTAATATTCATAGTTTCATTACGTAGTAAAACAGTCTAGTCGCCATGTTTAAATGAAAATAAAAAAATACTATCACCTCGCTGTATAATTTTTTTTCTATAGGTACTACATAGTTTATGAATCATATCAGCCTATAATGTTCCCACTGCTGTGTCACAGGAATCCTCTCTATGAGAGGGAGTGGGCTGTTATCCACCACGCGGGCCCAGTGCGGGTTGGTAGATGTCATATGTCTACGAATTTTTAGTTCTAGGACATGCCGGTTTCCTCACGATGTTTTCCTTCACCGTTTTTGAGGGCAGCGGTGATGAAATAAATTACACAAAGTAATGCGTCTGCCTGGGTTCGAACCTACGGCTTACTGATCGTAAGTCGGGGCTGCCACCACTAGGCCACCGCTGCTCTCACTGGGCCACCGCCAGCTGGGCCAGTTTATGAATGAATGGTTAATAATATACTTTAAGTTTTCTGACGCAATGTAAAAACCCAGACCTCTCTCTCTGACCCAAAGTAGAAACCAGAACTAGTTACTAACTTGAAGCAATGGTCCAAAAAACGTTGTGGTTCGGTCAAACTGTTGCCGACAAATTGTTTACGCGGCTCCGAACTCCGGACTCTGACAAATATATCCGTCATTGTTCGGTGTTCTAAGCTGGTCCGCAATCTGGCCAAAAAGAATTGACGATGTTGATGTTTTCTTTTTTTTTTGTAAATTGAAATTAGAATAGTGTACAATAAAGAATATTCTTTCTATCTATTTACCTGCCGGTTGTACCATTAGTTAAATTGATCAAAACGTAGGATGTATTTCTTAAAACATGTCTGAAAAGATATGTCAATATTTAGAAAAACAAGCAATGCTAAAACGCAAATTGCGTCTCTACCTAGAAGCTGCGAGTACTTATTAAATTTTGTTCAATACTATCTTTTATCAGCAGATTAAGTCCCATTATTAACGTTCTTAATCGTTCAGTGTAACGTTTTAATTCTAAGCGTTTTATGACACTCTAGAGTAGCTTCCCAATACTGCAATAATTTTCAGAATCGGATCAGCAGTTTCGTAGATTACCCCCTTTATCCAAACTCACAAACATTACCTCTTTATATTACTACTAGTGTAGACTACTACGTAGAATTTATTCTAGATATGTGAGTAATATTAATGCGGCTCTCCCCTCGTAAGAAGCTTTCATAGAAAAAGATTGTGTGCCATAAACTATGATTTTTCTCTATGAATATTATGGCAGTTGAGTGCTGAATACAAAAAGCCCGAGAGGGACAAATAAATTGCTCTATTGTCTATTCATAACCTTTTCGTATTACGCACTATTTGATTTTTGGCCTCCTTTTCTCTTTTGATGGTTTTGTGTAATTTGGTTGAAAAATAGATGAGTGTTACGTTGCATTAACATTGGGTTGGGATGTGGGATAAGTCTAATCTATGTAAGGAGTTAGTGGCTAAATATTAACATTGAGCCGCGCCTGCCTAGGCTGGTCTATGGATGGGTGACCACCCATTACAGAGCGAGCTTCCTCCGTGCTTCGTAATCATATTAAACCGGGTCCCGGCTGCCATTTGTAGATTTTTGACAGTCTTTACAGCTAGTCAGTGGCCCGAAAGTCTGACAACCAGTCTTACCAAGGGGAGAACGGCGACGGAGACACTGTCAAGACGAAGAAATTGCCCCTATTATAGTTATAATTGATCAGTGTCAAATGTAACTCGTAAGTTCCATTTGGACAAATACTTACCTGCAGCAAAATTTACAGGCACACAGCATTATACCAACTCGAGGTTAGAATTAGAATAACATACCCTATTTGTTAATCTATCCCATTCATATCCTAAAAAATGATGAAAATTAACTAAACCTTACCCAGACATAATACCTCAAACATACGTTCACATTACCCACCTAAGTTAGGTACCAGACACACGTCACAAAAACAGAACTTATCACAACTTTATCCGTCTAATCCCAGTCTTTATTCTTCGTTGTCCAAATCCTAATGTTCGCTAAGCCTTGTCTTATTCCCACCAATAATAAGTGTGTCCCTTATTTGGGACATTGGGACGTTAGTTGAATTCTTGGCAGGGGTGAGGGTGTATGGGGGTGTGGTGGACGTGGTGGTACATCTGCATAAATACGTAAAGCGGTCACGTTCGAGTCGACGACCACGCGTTTAACTTGTATCGTCTATGGACAAGGTGGGTGCGTTTGAACGGGCGAGTTGGGTCAGGCGAGTAGCTGGCAGCGGTTTAGTTTTCATTCTTGAAGTTGCCAACAGCACTTCTTTGTTGAATGAAAGAACAGGGCCTGCATAAATTTCACAACGAAATATCATCATCTTCCTAGACTTTTCTCAACTATGTTAGGGTCGGTTTCAGTCTAACCGGTGCCAGTATTTTACATGGAGCGACTGCGTATCTGACCTCACAACGTAATATACTTCGCTATAAACAAATATTGCTTGAAACATAAAAATAAGATGACACAGTAAATTATATCTGAAATGATGGATGAGTTTTTTCATATTCTTTATCATTAGCAGATTGTATCTCATGAAACGTACGCTTAAAATGTCCATTAACCATAACACGTAGATATATATATATATATATATCATATTGCATCGATCGAAAAGTCTCCGAGTTTAGTCTGGACGTTTAAAAACATGTCCGACGTATAAAAAAAGACAATTTTCATGCCCGAAGCCTAGCGTGTTCGACACGCTGACACCTTGACGTCTATCTTTACGTATCACGTCGTATCTTTTGCAGTAAATGTGTTAATGTGCGAAACACATGAATAAATCAAGTTGATTGCGAATCGATTCAGCCTAGCCTGCTTAGCTAAATTACCTAATTGACTTTGAAACTTATTCGATCTACATAAATATTAGCTTTAGTTATGTGTTTAGTTTAGTTAATGTGTTTATTTTATTGTTGTTAGGGAAACTGATAAATATAGGACTGGGTTTGGGTTTTAGCAAACATCTATTCTGAAATTAATGAAATCACACATTGTACTTACCTGAACAGTTAAATTATTATGAAAAATTTAAGTATGATTTATAAGGTAACTATCATTATTATAATTGTTTGTAACAGTTTTCTTTAATTAAATTAAATAAGCATCTATTGGTGGAAAATAATTATAAAATGTAGTAAAAAATTACATTTTCATCACCTCTTTGCGTTAACACAATTATTTCCTTTTGCCTTACCTAGTCATCTTTGCATAATTATGATGTACGTAAACGAATGACGACTTGAAAAATGTTAGATCCTCGAAAAACAAAACTTCCGCCAACATTGTTCAGTTAAGTCTAGGCAAGTCAACTTGCCGTACTGAACGCCCCCACGCCCGTGTCACGGCGCCTTTATTTTCTATTTCCAAGGCGGTGGCGCGGCCAGAGAAACACCGCGGCTAATCGTCCGCCCGTTTCCCGCCCCGCCCCACTAGGGATGTGCCTTACTACGTCTCCGTCTACGATAGGGGTGAGGAAGTTTTGTTGTAAAGATTCAGTAGTATAGGCTAGCTAGTATGACCTTAAAAAAGTGACTTGGATGTGGAAAATAGAAAACCCGGTGTTTTAGAGCATTTTGTTAGCGGTTGCATATGTTAAGCAGTTGATTGCGTAAGCTATGTTGATTGAATTATTCATTATACGGTGGGGATTTTTGTTGTTATTCCAAGAGAATAATATTTCGATTGATATTTTTTGTTTATAATTGTTTTGTCAAATGTTGACGCACAGAAACGGGAAGTTGGGCAGAAGGTACGAGGCCGATCCCCAGCAGTGGGTGATTGCAGGCTAATATGATGATGATGATGAAATATTAATCGCGTTACAACACTTTTTTTTTATTAATTGGCCCCGAAACTTTTAATCGTTTCTTAGGTAATGTTTTCATCCACATGTCCAATTAAAGGCTTGATAAAGAACTTCCTTAAACCATCTATCGATATATCGACATCTCCCACCCCTAACTGTCTTGATGTGTCCCGGCAAGTAACGTGTTCTTTTAGTGGTTTGTCCTACGCTTTTCTACCTGCTTCTAACAGATCAGTTTACTTACGTACTTACTCCTATACATATTGTATGAATAGATATATATATACCTAGTTGTGTGCATGTGTGTGTGAGATTAGGTATTACGGTTATTACAGCTCTATATGAATATTTTAACAGATGAAAACTTCTCTATCTACCTCCAGTTTTATAATGAAAGTTTTCTACAAAGTATGAGATTGTTTTGCTAATAATAAAATAGAGCTTATTACTTTGTATCAAATTCCTATTGTTTTATTAACGCTTTAATTAAGGTAATTTACGAGTATTTGATCTCGTCAGTGAATATTACAATTTTAGGTTATTTATTTGATCTCTGCTCTAGTTTTATTGTAAACTTTTAAATGATGTGTACTGAGAAGTAAAATGAAATCTAAAAATGATATTAGAGAGAGAATTTGTAGATCTTTGACAGTCGTGACAGGTAGTCAGTGGCCTGAAACTCTGACAACCAGACTTACCAAGGAGTATTGTATTACTCAGTACTAAGTGGGTTGTGGAGATAAGCAGTCGCTTCATGTAAAATACTGGTATTCAGCTGCATCCAGATAGACTTGAAGCCGACCAACATTTTTTGGAAAAGCAATAGCCAGGCAGATGAGGCAGACTGGAAAGTAAAATGAAAAATCGATACTTACCGTGTTCCACAATAATTATGTCAACCTGTGATTCGCCTACATCTGGGAAATAATAAATTGCCTTTGACACAAACAAGGATTATTTTGAACATTGTTTTAAACTTTCACGGTTTTATCTGAAATGATATTATCACTTACGGAATTACTTCCGTGATTATTTATTGTTTTGAGCTCCCGATATTTTGACGCTGTTACAAGCGCCATGATCGCGGAATGACTGGAAAATGCGGGTGGATGGAAATTAAATAATTAGAAGCAGACAAATCTGTCTACCCTCTTCTTTTGCTACACGAACCACTGGCACTTTATACAAACTCATGGCAAAAACACTAACATTATTACTAGGTTTTGTGGAGCCGTTATCATGACTATTCTTGCTATTTCTTTTGAGCATGCCTATTTGAAGCCCTCCTCTCGATTGAAATTTTTGTGTTTCGAGCCTTTGTATAAACAATTGCGACTTGTACCTAAATAGTATTACAGGGGGATTACAGGCGTGATGTTATGTTTATGTCACTTGTAACATAAACCCTTTGCTCACTTTAAACTTAGAACAAAACACGCAAGTGTGTGCTCATATGACCCACTTCTCTTTCCCAACAAACGCAAAACACTGTATCAAAAACTTGGGTGATCATCACCAAAGTAAGTACCCAGGTAGACGGAGTACCCTTTGTGTACCTACTATCCTGATTTATGTATTGCCGAGAGACCGACCGCAGCACCTGCTCCCCTCAGCTAAATATTCATTTGTCAGACTCGAATGTTACTTAAAAAGGATTGCTAATATCTTAGATGGGGTTCGCTGGTTCGCTTCATACTTAAAGTTTTGTTTACGGTTAGAACTCGGATTTGAGGGCTTGTAAGGATTCTGGTTTAATTAAACATGGTTCACGGTATGGTGTAATGTATTTATTTTCTGGATATAATTAGTAGTGGATTTGCGTTTGACTGGTATATGATGGTAGACTTTGTGTAAGAACAATAAGGCCCATATTCCACTGATATTCTCAAGACTATAACGCTGAGTAGCGTAAATGAAGATAGGCGTTACGTTTTGCTAAAAACTAGAGATTTTTTGCCACTTTTTGTATCTAAATAGGTCAGCTTATTGTAATTGTGTTAATTGCCTTTGTAGCTAGTGAGGAGCTCGTGGCTAAATAATAACAGCCGCTCGGGTCGATCTTTAAGGTTAAGCCGTGCTTGCCGAGGTTGGTCCGTGGATGGGTGACCATATTTACATAACGAGTTTCCTCCGTGCCTCGGAAAGCACGTTAAGCCGTTGGTCCCGGCTGTCATTTGTAGATCTTTGACAGTCGTTACGAGTAGTCAGAAGCCAAAAGTCTGACATCCAGTCTTACCAAGGGGTATCGTATTACCCAGTTACTGGGTTGTAGAGGTCAGATAGGCAGTCGCTTCATGTAAAATACTGGTACTCAGCTGCATCCGGTTAGACTGGAAGCCGACCCCAAGTTAGTTTGGGAAAAGGCTAGGCAGATGATGATGCCTTTGTAGCTAAAGGTAGCAAGCGGTCTCAAATTACTCTAAATAACGATAGATAATTAGTTAAGGCGAAGTGGTGATTAAAGCAATTTTTTGGATTCAGTTTAAATTTTAGATTATTACAATGAAGAATTAAAAATGCTTATGCACTTATTTATAGTTATAGTTTTCCCATCATTAAGAAAATAGAACTTTTAGTGGTTTAGGAAATTACTACCCGAAATTTTGATAATATCATTTTGCCTCTAATCCCGGAAAGGTTAGGCATAGGTGTATTTATTGTGTACCGTATCAACCAGCTACAAATACAGAATCCGTTCTGCAACCAATGAATTCCTGATGAAAAAAAAACAATAATACTTAACCTCACTTTTTAAACCAAGACAGAAAATCCTGATATTATTATTATTTTGTAATGAGCCTTAAGTTTCACACAGCAGGGCTAAAGCCCGCCTCCCTCTTTCCATTTTTCTCTCTCTTTGGCTATTTGTGCCCAATTATTTTTAGTAAGAGTCCAGCTCATCACGCCATCTTCTTCTCGGTCTACTGCGTCGCCGAGATCTGTTTGTCAGAACCCAATTTATTGCCACTATGGCCCAATTCAAACAAAATCCTTATAAAAAAACCTAAATAACACTTTGCCTACCTAGGAATCTAACCTCCGGCCCTAGTAGTACCGCTTGCGAACACTTGAGACAGTCTATATCCATAATCTATCTTCCATACCCCGTAGCGGACTTTAAGTAAATAAACAGATGAAGTTTCTGTATCCAATATTCATAACATCCTGTCACAAATATTGGGAGCTTTGGAAATGTCAATGTTCTGTTTCCCTTATTGACAAGTTGTGGGTTCCGCCCTAAGGATAGCGGGACAGCGAGATAGCGGGTTAGCGGGCTAGCGGGACCCGATACTAATAAATATTTGAGTGACGGTAGTTCTGTCTGTTATGTTTACACACTAAAGCTTTGTTTGAAAATATTGGACGGTGGTGTTTTGGTTAAAATATAATTGACTAGCTGTCCCGCGCAACTTCGTCTGTGTCACATTTTCCCCGTTTTCGCAACATTTTTCATTGCTGCTCCGCTTGTATTGGTCGTAGCGTGATGATATATAGCCTTTGTCCTTCCTCAGGTTTAAATCTATCTTCTTGCCAAATTTCATTAAGATCCAATCAGCCGTTTAGTCGTGAAAAGGTAACAAACAAACTTACTTGCTTAGTTATGATTTTCAACCGACTTCTAAAAAGGTTCTCAATTCAGCAATATTTTTTTTTTGACTTATTTTTAAATAAGGCTCATAATGTTGAAACGAATGGTGACTGTCTATATATTTAAAAATTAAATGAGTTTTTTAGTCTCCCTGAAACTCAAGAACGGCTGTACCGATTTGGCAAGTTTTGGTTAAAAAATATTCGTAGAAGTCCAAGGAAGGTTTAAAAGGTGCTAAAGGATGGGTAGGGTAGGTAAGTAGTGAAAAAGTGCTACACTTACACTGTCACTTACGGTATATCTTCCATGATTATCAAATAATGCGAGGTCCCACTAATTGTAAATGCCGTGTGTTAATACAAGGCGTTGTTTTGCATCCTCGTCAAATTCAAGGAGGCAACTAAGCTAATGATGCTCGTCCCGAATCAATAATTAAATGGGTAGGTAATTTTTATGTATGAATCAATAATAAAATGAGTAGGTGATTTTTATGTTTTTTCCTATTTGTGGAAATCGGTTAGTGTGAACCATCCGTGTTTTAAACGCGGCCCGTCTGGTTCTCGCCCTATAACCTCGCTTACACACATACAAACAATCTCAACCGTTTATTCGATAATTTCTAACAACGTTAAGGGGGTTATTCTGAAATACTGACCAACTTAAACAACCAAAAAAATCAGCGTTTATTTATAATTGACTAGGTATCGTAATTTTCATTGATTATTTATGTCTTTTGTGACAACCTCCTTAATTTTGACGAGGATGCAAAACAACATCTTGTATAAGTCATTCCGGCAAAAAGATTCAATTTAATACAATAGTTGAAGTCGGCAACACGTTTATTTCTTCTATTATCTCCAGTCAACCGTCACGTATCATTGTACGAACGGCGGATCAAACTATCAAAACCAGTTTATGTGCATCTCTCATTGTACTGAAAATCTATACAGAGCGAGACCATTTTATACTGGAATAGTTAGCTTGATGTGTCGCTATGTGTACATTCTGCTAATAAGTTCAGATATCTAAAATGTCCTGTAAATGTATACATACATTAGAACAAAGTTACATCGATGAAGTCTCTCGCTTCTAAGTTTCAGCTAAACTCCCGTATAATAAATAAGAAAAAATGTTCTGTTTGATAGTTTTGTGAAAGCGAGACGAGTAAATGGAACTTTTCGCAAGCAGCTTTTGAAACTTGTAAAAGCTGCTCAAAGTTTGCGAAGTAAGAAGATTGGTGTAAAAATAACCCTAACAAAGCCGAAAGGCACTAGTTCTCCCCATCATTGCGATATTTTTTGTACTAGACCATACCTGAGAACTTTATAATTGCGAGATATCGAAGGTCAAAGTTCCAACTTTTCCACAAGTTTTTTTTTAAACACATTTTTTTATGTTATAATTTTACTTTAAATCCCTCCACGGCCCCCGCATCCATCAGCACAATGTGTTAAAACGTAAATTTTCACTTCAAAAAAATAGTTATTGCATAGAGTTACTAAGTTTGATGTACAGAATCCTTGATTAACCGCTTCGATCACGAAGACCCCTTCAGGGTCCGCTTACAACTTGGATAAATCAATAAGATTACTACAAACAAAAAAAATGGTTTGATATTAATTAAAAATATAAAAGAATACGGAAATTATTCTTTACGTTGCTACTTTTAATTTTTTTAAAAGCTGTTGGAGTTCCCAGGTTTCTATTAACTGAACCGCAAACCTTAATTACCAACCAACTCGCTGGAATGAACTAATCAAGAAAGCTACTGACTCCACCATGGTCCAGTGTACTCGCAACATCTCCAACCGGCAGAAATGGAAGAACATCGCTGAAAGAGCAATTCTCGGGGAAGTCAATGAACATCTCTCCGTGTACCTCGCCTGCGTAACCCCGACCACTCTGATAAGATTGTCTGGACTAAGAAAAAGAAACCTTAATTTACTTTAAGTATCACTGAAACACCTACGATGTTTTCATAAATTAGATAAAATACTGAGAAACACAAAGTTAGCTACTTAAAACAAACTTATTGTACTTGTTACTCGCTATTTTTAAAACAACCTTAGAAAGGGAAAACCATAACTAGACAGCTTACTTCGTTTTAATAAAAAAAAATAAGACGAGACTAATGGCAAATAGAAAAATGTTTGTGGTTTGACAAAACAGAATCAAGTCCCCATACAAAAAAGGAAACTGTGATTGAAATTCAATACACGACAAGATTTTAAATAACGAATAAGTGCACCTTCGTAATTTAAATGCCAATTCAAAAGCCTTCCTTTTACAAAGAAGAGAATCTTATTACTTAGTTTCCCAATGCACCTGTGCTTAAAGGAAATAGAAAAGCAGCTTGTAAGTGAATTACAGGAACTCCCTTATACCCATATTCTAAGAGTCAAACTAGATCCATTTTTGAATTTACTCGATCCTATTGCCTTGACAACTGTTGAAAACACACACCAAATCGTATTCCTAGAATTTCTTGGCCGCAATTGGCGGATCTTCGAATAAGGTACCTCCTCCAGCTACCTATCTTTGTCAGACCCAAAGTTGCATCCTACTTTAATCAATGCTAAAGATGTCACATCTCACTTTATTCAATGTTAAAGATGTATATAATTAATAGTTTTCCAGTACTTCAAATTTGACAGATGAAAAGTAGGCTTTTATACGTCAATTTATAAACAAACAGGGCGAAAATATAAGCATGGTTAGTCCGACTTAAGATCAGTTCATGGCTAAGAATACCAGTGTGCAGTATCTATTATACGAGAACGAATGATGAAGTGATTTCTGCCAACTACGAGCTTAATTGGGCTTGACAAAGTCGGGCCGTGGTTTCACCGTCATGTATTTTAAAGATATGAAGGTGAATCATGTAAAAAATAAAACGGGAAGTTTACACAAACTTTTTTACTGTTATTGTCGAAGAAAGAGAGGTATTTGCTCTGCAGATTGCAACTGAGACTGAAAATAAAGCTTTGTACAGATAAAATCCTAATATAACACCCTGTTGCCTCTAAATGACTACATTCAGCGACGTCTCCCAAAAACGAATGAAACTCTAATACAAATTGAATTAAATTATAATATTAGAGTATCATCTATGTGTTATGTGTGTATTACTTTACCGCGGTGTTTATTATTATAAACACCGCGGTAACGCGGCACCGCGGTCTTGGGGTAATAGTAAAGGGAAAAAAAAAGTAAAAAAAAGGGATAATAGTAAAGGGGTATAGTATTCTAGACCCCTTTTATTTGTTTCAAGAATTGCTGAAAACTAGTTTTCTACAACAGCACCTATCAGGGGAAAATCTAATGATGTATCTATCCTAAATACCTTAGGTAGTGCGTATTATGGAATTAATAAAATTCCACCTACTCCTAAATTCGAAAAGGAATAAACAGTAGGAAGAATTTGATCCATTTCCAAGGAACCACTCATTCAATTTATACATGAATAATTAATTTTAATTACATCTATGTGCGTATCCCTCTTACTTTTCCTTCTTGCGAAAAGAGAGGGGAGTAACAAACGCCTCCGAGTAACACGAGATGGGTTTTGCGCCTTTTGGACAGACTCCTAAATTATAAAGTAACACCTTAAATGTATTATCTTCCACTCTTATTTTGGAGAAAATAACTAAAAATAAACAAAGGTAATTAAGGATTAGGCGACTAGTACGCAGTTACTAATTAAAAGCGTTCATAATAAAACGTTGAAAAAATACAAACAATAATTTCATTTTTCTCACTCTGGCAACGTTTTTACTACTGATACACACACAGAATAATAACTTAAGTCTTTGACTTGTAAATTATCTCAAAGTTCAAATTAACAACTACTACAAGCGATATATGAATATCGTAGCCACGCTACGCCGCTACGCGTATTATCGTAGGCGCGTCGGTGTAAGAGGCGGCCGCTCTCTATTGTGACCGCTACGCCATAATAAGTATTATTCCATGTTTTCGATGGCTCCTATCTACCTTTCAGCGAAGAAATAAAGCTCTTTAATACCAAATCGATGCTTTGTTCTCTTCTTATTTTTGTACCTTTTGTTAATGTTATATAAATAAGTAAAGAGTGAGGGACGAATTTGCGTAGGCAAAGTGTACCTAATCACAAAAAAAAAACTGATGAGTCCTGAAGATATTGAAATTTTACCCGTATCTTTTATCATGGACCAGTATTATTCTCTTTTGATAAATCTTTTCATAACGGAGATAAAATATCAAATATGTTTTAATAAAATACTGGCTGTTGTTTATTTTGTAAAAAAAATGGGGTGCTATTTTTAAACTTTTCTAAAAAACCGTAATGCCCATAATTTGTTTGAACATAAACACATAAAACTTTAACCACTACTTAAATCGACAAAAACCGAACAAAAGAAACTTGAAAAATAAGTCAAAGAAAGCCATCAACAGTTTTAAGTAACACGAAAGAAAGAAAAAAGCTAGCGAAGTTCGCGGGGAGTGAGTAAACTAAAGAACAATTTGCATTGCCTGGCTTTCAGTCTTCGGCATACGTTCGGCAACAGGTCGCCGATTTATCCGAACAGCTGACACGATGTCGGTTAATGGAAAAATGTGACATTAAGCCGGCTGTTTTTAAGCCACCGTTCAATCGGATGAGTTATGAAGTTGGAACCGATGATCGAAGATGGGAAATTTGACGGTTCGTTGATTTTATAAGATTTATTTTATTTTTATTAGCGTGACATTTGCGGAGCTGTGGGAAGTATTCTTAGATGTGTATTTGTTAAATGTCGAAGTCTTACAGAACTTATAGAATGAAACGGAAATTACTAAAACGAAATTGATTAAATCAAATTACGTTGCTAACAATTCATATTGTTTCCATTTGTGTACCGTTCCATCTACTATACCTATATGGAAACATGACTAAACACTTTGATGAAGCTGTGGTTTTTTTTTTGCGGTGGGTTTTCTCTTGACTCCAGTCTAGGTCAGAGATGACAGAGACAAAGTCGACGATGTTACGGTCAGCAGCAATGTCGCTTTACATAACCAAAATTATAAGAGATCTTTGTTTTAGAACGATCCATGTTAACAGAGTGGAGTAAAAGACATAACAATATTTTCATCAATGGTTACACAAATTCGCAAAACAATATAACATCAGATCACACTGACCAGCACAAAACTTGGTGTAATATTTAAAAGTGTTAACCGATTTTTGATGCTGACTGTACGAGCTTGCCCTGAAGAAGCCTGTTCACTCTATCTTTGAAGAGATTAGGGTTGTAAGCGTTCGAAAACACAAATGTCGAATTCTTCTTTTCTTTCTTTTTTAAAAGAAACGTTGCCCCACACTAGGAATTTCTCCTGTATCGTGGATGCGTTTACAAACATTTAAACCCACATACACAAACAGCCAGACCCGGAACAACTACATGTAGGCCTGACAAATATTTGTTTCGTGCGGGGATCGAACACGCAGCGCAGCAGTCGATCGCTCAACAACTGCGCCAACCGTGCCATCTGCAAATGCAATTGGCTGCATAGTGCATATGATTTGTTGATTCCCTATAATTCTGGAGGACAATAGACCTTTGTTCGGAAGAGGCTTATTCATAAACTAACTTTTACCGCGACTTTCCTCCCATCCAATACAGAAATCTATAAAAAAAAAACATCAGGATAAGTAAAAAAAGGAGAACTTTGACCTCCTTTGGTATAAAAAAACTTGAAAGGTGTCAAGGGACACCCGGATGGAACGAAGTTCCTTTCACGTACATAATATCAATACATTTTAGATTTAAGTTAGTGTGCGAAAAATAAAATATTTAATTTAAGGAAGATTAATCCTTAATTCGAAGCAATACGTCTTACTTAACTGCACAACCGAATTTGTACTTTGTAGTTCGGTCACTCAAAATAATAATCATATCTATCCTTACTCACATACACGCCCCAATTGTACGTAATTTAAGGAAATTTCAACTTTATTTTAAAGAAATAAAGCTTACAATAGCTTACTATAGCAAAAAGTGTCGTGACAACTTTTCGTAATAATTTTTTCCGTCTAGCCCCCTTTCACAACGCGCGATAAGGAACTTCGTTCCAACAAAAAAAAAATATCGCAGTGACGGGGAGAACAAATGTTTTTCAGCTTCGTTAAGGGTCTATACACACCCTTTACACTTTCATAGGCAACAATTCGACATTCGACCTGCTCTTGTTAGCACAATCGCCGATAATTAAACTAATTGTGCGATACTACATAGTAGGTATAGTGTTCAGATAATTTCAACATTTTAATTACGAACATATGCGTAATGACGGCCATAATGGGTATTAATTTTCAAGTATCGGTTACAGTTTGATTTATTTAATTACTGGATAAGTTGTTATTGTATGCAGTGGAATTTTTGATGAAAGTGGTGATTAATTAATGCAGTTGTTCATTTTGTTTTAAAACAGTAGCCCAGGGCCATGAGCCATTCCATGAGCGATTTATGACGGAAAAGTAAAAAAAAATAGGACTGAAAAGCTTATTTGGATCCCGTTGATTGTCTGTGTTTGTACATTTAATCTACGCAACAGATTTTGGTGCGGTCTTCGTCATTATTTGATGATTTTATTCCAAAAGGTATATGCATAAAACATCGATATAAACCCTACATAAAATAAAGACATCTCGATATATTCAAGCAGGAGTGGTTCGCTATAAGCTGCAATGAAACACATGACAGAGTAGCGACTCGAATATTGATACCCAGCTACAAAGCCTGTGCAGCCTCAAACATCTCCAAACAAAGCCACTCTGCCCATCTTACAGTAATTGAGACTCATCGGCATTCGACAATCGCGATGTCCGTCATCCGTTCATTGTCCACTGTGTATACGCCGGTGCCCATTGTATGGCCGATTGATTACAATTCCCATTCACCATGTTGTATACTAATGGTAATGGTTCGAACACAGGTGTATGATGAACGTATGTAATTACAAGGAGAGCTGATCCGATTAATATCGCGTATTATGCTAAATGGTATTGCGTAAGAATCGCTTTGATGTGTTGAGTTGTTCTGAGATATTTCCCTTTGTTGTGTACTGATTGACGTTCAATGGCGTTGTAAAGTAATTGTTAAATCATTTATTTTCAAAGGCACTTTTGAATTGAAAGTCGAATTTTCCAAGGAAATATAACTCATTTTGTTTGCCTCAAAGGCAGTTTCGTGATAGACGAAAGGTTAAGAAACTCCGTAGCTATTAGCAGTAGAAAAATTGACTGACACTTGTTTTTAAGCATAGGCATAAGTTAAACCTTCGTAGACAAACTTTCCAATAACCGCTGATAAAGAAAAAAGGATCACAATAACCACGCTTAGCGCACAAATTTATTAAGATCATTCATCATATGACCGATGGCACACAGACATGTGGCAACAGCTTTAGAAATGCTTAGTATTTTTACACCGAAATACCTAATGTTAATTCGCTACATTTTTTACTTTTATCGCTGTTAAAATGTCTCTAATCAAGGTCCTAAAGTATAAAGTAGTTTAATAAATCGTTTTGACCGTATAGTGTTCATCCATTCGGATCCAATAAAACCTTTCCCAAAAACAAAACACCCGAAGACTGTTGTGACATCACTAATTAGTATGTTAGTAAGCGTCAAGCTCTAGTGATTATCTATGGTACACATCCTTCCGGAGGCCATAACTTGGTCTCAACCCGTCTGTGACACTACGCTCTGTCTAAATATAAAATGTAACCTGTGTCCTGTGATAAATAAATTAAGTATACCCAACGGTATCTTTCATTACAACCATCCAACATAATATGGTGTCAGAATTCAAGAAGAAAAATAATGAGTCGTAAAAGTGCCGAGTAATGTCGACGGAAAAAATGGCGGTCAGCAAAACGTCACGAACAAAGTAGCAACTAAGTCAACTCCAAATCTCGTCTGATCCAGCAAATGACAATGCGGAGGCGTGGAGAAGATGGTCACAGCAGATTGAACTGCATTTGTTAGCCGTTATGTGACGATATTTTCATGGCTAACCTACACATGGATTTATCACATGTGCGTCAAAGATTCCTTCAAGAACATGACCTAACCTACAAGAGGATGCAAGAGATAGCGAGCACACTCATAGTCGCGCAGCAGGATGCTGAGAAAATTGTCCAAGCGAGCGGTGTCGCCAGCGAAAACGTCATGCATCTCAGTCGGAGGAGCCGTGGTCGACGAGACGATCGACAGCGAGCTTCGAGTCGCAGGTCAGCTTCGAGCAGCCGCAAGTCTTCAGGCAGTCGCAGGTCAGCTTCAGCTTCGAGCGGCGACTCGAGGACATGAAGTCGCTGTGGGCAGTCTCATCGATACAAGTGCCCAGCTAAAGGCGTATAATGCAGGTCATGTAAACTTTTTGGTCATTTTGCTAAATATTGCTTCAAAAATAAAAAAGTTAGTCAGTTGCAATCGTTTGATTCAGATAATAGCAGTCAAGAATATTTTGTTGGAATGTTGCACAGTCAAGTAATGTCGAGTCAAAGTCAAAATAGTCAGTCAAATCACTATGATCCACATAGTAGTCTACCAACAAATAGTCAGAACACACAAGCGCACAGTCAGTCAGTGTCACATAGCGAGCAGTCACCGTCACAAAGTTATTCAAAGTCAAAGTCAAGTCATATATGTGTAGACGTATTGAGACCAAGTTATCACAGGATCAATACTAAGTCTATCACAGTCGAGTCAAGTTATCACAG
Source organism: Cerastis leucographa (assembly GCA_963082945.1). Lineage (NCBI taxonomy): Eukaryota > Metazoa > Arthropoda > Insecta > Lepidoptera > Noctuidae > Cerastis > Cerastis leucographa. The sequence continues at coordinate 14,911,779 of OY720385.1, read as the reverse complement.
GATCAATACTAAGTGTAAGGTTCCGTAGTAGTTGGCACCTTACACTTGCAGTTTAAGTAAGAAGTAGCAAGTAACTAAGTAAGTACTTGGAGTTAGGTGAGTTGACGTAAACACACACAGATTTGGTAGCACTAAAAGTTTATTAGAGAACCGATCACAACTAAGTAAAAGTAGGTTGGATGCTAATCCGCGGTGTTCGCGTAAGTATGTAATTTGTCAACTAACTTAAAATTATATTAAACATTGTTTTAAATACGAAAGAGGAAAGTAGGTTGCTGCGTTTGCAGCTTGACGGTGTGTACGTAAACCGTACATGCTCCCGAGGGCAAAAGGCGAGATAAGCATCCAGTACATAACAAATATAAAAGTACGAGTCCGAAAACATAATACTAAAAAGTACAGACAGTATAAAAGTACATTAGGTGAGTAAGTAAAACGTAAGTAAAAATTTAACATATGCACATTGAAATAATAAGGTTTACTGCTCCTCAAAGTGAAATAGTTGTTTCGGCCTCGCGTCGCTGTATAGTGGCTCCGGCGGTGTCGAATGACGTATTTCTTGTAACTCGATTTCGACCTTGTTGTCGATTCCTGTAGGTTGTCTGGTAGTCGGCATTTTAGTTTTCTTAAGGCATAGTCTCTTAATCCAAATGTAGACAGCAAACGAAGCAGCTCCTCCCAACAGCAAAGAAGTCACAGAGTAAAGATATATGTCGTGACTCGAAATGTCTGTCCCTTGTGGTAGACGCGGTAGTCTTTCCTGCTCTTTCTGCTGAGTTATTTTCTTATCTATATTTCTGATACTTATTGCCGATGTATCTAGTTCTGTCATATTCAGCTGTGCGTTTTTCCAACTTAGATCAAATAAATTGTTGATTGTGGTGTTAAGTGTAGGTACTTCAATATCCGCCTCCATGTAAAATTTGCTTCCTAAGTGGTTGTAAGTGAATATTGTCGCATCTTTCTTTTGTAGTATGCATTTTGGTTTCAAGGCAATCACCCCAGTACCGTTGATGACTGCTGGCGTAACTTGATCGCTACATATGACGCGCATCAGCTGTCTGTCGCATAATGTAAACAACCACCAGTTAGGTTTATGTAATTGGATCCAAGTTTCTTTGCAAGTTACGTTATTGATGTCACAAGATAATGACGTTTGTTGGCTGAATACCTTGGCCTCGCAAGGTGCGTCCTTGTCTTGTAAGCTAAATACCGGCTGACGTGAAATGCATGTGTACTCGTCTTCTCTGTAAGGCGTACATTGGCGCATGTCTTGCTCTTCCATGGTGATGTACGAATTTTTCACGAAGTTTATGGCGATGTAATTGGAGAAAGGCTGCACGATTTTCAACTGCCCTTGTTTCTGGAATGGTATAGGTATTACCCGGTATATTTTGTAGTCCTCATCGCTCAATAGTGGAATATGCAATTCGAAAAGTAGAAAATTGTTTGTAATCCGAGCCTTGACATGGATTAGTTCGTAGATGTCACGGAAATCCTTTTGTATGTCCTTTATCGGTAAGGCCATTCCCTGTGGTAGTTTTCCAGAGATGATGTTCAGCTGTTCTATTATTTGAGATGCAGGAAACAAGTGTGTATCCAAATGACCTCGGTAGATGTTGGTGAGAGCGTTCATTAGCATTTCTTGAATTCTATGCAAATCGCCCAAAATTAAAGTTGATGATAAAGCGGCAGAATTCACGTCATTTGCTGTGTATAATATTTGCGCTCTGTTTTCAATTTTTGTGATTACGTTGCAAGTCTGATTTATGTAGGTTTGTATGGCGTGGAATTGTTTGTCCATAAATGCCGTATTGTTTTTAATTACGTTGTTTTCAGCTTCTATAATTAAAGTTTGATTCTTCATCAGCTGTAGCAAATAATTATCGTTGATTTGCATGTTTTGGATATCTTTCTCGTACTTTCGCGCAAAGTCTTCATCCAAAACTCCAAAAAGTGTTCTGGCTAATTTTCCGATTCCATCAAAGTAGCCTCGTTTTTGTCGTGAATGCGGAGAAAGTAACATAGTGTTATAATTCTCAAGGTGATGCATTTCATGTCGTAGGTGGTTGACAACTGCTTCGCATGGTGTAAACTCGTGTGCGATTCTTTGACACTGTTTATCAATTTGGTTTATATAGTTGTTCATGTTATTCGCAGCTTGCCAGTAGGAAGTAAGGTTGTAATAGATCAGTAGTGTCCATTCATCATGTATAAGTTGCAGTTTTCCGGCTTCATCGAAGTAAATAGGTTGATTGTTGATTATAGAGGTCACCTTATAGTTGTTTGTTGCTGGTGACGATAGTGCCGTTCCTATCATTCCTATCAAAGTTATTAGAGCAAACGTTAAGAAACTGTACTTGTTGGTTCTCGTGCCCCTTTTTCTTCTTTGGTTCGCAGTTATCTCTGTATCTTCTTGTCTTTTGTTGCTTGTTGTTTCTTCAGTAGCCGGCCATTCTTCTTGTTGTGGTAATAAAGTTAGTTTGACAGTGGGTCGTTTTATCTCTCCAGTTTTTGTTTTAAGTGTGACCACTCGTACTAAACCATCCTTGCCGGGATGAGCTTCCATCACTCGTCCCATGACCCATTTACCAGGAGGTAAGTTTGTCTCTTTGATTAGTACGACGTCGTTTGGTTTGAGATTTTGTATAGTTTTATTCCACTTGCTTCTAGACTGTAAAGTGTTCAGATAATCATTGGACCATGCCTTCCAGAATTGATCCAACATGTGCTCCGTTAGTTGCCATCGTTTTCTCAAATCCATCTTTCTGTCGTCTGGTTCCGGTTGAGGTAATGACAGCGTAGCACTGCCAGTTAGAAAATGACCTGGAGTAAGAGTACTATAAAATTCCTCCGGATCTTCTGTTAGCGGACACAGAGGCCTCGAGTTCAGGCAGGCTTCTATTTTCGCTAATAGTGTAGTAAATTCTTCCCAGGTTAGTTTTTGTTCCCCAAGAACTCGCCGCAAGTGATGTTTTAATGATTTAACGGCTGCTTCGAATATCCCTCCCGCGCTAGGCCAAGCAGGGGCGTTGAAGTGCCACTGAATTTCTAATTTCCCAATCTCGTCAAAAAACTCATGAGAGAGCAGTTTTTTGAAGTTACTAAAATCCTCCTTCAGCACTTTGGATGCTCCAACGAAGTTCGTGCCGTTGTCTGAGTACATATGTGCGGGCGTTCCACGCCTCGCGCACATTCTTTGAAGCGCTGCAATAAACGCTTCCGTGCTTAGTTCTGAGACTAATTCGATGTGTACAGCTTTCGTAGCCATACAAACGAAAACTGCGATGTAAGCTTTGGACGTCTTCACTCCTTTTCCTTTGTTCAGTTTTACGTCTACGTGACCAGTAAAGTCAACACCAGTGTGTGTGAATGGACGACTTGGTGTTACTCTTTGTTTTGGAAGATCGGCCATTAGTTGAGCACTGTCAGTAGAGTTGTAACGATGACATTTCACACAACGTCGTATTCTTCCCTTTATCGCCCGATTTCCAGACACAATCCAGTATCGTTGCCGTATGTAAGTAAGAGTCAGCCGGGCTCCTCCATGAAGCGTCATCAAGTGTGCTTGGTCGATCAGTAGTTCCGTGAAGCGGCTGGAGTAGGGTACAACTGCGGGATTCTTCATATTGGCAGGAAGGTCAGAGTGCTGTAATCTCCCGCCTACGCGAATGATTCCCTTGTTATCCAGATAAGGTTTGAGTTTATAAATGCTGCTTTTAGGTGACACAGTGTTATTTTGTTTCAATTGTTTGTGTTCTTGCGCAAACTCGCTTTGCTGGACATATTTTATTATATATTCTGCTGCGTATTGTAGGTCAGTTGTTGTTAGGTAAGTAGCACATGGTCGTAATTTCTTCTTTAGTGATGCAATATATCGCACAATTCGAGCAGTAATTCTTGTTACTGATGTCAGCGAACTGTGGTTTTTTAGTAACTTGTAAACAATATTTTCAGTGTTGTAGGTTTTAGAACTGACGTCATTGGGTTCGTCCCTGCGTTCTTCGCTTGTAGTAAAGTGACAATTCACATTATGAGGTGTTTCAGATTCGGCGAATGTTTTCAGAAACGTAGGTCCGTTCCACCATAATTTGAACTCGACTACCTTGCTCGGTAGTAAGCCTCTCGAAGCGCAGTCAGCTGGATTAATTTCCGATCGTACATAACACCATTGTTGAGGTGCAATTACGTCCTTTATTTTCCCCACTCTGTTAGATACGTATCTTTCCCATCTTGAGAGGTCTCCCTGAATCCAGGCTAGGACCACTTTGGAGTCACACCAACCATAAACCGATATCTCATGTTCCGTTAGTGATTTCTTCACTTTTTCCATCAGTTGGGAGAGTAGTAGTGCCCCGCATAGCTCAAGTCTGGGCAGTGAAGTTTTTTGAGTAATCGGCACCACCCTAGTTTTTGACACTAGTAATGTGATCTTTGGGTCGCCTATTTCGTCGATTACTCGGCTGTATATGACGCAAGCGTATGCTTTTTCGCTAGCGTCACAAAATCCATGTAGTTGGATAGTTTTCTGCGTACTGCCAATCCATCTGTTTATTTTAATGTTTTTAATTAGATGTAGTTCTTTGTTTAGATGCCGCCATTCGTCTTGTAACTCAGTAGGTAGTTCAGCATCCCAGTTTATTTTAGTTAGCCACACCCTTTGGAATAGTAGTTTAGCTGACACAGTTATGGGCGCCAGCCAACCCAAGGGGTCGTATAGTTTTGATATTTGTGACAGCAGGTTCCTTTTAGTTAGTGGTTCGTTGTTGTAGTCGTCAATAGTCCAGTTGAATATGAAAACGTCATCTCTTGGATTCCAACCTAACCCCAACGTTTTCATTGATTCGTCGCCTTTAAAATCGAATGTACTTTTCGATATTTGATCTTCGTCTAAGTGTCGCAAAAGCTCAGGATCATTGCTTGACCATTTTCGCAGATTCATTCCGCCTCCCTTTAGTAGTTTAATGATCGATGTTTGAATTTCCTTCGCTTGTTTTGTCGAGTTGTGACCGCTGATTAGGTCATCGACGTAAAATTGATTAAGCAATATTTCAGCGGCCTTTGGGTATTTGTGGCCGTCATCGAAAGCAAGCTGTTTAAGTGTTCGCATTGCTAGCCATGGAGCACTTTTTGTCCCATATGTTAATGTTTGAAGTTGATATTCTTGTAAATTTTCTTTTGGTTTATTCCTCCATATGATCTTTTGTAGATGTTGTTGAGCGGGATGGCACCATATAGAACGGTACATTTTTTCAATGTCTGCTGTGTAAACATATTTATAGCCACGCCATTGTAATATCAATGCTTGGATGTCCTTTTGCAGATTGGGACCTTTTTCCATGACGTCATTGAGGCTACATCCACCCATGGTTTTCTGTGAAGCATTGAAAACTGCTCTTAATTTTGTTGTTGTTGATTGTTCTCTCAGTACTCCATGATGCGGTAAGAAATTTGATTCTTTGGAGGATGTTGTGTTCGAAAGCTTCATGTGACCTAAATCGATGTATTCGCGAATAAAATCTTTGTACATTGACGCAAGTTTTGGTTTTCTGTCGAATCTTCTTTCCAGTTGTAGAAATTGAGAGATTGCGATCGGCTTAGAGTTTCCCAATTTTTCTTCATAACCAGGAATCAGTGGCATTTTCACAATGTATTTGCCGTCGCGATCTCTCTCAGTAGTCATTTTGTAGTAATTTTCGCACCAGTCGTCTTTTGATGTGTCTTCAGTATTCTGTATGATATCTTCAGTCTCCCAAAATCTCTTTAAGTCGTTAAGGTCGACTAGAGCAACATGGCAGTTAAAAGTTTCTAGCTTGCCGCATAAAATCCATCCTAAACGGGTTTGCTGAGCTGTCGGAGTTTGAGCATCTCCCTTTAGGACCCCCTCTAATATAACTTGCGAATAGATTTCCGCCCCCAGCAGCAAATCCACGCTCCTTGATAAGTTGAAATCAGGATCCGCTAGTTTCAGACCTTGTAGTTGAGGCCAGTTTTCTTTTTTAAATGTTTTGTTGGGTAAGTTGTTTGTGATCCTTTTCATTATTAGAGTGCTTACTGAAAATGCGAAGTCAGTGCATCGTGATTTACACTCCAATTCTAGTAGTCCTTTACAGTCTCCCGAAATAGTACCCACGCCGGAGATCGTAGCGTTCATCCTTTTTCTAGGTAGTTTTAGTCGTTGAGCTGCGTTCTCCGTGATGAGGTTTACTTGTGAACCTTGGTCAAGTAAAGCTCGCAACGTTATAAAGTCTCCTGTTGAAGTTCTAACTTGTAGTTCCACTGTGGTTAGTAGAATTTCCATAATGTAGTTGTTTGATAAATGGTTTGAACTATGTTGATTGGTTGATGTTGTAGGTTGCTGCCCCCGTTGTTGAGAGCGTTGACCCATATTGTTCATATTGGAACTTGGTGACAGATTTTGCGATGAGTAGTGTAACATCGTATGATGTGGTTTTTTGCACTCTTTGCAAGTTTTGTTTGATGTGCATTCTGTGTCGATGTGCTTATACAAACAGTTTTTGCATATTTGCAAATTCCTTACTGTGTCATTTCTTTGCCGTGTGTCCATTCCAATGAACTTTGGACACTGCATGATCACGTGAAATCCGTGGCACAGAAGGCATTTCCCGAATGACGCATGGTATATTCTTGATGCCTCCTTTCTGTGTTGTTCATATGATGGTTTCTTGAAGTGGAATTTCGTTTGGTTGCTGAATGTTTGTTTGTGTTGGTTTGATGCATCTTTTTGGTAAACTTTTGCTGCTTCTAAAGCCATGAATTTAGTCTCCAGGAACCCCAAAAATTCTCCCAGCTCCGGGACTTCTTTTGGATGCTTTAATTCCCTAGTATATTCAGTATAAGATGTTGAGTCCAACTTCTGTGCCATCAAGTACACGATTATTGGATCCCAGCTTGCTGTATTGAGGCCGATGTTTTGTAGGCCATTCATGCATTCGTTGATTACGTCATGCATTTTCTTCAAGACAGCAGCATCAGCCTGTCGGATGGATGGTAACTGCATCAAAGTATTCATCAAGTTCGCAAATTGGAGTCTTTTGTTGTCGTATCGCTGAACAAGAATATCCCAACAAGTTTCATAGTTTTCAGCGCCGACCAAATGTTGAACTAATCGTTCGGGCTCTCCTTTAAGCTTTGATTTTAAGTGTTGCATTTTCTGCGCTTTCGACGAGTTTGCATTGTTGTGAATTGTTTCCAGAAACATATCCTTGAACGTAATCCACTGACTGTAGCTTCCAGTGAATTCTGGTAGTTGTATCCTAGGTGCAACGTTTTGGTAATTAGCGCTTGTCCATAGTTTCAAATTGAGGGATCTTTTTATAACATCGTATTGGCGTTCTTTGTTGCCAAACAAGTCGTTGTATACCTCGTTTGAACCTTTCAAAATTGCTTCAAGCTCCCAGTGACATTTTTCTACAGTGTCCCACTTGGTTTTCAGGATGCTTAGGTGATCCTCTAACTCCCATTTTTCGCTAATGGAGTCAATTTCTATTTTGGACATTGCCCGTTCAAGTGCTTTAATGTGACATTCCTGTCGATCCAGTAGTTCTTTGGTCTTAGTATCTACTCCCGTAGGATGCGGGATGACAACTTCAGCCTGTTTGCTTTCGCAGCCTAACAACCGCTGCAGTATATCAGCCCTGGTGGATTCGTACATATGTTTTGTCTTTTCATAGACGTTACCAGTGAAATATTGGATTCCTTTGTCCTCTCGTTCAAGTAGTACATTGTGTCTATTGTTAAAGTCTTGCCAGTAATTTTCCAATGACACTAACCTTTGAGTCAAGTACTCCTTTCCTTTTCGAGACGCGCTGTCCTTTTGGTAGTTAGCACAGAGACGTCTGATTGACTCGAAGACTTCGTTCTGTGTAATGATTTCGCTCATCTTGATGTAATCGATTAGTTAATCGAACGTAAGTAAGTAGTAACCTAAGTAGTGGTAGTAGTAGATTAGAAGTAGTAGTAGTAGTAGGATGTAGTAGTAAAGTAGGTATTGAAGAACACGTAGTTTAGTGCCTTCTAGCTTGTAGGCTTTGGATTACCCGCAGTTCACGTCGCAGTCCGAAAGCTGTAGTAGTAGTAGTAGTCGTAGTAGCAGTAGTAGCCGTGGTAGTAGTAGTTGTCTTGTTGACGAAGTTGAGTCTTGTTTTTCCGCTTGATTCACGAAGAAGTTCCAAGGTATCCCCTCTTCGTTGATTGCTCAGAGCTCTTGCACTCTTTCTACGAATATGCGCGCTTTCTCAACTTGACTGGTGAGATCCGCTTGTGGAAGGCCAGCCAAGCCGATTCGCTGTCGTTTTCAAGAGATACAATTACCCCAAACCGTGAAATACTCGAAGGACCATTAAATGTAAGGTTCCGTAGTAGTTGGCACCTTACACTTGCAGTTTAAGTAAGAAGTAGCAAGTAACTAAGTAAGTACTTGGAGTTAGGTGAGTTGACGTAAACACACACAGATTTGGTAGCACTAAAAGTTTATTAGAGAACCGATCACAACTAAGTAAAAGTAGGTTGGATGCTAATCCGCGGTGTTCGCGTAAGTATGTAATTTGTCAACTAACTTAAAATTATATTAAACATTGTTTTAAATACGAAAGAGGAAAGTAGGTTGCTGCGTTTGCAGCTTGACGGTGTGTACGTAAACCGTACACTAAGTCTATCACAGTCGAGTCAAGTTATCACAGGATCAATACAAAGTCTATCACCGTCAAATTCATGTCATAAAGTGATCACCATACATAACATGGTAATAAAGTGATCACAGTAGTATCGCAAACAGTCAACGTCATATCCCAACAATGTAATAATAACAGTCACATCATATCTGAGTGATCCGAGTCAAGGTCTAAATAAGTCAAGTCTAATACCCCATTTATATTGTGTGTATCAATCATCAAGTCAAATATCTCTGCGGTGAAAGCAGTGATATGTCCGAGAGTTGTAAGCAACATCTCAACGATGAAAGTCAATCATCAGTCATAGGTCAGAGTACCAGTCAAATATCTCTGCGGTGAAAGCAGTGATATGTCCGAGAGTTGTAAGCAACATCTCAACGATGAAAGTCAATCATCAGTCATAGGTCAAAGTACCAGTCGAATATCTCTGTGTTGAAAGCAGTGATATGTCAGAGAGTTGGAAGCAACATCTCAATATTGATTATAGTCATAGGTCAAAGTACCAGTCGAATATCTCTGTGTTGAAAGCAGTGATATGTCAGAGAGTTGGAAGCAACATCTCAAATGATTACAGTCATAGGTCAAAGTACCAGTCAAATATCTCTGTGTTGAAAGCAGTGATATGTCAGAGAGTTGTAAGCAATATCTCAATGATGATTGTAGTCATAGGTCGAAGAACCAGTCGAAAGTCCACTCAAATAGTCAAAATATTAAATGTCAGTGTCCATATTCACATCTCAATGATGGGAATGGTCACAAGTCTGAGGGATTTCACAATAACACACAGTATCATCGTCATAAAATCAGCAGTCAGTATTCGCAGTCAAACAAAGGATCATTAGGTATAAACTCAGATAAAAAAGTAAACATTGTCAACTCTTTAGAAAGTAATAATTTAAAGCATCAGTCATGGGAAACTTGTCATTATGGAATAAACAAATTAAATGCATCATAGATTCAGGTGCAAATGTCAATGTCATGTCAAAACAAATTTTCAATTATGTCAGACGAAATAATAATCAGTCTCAAATGTCACTTGTCAAACGTTGGATAAATGTCAAAGGATTTGGTGAAAAATCCATTCCGATTTTAGGTTAAGTGAACCTAAATAAATTGTAATTTGTGTTTAGATAAAAATTACGTCGTCGAAACTATAATGTTTATAGTAGTAAATTTAGATTGTCCAACTGTCCATTGTCTTCCAACTTGTTAAAAGTTAGGTATAATAAAAAATATGTCTTTCCAGTGTCAAAACAGGAATTGTAAACAAATGCTTACACAATTTAATTATGTCTTCCAGGGTCTTGGATGTCTACCTCCAGTCTGTCATCTGCAACGCATGGAGGCAATGCAAGTTATTGTAAAGGTCACAAAAACAACAAAGAGTTGTTAAGTCAGTTGTCATTAAAGAAAAAGTCAGGTCAGTCTAAGAAGAATGTTAAGTCTTCAGTAAAGATGGTGCTGGGGCAGACCAAGAAAAGGTCAAAGCAATTGTCAACATGCCCACACCAAATAAGTGTCAAAGAGATACAGTCTGGACTTGGGATGAAAATCAATGTCAATGTCTGAGAAAACTGAAAGATGAGATAACTAGCTCACCAGTTTTAGCTCATAATAATCCCAAGATTCCATTAGTCATGTCAGTCGACTCGTCAAGTCAAGTTCCATGCGACCCAGCTCGTCAAGAGGGAGAGAGGAAGGTGACAGACAGGAGTGTGTATGTAAATGTAACCATAGAATATAAGATGTCTAGATTAAATAAATAATTAAGTAAAGTTGTACGTAGTGTCAATTATTGTCAAGGGTCTAATTTGAACTCAAGAAGGGGGATGTTGTGACATCACTAATTAGTATGTTAGTAAGCGTCAAGCTCTAGTGATTATCTATGGTACACATCCTTCCGGAGGCCATAACTTGGTCTCAACCCGTCTGTGACACTACGCTCTGTCTAAATATAAAATGTAACCTGTGTCCTGTGATAAATAAATTAAGTATACCCAACGGTATCTTTCATTACAACCATCCAACATAATAACTTTTTAAAGTTAGGTACTCCACAAAATACGTTAATATTATTTCTCACCGAAAAACAAATACCCAAAGAGGAGAGTCCAAAGAGTATTCATGCAAAAATGTGTCTTGTCATCTAATGTACTTTGTCCACTCCCACTTATACCTAATGCGTGACAGTTTTCAAGTGTTTACTTACTTTACTTACGTGGAGTATTGTCTCGCAGATATTTCACGGAGGTCACCCAGTCACCTTTGTGACTTTGAATTTGGGTCCTTTGATGTGACAAAAGGTGGTGACGTTTCAAAAATTTATAGCAGAGCTACTATGATCTTTGGCACTCAAATGACATTGACAGATGACGTTGATGATGAACAGCTGTGTTTTATTTTTTTAACCCGGTTGGCACGATTATTATGTATGTTCGATAATTGTCCCACGGGAACATATTATCGGGATAAAAAGTATCCTATGTGTTAATCCAGATTATAATCTACCCGTGTGCCAAATTTCATCCAAGTCCATTCAGTAGTTTTTGCGTGAAAGAGTAACAAACATTCATCCATCCATCCATCCTCACAAACTTTCGCATTTATAGTATTAGTAGAAGTAGATATTAGTAGATAGTAATGATAATAATAACCTGATTATGGAATATAGATCTTACTCTAAGATGTATAATTTTATTTCGCTAATATTTCACGGAGGGCGGAGGAGGAGAAATATCGAACAAGACTAGGGTAGTCTTGTTCGATATTTGCACTCGGAATAGCTATTACTGTCACTCACAACTCGATTCTGCTCCCGACACATGATACTCACTGTGTCCACTCGCGAACATCAAGAAAGAGGGTAGCCTGATTTATCTGCTCATAAATACCCACCCGCAATAATTTTAGTTTGATCATGTTGCTTTCAACAGCGCCAAAATATCGGGAACTCAAAACAAATAGTAATCACAGTAAATATCTCGTTTTTAGTGTTATTGATTTTACACGTTAAATTTTGTCTCGCTAGATATTTCACGGAGGTCACCCAGTCACCTTTTTGATTTTTGATTTCAGTCCTTTGATGTGACAAAAGGTGGTGACGTTTTAAAATGTGCTACAGAATCTTTATTAAAATTGGTCACCGTTTATTTGGAATCCCTTCTTAGAAGCCTTGTCAGTGTCCATCAATCAACCTTTTGTAGTCTTCTACTGTACAAAGCATCCATTTTTAATAGAGAACCATAATTGAAGGTCAGTTTTAATAATGACAAGATTTTTTCGTGTGATGATTGGAGAATTTGTTTAGGTACTAGTAGAACAAGATTGAAATCATAGTAGAGAGATGAACTATCTAATATACCTACTACTAAATGAAATAGCAACACATCTTAGTCTAATAGATAGGTACATATTGTTAGAGCCGATTAAGTGATTGTATTCAATGGATTGTATCTGTTTAGTGATAAGATCGATATACTCGAGGGTTGCTAAGAGGATATTAACACTCTAACGTATGATAAACAACTGATATTGTATGCCATACAATTTATGAGAGGAGGTCGTGGCTTAATAATAACAGCCGCACAGGTCGATCTTTAAGGTTAAGCTGTGATTGCCTAGATTGGCCGAGGATGGGTGACCACCTATTTCAAGTTTTCTCCGTGCCTCGGAAATCACGTTAAGTCGTTGGTCCCAGCTGTCAATTGTTGGTCTTCGATAGTCGTTCCAGCACGCGTAGCATGACCGCCGTAAAAACGAGTTTTTTCGACGGAAGAATCGACACACTGACATGTGTTTCTACAGTGGTCATGCTACGTGTGTAGGTAGTCAGTGGCCCGAAAGTCTTACAAGCAGTCTTACCAAGGTACTTCGTAATAACAGTACTAACTGGGTAATTGTTTAAGTCAGGCAAGTAGTCGCTCCATTTAAAATACTGGTATTCAGCTGTATCAGGAGGTCTACTCTCTAAGTCCATCAACGAAAATACGGGTCGATCCGTAAATAGCTTTATACTTCGAAATGAACCCTACTCCCTAATATTTTCGGATTCATGAGTTTAGAATACACATCGCGAGTTAGGGCAACTGTCCAATTGTGTTGTCATTAATTTTTAGTTCGGACCCCTAACGAATCTTATGTCCGTAAGTGATACGGAGTAGGAAACAACCGTAACTTCGGCCGAAACTACGGATTTCGTGCTTAGAGAGTAGACCCCCAGACTTGAAGCTGCCCCCGTAAAGTAGAGAAAAGCAGATGATGAATCAGCTGTAGGTTTGCGAAATGCTAACTTCTTGATCATCCGTCGATCGGAAAATTTTAAATTTTGAATCAATATGCCTAAACAATCAGCCTTGATCCCATAGACACACCCTGATTGTCTACCAATAACATCACATAAGTTCAACCAAAGTGAACGATAAAGGAACTGCTTGAAACATCAGTTCAATCTAAGATAAATAAATAATGATCACTTTCATTGTAACGGAAGATCACAATCAAATTAGAGCTGTGATTAAGTTAATTGACTGAGCTTTACTGCTACAAGGAAACTGATAGTGGTGCCTTATCACTTGGAGCATGAAGTACCTAACGGTGATGCTAATTATTGTGATGATTATAATGTTATCTATGACTAGCTTTGCTCCCGTTATGGACGGAAATTAACCCACGGGAACGTTTTAAATGTAGCCTATGACATTTGGGGATAGCGTAGATTCACGTTAGTGAAAGAATTTTCAGAATCGAATTAGTAGTTCCAAAGATTAGCCTCTATACAAGGTGTTGTTTTGCATCCTCGTCAAAATTCAGGAGGTTGTCACAAAAGACATAAATAATCAATTAAAATTACGGCACCTAGTTAATTATTAATAAGCGGAGATTTTTTTGGTTGTTTGTGTGTGTCAGTATTACAGAATAACCCACATAATGTGGTTTAGAGAATAAGAAATTGTCGAATAAACGTTTGAAATTGTTTGTATGTGTGGAAGCGCGGTTATAGGGCGAAAGTCAGACGGCCTGCGTTTCAAACACGGGTGGTCCACACTTACCGATATCCGTAAATAAGAAAAAAAAAAACCTACCCATTTTATTTTTGATTCGGGACGAGAATCATTAGCATAATTACCTCCTTGAATTTGACGAGGATGCAAAACAACACCTTGTATACAAACTTACAAAGTTTATAATATTGATAGATTTCTTTAAAGTATGAAGCCTAGTTTTAGTATAAGAAGACCAAAGAAACGATGGATGGACTGTGTGAAGGATGATATGGCAAGAAAGGAGGTGTCTCATGAGATGACAAGTAATAGAGAAGTATGGAAGACAAAGACACGCTGCGCCGACCATAAATAAATTGGGATAAGGGCAAGAGATATGATGATTATGAAGCCTAGTTTTTTATTTATCATCATCAGTGCCCTTTTCCATCCACTGCTGGGTTAAGGAATCGTCCCTTTAGTCCATGCTTACCTAGTCTGTGCGAGTCCCATCCAGGTGTTCCTCGCGATCTTCTAAAGGTTGTAAAACACCTCTTAACGAAGCCGAAAGGCACTGGTTCTCCCTGTCATTGCGATATTTTTTTTGTTCTACACCATACCTGGGAAAGTGGGAACCTTCTAGTTACGGAGATATTAGGGGTCAAAGTTCCAACTTTTTGACAAGTATTTTTTTAATGTAAGATTTTTGCTTTAAACACCTCCACGATCCCCGTACTATTCAATCTGTCCATCAGCACAATGTTTTGAGTGCGTTACATTGAGTTATACCACAAAACATGATTTTACACCCCCCAAAAAGAAAGTCGTTTCCCCGCAATAATTTTTGCCTAAAGTTACTTAGTTTCATGTACAGAATGCTTGGTTGACGGCTTCGTGATGAGGTGATTTACACGGTGTATAGTTGTCCATCGTGAACGTGTTTTGACTTAGTATTATGTTACTACTAAGACAAAACACGTGCTACTTCAATCAATCCATTCTCTTACGATCATATCGGTAGAACCGTAGATTTACTCCAACGTAAAAATCCCGTGAAATTACTGACAACTTTGTCGGTACCGTCATACTATCACGGAAAATCGTAACGTAGGTAACCAGAGAGGCGTATATCACATAAAAATAAAATTTATATACGCTGTACCTGCAAAGAACGCCTACAAACAATGTTATGGAAAATTCAATCTCGCAAAATAGAAAATATTTTTACGGTCAATGAATACCAAAGTGTGGATATGGCGGGTATATAACGGTGGGCTTTATGTTGTCTACGGCAGTGTTTCCCAAACTAGGCCGGTTTTACGCACCCTTCCTAAGCTCCTATTCCTGGAGAACATTTTCTTATGCCGAAAATTTGGAAATCGTGGATTATTTTCTGATGAGCGGATTATTTGTAAGGGAATGTAAAAATCAACGACTAAACCACGGCTTTTGAAGTTTCGTATTGGCTTGTTATCTCGGCTAGTGGATAATTATGTATTTTAACACAAAAGGAGAGTTATTCGAATTCTGTCATGTTGGTCAAGTGGTTGGAAAAGCTGCTGCTGTGCATGAGGTCCTGAGTTCGATTTCCTTGTTGAACCAATGTCGTATGCCTGATTGATGGCAATATGTTCGCCCCGTTTAAGAGTTAAACATACCTAACTAATGAAATGTGTAATATGGTAAGGGACATATTTGCATGGCGTGTCGTATCGCAACGATGTATGCAACCGAATGCTTCTGGCTCGTCACGACACGCCACGACACGTAAGTGTGTTTCAGCCTTTAGATACACCTTATATTCGTGAAAACAAACGCAATGTTTGTTCTTTCATTTCCTAATTTGAGGTAATTAACTTATGCCCCAGAAAGTGTGTCGTTATTCCCACCATCTTGAGAAACACTGGTTTGCCATACCACGTGGAAGGTACGTACTGCTCGTGTAAGTGACCGAGTAGTTTTCCTTGTAATCTTTATTTGAGTACAAAATACATAGTTTATGGAGTCCTTGATTGCTGAAACAAAGTAAATAATTGTATTCTAAACATATTGTACACACTGTTATGTAGGTACATACTTTATCTCATTCATCCCTCATCATCATCTGTTTAGCCTTTCCGCTAGCAGTCTAGCGGGCAGCTGACTGATCTGACGTCCACAACTCAGTAGTAGTTAGTACTGCGTATTACGATACCCCTAGATATAGATATATAGATAGATAGAGAGCAGCGGTGGCCCAGTGGAGGCAGCCCCGACTTACGAGCAGTAAGTCGTGGGTTCGAACCCAGGCAGGCGCATTACTTTGTGTAATTTATTTCTTCACCGCTGTCCTCAAAAACGGTGAAGGAAAACATCGTGAGGATACCGGCATGCCCTAGAACTAAAAATTCGAAGACATGTGACATCTACCAACTCGCACTGGGCCCGCGTGGTAGATTACAGCCCACTCCCTCTCATAGAGAGGAGGCCCGAGTCCCAGCAGTGGGAACATTATAGGCTGTTGATGATGATTACGATACCCCTTGGTGAGACTGGTTATCAGTCTTTCGACTAACTCCTGTATATCCCATGTCCGTACATAATATAAAAGAAAGTCACTTTTAGTATCTGTCTTTTGAATTGCACAATTATCGCGGGTACTATCTTTATTAAAACATGTATTTAGGAAAATCTGTGAAATGCTGTAATAATATTGTTTGTGATTGTGTTTTCTTGTGTGAAGTCAGGAACTCCAACAGGGACTCTTCAATGATTGGTTTTATTAAATACTGATAACAGCTGATTTATTTTACTTTATGTACAACGAATAAATATAAGGTAAGTAGATATGATGAAGCGACTAATACTGCGCGCTGTTACTGCCCCCGCTCCCTCGAGCTTGCCTTCCCCGCGTTCGCCTGGTCAGCTGTTGTGGTGTCATGACGTAGACGCGTGAACAAATATTTTATTCTGTGGACAAACCTTTTCCGCACTTACGAACCTAACCTGGTGTCAGAGTTTTATGCCGCCCATGGGCCTCTGACTTGGCTTTACACGCCGCCGCCGTCGAGAAATATCTCTCAGGCATGCTGGTTTCCTCACGTACCTTCACCGAAACAAGTTTTAATTACCTATATGATACGCACATTAATGCAAAAAATTAGAGGTGCGAGTCTTGAGTTCGAACTCGAGACCTATGCCCTTGCATCTTGTTAAGAGCGTTTGTTTACTCCTTAAGGCATTTCATACAAACTTTAGTCATACAGTCCTTATTTTTCGAAATGACTGAACTGATTAATATTACTCATAAGCAGGATACTTAGGTCTAAAAAGTTACTAAAAAACATTTTCTAAATGTTTTTATAAAAAAAAAAAAAAGATAGAAATTTCTGTTTCTATAGATAATTTATAATCGGTCTAATTTAGCTGTAACACTATTTTACTAAAATGTTTTTTAGTAACTTCTTAAACTTATGTATCCTGCATATGAAGTTCTATTACAATCAATTCTGTCATTTGTATGAAGTTTCATTAAAAGTCATTTCGGAAACTAAGGACTTGAAAGTCTGTATGAAATGTCATAAGCCGTTAACGCTCTTAACTATTAGCAATGAAAGTTTGTAATTTTCAGAAGGTTGTAATAATTTTCTCCATCACGACATTCACGACCGACTAGCTGTCGCCTTTGACAATGGCAGTGAATAGTACCTGTCTTCCTAAATGCCCAGAATAACCTACATACGTATGCTGTCCATTTGTCCAAGTATATAGTACCGTCGTCGGTTTACATCAAAGCTCAATAGTTACAGACCTCCATTAAAGACCCTCTCACTAATTACTAATCCATCGGTACGATTCGGACGCATTGAATATATATACGTATGTATATAAGAGACTATGTATATGCTGGACAGATTGCATCCTCTATTAGTATCGATAATCGGGATCCCACGGCTTTGCAACTGGAGGTAAGTATACATAGAAGCAATATGTGTATAGGTGGTCTTATACTGTAGTTAAGTTCGTATGTATTTGTAATCACTATTACTGCATTGGGTTTCTCTTGTAGGTACAGAGGCTTGTGATAGTTTATTTCAAGGTCCAGACATAATCTTGGCCAACTTACACGACGACTATTTAATTTTAATACTTCATGGGTATCTGTTAGAATTATTTGTGATTTTCAAAAAGCTGATTCAGGTGTACTATCGGATACCATAACTTTTGCAACTCATCATCATCATCAGCCTATATTGTTCCCACTGCTGGGATGCAGGCCTCCTCTCTATGAGAGGGAATGGGCTGTAATCTACCACGCGGGCCCAGTGCAGGTTGGTAGATATCACATGTCTTCGAATTTTTAGTTCTAGGACATGCCGGTTTCCTCACGATGTTTTCCTTCACCGTTTTGAGAGCAGCGGTGATGAAAAACATTTACACAAAGTTATGCACCTGCCTGGGTTCAAACCTACGACTTACTGCTCGTAAGTCGGGGCTGCTACCACTGGGCCACCGCTGCTCCTCGGTTGCAACTCGGTGTTATACATATGTGACGTTGAAGATACTGCATATAAATAAGCTTTCTTTAGCGTGATTTATTCACAGATATTATTCTTTGTAGTGTCCTGTCTGTTATCCGTATCTACAGTACATACAGTTTTTAGTCTTAGCAGAGATACTTCGAACTCAAAACCACTCATCCATCCATTTAAAAGACAATCGTTAAAAAAACGAAACAAAAATCACAGCCCCGCCCCATATCCCCAATAAATAATTTATTATAAATAATTATGAAAACCCCATGTTCCAGATACGTTGAATCCAAGTATTAACCGCTTTTGTTGTTTGCTTCTTTCAAGGAAAATTTTTAAATCGATTCCCTGGCGCTTTCTTCGCTGGGAAACCAATCCCGGAGTACAATAAGTCCGTTTACAATGGCGGCTGTTATACCGCGATGACGAGACTTGCGACGATGCTTACAGCCCTTATGCCAAGGATTACGTTATTTACGTGTATTTACGTATCGCATACCTCGGTTGCATACCCCTAGTATGACTAGGGTGATTTTCATCAAAGATTCTTGACTCCTGAACTACTTTTTGTTGGTACTTTTTGATAGTTAGTTCAGGAGTCATGGATCTTTTTTGTTGAATTGGTTTAAATATTATGATTTATGTTAGTTTGTGGTCAGGCCTTAAATAAAGGTTTAAAAACTATATGGTGACTGGTAATTAGTGACCGATACTTAAACACATGATTGTAGCCATTATAACAAACAACTTTCCCAAAGAAACATTTTTATACTCATTTAATTTTCTTTAAGTGTATAACTGGCTACTTCATCGTCATCATCAACCTAGCCTTTTCCTCCAATCCTATTAGGGTCGGCTTCCAGTCCAACCGGATGAAGCTGACTACCAATACTTTACATGACACGACTGCCTATCTGACCTAGCTACTTCCGTTGCGTATTTATTCGTGAGCCGTAAACCATAAAACATCACTCACGTTGGTAGAACCTGAAAGAGAATGATTATACCTACTGACTAAAATCGGGTGTCCATATCTCAATGCTATTGTTAAAAAGTGGGTAGGAAAAACAATACCTTACATTCAAAATGAAAACCTTAAAGACTACCTCTCTGACAATACGACGATGTGTGTCCATCGTCCATTTTAAACTTAAATTCTTGACACTATTCTGCCTACTGCTTTCATGATCGGTATCTATGCTGGTCTTTGTTTGTCATGAATTTCATGTGAAGCTTTGCGCTTGTCCGTTTCCCAATTCTCGTGTTCCGTTTTGGTCACTCTTGATAGATCGAACCCATATCCTCTACTAAATACCTTTGTCGGCCTGAAATTGAAAAGGTGGTTTCAATCTCGACACAGATGAAACAATTTTTGTGTAGAATAACTGGCAGAAGTAGGAGTAGTATAACTTAAAAGTTATTAATACAATAATATTTCGTTTGCCTTCTCTAAAATTCAGTCACATTTTCATTGTCATCGGGTATTTTTTAGGAACATGGGTGTATTCTGTTTTGCTCTTTTAATAATAATAGATTGCGATTTCCAACCAGCTTTTGATAGAGCAGTTGTTGTTTATTATATGCAGGGTGATTTTTTTAAAGTGGGTGGCGATGGCCAAATCTGAAACTATCAGGAATAGCGAAAATACTCAAAGGAGTCTCGAGCCCGATTTTGAAAACTAAGACACCATCGTTGGATTTAAAAAAAAACAATATTCCTAGCCAGGAATCGAAGACATACATTTTAAAAAGGAAAATTATAGTTGGATAAACTATATATATATATATATTTATGCCTATTGCTTTTTATTAATATAATGGAACGGAGAAAAGCGCGTTCAACTCTGGAAATTTTTGAACTAAAATGACTCGATCAAGGACAGGAGGTAAAGAGTTTTGCATATTACAACCGGTGCGTGCACGCACCCGCATGAAATTGATCTGATCAGCCTTCATTGCTATCAAAATAATTGCCAGAATACCATAAGTTTTTTGTAAAAGCATTCACGCTTCAAATAATACGTATTCGCGCATACAAGGAACCAGTGAAACGAAAAAAATATTGATACGCTCAGCCATTTACTTGATTCACGTTAACCTCCCATAAATGTCATTGAATTTCCACCGACTGTTCATAAAGTATAATTACATAAACTTATTTATTATATTACACCGTCATGCTTGCCGCGTCCATTCATCACAAGATTTAACAAGAGTAAGTATTTTAAATTGATTTCGGCGAGTTTCGTCACGGATCATTTCGGGAGGGCCGGCTCCCATTATGCTCTTAACGACATTACAGCCTCAGACTCCAATGGATTGAATAACCTCGACATTACTTATCTTCTAATTTAAAAACGAGTTTTTTTTTCTCGTTAAAAAAGTCGCTTTGTCGAACCCCTTTTTCTCATTGGAAAAGCGGAGACTTGATTCGTTGGTAAAATACAAAGCTTTCAACGATATTTATCTTGTATTATTTCTGTCTTTCTTCGAATCATCTTCCCGTTTTTAACGAACGGAGTAGATCTGGATATCTATTGCGTTTAACTCTTTCCAGGGTATTATGTATTTTTTTACATGTTCAGTGGAGGGAAATCGTTCAGTGTTATTTTGGAAGAATATCTCTCTATACTCGAGTTATTAATAGGTTTGGAGGAATTCGGTTGTTCTCTGCTCTGTTTCTCTGTATGGTTGTCGCCTTTTCATAGCTATCTTTAAACAACTTTTGATAAATGAGAAAAAGGTTCATCCTGACAAATCCTGTTTTCAGCATCACGTTTGGATCTGTGTCTTGATAATGCAATATATGAGGCCATGTTCTAATGCCAAACGCGATGTCGTCGCGTCGACAGAGTCAACAGAACAAATTATTGTGACGATCGTTTATATATTAGCACACGGGGCTCGAGGTGACGCATGTTGTTCAATCTAATCAATAGTCGACGAGATCTGAAATAATACAACATCTTCAAGTACTTGCTTAGTCATATATGTTTAACTATTTGTGAAATCTAACTCTTGAAATAAGTAGATCAGTATCAAGTCACTGAAATCCATACGGTAATTTAACTTTTTAAGCGTTTCCAAATAAGCGGCTATTCAAACGCAGGCGGGGCGATAGACTTGCAGCGCGTGAAGCCATAACTTAACACGGATGATGGATGTCAGAAAGAGGACATGAAAACTAGATATTAAAGCTTTGTTTGTGTTTCAATACAGTGTACTTATCACGCGAGTCAAAAAGTTTCCGGCTTTGTGTAAGCTTCAGATTAGTCAGAGATAGAAAACTATCATGTCACCAAGTTACTGAAGACTGAAAAACTCAGTAAAAAGCAATATTTCTGTTAAATATGGTCTACCTTCATTTCAGTCCATTTTGTTTGGACATTAAAAAACAAAAATTCACCGCACATTTATAAACCAACACAACACCAAAATTTAAAAAAGTAGCTGGCGATGTTTTTTTGTTACACTGACTTTTTTGCCACTGATTTCCGAAAGTAAAATTATTATCCACTTTTAGATTTTTTTGGATGTCTGTTATTTTTTTTGCGAAAAATAATCACCTTAATTGGATCCGTGATCACGGCGAAATCGGTGAAAACACATAAAAATGCTGGTTGAATACATAACTCTCCTTTTTTAGAAGTCGGTCAAATAAGGAACCCGTTCTCCATGCAAGATTCTAAACCACTAACACATCCATACATCAACATCACTAGAGCAGTAACATATCAAACCGTAAAAACTTCTCCAAAGATTCCTGATAAACGAGCGAGTCGAATAACTTTCTGTCTGTGTACATATTTGTACTTCATCTCGGTACCGATCGATTTGTTTGCGGTACGAGTACCGGTATACCGGTATACCGCGAAGAGTTATGACGAGTCTACGGTCAATATGAAATTACTTGAGTCGGATGCTAATTAATTGGAATAGGGGAATCTTTGAGTTTCTTGCAAATATTAGTGGGACTTGTGGTGTTGATATAGTGGTTTTTTTAATAGATTGTCGCAAATATTAGGTGAAACCTCGGTCTGCGTTGTTAGACTATCGTTGCTGTGCAATCATCATCTGCCTAGCCTTTCCTCAAATACGTTGGGGTCGTCTTCCAGTCCAGAATCCAGCTGTTGTTGCTTGTTGCTGTACAGTACAGTGTTAGTAAATTAAAATTTCACTAAGGGTAAGAATATCTGTCTGTCACATAGAGGAATTGATCTTGTGGTGGTTGTACGACTTGCATGTGAAATTCAACCTTAGGTTTGTAAAAGCACCTCACACACAGAAAGCGGGCGTGGGTCGTGCGCGGGACGGGCGCAGGAGCGCGGGAGCCGCGCGTATGTCGCCCGCTACCACAAACACAGAGAGTGCCGCGCCAAACCCCCGCTTCACCCGACCCGCGCCCGACCAGCGCACGACCCTCGCCTTTTCCGCGCACTTTCTCTGTGTGATGTCGTCCATGTAATACAGATGCCTGAAAACAGCGCCCGTCCCGCGCCCGACCCGCGCCCGCTCCCTGTGTGTGATGCTCTTAAAGCAAATAGGTACGAGGATGATGTTTAACTGTTGATAATTATAATAAACAAATGCTGTCATAAATCTGATTTGTGAGGATGGATGATTGTCACTCCTTCATTCAAGATCTTCTTCACGGCTTTGGATGGAATTTGGCTTACAGATAATTTATATACCATGTTTGGGATTCGGTTGTGATGGCTTGGATATAATTGAAACACGTCAGACTTGTTACTTTAGTATATTTAGGATAGTACCAGTGCACACAGAGTTGACCCACACTCTGTCACGGGCTTGAAAACTGAACGCCTCGTCCCATAGACAATAACAATATATTATAAACCATAGACTACAACATGCCCCTTTATTTTTTTTTTTTTAAAGAAAGCTGTCAGACTGACATTGACAATTATTTGACAGATGACACAATATAAACATAGCCCTACTTTGCTACACAAAGTTACGTTACAAAAACGAGCTTGCGTAAACGTTGCTAGCGTAGTCGCGGGCAAAACTGCTCCCGCTGGGAAGCCCGTGCCTGAAAAGGCACCGATTGGGGCTGATGATGGTTTTGTGACGGTGTTGAGGAGGAAACGCCGTCAACGGACCAACAAGAACCGCTGCGGTAAGGCTCCTTCGGAGTCCAACGTGCCTATTCGTGCCGCGAAGCCGAACACTCCGGTGTACATCTCCCGCCTACACTACACCACTACGGCGGAGGACATCGTGGAGTACGTGCGCCAGAAGACCAACTACGTGGCGAGAGTGCAGCTGCTTGAGTCGCGCCGCAACGTCAACTTTAAGGCGTTCGTGGTGCGAATACCAACTTGTTATCTGCACCTCGTCTTGCAAGAGGACTTTTGGCCGCAGGGAGTGGTGTTCCGTTGCTTCCGCGGGCAAGTGCCACATGAACGCACAGTGACGTAGTGTGCAAGTGAAGTGCTACTAACACATGTAGTTTTAAGGTTTTATTTACTAACACAAATTGTATTTTATCATATGTATGTTAGACTGTAAGGTATATATCTATGGGCCAAAGTTGCCTGAAAATAAATAAATATTATTATTATTATTATTATTATTAAAAACATTAACAATTTATGTTAAAAACTATGTATTTTTGAATCAACCTTATTTAAAAACATTACAAATATAATCTCTCACAGGAGACTTTTTAATCCGCTAGTACGATCCCGTGGGACAATTACCGAACTGCAGGCGGGCGAAGCCACAAGCATAAGCAGTAATAAATGAAGACGACGATCTCTTAAAAACATAACATCACTGTCTGTCTGTTCATTACTGCGCTCATGTGTTCTAGAGAACCATAAAACCGATTATTATGATTTTGTAGTACTTTCCCTGACAAAGTTTTTCTATTAGATTACATTTGTCCATTCAAAAGAAACCAGCGATACAGCTAGAATTGTATGAAGCTACTAAAATACTTTGTTAATCTATTCAGGGTACTTTTAGTACCTATAAAGTCGGTTACACATATTCTTGTGAATCAGGATACATGATATGCTGTACATAATTCATTCGACGACTTGAGACATCTTCGGAATTTATATTTTAGCTAATCCAAGCGATGGAGACGGGAGATTGCTGTATATGGTGTTGTTTTTATTACAGGTATTAATAAAAATTTAAGATTTTGAATTAAACTTAGTACAATGATTCTAATGTTTTATTTTTATTTTTTCTAAATATATTTTTTTGTAAACTGACTAGTGAAGTAGTGACTACTAACCTAAACAATCTCAATGGTGAATTAAAATAATCAGATCAGAAAGACGCCATCTTATTGAAGTTCACGTCCAGTCAAGTTCATATAAACTCAATTAAAGTAAAAGGAAAAGTAGACGCTTATCAGCAATGATAATAATATCAAGCAATGGTTGCAAAACAAAAATGACATACAAAACATTACCTCACGACTGTGATCCCAGAAGAGATAGGCAGAGGTGTACGTACTGGTACAACCACAATACGCCAGCTATGGTTAAGTCCCATGTAATAAGCCCATATAATGAGCCTATTGCCATCAACTGGACACAGATCCAGGCTCCGTGGATGACGGTGAGTAATGGGCTAGCTCACCGTCCGTCCGTCTCCTGACGACAAGCCGTGCCGACGGCGCGTTCGTGTTCCACGCGCGCCTCAAGGAGATGTCAGCAAATCGGAAGGGGTCCGAGAGGGCCGATGCCTGCCAGGGCTGCGGGCTGTTCGAAAGAGTTACCGTGGCCCTGGAACACAAAGGGCTAAGAAGGAACATGGATGGGTTTTAGTCAGTCAAGTCTGACACTCCCTTCCGCTCCGCCCAGAGCGGGAGAAGTCATTTGATGATTTCCCATCCGAAAAAAAAGGCTCCGTGGATGCTAATGAAAAATTCCTGATAGAAAAACCCAATAACAATTTGTACGACCCGGGAATCGAACTCAGGACTTTATGCTCAGCAGTCTCAGTTGCGGCCACTAGACAAATGAATCGTTTTTTTTTTTTTTTCCCAAAATGATCCATAATCTACTCAGAGCATTAAGACACTTGTCTCGTACATTTCATGACATTCCGTAATATGACACGGTTTTCAGCTTATGTAAAAAAAATATTTACAGTTCCTACTTCAGCATAACCATACTTAAGTAGAAAACTCAAATGTTATGTGGGAATAAAAGATCTCCATCAAACATACGCTAAATGAACATAATATCAGACAAATCTACTCCAAAGCAATCTGTATGTATTGTTATTTCATTTTACTCTTTTATTTTTACTGCAATGTTATTTTGTTTTTCGATTCTCTGCATGATAATATTTTTTATGATACTCAACACAGCCCTTGCGTTTTCCAATATTTTGAAACGGACAGTGTTTTTGTTTTATTTTCATGTGAAATATTTTTAATGGGTTATTCTAAAACAATTGGGTGTAAACCAATTGTAGCTAAACTAACGATGCATTCTCGTTGTTTTATTCGCGTGTTTTTTACTGTGAGAGTTATTTTTGTTCAGCATGTGTTCGAAACGTGTTTACACCCTGTAGTGCACAATGAGTCTGTGGAATCCGCCCCACCCGTAAAACAGAACAAAAGGAGATGGGTAATAAAATTTGTAAACGTTGGAATGATACGCGCGCTTAACCCCGACTGTGCTCTTTGGTGACACGGAATATAATGAGAATGAGGTAATTCGTCTCGTATGGCTGAACCGCCCCACGAAAAATAGCCGAGGAAATTGTAGATTATGCTCTTTGTACCCACCCTCTGAAATATTCAGAATCTAGCCAAGAATTTAAAGCTGACTGCTGGCCGACCTTCATCCGACAAAAATGAGCTCCGACTTAACTTTATTCGCCTTAATTACAAGCGTTGTTTAGCTAACTAATTAAAAAGCTTGCGTTGCTTTTAATCAAATTAGGGCTAAAATGATAGAAAAGGTTAACTCTGTGAGTATTTCATCTTTAATAAGAATATGTTGTCGAGTTTTTCTTGGTAGGATAACAGAACCACGAAGTTTAAAACTGTCTAAAGTGAAAGTCATTTAAGTGCAGCGTAGCGTACTAGCGAGACAGCTACGATCGTGCGCTCGTAGCGTCGTAGCACAAAGCGTAGCAGCGTAGAGGCTTAGTTGGCTGCTCGCCAGCCTACCTGTTGTTACTGTCATGTTCTTAAGCCTGCTCGTAGGCCTCCTCGGCTAACTGTTGCATGCGCTTAACTTCGAGGAAAAAGCCGAGAAAATTATTCGAACCATTACATAAATAACAAGATTCTATTATCTAGCGAGCATCAACCGCAATTACCCGAGTAGCTGCGACGGTAATAAGTCTGGAGACAATTCAGAACATGAGCATGTATGATTATATTATTCTTTAGTATTTTAGTTGACTGCAACCCGGTTCATTCTAGTTTATTATTAAGAAAAATAGCAAGAAAGAGAATTTGAATAATTCAACGTGACTTCATAGTGCAGCGACTGTTTAAAGAACTTCGTATAATTCCAACATTTCAGGTGGAACAGTAGTGTATGAAAAATTCAATTGTAAATTGTTCCTTAAGAAAGAACATGAAGGAGTGAGCTGTCTTTGTCATGTCTTAAGTAAAGCGAGATGTTCAACTCAAATAATGAGTCGACTGTTCCTAAATCGAGAAGTACTAAGGCCGGAAAATGCTTTGTGCTTAATTTAAACTTAGATAGACAGTTTATTTGCTTTGTGGGTTTAAATAAGGCTACTTAGAACTGTTAACTTGAAGATATTATTAGGTGACTGCGCAATTCTCTGCTCTGTTGATATAATACTTGAGTCGTCTTTTCAACCCTTTTGGACGAAGAGGTCCCTTGGCTTGAATTAGCAATCCGTCTGGCACCAGAATGACCTATTTTTGTCACAATAAAAAAACATAAATCATAAATATTATTTGTTTGATGTTAATGTAAAATAGTTGTACATAGGCGGGCTTAATGCCATAAGAAATTATCTACCAGTCAACCTTTGGGTTAAATAGGACAGCATTGTTAAAGGGTACAAAAAAATTATAAAAAAAGGGATAATTTTTAAGGTAGGACATTTACGTAAAGTATCAATTTCGAGACTCTGTTATATCATATTAAGAGTTGATTACCGTCATGTTTATAAAGTTTCGCAAACTAATAAAATTGATCGTATAAAAGTATCCAGACAAAACTGTAGCCTTTCAATAAACGTTATCTGGCCTTTGTGAAATTATTTAATTAATTTTCTAATATTATTACTTTACACACGAGTATTTTAAATTCTGAAAACATGTCATGTCAAGGAGATTTTCTTCAATGTTTTTAAATGTTTTGTAATTTTATAACTAGGTCTTTAGACTTTGTGTGAGGTATTTTAATTTCAATTTTGCATGCTGATAGAAGTCAGCGAAATATGTGAAACTCTTTTATTTATACGACCTTATGGTGTACAATATTTCATGCAAATAAAGAATTTTGAATGTTGAAACAACCAAAAACAAAACATCATAATACACTCCGATCAGCACTGCACCCAAGCGATAATAGTTTCTCTAAGCCTAAACCACAGTCACCCAAGATTAACACGTCAACCGTCATCCACCTAATTCTTCTTACCCCAAGACATTTTATTTGAACTACTGAGTACCTTTTACCGCAAAATGTTGCCAGGTATATAATCCCATATGCCGAAATATAAATTTTGTACACACGTGCGAGATTTAAACCCGGCTCTCGAGGGAGATCCCTGCGTCAATATAATAGTATATGAAACAAAACATGGCCCCAACGCGCGTGCGCTGTCATCAACCGATAATTTTTTTACTCTAAAAAGACAATCTAAAATGGCCATAACATGCTATTGCTACATCATAATCGTACTCGACAAAATAACCCGACCCGTCTGATTTTACCTTCAACAGAGTCTGCCAAAGCAAAACCCAAAACATTACTTTTCCTGCAGAGTTCAAAAAAAAATATCCAAACTGAGCTTGCATAAAAAATCTTTCAGAATAACTGCCACTCGTATTGTTTGCGATCGATGGACAAACACTTTATTTGCCAGTGGGCAAATGGATTCAGTACTAGTTCGGTAATCTAGAGCTTGCTTTTGATCCAGTACCGTGTTTGCAAACATTTCAACGAGGGATTTTTAGTTTTAGCCTCTTTTTTTTTAGATAGTTACTTTGATTGTATATCCGTATAGAATTGGGTCAGTTGCAGATAAAGGATCAACAGTACATGTTTTTAGAGTTCCGTACCTCAAAAGGCAAAAAACGGAACCCTTATAGGATCACTTTGTTGTCCGTCTGTCTGTCTGTCTACGGAAAGTACCCTTTATCTTGGGAACGCGTGGGGGTACGGAGACTCAAGTCTACGGTCCATTGCAGTTGTGAAAAATCGAACTTCTAAGTCAACGTCAAAAAAAAGATACGGCCGTTTATGCTGCAAAAAACATATATTTCGACACTCTCAAGGGAATCAAAATGGATAGGGTACTTTCCATTGACCTAGAACTATGAAATTTCACAAGTAATGTCGTCATAAATACTACAGTACAGGAAAAACTCTACATTGGTAGGGTCTGAAAACTGAACATTTGTAGTCTGGTCATTTGTGATTAAATTATAAAAAAACTAGCTGTCCCGCGCAACTTCGTCTGCGTCACATTTTCCCCGTTTTCGTAACATTTTTCATTGCTGCTCCGCTCCTAGTGGTCGCAGCGTTATGATATATAGCCTATGTCCTTTCCCAGGTTGAAATCTATCTTCTTGCCAAATTTCATTAAGATCTTATCAGCCGTTTAGTCCTGAAAAGGTAACAAACAAACAAACAGAGTGACTTTCGCATTTATAATATTAGTATGGATGTAGTCTTTAACAATAAAAATTTGTACGGAACTCTCGATGGGCGAGTCCGACTCGCTCTTTTCCGTTTTTTTTTAATGTAATGTGTGTCTAATCAATCTAAAATTCCAAGTTGGAATTGATTGCTTAGGAAGTACTTCTAAGTCAATCCTACTAATATTATAAATGCGAAAGTTTGTGAGGATGGATGGATGGATGGATGGATGGATGTTTGTTACTCTTTAACGCAAAAACTACTAAATGGATTTGGATAAAATTTGGCACATGGGTAGATTATAACCTGGATTAACACAAAGGATACTTTTTATCCCGATAGTATGTTCCCGTGGGACAATTATCGAACTCCACGCGGGCGGCGCCGCGGGCATAAGCTAGTAAGAACAATAAAACAGTTATGCTTCCTGTTTGTCCAAAAGCGGCAGAAACAACGTCATAGGTCTTCTTCGGTTCGAGGCAGTGGGCCATAATCCACCACACGGGCCCAGCGTGGACGTGTCTTTGGTTCTAGAACATAAAAAGTGTTCACTATATTCCATTTCCATTTTCATTTAATTTACAAGTAAATCCACAATACATGAAAAACTCTCATCGTACAAATGGCCCATAAGAGTCCATAATATTCAATAGCTTGCTAGATAAGCCAGCTCGTTCCAAGCTGTTCTGGATAGTTGCCAGGGTCACCTGTTGACTGGCTCGGATTTAAATGAGAACTATTTTATTTTTCAGAAAAAAATCTACCGTATGTGGTCTTTTGTCTGGGCATGAAAATGCGAGGTCGTATATGGAGTTTTTAGAAAGCTGTGATTTGATTGTACAGGGTTGCATTTGGACTGTATTATACCCTGTTTTATTTTTACGGGGTAACTGGCGAAGTCAATTACAAACCGAGTTTCCTCCCTGCCTCGGAAAGCACGTTAAGCCGTCGGTCCCGGCTGTCATTTGTAGATCTTTGACAGTCGTTACAGGTAGTCAGTGGTCCGAAAGTCTTACAACGAGTCTTCCCAATGGTTATCGTATTACCCAGTACTTTACTGGTATCTGTGATACAATGATTTTTATCCATTAGTACGGGCACCAACGATACACTTATGTCTGTTATGCTCATTTTTTATTGCAAAATTTGTATATGTGAACCTAAAAATGTCTTTTTCTGAAAATATGTTTATTATTATTATAACTGGGTTGTGGAGGTCATATAGGCAGTCGCTCCATATAAAATACTGGTATTCAGCTGCATCCAGTTAGACTGGAAGCCGATCCCCAACATTGTTGGGAGCAGGCATTAACGACCAGCTCATCAGCTGGTCCTTAATTTATTTTTATCTTTTATTTTTCTATTGTATCTTTTTCACTCTAAATTAACTTTTTGATTATTTTGTTTCAGGTAAAGAACAACAAACGAAGTAGAAAACACACTTAACCTTCGTCACTGTCCGTCTTATTTTAAATTCAGTAGGTACTTATATTATAATATACATTGTTCTACAATTAATGAGAGCATTTCTCGGTGCTTGTGTCTGCGAAGCTTATGGCAATGGTCACTTCTTACTTCAACCACTTTATTTGATTGGCTAGTCAAGGAGCCATTAAATTTTATTTTCAGCAATCTTAAAGAAATAGGTTTTACAATGGGAAAGGACACGGGATGTAGCCGATTTTATGTGTGCTGTTTTGTTTTTTTGGAGCGCGTGGGAATAAGCCGTATTGGCGGGCAAAAAATTCGTCAAAACTTTCATTCATGTCCACAAGCCATAAAGAATGAAGCTCAAAGAGAACAAGCTAAAGTAACTTGTAAATATAAAGCAAGCTCTATTCTTCAGCAAAAGAAAAATACATTTTTGTCAGTAGTTGACTTTGTCCCTCAATCGGACACATAAAGACAATATCTTATTGCTTAGCTCCAAGGTACGTAAAAATCTCCGACATTGTACCTCCTCGCTTTAGTGCAGTTATTAACAATTTTATGTTATTCCCCAACCGACGAACAAGCTCCGAAAAAAACGTTATATAATTCGAAAAATTCTAATTAAGGTGGGCAGCTGGCGTTCTGCTTTTTTTTTAATTTTCCCGTCGAACTACGCCGTCAGATGACGCCAAAGATGTTTCAGGCTCTAAAGTAACAACAAAGTTGTGACCTCCTTTATCTTGTGTCACATCCCCCTTATTTTTATTCATCGTTCATACCGCCGTGTTTACGAAATTTTACCAAAAACAACTTGGGAAAGGAAGTTTCTGCTTCCAAAATTAATCACTACATCGATGTCGTCATATCCACCATTTTCAGTATCTATTTTACGTAAGACATGTGAATGTTCATTTTTCAGCAAAGTAACGAATTATTCCTGCGGTATATCACTGAACACAAATAAACATAGTTTGTTATTTAAGATCCGAACAGAGATGGATTTAACATGGTGAATAAAATAAATATTAACCCGTTCGGTACCTACTTCCATTTGATATTTAAATTTAAAATATTGACATAGCTCCCATTGCGCGTATTCGATTACCGGTTTTCAATTCGTTTATACACAGCTACGGCTTGGCCGGAGGGCTCGCAGAGAGCATACAGTTCATAATTTACGAGATTCACGAGCGGAAACAATGTCCCAAACAAAATTGATAATGAAAACAATTTTACATCAGAAATTTAATCGAATTACAAAGTTTAAAAATGGGATCTCGCATTCCCAATCAGTATTACGGATACAAAAAGAATTTATTGGCACCGAAGGCGACTTGATTAATTATAAAAATTAATTAACTCTCCTTTATGTACGTAAAACTATAGTCTCGAATTTTATTTAATATCTCGTCGGCTCATTGAATTTTAATCTCCAATGTTCCAAAAAGTAGGTAGAGTTGGTTTAAAAGAGACCCATATCTTGTTAATTAAATCTACTCAGTAGGGTGCCTTCAGGCGGTCGCTCGCGTCTTCTTTGCCTGCTTTCATAAATGCTGCCGAATTTCAGATATAGGCAAGCTTTAATTTAAACTTAAAGGCGCTTAAAAGAATCTACGTTTATTTAGTCAAGTATTATATTAATAGCTAGTATACAAGCACAAAAGATTTTGTCGTGTCCTTTGCGAAATTTTCTAAGGAATGTCGAGTTTTCCGTTATTAGCTATCTTTCATAAAAGCTGTACGTTTTATGTTTACCCTCTCTATAACAGTGAATTAAACGATACCTGTTTGTTAACTCAAATTTAATTACTGCTGTTTATTATTACATTGTTTGCTTTTGTATTTTTAGTATAATGTCAATTGTTGTTTTGTAATAAAATTAATGATATAATAATTAATTCCATAGTGACAGTCGTTTCTAATTACGTTTATTAGCTGAAGGTTTTTCCCTTATCTTTAAAACTTAATAAAAATAACTATCTTTCAGACCATGTACCTACCTACTTATTCAAAAAGAAAAGCTGAAGGCTGTCTTTAATAAACAAAAGACAAAACCTCTCAAAATTCGCCGTATTTATAAAGTAAATGTTAAGCTAATATAAAAGGGGAAAAGACAGAAGAAAGAGCGTTAACAAAGCGATAGATAACCACATTAAAACCCCTTTGTTAGACCGATCTGACCGAAAGCCGGTCTGACCGTTTGATGGATCGGCTCCTCGATTCTGTTGAGATTAAAATTCATTAGCCATATGAGATGTGAGGAACGTGATAAGATATCAATATACCCTTAATGAAATTGTAATTTATAATTTTGGGGTTTGGGTTTTGAAGCACTCGGCCTGTGTCTGAGTGTCAAGTTTGTATGAAATGAGAATGTGATAACAAAGATCTATAAATCATCATCATCAACCGATAATGTTCCCACTGCTGGGACACAGGCCTCCTCTCTATGTGAAGAAGTGGGCTGTAATCCACCACGCGGGCCCATTCCGGGTTGGTAGATGTCACATGTCTTCGAACTTTTAGTTCTAGGACATGCCGGTTTCTTCACGATGTTTTCCTTCACCGTTTTGAGAGCAGCGGTGATGAAATAAATTACACAAAGTAATGCGCCTGCCTAGGTTCCAACCCACGGCTTACTGCTCGAAAATTAAAAAAAACATTTTGTTTTAAATTTTGTCTCTCTGTCTGTTTGTTCCGGCTAATCTCTGAAACGGCTGGACCGATTGTGACTCGACTTTTATCTACTTGTATTTTAGAAAACAAATTTGGGTTCCGTGCAAAAAAATCTACATATTGATTACATAAATACTATTAACTACATGTTAATAAATAATAACTACATATCAATCCCGGGCTTAGGTTTTACAAAAAATATAAATCCCTCCAAAAAAATGCGTTATTTTTATTTGTAGTGGTTACGTTTAATAAATTGAAAGTTTACACAAAGTGACTATCAGAATGAAAAAAAAAAAGTTCTAGCTCGGACGTACTGTCAGCCTTTGGTATGTTTAAATATTAAATATCTGTTCAATCGTGAACACGAATGCTCTGTGCCACGTATGTCGTAAAACTTGTTGATTTTTGATATTCCGTTTTGATGCGATATGCAATCGTTTGAAGTAAATATGAAACAGAATTTATTATTTCATTTTTATTTACTGGCTTACATCGGAAGCTGTCGATGGGAAACTTCGGCCGTATTTATGTAAAGCGGAGATTTTTCCATGAAAACATTCATCCAGTTTTGTGTAAAGAAGAATAAATATTGCGATATTAAAGTAAATATAGCATCGCTATTAGTCCGGATGTCATCCTACACATAAAAGAAATTCATTTTTGGTTGTTTCTTTAAAGGAACTTGATAGTATGATACGACCCGTTTTAAACAGGTTTTGATCTAAACGCATTCAGTGGGCCTAAATCGCCAACAACCCGAAACTTGGCCTACACATAAAAGAAGTTCGTTTTTGGTTGTTTGTTTGTCAGCCCGCATACCGCGACCGACCTCGTCACCCGGTTGTTTATGTTAACACCGCATTTTATTGCGCTTGTTATGACAATACACATACATGTTATGTAACGCTTGTTACGGAAGAAAAGGTAAATAAAAAGGCCTCCTGAAGTCGGGTTGAGACTCTGAAGTTTTTTGTTCTTTCATGTTAATTAGTACGGTGTGGTAATCAGATGTACAGTAGTTTCAAGTTCCTATGCGTAAAAGTTATAGGTTATTTTGAAAACACTACTTACTGCACGACACTACCTTCGGGCACCTTCATTTATTCGATGTTTATAATATTTGATTTACTCCAAGCATTTAAATATACTTAGTACTACTTAGTACCTGGTCGACCGAGGTTCTGCTCTGGTGAAAACGATTTTTTTCAGACAAGAGACCTCGATTTTTCAAATTCGATTGATTCTCGATTTTTTCGGCGAAAAATCGCAACATTCGTCGAAATCACTAGAACCGTTTTTAAGATAGTAAAAACAAATATAGAAAATCAAATGTCGTTCATTTAATAGTATATGATAGGATTAACATGTGACCGAAAAAGCGTTGAAAGGGTTAAAAATCCATCAGCATCATCACACTACGGCTTAATCCATCTGTCAACATTCTCAGTGACATTTTAAACAAATTAGAGCCTTCAATACATCGTAAAGGGTTATATATCGAGGAGCACTCTAATTTTCGTTTTATAAATTAAATGGACACATTACAGTTCTCCGGTAAATGTGCCCCGGGCAAGAGACGGTACAAAGGGACAGACCCGGCTCTATTATTGAAAGGGGGTGATCAAAGCCAAACGATACGTTTTTCATATATTGTAGTCCTTTTTCTATTTCTGTTTGTACAGGTAGATACCGTCCACGTTCAGATGTAAAGTTACAAAACTGATGTGCGTTTTGTATGTCAACAAAATAAACCGAGTTTTAAAAAGCACGAATACATCATTGTTTGTTATTCGCTGTGAAAACATTGTTCGTAACGTAGCAAAGAGTGTTGTTCCAACTTTTTATGCAACGTTATTACTTACGGGTCTCTCAAAGAGAGGTTTCGTTTAAGCTTTTACCTAACTGAAGGCTGCTTTAATGTAAGGAATGTGAATGTATAAAATAAATGGCGCTGAAAATATGTAGCCTGTATAACTAGGTCAACTGCACATTTTATCTGAATGCTAGTTTAAATTGGCTGGTTTAAAACCTTAATCTCCTAGCGTGAATAATATTAATGGACGTTATATTAATAACGATAAATAAGTGGTATTTTATTACATGAATATTAGTAAATTCATGAAATACATGGAATACATAAAGGGTAAATGGAATACATATTCCGGTTAAATATAAAACACCCGCGAGCCTATGGCCGCGCTTCAAGTCATGGGCGGGCGGACTTCTATATTTTTTCGGAACGTCTTTTTTGATTCAGTCTTCATTTGATTTGAACCTATAAGTATACAGTTAAAAAAAAATTGAAGTGTCTATTTGTAATTTCAAAATAATAGCTTTTTACTGAGTGCATATGAAAGTATACAAGGTGTTGTTTTGCATCCTCGTCAAACTTCAGGAGGTTGTCACAAAACGCATAAATAATCTATTAAAATTACGGCGTCTAGTTAATTATTAATAAACACAGATTTTTTTGGTTGTTTATGTTTGTCAGTATTTCAGAATAACCCCCTTAACGTGGTTTAGGGAATTAGAAATTATTAAATAAACGTTTGAGATTTTTTGAATGTATGGAAGCGAGGTTATTGGGCGAGATTCAGACGGCTCGCGTTGAAAACACGGGTGGTTCACATTTACTGATTTCAGTAAATAAGAAAAAAAAAATACTTACCTATTTTATTTTTGATTCGGGACGAGAATCATTAGCATATTTACTTCCTTGAATTTGACGAGGATGCAAAACAACACCTTGTATAACTACTTTGTAGTACCTAAGACCTTATTATTATTATTAAAACATTTTTTTATCATTTTTGTCTTTCTTTGTTCCGGCTGATCTCCGAAACAGCTGGACTGTTTTTGACAGAACTTTTACTGGCAGGTTGCTGCTGTTATAAGAAGTAACTTAGACTACATTAATTTTATATAAAATTAGAGTTCCGTGCCAAAAAATTAAAACGTTTAAACGTTGAAGTTATGATATGATATTCCTAGTTCCTAGTGATCTCTAGTGATCAACACAATTGGGTGAGGCCATGATGTCCAGCAAGAGACTGAAATAGCGATAGAGTGAGTTGATTTGATCAAAATTATTATTGAGTGTTCCTACGCAACCTTCTTTTATCGTTTTATTAGACTTCCAATCATAAATGCGTACAGTAAAACACAAAGCCAACAGAAACTTTCAGCCACCTCTACAACAATATTTCAGTTTATCTCATCATGGTGCTTGCAACAGAAATATCGGGGAACTCAAAACAAATACTGACATGGTAAATATCCCGTTTTTAGTATTTCAAGCCTTGCCTTTTAACAAGGCTTGAAGTGGGTGCCTGTGCTTATTCTGACTGGATCCTTTGTCCGGTCCGTGACGTGTCAGTTGTCAGTTGTGCCTGGTCGTCTCTTAGCTGCCACGGCTCATTTCGAACTAATGATTTCATATTTTAATTGTTCTTTTCGTTTTTACTATGGACACTTTTAACGTGCACGTCTTGCTACATCGTTCTCACATAATGTACCATCTCTAAATGAATGATGTAACCAAGGTTTTGTAACAAGATTCTGATTTAAAAGAGTGTCCATGGAGTTTCTTGCCCATTCTTCTCCATAGAGATGTACGCTTTGGAATGGGCAACTACAGTACTTTCACAGTTATTATGTCTTGTGACTGGGACTGTAGCTTCATTTTTATTGTTTTTCGACTATTCAAAAGTGCCTGTAACTGGCCTACTTGAAATAAATGATTTTGATTTTGATTGATTTTGACGTCCTTAGCGGTTCACGAGCTTCCCGACGTTAGAGGCTAGTCTATTCTTTTACCATCTGTGCTGGGTTCGGCTTCCAGTCTAGACGTTTGCAGATATATATACTGTATTTTATATGCATCGAATCCATATCTAACTTTAAAAATAAATGTGTCCAGGATTGTCTTGAAAAAAGAAAAAAAATATCGCAACGACACGGGGAGGACAATTGGCTTCAGGCTTCTTTAAAAATACTTTTACACCCATTAAAGACATTCTATTTAGTTTTGGTCACGACGGGAGTTTTCCAGACTTGTATACTTTCGCATACATTGTAAAAGCAGAACCCAATAAAATAATATGTAAATTCATTCGCTTATGAATTAATCCGTTCACCTGTTCGGCCATTGCTTTTCACATTACAGTATGCTGCAAAATAAATAAATACTATTAATATACTGTACATTCGATTTTTCTCTTGTATGACAGAGAAATATTACGCGGAGTATACAAGCTTCGTTATTCAGGAAACCTTCCCGTGCATCCAATTAATTTGATTTTTTTAACTGTTTTAATGCAATTACGGGAATATTTTAAAAGGCTTTTGTGTCGAAACCGTCGTGCCAGAAACAAAAAATTTGGTTAAAAATATTTGGTATTTTTCGTAATTGATCGTGAATGTAGGTTTTATTACGTTCTTCTTTTATTTATTTGACATAACATGACGCCTTGTTTTCTCCAGAGGGTTAGGCAGAGGTGTATCTAACAAGTACACCTACATTTCACCAGTTTTGTTTAAGTCCCATGTAAAAGGGGGCGAGACTATTGCCATCAACCGGGCACATAAAATAGACTCCTTGACTGCTAATGAGAAATTCGTGATGGAAAAACTCAATAACAATTTGACCGGGGCGAGCATCGAACCCAGGACAATAATTATGCTCAGTCTTCGCGATTGCAACCACTTGACTAGACCAACGAGGCAGTCCTATACAAATTATACAAGGTGTTGTTTTGCATCCTCGTCAAATTCAAAGAGGTAACTATGCTAATGATTCTCGTCCCGAATCAATAATAAAATGGGTAGGTTTTTTTTTTTTCTTAGTTACCGAAATTGGTAAGTGTGAACCACCCGTGTTTTAAACGCGGGCCGTCTGATTCTCGCCCTATAATCGCGCTTCCACACATACAAACAATCTCAAACGTTTATTCGATAATCTTATTCCCTAAACTACATTAAGGGGGTTATTCTGATTTCCTGACAAACATAAACAACCAAAAAAATCAACATTTATTAATTATTAACTAGGTACCGTAATTTATATAAATTATATTCATGTCTTTTGTGACAACCTCCAGAATTTTGACGTGGATGCAAAAAAACACCTTGTTTATAAATGTAAATCGATAAATCATCGCTAACAAACAAAACAAGAATAAAGAAATAAGTTAAAAAAGTTTGCAAGTAAATACAATACGCAACAGTAAATAAAAGTTAACATTATTTTATTTATAATAGGTAACCCCATTTACATCCCAGTTTACTCAATGTTATTCTTTAATTTAGTGTTCGACATGAAACAGTGATTTCTGTGAAACCAAACGGCTCAGTTATATGTGGTTGTACCTCGTGGGTTAATTTACTCGCTTAGAGCGAATGGTCAGTTATTGACGTACTATGCTTTTATTACATCTGGTCAATATATTCCGGTCTATTTTTGTTTTAAACTGTAGCTACGTTTCACATCTAGATTATATTAGATTTTTGTTATTGTTTGCTTTTGGGGTTCCGTACCCAAAGGGTCAAACGGTACCCTATTACTGACACTTCGCTGACCGTCCGTCTGTCACCAGGCTGTATCTCATGAACCGTGATAGTTAGCCAGTTAAAATTTCTACAGATTATGCATTTCTGTTGCCGCTTTAACAACAAATACTAAAAACAGAATAAAATAAATATTTAAGGGCTCCCATACAAAAAAGTGATGTTTTTGCTCGTTTTTATGAATAACTAGCTGTCCCCGGCATGCGTTGCAATGCACTTTTTACCGACCCTATCTACCCAACTACCATACTCTACCCTAACTACCTACCCTACCCTACCCTACCCAATGTACCTAACTACCATACTCTACCCTACCCTACCTACCTACCCTACCTGCCTACCTACCCTACCCTACATACCTACCTACCTTACTCTACCCCACAAACCCTACCTACCCTACACTACCCTACCCTACCTACCGACGTACCTACCTACCTACCTATCTACCCTACCGACCTATCTACCCTACCTACCCTACCCTACCTTTCTCACCTTTTAAACCTTCACTAGACTACGACAAACATTTTAAATCCAAAATCAGCTAAATCGGCCCAGCCGTTCTCGAGTTTTAGCGAGACTAACGAACAGCAATTGATTTTTATATATATATAGATGGTAAGGAACCCTTCGTGCGCGAGTCCGACTCGCACTTGGCCGGTTTTTGTTAATTTTGCTATTATATTATTGCCTGGTTGAGGCTGGCACAGGTCCGTGGAGATTGGTACAAGAAATCCTGGCCTATACGCAGCAGTGGGTGATGACGATCTATTATCTATACAAATATATACATAAATGCAAATAAATAAAATTGAAGTGTCAGTTTGTAATATTGAAATAACCGCTTTTTACTACATGCATATGAATGTATATACGGTATATATACCAAGATATATTTTTTTACAATTTTTGTCTGTTTGTCCGTCTGTCTGTCTGTTTGTTCCGGCTAATCTCTGAAACGGCTGGACCGATTTTGACGGAACTATCACTTGCACATAGCTGGCGTAGTAAGGAGTAACTTAGGCTTCTACTTTAGAAAATTCTAATTCCACGCGGACAAAGTCGCGGGCACAGTTAGTATTGAATAATGTTCCTGCTGTCTACAAAGAATTTGTCTAAAAGAAAATGTGACACAATCTCTTCAATAGATAACCCTTAAAGCTATGCCAGTAAGTGCGAAAGAAAATAGACTATCATAATAAAATCTTAACATTTTTTCTATGTAACAAAGTTTGGAAGAATCACCTTCCACTATGAAATCTAGCTGAACTTTATGGCAAATGAGGAAAAATTGTGAACGGCGCCGAAGGTCGTGTTGTCGACGAAAATAGGGGAGTAAACTTATAGAAGCCACTCCATCACATTCTTTCTGACAGAGAATATTCACTTTGTTTTATAATAAAATGCTCTTCCTCAGGTAAAATTTATAGAACCTCTTAGTGAAATAACAACGTACCTTCTTTGAAGCTGCAACAAACATTACTAAGACCATAATACTAAATAAGAAACAAGGAAATACTCCACCGTATAGCCAAATGATGGATCGATCAAACAACAATGGAAACTGCCAAAATAAACAAACAATATACAAAGTCGAAGAAGTTACCACTCAATAACGTTAAAAATGAGCTTTCAAATAGCAAGAAAATTGTTTTTCAACCCACCATCGCGCTCGGTACATCGGCAAAATGAAAAGTTTCCCTATCAGCCCACTGACACATCGATTGGCGTTTACATCTTTGTAAAAGAAATTGTTCGAGATCATGCAAAGGAACATGGACCTTAAGCCGAGGAACGAAGCCTAAATACGTGTTTAAAGTCGATTTTTCTATGTTGATGGAGTAGACGTTTGCTGCCATCCGGCTATTGGTAAGCAATCCATCATTCGAGAGTGTGAAAGGAACAAAAGCTATATAGGATAATATCACATCTAAATATGAGATAATACTTAGGCCTGCCACGCAACTAGTTCTTTGCTTCGAATATTCTTTTAATATATATAATATATATCATATTTATCCCAGTCAAGCTCTAGACGTGAAGACTTGTAATTGGCTGTCAGATTACCATACTGTTATTTATGACTACTGTATTTAGCTGTAAGTCTTCCAAAGTCTTTAAATAAATAAATATTGTTCGAGCAAGACAACATTAACGTGAGATTTTCCTTCAAAAAGATTTATTTATCGATTTTATGAGAATACTAGAACTACTAGCGTTATGGTCAGTAATTATCTGACGATACCGTTTTAGATATATGTAGCGTAATATGACACTCGACGATAAAAAAGCTTCCCAGGCGTGGAAGTATTTCCATCCGAAAATACAAACTTTACCTCTTTATAATAAAAGTTCAAAAATACATCGATTAAAATGTTGAGCACCATGAAACTTAACTCAAAATAGGTTGTAGGTACGGCTAGGTGTGTGGAGTGCAAGTAATTGCTTTCATTGACATACCGGAGCTTCGAGCCGCTCGGAGAATGCCTATGCAATTAATCGGACACAAACGCAGGGAACCTGGAGTGATCCACCACGTTGAGAGCCGCAGTACTGACGTCCCTTCCTCATCATTGTGCCTTAATAGCTCCTTTATCTTCGGACATGTGTTGCATGTTGGAACGTGCAATATTGACAATATATGTGGTTGCGGAGCTGCGAATTTGGTCCTCTTTGGTCATCCTTGTGTGGCTGTACGTACCGGCTGTTTTGTCAAAACTATGAATACGCTTTCGTTGAACGGCCTTTTCCGTTTGAGTTCATACGTGATCATGGCGTTTGCAACAGCGCCGAAATATCGGAAACTCAAAACAAATAGTAAAATTAGTAATATATCCCGTTTCTAATGTTTATAGTGTCAGTAACCATTTGTCTTTAAAACTTATATTCCGTTTGAGTTCCGAAGCAAGTGATTTTTTCTTTACAGTATAACGAAAATAGAAATAAATTAAGTAGTCGTAGTAGGTTGGTAGAAGTCTGTTACTGTATACATATACCAAGAAAAAACCTTTGTAAATACAATACAATACAATATCCTTTATTTCAATACAATACATAAAGCAGTAGAAGCTGGACAGACAGCGACATTATAAAGGTTCGTTTTTTTTCGTCTAAACTACTAGGAACTTAAAGATTCAGAAACTGTACTGCTCAAACACCCGACATTCGTTTTATCGTATCTCTAAGGTTAGGTTAGACACTTCATAGGTATAAAATGTTTGATAGCAGGCTAGAACGCTAGCCTGAGGTTTATAGGCACTATCAAAGATGTCAATATTTATTTATTGCCCTACTTGGTGAAAGTAAGCTGATGTTTTTCTTTGACATTTTCTTCTGTCTTTTATTCAGAATCCTTTTGATACTTTATTCATAATAGTTTATGCAAGATATAAACAATGCCCATTTGAAAGGAATACAAAGCATTATTTTATATTTTTAAGGCTTTATTCA
The DNA here is from genome assembly GCA_963082945.1 of Cerastis leucographa. Taxonomy (NCBI): domain Eukaryota; kingdom Metazoa; phylum Arthropoda; class Insecta; order Lepidoptera; family Noctuidae; genus Cerastis; species Cerastis leucographa. The sequence continues at coordinate 14,869,627 of OY720385.1, read as the reverse complement.
CATCTCTGAACTCACATTTTTTTGCATGAAAATCGGAACACTATAACGTATTTTATTTATGAAATGTCTTTTATACAGAACGTTTTAAGGTGAGACTTAGCTAGAGAATATCAAAATGTACATTTTATTTGTCAATTTTATGGATTTTAGGTTGGATTTAGTTTTTGCTCGCTCGGTAAAGAATAGACAAATTTATATTTAATCAGAATGTTATCAAACTGTTGTAAAATTTTACGTCGAATACATTTAAGTACCTTAATTTACACGTAGCTTTGGGCGTTGTCATTCGATGTTTACCGCTTGTTATATGCTTGTGAAGTTTTTGTTAAGTTCTTTCGTAGAATACAAAATATACTACAGTTCAACAGTTCAGTTACAGGGTAGTTACTTTTTTTTGTGATGTTTCAAATACTATAAAAAAAATATAAAATAAAAAAAGAACTATACAACACAACTAAAGAATATTCACAAACATTTTTTATCTTTAATTCATGTAAGTATTTCTACGGTTACATATTACATAAAATATGTAACTACCCGATGAGATCCCACGATAGATATGGAACGCTTCCAACACCGGATGCGATCAACCTACATTTTTAATTCACATCACGGTCCCAGACTAAATGTCAAGCTAAAAATATTCCAATAATCCATGTTCCAGAATTTATGACTCCTGGATTATGAGTTAGATGCGCCTAGGGAGAGCCGAGGAGTGGTCACGACTTGTTTGTCGACCTGCTAAAGTATCCAGCGGGTTAAATAAAAAAACATGGAAATATATGAGGTATCCCTTGTTGGTAGGTATATTTTTTTAACTGCCAGTTGTGGAAGCAGTACTAAAAAAAAAAATTTAGGGCTAAGCCACCGGGTAAGAGAAATAATTCATTCATACCTGTTTTTGTCTTTTGACACAAGTATGGAGAAGGACTTACGTCCGTTTTTCTAACACTATGCGTGTGGCGCTAAAGCGGATTTTAAACGCTAAACACCAAGTGTTAAAATTCCAACAGAGGATAATAATATTTTGCCATTTGTTTAGAAGCCTTACACTGGTATTCTTAGTCATGAACTAAACTTAGGTCAGACTAACCACGCCTTGTTTGTTTATAAATTGACTTATAAACGACTACTTTTCATCTGTCAAATTTGAAGTACCGAAAAACTTTTAATTATATATACATCTTTATTAATGATTAAAGTGACATAATTATGACATCTTTAGCATTGATTGAAGCAGAATGCAACTATGGGTTTGACAAAGATAGATAGTGTGAGGAGGTACCTTATTCGAAGTTCCGCCAATTGCGGCCTAGAAATTCTAGGAATACGATTTGGTGGATGTTTTCGACTGTTGTCAAGGCAACAACGGTCGACTTAGTTCAAAAATGGATTTGGAAAGGCTTTTGGAGTATCGGTGTTAATTTATTGTTAGTGAAATTTTTAGTTTTCAGCCACTACGACTTTACTCATATACCTGTCTCATTTATTTTTCATTCAAGTTTGTTACAACCCGAAGGGTTAAGCAGATGTGTACCTAATACTACACCCTCATTTCGCCAGTTACCATGTAATAGGGGCGAACCTATTGCCAGAACCTCACGTTCAGCAATTACGGTTGCAACCACTAGACTAAAAAAGCCGTTAATTAATTAACTTACTTAATTTTTTGTTAGTGAAATTGAAAGTTTTCAAATTATTATTTTTTTTCTATAATTGTTGTCCCAACAATACTGTTATAAACCTGAAATCAAACGACACGTTTATCTAATTTCACACCTACGTATTCAAAAACTCATTTACTTCAATAAAACATGAATAGCAATAGCAAGTTGCGAATTGTTTCTATTTACTTGGTTTGAGATGGCTGACTCAGTTTGCGGATTCTGCTGAGCCCCCGGGTGTATGTTGGTTTAAACTCAATGTCGTCATAAGCCCGGGTAATGATAGTTTTCCGTTTGTCTTACCCACTACAGTTCATGTGAGCTCAAACTTGTTACATACACGTTTTGGAGACTGCAAGTCATCTTCTGTTTGTCTTGGTAAAGAATTGTGGAAATTGTTTTAGGGGATTGTTTGACGATTTCGTTCTTTGTTTTATGTCTCATTAGCACTCCAAAGACTGGATTTGAGCCCAGGTTTGCCCCCTTTTACATCTTTATTATCTGCCTAACGTGTTCACAAACATGTTACATGGGGCGACTGCCTATAATTATAACCCAATTAGTACTGGATAATACGATACCCCCTGGTAAAATTTTATGTCAGAATTTCAGGCCACTGACTACTTGTAACGACTGTCAAAGATCTGCAATTGACAGCCATCAATTAACGTGCTTTCTGAGAAACAGAAGAAACGCGGTATGTAATGGATAGTCCGCCTTCCATGGAACTAGGCAACCAGCCTAGGTGGCCTAGTTCCGTGACATTTCATATGGGACTTAAATACTAAAAGTAGATGTTATGTGTAGATAATTAAGGTACATCTTTGCCTAACCGTCCTGATAAAACAGATGTGATGTTTTGTTTATAAAACTCGAGATGAATTTGAATGAAAGAAGACGAAGAAGTGGGGAGGGGACTTCTACCTTACCTAGAACATTGTTCAGTTAATCTAAGTTTACAAAGTATGTCACAGTGCTGCACAAGTTTAGACCGTGGCTTTGGTCCATTTTTCATTTGTCTTTTGATAAAGGGTAAGAAAAAAAGAGGAAAAAACAAGTTGTAATCGGACTTTATTATTACATTTTTATTCAATTTCCGAAAGTGGTTTCTCAAAAGAAAGACAAAATATTAATTTTCCTTGGTTTTTTTATTCAAATTCTCAGCATAAATCTCCTTAAAGAACATAATTCTTATATCTGTCAAGGATACTTTGAAACAATTACAAGTTTCGGTTGCAACGGAACAAAAAACAAATAATATAAGAAGGGTGCGTCATACACAGGGGGTAGCCAAATTGAAAAGCGTATGACATCGGGGCTTGTTACACCGCAATCTAACTTGCCAAATTAATTTATGACAACCACATAATGATATAGATGAAAAAGATGCAACGGGTAAGAGTTGGTGACTTTTATGTTATTTTAGATAAATATTTATGACTTTTTCAAAGAAAAGAGTTATTCATCTCATTTTGACAAAATATGATAAAAAAACTGAGCTTGTGTCTGCTTATACATATCTAGAGTAGATAGGTAAGTAAATATCTTCTAAATAAAAAATATTTTCAGCTAGCTCTTCACACTTTCTTACGAAATTATTTAAAACAGTGACTAGTACTACAAGTAGTATAGGAGGCAAAGTACTTACTGCTTCAAACATATTTTAAACCAGCATGCCTAAAAGACATTTCATGATGGCATGTAAAGACAAGTCAGAGATCTTAGGGCGTTATAAAAACTCTGACACCAACACACGATAAACCCTCCCCCAGCGACGCCCTAAGCCGAGGTTCGTACCCCACAGGGGGTGCCCTTAGCGTGCAGTCGCTTAGTTTGTAAGTTTTTATGCCTTGGCTGGAGGCTTTACTCTTAAGGCACCCACAGGATAGTCCGGTTAAGCAGACGACAACCTAGGTTGAACTGCGAGATGCAATTCACAAAAAAAAAACACGATAAAGAAAGATTACTTCTAATATTAAACTCATTAAATGTAGGTATGTGTATACGCATCTATTCCAAAATAAATAAAATTGTTATTTAATATTCAATTATTTAAAAACATACTACTGAAATGGCTGAAAGAACATGATGTTTTACGATATTAAAGATTTTCTGAACCTATAAACTGGACTTTTGTCATTGTGGATAACTATAATATTATTTTTCTGAGATAAAACTATAATATTGTTTTATTGACTTTGTATCTGTGACATGGAACCACAATTAACTAATTATTATTTTGCATGCAATTGATACACAACCTGTATAGCTAAACATCGTGGACTTTAGAATAATACCTGACTGTAACAACTTTATACCATGTTTAAGGCAAATAAAGACTTATCTTATCTTATCTAAAAACTAAACAACAATTTAATAAACGATCCACAAACTGTGCAAGTGACCCGTAATCGTATTAAATCACGAACAAATCCAGTTCAAAGCTAAAATCCGACCGATTCATCTTCATTAACCCGCTGGCAAGACAAAATCTGTTAACAAAGCAACATTTTACTCTGTGCCACTGTTTTTGTTTCTTCGGAGACTTCCCCGATAAACTTTTAATGCGTTTTTCACTTCGTTATGGAATATTTCAATCGACTTAATTAGGAAAGAAGGGGTGGCAAACGTCTTGTTGCTAAGAAGTGCTAAGGGCCGATTTCAACTTTGAAAGTGAACGCGATCTATATGAACTCGATCATGAGTTGTCGGAGTCAAAATTTTGTAAAATAGTGACACTGTCAGATCTTGAGCGTTTTTAGATGTGCTGATCAGTTTCAATTTCAAACATGGTAAACCCTGAAATTGTCGTAAGACATAGTAAGCAGATTTAATACAATAATAAATAGTTAATCAAAGGAGTGTCTGCCTGCGTCTGTGTTTCCGAACGCTTACAACCCTAATCTCTTCAAAGTTTGAGTGAACAAGCTTTTTCTGGGTAAGCTCATACCATCGTTGACTTTGTCTCTGTCATGTCTGACCTAGACTATAGTCAAGAGCAAAACCACCGAAAAAAAAAAAAAAAAAACATGTGAACATTTTAAATCGCAACTTTTAATACCTACCTATGCCAAAATTTTTTGATGGTGGTCATTATTTTTGTAATTTATTTGTAAATATTCTTACGGAAAAGGAATATTGAAAAATCTTTGTTATAGTTGACGTACCAGTTAATCTTAGCAATGTAAAGCTTGTCAACACTCTACTTAAGAAAAATATTTTGCCAAGGTCAAGGGATAATACAATAATTGGTACAGGAGTTATTTGCCAATCACAGTTTAGGGTCTTGTTTCAAAACATGCCTAAAAGCTAACAGGACTCAAACATTGTAACGCGTGAAAGCTTTTTTGGTACACTGCAATTAATAATTAATGTAAAATACTTACAAAATAATGCAGCTATCTTATTCAGTTATACACAATCATGTTTTAATCATAAATATCTCATTATAATGTAATTAATATTCGTGTCATTACACATTAACATCTGAATGCACACGGACTGATAATTGATATTAATTTGTGAAATATATGCGAAAAATATACCTCGTAGGTACAATCACGTTATAACTTAAATACTAGTATTTAAAAAAATTAAAAAAAAACTTTTGAAAAAGTTGGAACTTTGACCCCCAATATCTCCGTAACTAGAAGGCTGGCGGGCAGAAAATGTACCTTTTAGCTTCGTTTTGGGTATTTTTACACCCATTATAGTACTAACCTACATCCATTGGACACATAGGTACTTTTACGAAACAAAAGATAGGTCCCTATCATTAACAAGCATTCGTTAATTTCGCGAGTAAATCGCTTTCATTACAGTACGAAACTTTCCTGAAACACCTGAAAATTAACAGTCTCCCTTTTCAGAAAATACAGCTTTCCTAGACATAATGAAGTTCGTAGTATATTTTCATTACATTTATGTTCTGCTAAGTGTACTTACTTAATGTTCGTCACTGTACAGTCATAAGTGTCAATATGAAGACACTTCGCAAATTTGTTTTTTTCTCAACCAGCTTTTTTGTTTATTGCATGTTGTTTTGTTACGAACACAGTATTTTAGGAACCAGACAGTATTATGAAATAGGTGTCAGCTCGAAGAAGCAATCATTAAATTCAAGAGAAAACCGCTCTTGAATAAGTGTAGGTACTTGTATTGATGCCTGCGACTGTACGTGATATATTATTCTGTTTGAACATGTAAAATAAATCCAAGGACATCGAGATTACACTTTTCGACTCCATTAGTGTTCTTAATTAATAAATAGCAAATTTTAATTCACAATGGTATTAAAAACTGAATTTCTCTTAGCGAACGTGGCGAAGGTATTGATTTTTGCATCAAAAATAAGAGCCGCAAGCTTTTAATTATGACGAAGTTAGTTTTATTTTGTTTGTATGGTGGTAGGTTACCAAACAGGGCTTGATGAGTCAGTCAGAGACAGAGAGAGAGAGTCAGGTTGCTTTGGCACAGCTTGAGGTCTATGTCCAGCTGTGGACTGCGATAGGCTGAATTGATTGACCGTGATAACAATTTTTTTTTCTTTCTAACCCATGCTGTCCCACTGCTAGACTGATTCTCTTCTCACAATACTTGCTGTCCGTGTAGAAACTACTTTTCTAATACACACTTTGTTACTTTTACTATTTCAACCAAATGTATTATAATACGAGCGCTAATCCCACCGACAAACTGTTACGCAGTTGGTTGATTGTATGAAATAGACAAAATGTTTGGTCCTATAATAATTGTTTTTTAAGGTTCCGTACCCAAAGGGTCAAACGGGACCCTATTACTGAGACTTCGCTGTCCGTCCACCCGTTCGTCTGTCACCAGACTGTATCTCATGAACCGTGATATTTAGCCAGTTGAAAATTCTACAGATTATGTATTTGTGTTGCCGCTATAACAACAAATACTAAAAACAGAATAAAATAAAAAATTAGGGGGGCTCCTATACAAAAAAGTAATTTTGTTGCTCGTTTTTATAAATAATGGTAGGCAGAACTTACTACAGACTCCCACTTGGCCGGGTTTTTTTTACGGCCTGCGCTAGCTCTATCCAAACCTCGCGGTATGCGTCCAGGGCGTCACTCCACCTCTTTCTGGGCCAGCCTCGACGTCGTCCTGTAGGAACCAATTGATTGGAGACCTTTGCCCAGCGGTCATAGTGCATTCGGCTAACGTAACCCTATATCCTATTTCATCCTGGCAACCTTCTTGTAGACGTTTATTATGCCCGTTTTCGCAGCGTGGTGTTACGTACTCGGTCTTGTCTTTTAACACCCAGAATGCTGCGTAACACAGGGCTTGTTAACGTTACCAACTAACAAAATAATATCCGTTACCTGATACCTTATTAACTTTACAAAAATATAATGTTAATTGATTACATTACCAGTAATTTAACGTTAAATACAATTAACCTTAAATACGATAATAACGTTACTTTACCGTTAATTTAGCTAAAACCCAGTCACAATCAAGGTTGTGTGTGGTATGTGAGATGCTAAGTTGCTAACCGTATACTGACTCCCTCAACCACGACCTAGCGACCCACGAAATTCGGCGTTCGCAAGGTTTGTTGCAATTAACGGTTACAAAAATTAACGATAAAAATTTGCAAAAATAACTTTAAATCTATTAACGTTATTTTAATATTAACGGTAACACTGGCAAATGAAGGTAACGTTACGAAAATTTTACCGTTATTTAAAGCCCTGGCGTAACATGGGTCTTTGGCAGACACCAAGGTGGACCTTCTGTGACTCGGTGAGCTACTAGGTCTGAGTAGGAGATAAAAACTAAGATAGCTAAAAGCAAGTAAAATTCCAATATCTTAACAAAAGTCGTGAAATACATTTAGAGCGTTTACACCTTACGGCATTTCATACAAACTTTCAAGTCATTGTTTCCCGAAATGACGAACCGATTTTAATGAAACTCAATACGCATAAGTAGGATACGTACTTAAGTCTAAAAAAGTTACTAAAACATTTTCGAAATGTCTTTAAAAAAAAAGTTAATTCGTAATTTCTGTTTTTATAGATAATTTATAATGGGTCTAAAGCTGTAACGCTGTTTTTCAAAAATGTTTTTAGGAACTTTTTAGACCTGTGTATCCTGCTTATGCGTATGAAGTTTAATTAAAATCGGTTCAGTCATTTCGAAAAAAAGGACTTGGAAAGTTTGTATAAAATGCAGTAAGATGTAAAAGCTCCTAGGTAGCTAATAACGCCAGCATTTTAAAATACCGACAACCCTTTGACAACTTACCACAAAGACACTAACTTAAAACAGCCCTCAGAAAATACAAAAGCACACATCGTCTCATCATGTAAATTGAATACGTTAACAAACATGCAACATAATTGCAGAAACTTATTGAAACAACAAACGTAACTTAGTTTTGAATTGACTTGGCACAATGCGAGTTGCGTCCGCTTGTTTACACTAACTTAGTGCAGCACTGCGCCGCCGTGATTGCAACTTAATCGCTAACTTAGCGTTTAGCACAAGTTTTAATTCTTAAGGTATTGTACAAACTTATTGTTTGCTCACGAATACCCCAGCATTGTTAGCCGCGGTTGCAATTAGTAGCGGTCGCTGCAATTTACCTTATCACTCGAGTTATGCGCTAGATTAGAAGAAGTTATTCTGTGTGTAAGATGGAGAAAATTGTTGGAATCTTTTTCTTGGTTCTGCAGGAAATGAGGTAAGACGGTGTAGCCGTAATAGGATATATTAGGATGACGAACAAAGTCTAGCTAGTTTTGCTTTGAGGAACATTTCCTTAGCTGTAAGATATTTTAAAAATCTCTCCGTCCCGATACGGAGTGGCATTAGTCGTCTTTTTGTTATTTTCTTCTCGGAATTTTTAAGGAACTCGGGATAGATTTAACGAGCGCTTGAAGCTAAAATGTTATTTTTATACTCTTACGTAAGATGCTTATGGATCTACCGAATGTTAATATTTTATGTGTGTAATCCTGCTGAAATTATTGCTAAAATTTATTATGATTGTTAGCTTTTGAAAGAGTTTGTCCGTTTTTACTCAAAGTTTAAATACGATACTCAGTTTGCATGAAGTCTAGCCTTTCTCCTATCCAAATTATTTTACAACAAAAATAAAATAACAAGTCAAAAAGGTATTTAAAGTAAAACGAATCGTTTACCAAACAACACTACATCCTTCGAAAGCTTTACTATTCTCTAGGAATCCATCCCAATTATTCGCAACAAAATACGCCATTCCGCGCGCACTATTTTTCAAATCATTTATCATTCTAAAACTGCACGCTGACGGCGCTGACGTGCCACATTTATATCTCACTACAGAGCATCCGGCTGGCACTGTACCACGTCAGTTCACGTCAGCCGTGACGTCAGGCCGCATTCACGTCATTTCCCCTAAAAATAATAACTACATATCATTCAGAAACGTTTGCAGGCCAAGCCAGGCCCGAAGGCTCCTAAGAAGCCGATTCCTGCCGGCTTCCCTTTGGGAACAAGGCACTATACGTAGTGTCTAGTGTCTACTGTAGTCAAATAGTAAATTATGTACACATCTGAGGTTATCACATCACAGTACAGACATTAAATACATCATAGGATTGAAAACATTACATAAATGCCAGCATTTTTCATGTCAACAAAAAAAGCAACATGTGGCGCCAGTAAGCCGACGCTCGGGTGTCAGAATTCAGAACTAAATTCGTATGAACGCGGACACGTGACTTCGCAGCTATCAGCAGCGTTTTGTAAGGACTAGGTAAGCCGAAGATTTTCGAGTTACGACAGGGAACTTTCAATGTTTGTATGTATAGGAAGCTAAATTAGAACCACTTCCCGATGCCCGATTGAGCTGAAATTTGGCGCACACCTTTGGTTCTAAGAACAATACATTTTTATTACAGACATAACTTAATCCTGCAGCCAGGATCGTCTCCTCACGAGGGAACTCCTCAACGGTTAATAGCACAGACACGAAAATTTGTATACAAGTTCATATTTGATGGATAAACATGAATTCTATCATGATCTTATCCTGCAGCCAGGATTGTCTTCTCACGAGGGAACTCCTCAACGGTAAATAGCACGGACACGAAAATTTGTTTGCACGTACATATTTGATGGATAAACACGAATTCTATCATGATCTCATCCTGCACCCAGGATCGTCTTCTCACGAAGGAACTCCTCAACGTTTAATAGCACAGACACGAAACTTTGCATACGAGTTCATATTTGATGGGTACACATGAATTCTATCATGATCTCATCCTGCAGCCAGGATTGTCTTCTCACGAGGGAACTCCTCAACGGTAAATAGCACGGACACGAAAATTTGTATGCACATTCATATTTGATGGATAAACACAAATTCTATCATGATCTTATCCTCCAGCCAGGATCGTCTTCTCACGAGGGAACTCCTCAACGTTTAATAGGACAGACACGAAACTTTGCATACGAGTTCATATTTGATGGATGATCATGTTTTGTATCATGAACTTATCCTGCAGCCAGGATCGTCTTTGCACGAAGGAACTCCTCAACGTTTATTAGCACAGACACGAAACTTTGCATACGTGTTCATATTTGATGGATAATGACGATTTGTATCATGAATTCATCCTACCGCCAGGGTGCTCTTCTCATGAGGGAACTCCTCAACGGTTAATAGCATAGACATGAAACATTATATTTATACGCGTTCACTTTTATGAATAAACATATTTTCTATAGTTCCTGTGCATTTAATCGTTACAATACATAAGTTATGAAAAAAAGATCATGTTGGGTCCTTCGAAAATTTTTGTGTATACTGATCATGGGTGACATATTCGTGGTTTTCGGGGTCGCTGACAATCAAAATGAAATTTAGAAATGCGATGACGAATAAAAGGATTGTGTGGTTTTATGAAACCACGGTAAAAGTGAAACTTTTTTTCACACTATAGCGCGGAGTAGACCGCGGAATAGGGATAAAGTGAAAGGCGCTTGTCAGAGCGCCTTTCATTTTATCGTTAAAAGTTTCACTTTAAAAACAAAATTAATGATCTCATTTTTTTCGTCGGCTTCCCCTTACAAAATTTTGACCCTTCGCCACTGGGCCAAGCTTTATGAATGTGAATTATGAGTACGAAGAGCTGTAATAAATTAACTGTTGTTTCTATTTTCTGCGTCTTGGAAGTGAAGGGAAATGATATCGTCTTGCGCATACGCTTAGAACATGCGAAGGTGGATTTGGAACATCCTATATAATCGCCTTTTAATTTTATAGGCTAATTATTATCATAAAACACTACGACACCGTTTTTAATTCCAAGTACCTAAAATTTGTATGTTAGTTCAACACTGAAAAACTTGCCAGTTAGCAAGGTGACTAGCACTGACGGTCCAGGGTGCATCCACAATCCCAAATTATCATAACTATCCCACACCTCAGGAGGCCTTTGCTATTCCTTCCAACGGCCACGATTCTGTGCAAATTCTTTCCAATTCTCATGGTAGACATCCAATTTGTTTGGCCATCTCCTTCGTGGTCTACTGCGACCTCGTCACTGTTTCTGGGCTTCAATCCCGACCCCCTTAATCAGCGACAATGCGACAGACATACCCTGCCCAGTCCCATTTAAGCTGGGGAGTCTTTTGAGCGAGTCTTTTGAGTTGAGTGGAGACCACGGATGGGTGGCGATGATCTTGCGGCTAGATTTGCGGATCTAGTGGCTGAGAATCGTGCTGAGTGGCGTATCATGGTAGAGGCTTATGTTCAGCAGTGGACGAGTACAGGCTGATGATGAGTCTTTTGAGCCACGTCAACAATTTGCATTTTGGAGCGCAGTGTTTCGAACACGATCTGATCATTTTAAACATAAAATACTGCGCTTTTATGTTTAAAATGATCAGATTATATAGCACGTTGGCAACGTATTAGTAAAATCAAGATTTTCAAACTAATAATAATATGCTATCCAAATAAACTGGTCTTTGTCAATTCATACCACGCCAAATAAAATCACAAGAGTCATTTAAACTCTGTGACATACTTGAGAGTACAGTCAAAATAATTTCATGTCGTTTGTAAGCAAGTCGCAACGCAATTTGTATGAAACCTATTACCACATATATACCATACATTTTATCGGATACTAGCTGTGTCCAAGACTTCGTCCGCGTGGAATAAGGTTTTTTTTCAAAACAAGTAGTAGCCTAAGTTACTCCTTTTTACATCAGCTATATGCCAGTGAAAGTTGCGTTTGAATCTGGAACGACTGGACCAATTTTAAACAAACAGACAGACCAACAGACAGACAAAAATTGTAAAAAAAAATGGCATATGCACCGTATATAAATTCATATGCATGTAATAAAAAGCGGTTATTTTAATATTAAAAACAGACACTTCAACATTATTTATTTGTTTAGATTAATCAACCGCGTGATTGGCAAGGCGATATCTTATGTACCCATAAACTTTACTGCTATTGGTGATGTAAAAGTGACTTTAAACATTGGTATATTTAGTAATAACACGCCGCTGTAGTGATATGTATGTTGTAAATAATTTTGGTGCATGTTTTTTCGCTGATATCTATTATTTGTGATCTATTCAAAGTGCGCCCGCGGTCTTTCTTGCCAACCCTTAGCATAACATAACGTCATGGATATAATCCTGCCAAACCCGGCAGAGGTGTACCTAGACCAGTACACCCACATTTTGCTAGTTATGTTTAAGTCTCATGCAATAGGGGTTGAGCCTATTACCATCAACCGGGCACAGATCCAGACTCCTTAGCTGTCCACTGAAAAGTTCCTTATGGAAAAACCCAATAACATTTTGCTCGTTCCGGGAATAGAAAACAAGACCTCATCCTCTTTGCCAACCCAGTCGGTGGTTCGTCTGCCATTTGCTATTCTTTAAAACAGCATCATTGTTTGACTCCACCAGGAATTACTATTATGAAGATTGGAAGGATCTGTCGAAAAACTGATCTACTGTCTACGTTTTAAATTAGTTTTTCCTACAAAGCAATCTTGAAAAACCTTCCCTAACTTACTCAAAAAGCCAACTGTTTAGCTCATAGCCGACTTAATACAGTAAAAAACATTGTAAAAGAGCCGTTAAACAAACACTGTTTCCTTTTTAAACCGTGCAAATTACTTTCAAAATGTCGTTACCACAGATTTGGCGCGTAACTCTAATTTAGTTACAAAACGACTAAGGCCAACCGTCCATGACGCTACTCAAAAACAAAATTTACTTGTTACAAACTGAAATCTCCAAGACAATTAAGAAAATACAGTATGCTACAGTAACACTACTTTTTTAGTTTTAGGCATTTTGAACTTTTAATCATTTAATTTACAAAGCTCTGCTACGGCATCAACTATAATTATGTATAAATAACTAAAATTTCAGTACAGTCGCGCCGTCCTCATTTTCGAATCATTTTTAAATTGGCTTCAAATTATCTAATAAATAATAATAATAATAATTGAAATCTAGAATTTTTCAATAAAAAAAATAACAAAAAGTCTAAGGGCTCATTTACGCAGGCGCGGCGCGTGGCGCGGGGCGTTGCAATAGGCGTCGCGCGGCGCGTCTGACGTTTTTGCCGTTTACGAAGACGCGTCGAACGCTTGAAGCCCAACGTGGGACCATTTGATTTGTTATGTCACACTGACAATACAAGCCTAAAGCAGTGCCCAGGTTCGATTCCCATACGAAACAAATTGACAATGTCGTACTTTTATCCAAAATACTCATTTTGTATTTATTTTAATTTTCTTAGTGTTTTTTTTTTCGTAAATTTGGTTCTTTTTTTATTTGTTATTCACGATTACCTAACTGTTCTTTGAATGGTTCACAAACTAAAAGTATATATTATTAAACTACATATTTTATAATGATTTGAAAATCATACAGATGCATATAAATAAAACAGTACACCTAGTTACAAAAAGTAATATTTTACAGCATAAAAAAAAAGAACAAAAAGAAAAAATACCAAAACAATTATTTAAACATCTGTGATTTGATCCTGCATCATCTTATTCACAGTCCGGCCGCAATACCACAAGGCCAATTCCTTCACTGACACTTGTGTAAAATAGACGTTCTATTCTAATACATGATAATTGACGGTTGTCAGTTTTCAAACAATTGTAGAAAATGGTCCCACGTTGGGCTACAAGCGTGCGACGCCGCGTCCGCCGCGGCGTTATGTCAAACGCTCAAATACTTGAAAGAAGTGGTCCCACGTTGGGCTGCAAGCGGTTGACGCGGCGTTATGTCACTCGGACAATACAAGCATACGGCAGTGCCTGGGTTCGATTCCCATACGGAACAAATTTATAATGTCGTAGTTTTATCCAATAATAATCATTTTATTTTTATTTTAAAAAAAAAATGGTGTTTATTTTTTATCGTAAATTGGACAATTTATAATTGTTATTATAAGATGAATGATAATTTCATCTTAATTTACAATCCAATGTAACCTAATTACGTAAAATTTCAGGCCTGTCTTGTTATCCATGCTGCGGAGCATTTGCACAACTCATCACGATATTTAATGATTTTGGGTCGCTTACTCTTTAATAATCAGATAGGCAGTCGCTCCATGTAAAATACTGGTATTCAGCTGCATCTGCATAGACTGAAAATCGACCGTGTGGGTTACATACCACTACACCAACATAGCTGGGAAAAGGCTAGGCGTCTGCCTAGCCTAGAAGAATCACCGCCATATAGCGGTGATTCTTCTATGGCGTAATTACACTAGTCATCGCAATGGAATACATAGAAGCTTACAATAGTGGAAAAAAAATGTAGTTGGACGAGTGTGTTCGCGTACTCGGCCGCGTTCATTTACACTTGGTCGTTTGATGAATTCCAAAGGCAATCGAATTCGGGCAACGACCAAGTATAATTGCGCCATGGACTAGGCAAAAATAAAACATGAATTACGAAGTTTTATTTAACATTTATTTTAAGCAGCATATCATTGTGAACTTATTAGAACTTCTTCAAATAAGAGAGAGCCCGGCGTCGCGGGCATTCTATCAGCATCGGCATTACCATATTCCCCATAGTATGGGAACATCGTATTACGATGTTCCCCACACATGCTAGCCACAACTGTAATCTTTGGCATTGTTTTAGTCGCCATCATCTCTGCACACCTTAACATTCTCGTGTTGTCTACTTCACCACGAAACAAATAAGACGGGTAAATAAATAATATGCAAAACTATTCACAACAAAACCAAACATTACGATTTTAATTGATCAAGACAGAGAAGTGACAATATTTTTGACAAATATGGTATTTTTTGTTTTGATTGACGATGAATGTTGCCATATTAGCTAAATTCTCGAAAAAAAGTTTCGTTCGTACTTTAAAGTCTGACAACCAGTCCTACCAAGGGGTATCGTATTACCCAGTACTAACTGGGTTGTGGAGGTCAGATATACAAACGCTCAAAAAAAAAAAACTTTTTTTTTTTGATTGATGATTATTATTGTATAAAACTAAGACATTATAAATTTGTTCCGGATGGGAATCGAACCCGGGCACTGCCGTATGCTGGAAACTTGTCCGTGTGACATACCGCCGCGTGGACCGCTTGCAGCCCAACGTGGAACCATTTTCTTGTATTTGAGCGTTTGACATAACGCCGCGGCGGACGCCGCGTCGCACGCTTGTAGCCCAACGTGGGACCATATTCTTCAACTGTTTGAAAACTGTCAATTTTCATATCATGCATTAGAATAGAATGTCTATTTTGGCTCAAGTGTCAATGAAGTATATAGTCTAACGGTACTGTGACCGGACTGTGAATCAGAAGGTGCAGGATCAAATCCTAGCAAGTAAGGATTTTCTTTTTGTGTTTTTTTTTATCATGTTAAATATTACTTTTTAAAACTAGGACACTGTTTATTTTAATGCATTATGTAGGGTTTTCAAATCATTATAAAATATCTAGTTTAAAAATATATACTTTTAGTTTTTGAACCATTCAAAAAACAGTTAGATAATCATGAATAAGAAATAAAAATCGAACAAAATTTACGAAAAAAAACACAAATAAAATTAAGATAAAAACAAAATGATTATTTTTGGATAAAACTACGACATTGTAAATTTGTTTTATATGGGAATCGAACCCGGGCACTGCCGTATGCTTGTATTGTCGAGTGACATAACGCCGCGTCAACCGCTTGCAGCCCAACGTGGGACCACTTCCTTGTATTTGAGCGTTTGACATAACGCCGCGGCGGACGCGGCGTCGAACGCTTGTAGCCCAACGTGGGACCATATTCATCAACTGTTTGAAAACTGACAATCGTCATAATTATCATGTATTAGAATAGAACGTAGTAAATGGCCTGGTGGCACTGCGATTGGACTGAAAATCAGAAGTTGCAGGATCAAATCACAGGCATTAAGAATATATTTTTTGTGTTTTTTTTTTGTTGTAACATTACTTAAATTAAACATTACATAAACGATAAAGAATAGTTTTCACATAAGCTGGTCGCGTGAATGGTAAATGCTATAAAAACTATCTTTTATCGTTTCCATTTACTCCAAGATTAGATATCTTCTTTTCGGTGCATCATTATAAAAGTTTGTTTTAAACTTTTTTGATATTTGCTGTAATCGTTTCTGTCACATCATTATCGCAACACTTTTTTCATATCCGTGCTATTAACCGTTGAGGACTTTTGAGAAAAAATCCTGGTCGTGGAAACGACAGGAATTATGTTTATCCAACAAAATGGAACACGTATCTATACAAAGTTTCATGTTTGTGCTATTAACCGTTGAGGAGTGCCCTCGTGAGAAAACGATCCTGGCTGCAGGATGAGTTAATTATACAAATCGTGATTATCCATCAAATATAAACTTGTATGCAAAGTTTCATGTCTGTGCTATTAACCGTTGAGGAGTTCTCTCGTGAGGAGACGATCCAGGCTGCAGGATTAAGTTATGTCTGTCATATTAATATTCTGTTCTTACAACCAAAGGTGTGTGCAAAATTTCAGCTCAATCGGACATCGGGAAGTGGTTCTAATTTAGCTTCCAAGATTCTACCCAAACAAACATACATACATACATTGCAAGTTAAATAAAAGCTAGTAAAAACTGAACAATTTACGAAAAAAAATCACTACAAAATTTAAAATAAAAACAAAATGATTATTTTCGGATAAAACTACGACGTTGTAAATTCGTTCCGTATGGGAATCGAACCCGGGCACTGCCGTTTGCTTGTATTGTCTGTTTGACATAACGCCGCGTCGGCCGCCTATATCTCAAGCAAACGGGCGTCAGACCGCTTCTCCGTAAACGCTCTCATACATCGCCTTATGTTTGAATTTAAAGCGGAACGCGCCGCGCACCGCCCCGCTCCACGCGCCGCGCCTGCGTAAATGGGCACTAACTCAAATATTACTTAATTTCTGTAGATAATTTGGTGCCTTAATTTGTTGCATTTTAACCCTACTATGAGGTCCTGCAAGGAATACTTCGAGTTACCAGTAAACCTGTAGAATTTAACTGCTGCTCTCAAAAACAGAAATTACAGACGTAGGCAAAAAGGCTGCCAAGCTCAAATTGAATTGGGCAGGTCACGTGAGCCGGAATGCGCATCAGGACCGCTGGGCAAAGGTCTCAACACGATGGGTGTCTGAGGATGGACGACGGCGCCAACGCTTACCTAGAAAGAGGTGGCGAGATGATCTGGACGCGCATCACGAAGGCTGGTTCGAAATGGCGTAGGAGAAGAGCACCTGAAACGATATGGGGGAGGCCTTTGCCCAGCAGTGCAATATACAAGGCCACAATACTTTGCCTGACTTGGGATTCGAACCCTGGACCTCGTGCTCACCAGTGACGCAAGCGAACACTACGCCCACGAGGCAGGATGAAAATTCGTCACTTAAGAAAGTCGCCTGGGAGCACAAGGGCCAATGAATAAGTCGCGTCATGTACAGACCGCCATTGAAATACTAGTGCTGCGACATTGTGGCTACTACTAGAAGTTTTGAGATTTTAACATGGTTGACACCACTTTTCATACCGCCCATGGGCCTCTAGCTTGGCTTTACATGCCGTCCAGATACAAAGTGTTGTTTTGCAACCTCGCCAAAATTCAGGAGGTTGTCACTAAAGATATAAATAATCAATTAAAATTACGTTACCCAGTTAATTATTAATAAACGCTGATTTTTTTGGTTATTTATGTTTGTCAGTATTTCAGAATAACCCCCTAAACGTGGTTTAGGGTATAAGAAATTATCGAATTAACGTTTGAGATTGTTTGTATGTGTGGAAGCGCGGTTATAGGGCGAGAATCAGACGGCTTGCGTTTTAAACACGGGTGATTCACACTTACCGATTTCCGTAAATAAGAAAAAAAATAAAAATTACCTACCTATTTTATTATTGATTCGGGACGAGAATCATTATTATAGTTACCTCCTTGAATTTGACGAGGATGCAAAACAACACCTTGTATATCCTTTTCCTTCACCGAAGCAAGTGATAATTACCACGATCAATTCGTGATCATTAACACGTTACTTTCGAGTAGCGTCATGAACGATAAGCCTAACAGTAAGGCTATACCATGAATCATCGCATTCCCGTTCCCCCTCTTATTTACGATAAACTTTAGTCATGTTAATCATACCGTTATGATCTTACCGCCATTATAATTTAAGCAAGAAACTTTGTCTGCCACTCGAAAGAATAAATTTGCCGGAGCCGAGATGATTTAATTAAACCAATAGTTAATTAATTAATTTCGGGAGTATCCAGTGTTCGGGAAGAAGCGATAAAATAATTGGATCCGTCAAAATTATAGAAAGCCAATTGCTCCCCTTCGAATTGATTATATATTTAAGAACGGGAGGTTTTAAAAAGTCATTATTAATGCTCAAGGCTGGTCTTATTAATTGTTTAATGTTTTAATGGGTGGGTATAACAAAATTGCGAACGGTGAAATAAGGACTTGTGCTATTTGAGAGGTAGCAAGTACTTAGCTGAGCAACTACGATTCATTGTATTTTGATTTTTAGGTGTTTCTCGTACCTAGTTGACATATCACGTAGGTCCAAATATTTTCGGACTACAAACATTAAATTAATCAGAGATTCAAAACTCTCATGTCATAAAATTACTGAAGTTTTCTCTAGGAAAACCCACAGTGAAAATGTAATGTTTTTGTTCAATGTAGTCTCCTTTTATTGCAATCCATTTTTGTTTGGATATTAATCTTTAATTTTACTTTTTTATTTTGCTGTATATCCTACTAATATTATAAATGCGAAAGTTTGTGTGGATGGATGGATGGATGTTTGTTACTCTTTCACGCAAAAACGACTGAATGGATTTGGATGAAATTTGGCACACGGGTAGATTATAACCTGGATTAACACATAGGATACTTTTTATCCCGATAGTATGTTCCCGTGGGACAATTACCGAACTCCACGCGGGCGCCGCCGCGGGCATAAGCTAGTACTACCTAAAGTACTTGAAAGAATGACAGAATCATCATCTTTTTCCTGCCCTTATTTCAATTTATTTGGGGTTGATGCAGCATATTCTCTTCTTCTATATTTCTCCCCCCACCCTCTTATATCCGTTATCTTATTAAGAAGACGCGACAATAGGGGTGAAGACTGGGTAATGAAACCGACATTCTATTTTGTCCGTCAGACAGGTAATACAAAAATATTAGACACGTATTTTTTGTTTTATCAAAATTACAAAAAATTACTTAGTTAAAACTCATTAAAGTTGGAGAGTGGGGGCTCACTACGTCACAAGTAGGTATAAAAATAACCTACATGTGACGTCATGCGCCCCCACTCGCCGCCTGACCGCCGTCGCGTACGGACGTGCCGCTACCTGCTCGCATTCCCGCTCGCTATCAGTGTGTGTCATCGGTTCGTCGCTTCCCAGTGTCGTGACGTCATCAGTAGTCCCTCGACTACACCCCCGAACAATTGCTGTCTTTTTATTAAGACAGCACTTGCTCATTTGCTTCGGATATTATTCCGATTTAACTTCCTTTGCCCCATCAGGGAAAATTCCTCAGTTTCGAGGTTCTTGGTGGGAAGCCTAACGGTGCCAACGAAATCGAGAGAGGGTGGTGACTCAATCTGCCCGCCTAACCCCTTCAGGGTCTAGGTGAAAAATTGGACTCCGTCGCGAACGCATGCGCCGCCGATATACTGTGCTAGTGTTACCCGTTTCAACAAGTTCCTGAAAGCGAAGTTCCCTAGACTGGAGTCGGAGTTGCTACCAAGCCAGGACCTTCGGACTGTGGCTGCGGGAAGGTTGAAGCGGGTGAGTCGCTGGACCCAGTAAATTCCCTACATAATTGTTTAAGGAATTAGGTTATTAGGCGCGCTGAGCTTCACTCAGATGTTCGCTAACTCTTAGCAGACAATATGGCCCTTGATGCGGATGATGAACTCCTTTTGGCGTTTTTCAAACGCGTTTTCCTGAACGACCCAGATTTTTTAAAGAAATATGGGTCCGATGTCGCTGCCTTGCAGCAATCCAGTATTGCCGTCACTGACTTCAGTGACGCGCTCGAGAGCCCTTTGTCGCCGCCACCTGCTGACAGAGGCTTACCGCCAGCCGTCGCCGCCGCGATTAAGGCTACCCCGAGACCCATTCTTGTGAAACCCATTGTTTCGCAAACAAAGGGCCAGCCCGCACCTGCGTCCATTGTTCCCGTTCCCGAGAACATGGACAAAGGCTTACCGCCAGCCGTCGCCGCCGCGATTCCGGCTAAACCGAGACCCATTGTTTCGAAACCTTTTGTTTCGCAAACAAAGGATCAGTCCGAACCTGCGTCCATTGTTCCCGTTTCTGAGAACATGGACACAACTGAGCCTGTCTCCGACTCAGAATCAATTTTAGACTCGTGCTCTGCCTCCTCATCCTCTGAAGACGACTATCAAGTCGTCGGAAAGGGCAAGAGAAAGAAGGGCAAAAATTCCCAGGCCGCCATGGCCAAAAAGATTGTCGCGCTCCCTTCTGTCCCCTCTCCCGCGGCCTCCCGTCCCACCTCCCCGGTCCCCTTACCTACGTCCGCCGCTGCTCATACCAGTAGGCCAGTCAGCCCTAAGGCTAAACCTTCAGCTGCTTCTTCAAAGAAGCTGAAGCCCCCTCCCCCGTTGTTCATTCAGGACAAAGGGAAATGGACAGATGTGTCCAAAATGTGTGTTGAGCGCCGCATACAATATACAAGCGCAAAAAGCACACAGCAGGGAATCAAAGTAGTGGTCCCTACGACAACCGACTTTAGGGAACTTACTCGCCAGCTGATCGGAAGGCACATAGCCTTCCATACTTACTCCCTCCCAGAGGAGAAGCCCACCCGCGTGGTGATCAGGCGGATCCCGAAGGAGATATCCACGGAGGACATCCTCAATGACCTCCAAGGCCAGGACATCCCGGTTGCAGCCGTCCACCGCCTTCATAAGGCGAGAGGCGGCGACCAGTACGACATGGTACTGGTCATTTGTGACCCAGTAGAAGGACACCACCCGATCTTCAAAGTGAAGTCGGTATGCTCCCTCACAGGCATCTCAATAGAGAAGCCTTACCGCTCAACCGTAGTAGGGCAGTGCCACCGCTGCCAGCTGTACGGACACAGCCAAGCCAACTGCCATGCGCCGCACAGATGCGTAAAGTGTCTAGGCGACCATGGTACGGCAGACTGCCCCCGTCCCAAAGACAAATCGCTATGCACGGAGCCACCGAGCTGTGTGCTTTGCGGCCAGTCGGGCCACCCGGCTAACTACCGCGGCTGCCCGAAAGCCCCCAAAGGCTCCTCCTCTAAACTGGCGAAGCGTGCAAACGCCCGCCAACAGAGAGAAAGCCCATCGGTGAGGCTACCAACTGCACAGATGCCGGAGAGACTCAGCCCTCAGAGGCCCTCTCCCTGGACCTCGCTGAACCACCAGAGAGCTTTCCCGGCACTCGGCAAAGCAAAGTCCAGCCCCATTCCCGGGCTATTAGATGCCCCTGTCCCCACTCCCGTGGCCCAAGCGAGCGCACCGGCGCCCGCTCGTCCCGCGCCTCCCGGCCCCGCGGCCGCGGTCTCCTCTCCTAACGTAACTTTAGAAACGTTAGCAAAGTTAGTCACCCCCGAAGCAGACCGCATGGCGGCAGATCTCAGGGAGGCTAACACTGACGGTGATAAGCTTAAAATTATCATCAAGTCCCTAATCAAGTTAGGCGAAGCCTTCAGCGGCATTAATCTTTAATTTCAATGGATAATACGAGATTAACGTGTACCAAACCCCGATCCCTTAAATTAGGGTACTTTAATGCCAATGGCATTAGAGGCCAGCGTGATGAAATCGCCACCTTCCTCCGTGACCATCAAATTGATATCCTCCTCATACAGGAGACCTTCCTCAAGCCCAGTCACCGCGATCCGAGAATTGCCAACTATCGCATAGTTCGCAACGATCGGTCACGTTGCCACAAGGGCGGTACTCTAATCTATTATAGAAAAGAACTGCACTGCATCCCCTTAGATCCCCCTCCCATGGAGTCCCTACTCGAGACTTCAGTGTGTCGACTAGGCATGACCGGTCATCAACCGATCACTATCGCCTCCGCGTACATCCCTCCCGGCGGCACGTCCGAGGAGCACACTCTGTTCACCAAAGACCTTGCCGTCCTCTTCGGCTTGAGTGACTCCGTTATCATAGCGGGCGACCTCAACGCCAAACACCCCGCCTGGAACAGCACGACGACCTCTGCCAGAGGACGTCACGTGTATAACCTGGGTGAGTCCCTCAACTTCGATCCCATCGCTCCTATGGAGCACACTCACTATCCCCACGACCCCGACCAACGTCCGGACGTTCTCGACATAGCGCTACTCAAGAATGTCAACCTTAAGTTGCATTCCATCGAGACTTTACATGAGCTTAACTCAGACCATCGACCAGTGCTCATGCACTTAGTTCCCCGCTCGGGTCCCTGTGACCCCAGCCAGCCCCCGCCGACCCAAGTGATAACCGACTGGAGGAAAGTCAGCGAAAAGCTGAAATCCACCACGTCGTCTCACCTGGAGTCCATCCCCGGCCACATAGTCTCAGTCGCAGACACGACGGCCGCCATCAACTCGTTTACAGAACACGTGCAATCCGTACTGAAGGATTGCTCACGAGAAGTTCCAGCATTGAGCGATCAACGCTGGATACTACCCGCTGACGTACGTGAACTGATAACCGAGAAGAACGCGGCCATCCGTGCCTACAGCAACTTTCCCTGCGACGCGAACAAAGCTCACATGCGTTATTTACAGCGTGCTGTAAAGAAGCGCACTAGTGAGCATCGTTCAGATCAATGGGACAAGACGCTTAGCGAGCTTGAGCCTACCCACCTAGCCTTCTGGCAGCTGCAACGCAAGTTGCGCTCCACCGAAGAGGCTTCGATGCCTCCCCTCACCCGACCCGATAAGAGCGTTGCATTCGACGACTCTGAGAAGGCCGAATGCCTAGCCGACAGCCTAGAGTCCCAGTGCTCCCCCAGCTCTCAACCAGTAGACAAGCGACATCTCGATGAGGTGAACGCATTCGTCGAACGTAGAGCCGCCCTCTCCCCTGTAGAAGACCCAGATGATCCTCTGCCTCCGGTCACAGCTGACGAAGTGCAAGACATCATTAATAAGCTTCAACCGCGTAAAGCACCCGGCTCCGACGGAATCACCAATAGGGTGTTTAAACTCCTCCCCGCTCAGCTCGTCGTGTTAATGGCGGCCATCTTCAATGGCGCTCTGAGCAACAACGCTTTTCCCCAAATATGGAAAGAGGCCACTGTCATCGGTTTCGCCAAGCCAGGCAAACCCAAGTCTGAGCCCTCGAGCTACAGACCTATCAGTCTCCTGAACGCACTCGGCAAAATCTACGAGAGACTTATTTATAAGCGACTCAAAGACTTCGCCGAGGCTAAGAGTCTCATCCCCAACGAGCAGTTCGGCTTCAGAACCGGACACTCTTGCATTCAACAGGTCCATCGCATCGTAGAGCACTTGAGCGCTGGCTTCCAGCGTGGAGCGATGACCGGTGTGTTGTTCTTCGACATAGCTAAGGCTTTCGACAAAGTCTGGCACAACGGCTTATTATATAAGCTGTACAAACTGGGAGTGCCGGACCGTCTCGTGCTCATCTTACGAGACTTTCTGTCGGATCGCACCTTCCGCTATCGCATCGGGAAGGCACTGTCTTCCCCCCACCCCATTAGAGCCGGAGTCCCTCAGGGCTCCGTCGTCTCTCCCCTTATCTTTACTCTGTTCACCAGTGACATCCCCAAGAGCAAGAAGGCTCAGTTAGCCTTGTTCGCGGACGACACGGCCATTTATTACACTGGCCGCAGTCACGACGCTATCTATAGCACCCTCCAAACCTCAGCCAACGTCTTAAGCGCTTGGTTCCGGAAATGGAGAATCGAGGTGAACCCCGACAAGAGCCAGGCAGTTCTTTTCTCTAAACAGCGTAAAATTAAGCCACCCGCGCTCAGCCCGATCACTATGTACGGTAAGCCTATCCCTTGGGAGAAGCAAGCCAAGTACTTAGGAGTCATACTTGACAACCACTTGTCTTTTGCGGCGCACATCAAAGCAGCTCGCGACCGAGCTGCGTTTGCTATGGGTAGGCTTCATTTCATGATTTCGGCAAAAAGCAAGTTGTCACTCAAGTGTAAGTTGCGCCTTTATACCGCGGTGATCCGCCCCATTATGACGTACGCTTGCGTCGTGTACGCTCACACCAAGCCTAAGTACATCCATAGGATGCAAATCTTACAGAACCGGTTCTTACGTAGAGTCACGGGAGCCCCTTTTTATGTCCGTAATGACCGTCTACACGTAGACCTTAGAATGCCCACCGTCCTTCAGTTTATGAAACGTCTTTCGAAGCGTTTCTTCGATAACGCCATTAAACACCGTAATCCCCTGATCGCAGCGGCCGCCCGTTACGAACCCTCGCGCATTAGTACAGTACGCCGTCCTAGGCATACCCTTGTCACTCCAGATGATGCTATCACCCTCCTCCAGGAGAGTAGCAAAGAGACTAGCACTCTTAAAAAGTTCCGACTCAAACCGCCGTCTTTCCGACCTCGCCGTCGAGGTCCGTCGCGACGTCCCGGTCCATGCCCTCCCCGACCCTCGCTCGAGCCAGCCCGCGATGCTGTGCCAGTAGTTTTAAATCAGCCCCTAAATAATGATACCATTCAGATCCAGCCTGTCCCCATGCAGTCCTCCCCCAGCGACGCCCTAAGCCGAGGTTCGTACCCCACAGGGGGTGCCCTTAGCGTGCAGTCGCTTAGTTTGTAAGTTTTTATGCCCTGGCTGGAGGCCTTACTCTAAAGGCACCCACAGGATAGTCCGGTTAAGCAGACGACAACCTCATAGGTTGAACTGCGAGATGCCATTCATAAAAAAAAAAAAAAAAAAACGTCATGCGCCATTTCAACTCAACATATCTCCGTAATTTTATGACCACGTGAAAAAAGAAAAAAATACATATCCAATACTTTTCAATAATCTACCCGACGGACAAAGAAATATAAAATGCGATTATCCCCTATTATCCTTATAACACTATTTCCCCAAACCCAACCAGCTAAAATCATTCTAAAAATTAAAAGACCTCAGTTCTCCACCAACTTGTCGACTAACCTAAGTACAATTTTTATTTTATCTAGCAAAAAGGATTTCACGTCGGCTGTCAGCCCGAGGCATAGTTAGCCAACTCTATATTAATGCATTCATTAATATAATTAATGGAGTTAGGTAACTGTCATAATAACAACTTCGCCGACTCGTGAATAGTTGAAGAGCGCGGTTTTCCTCCGGTGGAAATGTGGCACGGTCAATGTACGGCCGGTGTTTATCATTGTTCGTCGTTTATCAGCTTGTTAGGTGGACTATGTTGGCATATTAATAGATTTTTAATAGAATTACCTATAATATAATCGTCTGTATATTTTTAAAACGTTGTGGTTTTCTGTAATAACAAAGATACATCTGAATAATCAAAAAAAAAAACTGAATTATTTGACGGCACGGTTGGCGCAGTGGTTGAGCGATCGACTGCTGCGCTGCGTGTCGCGGGTTCGATCCCCGCACGGAACAAATATTTGTATGGCCTACAGATAGTTGTTCCGGGTCTGGCTGTTTGTGTATGTGAGTTTAAATGTTTGTAAACGCACCCACGACACAGGAGAAATTCCTAGAGTGGGGCAACGTTTTTATTAAAAAAAAAAACACTGATCAATACGAGATACATCCAATAGACTTGTAGACAAGTGTACCAATTTCTTACAGGTAAACACATCATGCATTACCTATTTGGCACTTGATGTTAAATGCCTACTTAAATTAGACGAGTTCTTAATATAAGTTTTTAAACTGACATGGTCACTAACACTATTAATAACACTTGCAACGGGATATTTACCATGTGTATTATTTGTTTCGAGTTCCCGATATTTCGGCGCTGTTGCAAACGCCATGATCACGGATAAACTCTTAAGTTCTTAATAACTCACAAAACATAACGGATGGATAGCAAGAAAGCCTTAACACCATAACAATTTTTTGTGCAATACTTATGAACGTACTGAGTCAGAGTGCACATCAACAAGATCACTGTATGGTTAGATTTTAGGTAGACTTGCTTAAAAATTCTACATTATAGAATTTGGGTCCGCCGGCCTAAATCGGCATGGCGGGATGAAAATCGAATAATAATAAATTCATTTAAAAAAAAAAAAGTATTGCAAAATGTGTACATTTATGAATTAAGTATGCAGTACGTATGTGCTGCTACAAGCCGACCGGAACATTCGCTAGGTCTTGGTATAAGAGTTATGGCTTTTTCTAAATCGCTCATCATTATCAAAAGCAATAAGTAACAAAATATAAACTGAGTTCCCAATATAGCACAATTGATATCCCTATACTTAGAAGACGCCTCCGATACGCCGAATTGATCGCAAAACAACCGTTTAAATGGCTCCGTCTCTTAAGAAAATTAATTAAACCGTTCTCTCTGAGTGGCGTCTTATTCCAAACGATCCTAAAATTACTCATATTCTACGTTTAATACTTGCCAAGGAAATCGAAACTATAAAATAATTAAAACAAATTTTCTATTGATGTGAAGCCCTTTATTATCAAAAACAGTTCTCACAGTTAATTCGTTTTGTGTCATTCAATTAGTATAGTTAATTAATTTATTGTAACGAGACTCCCCTAGGGATGGCTCGATACAACCGCTCGACATTTCGATTAAAACTTTGCGTCCTTCTCGATTCATATTAACATTGTACCGTTTGTTTGATTTTGTTTAGATATTTACGAAATTTCCAATCTCTATTATGTGGCTTTTGTAAAGACTCTGCCATTTTGAATTTTGCTGATGACTTTTAGGGTTGATATTACTTTTATGTCTGTTATGATCTGGCTATACCTACTTTTTAAGCGATTAAAAAAAGAGTTGGTTAAGTATTCGACCAGCATCTTTTTTATTTTATTCCATGTATTTACACTGATTGTGTGAAGTAATTCTTTTATCATTTGGTAGAAAGAGCATGCGCAGTGGTCCCATATTAATTTGATCAACTTCTCTTCGTTATTTTATGAGTTATCCTCTATAATACGCATTTTTCTTTTTCGTTTACGTATATGATGTGACTTGAGAAATAAACGACTTCCGACCAAAAACAATAACAGGTGTAAAATTACCTTACTTTCGGAAATCAGTGGCTAAAAAGTTGATAAAACGAACAATTAATTGGAAAAACAAGGAATTCGTTTATTTTTTAATGAGTAAAGTCATAGATGTTGACATTTTCGACGAAAAAACGACGAAATATTTAAATGTATATTTATTTATAATCCAAATACCTACATTGTTAAATCAAGCCTTCATAAACACAAATACCAAGAACCTTTACAGAAAACCACTTCAATCGAAACCCAATATCAATTCATACCAGGAAAATGTCAGGATCTGTTATTTGATCGCTTCCTCGGAGACTAATTCGGATAAATTCCACCATATTGCCGTATCCTCTGTCGTCATCGCCAGTCAATTGGTTTGATAATTCACTAAACTGTGTTCATGTAAACTGTGATGTGTTCTGATTCTAGCAAAGGAAGGCAAAGTGAACTCGAACCGGTCGGTCGGATCCGATTCGCATAGTTTCGGTATAAGGATGACACGGCGATACAAAACCGGGAGTTTCGTGTTGCCGGAATCAGGAAAATCGGTTATAACTTCATATAGGGGGTACGTTAATACTAAAGAGATGCTGTGTTGCAAGGAATTTAAATAAAAAAGGAATCCTATCAATAACATTTGTAGCGGGATATTTACCATGTTTACAATTTTTTTCGAGTTCGTGATATTTCGGCGCTGTTGCAAACGCGCGATAACGGATAAACTGAAGTTATGGCGTGTGGGGTTAATGAGCAGACAAATCAGTCTACCCTCTTTCTTGTTCGTTTTTTTGCGTTGCGTACCACCAACACTGTCACTCACAACTCGTGTGTGTGTGTGTGTGCGTGTATGTGTGTGTGAATTACATAACCCTCAGGTCATACATCAATACAATGTTACCACGCAACTTTGAAAAAATTATCCGGGCATACCTGATTTAATGACACAATTAACCAGACATTCACCTACTAATACTGGCACGCAGTCAAACAAATGTTTTCATCATCTACATAAAATATAGTTCTATCGCTGTCGGTCCGTTCGGCGCTTATATTCGTCACAGCACAACCCGTATTGAGTCGTAATGCGGACTGATCTCCCGTGACCGGCCCTGCATTCGCGCCAATATATTATTCATATCGTTTTCAACGGCCCCAGCATCCCACACGGAATATTAGAGAGGCATATCTATCGAGTTTATCCCGGCTTCCCGAATACATTCGCTAACTAAATTGTTTTCGACGTTTCCCATCCCTATTCGTGTATCGATGTATGACGAAATTATGATACGGATTCGTAAATGGTGCTCGCAGATGTTGGTGATTAAAAGTGTCTGGAACTTTTTTAGGACGGTCTCCTTAATCGTGGGTTTAAATTAAAAGTGTAATTTTATATTTTGTTTAATTAAACCATAATATTCCGTTTTCAACTATGTATGTAGGTACTACCGCTTTACAGCCTCTTTCACCCTAATGTCCTGCATAATAAGGTTGAAAAGTGGTAAAACGGTTATATTTCCCTGTCGATTGTTATTTACCCAGTTAAAAGTAACATGTTAGCCCTCGAGACTGGACCCTACAACACAGGGTATCCTAGTGTGGAGTCCAGGGAATATGAAATCATCTAGCGCCTAAGCCTCATTTGTATTTTGTTACATGCGATTTTAATATTGTACCGTTTAATCTGAACACAATAAAAATGTATCTTATCTTATTAGCCAGGAAGAGATACAAGGAGAGGCTCAATAAGCACACAAATGAACTGGCTAAGAACCTACTAACCCGACATGAAGATGTAACTCGCCTGAAAAGATGGCAAATACTAGATATAGACTAGAGAAACTAACTACTTAGTTCTACCAACTCATACGGTGCTGTGTAATGGAATCGCACCCAATCCAAATTAAACCCAGAAAACATCTGATTATGGCTAAAAGCCGATTGCAAATAACAAGGAAAAAAAAATAGTGCGTGAAGTCCCTCCGCGCGGAAGAAGTGAAACTTCGTAATACAACACGCATGCGTTCTAGTGCCACGCCTTCACTCTCGCTCTCTTTCTATTCCCTCTCCATGGTAGCGTAAAACGATTAACGCAGCCTTGTTGGAAGTTGCATAAGAAGTTTCACTTCAAAAACTAACAACCAACATGTTCTGACAACATATGTACAATCATTTGCCCCAATACTAAAGCCTATTACTATTTGTTGGCAGGTTGGCGCAGCTATGATGTCCTGTCCTCTTCCACTGCCGCTCCTGCCGGCACTTCATCCACAACCTGCGTTAGCATCAGATTTCCCCATCCACATTGGAATAAAGGTAAGAGGGCTTTTCAAAAGTATGGTGTTCTATGTTAATATCACTTGTAGTGTTTGTATGCTATGGTTTAATCTGTCGTTGTGTTTTTCTTTATTGTCTGTGGTGCTGTTTTGATTAACTTTATTATAAGGGAGTGAACAAACTAATCGACGCGGCTAGAGCCGGTTAGAAAAAGCTTCAGGCTTCACAATAATAGCGAATAGTCCGAAGCGGTGTCTGAACCTAAATGCGTGGGTCTTTTCGCTTTTATTGTATGGTATTGAGCTTCTTTTGACCTACTGAAAATTATTTCACGTCGATTAATGTGGTCTCTCTATGATTATGTTTCCGATTACGTCTTATAAATATTATCTTATCATGGGATGAGCTGTCTCTATTCAACTTTTTTTTTTTCTACCCTCCTCTGTCCCACTCCTGGATAAAGGCCTCGCTCCACGTTACGTATTTGCGTTTAGTCGTTTACGTTCAACGAGAAATAGAAGGAGTGTAGGGAATCCTTTGCCCGGTCCGTCACGACGTCCCGGTCCATGCCCTCCCCGACCCTCGCTCGAGCCAGCCCGCGATGCTGTGCCAGTAGTTTTAAATCAGCCCCTAAATAATGATACCATTCAGATCCAGCCTGTCCCCATGCAGCCCTCCCCCAGCGACGCCCTAAGCCGAGGTTCGTACCCCACAGGGGGTGCCCTTAGCGTGCAGTCGCTTAGTTTGTAAGTTTTTATGCCCTGGCTGGAGGCCTTACTCTAAAGGCACCCACAGGATAGTCCGGTTAAGCAGACGACAACCTCATAGGTTGAACTGCAAGATGCCATTCAAAAAAAAAAAAAATTTGCCCAGGAGTGATGACGAGAAGGCTAGGAAAAGAAAGTTTTTCTATTTTGTAAAACTACATGACGTACTTAATAAATAATCAAGAAACACTCAACCATTTTCATCTTGATACATAATCCACTTCTAGATCCAGACAATCACAAAATACAATATCCATCCAGATTTTCGGCTCACGAATATATTCTTCGCTCTAACCTCCTCTGTTTACAGTAAAAAGTCGTTTGCTCTCGTTGGTAAGTAGGAAAAAATTGTAATTTAATCTGTTCGCTCTCCAACGAGTTTCAGGCAACTTAAATTGCGAATATATCAAAGCTTAAATAATATGAAGTAGGCGAAAGAATATAAGATAACTTTTGAGACTGTTGACGCTTGCTTCCTTAGGGCTTGTGTACATGGACGCCAGTTACAATGCGAAAATATACAGGGTGTTTTGTGAATCGTTTGCCAAACTGAAATGGTCGACGAAAGGGGCCATCTGCTATCCTTTCAGACCCCTTAACACCCCTCATGCCCTATGGATTATTTTTTATTGGCTTTTTACTGTTTTATTAAAAAAATATCCAAATCTTAACACAAATACAAATTAAAAACTGTTGGCTCTGAATTTTAATTTTATTCAAATGTCTATTGTTTTAGAGTATATTTATTTCCTGCATATATGTGTTTTTTTTTTTTGACTACACTTATTGGAGACTGATTGGGAATCACTGGCTTGCCTAGAGGCCAACAGACTGTTCGGAAACCCTAACATCATTAAGAGAGGTTATAAGGCAAACCAAGCTTTAAGACTTGTATGAAATCACCGCTACTAGTTCTTCTTACTGTATTACCTGCTTAATAAACCATTTTCTATTATTGTTAAGCTTTTACACATATGATCACTCCTTAAAATTAAAGTAAACGACAATAAATAAGGGCAAGCTCGTACCATCGTCATCTTTGTCTCTGTTATCTCTGACCTAGACTAGAGTCAAGAGCAAACCGATCGCAAATAAAAAAAATAAGAAAAAAAAGTGCCGTCCACACGAAATCTCGAAACAATACACACATCAACATATAAACCCAACGAACAAAATTAGATTAGGAGAGCAGCGGTGGCCCAGTGGTGGCAGCCCCGACTTACGAGCAGTAAGCTGTGGGTTCGAACCCAGGCAGGCGCATTACTTTGTGTAATTTATTTCATCACCGCTGCCCTCAAAAACGGTGAAGGAAAACATCGTGAGGAAACCGGCATGTCCTAGAACTAAAAATTCGAAGACATGTGACATCTACCAACCCGCACTGGGCCCGCGTGGTGGATTATAGCCCACTCCCTCTCATAGAGAGGAGGCCTGTGTCCCAGCAGTGGGAACATTATAGGCTAATGATGATGATGAATTATGAACAAAATTAAACTCTCGTTACTACTATGTGACTGCAATCATTAATACGGACACCGGTCAAATAAATGAGCTATATTTGATAACTGTCCATAATCGGCTTATGGCAACACCTGAACAAAAACAAACTATTAGCCAAATTAATGCGCAACGAAACGTTACGAGATTACCAAATGTTGCCGATACAATAACTTGATGCGACATGACTCTGAATAGTGAGGTGAAGTGACGCGTGTGTTCGTGGAATAGTTGGTGTTTTGAACAGGTTTGATTGCTAAGTTGTAGTTGTGAGTTCGAAAACCAATAAGAAAGTTACGTCCGAAGATGTTCTGGAAGATAACGCTGTCAGCGATAAGACCACCATTGTACACTCAAGAACATAAACATATATACACCGAGTAAATCACCTCATCACTAAGCCGTCAACCAAGCATTCTGTACATGAAACTAAGTAACTTTACGCAAAAATTATTGCTGGGAAACGACTTTTTTTTTGGGGGGTGTAAAATAATGTTTTGTGGTAGAACTCAATGTAACGCACTCAAAACATTGTGCTGATGGACGGATTGAATAGTACGGGGGTCGTGGAGGTGTTTAAAGTAAAAATCTTACATTAAAAACTTGTATTTAAAAAAATACTTGTCATAAATAGTTGGAACTTTGACCCCTAATATCTCCGTAACTAGAAGGTTCCCAGGTATGGTGTAGAACAAACCAGTGCCTTTCGGCTTCGTTAAGAGATGTTTTACACCCTTTATACACTTTGAAAAATTCAAAACAAATTTTGTCGTGAAATATCTATTCCTACTTTGATATGCGGCCTATATCATAATATTTTCAGTGCCAAAATACTATGTTCACAACTGCATAAAATAAAAATCAATACAGAATGAGGAAATAACTAAAAGTGGATTCATGTATACGTATTATTAGTGGTGACTGTACCCGTGGAATACGCTGCTACGTTGGTGTAGTAGAAGATAGCACCACTGCTGAGCTTGAGGTCCTTGGTTCAATTCCCAGGTAGGGCAAAGTGTTATTGGGTTCTGCCATAAGGAATTTCTCAGTGGCAGCCACAGAATCTGGATTTGTGCCCGATTGATGGCAATACGTTCGCCTCCTATTACATGAGACTGTACTATTAGGTACACCTCTGCCAGCCCAACCCTTTGTTGATAACAGGCGTCATGTTACGTCATGCTAAACAGCTGTTTTACAATTTTAATCTACAATAAAGTATGTTATATCTTTTTGTCTAGCTATTAATTTAAGAGGAAGAACAATGTAGCGAGCATTCGTAAATAATGACATTTATTTTCTTTAGAATCCATACTTCCATACTAATATTATAAATGCGAAAGTCACTCTGTTTGTATGATTGTTTGTTTGTATGTTTGTTTGTTACCTTTTCACGACTAAACGGCTATTCAGATCTTAATGAAATTTGGCAAGAAGATAGATTTTAACCTGGGGAAGGACATACGCTATATATAATCACGCTGCGACCAATACAAGCGGAGCAGCAATGAAAAATGTTGCGAAAACGGGGAAAATGTGACGCAGACGAAGTTGCGCGGGACAGCTAGTATAAATAATAAAACTAAACCCACTCGAAGATAAGGTTAAAAAATTGCAAAGATAAACCTAATTAAACGAAAAGTAACCGCTAAAAGTTAAACTAAATTATTTAACTTCAATATTATAACAGCCAGAACAAACGAACCTTGCCCACAACGTAAGATTCCTTTTCGCAAAATGTTTAACTATAAATATTTAACGTAATCCAGCGGTTTCAGTGAATAATTAAAATAACTCATTTATCAATCGCTGTGAAGAGATATCTATTTGTCTAATCTCTACTTATTTAAGTTCATCTTGAAGATTGATTTATCCAGGAAACAAGTCTACAAGTTTTATAAGTTATTGAAAATATTAAGAGGGACTCTAGTCGGTATTTGAAAATATTAGAAGATATTTGAAGAAACTATTCGCGCTGCGCCCGACCAAGCCCTCGTAAAGTGCGAAAGGGACAACTGCACCTCAGGCTGATTTTACCTACAAAAATCTTGACCAAAAGACGTTTTGTATTCCGCTGTTTTCTTCTTAGGAAAAGGAATTGATAGCGGCATGTATTAATAACACCTAGATTTTTTGGAAAAAAAATCATTGCTCTAGACGCATTATCCAAGAAGAAAACAGCGGAATACGTTTGTATCGAGAAAGGCCGACTAGAGATCCCTCGTCGTGATTTAGCATTATAATGCTAGTTCTTCATTTGTGTCATAGATGGCGCTGTAGTACTTTTTGAAGTGCCGCTACACCCGTTTTCAACAGATCGCTTTCACTTGATCGTTTCATCCAGCCAATAAAAATAAAATCAATGACAGAAATGACATCCAATATTTTACAAACCACATTTTCGCAGTATCCCGCTTTTCTACAAATCATTAAATTCACAAACTTTGAAAACGACTCGATTCATTGTTCACAATGTTAATACAAAGAATGAATGAGCGAGTACAATTCCCTGTTAACAATTCACTGTCGTCGAGTAACGATGAGTCGGAAGTGTAAACTGCGCCTTAAAGAATTACTGCCTCAGCTTTCGTCGTCATTCCTCTGTCAATATTTGAGATGAACTTTTGCCCAATTACCTTTGCAAGTTAAACCGTCTTAATTTATAAGTATTGATTCGTACCTCCCGACTTTAATTAGTTTCCAGCTTTGAGACACTCGCCTCATTTAATATCTGTTAGATCTGTTGCTACAGTTCTATTGTACACTGTAATTAAAGCCGAAATATATTATTTATGATAAAAGATAAATGATTCTTTGTCTAAAAACTCAAGGATAAACGGTGAATCCAATTCGCTGTTTCTTCCTTTGTCTTACCGGTTATAACATTACGTAAAGTTGATTAAGCATATTTACAAAAATACTAGCAGGAAAACACGCCGTTGGAAATCCCCCAATTTGTACAAAACAGCGGAGTCGCCGTGCCACCGCATTACCAAATAAAATTTAACAAACAAAACGGTTTACGGAAAGTATTTTATACTGACTCGAGCACGCTCAATTTTGCAACGGGCGAAGTCATCAAAAAACTATTAAGCTGCAACTTCAACACACGTGCACTTTTCTAAACGTACATTATCACAAAAAAAAAACAAGATTAGCACACGCTACGATGCATAAGTTTACTCATTAAACACCAATTTCCCCAAACGTCAGCAGAGCAAAATATGAAAAATTTGTTGTTCGCAGTTCGCTGCTTGAAGGCGAAGTTTATGAAGAATACTTTGAATAATGCCACGAGAGCACTTTCTTAAGTTACGCTTCTTATTCAAGTAAAAGAGTTTATATTTCAAACACTATTACTGCGCCTGTCAACTTAATTTACCCTGTTGATTCAATTTTCGTCCACGAGTGCCATATTTCAGTAGTCGTGGAGATTTCAATTCATACATATTTGAATAAATAAATATGCATGAAACCAATTTATAGAGGCCGCCTGAGTCGGCCGCCGGCTGAGCGGTACAATATCAGTGCCCTCATTAGATGTATCCCGCTGCTACGGCGTAGTCGCCTACGAGTTTTGCTACGGAAGCGCCACGTAGACCGCTACGATACAGCTTTGTCGTTTATTGTCTCATATTCGCGGCGCGGGCGGCCTTATTATGTGGTTTGTTTTGTAATATCCCACTTTTTCCATTTATATTGTAGGTACCTATTGAAGGGGCTTTATGAAAACCTATTTAAAAGCATAATGAACATTAAATTGAGAATTTAAAATTGTTTTGTATCAGATAATGCCCGGGGGATTATAATCGCTGAACGCTGAAAACATCAACAAATATAAAATTAAATTAAGTATATCCCACAACCTGTATATCATGTTGAAGTAGTTTCGTTGCTATTGACCTATGTTAATAGAAAACTTGGATGCAATTAAATATTTAGGAGAAAAAAATAGTGAGTAAGTTTGCCATTCATCTTTTATAATATCTGAAATACGAGTACCTACATCGACAGCATTCCATTCATGGATAGAATCATTATGATAAAATCGGCAACCAATGCACTATTGCATTTTAGTTCATATTTCCGTAGAACAAAGACCTAAAAGGGCCATGGGCCATTGATCTACACTGGACACGCCATCACACACCATTCACGCATTGCCTGCTGCATAGATGTTTTATTTCATGTCAATTCCATTGATTTGATGGCTTTGGTCGTCTGCTTATAGATGGTTCACAAACGAATAGTGATGAAAAGATCGATCACGAATTTGCAACTGGGTTTTATTTTAGAAAAAAAGATGCATATGGCGTTGATAAAATATGTGTAAGGAAGACTTTTATTTAAAAAAAAAAAAAACGAAATATATTATTAAAACCAGGAGTTTATAATTAGCAGTGAAACTTGTATAATAAACGAAAATTAGTTTACCATTCAACTAAAACCTCCTTTGTCATACGCTTACCAGTTTCTATTGAAGTTAAGTATTAAGTAAGGACCGAGAATTAAATCAGATGCTTGTTATGGAACTTGTTACCGAGACTTATAAACTTATAAGTTATAAGTATAACTTATAACTTTATACCTGTTTGTAAGTTGTATCCAAACAAAATGTTACTGGCTGCATAAGAAATAGTTTTTTCCCGATGCAGTTTGCAAAGATGTGCGGTATTTTTATTTTGTTTTAGTGAGAAATTGATCTGTATATGTGTTACTGTTTATTTATTTTAGGTATGCTTTACGTGTCTGACATCCAGTCTTACCAAGGGGTATCGTATTACCCAGTTACTGGGTTGTGG
The DNA here is from genome assembly GCA_963082945.1 of Cerastis leucographa. Lineage (NCBI taxonomy): Eukaryota > Metazoa > Arthropoda > Insecta > Lepidoptera > Noctuidae > Cerastis > Cerastis leucographa. The sequence continues at coordinate 14,832,838 of OY720385.1, read as the reverse complement.
AGGTCAGATAGGCAGTCGCTTCATGTAAAATACTGGTACTCGGCTGCATCCGGTTAGACTGGAAGCCGACCCCAAGATAGTTTGGGAAAAGGCTAGGCAGTTGATGATGATGCTTTACGTGTGGGATATCTTGAGCATTTTTAGTCTAGTCTTTCTAGTCAACCTTTGTATGATGCTGAGGCATATAACACATAACACCACGCTTTTTAAAAGGGAATGCCCATCAGCCATAAAAAAAAAGGCCTGAAATGATGAACAATGAAATAAACGCCTTTTACTAGAAATCGTAGGTTACGGTAACCCATTACAATTTCAATAATTATCAAAAAACTATTTGGAAGTCGGTTACATTTTTTTGTTGTTGAAATATACGTTGATTCTATAAAAAAAATTTATTATAAGGATTAATATGCAATATAAAACAACAAAAATATCTGATTCAAATAGGGAAGTAATTTTAATAATAACTACGCGCGTACGAACGTCGCAGGCAACAGCTAGACTTCTAATAAGAATCATATAAAATAATAATACTCAATATCATTCGTCCCTTGCCCAATCCTCCCATCCCACTGCACAATATTCCACTGCATGTAATTGATATACCCATTATAACAAGAAGTGGCTCCAAAACCAACTTGACGTTTAACGTATTATTTCTATACTCCAAACTGTCACCTGCGAGCACCTCTAAAACTTGCATGCAATGTAAATTTTTCAATGCTAACATATTGAACGAGACAGTTTAGAATATATACAGTGTGAAGTCATGGAGGAGCTGCACTTTAACAATATGTTTTAAAAAGGGAGGAATTTTATAAGCCAATGTTCTTGGGTGAGATGTTATGGCTTGTTTAGTTTCGCTGTTTGATTTCTTTAAGATTCAGTAGGTGGATGAAATTCGGTTTTTACAAGAAATCACAGTCTGAAAAAGCCGTCCGCCTTCAGAGTTATCCAACCAAGATTTTTAATCGTAAAGTAAATGCCTTGGCGGAGAACGATTTCTTTTTGCTACTACGTTTTCAGTACTTATATCATTCTGAACCAGGAGATATAGAATTTTTTCATCGGTAATAAAAAAAACTCCTCTGTTTCCTACAAACGTACAATACCTACACGGTCAAAATGTATGTATGGAACTGGTTTTTTTTTTTAATACATCATCATCATCATCAGCGTATAAAGTTCCCACTGCTGGGACACAAGCCTCCTCTCTATGAGAGGGAGTGGGCTGTAATTCACCACGCGGGCCCATTGCGGGTTGGTAGATGTCACATGTTTTCGAAATTTTAGTTCTAGGAACATGCCGGTTTCCTCATGATGTTTTTCTTCACCGTTTTTGAGGGCAGCGGTGATGAAATAAATTACACAAAGTAATGTGCCTGCCTGGGTTCGGACCCGCGGCTTACTGCTCGTAAGTCGGGGCTGATACCACTAGGCCTCCGCTGCTCTCTCTTTTTTTAAATTAGTGATAAATAATTTATATAATTCGAGGTGCCAGACTGATATACCTACGGACTACGTGGTAAGCGTTTGTACGCCGATGCCCAGGCCCCTTCCACCCGTATATAATTATCAAAATAAATGTACAAAAATACTGTATTATTATCAAAATAACAGTACAAAAATACTGAACTATTTTATCAAAATATCACAACAAAATCACATCTAGGAAAACTGATACCTCCGAAGTAGGTGGAGCCGCAAATACGGCTCTTAATATAAATAACTTTGATTGGCATCGTATTACTTCTACCTTGGAAGGAAAGTTGATAGTATCTCACTGCCCAGCTGTTTGTGATAAAACAAATTGCAACTTAGAGAAGAGCTTCTATTTCAGCCTCTCTTTAGACTTTAGTTATTGAAAATCAATAACTACTAACAGATAAATAAAAAAGAAAGCTGAGGTATTGTATTGAGTATATTATTGATTCGGAACGAGAATCATTAGCATAGTGTTACCTCCTTTAATTTGACGAGGATGCAAAACAATACCTTATATTGCGAGGGTGAAGGTAGTGATTTATCGTCTTTTTTTAAATGGAGATGTAATATCGGATTGCTAGTACTAGCAACGTAAGTAAGAAAGTAGGTTTTTGGAAGTCTTGAAATATCAAGAGAATCCGTCTTCATTATCTCAAGTTCCAAATTATGTTTTATAAAAACTTACTGACCCCGAATATTATCAACTAATTGGACGGCTTTTAACTGTCACATTAAATGATAATTTACCAACATTTAAATCATCATGATATAAGCTGAAACTCATCTACTGCTGCAGATTCACTTAAGCGTCCCTCAGGAGTCACCATGTCGAAAGATCTATTGTTTTCTCCACTCTCATGCTCTTGTTCCACATCAAAATAAGTAAATAAAACATATCTAATTACTATTGACAAAACTTACTTTATTAAATGCGCCAAAGAACTTGAAACCTAGTCTAGGCCTTAGGCTATAGATAAGACAGGACTTTACGAAACTCGAACTCAAAGTAAGCGATGAAATATGAGATCTACAATTTCTCTTAACTTTTAGTTCCTTCCAGTCAATTCTAGGAGTATCGGAAAGTTGACACTGTTTGGAGGATACAGTTTTATTAACAGGACTTTTTAGTACTAACTTTAGTACCTACATCTTGTTTGGGGATAAAAAGTAAGTGATGGATTCGGTTTTGCGGTGTCTGGGTAGAGTAAATCTTGTACTTTATGTTTGTTTTGTTGCTTTATTATGAAGAGGTAGTTTTTAAGGTTCCGTAACCAAAAGGCAAAACGGGACCCTATTACTGATACTTCGCTGTCCGTCGGTCCATCCGTTTGTCCGTCCGTCTGTCACCAAGCTGTATCTCATAAACCGTGATAGTTAGTCAGTTGAAATTTCTACAGATTATGTTTTTCTGTTGCCGCTATAACAATAAATACTAAAATCAGAATAAAATAAATATTTAAGGGGGCTCCCATACAGAAAAGTGTTTTTTTTGCTCGTTTTTATAAATAATGGTACGTAACCCTTCGTGCGCGCGTCTGACTCGCACTTGACCGGTTTTTTTAATAATGTAAGTACTGAAGTTTAAACTTGGGTTCATCTGTCAAATCTCATTTTAATATGTTTGGTTGCTGTTATGTAATCAGCTTAGTTAATCACTACTACTAACATAAAATTTGCTTCGAATTTTACTGATGAGGAATTTTTATACATCAGTAGGTAAAGTAACATGGCAGACGATTCAAATCATATCCCCTTTTTAAATCAGCGCTTTACTGAGCTGTAACTCTCAACTTTTACTAGTTTAACCTTTCAGCACCTAATTATAAAATTGAGCACTAAAAATTCTACAACGTTTCATAAAAAGTGTACCTAATTCATGAAACCTCGCCCCTACCAACTAGAATATTCTATAAAGCAAATCTAATTACAAAACGCACATAATAACCGAGACAGCTATAACAAAAGACATTTAAATAAAACCAGTATTGCACCTTTATAAAAGCCTTCATAAACTCAGATAATGGCGAAAATTATAAAAAAGGAAGATCGTTTCAATGTAAATGATGCGACGGTACATAGATTCCCGTCTAACAAGGAGAGACAGGTACAAAAAACGGGTGAATATTAGTGTTGTGCTAAATAACCGGGTATTATCTGAGGAACAATATAAACGTCGCGGGCAACGCAATAAGCGTTCGCTGGGTAATGGCTGCCCGTCCGTCATCGCTTGAGCCTCGCCTTTGTCGATATCGATATTTATATTTATCGACCAGCTGAAATAATGCTCGTCTTGGCGGCTGTTTGAAGTTTAAGCTTGAAGAAGGTAATAAAATGGAACGATGCTTTGAAAAAGGTGAACAGGATGCGCTAAGAGAGTTGGGCTAAGTTTGAGTTATTTCCGGTTTTCTATAGAGAGGGGGACAAGCATATTTGTGTTTTAATTTATGTCATAAAAAAGTAGTGTTTTATTTATTTAAACTACACGTTCATTGGTGGTTTTTGTCCGTCTGGCAATTAGATTGGGTACCTAATGACTTACTGAGTATTTTAAGACCATAAGAAAACACGGGCAAAAGTCTCCACACGATGAGTGCCCAGAACGAGGTGGCGAGACGATCTGGACGCGTATCGCGAGGGCTGGTTCGAGGAGGCACGGGAAAAGAGCTCGTGAAAGGAATTGGGGAGACTTTTGCCTAGCAGTGGGACAGTACAGGCTAAAACCAAACATGAAGGTGCTAAGATAAAGTAGGTAAACGTAAGTACCGACATAAATTTTGTTTAATAATCGAATATTACATAGTCAGTTTTTCTTTTCTGAAGAAGGTATCTTCAAACAAAGTCTGTGAGATATTTAAAACCGTCCCGTTTCTTCCAGCTGTTACAGGTCGAGCGCTACAATAAGCTGACATTATGTTTTTATTTCCCAGGTCACCATACAAATTAATCCTATTTCTAATAAAAAGTTGCGCGTATCGCCTGGGACACCTCGCTATATCAAGACTTATGAGAACTTTCTTCATAACTTTTGTTACATAGTGCCATACTTAGACGGGCATCGTTCTTTTATATAATAGTTTTCTTAGGTCTAATGTTTATTATTCTTCTTAGGGTCGATGGCAATCTTGATTAGGACCAGAATTTGGTCACGAGTTTGGTTTCTTCAGTAGTGTCCATCCGTTTCTGTAACATGCAGAACACAACAGTAAACGTAGGACACAGTATGAAGTGTCTCTTTGTTACTGGAATGGGCTTTCAGGGCGTAGTCATCTAATCGGTGTAAAAGTAAACTTAATGAAGTCGAAAATAAATTGTTTTTTATTTCAGGCAAAATACCCAGACAATACAATAATAAAAAATCAATTGTATCAAAATCAGTTCATCCGTATAGGAGCTACGATACCACAGACAGACACACAGATACACACGTCAAACTTATAACACCCCTCTTTTTTGGTCGGGGGTTAAAAATAAAATTAATACAATAAACTTGTAAAAAAAACTTTGAAAAATAAAACAAGGAGATATGTATAGGGTCTCCCTCTCATAGAGAGGAGGCCTATATCCCAGCAGTGGCAACACTATAGGCTGATGATGATGATGTATAGGTACCCTATATTATGACTAAATTAATGCTCAGCAATAGGGGATAATCCTATGTGTTTTTCTTTGTCCGTCTGGTAGTTTATTGCAAAGTATTGGACACGTATTTTTTCTTTTTTCACGTGGTCATAAAATTACGGAGATATATTGAGTTGAAATGGCGCATGACGTCACATGTAGGTAAGTTTTATACCTACTTGTGACGTAGTAAGCCCCCACTCTCCAACTTTAATGAGTTCTAACTAAGTAATTTTTTGATATTTTGATAAAACAAAAAATACGTGTCTAATATTTTTGTATTACCTGTCTGACGGACAAAATAGAATGTCGTTTTCTTTACCCAGTCCGATCCCCTATTGTATACAGTTTGTAAACGGCATACAAGAATAATCGTTTTTTATGTAAAGCTAAAAAATTTGCAAAGGGTGGTATTTAGCTCATGTATGTACGTCTAATTGTCAATAAAAGCCGCACATACGGACTGACTTATAAAAATGATGAAATAAACGTCAACTTTTCTATCATTACAGGTTTGTTATTCAAATATTATAGTTCGAGCTCCCTTTGGCAATCAACTCGATTGGTTAATCAAAGAGCACAGAGTAAATAATATATTTGCACACGCGGCTTTTTAATACACGGTTTCCATATATTAAACGGATGCATCCGGTTTTTGCTTCGTACAAAATAAATACTACGTGGTAACGATACCGTGATATGTGCCTGTTATTTTCCGAGGCTTTTTCTACCGACGAATGCTTTTCATTTGTTTTCCAATAGTTATTTTATTACAGAGATCATCTCAATTATATTACAGTTTTTTCGAAACAACAGGGGTGTTGTTTTTTGGCGTACAATATTGGAAACGGAATATTTTTTCGGGGTGAAATAAAACTAGGATGTTTTTAGAGGAAACTCTCATTTATTTTTCAAACGTGCGTCGGTTTCCATATTGTGTTTTTCTACAATTCGGTTTACCCTTGATGCTTGCTTGCAATAGGGCCGAAATATCGGGAACTGAAAATAAATAGTACCTAAACATGGTAAATATACCGTTTCCAGTATTATTGATAGTGGTAGTGACCATGCTAGTTTAATCCTAACTATAAGTTTTTAAACTGACATGGTCACTAACACTATTAATAACACTTGCAACGGGATATTTACCATGTGTATTATTTGTTTCGAGTTCCCGATATTTCGGCGCTGTTGCAAACGCCATGATCACGGATAAACTATCCTGTATACTGTTTATCCGTGATCATGGCGTTTGCAACAGCGCCGAAATATCGGGAACTCGAAACAAATAATACACATGGTAAATATCCCGTTGCAAGTGTTATTAATAATCCTAACTAATCTTATAAATGCGAAAGTAAGTTTGTTTGTTACCTTTTCACGACTAAACGGCTGATAGGATCTTAATGAAATTTGGCAAGAAGATAGATTTCAACCTGAGGAAGGACATAGGCTATATATCATCTACGACCAATAAGAGCGGAGCAGCAATGAAAAATGTTGCGAAAACGGGGAAAATGTGACGCAGACGAAGTTGCGCGGGACAGCTATAGTAACTTATATTATTCAGACAAAACTTAAAGAAAATATGCAATAAGTTATGTAATCATCTGCCTAGCTTTTTCCCAAACTATCTTGGGGTCGGCTTCCAGTCTAACCGGATGCAGCTGAGTACCTGTATTTTACATGAAGCGACTGCCTATCTGACCTCCAAAACCCAGTAACTGGGTAATACGATACCCCTTGGTAAGACTGAATGTCAGACTACTCGTAACGACTGTCAAAGATCTACAAATAATAGCCGGGACCAACGGCTTAACGTGCTTTCCGAAGCACGGAGGAAACTCGGGTTGTAATTATGGTCACCCATCCACGGACGAACCTCGGCAAGCACGGCTTAACCTTAAAGATCGACCGGGCGGCTGTTATTATTTAGCCACGAGCTCTTCCAATAAGTTATGTACTGTACTGTAACTGGTTAACCGACGATGAAGACGTTTTGAAGGTTTTTTTTTTACTTTACATTCTATATCATTTTGATTATGTGAATTACATAACATATCATCACGCCTGTAATCCCTGAAGGGTTAGGCAGAGGCGTACCTAATATTACCTACACCCACATTTCACCAGTTATTTTTAAGTATCATGCAATAGGGGCCAACAAAGGGTCCTATTGCCATCACCGGACACTAAATGAGGCTCCGTGGCTGCTACTGACAAATTCCTGATGAAAAAACCCAATAACAATTTGCCCGACCCGAGAATCGAACCCAGGTCCTCAAGCCCAGCAGTCGCGATTAATTTACCAATTTCTAGTTGATTGGCCCAAGCCTTGTCTGTGGCTTTCCATGCAATTAGACACACAACCTATTGACAGGTTAATTTATTAGCTTACAATTGTAATATACCCCATTTGCGGCTGACATGTTGAATGTCAAAGGAAGAACAAGGTCTGCTGGCCTATATATAAAGCAGTATTGTTTTATGCTTATTCCTGTGTGGGAAAACGGAGCTATACAGGATGTCTAGCGCCATCTCTTTCCCACACTGAAAAAGAAGTAAAACAATAATGTTTTAAGACGTCATAGTAGGCCACCTGCCCCCTTATTCATAAACGGATTCGATTTCGATTCGGAAACTCGTATGTCTATCTCGCTCGCTTTCGTAATGCCAAAACAAGATAGACTTATCGAATCGAAATCGAATCCGAACGTTTGTGAATAGGGGGCCTAGTCTGATATTACCTGTGTAATTTTCTCGTATACCGTCTTAATTACTATCTATCTTGTATTATGATTAGCTGGCCAGCTTTGAACGGATTGTTGGCTTAGAAGGGTGTGCAGAGATCTTGGTATTGTATAGAGCTTCTTTGTGTAGAACGTGTTTTTAAAATTTAATTTCAATAAAGTCTACAAATCGCTTGATACCTTATTTCGAAAGATAACTTTAGCTGCTGCTGAGGAGCTCGTGCCGGCTTTATAATAACAGCCACACGGATCCTCCTTCCAGGTTAAGCCGCGCTTGACAAGGTCTATATGTGGATGGGTGACCATCATTACGTACCGAGTTTCCTCCGTGCCTGAAGCTAGGAAGATCATGAACTTTAACGCTTATTTTAACTTATTTAATAATATAACTATGGAAAGAAGTCTTCTACGTTTATCCTTGTTGTAAAAGGACAGAATCTCGGGACAATCATCCCAATTCTTCCAAAGGACCCCTAATCTCACATTTTCTCCCAATAAAGGCCCAAATCCGCCAACAATAAACAATCAAACTTTAACACTCGACCAGTCAATTTCTACCTAACTACCGGCCGTACAAACTCCAGTTTATTCCAATCGAACGCCACTAAGCTTACTCGTTCATAGTGACCTATCGTTAACTTTAATCCTCCGTTAGTCCAGCCGTTATGTCTTATTTGTAACACGTACCGCAGCTTTATTTTTCCATGGGCATGATAAAAGTTTTCTAATAAAGGCCTCCGCCAATCGGTAAGTTTGTGTCGTTGCTTCTTATTGGCTACAGGTGACAATTGATGGCGATAGCTCTTTTTAACTGACTTCGAAGAGAAAGTTTTTTCTAAGCTAACAACACTTAACGGGAAGATGTCGTGATATTATTATATCTGAGGAACATTCTGTGGGGTCGCAAGAGAACTGTTTGTAGGATTACGGTCAGAGAGAAGTGTTATAACGAAGAAGATTTCTGCTTCCTATTTCAAGTTGGAGCTTTTGAAAGGAATAAAGTTTAAAAAAACATAAGCTTAAGTCTTGAGGTGAGCTTTGCTGACTGGCCACTGAGAACGAGTTGCTTTGTCAAATATGAAACACTTTTTGGAACGAAGATCCTTATCGCGCGTTGCGAAAGGGGGCTAGACGGAAAAAATTAAGACCAAAAGTTGTAACGACACTTTTTGCTGTAGTTGTAAGCCGTGCGGCGTGCGTGTGTTTCTCTGTCTATCTCTCTCTCTCTCTCTCTCTCATAGAAAGCAAGCCAGTTATTTTCGTTTCGTCTTTCTATTTCGCATATTCATCATCATCATCATTATCAGCCTGTATTCGTCCACTGCTGGACATAGGCCTCTCCCATGACACGCCACTGAGCACGATCCTCGGCCACTCTCATCCAGCTCTTGGCAGCCGCCTTGCGAAGATCATCGCTCCACCGAGTCTGAGGACATCCTACGCTACGTTTACCGATCCGTGGTCTCCACTCAAGAACTCGTCTACCCCAACGGTTATCGGTTCTTCGGGTTATATGGCCGGCCCATTGCCATTTCAGCGTGCTTATGCGGTGGGCTATGTCGATAACCTTAGTTCTCTGTCGGATCACCTCGTTACGAACTCGATCTTTCAGAGAAACCCCGAGCATAGCCCTTTCCATAGCACGTTGAGCGACTTTAAATTTGTGGACCAACCCTACCGTGAGTGTCCACGTTTCGGCACCGTACGATATGACAGGTAGGACGCACTGATTATAGACTCTCGTCTTTAGACTCTGTGGAATTGGCGATGTAAGGACTCGACGCAGTTTCCCATACGCTGCCCAGCCCAGCTGTATTCTTCTTTTGGCCTCTTTCTCGAAGTTGTTTTTACCCAACTGCATAGTATAATTTAATTAATTAATTTATATAATTAAATTAAATAACTTCGTTCCACCCGGGTGTCCCTTTTTTCTTCTTCTTTGGCCAGTTAGCCGATGTCGAATATTCTGCCTGCGTCATGTAGTGAACTCTTTTCTTTGTAAATGGTAGGTAAATATTTGCCTATACCAAACACTCGAGTCCGTCTTTATATGTAATGCATACATTTTGGTAGGTATATTTTTTATCTAATGTCGCTCATGATTGATGGTCATAAACGGGACTGTTAAGCCTAGTATTGCGGGTATTTTATTAAGTCGTCCCGGCTGTCTTTATAGATCTTTGACAGTTGTAATAGGTAGTCAGTGGCCCGAAAGTATGACAGCCAGTCTTACCAAGGGGTAGCGTATTACCCAGTAGTGACTGGGTGGTGGAGGTCATATAAGATACTGGTATTCAGCTGCATCCAGTTAGACTGGAAGCCGATACCAACATAGTTGAAAAAAGGCTAGGCAGATTATGACAGTAGTTATATTATTCAGCAACAATTCGGAATCAGTTTCAATTTATACATAACTAGCTGTCCCGCGCAACTTCGTCTGCGTCAAATTTTCCCCGTTTTCGCAACATTTCTCATTGCTGCTCGGCCCCTATTGGTCGTAGCATGGTGATATATAGCCTATGTCCTTCCCAAGGTTGAAATCTATCTTCTTGCCAAATTTCATTAAGATCCGATCAGCCGTTTAGTCGTGAAAAGGTAACAAACAAACAAACAGAGTGACATTCGCATTTATCATATTAGTATGGAAGTATGGATATCTAGTTCTGTTCTCTAAATCCTTTGACATAAACCTAATTATTTGTACCGGTTATCCAACAGTGAACATGCTAAACTAACATACAACTGACTGACGTAACATGATAGTCGTATTAGTTAAATGCCTGAATACACGACATAAATCTAAACTATCCAATCCGCGCTCGTCATTTTATTGATGACCGTAATCCATTTCTGTTTTGATTCTAATAGTTGGGTAACAATGTTGGGTAAAAAGAGCGATGTATAACGTTTTAGGGTTGTTGTAGTGAGTTAAAAGGGCGAGGTAATTTATAAATTAATTTTTAACACCACGCTCCCTGTAATTGCGGGTTTGCGTGTCAGTAATGCTTCACGCACAATTCGTACGCGTCTTTTTGAGGGTAAGGGTGCTTGCATAAGGACAGAAATTTTCCGGTCTCGGTTTGTCTATTGGTCGTAAGCATGACCGATAGGCATAAGGATGTGGGTTTGATTCCCCAGGTCGGGCAAATGGAAATTGGGTTTTTTCATCAATAATTTCTTAGTAACTGCCTCGGAGGCTGTATTTTGTGCCCGGTTGGTGGGAATAGGCTCGCCTTGTGTTAAATTGGACTTAAACATAACTGGTGAAATGCGATGTACTATTCGGCATCTTTGCCTTACCGTTTGGAGTTAACGGGCGTGATGTGATGGTATTTAACAATTACATATTTTGGTGTTCCTAGGCGCCTGGTTTTTCTCGCACCGGTCACCGATCCGTACCGACTTGTCTGTACTGAGAATTTGTGTATCTAGGCCCTGTCTCGACCAAAACTGAGATGAGCGGAGCGGTGCAGAGACGGGAAAGACTCGACCAATCACAGGAGAGACGAAAGACGCGATTTGGATTTCAACGAATGACTGGTTGATTCCCGCACGTCTCTCCGCTTTAGCACAGTCCGGGCATTATGTAAACACCCTTACCCACTACCTCGAGCGTTCTGAATTGGTAAAAAACAAATGAATGTATCCTACTATATTACTGTCACTGCCAATTAAAATTTTCGTTTTTTTGTCAGCCGATGTCGTGGAAAAATGCTTTATTACCTGTATTGTTACTGAAACTTTCACAATGCGTGATATGGACCCCTTGGCGATAATGTCAACGTGCTGCTACACAAGTTACTCGAAACTTTTTGTTCTAATAATTACGGGTCACTGGTATTCAATTATTTATATTCTACTATATACAAACAGATCGTAAGACTTTGGGTTACAACTCGTTAGGTCTCTTGGACGCAAAGAATGCAGCAGTGAGTTTTGTGGTACAGATCGGAAAGAACTTCTGATTTGTCTTGTGAGAACCCTTCGATGTTGACTGAGACTACGCACAAAGCCGGTTTTAAAAGTGGACTTTGTGTCTATCAAGCACAGCAACTTTCCAAAGTATCTTGGGGTTACTCTGGACAGATCATTGGCATTCAGCAAACACTGCAATGCACTGCAAGCAGAAGGCGCACACCTGCACACTCGCAACAATTCTCTTATGGAGACTAATTTCTTCGAAGTGGGGTTTCTTCCCCTCATGCTTTGCGGACTACTGCCCTAGCGCTATGTTTTACAGCTGGCTAATTTGCGTGCCCCGTGTGGAGCCGTTCAGCCCATGCAAAGTTAGTGGATACAGCTCTGAATGAAACATCTCTGGTTGCCTTAAACCCACACCGGTACAGATTTTGTATCCACTGACAGGGATCCACCAGAAGTTCGCCGAACAGTGGCAAGCTTTAATAAAAAAAGAGCCAAAATGGATGACATACGACACCCTCTGCACCTAAATACCCTAGAGTCGCAAAGGCTGGAAAGCGAAACAGCGTATCCGGCTGTTTGTTCATTATAAGAACTGATGGACGCTACAGAGGGTGTCAAAATAGTAACTCAGTTTTGGGCCAACACAATTTAGATTGCCATCGACAGTCTAAGAAGAAGATTCTATTGAAAGGAGCTTGGTGATCAGTGCTCGTGCCTTCTCTGTATGAGGGGATTTTTTTTTCCCAGCCGTGGGACAGTAATTGGCTGGTAGTATTACTATTATGTTCTATTGCAATAAAAATTATGCATTCAATAAAACTATCATTTCAGTCCCTCATCACCCATGGCTGGGTATAGGCCTCCCTTTTCTTGTGTATGTATATGTTTTGGTTCTATGGGTCCCTCGTACAAGTGTTTCGCTCGATGTTAACCCAACGCTTTTTAGGACCGCCCTGTTTTCTTTGTTCCAACCTTGGCCACCATACAGTCCCTTTTTTAATAGGATTTTTTCCTGAATCGTGGGCGCGTTTACGCCATCGTCGCTTAAAAGTGCTTACCTATCTATAATGTCTTTACCACCCTGACTTGCAAAACTTTGTTTCCTGATCGAAGCATGCATTTCCTGTTATAAATCTTATCAGGCACTAAATATTGTAACCGAAGTCAAATCACATTGATACTTAACTTTGCCGATGTAAACGCACGGCACCGTTGCGGTTCGGAAGCCGGTCGGCGGCAAGACATCCGGCAATTCTAACTAGGGCCGGCGCGGGCGGCGCATTTCCGCCGACCGGAATGTCTTAATCCCCCGTGTTTTAACTACAAAGATTGCCAGCGATAAAACGGATTGTTCGTTTTATCGGTTAAATTATATTATTAACTTGTTAAGCTAATAAAACCATTTTTGTGTTTATGAATTACTGAAACTTGACTGCCTCATTGGTATAGTGGTTGTGAACATTACTGAGCGTGGTGTCTTGGGTTAGATTCCCAAAGGCAAAGTGCTGTTGGGATGGTGATACCGCCATGCTAGTATATTTTAGTTATTTTTATAGTATTATGTCATACGGTATTTTACTATGGGGACGGGCTGCCGACATCGAGTCTATATTCATTCTGCAGAAAAGAGCCGTCAGAGCCGTATATAATCTACGTAGGCGCGAATCTCTAAGAGAACTGTTTAAGGAAATTAACATCATGACGGTACCTTGTCAATACATCTATGAAAATATAATGTACTATCGGGGACACTTCCGCCTGACCACCACTAGATTCATTTTTGCTTGCACTCAATAAATATAAGCGCTCTCTAGCCCCGCCCCATTGAACTTGAGTGACGAATGAAAGACAAGAACGGCGGCCGGCCGAGCGCACAGTTTACGACACGGCGGCGCACGCGCCGAACGAGATCTATTGTTATTTTCAAGCTACTGCTATTACCTATTATATTATGAATAGATCTGGGAAAAAATCGTTGTCAGTTATATTTTGTTCTGAGGAGAGCTAGGTATTTTACTTAAACTGCTTATTCTTACTATTAAAGGAAGTATTTATTCTAACTTGAACTTTGATTTGGTAAATCCCATTATAATTATCGGTTAGGCATGAATTAAAAAATAAATACTATTTTTAAAGGTTTATTAGTTTTATCAACTTAATAAAATAAACAAAGATATGTATAAAATATTGGGTATAGGAATTGGGTACAGTACATAGGTAAACCACACAATTAAAGAACTAGTAATAGAATCAACTTAGAGGGGATGCGTCAGGGTAGACCGCGAAATTCAAATTTTCTTACGTATTTTGCAATTTTAAGTTCAGTATCAAGTTGTAACGTAATAAAAAAATGACGTGGAAGAATTACATAAATAGTCAAGACATGCCCTTCGGATTTTTTTTGAATGCGTTAGAATGCGGGTTTGAAAAAGCCGTTGGCGATAAATGTTCTGGACCCTTCATATAGAGCATATCTTGACTTTTTATATATATTTGTGGGAGTAACAAATATTAATATGCATTTACAAAATTATAATGATTAAAATCATCAACATGACTTTTCAAGGTAATATAATCCGTAAACGTTATGCTAAACAGGCACATTTATAACCTGGCTTATTATAGAAATGAATCTAAAATGTCGGTGCTGTCATGTTTTTTCGGTTGCACACTATAAACGGCACTACCCAGTGTGCAAGCGAGAGAACATTATAAGCACCGACGTTTAAGATTCGTTTCTTTAATGAATCGGGTTATACGGATTATGTTAACTCGAAGAGCTATGTTCATGTTTTATAATTGTCTTATCACATTTGCAAAAAACGTAAGAATATTTGAATTTCGCGGGCTACCCTGGCATTAACACTATAAAATAGTATGCCTGTTTAATAAAAACCTCCTTTCCTTGTGACCTTTTATTACAAGCATGAGTTTTTAAAAACAATTAAATAGTTGATGGAATTCTTTACAAAATTACAATCTAGTGTCGCTGCTAGATTTAAATACAAAACTTTTGAAATGGCATAATAAATAAAAACTCTGATTATAAACAAATATGTGAAACAATTAAAATTATGTTTAATGAAATCTTTTCAAAATAAAATAGGAACAAAAACTATTCTAGAATTAAATTAACCGTTTCTAAATATTGCTTTCTAAATATTTATTTATACAAGGTTTTATTATCATAATAATTAAAGTTACACCTAACCTAAGCAATGGATGACTAGGAAAAAGTAAATCAGAACACTACGTCACTGAAAAAAAAACAGCCTAATTTAAAAGAGCCTTTCTTTATCTCTTACATTAGAGACCCGCCTTCGCACGGGTGCATATTGTGTGTATTTCATAAAGCAAAAAAAATACTGCACTTGTGGTAATTCCCGTTTCTGCCATTCAATGCTAAATATACCTTTGCGTTTCTATTACCGCACGCAGAATTATATGGTTGAGCGAGTTATTTAAATTTGTGATATCTCCTAAAATATTCATCCAAATAAAATGGTGTAAACGACAATTTTGTACTAAATTAAACAATCAAGATGACTAACATATTTATTAAGATAAGGATTTATCCTATATTGGCCAAAACAACTATGCAAATAAAGCAGTATTTTACATCAAATTTTAGTATCATAAAATGGTTATTGTGAATCAACCTTAAAAGATAGAAAGGCGTGGCTTCACGGGGGCCCTTGTTTTATAATATGTAGTGATAGTGATAGTGAAACAGGTAATGCGTGTTAAAATTTATCTGTAAGTAAAGATAAAAAAAAAACAATAATAAAAAAGGCACATTAATCGAAAACTTCTCTAGACTTAAATTAACAGTTGGTAAATAATGCTTAAAACTTAACAGTTGGTAAATAATGCTTAAATTAACAGTTGATAAATAATGTTTTTTTCTATTGCTTACAATCACAGTTTTTTCTAGTTTATAATCACATTCATAAATTTATTCTTCCTAGTGTTCTGCTTCAATCTTGGAGGAAGAAAAAAAAAAAAATAATATTTGGTCATCGCGCCTCCTGCGTCAATAACTGCATCGCATCTTGTTCTAATTGATTGTACGAGAACTTCACATAAGTTGGAACCCCTTAGCGATTCCCACACTTCATCGCAATGAGCAAGAAGTTCCCCTTGCGTTCTTTCCCGTCGGTTATCCCATCTCTGGACCATTATACCCCACAAATTCTCGATGGGGTTCAGGTCAGGAGATCGGGATGGCCAACGTAAGATTCTAATATCTGGCTGATTGTTAAGCCAAGTCTGCACGATGCGTGCTTGATGAATGGGACAATTGTCCTGTATAAAAATAAATGCCGGGAGCTCTGCTCTCGGATATACAGTCCGCACAGTAGGCACCATTACGGTTTCTAATAGCTCCCGGTAAGTAGCACCATTTGCTCGCCCTGGGAAATGGACAAGCTCTCCCGGACCATCAGCACTCATCCAGCCCCACATATTTGCGCATATCCTTCCGGAATCACAATTAGGAATCACGTTTCTGGTTTCGTAGCGTGTATTCATCACGCGCCACAAGTGTCGACGACCATGTTGGCTCGACCTAAAACATTTCTCATCCGAGAATATAGCACTTGTGAAGTCCATGTCCCTGTACTCTCTTGCGAATCTTACTCTCTCCGCTTTTTGTTCCTCGGTGAGCACGATTTTTTTTGCTGGTTTTCGGTGATGGAGCCCCGCCCTATGTAAAGCACGACGAACCGAGCGCAATGACACGTCGTACTCCTCGGCGAACACTCTCGTCGGCGTAAACGCGTCCCCTTGTTGGTAGGTGTCCACCATATGTTGGAGGTTGTCCTCTGTTATGAGATATGGACGTGGTGCTCGCGGTCTATCGTCTAAGACACCCTCTTCTTCATGACGTCTGATCCACAGCCGGACAGTGTTTCTCTACAAGCAAGAAATAATCTCATAAGTAGTGGCTTCATTAACAGAAAAACTGACTCATATCTAAAAACCTGATCGCAAAAAACGATAAAACAGTTCTAAAAAAGCTTTCAAGCAGTCTGATTTTGATGCAGTTGGTAGTATCAAATCTGCGATTGAGCTAAAATAAATATTTTAGTTGATTACATTGTTGGAATCGTCTCCTCAAACCCTTTATTACCTTTTATAAACAACCAACAAACTATTTAAATCCATTGATTACCAATTTATTGTTCCTCATTAGATTTAAGCATATGACTTATATATATTTATGTTTGTAATCTCCTTATAATTTCCTTCATTTTGATACCCTATTGAATGGGTTTGGTTTAAGTATTAATTTTATTAACCGCTTACAATTTAGCACTTTGTTTTATTTTTAAAACACCTATCTAAAGACACTTGGGTTTTAATATGTATCTAACAATACTTACCTTAACTGTCGCAATATATCCAGCCGTTTGGAAGATACGAGTTAAAGAAATTTACAAACATACAGCCCTCGCCAAACTTTGTGACCGCCCCGAAACTAGCCGCTTAGCATTGCGCGCAATGCAAAGCGGCTAGACAAAGTTTGGCGAGGGCTGTACAAGATTACTACGCGCGAAATACCTAAACATTTTCTTGGCAGATGGGTAAAAAGATTGTCTATTATTATAAGCCAACAAAATACTTTAAGGCGACATTACGTGCCCGCGACCTTAAGCGAGTAAGAGGAGCATGCGTAACGCTCTAACGCGCACCAAGATTATTCGGAAAACAACCCATCTTGATTTATCAAGCACAATATAAATAAAAGCCGTATACTAAAATATGGGTTTTTAAATTGTCTTTCAGATGGTCAGTTAGAAAGTTTCATGCAAAAACGTCCGATACTTTTTGCGTTATTGTCGTTTTTTTGTCCGCGTTAGACATGAATTTACAAATTAATTACACTATGCTATAAAAATATAATTTCATACTCACATATCAATTTATAAAGAAAATTGTCAAGTATAACATATATTTTTTTCAAAGAAATAAGACAAGAAGTATTGACGTGATCTTCAATTTAAAATCATTAAAAGTCGTATATCTGCGCCTTAAAAATGGTAAGCATATTTTTTCTTTAAAACTAACTAACAAAATTGAAACAGATAGTGCGTGTGTGAGCGAGAAAGTATTCCGAGTTCGCACGTGACATCAAAGCAGTACTTAAGAGCCCTCTTACATTTCGGTACTTTACGGTAATTTAGGTATTTTACGAACAACTTCTCCTTGGGGGTCGACCAGTCCTCAAACAACTGCAAGTACTCTATAATAAAGTGCTATTCGGGGGGACAACTCCAGAATTATGGAAAAATGCGGTCGTCATACTTTTACATAAGAAGGGGGACAACACCAAGCTGAGCAACTACCGACCCATTTCATTACTTAGCCACATTTACAAACTTTTAACCAAAGTCTTCACAAACCGTCTTACCACCAGACTAGACTCAGCACAACCAGTGGAACAGGCAGGTTTCAGGAGTGGGTTCTCAACAGTAGACCACATCTTCACAGTACGACAAATAATTGAGAAGTGCAACGAGTATAACCGACCTATAGTGTTAGCGTTCATCGACTACGAAAAAGCGTTTGACTCGGTTGAACACTGGGCAGTCTTTCACTCGCTGAAAAGATGTCAGGTAGACACCAGATATGTAGACGCAATTAAGGAAGTATACCGTGCGGCTACCTTACAAGTCAAACTCCACGAGCTCACGGACCTAGTACGCGTTAAAAGAGGGGTGAGACAAGGAGATACAATATCACCTAAACTCTTCACAGCCTGCTTGGAAGATGTATTTAAGCTTCTCGACTGGTCTAATAGAGGCTTAAACATTAATGGTGAGAGGCTGACCCATCTGCGCTTTGCCGACGATATTGTCGTTTTTGCCAGCAACGTGCAGGATCTGCAGGCCATGGTGCAAGAACTGTATGAATTGTCACTCAATGTCGGTCTAAAAATGAACGCCGCAAAAACAAAAATCATGGGCTATGACGACGACATTGATAATATTCTTGTGAATGGCCAGCAAATAGGAAAACTGAAGGAGTACGTATACTTAGGACAGACTTTGAGTATAGCGATGAACGGACAACACCGCGAAATCAAGCGCCGTATTTAACGAGGGTGGGGTGCTTTCGGTAAGCTGTTCGACGTATTCAAGTAGAAGCGGGTGCCCATAAATTTAAAGCGTCTCATGTTCGAGCAGTGTGTCCTCCCAGTCATGGAATATAGGGCTGAAACTTGGACGCTCACCAAACACACTATCCAACGCATACAAGTTACGCAGAGAGCTAGGAACGAGGCATGTTCTGCATCTCCCTCTATGATCGGGTGAAAAATACCGAAATACGGAGACGAACGAGACTCACGGACATAGCGGAAGTGATAGCAAAAGGAAAGTGGAAGTGGGCGGGCCATATTATGCCGTAGACTGGATGGAAGATGGGGGAAGAAAATGCTGGAGTGGAGACCACGGACGGGACGGAGGAATGTGGGAAGACAACCGACTAGGTGGACAGATGATCTCATTAAAGTGGCCGGAAGAAACTGGATAGCCATAACACATAACCGCCAAAAGTGGAGAGATTTGGAAGAGACCTTCACTCAGCATTGGGTGGTCAAAGGTTGAAGAAGAGAAGAAGAGAGAATGTTGATTTAAGTATACATACATATTTTAATTGTTACGCAGTAATCGATTGTTAACCTTTATCGGTAGTATAGAAATCGAAATATGGTACTATAGACAACAATATGAAAGTGCTTTTGTGAGATGTTTAACAGAATATAATAAAATCAGCGCTGTACGTATTAATTTAAAATTCGTTCAAGTCATCTTGGACATCACTTTCCTAGCGCGGTCAAAAACGAACGCACGTGTTTTACAACCCAGGTCCAAGACTCACTACTACTTGCGCGCAAACAATAAAGGTTCACGGACAATTAATTAGCGCTAATTGTTCACTCTAGTATTTATGATTTCAGGTGTGTGTCTCAAATGTAAAACAATGTATACCAGCGCATTTACTAATGATGATTACTAGAAAATAAAAGCCGACCACATAAAACACAAGAATTCAGGTGTGCTTGAACAAATTTCTATGAAAAATAAACAATACATACCAATACATACCACGCTCATAAAAGGTATATGTAAGTAATAGCTTAGTCAAGTTTAAAGACTAAGAATATTTTTTCTGCTGCTTTCTCGTTTAGTTATGTTTATTTCCATTATGTTTTTTATTATATTTATTTTTTATTCGTTTATATTTTTTAATGCTATTTTTATTGTGGTAAAACAAACTATACCCTACTCGCTGGACCAAAAAATAAAAGGTAAACAAACGTCAAACGGTTATAATCCGACTAATTTTAATAAAACAACCCCCATACCGCTAAATGGTTACTTTTGTAGCACTCTTTATCATATTTACTTTTATGATAATAAATTTAATTAATATCTTTAATTTATTATCATAATTACCTTTATGATAATAAATTAAAGAGTGAGAGTGCCATTACAGAGGGTATATAGAGTAATTACTTACTTATACAAAATAACACTTGGATGCTAAACTTTGCACTTTGCATCGTTAATAAAGTTTTATTTATAAATTAAGGTATTTTAAAACAGCAAAATTTACCATAACATTAAATATAATAATTTACTACTTACGCTCATATGCAGTTGCTCAGCGATTTGACTAATATTAAATCCTTGTCCATGCAAAATTATTATTTGATTACGTTCTTCGCGTACGAGATTTCTGAACGACATTATGCACAAAAATGTTCCAGCACAGGTCGGTGTCCAATATTCGCGCACAGGTCAACGTTTAGGCAATCAAGGGTCAGGTAAACAGAGCAATGGTCAATATGCAAAAGGTCCGGTAAGCGCGCCAAAGTCAAATAGTTCGTACGTAAAATTCACAAAAGGATTACACGTGATGCGTCACTAAGCTGCGCAGTGCAGGTTGCAACTAATTGCGATAGCGCTTTCCTAATAGGCGAAAAAGTGTAAGGGGGCGTGGTTTGCCGCCGACGCACGATTTATGCGAAAAAATTTTTAAATGGTCAGGCGGCAATGGCCGTGATAGTACGTTATGAAAAATCAGCTTTTATTTAGTAAAAGAGGTGACCGGTACCACTATAATACTAGAAACTGGGACCAACTAGTTTAGCCAGATTTCCGGTTAGCCAAAGCAGACTCATCTTTCATGGGGTACTGTTTAAAATGTTACAATAAAATACTTCCCCGCATTCTACAACCGAATGAAACAAAATTCAAATATTGCATAAACCGCACCCTATGTAGGCAAGCATATTATAAGTTGGGGATTACATTGATGATAAAAATACTTGGCTCTTTGCTGGTCCTGCTCCACAACTATACCCCGCAATCTGAATTACAATGTGAAGGTATTGTGAAAGCTTCAGAAGATTGTAAAAACATATTTGCATTGTATAGATCCAATCTCTTAGTATTATACAACTTATAGCACATGTGTGAGTACTATGTACTGTAAAGCCAACTTTTACTGAGTACCTTCATCTTTCATTGACGCGAATCTACCCTGGTGGTTGAGTGAATGTCATGATCACTTAAATGTCACGCTGATGGTGTCGGGTCATTTAGTTGTTATGTGGTCCAACATGAATGAATGATGTGCCCAAGATTTTGTAACATATTTTGATTTAAAATAGTGTCCATGGAGTTTCTTGCCCATTCTTCTCCATAGAGATCTACGCTTTGGAATGGGCAACTACAGTACTTTCACAAGTGCCTTGTGACTGGGACTGTAGCTTCGCGTTTTTTTTTGCTTTTTGATTTTCAAAAGTGCCTCTTATGGTTTTATTGAAATAAATGCTTTGAGTTTGAGTTTGATTTTCATTACGAATTTCTCAATAGCTGTCTTAAGTCAGGATAATTCTCGGTTTATGGCAATTGGCTCGCCCCGTTTTACGTGGAACTTAAATGCATTACAAACGAAATGTAGTTGTATCATAATAATATAGCGTAGTATAAAGGGTGTAAAACACCTCTTAACGAAGCCGAAAGGCACTGGTTCTCCCTGTCATTGCGATCATTTTTTTTTTTACACCATACCTGGGAATCTTCTAGTTACGGAGATATTAGGGGTCAAAGTTCCAACTTCTTGACAAGTTTTTTTTTTAAATACAAGTTTTTAATGTAAGATTTTTACTTTTAACACCTCCACGACCCCCGTACTATTCAATCCAACCATTAGCACAATGTTTTGAGTGCGTTACATTGAGTTCTACCACAAAACATGATTTTACACCCCCCAAAAAAAGTCTTTTCCCAGCTAATAATTTTTGCGTAAAGTTACTTAGTTTCATGTACAGAATGCTTGGTTGACGGCTTCGTGATGAGGTGATTTACACCGTGTATAGAAAAACTATTTAAGAAGTGCTACAATAACCTGTTGTTTATACTTACACCTTGAAAATAAAGCAATGTGCCAACATCTTTCAACAAAAAATCTCGGGAGAAATGCTTGTCACGCTTCAGTCTCACTCCCGCCGTTCCGGGACGTTCCGGGAAGTCTTCCGGCAATTTTGACTAAAACCGGCACGGACGCTTGCCAGGTACAGACGACTTAATCTCACCCTGATTAAATACCACGGCGGAAAGTCGACTAAGTATAAATATTTTCGTAAGACTTGCTTATTCGTTGATTTTTAGTTCGTGACGGAATTTATGAAAGAAAGGATGAAAAATAAATGAAATAATTCTTCAATTTCTTTTATGTTAGATCCGTCACTGTTCTATGATTTTGAAGTTATTTTCACACTACTCTTCCAGAAATATATTTCCAAGAGTAAAATTTAAAATAGATGTTTTAATAGGTAGGATATTTTTTTATTCCACTCACTGTAAATACATTTGGTATGAAATGTTCCTGTAAACAAACATACAGATTTTACAATGAAAATCCGTTTCTGATCCAAAATTCACTGGAATGAAAACAATGAAATATTTCATCCACTTCCCGCGAAACACACGAACGAAAAAATCACAACCATGTTTTAATATTTGAACTCCCTAACAATGAACAGGAAATTCTAACATGTGGGAGTGTTGCCATCCTACCATTACTTCGCTAACTACACAGACCCACCAAGCTTTAAATTTTTAATGTAACAACTTCCTCAAAACTTTGCTCAGTAAGAAAATTGTGTTGACGTATCCATAATACGCTTTACTCAAATCATATATTTTGAAGGAACCCTTGTTTAACTAATTTAAATTCTTTGAAGTAGTTGGGTTTGTGAGGCGTAGGTGAGTTGCGTCAGACTTGAGGAAAGTGAGGAAAAATTTCGAGTTTCATTCCGGTTTCCTCTTGCGTGTAACTGTTGTTTTTCCTCCGCGATAGCAACAATGTTGTCTGCCCATCTCGCTGCAGGATGACCAACACATCCACTACTATTGCCAGTCTTTAGACGCCTTCTTTTTCACGCTTTAGTCCACTTTTTTTACGGATGGTATATCATCAAATGACACTCCTCCTCTGGGCGAAGCGGAAGGGATTGTCAGACTTGTACTGACTAAAACCCATCCATGTTCCTTCTTAGCCCTTTTTGTTCCAGGGCCACGGTATCTCTTTCGAACAGTTCCGCAGCCCTGGCAGGCATCGGCCCTCTCGGATCCTTTCCGATTTTCTGACATCTCTGTGAGTTGCGCGTGGAACACGGACGCGCCGTCGACACGGCCTGTCGTCATAAGACGGACGGACGGTGAGCTAGCCCATTACTCACCCACCACCGGGCGTCTCCCGCGGGCTTTACTCCACCTGCCATCGCAGCACATTGCTAGGTCTCCTACCCAACTCCATGACAATTTAGAAATTATTATTCTTTGCCTTCTCCACCGTTACTACTAGACAAGATGTTTAGTCTTATAAAACCTTTCCAGATGGCCTAAAATATCTGAAAATGGAAATGACCTAAAATGACAGACACATATTGTTTGAAGAGACTAAGTACTCATCCTTTGTCGTGCAAAACAAAAGACTGGAGTCAAACTTAGAACCCAATTGTCCTACACTCAAGTGCCGAAATTCATAATAAACTTAGTATTTCCCTTTACGAGGGAAACATGCCCACAATGTAGAAAGTCGACAAACATAATGTACACAGGTAATTAGAAGACTTTCTTTCAATTATTGTTCACAGCTTCTTAATGCTTGTAGAATTCTAATTTGCACAAGCAAACACGGTAACGTTAAGACGTCAAAACTGTATACAAGGTGGAAGAGACACCGACGCTAAAACGATTGCCACGTAATCTGTATACAGGGTTATTTGTAAAACACCGAAAACCTCTCAGGACTATGTTACTAACATCATAATCAACAACTTTGTTCTATGACTTTTAAAAATTCATCATATTTTAGTTCATCAGATTTTCATACAAAAATAAAAATATTTAAATTGAACGCTCTAAATGTTACGAAGTCTATGCGAAGCAAAAGCAAGCTATAGTACAATAGCGGGAGCATAGAATTCGTAACATTTAGAGCATTCAATTTAAATATTTTATTTTTGTATGAATATCTGATGAAATAAAATATGATGAATTTTTAAAAGTTACGGAACCCTAAAAACAATTGTTTCCTAAAAACTGCAATACCTAGACGGTCTAAATGTATGGAACTTCTGATCTAAAAACCCGATCTGAAACCCGACAGCAACTGTCGGGCAGTTGCCCACCAGACATAAAACCTGTCTGGTCGGAGGATCCTCCCTTTTGCTATGGGGGATGAGGAAGGAACTTTACGCCCCGTTCCTCATACACCTAAAGCACCATGGTTTACATGCAAAATTTTGCACAACGTGTGTTCGGATGAAAGTTGTTGCGTCAGTCAAAATTGTTTTTAAATAAGTCTATCCATCCTACTGCTAAACAAAGCTCCCATATTCCTTTCCAGTTCTCCATATGTTTTTCTGATATGTGAATATTTTTAAAGAACCTACGGCGGAGGGCGGTGGCGTTGCAATTTTTCTCGTGTCTGTGTTTATGTAATTCATGGGTTCAAAGAAATCTTAGAAAACATTCCCGTAATGACGTTGTTGAGCTACAAAGGGCACAGTCTGATACATTGTTATATTAAGCAAAGAAATTAGTTTTCAAATAAATTGTACTTAGGAGATGTAAATTAAGACAGCGTATAGAAATATTTAAATTAAACGACTGTAATTTCAGCTCCTACAGTGACAAATTGAAAGTATATTTTTACTTTAGCGAGTTTAGTTGAAAATAAAAAGAATTTGTTTTCTTTTTTTGATGGAAATGTAGACTATTGTTTGCAATTAAGATATTTTGAACAATATATTGATAAACAAAAAATAACTAATCATACATACCTGGTACATCGGAATAACTCATCAACTATAAAAAATATTAATAAAGCTTTCAACTGAAAAACATTTTTAACCACGCATATTTTTAAAAATTCACAATTAAAAATTTTACTGAAAACTTTAATTTAGATATTTTCAGTTCATGTTGTCTAAAGTGTATTTTCGAAAAAACTATATAGGTACCTACACTTTATTAAATTCCACTTATAATGTTAGTTTCGTTGTTTAAAAAGGAGCTTTTATGGTTGCGAAGAATGTTTTTAGTTGTGGTATTAAGTCTGTGGATTTAGTTAAGTAACTCTGTGTAATTTGAATGTTTATTATCATCAATCTCCTGCCTATCCCAATTTATTTCGGGTTGGCGCAGCTTGTCTTCTTCTTCCATACTTCTCTATTACTTGTCATCTCATCAGACAATTGTCAATCGACAATTGTTGTTTGTTGACAACGATGTGGACGAATATGTTGACGCGTTTTTTTTTCTTTTCCTATTTAATTGTTGTTTTTTTAGATCTGTTTAATAGTGTACATACCTACTTAATTCAAATAAACTACATTTATAAATAAAGTGTAAGTCATATTCTTCGAAATCGAAAATGCTTTCAGTTTCACATATTTTGTTAGTATCGTAAAATCGTCTATTACAAAGGACAAACTTGCAATGGATTTTGTTCTTATGTCAACATTTTGACGACTTTGATTACGTGTCTTTTACACAAATGGGGCAATAAGCTAGATGGTGCACGTTTTATCTACAAAATGTACAGAATAAGAAAAAGAGATGTACGAGTTCCATTCATATGCCTGAATAAGCCTTTCTCATGGACAATATATCTGCGGTCACCAAGCCCATTGTGGTTTCTGTGTTTACTACCTAATCTTCCTGCTCGGAGTCTGTGTAGTTATTGAAGATAATTGACCGAGTTGAATGAAAAGATAAATGCTGTTTGGTTATCACGTTAGTTGCTGAACTTACATCCATGAGTAAAAATACTTAAACGCGTTTGATATGGAATTTAAACGCGTGAAGGAAATTATGTCGGTCCTTTCAAAATGTTCGCACTACATTTCGGGTTACTTACCTCTATCTTTATTGTACTTAAAACAAATGATTTAAATAAATAGTACCTTCAGCTAGTTGCGGTAACAAAGTAATTTGAGAAAGAAAAAAACTTACTTGCTATTTCAGACTATAATCTATCGCTGTGCCAAATTTCATCAAGATCCGTTCAGGTGTACTGGTGGGATTTAGTAACAAACATCCATCTATACATCCAAACTGTCGCATTTATAATCGAGAGCCTTTTACGAAATTTACTTTATTAAAAATAGCTGTAAAAACATGTTTCACGCACTAATACAGTTATCTATGGCATAACCAAGTTATGGTGCGCGTGTTTATCTGTATATTTTTTTAAATTTTGTTTTGGTGGAACTCTTGCTATACGTAAACGTTTTAAATAGAGGATCAGGGTCAGTTAAACGAATTGAATAAAGAACCGTGGTTATTTGGAAAATCAATTCTTTTATTTTTAAGAAAATTACTAAGGTTGGGTAATCAAAACCAACCCTAAAAGTACCTGAAGTCTTTTATACATTGATTTCTATGACAATACAGTATGGATGTAAGCTTTACAGTAGCTTTTCATCATCATCTGCCTAGTTTTTTTGCTTACGCTAGGATCTGCTTCAAGTCTTACCGGATCAGTTGAATATCAATATTTTACATGGCAAGACTGCCTATCTGACCTCCACAACGCCCCCTTGGTAAGACTGGTTATCAGACTTTCGAGCTACTGACTATCTGTAACCACTGTCAAAGATCTATAAATGATAGCCGTTTAGGTGAATGAGGAACAGGGTGTAAAGTTCCTCGATACTCCTTAGAAAAGGGAGGATCCTCCGGCCAGACAGGTGTTATGTCTGGCGGGCAACTGCCCGATAGTTGATATCGGGTTTCTCTATATATACTAAAGTCGATGTAAACTTTGCTTGCGACTTGTAGGAAATTGATGTTAGTTCCTCCGTCGCATCATAGATGGCGCTGTAGTACTTTTTTTTGTAGTATGTTGCTTTTTGTGGTCGCTACAGCCGGGACCAACGTCTTAGCATGCTTTCCGAGGCACGGAGGAATCTCATCATGTAACGCTGGTCACAGACAAGTAGCTTTTAAAAATCCATAATATCATCAATCAATATAAAACTACTTAATTATATTTCATCATTGTTATCTCTGAATGTCACTTTGTTTATAGGCTATTGGGTTATACATTTAGTGGTGATTGGTGACTATGCTATGATTGAGTTTTCAACATTTTTTTTTGTTTGTTAAACCCTGTCGATGGTCAAACGAAGTCTCTTAGTTCCATACTAGCATCTTCATCATATATCTGCCCTTGTCCAAGTAACTAAGAGTCATCAAAAAATGTTTTTATTTTTCTATTCTCCCCTTCTAACTGTCACGCTATCATATGTTGCGGCCATACTAGTCTCAGCGTCTACAAATCTTAACAAGACGGCTAATAAACCAATTATAATCTCCAAGAACATGCTAAAAGCCTAAAAAACTTATATACCAGGAATTAAAATTCCAGGTTTCTCGGTACGATTGCTTAACCTTTTAAAAGAATATCCGATCAAAAGTCGATGCAAACTAATTCCGGAGAGCAAATCCGAAACTCGCTTAGGAGTAAAAAAGAGGGTTCCTAGCATCCGCATCGGGCTAGTAAATCGGTTAGCTATTACACTGTCGATTTAGCGTCAGGTCGTTTATCTCTCAAAGAGTACACTCGAAGCGCTGGAAACATCATAACGTGCAGTTACTCAGTTACTACAAAATTTCGTTTAATGGAAGGCTGGTCTTGACTAACGTGGTTCCGACCCTGTGGCCAATTGAATTTTGTATCGGCAAAAATAACCAAGTTGCGTTGAAATTTTCATGCTCTAATAAAGGTGTTTTTTTTTTCAAAAATCATTCTATATTGGATTTTAGTGGCTCTATACCGTGTCCCACAGTTGGGCAAAGTCTTTCTAAACCTCTCTGTTTTGCGCAATTTCCAGCCATGTTTGACCTGCGAAACTTCATTTTCATCACATTTGTACTAAATCACAGTTGACTAAAACGCTTTACATTAAAACTTAACTGTCTCAAAGTAGAAGTAGATAATCTTTTACCAATTTTGTAGTAAAACAATTTAAGCTAACTGATAGCAAAATAAATTCGTGTACACAAACTTAAATTACTTACCCACCTCAGCTTATTCAAAGATGCGTACTGCATCTAATATTCAAAGAAAATTAACTCTCCCAAACTGTTGTGACAGCTGAGACAAGCATTCTGTTTTCATAACTCAATGTTAACATTAAAGTTGATTAGTTTACTTACTAACGTTTCGAATTAATTTTCAGAACCCGCTATTATCCTGAACTGCGCTGAAGACTGTAGAAAAGTTTCATAGACTAGTGTATATTAAATTAAAGTGCCTACAGTAAAGTATATAAGTGAGGTTTTGGTCCTGGCGTCTTTCTACGCAAGCGGCAGACGGTCGCATTACGTGCAATGGTCAAGGTAATACCTAAAATATGTATGAATAATTCACCACTTTTAATTTACGCCACGCTAACCCTCTTTATGTGTTTGGGGCTTCACTTTGTAAATACATTTCTAAATCACTCACTCACTGGCCGCTAAACAAAATCAAGTATACGGTTTAGGTGCGTAGTATGTACGAATTTTTGTTTAGAATTTCAAATGGTGTGTCGCATTTTTTTTTCCTCACTTTTTAAGCTGGCTTTCCACTTCTAGGCGTAGCGTTAGCTGCTGGAATGCATTTTGTGTTGGTAGCAAAGACTTTGAAATAGTAACGAGCGATATACGGGACAAGACGAAGAAAATCCTAATCCCATACTAATTGCTACTTTGTAACAAATTAGACTAATGTCATACCCTTGTCAGGTAGAACTCGTGTCAAAAAAAAAAAAAGCGAAAATGTTCGGGATCAAAATTTTTGTATGACAATATTCTTAATGTCCGCTGTAGAAGTCTTCTAAATCTCTTTGGTTCGTAGGGACAAAATGGGACAAACATACTAATTGTTTCAGGGGCCGTAATAATTAGAATCTAAGTACTTAGGTACCTAGTTATTGGTAGCTTGAAGTTTGAAGAAAACAATAATTAGACCCAAAAAAACTGTTAATCAAACACATATGATAACATCCATACTTCCATACTAATATTATAAATGCGAATGTCACTCTGTTAGTTTGTTACCTTTTCACGACTAAACGGCTGATTGGATCTTAATGGAATTTGGCAAGGAGATAGATTTAAACCTGGGGAAGGACATAGGCTATATATTATCACGCTAATAACTTTAGGCGGTGAGCAATATTGCATTATGTCCGCACTCCTTAACTGTTTGACAACTGACAATTGTCATGACAAGCATTAGAATAGAACGGCTATTTTAAACCAATTGCCACTGAAGTAAGTAGCCCGATGGTTTAGCGGCCGCTCGAATCGCATGTTCCAGGATCAAACCTGAGCCAGTATGAAATTAAAAAGTACTACAGCGTCATCTATGACACTACGGAGGAACTAACATCAATTTCCTACAAGCAAAGTATACATCGACTTTAGTATATATAGAGAAACCCGATAACAACTATCGGGCAGTTGCCCACCAGACATAACACCTGCCTGGTCGGAGGATCCTCCCTTTTCTAAGGAGTATCGAGGAACTTTACACCCTGTTCCTCATACCCCTAAAACTTTATTAACGCTGCTTGAGGTTCCCCGCATGTTTTGACCAGCCAATCTCTCACAAACGCCTATAAATATCGTGCCAGCGTTAAATTTTAAATCACAGAAATACAATCTTAGAATGACTTCGCTAACGCTTGATTGTGTGAGAAGCAATATGAAAGAAAAAGGAGTAAATGATAGCTTGACGAATGACAGAGGAGCATGGAAGAACAAAGAGTGTTGCGCCGACCCCAAGTAACATGGGACAAGGGCAGGAAGATGATGATGACAGACGTATAACCCAGTACTAACTGGGTTGTGGAAGTCAGATAAGCAGTCGTTTCCATATAAAATCCAAGTATTCAGCTGCATCCGGTTGGACTTAATGCCGACCCCAACATAGATGGAAAAAGACTAGCCAGATGATGGTGTATTAATACTGGAGACATCAGGTAACGAATTCAAAACAAAAATTTGGAATTAAGAACCTCCTCACTAAAAAACTTATTCTAGGCAAATCGCGAACCTAACGCGGGTAACAGCTAGTTATTTATATATTTTTTCGGGAGTAAACAATTTCACCAGTATTAACTGTCGTACTATACAAGGTGTTGTTTTGCATCCTCGTCAAAATTCAGGAGGTTGTCACAAAATACATAAATAATCAATTTTAACTACGATACCTAGTTAATCCATACTTCCATACTTAATATCATAAATGCGAAAGTCACTCTGTTTGTTTGTTTGTATGTTTGTTTGTTACCTTTTCACGATTAAAGGGCTGATCGGATCTCAATGAAATTTGGCAAGAAGATAGATTTTAACCTGGGGAAGGACATAGGCTACATATCATTACGCTACAACCAATAGGGGTGGAGCAGCAATGAAAAATGTTGCGAAAACGGGGAAAAACGCAGACGAAGTTGCGCGGAACAGCTAGTTAATAATAAACGCAATTTTTTTCGTTTGTTTAAGTTCATCTTCAAAATGCTGTTGTCACTACCATGCAGACGCACGCATTAAAACACGGGTGGTTCACATTTACCGATTACCGTAAATAAGAAAAAAAATAAAAATTACCTACCCATTTTATTATCGATTCGGGACGAGAATCACCAGCATAGTTACCTCCTTAAATTTGACGAGGATGCAAAACAACACCTTGTAGATCTCCCTTTACCGTTCACTGTCAGTACAGAACATGAACGCAAAACGTTTTCCAACAACGCAGCACTTCTCGAATATCCATACACACGAAATTACACAAAAGTACAGCATTCTCGTTCGCTGGCGCTACGCTAAACTCTGTGTAGTCAGGTTTCTCAATGTTTAACATTTCACATTACATACATTGTGTTCTGCTTAGTTTCGTTCCAGTTTCAGTAAATATTTCAATTCTCTGATTGTTCTGCCCGGTGTTTGCCAACTGTAGAACACTCTAGCTGTTTCATTTTTCTCTTTTGTCGAATATGGAATGTTGTTTCAAGGCACTAATTAACTCTATGTTTTACTTGTATGTGTTGTTCTAATACTAAATGTTTCCTGTACTGTGATCGTTTTGTTTAAACACTGACGTAACATAAATGAAAAATTCAGGCCTTTTAATTTAAGTGGAGTTTCGGTAAACTGAAATATGTACATAATTTTATGAAAACGTCCATATTGGTTCACCCTGTTTATTTTAATTTTATTTATAGTAACTTCATCAAATTCGCCTATGATGGAATATTTTTGATATGTGCATTGTTTCGATTACCGCGAATTTCAATCATTGTTAATAATATTGGAGTATATTCGTCGATATTAAATATTTGGGTGGTGCAGAGATAGTGATTGGAGATGTGGAGTATGTAGAGAATATTTTCATATCAAATGAACATTTTGTGGTTAGGCCGAATATTAATTCTGCACTATGTAAAAGCTCATTACAAATGAGGTTGGTGGACGGGCGGTTTGCTTTGTGTCTTATTTTAATCCGCTGTGTTTGACAGGTTTAATTTAACGCGGTCGGTAAATAATTTTAGTAAGTTTTGTTAATATTTACCTTTTGGTTGATTATCCGGCTGTAATGTGTTTTGGAATTAGGTCGAGATAATTGACGGTTTGTGCAATGTGTAATTGGCACATTTTGGATATTCCGGAATGGTTGATTAACTGTTAATAGCTATGATTAATCACATACGATAATGGAAACGCATTTCTGCTTTACAGAGTTAAATCATCAATACAACCCTCGAAGTTTATTTAATTGCTCATTAAAGAGCAAAAGAAGAATTATAACCTGAATAATTTATTTATAAAATCAATAAACAACTCAAAACAGATTATCAACTCCAATACGCTACACTTCAACACGAGAAAACATACCAATATTTATTCATGCATTGCAAGTACACGGCAACACAGCTCAAACAAAAGATATATTTTCAAAAGTAACACATCATTGGCTGTTACGACATTTTTTCTTCTTGTGCTACACTCTCCCCCCTTCTTCCACCTCGTATCACTTCTCGCAAACGCGTTCTTTATCCAATTATCCGAAGATAAATCTCACCTGCGACTGCAAAGGAAATAACGTAGGAAAACGTTGTGTTAGGGAAAAGTTATATTTTCACAAATCCAAGTTTTTTTCTCAACGCTCGACTTACAGCGGCTACGTCACGTCCTGTTTGTTACAGCTTTTGTTTTGAATTTAATTATTGTTACGTGTTCATCTTAGATCAAATTGTTATTGATTAAATTGTATACAAAATGTGTTTTGTTAACTTGTGTTAAATTGTATTTCATCTTTATTCGTCATTTGACTAGAGGGGTATTGATTCACTTCCTTGTTGATATAGTGGTTCGATTCCCGGTTGGTACAAGGTGATATTGGGTTTTACCATCAGAAATTTGTCAGTAGCAATCACGGAGTCTGGATTTGTGCTTGGTTGCTGGCAATAGGCTCGCCCCCA